>OY787611.1:14414813-15829813 GCA_963678935.1 Umbilicus rupestris | reverse complement strand
GAGCTTTTTGGAATTCCAGGCGTGACTTATCAGTTAACTCAGGTAATTAGGAGAAGTAGCTTTCTTTTTGTATGAAACAAACCCCTTTAAACTTAACTTTATTCAGAGGATTAAGTCGTCTTGATATCATTCCATGGTGTCCACTAAAATTAGTGACAACAACTTGATCTCTACGACATAAAAAGCTTTACCAAACTCAAGCATACTATGTTGACACTAGTTTGGCCAAATATGAACAACTCATAACTGAAAGTCACTTAAAAAGCAGCTCCAAGCTACTTCACAAATTTAACTTGAAAGAATTTTTTTTTTCTTACTAGTAAAATGACGCTTTTTATAAACTACTTTTAATTTAAATTTTAAAGTGACTTATATGTGGTTCCCAGCCCGGAACTTCATCAGAGTTCTATTTGTTGTACTTGTACCAACATGTGTTTTATCAATGGTCGTCATGTATCAGTTCATCTTTATCTATTGGCCATAGTGCTTGGACCATGACAGTTCTCATAAGTCATATCAGCCAGCCTTACATAGATTAATCCTTTGAAAATTAACAGGAAGAGGGGGCGTATATTAATCTCATTTATACTTTTATGAAAGAATATGATGACTGTTTGGTTATTTTATGAGGATATTCCAATCTAAAACCGCTGCGGTTATGTAATTACTTTTATCTCTCAAATCTTTTTTTTTCAGGGTGTTGTGAAGAATATTATTCCAGCCATTGCTTCCACCAATGCCATTATATCAGCTGCATGTGCCCTAGAAACACTGAAGATTGCAACTGATTGCAGCAAAACATTATCTAACTATCTAACGTACGTTCTGCTTTCAGACATGCAACATTGACCAGTCCATACACATTTCGTCAACTGATTGCTGCAACAGTCTGCATAAGCTTGTTCTGTGTGATGGGACGTTAAGTTTAGTGGATGTGATAGGTTGTGGTGATCCGTGATCGGATGCAACTGTTAACAAAACTTGAATTCCACATTTTCAGGAATCTGCAATTGTCGACGTTCAGTTTGAATTAATTTTTCATTTCTTTTTAAGGTACAATGGTGCAGAGGGTCTCCACATAAAAGTGACGGAATTTGTGAAGGATAAAGATTGTCTCGTTTGTGGTCCTGGTGTTCTTATCGAGCTGGATCCATCAACCACGCTGCAAAAGGTTCTCTTATGTCCTTGAGACTCCTAGATTTTGAAGCAAAACATGTACAATCTACATTTAGTTGAGTTGCTTTGCACATTTGTTGGTTGATTTTCTTGTAGGTTCCATTCCCTCCATCTTATTTGAGTTCTTCTTTCGGTCTGTATATTTGGTGAAACTATTTGAGCATTAAATTATTTGCATACCTCGGGCTGAAAAAAGAATCGGTAAAAGCTGAGGGATGAAATGCATGGTTGAATTTATATCTTCATATTAAGTTCTATCTATAATGAAAAATAGGTGTGATGTTTCTGTTTCCCGTCAACTTAACACATCTAAGTATCTGTTTTGTTGGAACAGTTTATTGACATACTCGAAGAAAATCCAAAGATGTTCCTATCAAAAGCGAGTATCACTCACAGGGGGAAGAATCTATACATGCAAGCGCCACCAATACTAGAAGAGATGACCCGCTCCAATCTCACACAGCCTCTTTTTCATTTAATGGGAGGAATCCCCAAAGATGTCGTCCATGCTACAGGTACAGCCAGCAAGAACGGTTCAAAAACTTCTTCACTGATGAAATTGCGCGTGGTTTTCAAGGGAGTTGATGGAACCAAAGACATGGACATGGTTAGCGGCGCATAAAATTTGCCTTTACCTGGATTCACCTAAAAAATTGGTAAAGAATCATCCCTAGAAGCCCTTTTAGATGTTATATTTTACATCCCTGTTGGAATCTGTTTCAGCAGAATTCCTACAGCTAAAAGGTGAGTTTTTTTCATGACATAATTCCAAACATTACTATTGCATTGGATTCTTTTAGGTATGAAGAATTGATACAAAGTTTCAATTCATCTTTTTGACAATTTTTTTTTATTTTTTTCATTTTGAAAAACGGTTTGTTTTGGTGTCAGTGTGTATGTGACATTCTATACAGGGAAGTAAGAATGATTATTGTCGATAGCGTTTTGTTAAAAAATAGATATCATACGAAGGTATTGGTTGAATATTTTCTGTGTGAATGATGATGAATTACATGATTTACCCATCAGACCGTTACAATTGGACCGACTGCCGATCGGTCCAATTACGAAGCCCACATGAATTGCCCCAGATTTAAATTTGAGTTTTTCAGATATCCTTCATCTTAAAAAAAACATTTTAAATGTCTCATTTCTTTTTAATATCGGGATAACAATATCGAATTGTCAAAAATTTGTGTTGATTGCGTTGGAGGGCGCGCGCCTGTCCATACTGGCTCGGGACAGGAAGAAGCTAGAGGAAGCCAAGGAAGCGACTGGAATTGAAGTCGCGGTGTTTTCTGCTGATGTTAGGGATTTGGAGGTGGTTCGGAAGGCTGTGGATGAGGCGGGATCGATTGATGTGTTGATTTGCAATCAAGGCGTTTTTGTGCCGAGGGAGTTGGAGAAGCAGGAGCTGGAAGAGGTTAGTTTTATGCTGGATGTGAATTTGATGGGGAGTTATAATGTGGTTAAGGCGGCATTGACTGGGATGAAGAATCGGACGGATGGTTTGCCGGCTGCGATCGCTTTTATGACTTCGCAGGCTGGTCAGGTATGGTTTTGGAAATCATTTTTGTCCTGAGATTTTGGTTGATTTGAGATGCATTAAGGTTAGTGATGTGGTTGAATTGAATTGACTTTTGGATCTGCTTGATTGCAGGTAGGGATCTATGGCTACACTGCATATTCAGCAAGCAAATTATTAGCCGAGGCCTTGCAATAAGAGGTCATTGCAGATAACATTTACATCTCTCTTATATCCCCTCCTGACACTGGAAGGTGTTAACTCCTGAAAGGTGTTAACTCCTAAAGTGAACTGGGCTTTATTTTATAGATTTGATAAATATTGATTTTTTGTGCTTTATCAAACTTGTGTTACAGAGAACAAGACGAAGCCGCAGCTGACCAGCATTATAGCGGGATCATCGGGTGCAATGAAGGCTTATGAAGTTGCAAAGAAAGCTTTGAGTGGCATTAAGGCAGGAAGCTTTATAGTACCATGTAACTTTGAGGGAAGATTGTTGGCTATTGCTACTGCCGGTCTTTCCCCTCAGACATCATTTTTGATGGCATTTGTTGAGGTAGTTTCCGTGGGTCTGTTGCATGTTGCGGCTTCATGTTTCCAATGGAATTGGTATGGATGTATTGAAAAGTGGCATGTTCAGAAGAAAGAGTGAGGCCTATGAATGCATAGTGCTTCAGTTTCGGAGATTAAGAGCCAAGGATCCTTATATCTTCGTCAAAGCGGCAGCTGGTAAACATTTCACCCATGATCCGGTGAGTTAGTTTCACGTCCATACTTTGCTTCCTCTTTTTTTTCCCTTGTGCATCATTTTGTATACCTGTGAGGGTTACTGCTGACTGCTACTGATGTGAAATTTCTTTACTTTCATCAAGATGTTTTTTGTTTATAACAATATGGGTTTATCTTAAATAAATCTCATTTCCTTTTCCACATGAGTTGTTGCCTTACTTTAAATTGCTGTTCTTTCCCACTTTCTTTTTGGCATGAATTGGGCCTTGGGGTTTGAGTCCATGTCTTTTTTGCTGCATTTATGAACTGAGAAATGTTACAAATAAAGTTAGACTGGCCTATCTGTAGTTTGCACTTTCAGAACCTATTGCAGATATTTCCTCATTCCTCTTCTTGTATTGCCAAAATTTTTCAAGGTGTAATTTTTCTTCATATCACAGTCCCGTCCGCAATGACTGAGTTCTTCAATATAACTGTAATCCCGGAACGGATGTAATAACATTCTGATGCTCTTTCTGCTTCTTGTATGCCCTGCAAACCCATCCTTATTAACTTTCATATAAATATTGTTCGCACATTTTGCTTTCTTTGCATACCTCAGAGTTGGCAATAACCACATTCGTTCCTATTCTGGCATTTTTGTCGATGATACAGTCTCTGCAAGATGTAAGAGTTAAGTAAAATTGATAGGTGGCCCGCTGAGTCCCGAAGAAGCTGCACTGGTGCTTGCTGCTGTAGGTTTCGAGTGTGGAACGTACATCTATGTGGCTGGTTCAACTATCTATGGTGGCATGTCAAGGATGCAAATATTACACAAGCTCTATCCTAATGTTGTTACAAAAGAAGATCTCTTAACAGCTGCTGAGCTCGCACCTTTCAGAAATTTCTCATCACAGGTCGGTCAGTCCGAATCACCATTTTTACTGCTCAATCTAACCTGAAAAGTTGCATAATGCAGCTAGCAGCAGTGGACTTCATTGCGTGTGCAGCTGCTGATGTTTTTGCAATGACTGATTCTGGGAGTCAATTATCATCCCTGGTGTCAGGATATAGAACATATCATGGAGGTGCTCGCGCACCCACCTTGCGGCCTAACAAGAAGGGGCTGGCAGCAATTTTGTTACAGAATACCACCATTGGATGGACCAGTTTCAGAAATAGAGTAGAGAAGATGATTGGTGAAGATGAGAAAATACAGTTGAGGCAATTCGGTCAAAGCATTTATCGCAAACCACGGAGCCTCGAGTGCATGTGTAAATACAACTAGTCTGCATAATGGGTAACTTACTCAATTTGTATGATGTTTGTGATGATGCAAAGTCCAAAAGTGACGTTGAAAGTTTGGCATCTGCCATTGAAAAAATTTTGAATTTTTTACTTGGCCTGGTTATTTGGTATGAAATTTTATTTGCAAATTAATATAGTGAGTAAGAAATTACAATCTTCTGATATGTGCATTAGTGTTGCCATTAAGCAATTAGAAAGCATTATGTTGTAATTTGAAAAATTTAGAATGGAAGAATTTGCCTCTAGTTTAAGAACAGTGAATGACATTGCATTAGAAATGGGTGTAGGGCCAAAGTTTTCTAAAAAACGTATCATGATTCCTAGAAAACATTTTGATGATAATGATTCTAATGTTGAAGTACAATCATCAGAGGAGTCTTTTAGAATTAATTATTTTTTGGTTATTATTGATATTGCTATTGCATCTTTGAAAAATAGATTTGAACAGCTAAGCATGTTTGATAGCATATTTGATTTTCTATTTAATTTCGAGAGGTTGAAGTCGTTAGATGATAACACGTTGAAAAAATGTTGTGAGAAGCTTTCAAATGTTTTTTCTCATGATGATGCATCTGATTTTGACTTGAAAGATCTTTATTTTGAACTGAAAATATTTCAAGTGACCTTACACCCGAGTTTATGTCGGCAGGTGAGATACTTGAATTTATTAGATTCACAGATTGTTATCTCAATGTTTCAATTACTTATCGACCTTTATTAACGTTGCCGGTAACTGTAGCATTAGCGGAAAGAAATTTTTCAAAGTTCAAATTGTTAAAAAAATTACATGAGATCTTCAATGTGTTATTTTATGCATTCAAAAAGATATGCTGGAAAATATTGATTATGATACCATTATTGATGACTTTGCATCTAAAAATGCTTGAAGAAGTCACTTTCTATGATAGTTTTATGTTTCCATTTACAGATTTTCTTAGAAGTTGGGGGAAGGTTGATGCTCGCGGAAGGAGGCTACATATATGGCTTGCGAGGGGCCCAAAAAAGATCAGGAACGGCTGTGTGTAATACTTCCTACCTTCACCTATACCCTTTTTGGCTTTTAATTAGTATCCAGGTTTTCTGCATATCAATCTCAACTTCTGGGTACCATGTGTTATAGTTTTTTTAAGGATAAATTGGTTTTCAATCCAAACCATTTCAGAAAACTTAGAGAAGTAAAAGGCCAAAGCTGAGCAATGAAAGAGACAAAGCCAGCAGCACTATCACTATTGTGCGAATCCTGTGATAGAGACCTGTTCTTTTCAAATTGTTCTTGCAGTCAACCATTTTGGTTGCACTGGGAGAGGGTCGGTCACTATGAATGTAGAACTAATCTTTGTAATTAAATAAATAGCTTGTGGGTTTTATGCTTATGTATTGCACTTGTAACATAATGGGTGAAACCGGCAGGGTGAAAGTTGGTATATTCAGTGAGTTGAGTCTGAATGGGAGTGAATTTGGATGAAAATGAGGAGACAATGTGAATGAATGCTGAACACGCATCCTCCAAGAGCTTGGTTGTCGTCAAGAGCACAATTTTAAGAGGACATATACCTGATATCTCTACACATTCCGTTGAATATTGAGAGGAATTCTAGAGAGCACTATGAGTCATTCCACGTCTAAGAAGACAGTAAGGAGATAGAAGAGAAGAGAGGTTAGTTACATCATGCTAGACACATCTTTTATACTCTCCTCTCCACACTCTTATTTTACCCCTTCTTAATGTCTATTTTTCTTTGCATTATGTACCAGTAGTGACTTCTTTTTAGGACATCTCAAGGTATGGTGAGAAATTTTTCAGGGACCTATAAATTTTAGGCAAAAGTTTTCAAAAACTGTGTATAAACTCCTACGAAAAACTGCCGATTTTCGAACAATTTTTAGTTTGATAGCATATGCATATTTTTGTTCTCAAACCAGACCTACATAATACCTATTTTGATATTTAATGATTTTTAATGCACATTAGGCTTCGAAAAAATTTTCAATTCTTACGAAAAACTAATCAAAAAAACATCTAGTTCGGTACACGAAATAGGGAAGGTTAAAGTAAATATTACAGCTCTAAATATCTAGGAAACTCATGAACTCTGCATCTAACTCATTCTCGGACATCTCAAGGTATGGTGTGAAATTTTTCTAAAACATGTAATTTTTTAGCAAGAGTATTCAAAAACTGTGTATAAAAAATCACTACGAAAAACTACCGATTTTCGATCAATTTTTAGTTTGATAGCCTATGCGTATTTTTGTTATCAAACCAAACCTACATTGTATAGCTGTTGAGATATTTAATGATTTTTAATGCTTATTAGGCTTCGAAAAAATTATCACTTTCTACGAAAAACGAATCATAAAAAACATTTAGTTCGGTACACGAAACAATAAAGGGAAATGTAACTATTACAGCTCTAAATATCTAGGAAACTCATGAACTATGCACCTAACTCGTTCTCGGACATCTCAAGGTATGGTGGGAAATTTTTCCGGGACCTATTTTATATAAAGTCTTCAAAAACTGTGTATAAACCCTTACGAAAACTACCGATTTTCGAACAATTTTTAGTTTTATAGCATATGCATATTTTTGTTCTCAAACAAAACCTTGTTTAGATATTTAGTGATTTTAACGCATATTAGGCTTCGAAAAAATTATCAATTCCCAGGAAAAACTAATCAAAAAAATATCTAGTTCAGTATACGAAACAGTGAAGGTTAAAGTAAATATTACAGCTCTAAATATCTAGGAAACTTATGAACTCTGCACCTAACTCATTCTCGGACATCTCAAGGTATGGTGGGAAATTTTTCTGGGACAAGTAATTTTTTAGCAAGAGTCTTCAAAAACTGTATATAAACAACCCCAACGAAAAACTACCGATTTTCGAACAATTTTTAGTTTGATAGCCTATGCATATTTTGTTCTCAAACCTAACCTACATAGTACCTGTTTAAATATTTAATGATTTTTAATGCTTATTAGGCTTCGAAAATATTATCACTTCCTACGAAAAATTAATCAAAAAAATATCTAGTTCGGTACACGAAACAATGAAGGGAAATGGAACTATTACAGCTCGAAATACTAGGAACCTCATGAACTATGCACCTAACACATTCTCGGACATCTCACGGTATGGTGGGAAATTTTTCAGGGACCTATAATTTTTTAGCAAAAGTCTTTAAAAACTGTGTATAAACCCCTACGAAAAACTACCGATTTTCGAACAATTTTTAGTTTGATAGCATATGCATATTTTTGTTCTCAAATCAAACCTACATAGTACCTATTTAGATATTTAATGATTGGAAATGCACATTAGGCTTCGAAAAAATTATCAATTCTTACGAAAAACTAATCAAAAAAACATCTAGTTCGGTACACGAAATAGTGAAGGTTAAAGTAAATATTACAGCTCTAAATATCTAGGAAACTCATGAACTCTGCATCTAACTCATTCTCGGACATCTCAAGGTATGGTGAGAAATTTTTCTGAAACATGTAATTTTTTAACAAGAGTATTCAAAAACTGTGTATAAAAAATCACTACGAAAAACTACCGATTTTCGATCAATTTTTAGTTTGATAGCCTATGCGTATTTTTGTTATCAAACCAAATATACATTGTATAGCTTCGAAAAAATTATCACTTTCTATGAAAAACGAATCATAAAAAATATTTAGTTCGGTACACGAAACAGAGAAGGGAAATGTAACTATTACAGCTCTAAATATCTGGGAAACTCATGAACTATGCACGTAACTCATTCTCGGACATCTCAAAGTATGGTGGGAAACTTTTCCGAAACTTATAATTTTATAGCAAAAGTCTTCAAAAAGTATGTATAAATCCTTACGAAAAACTACCGATTTTCAAATAATTTTTAGTTTGATAGCATATGCATATTTTTGTTCTCAAACCAAACCTACATAGTACCTGTTTAGATATTTAATAATTTTTAATGCATATTAGGCTTCGAAAAAATTATCACTTCCTACGAAAAGCTAATCAAAAAAATATCTAGTTCGTTACACGAAACAGAGAAGATTAAAGTAAATATTACAGCTCTAAATATCTAGAAACTCATGAACTCTGCCCCTAACTCATTCTTGCACATCTCAAGGTATGATGGAAAATTTTTCTGGGACATGTAAATTTTTAGCAAGAGTCTTAAAAAACTGTGTACAAACCCCTACGAAAAACTAACGATTTTCGAACAATTTTTAGTTTGATAGCCTATACATATTATTGTTGTCAAACATAACCTACATAGTACCTGTTTAGATATTTAATGATATTTAATGTTTATTAGGCTTCGAAAATATTATCACTTCCTACGAAAACGAATCAAAAAAATATCTAGTTCGGTACACGAAACAATGAAGGGAAATGTAACTATTACAGCTCTAAATATCTAGGAAACTCATGAAGTATGCACCTAACTCATTCTCGGACATCTCAAGGTATGGTGGGAAATTTTTCACAAACCTATAATTTTTTAGCAAAAGTCTTCGAAAACTGTGTATAAACCCCTACGAACAACTACCGATTTTCGAACAATTTTTAGTTTGATAGCATATGCATATTTTTCTTCTCAAACCAAACCTACATAGTACCTGTTTAGATATTTAATGATTTGTAATGCATATTAAACTTCGAAAAAATTATCACTTCCTACGAAAAACTAATCAAAAAAACATCTAATTCGGTACACGAAACAGTGAAGGTTAAAGTAAGCTCTAAATATATAGGAAACTCATGAACTCTGCACCTAACTCATTCTCGGACATCTCAAGGTATGGTGGGAAATTTTTCTGCGACATGTAATTTTTTAGCAAGAGTCTTCAAAAACTGTGTATAAAAAATCACTACGAAAAACTACCGATTTTCGATCAATTTTTAGTTTGATAGCCTATGCGTATTTTTGTTATCAAACCAAACCTACATTGTATAGCTTCGAAAAAATTATCACTTTCTATGAAAAACGAATCATAAAAAATATTTAGTTCGGTACACGAAACAGAGAAGGGAAATGTAACTATTACAGCTCTAAATATCTGGGAAACTCATGAACTATGCACGTAACTCATTCTCGGACATCTCAAAGTATGGTGGGAAATTTTTCCGAAACTTATAATTTTATAGCAAAAGTCTTCAAAAAGTATGTATAAATCCTTACGAAAAACTACCGATTTTCAAATAATTTTTAGTTTGATAGCATATGCATATTTTTGTTCTCAAACCAAACCTACATAGTACCTGTTTAGATATTTAATGATTTTTAATGCATATTAGGCTTCGAAAAAATTATCACTTCCTACGAAAAACTAATAAAAAAAATATCTAATTCGTTACACGAAACAGTGAAGGTTAAAGTAAATATTACAGCTCTAAATATCTAGAAACTCATGAACTCTGCCCCTAACTCATTCTTGCACATCTCAAGGTATGGTGGAAAATTTTTCTGGGACATGTAAATTTTTAGCAAGAGTCTTCAAAAACTGTGTATAAACCCCTACGAAAAACTACCGATTTTCGAACAATTTTTAGTTGCATATGCATATTTTTGTTGTCAAACCGAACCTTCATAGTACCTGTTTAGATATTTAATGATTTTTAGTGTTTATTAGGCTTCGAAAATATTATCACTTCCTACGAAAACGAATCAAAAAAACATCTAGTTCGGTACACGAAACAATGAAGGGAAATGTAACTATTACAGCTCTAAATATCTGGGAAACTCATGAACTATGCACCTAACTCATTCTCGGACATCTCAAGGTATGGTGGGAAATTTTTCACAGACCTATAATTTTTTTGCAAAAGTCTTCGAAAACTGTGTATAAACCCCTACGAAAAACTACCGATTTTCGAACATTCTTTAGTTTGATGGCATATGCATATTTTTCTTCTCAAACCAAACCTACATAGTACCTGTTTAGATATTTAATGATTTGTAATGCATATTAAACTTGGAAAAAATTATCACTTCCTACGAAAAACTAATCAAAAAACATCTAGTTCGGTACACGAAACAGTGAAGGTTAAAGTAAGCTCTAAATATCTAGGAAACTCATGAACTCTGCACCTAACTCATTCTCGGACATCTCAAGGTATGGTGGGAAATTTTTCTGGGACATGTAATTTTTTAGCAAGAGTCTTCAAAAACTGTGTATAAATCCTTACGAAAAATTACCGGTTTTCGAAAATTTTTTAGATTGATAGCCTATGCATATTTTGTGGTCAAACCTAACCTACATAATACCTGTTTAGATATTTAATGACTTTTAATGCTTATTAGGCTCCGAAAATATTATCACTTCCTACGAAAAATTAATCAAAAAAACATCTAGTTCGGTACACGAAACAATGAAGGGAAATGTAACTATTACAGTTCGAAATACCTAGGAAACTCATGAACTATGCACCTAACTCATTCTCGGACATCTCAAGGTATGGTGGGAAATTTTTCAGGGACCTATATTTTTTTAGCAAAGTCTTAAAAAACTGTGTATAAACCCCTACGAAAAACTACCGATTTTCGAACAATTTTTAGTTTGATAGCATATGTATATTTTTGTTCTCAATCAAACCTACATAGTACCTGTTTAGATATTTAATGATTTTAAATGTATATTAGGCTTCGAAAAAATTATCAATTCTTACGAAAAACTAATCAAAAAAACATCTAGTTCGGTACACGAAACAGTGAAGGTTAAAGTAAATATTACAGCTCTAAATATCTAGGAAACTCATGAACTCTGCACCTAACTCATTCTCGGACATCTCAAGGTATGGTGAGAAATTTTTCTGGGACATGTAATTTTTTAGCAAGAGTGTTCTAAAACTGTGTATAAACAACCCCTACGAAAAACTATCGATTTTCGAACAATTTTTAGTTTGATAGCCTATGCATATTTTTGTTGTCAAACCAAATCTACATAATACCTGTTTAGATATTTAATGATTTTTAATGCTTATTAGGCTTCGAAAAGATTATCACTTTCTACGAAAAACGAATCAAAAAAACATCTAGTTCGGTACAGAAACAATGAAGAGAAATGTAACTATTACAGCTCTAAATATTTAGGAAACTCGTGAGTTCTGCACTTAAGTCATTCTCGAACATCTCAAGGTATGGTGGGAAATTTTTTGGGACCTATAATTTTTTTAGGAAAAGTCTTCATAAATTGTGTATAAACCCCTACGAAAATGTACCGATTTTCGGACAATTTTTAGTTTGATAGCATATGCGTATTTTTATTGTCAGACCAAACCTACATAGTACCTGTTTAGATATTTAATGATTTTTAATGCTTGTTAGGCTTCGAAAAAATTATCACTTCCTACGAAAAATGAATCAAAAAAACATCTAGTTCGGTACACGACACAGTGAAGGGAAATGTAACTATTACAGCTCTAAATATCTAGGACACTCATGAACTATGCACCTAACTCATTCTCGGACATCTCAAGGTATGGTGGGAAATGTTTCTGGGACCTACAATTTTTTTAGCAAAAGGCTTCATAAACTGTGTATAAACCCCTACGAAAAACTACCGATTTTTCTAACAATTTTCAGTTTGATAGCCTATGCATATTTTTTTCTCAAACCAAATCTGCGCATTACTTGTTCTGTAATAAAATGATTTTTTTAATGCTGATTAGGCTTCGAAAATTATTTGAAAAGAAATAGGCTTATTAGGGTATATACACGATTTTTGCTGAATTTGTTCAAAATTAAAATCCAAACACACCACGAACCATAGTCGCAAAATGTGTGAAATTGAATTTGGTACAGAGTTTAGAGGTTTCTAAATTATTTTTAAGTCTTTATTTTACATCTCACTTCGTATGACGCGTATCGAACTTCGGATTTCTTTTTAATTTATTTCTACAGAAAGAAGAATTAACACACTGCCGGATCAGAATATTTACATTAATTTTAATCTATATAAATATTATTTAGACTATTTTAAATAAAAAATTTGCATAGCACACGTAAATATCGATTTCTATATGGGTATATACACGATTTTTGGTGAATTTGTTCAAAATTTAAAAACCATCAACCACAGTCACAAAATGTGTGAAATTGAATTGGTACAGAGTTTAGAGATTTCTAAATTATTTTTATGTCTTTATTTTACATGTCACTTCGTATGGCGCGTACCGAACTTCAGATTTCTTTTTAATTTATTTCTACAGAAAGAAGAATTAATACACTGCCTGATTAGAATATTTACATTATTTTTAATATATATAAATATTATTTAGACTATTTTAAATAAAAAAATGTGCGTAGCACACGTAAATAAAAATTATCAAAAACTTTTCGATTTCTATATGGGTATATACACGGTTTTTGCTGAATTTGTTCATAATTTAAAAATCATCAACCACAGTCACTAAATGTGTGAAATTGAATTTGGTACAAAGTTTAGTAGGTTTCTAAATTATTTTTAAGTCATTATTTTACATGTTACTTCGTATGGCGCGTACCGAACTTCGGATTTCATTTTAATCTATATAAATATTATTTAGACTATTTTAAATAAAAAATGTGCATGGACACGTAAATAAAAATTATCCAAAATTGTTCGATTTCTATAGGGGTATATACACGATTTTGTTGTATTTGTTCAAAATTTGAAATCCAAACAAACCATCCAGCACAGTCATAAAATGTGTTAAATTGAGTTTTGTAAAGAGTTTAGAGGTTTCTAAATTATTTTTAGATCATTGTTTTACATCTCTCTTCGTATGGCGCGTACCGAACTTCGAATTTCTTTTTAATTGTTTTCCACTGAAAGAAGAATTATTACACCGCATGATCGGAATAATTACATTATTTTAAATCTGTATAAATATTATTTAGACTATTTTAAATGAAAAATATGCGTAGCACACGTAAATAAAATTATAAAAAACTTTTCGATTTCTATAGGGGTGTATATACACGGTTTTTGCTGAATTTATTCAAAATTTAAAATCCAAACAAACAATCAATCACAATCATAAAATGTGTATAAGTGAATTTGGTACAGAGTTTAGAGGTTTCTAAATTATTTTTAGATCTTTATTTTACATCTCACTTCGTATGGCGGGTACCGAACTTCGGATTTCTTTTTAATTATTTTCTACTGAAAGAAGAATTATTACACTGCAAGATCAGCATAATTGCTTTCCTTTAAATCTATTTAAATATTATTTAGACTACTTTAAATAAAAATATGAGTAGGACTCGTAAATAAAAATTATCAAAAATTGTTCGATTTCTATAGGGGTATATACACGGTTTTTGCTGAATTTGTTCAAAATTTAAAATCCAAACAAACCATCTAACACAGTCATAAAATGTGTGATATTGATTTCAAACTGAGTTTAGAGGTTTCTAAATATTTTTAGATCTTTATTTTACATCTCACTTCATATGGCGCGTACCGAACTTCAGATTTCTTTTTAGTTTATTTTAAAGAAAGAATAACTAATACAATGCATGATCAGCAAAATACTTTATTTTAAATCTACATAAATATTATTTAAACTATTTTAGATAAAAAAAATGTGCGTAGGACACGTAAATAACAAAAATCCAAAACTGTTTGATTTCCATAGAGGTATATACACGGTTTTTGCTTAATTTGTTCAAAATTTAAAATCCAAACAAGCTATCAACCACAGTCATAAAATGTGTGAAAATGACTTTTCGTACTGAGTTTATAGGTTTCTAAATTATTTTTAGGCCTTTATTTTACATCTCACTTCGTATGGACTGAACTTCGGATTTCTTTTAAATTATTTTCTACTTAAAGAAGAATTATTACACTGCAAGATCGGCATAATTACCTTACTTTAAATCTATTTAAATATTATTTAGACTATTTTAAATAAAAATATGTGTAGTTCACGTAAATAAAAACTATCCAAAAGTGTTCGATTTCTATAGGGATATATACACGGTTTTTGCTGAATTTGTTTAAAATTTAGAACCCAAACAAAGAACCCAACACTGTAATAAAATGTGTGAAATTGAGTTTTGTACTGAGTTTAGAGGTTCTAAATTATTTTTAGGTCTTTATTTTACATCTCACTTCGTATGGAGCGTACTAAACTTCGGATTTCTTTTTAATTTATTTCTACATAAAGAATAATTAATACACTGTCTGATCAGCAACGTTATTTTAAATCTATATAAATATTATTTAGACTATTTTAAATAAAAAAATTGATTAGGACATGTAAATAAAAATTATCCAAAATTGTTCGATTTCCATAGGGGTATATACACAGTTTTTTTTGAATTTATTCAAAATTTAAAATCCAAAGAAACATCAATCACAATCATAAAATGTGTATAATTGAATTTGGTACAGAGTTTAGAGGTTTCTAAATTATTTTTAAGTCTTATTTTACATCTCACCTCGTATGGCGTGTACCGTTCTTCGAATTTCTTTTTAATTATTTTCTACTGAAAGAAAAATTATTACACTGCATGATCGGCATAATTACATTATTTTAAATCTACATAAATATTATTTAGACTATTTTAAATAAATAGGATACGTAAATAAAAATTACCCAAAACTCTTCGATTTTTATACGGGTATAAACACGGTTTTTGATGTATTTGTTCAAAATTTAAAATCTAAACAAACCATCCAACACAGTCATAAAATGTGTGAAATTGATTTTTGTACTTACTTTAAAGGTTTCTAAATTATTTTTAGGTATTTATTTAGCATCTCACTTCGTATGGCGTGTACCGAACTTCGGATTTCTTTTTAATTTATTTCTACATAAAGAATAATTAATACACTGCCTGAACAGCATAATAACATTATTTTAAATCTATATAAAAATTATTTAGATTATTTAAAATAAAAAGTTTACGTAGGACACGTAAAATTATTCAAAATTATTCGATTTCGATAGGGTGTCTTCCATGTTATCGTTCTTTTTCTCTAGAATTCACAATTGACCAAGGGAGGGGGATGCCACATAATCTGGTGGGAACTCATTCCATTTCCATTTCTCAAAAGAGAGTGGAACCATACCTTTCATAAATAATTTATTATTTTTTAAGAATGAGAGCGCCTGCCTACCTTCTGCTGTTTAGTATGTAAAGTGGAAGCACCTATCAAATCCTTCTTCTTTGTTCTTTATACACGAAACTAAGAACGGAAATGTAAATATTACACCTCTAAATATCAAGGAAACTCATGAACTCTGCAACTAACTCGTTCTCGGACATCTCATGGTATGGTCGGAAATTTTTTTGGGACTTATAATTTATTAGCAAAAGTATTCGAAAATTGTGTATAAACCCTTAGGAAAAACTACCGACTTTTGAACAACTTTTAGTTTGATAGCCTATGCATATTTTTGTTGTCAAACCTAACCTGCATAATACATTTTTAGAAAATTAATAATTTTTAATGCTGATTAGGCTTGAAAAAAAATTATCACCTCCTATGAAAAACTAATCAAAAAAATATTGCTCTATACACGAAACTATGAAGGGAAATGTAAATATTACAGTTCTAAAAATCTAGGAAACTCATGAACTCTGCACCTAAGTCATTTTCATACATCTCATGGTGTTATAGGATAATTATTTGGGACATGAAAGTTTTTTTAATCAAAGTCTTCAAAATTTGTGTATAATTCTCGACGAAAAACTACTGATTTCGGACAATTTTTAGTTTAATAGCCTATGCATATTTTTTTTAAAACCAAATCTATGATTTTCTTAAATAAAATCATGTTTTAATGTTGATTAGGCTTCGAAAACATTATTAATTCCTACGAAAAACTAATCGAAAAAAAAATCTAGTTCTGTACACGAAACTATGAAGGGAAATCTAATTACACCTCCAAATATCTAGGAAACTCATGAACTCTACACCTAAGTCATTTTCATATGTCTCATGATGTTGTGGAATAATTTTCTAGGTCATGTAATTTTTTAGCAAAAGTCTTCAAAAACTGTTTATAAACCTCTACAAAAAACTAGTGATTTCTGACAATTTTTAGTTTGATAGCCTATGCATATTTTTTCTCAACCAAATCTACGTATTACTTGTTCTGAAATAAAATGATGTTTTAATGCTGATTAGGCTTCTAAAAAATTATCACTTCCTAAGAAAAACTAATCAAATAAAATATCTAGCTTGGTACACGAAACTATGAAGGAAAATGTAAATATTACACCTCTTAATATCTAGGAAATTCATGAACTCTGCACCCAATTTATTTTCATACATCTCATGGTGTGGTGGAATAGTTTGTTTGAACCTTTGAACTTATAGCTAAAGTTTTCAAAAATTATGTATAAACCTCCATGTGAAAGAACTGCCTAGTTTTGAACACTCTTTAGTTTGATAGCATATGCATATTTTTTTCGCAATTCAAATCTACATAGTACTTTTGAGACATAAAATGATGTTTAATGCTTATTAGGCTTCAAACAAATTATCACTTCCTTAGAAAAATAAATCAAATAAAACATTAAGTTTGATACACGAAACTATGAAACGAAATGTAAATATTACATCTGTAAATATCATGGAAATCCATGAACTCTGCACCTAACTTATTTCCAAGGGAGGCACAGGAAAGTCATTCCCATCTGCGTAAAATTTAGAGGAAACGAAGGAAGAGCAGTAGAAGATGTTAATAAATGCTAGGTAAAGGAGATAAAAATCAAGGTGGAGAAAGCATAAAAGTGAGAGTTGGGAAAGAAATATAGGTCGGTGGAAACCGCGATGACGACTTGCGTTGGCAACTCTTCCCACCCCTGCAAAGTCCAATTTTTTTTTCAAGCTTCCACTTACTCAAAATTTAGTTTCGAAAATGCCACGCATTTTTTTTATATGATGATTAGAGGATGACATAAGTGATTTCTTTATATGATGATTGGACGATGACATAACAAAAACGTCACATGGCATTTTTGCAGCTGCGGGAGATGGTGCAACGGGAGGAAGGGGCAGGGAGAAGGAGAGAATGGGGAAGAAGAATCGCGTCTGCAATTTAACTCTAGAATAAAGCGCTTTTGAGAAAGGTCGCTCGTTAAAAATGTCACAATTAGATAGTTGATTGTGTTGTTCACTAGATAAATTTTAGACAAACAGCTTTTTTTATTTCTAATATGCATTGAGAAAATCGCAAATTAGAAGTAAAAAAAAAAGTAGGAGATGGCATTCTCAAAAAAAAAATTATAAAGTCAATGTCCACACAATCGAATTTTAAATCTTATGTAGTTAATTAATCATTGGAAGGCTTAGTTTCCTTCTAGAACTAATAATTTTTCACTAAAATGAGAAAATTATTATTATTATTGGAACAATTATTTTTCACTTCTAGGGAAAGAGAGTCGGAATGCTCTGCTCATATTGGAAAAAGTTATGCGGGTCAACAGACGTTTTGATCTGGATGAGCCTGTCGAAATTCTTCTTGAAGTACTTGTACCCGAAATCCTTGCTATTGATACCAATGTCAAGATCTCTATAGTTTAAATATGTCTCCCTGGGAGAACTGGAGACGTATGGAGTGAAGAAGTTGTATATGTCATCTGCAGCTTTCATGAACTTGTCACCTACTCCTTCCTCTTTCCAATAGCTTACATACTGAAGCTTGAAAAGGGTTCCAGCCCTGTGTGGAAATGGAGTATCGGACTCCCCAATCTCACTCAACATTCCTCCGTACGGGCTGAATGCAACATTCGTCAGGGGTCCCAGCTCAATAACCTTCCTCCACAACTCCTCCAACCCTGACCTTGGGATTGGGTTTTTTACGTAGTCAGAATGTTGTTTCATGAAGATGGAGAAAGCTGGTGTTCTGTTCAACAAGGCCTCTATGCTCGGTGTGATGGGTCCCACGGAGCCTGCCCAGAACAGAGTAGACTTTACCCAACTACCCTCCGTGATGTTCCCCTGCGTCAACCCCAGTTCCGGGAACTCCTTGCCAACATAATCCAGCAGTGTCTGGGAATCTCCGAGGAAACCTCCCGTGAATGTAGTGACGACGGTGTTGCTCTGATTGCCAGTTCCGTTGTTTGCCGGTGTGAAGGTCACCCTTATGAAGAGGTCCTTGTCTAGCTTGTCCACAGCCGAAAGCTGCTGCCATTTTTCGACCAAATCAGTGGCGCCCTGCTCTAATGTCTTGTGCACAACAAACATGGAGAGCTTCTCCGGAACCTTGACGAGATTGATTTTCCAACTAAGAACCACTCCAAAGCTGGCAGCACCTCCGCCCCGGATGGCCCAGAACAGATCCTCGCCCATGGCCTTCCTGTCCATAATCGTGCCCTTGACATCCACGATGGTGGCATCCACGATGTGGTCGATGGCGAGGCCGTATTTTCTGGAGAGAGCACCGTAGCCACCGCCTGTGAAGTGGCCCCCAGTGCCGAGCGTGGTGCATGACCCAGCGGGGAAGGCGAGAACGTTGCTGGCCTGGGCGATCTTATAATAGAGCTCTCCGATAGTGGCCCCAGCCAGGACGGTTGCAGTCTGGGAGTGAATGTCGATGGTGATGTCACGCATGAGATTCAAGTCGAGTACGAGGAAGGGAACGGGGGAGACGTAGGAGAGGCCTTCATAATCGTGGCCTCCGCTTCTGATCCTGAGCTGGAAGGAAGTCTTCTGAGCACACAGGATGACAGCCTGGACGTGGGCATAGGCTGTTGGGGTGACGATGAGATGGGGCTTAGGGGTGGCGGGGGTGGCATACCGCAGATTTCTGACGTAAGCGTTGAGGACAGCAGAGAAGTTGGGAGAGTCGGGCGTGTAGATGAGTTGTGGGTCGATGGAGCAACCAAAAGTTGATGTTGCTGTGCTGAAGAGACATTTCTTAAAAGCTGACGGGGAAGGGTGGGCGGCGAGTGTTGTTGACACGGAGAGAAGAAGAATGAAAAGGAAGGAAGTAGCCAGCATCTTCATGGTCGTTTCGTTTCCTGTTCTTCAATCTGGGGACCTGCCTGTCATATATGTTGATGAGAAAGTGTGTGAAGAAAATGGTATGAAGCTTATTTTTCAAGATATTTGTAACAATCCCAAAAAAATGCAATTTCCAACGCATCAGATTGTATATAAAAGATTGAAATTTCCCATTTTGAAACGCAATTTCAGATCGTATATAAAAGATTGTATTCAACGCATCATGCAAGTGCATAAAAGATTGTTACTGCAATATATTCGTAACCAAACGGTCACCCATCCGTATTTCCCATTTTGTATTAAATTTTTCTTTAATTCATGCATCATAATTAGAATGAATATTTGATTCCCGGAACAAATTATTATGTCTTATTTATGGGAGAACTATATATACATTTTTATAATTTAATATACCTTTCATTTATTAAGCAAAGTGCCATGTTTGCTTCATCTGACAATTGACTAAACCACATCTATCTAATAACAATAACATATGATCAATTTTTACTGTTAAATGTCAAAAAGCACTTTTCAGATTTCATACATACATGCTTGCTTATTATATTTTTCTCAAACCCCGACTCCAATTATATATTTCATCATCGCTATAATTGTAAAACTCCAATCTTTGCTGATCATCACTTGTCATCCAGTGCATAATAGCAAAGTTCTGCCCATCGCGCAAACTAAAAATCTCTGCCGATAACGTGTGGCCACACATAAGCTTACATTCTCTTCATCAGTCTCCATTATGCTCTTCATTGACAAAAAAATACACTTTGAAACTGATGGGAACATTGTAAGAAGACTAAGCATTACCAAAAAATATTATATTGCAACCCGATAAGGTAGCAGGGAACTAAACCACTAAAACTACTGATACAAAATCCTACAACAAAAATTCTAATGTCTTCCACCTACATAGAAAAATAATGATGATAACCTCCTCACCATATATCAACTTCAATATTACTAGCCGCCAACCAGTTCCCTGTTGCCATTATCACAGGTCATGCCACCATTCCTCTGTAGAAGAACAACATTACAGCAAGTCTTTTTGGGCGCTGTCCATCCCCCGCCAATAACTTACAAATCATAGCTTAATTCCCTCTTCTGCATGATATTACCCGCTTGATCTGTGTATGTTTAACTTTTCACTTGGAAGCTCTAGCCATCAGTATATTCACCAGTTACCCTGCATAATCATACAACATCTGTAAACCATCACAGCTTGTCCTAAGTGTTCATAAAAGTGAGGGGCACACAAATACATGAGATGAGGGGATGGTCCCTAAATTTCTCTCCACATTGACACATACAGCAACCAATTTTCGTGTCTTACATTTCCTGCCGCACTAAACTAGTAGAAGACTTTTTGTGTTATATTGTATCAGAAGGAACACACAGTTCTAACTGAGACATAACCAGCATATCATTGCTGTTGTTGAAGTCCCTTTAATGTTTTTTGTTATGTAGGCTCCTGCTGGGGGAACAGCAAAAGGGGCCAATGTTGTGGAGATAGTTTATAGAGAACAGATTTATGCATGGAAGGATGAGTTTCTTAATAAGAGTATTCAAATCCTTTTTCCAAATTATTCATATACAGAGGAGGGTTTAAATAAAAACTCTCTAAGATTTTAAGAACCTAAAAACTAATTCTGACTGTTTGATACATATAAATTTATGACTGGATCTGAATGTGGTTGATTATATTAATTAGTCTGAAAAGCCCAATCAAAAGATAGGTGTATTTTAACACAAATATTACATATTAACCCATGGCTCCATTGTGATGACTGAATCTGATTTAGTTGTTTTTTTTGTAGTATTTAGCGCCCTCTTCTCAAAGACTGCATTGTACCAACATACCACAGTCTTCACCATTACTCGGACCTGACAGCCCTACAGATGGTGGTGGAGACAGGTAACATTCACTCTTGGTTGTTATTACTGTTCAGTGGAGGATCTAGCTGTTGCTTAAACACAAGCAGCTGACCTCTGCCGCAACCACCAGCTTCCATGGACAGGCCAGACATAGGTTCAAACGAAATATCGTGCAGGTAATTCGTATCGTGCAACAACCATGTTACATGTCATTCAATCATTTTCTAACTCCCTTATATCACGCAACCTTAAAAATCAACTATTTCCCTCATTGAAAATTTGCAGATTAATTTTCAGAGTTAATGTGGAAATGTTAGAGGAAAGATAATGGTAAAAGTGTCTATCCGAAAGCCAGATTGATCGTTGATCGAGCATTGTTCTAGTCTGTTCAATAAAAAGCAAACTATTTCACAAGAGAACAATAGTAAATAGAATAAGTTGTGCGTACCTGTTATAAGACAAGAAAGCATCACCTATAGTCCCTACAACTTTGTTGCGCACTTTACGAACACAGACCTAATCAAAAATAAATAATTGCATTTAGTGTCCCAAACCTATAAAAACTGTAATTAATACTTTCAATACCCACCTGTACTTGATCGAGAGGACCGGCTTTTGCGTCCCGGTTACGGTGAATAACAATACCATTGTCGCACTTGTTTATAAAGTGAGCACTACCACTTATGTCATATAGATTAGGAGGAGATCCAAGCCAGCCGTGCAGCTGTTGTGTAGTTCGTAAAACTATCAGACTTGTTCAATGTGCCATTAATAAAAGCAATGTAAGACTAACCTGTTTAGGATGTGCAACAAACCACACATGACATGAGTGATGTTGTGCAAATCGCTTCACCATTGTCAACATTTGACTTACATACTCGGTTTCTGTCCTGTTTCGATAAAGTTCAATTTATTAGTATTATCACTATTGAGGTTATGTCACAAAGTTCAGTGAGAGTGTCATGCATTAATAGCAGTACTATTCTCAGCAAGTCGCATTCATTTTAACAACCCATATTACACTGCCTTTGTGTGCATTATACATGGAGTTCTCAATTAAATGACAGTAATAACCAGAATACAAAAGATTAGAGTACCAAAATGAATCATGAACTCCCATCAAGTAGTAAAAAAGACCACGTGTTTTTAATATTCTCTTGCATAATATCAATAACGAGCTAAAATCTTATCATGTCAGCAACAAACGATATTTGAGATATTCACAAAAACATGCAAATTGTAAAGTGATAGTAGGCTTAGCACATGCCAGTTACCTATCCCAACTTGTATCGAACTCTAATGAAGTAGGCAAATGTGATTGCAACTCTATTTTGAGTTCGTGCAGTTAAAAAATCATCCATATGATGATAAGACAGGCCCACTCCTATTCTTACTATACAACATAAATTATCATATTTGTTGATCACAGGCTTACTGTATATCAGTAAAACAAGTACTATCAAGCTATTATAATAAAGGCAAGTATCAGTCATGTATGTCTCACTGATTTGCTGGTCTCTGATGATCAAGTTCATTGTATGGATCAATTACAAGCCCTCGAACTCCGTGTCTCAAAACCGCAGCTTTTGCCAGTTCAAGAACCCACTTGATATTTGGAAGGCTATCATTCTCACACCTGCAATAGAACTGATATGTGGAGATTTTGCTTGCATGAACCAGTAATAAAACATCCATCAGAAAACATTGAGAAACTAAGTTAATTAAGTGGATTTCAGAAGTGGACAGCGGACATTAATTAGGGACCATTTTTTTGAGTTGGACTTATTTACTTAAGTATTCAACTTAACTCAAATCAAGTGGTTAACTTATATATTTAATTTAACATCATTATTTCACTTTCACCAATACTCTACTCTACTTGACTTGCTTTACTTATTTACTTAACTTTAAAGTGATAGAGAACAGGGCCTTAACCAGTAAATATATAAATCTAAGAGCAAACCATTAGTAAGAAAAAGAAAAGAGATATCATAAATCAGACAACAAAATTGCATACTACTTTTGCAATGGAAGATCCCTAATTTTCAGAGGGGGTGTAACATATGGTAACTGATAAATGCATCAAATATATCCTTCAGTTGTATATAAGTGTGCAAGTTTACTAATTTTCAAATGTGGATGGTGCAAAAAAACAAATTTATACTATATTTAATGTAAATTATAGGGAACGTGACAATATTTTGTAATCCAGTGGGGGAAGTGGAATATTTTAAACCATAAAACATAGGGGTAAAAGGTAACATTGTAAACTTAGAAGGGGCATAGGCACCCACTGCTCCGATGTAGATCAACCACTGCTCCAATTATACCATTCAATCTAACTGATTAGTAAGCCACCTCATGTCAAATAATATAATTGTTGGACAATTGATTGGATATTAGGCATGTGATTGAATAATGGAAGATGTCATGGCATAATTACACAAAAGCAGTAACATGAGAAGAATTGGCTCACCGTATTAGATAAAATGTATCAGTTAACCACTTCTTTCCTTCTTCTAAATCATCAACGCTGATTCGTTCAACTGATTCACCGTATCTAAATCATCCAAAAGACAATTCATTCATTAAATTGGGCACTACTTGATATCTGACAGTTGCATATAACAATAAGAAGGGAAAGGCGGTAAATGTTGACCTTGTATCAAAAAATGGCTTCTTTAAGCGTTTCTCTAGAAGTTTTCTAGCATGCTCCCGAACCTAAGGATTTGTTAATAAGAATCTGTAAGATAAAGAAGGTGACGAGGATGTTGAAGAAACAAAATTACTGAAAAATAAAGTTACAGAACTAAAAGCAAGTAGAAGCTTTCCAGCACACTTCCGAACCTAAAGACTTGTTTAAAAGAATCTGTAAGCTAAACAAGGACGTTGAACAAACAGAATTACTAAACATCTAGTTCTAAAACTAAAACTCCTGTAAACCAGAAAAGAAACTCGAAAAGGCTACTACATTTCGATACCCCAATCGATGAGCGCAAATAAAAGATATAACTCTCTAACATATCTAGTGTGATTACATAGATGCAGGTTAAGCTACCAACGATCCTATAAAGTCCATGCACTGCCATTACAAAACCAGATAAAAGGAGCAAATTCAAATGGACCAAACATTTATTTCCATGAGAATCTGACTAATTCAATATTGAACTCATAACAAGGGAAAAGTGGTATAGTGTGCTGTGAAAACATAAAACATATATATCATGTAAAATAAAGGTCACTGTTCCTACTGAGAACTACCAGACATATATATCAGCCGATTTCTAGTTCAAGTTTAGTGCTGTTCTATTTGATAATGCAAGCCTATTCCGAGTATTCAATAATTTTTGCCAACGAGGACTGACTGGGTAAGAAACCAAATATCTGAGGATTTCCACATGGAATTTGTATACACACGTATTCCAAGAAAACAGGCTTGTTCCGCAAGTAACATACAGAAATAAAAAAATCATACTTCCAGCTCGCCATACCAGTTCTTCTCTCCATCCTCCGAAACCAGAAGACAAAAGAAATGAAATCACAAAATGAAATAGACACGGTGGAACGAAAAAAATAAAGAGAGAGAGAAATAAGGTTGAATAAGACCAGGAGAACATTAAGGGTGATCCTCACATCTGACCTTGTTTTCCATAGAGCAAAGTGCAAATTTCCACCCAGCACTTCTGTTCAAATTGCATAACAAAGCATCAATCCACTCACTCTTGCCAGAATTTGGGACCCCAGATACTACAGTTAGCTCTCCTGGTACAACCTGATGACAGCTGACATTCATGAATATACACACACACAAAAAAAAACAATTGAAAGACGTTAACTCAGTGTACAAACAAAGATAGAAGCATGTTTCTCAAATGGTAATATAATAGAAAAAATATTAAATGGAGAGTAGGAATAGTATCTTAATTCATTTTGCAATTCAATTAAAGAAGTTAAATCATTTTCAAACGGTCATTATTCTTTCGTCTTGCCTCTATGAAGCCTCCTCGGTATCATCATTTCTGAGCCATGTGTTGATGGAACATACCCTATCTGATGC
The DNA here is from genome assembly GCA_963678935.1 of Umbilicus rupestris. Lineage (NCBI taxonomy): Eukaryota > Viridiplantae > Streptophyta > Magnoliopsida > Saxifragales > Crassulaceae > Umbilicus > Umbilicus rupestris. The sequence continues at coordinate 15,804,208 of OY787611.1, read as the reverse complement.
AGCATATAGATTACATGTGTATCAGAGTACTATAAGTGTCTACGGGTGTGGTTTTACGTCGAAAGTCTACTTTTATATCAATACCTCTTCCAGTCACTGAAAAAACAAGTTTCATGGAACAATTGCAAAACAATAGTATAACCTATTAGTTCAATAAAGATTTCTAATCTCAATTTAATTTCCTAACCATAAAAGTTAAACATCATCAAAAACAAGTCCATGAATCCCATCTTTTTAATGCACATTTAAATTTTCACTTTTCCTATTATGAAGTTTTAGAAGTGCTGGAGTACAATCCAGCAGACAAGTGCTGTTGTAGCACAAATGTTAGTTATAGAGGCTGAAGATGTATATTCACAATGTGAAACAAATAAGTATTTCAAGTTCTTACAAGTAAAATTTGCTTCTTAATTAGAAACAGTAAGGAAAATAATTTGTCCAGAAAACAATGAAATTTGCACTTCAAATGTTTCTGGAATACCATGTCATCTGACAAGGCAAGAGTATCCAAGTATGAGGCCCATAACATGCGAAAGTAACAAGACATGAAAGGGTATATATCACTTACGTTATACAATTCATTCAGTGAGTTCCAACCAGTAGACAATCCGATATCATACCCCACAGTCCGATGGTAATAAGCATCAATTTCATCAAAGTAGTCACTGAAATTGAATAATCCACGTATGGGATATAATTCAGCATTGTCAACTGCTTCCCTGAGCACAGCCGGCCCCAAATACATTAGTACCTGCATGATAAGCTAATTAAAGCAGCTATGACAAGACCGTTAATATTGTACCAAAACTGAGGAGATACATACAAGGAACTAACTGATTAACTACTTCAAGTATAACGAAAAAGCTGGAACACAAGCCTCTAATAAAGAAAACACTAAATAACAAATAACCCAACCAGAGATCTACGGATCTATGTTCTCGGAAGAAGCTAAACATTAGCTTTTCCCGAGGACCTTTTCTAGAGAGCGTACTCTGGCTCACCGTTTAGACTACATTTGATAGAAATTTAGCCACACGTATTATACCTCATTTGCATCTTTAAAACTATGCCCTTCATTCTTCTTTGGCCATCTCACTCTCCAGCACCTGCAATAAAAATAACAAAAACATCCAACAAGTTATATCATGAAACACGGAATTCTTAAGGGATTGTAACATCATTTTGACGCACCTCTCTCTCCCCAGACGACGAGCAAGCTCTTCAGCTAAGGCTTGACCTGGGGGGTCACTATCAGTGGCAAGAATTATACGAGATGCCTGTCATGGAATACAATTCCAATGTTTTCAATTTGATAAAGCGTTGGTTAAGTAACTATCTAGTCAAAGGAGTATACCGACCTTCTCCAGGTACTCTTTGCAATTCCACAAATATTGATACTTAATGTCCTAACTTCACAAGATATGAAACAATCATCAGTAGACAAAGCTGGTCATACATGAATTTCATAAAACATTTATATAAGATTTTGATACACACCCGATCTTCTGGAGGCAAATCCTTGGCAGAAACCGATGGAGGGGCACCATCAGGAACACTAACACAATTACGAAAACCGGCTTCTTCCATGGCCAGTTTGTCCATTTCACCCTCAACCTGTAACAAACAGTTAGCATGCCTTACAGTGACAAGCTTTGAATAAGTTCGGGACACAACAAGTAGACATACTATGATTACATCACTTGCTTCCTTTATATCATCCAGCCCATAAAAAATTTTGTCTGTGTCCTTTTCCTGCAACCAGAAATGACTCCGTATGAAATGTAACAAGGTTTGTCCAAAAGATGGTAGAAACTAAACATATGTGACATCCAACTAATATCTAGATAATCATTCAACAATTAGCATAGGATTTCAATGCTTCACGTACCTAAAAATATTATGCTTATGAACCATTATAGCATTTATTTTCTTGTAATACGCTCTATAGATAAACTTAAATCTAAAAAAGCAGAAGCTTAGTGGATATTATATCCAGAATCATAGATGACAGTTCTCAAGATGAATTTCATGAAAAATGAATACTTCTCAGTATTATTAAATTTCAAACATATTGTAAGTTTACCAAAAATACCTGCCAAAACTTCTTGTTGACATCTCGATACTTGCAACTTACAAGGGCACCATTTTTACGAAAAGTAAATGCGATCACTATCTGTCAACAAAAAGTATGACGATTAGATAATGGCATGCCACATAACATACCATGTGATGTAAGAAGATCGTAATAGAACCGCAATCACAATCTTTTTTTGTCTTTAGCGGGTAGTTTAATGTTGTTGCTAAGGTCCTCTTACAGAACTTTCAAGTAAATATGAGCATGCCATAATATAAGAGCTTTAAAGTGAAATTATACTAGATCATAGGATTATATTTATACTGTCACACAACAAACACTAAGGTTTTGGTTATTTCAGCTGAACTTATTTACTCAAGTACTGAACTTAACTTTCATACTAAACTTCAATATTTAGTTTAACATAACTAATACTCCATTAAAAGACAGTAACTTAAATTTCCTTAACTGATCTTAACTTATTTACTGAAATTTTTAAGTTAAAAATAACAGGGCCTAAATAAGAAAGTTGGTAACAGTTGAATGAATTTTTAGACCATAAACCTGATTGCCGCTGCAACGTTTTTGCATCACTGAATTTCTCCTTAGTGTTTCCCCTGATATCATACGTTCAGCAAAGAATCCAAGGAGCTACAATATCAAAAAGGGAAAGAATGACTGTGATGTGTAAACGTAAAGAAGATGAAAGCATTATTTCCAATTGGCCTCACAGCCTCACTAAATGGTAGTGCTCTAATAGAAAACTATACTGCACTCTAGTTTGGGGACCACATTTTCAACAGCAGTGTTGAGTTGAAAGATTTTATCACCAACCTCGCTACATAGAGGTTCTAATCCCAGACTCTCTTCAGTAATTTCTCTGATCTTTTGAGCCTTTTCTACTTGATTTAATTTTCCATATGACGACTGTCTACCAGCATATGCCTGCAAGAATATGCCGCTTGGAGTAAATCAGCATGAGATAAGTAATAGGCATACAGGAAAAGGTATAGATGATAAGGAAGAGGGAAAGTAATGGATATATACCTGCATATTGCCCTTCCATCCACATTTTGCTCTGAAACAATTCCATAGAGCAGAGTCTCTGTAAAGAGATAATGCAAGTAAATGGCTTGCTAGCAACCTATAAGCACAAATAAAAAGTAAATAGCATACCCACTCTGACTGATGAAAAGAGACAAGCTCTTCTCAGAAGAATCCCCGCCTTTGCACTGCAAGGTTAAGATAAAAACGATTGTGCTAGGTAAAATATGGGTGTCATTAGCAAGAAGAAGAATGGTATCCCTATTCCCTTGTGGGATACTATGAATACTCTTTACATTATATATGACCAGAAAGAGAGGAACTCAGTATACCATGGGGCATAAAATTCGGATGGGCTGTCCGGGTGTACAAGCCCCAATGTCAACACCGAGCTCATCCATTCTTCTTCTGAGGGTGTCAAAGCGAGGGGATTCAAGGGTCCCATTTTCAGGCTTGTCAATAGAGACTAGGGAAACAATAGAGAAGAGTATAATATTAGGGCAAAGATTGTACCGGATAAGGAGAGTGAAAAGAAGAAAATCAAAAAGACGGCAGTCGTACCTGGTCTTGGAATGCGGGCACTGGAAGTGTAAAGAGAGGCACAGATTCTGAGAGATGGAGGAGGGCGAAGAGTAGTAGAGTAGAGAAGTAAGCGTCTTGGAGGAGAATGGAAAAGCGGCTGCCCCGACGACTGTGGGAAAGCGTAATAGAGCAAGTGCGAAGCCATCCGAACCGGATTAGCGGAAGACGAAAGGATTATACGACGACAAATTGGCGAGTGCTGAGGAATTAACATGTCAGATGTAAGGCGGCGATGAAGAAACGGCTGGTGGTTTGAGTCATCCACGCCCAGACAACGCGGAAAGAGTTTGTATTCAAACTGCTGCTGAGAAAACCTAATTTAGGGTTTAAATAATAATGTTATTGAGATTAATATAAAATATAAATGTTTCGTTCGAGACCGGCACGATCGAATCTCTGTCTACTCTGTTAGGAGTTGCAACGCATACCTATTGCCTTGCTGGGTGATGGATTTATATATAACATACCTAATGGACCTTGCCCATACGACTCTTACAACAATGTTGAGCTTCAGTCTTCCCAACTCCACCCCCTCGTCGCCAAGACATAAGTCTTGCTTAGCTAACAAGGGGAAGGGTAGCAGGGGCCGCACCAGACCCCCCTCAAACACTTCCGCTCTGCCCCCTGATAATACTCACACCACGCTACAGCTTACAAGGAGCAAGTCTTGCGGGGAAGGAAGAGCTTCTACACCTTCCCTTGACGAACTTGAACTAAAACACGATACATATCCTTCTGCAATCAGGCCTGATTCTCATCTTCCAATGGGAGAAACTAATACCGCACCAAACAGGGTAAGCGCCACGTATAAGAATAACAGCAACCAAGGTTTTACATGTGGAGGAGCGCTCTGTATTTTCCTTCCTTCCTTCAGTAAACCTAAAGCTGATAAAATACCTGTACAAACTGAGGCGGACGCAGCACCAGCCATAACTGCCCAAGATCTCTCCAAGAGGGTTTCCATGGCAAAATTTGAATGGGGATCCAGGTCCTCAGCTGGCATTATAAGCAAAGATGACAGTGAACTTGCCGAAAATTCAGATTACTACAAGGAAGAAGGAGACCAAGAAGACTCTATGAACCTTTATTTTGATCTACCGTTGGAATTGATAAGATTCACTGCAAATGATTCCCCTGAAACGGCTGCTTTCGTGTTCACCGGCTATCAGGGCCACACCAAAACCTTTACCAAGAACAGTAGCTCTGATCCTCTAATTTCCTCTTCCACAATGGATTCAAGCACTGGTAACTGTCAACAAGTTCGTTTATCAACAGAATGACCACAACTCCTACCCCTCCAGCATACCATACATTCCTCTGCTTTATATCCTATGCCAGTACATTGCTAAATGCTACCTGCATTTTGTACTGGCTTATGCCACTGACCTCTGCTGGCTACAAAATCAATCCAGGATTCAGAATGTGCCCAATAATGCCCACCTCGTCTTGTTAAAGAGCACAAGCCCCTCACTCTCATTAAAACAAATCCACAACTTGTTTTGTATGATCATTAGTGACTACTGAAATGGGGCTAAAGAAAATATTACAAAAAATGAGTGTAATCTTCAGAAGCATGAGTATTATTCTTCTATCAAAAAAAATAAAACATGCAAGTGTAATTTCAGCCAACGTTTTACCAGAAACAGAATAACTGCCATAGTTAAATATATCAGTTTGTTGGCCAGGGGTACAATCGTGTGGACATTTGTAAAACCACTAATATTTCATTAGTTCTGATATAAAATTAGGTGATACAAAACCATGCTTGCACGATGCATTCAAGACAACCTCAAGACACCTTTAAATACTAATCTAAATAAGAAACCCGACCTACTGAATAATAAAAATTACTTTTCCTGTGTGGCTACATACAATAGATGTGAATGATGCACAAACTCTTGTCCCGAGATGGATAAAACTCTACTAGACATTTTCGTGCAGGCTAGTATGCAGCTAAAAAGGCTTAACACGAGCCAAATACACCAGTCCCGTCCATGGATAAAGGCTATCATTTTGTTTAGATGTTTCTTTCACTCTCAAGCTAACTTACCATGGGACCAAAGCCAGTGACAAGCAGTCAACATAAGTTTAGCATGATGAGCCACACCTCCAAGGACTTTCAGAATTTTGCTCATTTTTTAGATGGAAGAAGTTCCTTTCAAACTTGTTTGGTGTGAGGACTCGCTAATGATGATCCAAGCATCAAAATCGATTTATGGCCAAAGCATTAAATATAATCCTTCCTCAGATCCAACCCACGCACCTGAACTACTTCGGCACTGGTGCTCAGAGGTAATACCTGATATAGGCCAGCACAGAGTAGATGGGACCGAGCTCATAAAGTTTGCCGCATATAGAAGCTCGCCGCCTTTTATGTCCCAAATCCGCACGTAGGAGTCCTCCCCTCCTAAGGTGGAAAACAAACAGTCAAAGACTACTTTCAGAATTAAGTGTTATACCTCCAAATTACATGAGCTGGACGTTATCCACCTGATATTAGAAAAGTATCTGATGGATCAACTCCAAGTTGTATACGCGTGTGAGTATTTACATGCCCCGCATAGGACTGTACTTCATCTTTCTTATTCATACGCCGGTCATAGAGATTGATCTGCAAAAAGTATCATGATCAGAATCGGATTACACTCTACTTAAATACAATATAACTGGTACCATGGTAGACAAACAAAAAGGAATTCAAAATGTCTGGCATATGTCCTCAAACCCGAGGTTTTCAGTAATCAAGCCACCTCAATTCACTTCAAGAAGGGAGCCGTGATACAAATGGTTAGGCCGAACCCTAAGACTGGAAAGTCATCACACTCAAACTGTCATCATAACTTGATCATTATAGTGGTCGATCACAGTTGATCATAAGTTGTAAGAAAGTGATTATAACTTGGAGTCTATTATTTATATGAAGGTTTTTGTTCATATAGAAAAATTTAGAGTTTGCAGCCTATATGCCCGATCCCAGTAATTTGAAAGAAATACAAAAGCATCAAAAGATATTTAGTTTATACATCACAGTATACAATTATAATGTGCAAGCCTTGCTGGCCTTCAGTGAAATGGAGTGTACATCCAGCAAAAAAATGGTGACCTCCAGACCAAGCACAGAACCTAAACAACTTATTTACCGTATCTATTTCTTCACCAATTCAAATGTAGATACAAGGATAAAGATTCAATAATGTCGTTACATAAGGGAAAATCAGGACCATCAGTTTGCTCATACAAATGACTTAACAAATCAGAGGTTCGCCTATGATTCGTTCAGTTTACCATTGCAATAATGTGGCAAAGCATATTAGAAACCTAGTATATTGTAATCCGAACACCAAAAAGGTATACATGAGTGGAAAGGAACCTCTAATATAATATGCCATTGCAAATTAAGAAATGGTTGGAGACTAACCGATCCTTCCATAGAGCTTGCCAGGAAATACTGATCATAGGAGCGAAGCAATACCAAGCTACAAGGATAATGTGGTTACTGTTAGGTTTTTCTAATAGAAGAAAAGTTTTGTATGAAGGCTAATTAAGCTACAAATAAACAAAGAAAAAGCTAATTGAGTGAGCATGAACAGCACTACCTTGAAATAGAAGAAGGCATAAAAATTGTTCTGGAGATATTCACATTACCTTTGATCTGCAGAATATCAAATAGCCCCATCAGTTGCATGGGTGGAATTTGGATGAGAACATCTCAAGTTCAAAGGATACAAACAAATTCAAATTTCCTATACATGTTTTGTTATATCTTTTACTGATGTCACCTTACACACTTCCAATGAAGTTTCTGACATTTTGGCATTGATGAGACAAAGATGGGACCGGATATAATTTGTGTACTTTAGTATGTATGAGGTAAGAGCACCTGAATTAATATGCAAACATGTTTTTTTTTAAATGATCCAACCTGCTAACATCGAGCAGTAGCTACTTTCTGATCTATGGACACACTTGAAACATACATGCGTAAGCTAAAGAATACACGCTGCAGTAGGCTGTTCAAGGTAATTCTTTCTAGCTTAAACTGGCATTAACTAATAATCTTTGGTATGGTGCAGTTTAGCTCTTTATTGACTCACAATAATCACCATTTCAGTCCAGTCAGTTGACTTAACATAAGAAAAAGAGAACTGGAACAATAAGCTCAAAAGAACAGGGCCTATATAGTTTGTTGCCTTCAATATTACAATGATCAAGGAAAACAACTTGAACAAAGTAGTTTCCAAAATGCAAAACAAGCCATTAATAGGGATTAATACCTCAAACCAGTTTCTCTTTTGAGAGGTATGACTTGAATGCTTGCGAACTGTGGGGAGAGGATAGAAAATTTTGTGACTATTCAGTCTAACACACGATCCACCCCTCTGCCGAATATCAAATGATACTATTGCTCCATTTCTCAGTCCGCATATTATGATATTGCCCTGAATTTTGGATAAACAGATTACACTTGTAATATGATATTTAAAACTTTTAGATGTCATGAATATTTAGGACAGATTACACTTGTAATACAATATCTAAATATTTTAAGAAATTACAAACAAAAAGAGTATATCAGTAATAGTATGTCATAAGAGACAGCCAGTACAAGAAGTACACAGCAACACCACTACAGCGACAGGAAATCATACCGAATGATCAAATTGTTGGGATAAAACGTCACTTTTGCTCCGGCAGATCCATGGTGACTGTCCACTTTCCAAATTCACCAGGCGAGCTCCCATATTAGTTCCTGTTACATCCAAAATGTATATATATATATATATATATATATATATATATATATATGAGAAGCACGCTATCAAACGAAAAAAGTGCATGAGATCCAAGGCCATTTTTTCTTGAGACACAAGATGCTAGAGAAATATGGGGGAAAAACAGGGTGGTGAGAGGAAAGAGCTGAAGGAGCTCCGAAGAGTAGGGTTCATGTAGGAGAACATCCAAATAAAATCCTGTCTGTCACTAAATGAAGTGGAGCAACTGACAGATGTAGCCTTATGTGAACAGTTTTCAAAAATCTTGATATGTTGTATGATTTACCAGCACGAGCTTACCAATCACTGCTTCGTACCCATTAGGAGCGCAATCAGAGGTCCATACAGTGCAGTCAAACGATGCCACTTCATGCATTCGTTGCCATATATGAAGATCATTAGCATTAAATTCCACTGCATCACTGAAATTGAGAACATAAACAGATCCAGGAGATGTTTCTGACCCAGTAGTTGTTAATCTATTAATTAAGTCAAAGTCTTTCAAAACCACACACACTCTAATAACGATATGATTTGTAGCATGGCACAAAGAATAATGTTATAAGTAGCTGGAAAAGACACCAAGAGAGGGGTAGCGAGAGAGAATTGCAATATTAATAAAAACAAAATAAGACAAGAGAAACTTGAAGAATAATTCTTCCAATGGCACCATGACTAAAAGATTTAACCCTATGAATTAAACTAATCCACCAGTTCCAGTCGACCATGAGACCAAACTGACTAACTGCGAACTTACAGCAGTATAAAGTGATCCACTGAAAAAGTAATTATAAGAAAACACAAACGATATAAGATTAATGAAAAAATACCACCACTCTTAGATTATCTATCCCATTACAGACCATGCCAAGCTTGTAAGGAGTCAAAATTGAAGGATACAACGCTTTTTGTTGTGCTGAGTCACCCCCAGTAATACGAGAATCTTTTCCAAGTATTTTCAGAGAAGATACAGTTGAAGGCATACAAACTTCAGGTCTGCGTGACCGGCGATTAAGGAGAGGTGCGCGGCAGTTAACTGGATATCCTTCCATTTTATGTGGTGCAACACCTTCTGGTATGCATTTCACCCCATAGTCAATAAAACTTCCAGCTTGTTCAACTTCTAGAAGACTGCAAAAGAGCATGATTAGATGTAGGATATCATATATGGCAGTCATCCCATCATGATATTTCATAGACTTCTTTGTACGATGTACCCCTTAGGGACTAAAGCCGTTTTGCGCAAGGCTTTGGTAAATAAGCAAACTCAGAAACATGGGGTGCATGCATGAACAGTCGATTTTGAACTTCTGAAGTTAAAAAAAAGTGTGGAAAATAAGCAAACTCAGAAACATGGGGTGCATGCATGAACAGTCGGTTTTGAACTTCTGAAGTTAAAAAAAGTGTGGATGGATCATATGGATACATGCACCATACCTCAATGTTCCACTCGAACAGCCTGCTATGATGACATCAGCCTCTGCCTGGCCCTCAGATGTGAGCTTACTGATACGCATATGCTCTAAGGCAGCACCACATGTTTTGTCTGCCTCACCATATTTCCAAACCTGCCAATCCATTTTTAACCAAGTAACAAGAATTTATAATTAACAACAATTCCATTAGATTGTTCAATGATAAATTAAGATAAATGTTTGTATATCCCTGAACCCAGAAACCTGACAATAAGTTGGTCAGGAGAAATTTAGTAATCAGCACGCTCATCCTTTTAAGTTAGATTGCCCTTCCATTTAATATTCCATAACTCCATCATTTAAATTAACAAAAAAAGGTAGTAAATCGATTAACTTGGAACATTAAACACTCCAGAATCATCTTAGATCCCAAAGTTCTAACTGCTTAAAAAAATTGATTCATAAAGATTCATGGTCTCCATGAATGAACTCCCACGTACTAGTAGATTTTACAAAGTCTTTCTTAAGCCTAGGAAATTAATCTATACGAATGATTACATGTACATTTATTAAAGGAATCAATGACTCCATGAATGACGATCTTAACTTTAAACACTCCCGAACGATCTTAGATCCCAAAGTTCAAATTGCTTAAAATAATTGATTCATAAAGATTCGGCGTCTCCATGAATGACGACCCACATACTAGTAGATTTTACAATGCCTTTCTTAAGCCTGGAAAATTAATTTATAAGATTGATTACATGTACATTTATTTAAGGAATCAAATTGTTAGAACATCTTCAAGATACCTATTGAAAGGTTTCAATATGTTGATGGTGCATCGTTACAACCTTGAAGAACCTTCCTTATCACTTGGTGAAATTCCGGAAGAGTATTGATAAACAGATATTTAGTTCCCATTGAGGGTTGTCAGCAGGGTAAGTCTGAAAATTAAGTCCATAGCTTCCTCTACCTGTGGCTAATTTGCAAGAATCTTGGGTTTTCAAACATTCATTATTGCACACTGTTCGTGTGAGCAATAACTGCAGGTCCTAACCAGTTACTCAACTAAGGGTTTCATATTAAATGTGGAACAATAAAATGTGATTTTTCAATCAAAGTTAAATCTAATTGATAAAATCATTAACAAGGAATAGAAGGGATAAAATGCTGGTTTCATTATCAGGTGAACTCCAAATGACTCGCTATCAACTTTACAAATATATGTATGTGAGATGTCCAACAGATGGACTATGTTCTTAATTCAAGCATTGAATGGATGGGCAAGGGTACAAATGGTGCTCATAATGAGCACTGCAGACAGCAAAAAAGCTAATGATCTTCAATTGAAGACCAGTTCAATAAACTAACAATTAAAGCCAACTGGAAGAAGATGAACATACCGTGGGTTGAGATGCTAGTCTTTTGTAGAATTGCTCCTGAATATTGACCTTCCTTTTTCTAGAATTAACAAAATTACCGCACAACTCTCTTTCCCTGAGAAGTTCAACAGTCCGAGTACCTGCTCTGCTGTGTATAAAGTTTCCCTGTGACTAGATCAAAGTATAATGACTAATTTACTTGTCCTGAATCAAAACCTAAATATAATCAAATATAAGTCTTGTCTAACAAATTATGTATATTTCTGTTAGACACATACTGGACAAGATGTGGTAAACGGAATGGAAATAACACAATATTTCTTGTCTGTGAACACTTAAACAAACTTGGGCCATGCGGAAGAATAACAAAAATCAGATTACAATGGATTCGATGTATAATTGTTCTCATGCACATACAAATGGGACATTTCATAGAGATGGAAATTTATTTAATAATTATCATAAATCCTGAAGGTAGCATGTAATCACAACGTTTACTAAGTATGCAAACTCTAAATGTTGAAACTCCAGTGATCCTATAATGACTTCTTAAAAATGTGTATGGTTTAACTTGATAATTTCAAGGCAGTTGCCATGATTAACCGACTTAAAACACAGGGCCTCGTGTTTTCCAGAGCTGATCTAACTTGCTTTTTTTGCAAATCATTAGGTTAGACTGCTGTATGTTAAATATTCCAGCAAAACTACAACGACTAGGTTCGATCACTTGGACCCAACCTACATTATGTATTGATGGAGATCTAACCATGAAGATTAACAAATGCTGTGGCACAATTGGAACAACGAACTCATCCTAATAGGAAACTCAGTGGAGCATGGACCGTGTGTGCCGCACGCTGCCCTATCAATCTTAATTATAAGACCCAAGAATCTGTTATAAGACAGTTTTTACTATACTTAAAAAGGCACTGGATGATCCTCATATTCGACAGAAAAATTTAAAAATGCAACTTCTTTCAGATTTTGCCAGCAATGCAATTACACGGTTAAGAGCAGTGAAAAGAAGCAGTTCTACGTTTGAACCCGTACTTGCATGATTAAAATTAAAATGAAACGGGACAAAGAAGGGGTGTTTGAACCTGGTCGGTATTGGCAGCTGGATTTTGAGAAACTGCATCAGAGTGGAGAATAGGACGTTTAGAAGCTCCAGGTATTGGACCCTTGATAGGGAAATACCTGTTTTTCTGCTGATCATAGTAAAAACCTGGAAGATCTGCAGACACAGAAGGCAATTCAGAATAATCACATATTAGATAACATCAAACACAAAAACAATAAATTCTCTGAATAACTAATAAAAAAGAAAGGAATTGGGAGGGGGCAACTCAGCAGCAACCTGCAGGCATGTCGAGCGGAGCGCGCACGCGTGTCTTGGACTCCGATTGACGCTCTATTTTTCTTGCCTGGACTTAGACTGCAAACTGTGCTTGCAAATATTATCTCGGTGTGGCGGCAGCGATGGGGGCTTCGGAGAAGTTTAAATTAGTGTTTGGGAATTTGCGAGGAATCTTCTTATACCCTCGGCTCGCGGTTAGAAAAGGATTATAAGAAGATGATTTTTATTTATTAATAATTACAAAAAATATAAATAATAAATGATAGAAAAGGCCGGGGGATAGAGAGGACTCAGAAACCCTTGGAACTCGTCTGAAAACGATGGCGAGAAATTCCCTGTTCCGCCTTTGCAATTCGCTTCGTAGAGGAAGAGTTCTCGGCTGCTCGCCATCGTATCTGAGTGCATCACTATCAGTATCTCCAAGTCACTCTTCAGTCTCTTTTCACATCCCGAACCCCTCGATCTTTCACTACTCAGACCTTCCGGCCAACGTCCATCCGTTTTCTTCTGCTGCTGCAAGTGAGGAGTCCCTTTTCTTCCTAGCGCGCCTCACTTCTTTCTTATTAAATGATCTGCAGCTGCAGTCAGTCTGTTTGTTGTATGATTGAATTTTCATCCACTTATATTTTCATCCACTTATCTCAGCTTGTTCAAATTAGTTGGAAGATGCCTGTGCATTTCATCTTTCAATTCTGAACTACTACTTGTTTCTATGAAGGTTTATATTGAATAGTAACAAAAATGCATATTGATGAACTAAAGTGTTCAAGTAAAAACCACGTAGTATATTCCACATTATTTGGTCTGTTTGATCTTCAATGTGGTACTATCATGTTTGGAATAAGGTAAAAGATATTAGTGACTTAAAAATATCACCTTTGCGGGTAATGCTCATACATACAAGCATGTGGCATCGCCGTAGTAGCAACTGCAATGTGGAGTTCCGACCTCCGATTACGTTCTTTTTATCTTCTTTTTTACCTCAGGTTCATCAAACATTGTCCTTATTAAGACTGAAGAAGAATTAAACAATGCATACAGCAAGATCAAAGGTACATGTGGCTCAAACCTTCCACAATTGCGTATTTGCTACAAATCTATAATAAATTCTTTTCAAGCTAACACCTTCATTTGGATTCAATAAACTAGATGACTCATTGCCAGCAATCTTCTACTTTACAGCTGCATGGTGTGGTCCTTGTAAGTAACATGTATAAGTATTATAATTTTCTGCATTATAAAATGTATCTTAATTTATAGTATTGTATCTTGATTTATCAATCTCGGGGCTGACATTTGGCGTTAATCGTGTGTAGGCAGGATGATAGCACCCGTTATAAAAAATTGGAGTGAAGAGTTTCCGCATGTTACAACCTTTAAGATTGATATCGATGAGGTAGATAGAGTACTGCCACTGTTTAATTACAATTGTGCATAAATGTTTGGTTGACACGCTTTGTTTTCACTTTCAATGTTATTTGTAGTTCATTTTTTTCGTAGGCACTGGTTAATCTTGATTGTATTGTTTTTTTATTTCCTTGTCTCCGTTTCTATGCATGAATTGGAAAGCGGAAAGTTTAAAGAAAAAGAACGGTAGACAAGTACTTTACATAATGGGTTTGAAGCTGGATTTTTCAAAGTAATTAGAGTTTGATGCAACATAATTTGTTTTAGTTTTCTTGGTGGAATGTACATGAATCGTGCTAAATTACAAACTGCATACTTTAGGGTGCAAGTCTCACTTCAAATGAGAAGTCTCAATGTTAGATTTATTTTTTAATTATATATCTAAGGCAAGTTGTTTTGCAGGCTGGCCTTCAAGGTGTACTAAGCAAGCTTGGAATCACAGCAGTGGTAACTTCTTTAAACCCTCCTACTCCATATTTCATTCATGGGGCAATGGCTTATCAATTAAAGGAGAAACTTGCTATCTTCTGTGACTTCATTTTGATACTGGCCTCTTCACCACATCTTTGGTTGAATCGTTTTCATTTCTTACAAAGTTTTGGTTGCACTCGAACTTGCTGCCTCAAACCGTACTGTAGAAATCATGTCATAAGTACTGCTAGTGTCGATTGCTATTTCTTCAGAAATGTTGGGTCTCACATGGAACTTGTTTGCTGCTTTCTCTTATGCAGCCAACGCTACATTTTTTTCACAATGGGAAAAAGGAGAGTGAGGTTGTTGGCGCAGACATAGGAAGCATGAATGCAACAGTTCAGAGACTTTTTAAGTGATTTAAGCTCTGAAAAAGGGGCTTCAATATGGATTCAGACACTAAATTTGTGCCCACATGCAGCGTTAGTTGATCATCTTGTTGACAGTGTTCTAGCATAATTCAAAGTCTTTTTAATTCTACCTTGTTATGTTTTGTTACTCATATCAGGAGTAGATGATGTGATGCTTTGGCACTTCAGTCCATGCCATTGAAAGACTACAAATTTCTGAATGTATCTTGTAAGTTTCATGTTTGCAGATATCTTGTAAGGATTTCAATGTTTGTTTAGGTAAGCATATTAATAAAGCGTGCCTTGTTAAAATACGAGTGGAAGTTGATTATTTTTGTCACTCGCAGCGTCGTAAAATAAGGACTTTGGAGGAGATGCTTAGTGGCATAGATTTTTAACCTTATATTATTCCTGGGACAGTTTTTTAATGTAATGATAACAGGTACAAGGTAGTTAATGATTTGTCAAGATGATTCCATTTCAATCCACTGCTGGCAAGATTTTAGCTGTGTCTTACTACATACCACTGTAGTTAGCGACTTTGTGTGCAGAGGGGGAACGTGCTGGGCGTCAAAGTGCTGGATTGGAGTTATATACAGTTGACAGTTGAGCTCCATTGGGAGTTCAGCACGCCTGTGCTATTCTGCTTAATCTTTGATACTGACTTTGTCTGCAACAGATGAGGAAGAAGATGATGAGAAATTTGAGGAGTAGCGTTATGCTCCTATCAGTTTTGGTGTGCCATGGCTCAAGGGTCTCTTTTTTTATTCTGTTTAATTATTCAGGAAAAATGAGCAGAAAATACAAAAAATTAGCATATTAATTCTGGCCTTACCAATGAGTAACACATGGATCGAAAACCTAACCCCAAATTCCGGTTTCCAGCCCGACAACGCGGATGGTGATGAGCCAACGCCAAGTCCGTCTCTTTTCCAGAAACCGACGAGTATGATCGACCGAAGCAAACCCAGGAGAACTAGGTCCCCTCCGTCTAACTCCGAATCCTTTATCAAAATGTCGCGCAAGTCTGTGCTCAGGCCGACCTTCTTGGTCGCCCTGGTGATGATCTTAGCCACATATGCCTTCTTCAACGCCGTCTTCCACCCCACCATTTCCAAACTCGACACCCCCATCAAAACGGATCCCGTCAAAGTTTACATTTATAATCTCCCTAGAAAATTCACCTACGGAGTTATCGAGCACTACGCGGCGGCTCGCGGGGGATCGTCTTCTCCGTCTCAGTTGAAATTCCCGGGGAACCAGCACTCGGCAGAATGGTACTTGTTTTCAGATTTAGTTCGCGACGAGTCCGATCGGGTGGGATCGCCCGTGAGAAAAGTTTTGGATCCCGAAGTTGCGGATTTGTTTTATGTGCCCTTCTTTTCTTCGTTGAGTCTGGTAGTGAATCCAATTCGTCCGGTTGTATCTGCCGACGGGAAAGACAAGTCGGCTACCTACAGCGATGAGGGTACGCAGGAAGAGTTGATTCAGTGGTTACAAGGGCAGTCTTATTGGAAGAGAAACAATGGGCGAGATCATGTTTTTATATGCCAAGATCCCAACGCTCTTTCTAAAGTTATTGACCGAGTGAAGAACGGTGTGCTGCTCCTCTCCGATTTCGGGAGGCTGAGGCCGGACCAAGCTTCCTTAGTCAAAGATGTCATCTTGCCCTACTCACACAGAATTAACACATTTCATGGAGACATAGGTGTCCAGCATCGAAAATCATTATTGTTTTTCATGGGCAATAGGTACCGCAAGGAGGTAAGTTTTTGCTGGTCCAATACCAAAGCAACTTAAACTCGAGTTAAGCTCAATAAGAGTCCTTTGGAGTTGCTATTTGACACCACAGCTTCATGAAAAACTAGCTTCATTTTTAATCATTGAATTGCAAGCTCTTGGATAGATAGTTGAAATTCTGGCCTGGCTACTCATTTTCTTACAAGAAAGAATTCAAGCATACTCCACTGCCTCACATCATTGTTATAGTCTATGTTTTGCAATGTTTTCCATCTACCTCATGCTGTTCCATATAGTGAAATGTGTTCTAACTTTCTCTTGAGACTCTAAATAAGTTTTCAACTTGATGTAGGGAGGGAAAATTCGTGACATGCTTTTTCAAGTACTGGAAGATGAAGATGATGTAATAATAAAACACGGTGCACAATCAAGAGAGAGTCGGAGAATGGCGACGCAGGGCATGCACTCTTCAAAATTTTGTTTACATCCTGCTGGTGATACCCCGTCGGCTTGTAGGCTTTTTGATGCAATAGTTAGCTTATGTGTCCCAGTCATAGTCAGTGACCATATTGAGTTGCCATTCGAAGACGTGATAAACTACAGCAAGATCTCGATCTTTGTTGACTCAGCATCTGCCGTGAAGCCTGGACTACTGGTTAAGAGGCTGAAGAGAATAACAACAGAACAGATTTTGGAGTACCAAAAAGAGCTCAAAGCCGTAAGTTACCTTCACTTGCTTCAAATACACTTGCCTACTTGTTGAAGAAATGTTTCTGTATTTCCCGCTTACTCATTAGAATATTAGATTGCTTCTGTTACACTTGCATATGTCCTTAAAGTCCTGACGACAATACTAAGAAAAAAAAAACAAAATACATTAAACACGACATTTGAGGCCATCATATCGTTTATAAATAAGTATGACATTATTAATCAAAAAGTTGAATCTTCGTTGCTTTTGCCATCACCTTCAAAAGAAAGTAAGCGAAATAATGGTTTCATAGTTTCAGAATGGTACCAAACTTCATTGTGGCATGCTTTTATTTGTTGTTTTAATTGCTAGGAATTATGGCCAGAATTGAATATTTCCATTTACTAAAGACTTGGGTGACTAAAATGTTAGCAGTCTTTGGGGGTCCAATTTTTGGCATGGTAGTCAGATGACTACAACACTGGATCATTTGATGTGTGAATATCAGGATTTTTTATTTTGACACTGTTATATTACAATGTGCTACACTATGATGCCCATTTCTATGGTAGGATCACTGTAATAATCAGATGAGAAACAATTATTTTGCTCAAAATTGGGAATTTTGAATTCTAATGGTTTGTTGGGTAAAGGACATCACAACTTCCTCCACAGGTGAGCAACCATTGAACAATTATTTTGCTTGAAATATAGTTGGTAGAGTAGTTTCTACATCAGAATATAGGTGAAGTAACGACTAGATGGGTTACAAACCGATTCGAGCTGTAATGGAAATCTCTTGAAAAGAGTATAATTTGGTGTATAAAATGGAATAAGCAGACAGTATATAGAGGCTGATAATTCTGATTCGACTTCCCATATTACCGAGGATGATCGTGTAGAACTGTAGTCCTTGTTTGTGTGGTTTTGATTCCATGTCACGTGGTCTTTTTTAAACATAGCATTAAGTGGTCAAGAAATATTTAGGGCATCACTGTGTGGTTCCATCAGTTCATTCCATGTTGTTGCCATGCAATGGTATCTCGCTGACATGATAAACCTTTGTGTATTACCAAGAGGAATATAATTTTTGATAGTTAAATGAGATATTTCAGAATATTAGTATGTTCTTCTGACCAGCATTTTACATATGTGGTTCAGGTAAAGAGATACTTTGAATATGATGATCCAAATGGAACAGTCAATGAGATATGGCGCCAAGTATCTTTGAAAGTCCCTCTTATCAACATGATGATCAATCGGGACAAACGAATTGTTAAGAGGGATGGGACAGAATTAGACTGTTCATGTATTTGCTCAAATCAAACGACCTACGGCATTTGAAGATTTCCATCAGGCTCGCTATCCATACATCAAGTAGGACAGTGACTGACTGAGCTGAGACATTGAGGAGATGCTTGTTGGCTGTCACCATATTTAAAGGCTCTGGATCAGCACATATGTTGTTTTTTCTGATATTGCACTTTCAACCTGTGGCGATTGGAATTGGAAGAAAAAAAGGTAATTTTCCAGTCACGTACTCTTATCACTGTAGAAGAAATTATTCTACTAGAAAAAAAGATTCTGGGAACCAAGTGTAGATTTATTTCTTGGAGGTTTATAGTGATACAGTGGTAGTATTTATACTTGTGGAATTATCTTTCATATTTAAAGACATAAACACAAGTTATTTGATCATTCATTATCAAATGATTATTATCATCATCCCAATACTAGATTCATATGTCTATTACTTTGTATATCCTACAACTTACTTTTAGAACCACTCTCCGCCTTCATCAACTCAACTGGTTTTATCCCAGTGAGACACTAAAAATGTCAACCCAATATACAAATGATTGTGTGCACAAGTCGACTACTACTTTTTCGTAGAAGTCCATTGCTGCAGGAATTTCCATACCTGCTTGCTGCTGCTGGTTACTCTCTCTCTCGCTCTCTCCTCGATATTTCTGGCTATGTAGAAAATGGGTTAGTTTTTCGTGATCTATGAAGCTGTAGATGTTGTGTTTATCTGGTTACTGGGACTGGAACTGTCCAGTCGGGCTGCCAAAAATGTATTCATTCTATGGTATGATGATATATTGTAATGAGTGTGTTTACCAGGCAATTAATAAACCAAGTTCCCCGTCAGACAAGGCTGCTAAATAAGATTGCAGCTCTGTTCCTCGGTTGAAAGTTGTGTTACCCATACATATATCTTTTACTGACAGACAGACAGAGGTAGTGGGAAAGGTAATAACAGGAAACAAATGCAAACCGAGGAGTGATCAGTGTTTTCTCTTTCAAATCTCCATACTTAAAATTGAAGTGTGTATATATATATCTATTCTGTTTAGTTTAAGAACAGGTTATCTTTTTATGAAAAAAAAAAACATGAAAATTATGTCATGTCTCTCTTTCCCTCATAAATAACAAGCTTTATTTCTTCCTCAGTGATCTGGAGTGGCATCCTCTCCCCCCAACCCTCGCCGTTTCTTTTTCCCCTCATCATGCCTTGATCTCCTGGGGGCCTCATCCTCACTCTCGCTCTCATCAGCTTTAAACCCTAAACTTCCACCAACAAACTCTTCATCTTTTTGTCCTGACATCTTATTATGTACGCCCTCTTCCACGGGACCTCCACCTGACTTCTCCATTTCCACACCTTTAATCGGCTCTGACCCACTGCTGAACCTCTCACCACCTGTCCCCTGTTGCTCTCTTTTGTTCATCCAGTTATTATTTTGAGGAGGTGGCGGTGGTGGTGCAAACATTGGACCCCCTCCCCCAACCATGTTTCGGCCAGGTCGTCCCTGGCCCATAAAAGGTCCACGCCCCGGCCCCATCATCGCTCCATATCCTCCTGCAGGGAAGGTGTTCCCAGGCGGTCGGCGTTGGAACATCATGCCAGGTGCTGGGCCTGAGAAATCACCAGGAAACCTTGGAGCATATGGAGGAAAAGCGCGAGGAGCTGCACCAAAAGGATCTCCCATGCCAAACCCTTCAGGGGGCATAGCACCATAAGAAAACCCATCAGCACCCATCATCATAGGAGGAAAGCCACGCATCCCCATGAAAGGCCTAGACCCACGCGCCATGGCCATTTGAGGTGGCCATATTGCTCCTCTACCCCCGCCTCTACCTTGGCCTCCAGGATTGAAGTTCTCGTCCTCTTCTTCGCTTTCTTCTTCTTCCTCTTCCTCTTCTTCTTCTTCATTGTCCTCAAATGGCACAATATCCGGATTTTCACTGGCATTATCTGGGTTGACTCCCTTCAATTTCTCTTCCTCTCGTTTTGACTCTGCTGCAACTGATATTGCCTGGACCAAATTAAAAAATAACAATCTCAGGACTAAGCTAACCTCAAAACAACAGAGTTCACTAAGTCTATTATTCTGCCACTGTTAGCGGAATCTTATTCACCTGGTCGAATTGTGGAAAAACCATATGTAGTGCAAGCGTACAGCGTGAAGCCAAACTAACTTCTCAAAAATTGAAATAGAATATAAGTGTGTGAGCATATAATCACCACTCTTTCAATTTTAATAATGAAACAAACATTGGACAAGTGTATTCCGAATGAAAAACTTAGCAAGGAGTTGCATCCTCCATTCATATATGAACATCTTTGAGGTAACGAAGCATGCATAGGCAACCCAAAAAAATATTCAAAGCGTGATCCTTCTCTGTTAATTTGGTGACATACCATAAGTTCACTATCCGGCTCCTGATAAAGCAACGAAGTTAACTGCTCGCCAACAGAAGGTTCCAGTTCTTGACAGTCCCTGCTTATCTATACAAAATGATTCAAATACAACCAAACTGTAAAAATATATGAACCGTGGACTAGAAAATGAACCATATAAGTTTCACATAAGGTAAGATTGAATCAAGAAGAAAAATGTCCTTCCATAGGCAGCATGTGAACATGATGCAATACATAACCACTGAATTTCTATTTGTAACTCGAACTATTCTGAAACCTATACTGTTCACAAATAAATTACAGTTCCCATCTATGATAGTTTCAGACATCTTCGGCAGCTATTCTGTTTATGTTGCTGCCTCATAATGCAGGGAAATAAAGGACCAGAGTTCATACCTTCACTGGTAAGTTCTCATTGTATGGATTTCTTAGATGGCGAGTCTTATGGAAAGATAGCTCACACAGCTGCACAGATTAATATCATATTAAAACTAGACATTTGCTCACCCCATAGTGCACCCGTAACTTGCTTCAGAAGAGTAAGCTAGTACACAATTTAAACAAAAATAAAAACTCGAGTAATTCCAAAATCTTATTCAATATGGGAAGTAACACTGGAAAAAAGTATAAGATACGCAGTCAAAAACGATTTCGCTGCTTCATGATTGCATGAGAATTTGAGATGACAACTGTCTCATGAATTGACTTCCGTTAATTTGGCTTATGAAGCGCATTTTGTGTTAGGCATCACTAGGATCGGAATTTCAGACACGTACAATAAGCTGAAACAAGGTTGGTTGACTCTTACACACAGCATGGCAATTTTATCATGTCTAGGTAATTATAAAAAATAACAACGGAAACAACAGGAGAACTTTTTTTGATTTGTTCATTGACGGCAATAAACAAGCGACTGATACATGAGTCTTGATAAAACTGTGGGAGTGACAACCCTGGGGGTGGGAGAAAAGAGCTGATCAAAACATATTTGGACTACACATGATCCATGAGTCCGACTAATGCGCGAGAAATTAGATACAACTAATACCTTCAACCATTTGACAGAAAAGTTGCGCCCATAGTGAGCCGTTCCATGTGCGTATTTCCAGTTTCCACCTCCAACAAGCCCACCAATTTTTGATGTCATCTTAGCACAGCCCTGTCATTCCAGACAACCTTTAAATATTTAACTGTAACGACATATGCAGAGCCTGAAGAAGCTGTACGCAAATGGTCAATATAAGAAACATGACAAATTACAAACTGATGCAACCTTACCTGAAAATGTCTGGTCCTATTTACTGAGAATACCAAAATCACATTCTCAACAGAATCAAAAGCTTCATTTAATTTGGCTTCATTGCTCCTCTGAGTTGCCCAAACACCTTGTTGTGCAGAAAGTTCCAAATTTTCACGATTGCAACTTTTGACTATAAAATACCTAAGAAGTTCATGTGTAAGTGGAAAAATTAGCATGCACCAAAGTGTTGAATTGGAAGTGAAATTGAAAGAAACACCAAAAGCAGATATAGAGTCGTGTCGGTGATGCTTAATCTTTAAAACAACAGCTAAGAACATTCATACACGATATTATCAAAGTTAAGAAAGCTTCACAATTTAATAGCTTCCAAGAGCAAGTGTTAAAATGACTTACGCTTGTATTCAGTAACCGTATCACACCAATATTAAAACATGTCTAACCCATAGCAGTGATGTTCACACTCGCAGAAGCAAAATCATGTTGGAGTTTGCTTGATTAGATCACTTTCCTCATTTTCAGAGAGTTCACAGAAATCAAGAGGAACATAACTCAGGATGTTTGTGCTTCTTTAAAGAGGAATACAATAAGTTTCTTCACAATTAATCTATACCTAGAATCACATTTTCTAATGATAAATAAAAATGTACGGGGATTGAATGAGAAGCTGCAAACACAATAGAAACTTGGGTACCAAATAACAAATTTAATATCATGCAGATCCATCTCTTCTGCGAAAGTTAATTGATATATTAGTTCTTATAATTGACCTACACAAAGAAGGTTGACAAAGTTTCAAAGTCCACAATAGTGAGGAAAGGAAAATTAAAAATAATGGACCATGCGCATTCAAAAGATTTTTACTATAGCCTAGAAGTATTCAGGAATTGAATGTCAATATGAATATTATATGCATAATGATGCATATATTTTCCATAATTTGGATATCACAGCGTTGAAACAAGAATTATTCTGACCAGCTTCATACTGAGATATTAATAATATTAATTAAAGCCCCAAAATTTCATTTGTTAAATTAAAACCTGAATACCTTTCAGTTTGTAAAATACCTTTATCATGTACAGATTAGTAGGAAGTAAATGATAACTTAATCAGAAAAAATTGGCTTCAAAAATTACTAAATAATGTGTAATGTATTACACTACAGACATGAAAGTAGGCAACACAGACCACTAGAAAGAAAGAAAAAAATTAAATCTATAAACTGATGTCAGCCCAAAATAATACAATGAATGTGGAAATATGAAAAGAAAAACTGTATATTTATTGTGTTGTCCTTGCATAATTAACTGCAGTTTACAGAAGAGGACGGAACACTGATACCCGTATAACCCTCTTCTAATAATTAGATAATAAAAGAAATAAGAATTCCTGAAGTGTATATGTGAAATAAGATTAAATATCTAATAGTGACTCTGAACAAACCTAGATGCTCCTTGAGTCAGTGGAATAGCAGTTCTGTTGGCCTGGTTAGGAGTGCCATTAGGAATTTGTGCTTGACTAGCTTGCTGCTGCGGTTGTGAAGCCTGATGCAGCTGTACATTAGGGGAATCGACCATGGAAGGCCTTGTAAGAGAACCTTGATTACTGTTGTTAGGTCCTTGTGCAAACTGAAATTTATCTGGCTGTTGAGGATGACCAGAATTGCGATTTTGAAAAAACCGATTTGAATTAGCATTGTTAAATTGCTGGATCTTCTGAAGGACTTCCTCCACGGGAGGAGGAGGTCCAGGCAACTTCACATGCCTATATCGGCAGTCTGGCCCATTAGGACAAAATCCTAATTTGTACCTGCAAGGTTGGGTATCAGATTAATACAGAAGCTAACTGCATAAATATGTGCATCACAACAACTGGAACCAATAATAATGTAAGAATATCTATCTATGCATAGGCGACAACTAAAAGCTACTAATCAAAGACACAAAAATGAACTGCCGCTGAGGCAAAACTGTTGGAATCTTAGAGAGCCGAAATTTGTAAAGGCTCTCTTGATCCATTGGGAACCACAAAAGAACATCTTTAACCAATAACGAATCAACATGGAAGCAAGCCCAAACCACAAATTAAAATCAGCTAAGAAAGTCAATCTGAGAAGTAATCAACTTTTCTATGTTCGGAGTAAACACTATAGATTGACACCACATCACTGGCGCTCCAATCATAAAGTAAATAAGAGTGAAATTTAGGGCAAAAACTTACATGTTACACTCCTTGATATCTTCATTGGTATGTTTATACACGCAATCCTGCTCCCGGCACTCGCCATAAAGCCTGAAGAATCTACACACGGGCATCCGCGACTTATCGTACTGATGGAGAAATCCACAGGCGTCGCCTTTCATACAAAGGCTACGGAGCCAGTGTCGGCACACAGTCTGACGGAAACTCCTACGGCCAGGCATGCCACGGCCAACACCGGATGACATATCGGGAGGCGCCGCGTGAGAACTCTGGTTCGGCGCAGCGCCAACAGCGGCTGGGTTGGACGGATCAGATTGGACCACAGGACCGGAAAAGGTGGGAAGATTGGATGCGGCGTCGAGACCACCCTCGAAATCGAAGCTGAGACCTCCATCAGCGTCATCCATTGTATCGGTGCCAATTGGAGTGAGTGTTGTTTAGGGTTTCCAAAATGAGAGGAAGGCTTAAGAACCTCCTCCGACCAGCAACAACAGAAAAATCACCCTCGTTCGACTAGTTTACTTTGATCTGATTTCCAATGAAAATTACAGATCGACCCCTGAAAACGGATCATTGACATCTGAGCCCCGCCACAAAGTGGGCTCCATGATGAATTGGGCCGAAACTGGGCTAGTTCCTTTCACCTTGGGCCTCAGTGGAATTCATTGGCCCATCCATCGTCCATCTTCTTAAACCTACTTCTGATTGATAGAAGTACTATACATGTTTTGGAGGGATGCTGAGCAGTAAGTATAATTAAAAGGCAGGCAATATCATCGTTAGATCACATCGTATGTATATATATATATATCATCGTTAGATCACGTATATATATATATAATATCCGCTTGTTACTTAGTTAATATTCTATATGGATATGTTGTGCTTGTGTCTGCTTGTCAAGCGCGAATATTGGTGGAGTGTTTGTGCCTATAATTCATGTTTTTTACTGTAAGTAAACCTTCCATGGAGGACTGACTTTTGAGCTGCATTCAGTCAAAAAGATGATGCGGTCACGGGTGAGACTGTTGACTAGACTAGGGTTACAATATAGCAATCATCACATAATCCAATTCTTTGATTATTGAGGGATCGTTCACACTGATTTACATGCATGCCTCGGTTATATTAGATCCGTCCGATGCTGCTTTCTGCCTATAATCTTCCACCCTAAACCCTAATTCTTTATCGTCGAGTAAAAAACTATATGTATATATATGCTCAAGTGGATGCATATAATTTAGTATCGGATCAGCCTGGGGTCCATCCATAATTAAATGCATGCCTTTTGGTTCTTAATTCAAAACATGTCAGCATCATATGTTTTTGCATTATTAAGAGTTGGCACCAAAACAAAGGAAATTAGGAGCTTTCCTAGTGAAGCAGTTAATTAGTTGCTTGGATTTTCAAACGGACAACCAACCCTAATGCCCTATTTGTCTCTTAATTAGGGTAATAGTGTTTAGTAAATGTCTGTATATTGTGTTTACTAACAAGCCAGTGTAAGTTTTGCTCTAGAATCGAAACCCCAAATTAAGGAGCTTAGGTTTTCACAGTCCCAACAATGGACAACCAACCATGAAATGTCAGTTTTATAGACTTTTTGACCTCAATTTGAGTAGCAAGTCATGCACTGGTAAATCATAACTAAACTATGTATTAATTAGTGCCGAAAGCAGCAGCAGCAATGTCTTCTAGATTATTCAGTTTACATTTGCGTGCCATTATTCACCTAAAACATATATATAATAAAGTCTTATAGCGGTTATACATAAACATTTAAAGAATTATCACACATCGTTACTTTATTATAATATATTGGATTATACAAATAAAACTTTTGAACTTAAACTTTATTCACGATAGTATGGAGGAGGGTGGTCATGAAGGCACGTTTTGTAGCTAAGGTATTTTGTAGATTAAGTTATTACCTGTTACTGTAACATATTTACTTAAAACTAAATGGTATATGATCAGAACACAACACATGCTGCTTGAAAATATGTTGCCTTAATTCACACGGCATCATCACTCCACTCGGGGGCATCATCACTCGTATATATTTATATACTTGATAATCCAATCCTTAGTTACGTACGCTAATTAATCACATTTTTATTATTAAGAGGAAACCGGCCCACTAATTCTGATCTCATATCATCTGACCGATGGCAGCTTGAAGCTTATCCGAATCCACGACTTTTCTAGGCACACGGCCTGCCACCCCCGCCTTTAAAAAATTCAATACATAGAACCGTTGTCTTCTTTTAGTAGGGCAAAACTTAAATCGGCTCCACACCTTGGAAAATAATCTCCACATCACGTGTGACAAATTGAGTTTTTTAAGAATAATTTAGGCGTATTGAACTAGTGACGGATATGAAGAGCTGCAGCTTTCATACGATCAGTCAACTTTCCCACACGTTCTTCGGGTTCTAAGTTTCAGCATCTGATTCTCGGACATGCTTACTCTCTATATATATGTATATATATGTTTGTGCATGTTTCTATGAAATGAAACACAAGCAGCAGCGAGCAGCAGCATATTTGCTCTCTTGTTTTTCTAAGCATTTGGTTGCAACCCAAAACATCGAGATTTGATGGAACACCACCGCCGCCACCGCAACG
Organism: Umbilicus rupestris; assembly: GCA_963678935.1. Lineage (NCBI taxonomy): Eukaryota > Viridiplantae > Streptophyta > Magnoliopsida > Saxifragales > Crassulaceae > Umbilicus > Umbilicus rupestris. Next base: position 15,777,123 of record OY787611.1, on the reverse strand, counting down.
AAAGCTTCAGCCGCCTCTCCTTAGAAACTCCCACTTCCTCGCAAGACTTGGTTCAGAAGCCTCACCGGTTGTCGGACTCAGCATTCTCCACTGTTCCGAGGGACCAGGCCCTCAACTTCAGAGACTTCCGGTTGCTGAATCGAATCGGAGCTGGCGATATAGGGAAGGTGTACTTGTGCAAGCTGAGAAGCGACGAGAGCTGCTCATACGCGATGAAAGTGGTGGACAAGGAAGTTCTTGCGGCCAAGAAGAAGACGCACAGAGCTGAAATGGAGACTAAGATTTTGAAGATGCTCGATCATCCCTTTCTCCCCAGCTTGTATGCTCACTTTGAAGCTTCCCATTTCTCCTGTATTGTAATGGAGTATTGCTCCGGCGGCGACCTCCATTCTCTCCGAGATAAGCAGCCTCAGAACCGCTTCTCTCTTCACTCTGCCAGGTAACAACACGACCACCATGTTGAATGATCTTGAGATGAAGCAAGCTGTTGAATTTCGGTTGCTGATCAATATTTGTTATCAGATTTTATGCTGCAGAGGTGCTGGTGGCGTTGGAGTATCTACACATGCTTGGAATCATTTACAGAGACTTGAAACCAGAAAACGTGCTAGTTCGATCAGATGGGCACATCATGCTCTCGGATTTCGACCTCTCTCTGATAGCAGATTCCGTCGCTGCAGTCGAGTTCCAAGAAGCATCTCCTTTATCAGCTCCGAACTCACCCCGGGCCGCGCCACCTTTTTCCTGCCTCCCCTTCAGGTCCAGAAAGGTCCAGACAATAACCAGCCACCAAGTGTTCGTAGCTGAGCCAACTGGCGCGCGGTCATGCTCCTTCGTGGGCACGCACGAGTACGTCGCGCCAGAAGTCGCATCGGGTAAGTCTCACGGCAACGCAGTCGACTGGTGGGCTTTCGGGATTTTTCTGTACGAGATGATGTACGGAAGGACGCCGTTCGCCGGAGCAAACAACATTGCCACGTTGCGCAACATTGTCGGAAAGGCATTGAAGTTCCCGAGTAGCAGCGGAGGCTCATCGAGGCTCAGCGAGGGCGAGAGGGAAGCGCGGGACTTGATATCGTGTCTCCTGGCCAAGGATCCGACGAGTCGGCTAGGGTCGATCAAGGGCGCGGCGGAGGTCAAGACTCACCCGTTTTTCAGAGGTATGAACTTTGCATTGATAAGGTCGTCGACGCCTCCTCCATCTGCAGGAAAGCAGTCAGCAGTGATGCCTTTTAAGAGTAGAAAAGCATCGACTAATGGGACCGCATTCGACTGTTTCTAAGACTAGGAAGGAAGGGATTTTGGTACTAACTTGTTCAGGCAGTTAATATTATTAACTTACTTTAGCAGTGTGAAAACAGTAAGGTGGAACCATGTCATGCAGTTGCAAATGTGAACTTTCGAGGTTTTGAGTAAACCATAATGTGATGTGAAACGAATATTATAGCTAGATACCACTCACTGAAATGAAGCTTAGCTGGTCAGAACTCAGATGCGCAGCAGTGTTTTATGTTCCTTTTTATGGGTCCCAACTCCCAAGTGATTCTTCAAGTCTCACTTTCTAGCTTTAATGACTCATTGACCTCGACAACGACACAGAGTTAACCTCGACAACGACACAGAGTTATGGTCAGCAATGACTTTTCTTCTTCTGCCTTTTAAGACTAGATAGATGAAGATTAATTACCTCAGCTGATGATACGCTTCTAGAAACAAGGCATGCACGGGTGCTTTGTAGTGCAGGCCTCACTGACCAAAAGTTCCTTTGTCTTGTCCTCCTAATCTTGGAAAATCATTCGATCATAATTATTGCACCCCTAGCCTAGCATCCACAATATGCAAAACGTGTATCAGATCCAACTAGATTCCTGGCATACTGGCCACATTGCCCCACACACTCGGCACACCAGTTACCATATGACTTGAGAGACAGCCTGAATCTCTGCCTTGCATTGCTTTGCTGCTACTTGAGAATTCAGATTACATCTTATGTTACAACAGAGCATGCCAGAATCTCACATGGGAGCTCGTGGCCATGTAAGCTATGCTGTAGCATTCAGTATCTTGATACAATATACTTCATTTCCGCTACATGCTAAGTAGAGCTGATAATAATACACATGGAATCAAATTGAGTTGCTTCCTTTAGCGGCCAGCTGGAGAGCGTGAACATTTCATAACCATGGCCATTCCTCACCCTCATCATCAAATATATCAAGGAAAATATCATCAGCTACTTCAAAAAACAGATCTCCATCATCAAAATCAGAGGTCTCTTCATAGTGATCCAAATAGTCAAATGAGTAACTGTCCAAAGATCCGTAGCTGTACCGATCATGTTCCCTTCCTCCGAACTCATCCTCTCCAATGGCCTCCTCTGGGAATCTCACTGTTTTAATTCGTTCGGAACAGATTTTGCCTAAACTACCATGTTTCTCATCAATAAAAAAACTACCACGCAGATCCAGGGATTCAAGGCAAAGGCACCTATTGAGAATTACTTTCAGACCATCATTAGTCATCTTGTTTCCAATGAGCTGTAAATGGCACAACTGGGGCATGGTTCCTGCTATGACGATTGCCACATCATCATGCTGTGCCTGTTGAGGACTATAACCAAGAGCATTACTCTTTAATGATTTCAGTCGAGGACAACTACGACCAACAGCTTCAACAGCTGCAGTCGAGAATGGGGTTGATTGTACTTCAAGTTCATCCAAATATGGGAATTTAGCAGCAGTTTCTTTCAAAACATCTTCAGTTACATAGTGGCATGATATAAGTCGGAGACACCGGAGCTGGCTAGCACTGTAGGAGACCAAGATTATATATACAGCAACCATGTACGTCCATCATAATATATAAACACAAAAGAAATCATAGCAATGATACACTGTAAAAGTTAATAGGGACACAAAAAGTGCAGACCCATCTTATCAAAATCCACAGATGAGCGCACATGTCTTACCCAAACAATCTAATTAGGGTAGGATACAACAACATATTCCACACAACGCCAAACATACGAATGAAAATTGTGTGAACAACAAAATCTTCAACTTTGGTGATTTGCGAAGAGTGACAAGCATTCTAAAAGTAAAGACTGGACAATAGGCACCACGATTCAATATATGAATGAAAATACAGATGTCTTCATCTGAATACGAGGCTGATGAAGGGCTACAAATTTCAGCAATTGTTTGAACATTCAGATAATGAATTGTAAATATTTCTCTCCAAGTAAATCAGTATATTTTTCTCTTATAAACTTAAGACCATCATATTTTCAATTAAAGATAATAATCATTTCATCAACCTTTATATGCAACAACTATTCTCATAATGACACTACAGGGAACACTATTTGTAAACCTCCCTCAAGCCATTGCATGCTCATCTTCATAAAGAAACATTCTTACCAATTGAATAAGCTACTTGATCAAGGATAAGTCTAGTGCTTACTACGAGATTAAAATAACAATCAGACTAGAACAAAAGCTATATGCACTAAAATCCAATGGCGCGAACTTGCAAGAAAAATATATTCAGCAATGACCAACCACACTAGTAAACAATTTAATCAAAAAGAGGAGGGAAGATCACAAAGAAGAGAACCAGAGAATCGGGATAAATGACGTACTGTTGGGCGAGGTAGTGAATGAACTCATCAGTGCCAAAATACTCAATATTGATCTCGAGGAGCTGGCCGCAGCTCCTATCAACAGCGTGACGGGCCATGCCCTCAGTGTCGAACCAATAATCGCCATAGGCATTGGAATCGTGAATGTCGATAGACCTCCACATTGAGGGATCTTTGCAGATGTTGAGCCAGTAAGTACAGACCTTTTGCGCGTGGTTGAGGATGTCAAATGCGCCAACCTTGTGGAGGATGGTGGCCGTCACTTCCGGAGGTAGCTCCAACCAGTTGCGGAATTGCTCCTCTTCTTCTTCTTCATCGGAGCTCCAACCAGTTGGCTGTTCCATGAGGATCAGAAATGGTTTCTAGGTCACGTTTTGGGCGAAGCAGTGATCTCATCCCACAATTTCAGAAGAAGAGTGGCGTTGCTGTTTTCGTCTCTAGAAGGGCCTCTCCATTGAAGTCCAGGCCCAGCACTAGTCCCCGAATCCGTTTTATTTTGAAACAACAAATTTAACCTGAGGGAATGGTTTACGTACTTGCAAATTGCAATACATACCACAATATCCCCACAACGTTATGCTGTAAAAGAAAATTTAAACCAAAATGTCCTAGTTTTTGAACAAAACAAGCATCAAGCTAGCCATCCTTGGTTCACAAATCACAGGTCACACTCCTCTTCGTCAAACTCCTCTTCTTCTCCTACCTCCTCATCTTCCGACTCTTCTCCTATCTCCTCATCTTCCACTTCTTCTCCTACCTCCTCATCTTCCACTTCTTCTCCTACCTCCTCATCTTCCGACTCTTCTCCTACCTCCTCATCTTCCACTTCTTCTCCTACTTCCTCATCTTCCGACTCTTCTCCTACCTCCTCATCTTCCACTTCTTCTCCTACCTCATCTTCCGACTCTTCTCCCACCTCCTCATCTTCCGACTCTTCTTCCTCATTATCAAATATGTCATCATAGTCAACACCATCTTCATCATAAAATGAGTCATCAAAGTCAGAAGGCTCGTCATAATGACCAGAAAAGTCGAGTGAGTGGTCATCAAAAAAGTCATGAGTGTAGGAGTCATCAAATTCATCAGGTTCAATGGTTTCTGTTGGGAATCTCACCTTCTTATACCGCGCAGAACAAACTTCACCCATATTTTCTACTTTCGGATCAACATAATAACAGCCCCGAATATCCAGAGTTTCAAGGCAAGAACACCCTTTGAGAATGGCTTTCAGACCAGTGTTGGTTATCTTACAACAGAGGAGCTGTAAATGGCATAAATGAGGCATGGCTTCTGCTATGATGTCCGCCAGATCATCATGTTGTGCCTGTAGGGGCATGTAACCAGAAACATTACACTTAAGAGTCTTCAGTTGTGGGCAACATCTCCCAACAGCCTCCACAGCTCCAACTGATAATGGGGTTGATTGAACTATGAGCTCCTCCAACAATGGAAACTTCGAAACAGTTTCTTTCAAGGCATCTTCTGACAAGTGGTGGCAGTACATAATTTGCAGTCGGCGAAGCTGGCTGGAACTGTAGCGATAATGCCACAAAATTAACAGGCGAAACACAGAAACTTAAAAGAAGACAATGATACAGCAATCTAGTTGCCTGTTCTATTTCAGCAAAATTAAAGCACATGAACAAAGTTCATAAGAAGTATCTCTATCTCATTAGGCACACAGTTGTAAGCAGAAGCTCTTATTTTTTACAACATATCACCAGATTGCATGGTTAGAGAGATAGGATTTCTGCTCTGCTATACAACTAGGGACAAGACTCGAGTATCTGTATTTCTCTCATCCTAAAGGAAATTGTGTGAATCATATACAACTATGAAACTGATGACCATATACACTTTCAGAAGTAGCTAAGAGCATGCCAAATCAAAGTCTTGTTTGCCAGTCTTTAAGTATAGTTGTCTTTCCAATTCTCAGTTTGGTAGTTTTAATTTAATTAAACATTCATATATATACCCTTTACCCACAAAATAAATCAGTCCAATTTTATATATTATTATTATAAGTTAACAGGTATTCCACAGAACAGAATTACTACATACTCAAAATTAACAATGATACACCCAACATATACTAGCACATTAGCGCAATGAATACCACCAAGGCTCAATAAAAAATGAAACTGAACTCCAAGATAACAATTTGTCAACATGTGATTTCCATTAAGATATTAATTATCAGAAAGCACAACAATGATCAAATGCTAACCATCACCAGACTCAACAGAAAATAAACTCATATCAGGCAGATCAGATGCATAAACCCATCCAGAACTTGGATAGTATACTACCTCTGTGCAAGATGGTGAATAAATTCATCCGTGGGGAAGTAGGCAACAGTGATCTCCACAAGTTGGCCACAACTCCTATCAACAGCGTGCCTCGCCAACCGATCAACGTAGAACGAGGAATCGAAACCAGAATCCAAGTGCATATCGATGGACCTCCACATAGACGGATCTCGGCAGATGCTACGCCATGAAGTGCACACTCGCTGGGCATTATTCAGAATGTCAACTACGCCGACCTTCTGGAGGATCGTGGCTGTAACTTCCGGCGGAAGTTCCAGCCAGTTACGGGAACCCTCCGGCGAAAGCGATTCTCCAGCGTCCGATTCCATGAGAGGATCGAAATTAGGTCAATTTCGAAAAAAACTCCGTCAAAACGTCTTCCTGTCGGGGCCCCGAATAAAACAAAACAGGCCCAAGGCCACCCCTACGAACTCTTCCCGGCCCACTTGCGCCCAATGCGTGGATGCATGCAAACCATTCAAAATCCAGAAAAAAAGAAAAGAAATGACACTAATGTGATCAATTCGATTCATTTCGATTCGGTGAGAAGAATGAAAAGATACAACTTCATTCACGCGCAGAAATCTTTACAGTCAAATACATCATCACACTACAAATTCAAAAGGTACAGACCTGAAACTTCATACACAGGATAGGAGTTGATAACATAATCTAAGAAGATTTGCGAGCACTACAGATTTCACTGACAAGTCGATGCAGTTGGAGTGGAGAATAAAAACATACCTAAACTATCGAATTCACCCTGGAGACCTGAGAAAGGGCATCTTCAAACTGATCATCTTCTGCCTTTTCCGAGCTCAAGCTCGGAGGCAAGTAGGATCTGTAGATGCGCTCCATGTTAGGAACTTCCTTAAGTTCCCGGCTGATGACTTCCAGAGCTGTGCATTGGAAGAATTTGTAGAATTTCGTGGCGCACACACAACCAAACAAAAGCGTGGCGATTGGGAGTGGGATGAGGAGCAAGGAATAAAGTTTCTTTTTCGCTCCTATGTAGCCGAACATGGTCACTTGATATAGCAACAGAGCGCCTAAAATACGGTTGTGCATATGAGGCCACATTCTTCCATTGCTCTCGAATGATGGAACAAACACCTTGATAGCCTGCAATGTAAGATGCATACAATTTATAAGTGACCCGGGCCTCGTCAGATTAAAGTGAAACTAGCATTACCTGATTACGGAGGACGAGCCATCCAAGACCAAAGTAAGCCACACCAAATGGTATGATGAGAGGAGCAATAACGGAGTAGCACAGGACTATAGTGATGATCAACATGTCCCCTGGCACTCTAGTCCCATATCCAAAATCACCAGGAAACCATGCTTCTTTCAGCTCAGCTTCCGTCTTGCAAAGATACTTCTTCTTGAGATGGAAAATGATCAGAGGAACTATCCGAGACAACTCAAGCCCATAACCGACGAAGAACCTACAAGAAGAATTAGTTGAAAAGCTGCAACTTAGTAGACTGAACATGAATAAAAGAGCAGGAAAAAGTAGCTAGATGGAATGTCAATATCTCACTTTAGTGCCACAAAGGTTAGGAAAAAAGTCGCGTTCCCAGGCAAACTGTTTGCTAGTAAGCTGACAATCGCATTTGGATTCTCCTCGAGGTCTTTAAATGTATCGAACAAGGTTCCACCGATGGTAACTCCAATAAACACATTCAGTATGGAGAAGTAGAAATATTTCCCAGACGCAGCCCTTATAGCATGGCTTTCTGAAGGAATCCCCTCTAACTTGGATAAGAACAGCAGGAATTTCGGGAGCAAAGCCAAGAACACAATCAAGGCCAGCTGAGGAAGGTAAGCTTGCAAGACCGTCTTGATAGCTGTGATGTTTACTATTGGCTTTATAAATGGTATCAGCTTCACCAAGTTATCCAATGTTGTAAGCGCCGAAATCACACCGATTGGAATCATGTAAAACATTATGGTCACAGCTACAAGAGCATAAACCAAATATTTTCTTGTCTGCCTTGCGAAGTACTTGATTGTAAAATTCTTCCATATCAGTTGGCGAGCCTCGGGAGCATCTGCGACTGTCCATTCATCAACCATTCTGGCATGCAAAGTCTGAGCGGCCGAAGCAGCTGCCACCCTTGTGGTAAAAAAGACCAATGATGCAGGCAATTGTTTATCCTTGAGTGTGATTTTTTGTTCAGCCTCCAACTTGGGTATGGTATCATTAATCTTCTCAGTGTAGAATTCTATACTATCAACCTTTTCTCCAGCCATGCCGAGGCAACCAATTTTGTTAGTAGGTCTTGTTCCTTCTGGATTGCTTGTCGTTTTTGACTGCGCGTATATGGCTTCGGCGCGTGCAAGTTTTTTCCTGTATCCTTCTAGTTCTTGCCAGATTTGGTCAACCTGAGCAAGGTTTATATTAAATTATTATCAAAGATGAAGGGAAAGTAATTGAACCACAAAATCCATGATAATAGATTCAGCAACTAACCTCCTTGTTGTCCGTCACTATCATTGATCGGTAGAATGTATCAGGGTAAATCGTTTTGAAATATGTATCGACTTGTTCCTTAATAGTCTGGCCTTGAGCTGGAGGTACATCTCTAACGAGAATAGCAAACTGTTCTGGGACAACTTTAGGGGACATAAGTGCCGCAGCTCTCAAATCGGATACATGTTTATATGCCTTCCATAACAAGTAATAGGTAACAACTGAAACCCAGTAAACCGCTAGCAAAAAGGCCCACAGACGAGAACTCCCTTCCTGTAATAGAACAAGCAAAATTCTCTAGCACCTGATAATGAAATAAAATGAGAATTCTAGATGCTGTATAACATTGGATATTGATTTACTTACTGCAACATTTCCAATAGACAGTTTGTCAAGGTCATTGAAGGTCCCATTACTCGTGGAGGAAGTCCTGCTAAGACCATTGTCCGTGGCAGCAACAGGGAGAAGAATTGGAAGCAGCAAAACTCCTGCCAGTGTCAATATTCCCAACACTACGCATAACAGAAACCTTCATAAGTTAACAATCTTGTCTTTGCATAACTGCTCCAGTCCAGCAAGTGAAGAAGCAGAATTACAAACCACGAACATTATCCTTAAATTATTATCTCAAAAGAACCAAATCACACACAAAAAGTGACAGGAGTGAAGCCTGGAGGATCTGTCTACTTGTTTTTGTTGACGGAGAAATGCTCAAATTAGTTTACATGGCTGTTAAGGATACTGAAATACACACACCAGGCTGAAACCAAACCAGAAAGGCACGAAAAAAAAAAACAGACTGAAACCAACAAAGACCAAATCCTGAGGAAGACAGCGAGACAGAAGAAAGAAGAGTGTGATTAATCAACAAGGAAGAAATGGAGGAAAGTGAGATACATACCGGTGCTGAGGAAAACAAAGTAGACAGCGGAGTCGACTCCAGACATGGAAATGACATCATCCTCGGAGGAGGACATGGCCTCCTTGATCCAGGCAAAGGGGTTGCGAGAGCCTAAGCCAGCCTCGGTTGGATCCATGCCTTTGAGGATCCGGTTAGGGTAGTAGAGGACGGCGTTGGAAGGCCTGTTGGAGAGCCAGGTGAAGAGGAGCATGAGAATGACGAAGAGGATACAAGATGTCCCCAATGACGTCAGAAACGAAGTCAAATCCATGGCTCCCCGCTAACAATCGTCTTCTTGTTGCTCTGCAACAAAGCAAGTGGTTTTCGTTGAAGCAGAGGGAGTATGGCGTTATCGAGTTGACGATTCAGGGTCCATTTAAGGAGGAAGAGAAGGTGAAGACGAAGAAACTGGGGAGGAAGAGGGAGGAACACTCACTTGTTGCTTTTATTTTCCTTTTTTGCGAAAAAGCAAAAACAAAAAACAGACACGCTATGAACTCGGCTTTTCTCTAGACGTCAAAACTGCACTTTGCATGTTTACATTATTATAAATAAACACCTAAATTAATGGTTATTTTAAGTTGGTCTCCCGATATTATTTAATCATTATTAGTTTGTTGTGTTTAAGTAAAATATATTTGATTTTGACGGACACGGACAGGATTCCATGTAATTAGTATGTAACGCAACGCATAGTGACATACTCATATTCGATCATTTTGATTGATTATGTGACTTGCAACGCGCCGCGTTGCGTATCCATCTGGACACGTGGCGAGTGCTCACACTGCCGACACCCTTGGATCGAAATAATGTAACCAACGGCTAGTTGCGTACGATACAACTGTCCATAATCAAGTTTATCCAAAACAACACTATTCGCGGGACCCATGAACATACCTCTTTCTCTCTCTCACTCACTCCGTGTCTAGATATTTATCGAGTAGAGGACAACATCTCGTGCCCAGTAAACACTGGTCTGCAATTAAAACTGGGCCACTTGCAAGGCCCAATGTTGTCGGCCCAACAATTTTCACAGACAGGGTGACGAAAAAGGATGTCGACAACAAAGGAGCACATATAGTCTCTTCTATTATATGTATGAAAAACACAATACTACAAGCTCTGTGATTCTCAAGTGTCATCACAATACCAAAAAATAATATCTCCCAAAAGGCCCTGCAGAGGTACAAAGAGCAGCAGCATAGCCATTTCTACTATACTCACTAATTCATATTGGCAGATTAGAGGGTTTAGGGATATGAATGAGATGTAGCTAAGGTACTTATCTTGTCATCTGAAGTTGCAGCACTGAGCAAGGCCATTGCCCAACTTTTCCCACAGGCACATCATCTGCTTAGGTGATTGATAATGTGAACTGTGATAGCCAGGGACACAGCCATACTGGCAGAACTTCCAACTATGATAGTACTTTACTGGCGTGGAGATATTGAACTGCTGTACCCACATCCCCATGCTCACATCCTCCATCTTGAACAACTATTAAGCCAAACCAAATAAACAAGGATCACAGGTAAATTTATAAGTGGTGAAAATGTATCTCTAAAATCTTACTCACTTTTAGGCTTCTGCTTCTATGCTGACCAACAATGTATTTTGCTACGTCACTGGAAATGATGTATCCCGGGCCATTTGCGTATGGAGGATACACTGTGCTTGGCCACTCCTACACTCATTTGAGGTTATCATAATGAGGATGTAGCAAAACAAAAAACATCGTCTTAAAATCATCAGCTTTTGCTTTACTCACAATCTAATGAACAACTTCAGTTACTACACAGGAACCAAAGATAGGATATGTATACTTCTTCATATACTCTAATAGATGTTGACATAGCTCATTTGTTTGAATATAGTAAGCCGGAAAAAAAACCCTTCCTCTTCACATCACAGGCATTTTTATACCAAGCCAGTTACGTAGCTGGAATTGATCTTGGTTTCAATAAATAATTATCACAAACAAAGTTTCTTGGCATCAAGATGACACAAACAATTATTACAAATAAAATTTATACCTCTATAGTAACCGCCCATTTGCCTTTTCTGAGGGGACGATGCTGGAGATTCATATTTCCCATATAGAAGGAGCTATTCTTTAATGCATTTTGGTCTATTGCATTCAGAACACTATCCACTCTAACAAATGTGTCATCGTCACATTTCATAAGGTATGAAGCTGTAGTATTCACAACCTGAAAGGGCATGCAAACCGCTCAAGTGACAAATAAAACATCAATATGGCCACGGCCATGAAAACCAAATTATGAGAAGACAAATAGCATACCCCATATGCACAAATGGCAATAGTTTTAAGAACCACCAGTTCATAGTGATCCATAAATGGTAAAATCACAATATCACCAAAGTAAGCTGCCTCCTTCTTCAGCACCTTATTGACCCCCTTCCTTGTATTCTACATTTGTTTGACAGAGGACCATAAGCAAAGATTTGCAACGGTAAAAGAATTACATACCTATTTATCAAGTAAGCGTTCAAACAAAAAGATACATACGCTTCACTAGCTCATGGCTGGAAGATCAATATTATAAGCTCTCACGACTAAAAGCGAAAAGGTAAAGTCCCGATTTTGATCAATCTGCTAACAGTGATTCAGAACAGCATGCAAGACAGAGTAAGCTCACCAGTGCAACAAAAAAGCGTCCGACAACATCAAATGATTTGATAGCTGATGATTGCATCCAAGTTTTCCTGATAGCCATGCGTTCAGCGAAGTGATTTGTTGCAGAGAGGATACCAATGAACATTCGAATCGGGCCCTTGGGCAGAGGACTGGCTTTCCACTTTTCTGTCATCTCCAAAACCCTTTGAGGTGAAAAGCTTCGATGAGTTGTTGGTAAAGCTGTAGCATAAACAGAGTGCACGTCCACATTGCCCTTAATTGCTAATCCAGTAGCATCTTCAAGAGTGAATCCCTATAGTAAAATCAGCCTATTAAAATAGAGATGGCAATTAAATACATATGGATTGTGTTTTAATAATTAACAACGAAGATGTAAGTTACGAAGTTTTACTTAATCACAGTATGCATTAAACAAAATAAAAAGAAGAGGTGATACGAAAATAAACTGAAGACATATAACAAGAATAGGTCTTCCTCCAACACGAAAAGAGGCATACAGGGCGATAGTGAAATGAAGACACATGTCGTCCTCCAACATTGACATGGTAGCCCTCAAGGCCAGCGCGAAGTGTGAGTATAAAGAGTCTCCCTTCTTGGAAAGGAAATGGCCAAGCCACTTCCGGTTTCTGTTCACGACCAATAAAACGCTTGAACCATGAAGTTGTCTTTGTTTCTCTTGAGTCTATAATATCACTCCTCATCCACTTTTCACATCTAACAAATCCATCCACTGCAAGAATGTGATAACTTATGAAACAATCAAAATTACAATCCAGACAAAACAAAAGAATATTGCTAGGAAAACAGAACATCATAACTGTTGCTCATAAAAAGCTACAACTATTACCAGCGTAACTCAATTTGTTCATCAATATTCAGCACATTCAACAAGAAGAAAATTGTGAAATTCTAGTAGGTTGACGGTATCATGTGCAGAAAAATAAAATAGAGAACTTTTTTTAAGGCAAAGTCAGTTTACCAAGCATGTCCCCGTCTTTTTCAGAAGGTAGTCCATCACACCTTTGAGCTCTTCCCCACTGCATTCTGTAGCAAGCGTTGTGCTCAATAACTGGATGTTGGCTCCAATCGCCTTTCAATCTAGGATTCAAATGAAATACCTTAGGAGGATCCTCCCCATCAACTGACTTCAGCCCTTGCAATTCTACCACAAACTGTGAAACCATTTTTGTATCATCTCCTATTCTAAGTTTACCAACACGGGGCACAGTTTCAGGATGTGCATACTGAGGCGTGCCTATCACAGTGATCGATGAACCAGCAGCTAGGCCACAAGGGAGAAGCATTATGCTGTTGCTACTTGCTAGGTCATCTCCACTCATGGATACCCATGAACTGCACGGCTCTGACATACCCTCAACAACAGGCAAACTTTGGTTACCATCCTCCAACTCGAACTTATTTATGTTATCCCATGATTTCAAACCAAGTGTCCATGCCTCATCTGCCATCTGCTCCAACACTGATGCAGCACCGGTTACACTTCCTTGCCTAATATCAGCCATTATCAACAGGCCATTACCATCATTCGTGCTTTTTCCCAAACTTTTGCTTCGATCCTCATTGACTTGTTCTTTCTTAGTTACTATTTGCGTGTTATCGTACATACTATCCACTACCTTTCTATGATACGAATCGTGGTATATATCACCAGCAGGTTCAGTATATGCTTCATTACCAGTTAGTATATCAACCATGTCTAACAGCAGTGGAAACTTGAAAGCAATAAAAATCAAATACAGCATTGCTAATCCGAGCAAAATATGCGGCAACCTAAACTTGCTCCTTGCTAAATATGTATCATTTTTTAATCTCTTCATCTTACAATTCCTAAAACAACAACACCCAACTCAATAAAACACTAAGAACCCATCTCCAGAAACCCCTAACAGATCCACCAAACTTCTTATTCTAGGATCTTCAAAATTAAAGCTACAAACTTTGCATTATTAAAGCACAAATAAACCCACTTCCACCAACAAAAATGGTTCCACAAAATCTAAGAAAACCTAAAATTAGGGCACCGTGGAAGGCATCGGATGAAAATCCCAATGAATCGGCATTGCAAGGGATCAACTTTCAAATCAAGCGATCCCAGATGAGATATGAAGAAATCGATTCAGCAACAACCCAATCTCTAGAAATCATGATCAAAAAGAGATCAGGAAACAAAGGGTATCGAAATGCTTGATAGAGTGGTTGATAAAACAAATGTTTGGCGCTGGTTGCAACGGACGAAGAAATTGTTTGGCGTTGCGTAACCATTGTAATGATTCATCGAGAGCGGCTTCTGTTTCTTCTTGCATTTTTGAACCGGTCGTTGACCGATGTTGTCAGGTAATATTCCGGTTCAACCGATTTTTTCTTCTTATATTTTGTAAAATGGTTTATTCGATTCAACCGATATATCCGGTCCGATTACGAAATCAGGCGTTAATCAAGTCTTCATTTGTACACTTTATCCACTTCCCCAGTTTCAAAGCTAAAATCTTTGAACCTGCAATTCTCGTTCCTCTTCGTAAACCCTAGCCTGATCTATAAGATTGCACCATCAGGCTCCAGACAATTTCATTCGAAGCTTTGTAGAGGTATCTATCTCTTCTCCAGTCACCCAAAGTGATCTTAAATTGATCCATCGTACAGATCAGTTTCTAGGTGGTTGCTTGGTCGCGTTGTATCAGCAGTTGTTTGCATATTTGAATTTTTTTGTTCTGTTTTGAAGAATGTCATCGTTGTCAACAACGTTTGTTTACAAAGGTTGGATCTTTTTATGCGAGTAAATTCTTCTTATTATTGGATAAATGTGTATGACTGTTCCCTGACATTTGTTTGTTTCTCTGGTGGATAAGATGGAGGATGCAGGATTAAGGCTTCAACAGGCGGATTAATGCTCAAAAATTCATTCTACAAGGATTTTCAGGTTCTCTTAATTGTCAAGAATTATTTTTTCTTTACTTAAGTAAATCAAACAGAAGAAGTTTTAGTAGTTATTCAAGTGTTCAAGTATATTACTTGGAGATGCTCGGTAGTTCTTATCATCATTATTGTATATAGCATTTATTTTAGTTCTAGTTTATGACAGTTGCTTCTGCTAGGTCTCATATTGTAGTACATCAGTATATGATACTAGGAGTCACCAGGATTTTCATATGCTCATGTTGTGTAACATCCTCAGTTCTCGCGCAGCTATTCTTGTTGTTTATATGCAGACACTATTTCTTGGTTCACTTCTGGCTGGACTATTATAAATGAGAGCTGGCTTTAAACCCTCAAGGCAATCTTATTTAGTTTCTTTCATCAAGAGGCATTAAACTCTTGCTTAAGGCCGGGCGTTCCTTTATAAGGCCGCGTGACTCCGAATATTTTTTTTATTATAGCATTGATATGGTTGTAAATAAGTGTCACTGAGATGCAAACTTTATGCACAATGTGTTTTATGCTTCAAATATGTAATTCTGTAAAACTAGTTCATACTTTTGTTTCAGCTTCTGTTATGACTTATGTCGTGCCGCTGTTCGACTGGTGATATTTTTTCAAGTAGCATGGGAAAGTCATAGCAAAGGAAGAGCTTGACAAGATACTCATTAAAGAGAAAACAGAAGAGGTTGAGGTACAGTTGTTTTACTTTAATCCTTCCCCAGTATGTTTCTTGGTCAAATAGGTTACTTGACATTGTATAAATCAAAATAATGTTTTATTAATCAAGTTCATGATTCATTTGGGAATACTTTGGACGCAGATAACAGATATGGATGATGCTATGGCAAGAACTGTTGACTCAGTGAAAATGTTAATTTAGGCTACATCATCGAGCTATTTCTCATTTTTCTTACTTGTAAGAGTAGCCATTAGAAACTTGATACATACAATCCAACAGGATGAAGGAGAGGAGGTAGATGAAGATGCTAATGAAAAACTCCCACGCAATTGGAGTGTCCAAAAAAGTACTCCAGAACTTCGTAATTCAAAGGTTATTCTATAATTATCAATCAATTTGCAGCAGCTTGTTACTTCTGTTGTGTCTGGAGTTTGGTATCTCTTTAAATAAACAACTGAAAAATAGCCTATTTAGAGGAGCCAAATGTAAAAGTGAATCCTTTATTCAGAGGAATGTACAGTGTTAAATGTTCTGAACCCACTTCACTAATTTTGAAAAGATTAAACCAAATCTATATGACACTATGAAAAAAACGTGTACATATATTCGGAAAAGATAGTGTATCTATTTGTATTATGTTTGCAGGATAAGCCCAAGAAGAAGAAATTTCCCTTGTTCTTGGATGACGCTGTGGATGAATTGGAAAACCTGACGGACTTTCTCATGGACTTTGATCAAGATGAGTAACGATATATCACGGCTTCTAACATGAAGGATCAGTACATATCCTAACTCTTTTAGCCTTGTGGAGGTAAGCAAGCGGGCTAGTGCCATCCCAAAATCAGCCAAGCGTTGCTATCAACCCATCACATGCCTTACAAGCCTCCAATGGAAAGTTAGGCTGGTAGTTTAGGCATGTCCAGTGGCTTGTTTCTCTACTTTGATAGCTAATCATCTCTGTGGAAGCTGCCCTGGCAAAGTATTAGATTTTTCATTTTGTTGTAGAACACGACCTCAATTATTTGTTAACCAGGATATTTGTGAAATCCATGTGATCAAAAAGATAGACTGTGGAGCTGATCAGCCTGAATTCATGTAGCCATTTGAAATTGGATTTGTGACTTCACAATAGCGGAATGCATCTCGTGGGCTACATGAAATCCTAATCGCACTGTTGTGTGTGCGAGTTTGTGTTAGTTTCAGGTTAGATCAGATGAATAGATGATGAGACTGTGTCGGCAAACATCATCAGTAGGGTCTAGACAGTAGCTAGGTAGATTATTACAGCAGGTAAAAATGGCTTTCAGGTTTGCTCTTTCGTCTCCCGCGACAGCAGCTCAACCCAACCCCAACACGGATGATCCTCATCATCATAAAAGAAAGAAAGAAGAAAAACACAACAAACAAGGACCGCATCATTAACATGGACTGGCAGTTGTTGTCTGTTAAGGTGATGTACGGTTGTACTTTGGAAAACCAAACACACACAACTGCTGTGATATGCAGGCAATATCTGGGCTTCTGCTGCTACTGCTTCATGGATCCGACATGCGAAGACCAGTGAAATCCGCTCGAGTAGCAATCACCATGAAAATTGGCTACTGCCATGTTACTATGCGACAGAGCTTTGTGGTGATGGTCGGGCCCAGGTGAGTTGTTTAATATTGTGTTTTCTGACAAGTTTCACTTTTCCCCATCACTTCATTCATCCCTACCACCACCCATTTCAGTCAGCAATCAGCATCCTCACTTGTTCAATCACATGCATACAACAAGCCCATCACTAATGAAGTTGATAAACTTGATTCAGAATTTCAACCGAGGTCCAGGACCAGACATCATCGACATCCTCTGTGGAACACGCACAAGTACAAAACAAACAGATACGGAGGGTCGCAGGCAGCTCAGCACCCACTTGAGTCAACAACCTTTATCCATTAAAACCCTCCTACGCTGCTGGTTGCCACTTGTCCAGCCACCCCACTGACCCTCAGTGCCCACTTCAGCTCGCATTACGCATCCTTCTTCTTCCCTCCACATGGCTCATGCCAGCTAGCCAGCCAGCCATCATAAGTCATAACCCAACTATTGAAAGTTGGCATGCATGTGCTCGTCACACTGTTCATCATAACCCTATTTGCCCCACACAATGTGCCTCCTTCCTCTACTCTACATGACCATTCATTTCGCCAATAATGGGAGGAAACCCTAAATCCATTCTGAAATCTCTTTAAATAACATATTTATTATTAACTAGTTGATAAAATTAACATATGGGCCCTAGCCCAAGCCAGGCCCAATCCCATCACAGAGGGGCATTATTGTTATTAAACGCAAATCAGAGGCTATTTATAAGTTTCGAAATATCGTCAATCGATTAACGGAACAAAAACTGATACGTGAATTAAAATTAAACAAATAACTTTCTTTCTCTCTCTAAAGCCCTTTTTCCATATTTGCTCGAGTGTAAGAATTCGCGGTATTGTATTGAAATTGTTTGTTAATCGAATCAGGTGGATAGATAGATTGATGGGATGAGGAGCGAAGATGATGATGGTGATGACAAATCAGCAGCAAGCATCACCGACTAGCAGCAGCAGCGTCAGACCAGCGACCACAAGTGCCAAACTCGGTCGCAGTCGATTTCTTTGAGTAGCATAGTACACTGCAGCTCTGTGTTTCCATATAAAGTAGCGCAAGGACAGCACTGAATTCGAGGAACGTCGACCTGGTGAAATTGAAGCATCAAAATTCAAAACGTTAATCTTTCGTCATCATTCAATCACACGTCGCTTTGGGTTGGGTAGTACGTACAACTGATCGACTGCCAGAACTAGTCTTTGTGACATTTGAATCTCTCCTCACAACTTCGTTTCCGTACTGTATTTGGTTTTATTAAGATCCGTGAAGTTTTCGCGACTTGATTTTAGGGTTCGAGATCTGTTCGCGTCGTCCGTGGACAGTTCTTCTACCTTTCTTGCTTTAACGGCCGCTTTCTTGCGCATCTGGGGTTGATTGGGGTTTCTTGGTTTCCCCCAGCTTATTTCTGAAGCGAACAGATGGTATATTGTCTCCAAGAGTGACGTATCTGGTCATTGATTTCCAAGCAGTTGTGTTGGGCATGGACCATTTGGTTTCAAATTCAAACCTTCGGGGGCTTGGGGCGGGGAGGGTCAAATCCTTATGGGGCTTGTGAAGCTATTTGCTTGCAGCGGAACTGGTTTTGGTTGAGGAGAAGGGATGAGAGGGGGAGGGAGTTGGGGGTTGGAGGGGATGGTTATATATAATATTATTCTTAGCTCAAACTTGCAGTAACAGATTGGTAATTTCAGGAAGTTTAGTTTGAGGATGCAATTTAGTAGTTTTGGCCTTTGATAGTATCCAGAGGTTTTCTCAACTCACCAATATTTCCTTTTTGGGTGTTGGTGATTTCTACAATATTGTATTCACTCCTTCCTTTCAGCTATCCTCAAAAATTGCTGGAAACAAGTTTGAAATGAGGCTGTCTGGGGCTGCTTTTAGCCCCCTGGTACAAGAAGGTAGATGCTTTTCTCTTTATACAAGTTAACTTTACTATGGATATCTGCCTGAACACTTTTCTTATTCTCCTTTGTCAACTTTGCCTTGTTCACTGGCTTATCTTACTTGCATCACCTGGGAGCTTAGCTAGACATAATATTGTTGGACTTTACCAGATTAGTATTTATCATTGAAAGGATTTTAGGTTCACAGAGATTGTACAACATTGATAATACTTCCATTTACTTGTTGGGGTGATAGTTCATTCGAGGTGCCTTTTCATCTGCGTTGTATTTTTAAATTGGGGTTTGTAACTATTAGCATAATATACTGAGGAAACTAATGTAGTTCTTAAAAATGCAGGGGAGAAGCAAATCTTGAATTCTGAGCTTTGGCATGCATGTGCCGGTCCTCTTGTTTCTCTTCCAACTGTTGGAAGCCGTGTGGTATATTTCCCTCAAGGTCACAGTGAACAGGTTAGTAGAAATATATTTGTTTCCGTGAGCCATATATGTGGACATTAACAGATGAGGGCGGAATATGTGGCTTTACTTCCTATGCTCTTCATGTAATAGGGCCTTCTCTCACTCATGTCGCCATTTTCAATTTAAGAATTTTGTGGAAAGTTAGATTTTCAGTATGTGAATCAGAGTAAAGCAAATTTGATGAAGTTGCAAATGTTTCCCATGCCAATTTGCTTGACCACTGATTGTTTTATTACCAAAAAACCAATATATTTATTTTGAATGCGAGTATAATTTTCAAAACCTGGTCAACAGGTTGCTGCAACAACAAATAAAGGAGTGGATGAACATATTCCCAAGTACTCGAGCTTACCTTCACAACTCATATGTCAGCTACATAATGTGACCATGCATGTAAGAGTAACAACACTTTTGTAGCATAGCGGTTACAACCCTGTACTTGAAATTTCAATGAGCTTTTTTGCATTTATATTTTCAGGCTGATGTGGAGACTGATGAAGTTTATGCTCAGATGACTCTGCAACCCCTTAGCCCGGTATGTCTATATTTTTGTTGGAGAGGTCACAAGTTGATGTCAACGGCTCACTACTTAATAGTCATTTGTTTCTCTCAGGAAGATCAGAAGGAACCCTACCTGCCAGCTGAGCTGTGTGCCCCCAGTAAACAGCCAACAATTTACTTCAGTAAAACTCTTACCGCTAGTGACACTAGCACACATGGTGGATTTTCTGTTCCCCGCAGAGCTGCGGAGAAAGTGTTTCCACCATTGGTAATTCAGTATATTTTTTTGTATCTTTTATTTAAAACATAACATCTCGTGGTTCTGAACCATACGTCTCTCCCCTGCAGGATTTCTCGCAGCAGCCACCATGCCAGGAATTATTAGCACGGGATCTTCATGATAATGAATGGAAATTCAGACATATCTTTAGAGGTTAGTTGTAAAATAGCTCTACTCGCCTTCCAATGCATTTTACAAATATTTCAGTTTGCTTAAGTATTTTTGCTGGGACTGTATTCATTTAGAAATGCTTTGCATGTCAATGGATAAGGAGCAATGACTCTACTTTTCTTTTAGGAAGGAGATGATTTATTTAAAGCCATGAAAACTTTGTCTTCGTTAATCAAATAATAATTAAAATGCTACAAGAAATCATGCCTGAAGATATTTGTATCGGTATCTTACGTCTGATGTTGTGCAGGTCAGCCAAAGAGGCATTTACTTACAACTGGATGGAGTGTGTTTGTAAGTGCCAAGAGACTTGTTGCTGGCGATTCTGTCCTTTTTATCTGGTACGTGTAGATGCCTTGTCTATGAAATCTAGTTTATTTGCTAGAGGCTACATTTTTGTTTCTCTCCTAACATAGCTCAGCTAGACGACTTTTGTTTTCTTTGGACGTGTCTTCTTATATAATAACATCTTTGATGTATGTTGGTTATGATGTTTTATTTGTAATTAGTGATTAGCATGGCTCATTTTTCAGGAATGAAAAAAATCAATTATTGCTTGGTATCCGACGTGCTAGCAGGCCACAAACAGCGATGCCTTCATCAGTTTTATCCAGTGATAGCATGCACTTGGGACTTCTTGCTGCTGCAGCTCATGCTGCTGCCACGAGTAGCCGTTTCTCCATATTTTATAACCCAAGGTATGATCTTGCTTAGACGTTTATATGTATTCATAACATGAAGGTGGCAATATTCGGATTCTTTATTGAAGCTTTGGAACACTTTATTCCTAGGGCAAGCCCATCGGAGTTTGTCATTCCTCTAGCTAAATATATAAAGGCAGTCTATCACACCAGAGTATCTATCGGCATGCGCTTCCGCATGATGTTTGAGACTGAAGAATCAAGTGTTAGACGGTGTGCTCAAAACATTTGAACTTTTGCATTCTTGCTATTCCTTGTATGATTTGTTCGTAAACTGAAATTATTTCGATTCTAACTTCAAAATGTTTATCTAATGGCTGCAGTTACATGGGCACTATAACTGGCATATGTGATTTGGATTCAAAGTGGCCAAATTCACATTGGCGATCTGTGAAGGTTGGTGGTAGTACCAAAAAATTAATAAATAGACAAGTAGATTTGTAAAATAATGAATATTGAGGTCTTATGTTTTTTTTTTTCTCATAATGCAAGGTTGGCTGGGATGAGTCAACAGCTGGGGATAGACAGTCAAGAGTATCCTTGTGGGAGATTGAGCCTCTGACGACATTTCCCATGTATCCTTCCCCGTTTCCTCTTAGACTGAAACGCCCATGGCCATCTGTTTCACCCTCTTTACATGGTATTTCATGCATTTGGAAATTGCTTTGAAGATAGTAAATGTTGATTATTTTACCTTTGTGTCTCTAATCTGCTTTTGGCTTCACAATTTGTTAGTTCCTTCAGGTCCAGAAAGATCTAACTCAATAAGTCTTACAAATGCTATTTATAGGTGTCAAAGACGATGATCTGGGAATTAATTCGGCTATGATGTGGCTCAGAGGAAATAGCGATCTGCCTTTGAACTATCAAGCATTGGGAGCTATGCCATGGATGACGCCACAGCTGGATGCTCCCATGTTAGGTCTCAAAACAGATGTGTATCGAGCTATGGCTGCTGCTGCACTGCAAGAGATGAGGACTGTAGATCCTACCAATCAAGCAATTCCCACATCCCTAATGCAATCTCAGCAACCTCAAAATGTCATGAGTAGGCCAACCAACCTAATCTCCCCACAAATGTTGCAGCAAAGTCTGTCTCCATTCTCCCTTGGCCATTGCGCCCTAGAAGAATATCAATATCAAGGAGACAGTCAGTCTCAATCTCACCAGCAATCTCAGTTGCTTCAGCATCAAATACAGCAGCAAACTTCATTTAGTAATCCACAGCTACAGCTGCAAGAACAGCAACCAGTTCAGCATCTTGTTGATCAGCAGCATAACTCAAATGCTGTCTCTCCATTGCCTTATTATTTATCATCGTCTACATCACCAACTGGGCAGGCCATGTCTACTCCAAGACGCAATCATAGTGGTTCCAATGGGAATTCTGTTGATGTTTCTGGGGCTATGATTTCCCCTTTGCATAGCCTTTTGAGTTCATATTCTCAGGATGAATTTCACCATCTTTTGAATGCACCCAGATCAAACCAATTGGTCTCTGCATCTGAATGGCAAGGCAAAAGGATAGCAATGGATCACAAGTCTCTTACTTCTGGAACTTCCCAATGCATAACTTCTCAAGTGGAACGACTAGGACATCCTCTAGTGAGCAGATCTCCTATTTCAGTTTCGCTACCACCATTTCCTGGCAGAGAATGCACGGTCAAGCAGGAAGGGAACACAAAGCAACAAAGTCATCTTTTGTTTGAGGCTGATATTGAGCCGTCTTCTCTTATGCTTCAGCATGGCATGTTGAATATAATGGGAGTTGATGGCATAAATGATTCCACAACCATGCCTTTTGTTTCTTCTACTTTTATGCGCAACTCAGGTCCCGAATTACAAATCAGTCATGCTATAACACCTTCAAATTGCATTGCTGAGTCAGTTTTTCTGCAGTCGGTTGGAACCCTGGGCACTTTACCTAGTGAAACCTTTGTTAAGGTGAGTTTATTTATTTTGATTTTTTTCATTGGTTTGTTTTTTTGTCTTTAAATGTTGACATTTATTGAGATATGGAAAGGCAGTTTCCAATCACCCTCTCAAAATCCTTTCATGTAATGCATTTTGTATTATCTGTCAGGTTTACAAGTCGGGGTCCTTTGGAAGGTCACTGGATATAGCCAAATTTAGCAGCTACCAAGAGCTTCGTAGTGAGCTAGCTCGCATGTTTGGCCTTGAAGACCAGTTGGAGGACTCCGTGAGATCAGGCTGGCAGCTTGTATTTGTTGACCGAGAGAATGATGTTCTTCTCCTTGGTGATGACCCTTGGCCGTGAGTTTCCACTCGAATTAGTGTTTTAGCATAACTTTAGTTCTTTACTAATCTGCTCGTAGTGTCTTAAAGATTCCCTTAGCGATCTCTATTAATTGTGTGATCACTCAGTTTATTTTGCATATAAGTTGAAATTTTGTTTTTTTTTTTGTTTATGCCAGGGAGTTTGTGAGCAGTGTGTGGTGTATCAAGATACTATCTCAACAAGAAGTTCAGCAAATGGGTAAATTGAGGTCTAGAGCTTTAACTCCCGATCAGAGGCTTCCCCGTGATGAGTACGCAGCTGCCCAAGAAGAGTCGGGTTCTGGAATTCCATGAATACGGTCTCTGGAATCCTGAGAGTCCCAGGTCAGACATCAATTTCTCTCCTTCAACACTTACCATTTTTCAACCCTTTCTAGGGATGTAAGATTAATCTTTAGCTTATGTGTAAGGGATGATTTTTTAATTATTATAGGCTACGAGTAGAAGCTCCATGTGATTGTACACTTGAATATTAGAATACAATTCATGCATATGATGATATCCCTGTAGCTGATATTCACTTGCCGTCTTCTGGATAAAGTTTTTATAAGACACCTGGGAACTGATAAGGCAAATGGCAATGCCTAGAGAGCTCTGAGGCTTGGGTCACTGTTATGTTATTTTAATTTGTATAAGGCTGATGGAGAGATGTGAGTAGAAGGAAACAGATCAGAATACAAACTATTTTATGTAATGTAAGAAGAAGTTGTATTTTATGGGCATGCCCAGCCGCAACACATGTAAGGAATATAGCCTGACATTTTCTGTGCTTGATGATTTTTCCTGGCTTCTGCTTTTGCCCTTTTTTCTTCAGATCGGTGGCTTACTGTTGCTATCTTTTGAAGCATCTTGGCTTGGCATTGGCACCTCATTTCTTCAACTTTGGCCTGCTCAGGATAATAAATCAACAACTTATCGACAGATTGCAAGTATCTTATCTCCCTCTCTATCTACTACTTATAGAGTACTACCAACCTCTACACTCCTCATCTCTGCTTCTAGTTTTGCCCTTTGCCTACTTTCCCACACTTGGATCATCACGTGTTGCCTCCTACATCTGCAACAACATAGGACGAGAAACAGATGCTCAAAATCACTAACCTTACTCTTCTTCTTCTTCTGAGATAGATAAACCAGCTAGCTACCTTGCTTCACGCTTTGTCTTCTCAACCTGCTCCCATGCAGCTGCCCTGCGTTCAAACTCGCTCACACCAACCGTACCACACTGCTCCTTGTCCTGCTGGCTAGCCCAGGCAGTTATATTCTTCTTCCCCAGCTGAACTCCCAGAGCTATGATCTCTCTCCTAGTCTCCGACACTATCTTCTTCTTCTTCTCAGTTGCTGCTGGGTCTGGATCTTCTCTCCCTGGCGTTGAAGGGATTGAAACAGTTGGGGTTGTTGCCCCAATGGGAGTTGAAGCCGTTGAAGGATCTTGACTCGCCAGAGGCGTCATTTCTGTACCCATGTCTCTCATTGATACAGTTCTGACTACAGACAGAGCACTTCATGAAATGGGGATTAAATGGGCAGAAAGGGAGATTAGAAATGCACATACCAGCTGATTTATCCAAATCTGCAGCAGCTTGCGAGGGTGGTTGGCAGAAATCAACTGATCCCTTCGTCTCCGACATTCTGTCAGCCCTCGTCATGGGAAATAATCTTCTGCTCATTTGACTGTGTCCGATGACGCTCTTTGTCCTGCAACTTTGATGATGGGCTGGCCTGGCCATGATCCATTTCTCAGCATTATTCCACTTGGATGAAGCAGATCTTGATAACTGCCTTGCTCTACATCTCTCCCCGTTGGGGAATTCGAAGCTGGATGAGCTAGCATTGCTGTCGCAATCGAGATTCTCATCATCTGCTGGAGTCTTCATCACTGGGTGGTGAACTGTACTGGCTGAATCAGCTGTCCTTGCCTGGTTCTTGACTGAGCTTAGCAACAATCAGTACATTCATAGAATATGAAACTTAACAGCAGCTACATATAGAGAAGATACCTTCTTCATGGAGTAAGAAGCTCTCTGCAGAGAAGAGTAAACTGTCAGAGTCTTGATGCTTGGAAGGAGATGTTCTTGAAGAAGTGGTGTTGGATCCATCTTTCTTCCTCGAATGATGGCACCCAGTAAGCTTCATTCTCACAATCCTGTTCCTGTTCCCGTCTGCTGCATGTTTAAACCATATATGATCAATCACACTACCTGGCTACCCAGCTCCAACTCCATTGTCATATAAGCAGGAATAAGGAACCCCCCAAAAAAGATTTCTTTACCTGGAGCTGATGAATCCTTTGGTAATCGTAATCCATGAAGGGAAGAGACTCACTGAGGTATGAGAAACAGAGAGAGAGAGAGAGGCAATGCAAGCTGCTGATGCTGGTAATATAGTATTCACTAGGCACTGGCTAGTAGTTATTGTCACAGTCACAAGTAGAGATAGATAGATAGATAGATCGATAGCTGATAGATCCTGGTTAACCCCATCTCAGATACAGCCACCCACGTCATCATCATCCTCATCAGTTGTTTAATGATTAAACTGCTGTTAAAAGGTCTGGAAAGGTGGACTGTTATGTTGATTGAAAGATGCAAAATGACAAACCTCTCCTCCTCCACCGGAGCAGGGAAAAATACTCAATAGAAACTGCAACCATGTCAAATAGTTGAAAGCTTATACTGAACACAAATGCAGTGTTGGATGTTGATTGAATTCAGTGGTCCTCTGATGCAGTGAAAATGAACGAAATGAAAGATTGGGGAGTGGTGTAATGTCTGGAAAAGTGGTCAAAGATACTTTTTTGGAATCGATGCTCATTTCTTTTTCTTTTTTTTGTCTTTTCTCCAAAGCGTAAATGAGTAGCGTAGCAGTAGTGAGTAAGGTAGCTCGTGCTGGTGTCAGTCAAAACAGTGACCAGTCCAGAGAGCAGAGCACAGAATTCCATAACGAACCTCCTCGCTCTGCAATCCAAATCCCATCCTTCAAATCTTCAACTGATTAAAAAACTAGTAGAAAGAGTTGTCACATACAATAGATAACTTGTGTTTTTTAGTAGAGCAACATCAAACAATGTACGTAACAACCCTAGCTATGTTCTGCTCCATTTTCCAGCATCTTCCGAGGAAGAAACTGGTACCTGTCCGAGCTGACAAACACTACTTTGAATATGTCATACTTGATATCAACCGAGAGATGATCAACAAAGGGCTGCAACTTGCTCCTGCTATCCGAGTTGAGAATCCACGAGTAGCAAGCATGCAGAGAGTCCCACACATTCAGGCACACAACTCTGGGCTTTGGGGGGCTGCTTTTAAGACACACTCCTGCTGTGATGCCTTGAATGTGCGAGAAACATGACCTGAACAGTGCCAGGAATGCGTACGAGAGATTCTCCACGCCCTTCTCGTACGGGACTGCACCGTTTAGAGAGACGATGCTGCCTGAGGATATGACAGCTGCTGGGGAGCCGTCTCTTGATTCACCCGCGTACGCTTCGAAGAAGTTGTCGTCGATCAGGACCGCCATGTGTGATATGCTCGACAGCACTGACAGCTGCATCGACATAGATACATGCAATGAAAACACTGAAATGAAACACACGACATGGTGTTTCATGAAACAGAGCTTACCAAGTTGGTGTTAAGCAGTTGGATGGCCTCCGTTGACCTCTTGATCCACGC
This sequence comes from Umbilicus rupestris, assembly GCA_963678935.1. Classification (NCBI taxonomy): domain Eukaryota; kingdom Viridiplantae; phylum Streptophyta; class Magnoliopsida; order Saxifragales; family Crassulaceae; genus Umbilicus; species Umbilicus rupestris. The sequence continues at coordinate 15,749,887 of OY787611.1, read as the reverse complement.
TCCGTACCATATGACCTGAATGAAGTTTAAAGATGATAAGATAGCAGTGAAGAATAAGAATAGGATGAGGGGTAGGGGTAGGGAGTGACCAGACTCCCATGGATGCTTTTGAATATGCAGCTGTGGACACAGCCAAGAGTCTCGGTGTAGAGGGAGAACTCCTGGAGGGCATCCAGAAGGTCATCCACCAAGGCGATGGTTGGTCTGAAGAGGAAGAAACTTGTGTCTAAGTTTCTGTTGTTGAATGGCACGTAGCAGCAACCCATAGCTAATCTGCAAACCTTGTAGCAGCAGCAGCAGTTAGTGCTGCTGCTATATATTGAAATAGATATAGAAAACAAGGATAGATGATAATGTACTTGGTAGGTACAGCGTGCAGACATTAATACTAGGTTGCTTGGGAGCCAATCTTGAATTGGGGTATTTGGTCTCGTCTGGCTGCTTTGCTCCCTTCAAGTCATGATGTCTAAGCTGCTAACTAGAAGATGGAAGATGCATTTTGTGGACTGGTCATAAACTTGACCTCAGTAAAGGAGAAACCAAGATCCATGAAGCGCCTGCTTTTTCACCCCAAAAAAAAACTGCCATTATATATCATACAAGAAACATGGATTCCTCTTTACAGAGATTATCAACTGTAACAACCAAGATAACAATCAAGCTTGAAAATCCTGGTCTACAAGCACTATGAATGTCAACAAATTGATATGCCTCTTCACTTTGTTCTCATAATTACTCTTCAGTAAGATCTACAAGTGCTCTCCTGGCTCTTAACACGTCCTCATCATCGCTTTCTGGCAAATAATCAATTGCAGCAGCCGCTAGGCTGGCATGTTTTGAGGCTAATTCTATCAGTTTCAACATATATACATCAATCATACACCACGAATAAGAGGCTTACAATCTCAGCATTGGCAGGGTCCTCAAAGCCTTTGTCAACCAGTTGAGGACACTCTTCAATGGCAAATAATATGGGAACTGTCACAATGCCCTGCAAAGAGAGCTAGATGATGAAACAGTGCAAGAGTTCAAACGAGACTAGTGCGATCTTATAATGATATTACTAACTGAAAGACCAATCTGGCAATCCATCCAACTGAAGGGTACAAGAGGAAAGTGAAGGGAATAAGACATTAAAGTACACCAAAGGCCAAAAATGATTACATGGCGAATGTCTTTTCAATATAATGCTCCATACTGGGTTGGCAAGTAAAGTTGATCACCACACCAGTGAAACAAAATTTGTACAATGGGTAATTGGTATAAGAAACTCGGTAAAAAATGAATAAGAAAAACACTAAAGAACTTTGAAATGAGAATAATGATTAGTAACAAGGTGTTCTACCACAACTTCTGTGGTAAGGACACAGAAGTTGCCAGTAAGGACACAACTTCTGTATTATTCAAAGATGCAAGCGCCACACAAGCACGAGAGTGCAGAAAATCACCACCTAATACTGCTAACTAGGTTGGAAAAAAACAGTCAAGGCATTGGTCAAAAGACGACATGCTGTAACTATACAGGCGCGTGTAAGACGAAGCATGTACTCAAAAGGTCCTGATTCGAATCTACACAAAGACCATTGTGGTGTTTTGGATTTATAAAATTTACATCTAGGAATATGGTCAACCAACGGTTGGGAATGTACAATTGGAGTAACTAAATTAGGAATGACAAGCAACATTCAATAAGAAGGCCTCCTTTTTTTAGTAGAAAAGGGGATAAAAATACCTTATTTCCCATGACAAAGTTCAGGGAGCCAACACCTCGTCTAGTGTCTGGATCATCCAACACATTGTCATGAAGCAGGCTAGCCACCTACCAAAAATAAATGAAATAAAGAAGTCTAATTGAAAAAAAAAATCTATTAGATGGTTGGTAGGCCTTGGGAATTATTTTTAGGTTAACAATAAACATTGTAACGCAAGTAACAAACTGCAGTATAAGAACTAACATGAATCATCTCTGTAATCTCAGCAATACATTGTTGTCTTGTGCCTAACTCTGCTGATAATGAGTCTCCATCAGCATGAACTGCACTTACTGATTTTGGCATTGGAACATTCAACGCAGTTCCTATCAACAACAAAATCTGTAAGGAGTGTAATCTATTAAGTTAAATATTAAGAATCAATCGAGTGTTGTAATATATCATCACTGTGCAAAGGACAGTCGCAGACAGCACGAGGTTCAGGTAATATATCATTTCAGACTCTTTTTTCCTCACATTTTGGAGAAGGTTGCTGCTTCTGAACCATTCATGTTTATTAAAGTTGTCTATTAATTTCCTAATGTATCTTCTGTTCCAGTTTCCCAGTGGTTGAATAACAGGCATAAATAGATAGCGTTATCATTGGTTCTCACGAATGGCAACCAAAAACGAACATTAGATGACATTCCACAGTCACTTTCACCAACATGGATACATGAATAAAAGATTAAAAATAGTGGACTACCAAACCCCACCACATCTTAACAAAGATAATTGCCATGAGATACATATGTCGTTATTAGTACCGTAGGGCGGAATCTCTTTCCTTCAACACCAAACTAGAAAAAGTACTCGGCAGCTGATGCTAGGGACCTATAGTAAACAAACAATAAATATTTCTCATTTGTTTTAATGTCAAATGTTATGGCTGTATCCAGTAGTCAATTTAGCAGTTACAACAATGAAATTCCTACAAGATGTGATAGATTATACCTCTGCGGCAACCATATCCCGTATCTAATAGAAAGCACTGATAATTCGTCAAGGGAAAATGGGTCGAGTCTCTCCTGAAACAAAATACGTTCATGATTAATTGGAGGCGCAAGGCAAAATGCAAACTAAAATGAGTTCAGGTCATGCACATTTGTTTCCTTTTTCAACCTACAAATACGGGTATCAGTATGAGATGCAACTCTAACCAGGGCATTACTTATCACCAGCTTTGCCATTACAAATAGAGTAATAAGGCACATCTAAGGAACCTCAACAGGAATCAGGTCCTATGTACAAATAGTACAAAATTATGCACGATTGCAATTATATGTACTCATGCATCAAGAGAATATAAGCCCCGAATATCTTTTTAATCTGACATCAACAGGTAAGGCTAAGATTATGAAAATGGTCTAACCTCAAGAACTGGGCTGCTGTTGTGGTGTTGGTGGCGCAAGCCATAACTAGGTGACAACCCTCCATCATACAATTCCCTGAAACCGAAGACCTACCAAGCATCATAGCAACCAACAATATATATGTTCAATCGGGACAGTATACACATGCTTAAATATTTCGGAAGTAATGCCAAAAGGTATATGAAAACATTAGAAGAATAAAAACAAAGGAAAGACACTAGTTTGGGGCATGTTCCAAATTTGCAAGCTTGCAACACCTGAACGTATTCTTAAAAATACAAGTCCGAATTCCAAGAAAATGGGAATTGCATATGAAATGATCCAGCATTACAAGGGCAGCATAAGTTTGAAAGTGGTAAATTCAACCAATTGAAATGCTTCATCAATAGGATAGCCAGAATAGAGGTAAGCGTAAAGAAAGGTTATTTATAAGCGGACGGTCCTGTAAAGCCTGACAACTTCATTGCGAGCATCCACAAATTGATCGAAAGATTGAAAATTGAGGGAACGAAAGAGATTGAGATTACCTTTGGAGCGCGGTGAGAGGAATGAGGCAGGCGGCTGATACAGCGAGCAATACCTTGAAAATTGCATCTGGTCCGATTGGGGATTCGGACAAGGAAGGACCGATTTGAGGAGGGAGGAGCGGCGGAAGAGTATAAGTGTCTGATAATGTCACGGATGAACAATCACGGCGACGCTGCTGCTGGTTCTTTACCATACAATTGATTTCAAGTACACAAATCAACAACAACATCATCGACTAAACCCGAAACCCTTCTTCCACCATCGTGTTCCTCGAGCAAACAAATAACAACAAATTTATATCTTTGAGAAAATTACCACACAAGTACAAAACATTAGAGAATTTTTGACACGGTCAGTTGTTGTTGGTGTCGTGTTTGGCTATTATCCAATCAAATGGTGTTTTCAGTCCTTGTTGTCCCTCCTATGATGCAAACAAACCCAGCAAGACTCGAAAACATCAACATTTACAACCCTCTCCCGTCCCCTTTATTGACAGGCATCACTGATTTCTAGTACTCATTTCCTCAGAAATTTAAACAAGAACAGTAAAAAAAGTGGCAAGCACACAAAGTGACTGTAAGAAATAAAACATGGAGTGCTGAGTCATATAGCCTTCCTTTGTTGTTGCAAGTTTAATTATCTCCCATGTCTTCATTCCTTCGCCCAACACCCTGGGAAACCAAACAACGGGAAGATAAAAAATATTAGGGCCATGAAAAGGATGTGCATTCTACAATTATTTTGTGATAATTAACAATGACACAAAACCCATGCAACAAGAACCTAATGACGTAAGCTCATCATGAAGGGGGGTTCTCCTCGCACCCCCCACCCCTCCCCAACACAAATACACCCCCCGCGGGGCCCACCAAATTTTCCCATTATACCCCCATCATTTAATTAATCCAAACCCATATATATTTAACTCAAATTTATATACATATCTCATTCACCAATAATTCTTTTAACCTTTTATAATAAATATTTTTTTTATTTTTAAAACATAACAATAAAAAAATAAGTATTGATTTAAAACTATTTATAAATTAACATAAATATTATATATATATATATATTATATTTAATGAGCTATTATCATCAATTCAAAACCATCTATAAATTAAATATATAACACATATTTTTAGCATCAAAGTACAACATTGTACTTCATACATTTGGTAGAACTAATTGGAGCTGTTTTACCTATTTGCCATTAAGATCTCCTCCGGTTAACTACAACGAACGCATGGAAATAGCTATCGGACACGTTGGCAATCACTTCGTGCAACTTTTTTTACACCCTTATCATCCGGTGCCACCTGTACCAATGTGGTGGTGGAATCATTCATCGTACGAAGCTAAAGGATGGGCATCTTCATATAAGATACGTGTTGATTTATGACGCGAAATCACAACCACGGGACCTCCAGGAGCACAATTTAGAGCATTGTTGTATGTTTTTTATGAATCCAAATTAATGTTTGGCTAACCAATCAAAACATATATAATATAAATTAATAATATATACAATAAACACATAACACAATTTTTCAAATATGAATATATAACATATTATTAATCAAACGAAATAAATTATTATCGCCCTAAATAAAATTAAACTATTTTCTAAATATAAATCATAAATAAAATTTGTCTATCCATTATTTTATAATAGAAATTTTATTTATTTAGTTACTCACTCACTCCTAATTATAAGTTCTATTAAAATTTTAAAAAAAATCAAACACAATATAATTTTTTTAAAAATTGATACATATTGTATTTTTATTTTTATTTTTTACTATTAATTAATATAGAATATTTTCTGATTAATAATAATAAATAAGTATGGTAAAATTAATTTATAATATTAATTGAATTTAATTGAATTGAATTTTAATTATAATTGAATTGATTGAATTTTAAAAAATATATAATATTTAATTAAATATATAAAATTAATTAAATGTAATTAAATAAAATGAGGGGGGCATATGGGTAATTTGGCTTTCCCAATTTTGTCGTGGGGGGGTGCGATGAGCACCTCCCATCATGAAAGGGTAAACATTCACTGTTTTTTATGTAAAACTACTCCAACCATGTTGCCCATAGAATATTGAGCCCCAAGATGAGGGTAGTTACCTCAGACTGCTATGTGTCACTTGTGTTCCAAATGACCTTTGTTCACGGAAGGGCTTTTAAGTAGCTTTTTACCAGATGGGCGGTCCTCAACTTCAGCCTGCCACAGACAGAACAATGTGTGCATTGCTTCAAACTTCTTAATACCACTAGCAGTTCGCATGAGATATGACTAAATGAAGTTTCTGCTATCAATTGGTTAAGCAAACACTTAAAATTAAAGGGGAAATTTAAAGGAAAATAGCATTCGCTTGTCACACCTTATACAATGATGCAGCTGATTCAGATGGCCCTGTCTGCACAGCTATTGTCCTTAGTGCATCCAGTGCATCTAACGTGAGCTGCCAGCCACAAAGAGCATCAGTGTCAGCATTATTGACGCTGGAGCTGCTACAGCCGGCAGCAGCAACATTTCCATTGACCCATGGACAATGCTGGTTGTGATGAATAATGGGATCAAACTCAATTAGTTCTTCATAATTGCTTTCCCCTTTTGGTGGCCCTGCATCACTCAAATAATAAACCAATAATTAAAGAGAATAACAACTAGTAATTAGTTCTACCTGGAGTGATAAAAGAGATTTAGTCAATCCAAGGGAAGCACTAATTTACTCCTAAGACACCAAGAACCAAAAAGTGAAATTTGACTAGAGTGTGAAATATTAATCGCCTTAAGGTCAAATGTTCAATGTTAGTGTGGCATGTGATCACGTGTTTAATGACAAGTAAAATAATATACTACAGACATAATAATACTCCAACACCAGGCAGAAGCGGAATGAGCTTACCAATACCATTAACAGGCAAGATATTGCAAGCAGTTGTAACCTCTTTCTTTGATGTTTCAAAACCAGAATGCACCATAGCATTACATGAGAGAGACGGATGGGCACTCTGCCCTTCACTTAGTTTATGAGTTTCACTAGTTTTGTCACCGCTTTCAACAGAATCTGCCTTCGCAGAACCTCCAATTTTAGAACTGTCAGCCCTTCCGACAGATATCGACAATAACTCCTGGCTATCACCATGAGGGTCCTCCAAATTTATCTCCTCAGGGATAATTTCATCCATCATTCCTGGATCTGGGATAGACTCACCTGTCTGACCCTGGTTTTCAGCATCCTCAATTCTCGGCTCCACATCACCAACAACACTGTCCGCTCTATGAACAGATGCATCAGTTCCATGAATTTCTGCTTCGTGGCTAGCACACATTCCAACACTTCCTCCACTAACTCCAAAACTAATTCCACCCCTGGCTTGAGGAGTAACAGCACCTATATTGAAAAGCTCATCTCCATCATTAGTGGTGCTCCCACCCATTTCACTGCGGCCTACTGCAGAACCAGGTTGCAAACAAGTGCTCTGCTGTGCTTGAATGCTATAATTCAGATCTGACGCCTCATTCATTTCCAGATTACCGTATGTGCTTGACGATGGGAAATGAACGTCATCCAAATTTCCTGGATAATTCTCAACGCTTTCCATGGAATCGCCATCTGCACTGTGGCAGACAGTATCCATTGCGATTACAGAAGATGCTCTAGTTGAGTCTCGGGTGGCTGGGAATCCTACAGCATAATCACTTTCTTGCTGGAACAACGCAAATCTATTAGTCTCTGCATAAGTTTCAAACCCCACTGAATTGCTGGGACCAGCAGCAGATGATTCTCTCTTATATGAAGAGCAATTCTCATTCACATCAATGTCTCGGATACGTTTGGAAGGTACCGGAGAATACTGTACACAATCTGTAACTTCATCACCATCACAGTCGACCACAGTCCCTTCGATACTATCTGCTTGCTGCATCCTCAAAGGTGGCCTGTCGTTTGAACTGCCACCCATTTCCAACCTTCGCTTGCGTGAACTAGGGCCACGTGATTCATAAGAAGCTGCACGATCACCAACCTCACTGCCTGAAGGTTGCCCTATAATCAAGTCCTTGCCAATGCCAACGGCTTGAGTAGATTCATGATGTCCACTGGTCCCGAGTATATTACAAGACAGCCCCCCAGCCATTGTGAGATTCAAATCAACGTCTGAGTTGGCCAATGACTTTCCCTTGTTTGTTGTTGCAACTTCTTCTGCTTGTTCTCTCTCAGATTCATCTGCCAGAACCCATCCATTGATTCCACTAGCTGCACTAGCACCACGAGTCAGAGTCATCTTTTTGCTACTGTCAGGGATTTCAGCATTATTGACAGACAAATGACCTGGGCGGGGAACGGTTAGGAAATCTAATATTCTAACAGTAGCACCACATAGGCTACAGTCCAAGAGAGGTGATCTGGATTCACATCTAGACCCACGACCTAATATTTTGCTCTTTCCAGTATCCTTTTTGGCAGTCATAGAAAGTGCATTTTTGCCAAGTGCATGATCTCTTGCAGGGCGTTGGATCTTGGAAGGGCCAAAAGAATATCCATTCTTAGCAGACTGAGCTGAATGCTCTTCACAATCTTGAATATTTGGAAGCCATCTTGGTTCCCAGCCACACAAGCTTATAATTTTCTGTGCCTGTAAAGAGTTTAAATAAAAAATAAATATTACCCCCACAGACTATAGGGAAACCTGATACAATCAAATTTGAAGGCAGAAATCATCTTACATGGAAGTACAAATAAAATCCATCATCCTGACAGCTTTCAAATTCTAGCGAGGTGTCAGTTTTATAGTCTACACCGCCATTGGAACCAGTTGGACGCTGAGAAAGAAGCCGATCCATTTGTGGTCCTCGAGACCCTCTGATTAGTGCAATTGCAGATGAAGCAACAATAGGAAGACACTGGAACTGCAGCAGTCCATCACATCTATCCTTGTATCCTCCAACTAGGGCAGATTGGGGAGTGGGTGGGAACTGCACCAAGCTCTCTGGGCAGCTATTTCCTCGCCAAGGACAGGTGACTTTATGTGCATCATCTAACTTTTTGTAGAAAGCTTCACCAGCCCCTTCAGCTAAAAATGAAAAGAATATTAGGAAAACCGAAGAACAGAAGCACGCACATATACAAGACCTCGTGTATACACATAACTTCAGACATTGAGAACACTCATGTATATATCATCAAATTATGGGACACAAAAACATGGCTTCGCTAAGAAATTCTCATTTAAATCATACTGAGTAACAGAAGATACGAAAAAATTGTGCCCTATACACATGATCTAAAACTTATATGGGTAATACGCTACGCATATAATATCTTAAATCCTACGACACTAACAAGTTATAAAATGAATAAATTTAACAGACGGCAAAAGATTAATAAAAAAACTTACCTTTAGAAGCTGACCAAGATTGTAGAATGACAAAACTAATACATACGCCACATGATTCACACATAATTTTGTCCACATCAGCACTCAGCCAGCCTTTTTGAGCAAAAGCCAACGAACACGCAACCTGCCACAGATTAAAAATCAACAACGAGATATTGGAAGAAAAAAAAAACAGTGCTGGCCTGTTTTAAAGAATGTCGTTCATCACCTTCCTATAACATAAACAGTATGTATAGATATACCCTAATCCAATAGTTAGACCATTAACATTACCATATAATAATTCTTCAAAATTTAATAAAAAAGGAATAAAGTATTTTGCAACTGCATCAATTTCCCTAAATTATGTCTTGTCGGAAGTTACTGGTTATGTGCTCCCATAAGTAGAAACATATAAGAAACATTGTTTCAGTAAACATAAACAACAACAAGTAAATAACAACATAATACCAGCAAATAAACTAAGTTCATTCAAATATCATTCTTAACACAACTTAAAATACGACCCTACATGATAAATTTGATTCCAACACAGGACTGTAGCTTTTAAAACATTGACGTAAAAATATCTAACCTTGGGTTTTCCAACCCAATTAGAAGGCTTAAAGGTAGCTAAACGCCTCAGTAGATCCCCTCTTTCCCATGGTCTACAAGAATTGTGAAATGATCCAAGGACTGAGCTACCAGCATTTGTGCTCAATGAAGTAGGATGTTGTGGCGAACCAGCATTTGCTAAAGCTGCTGCTTTGGATCCATACCCATGATTGGACAAATCAATCCTGCTCTGGTTGGCCGGAACAGCAGGTGATGAAGCCCCAGCGGAACTGCAAATTAGTGAGGCATAGTAAGCCTAACACTCACATCATACTTGTACATAACTTTACCATAAGATTCACACAATAGTATTAACAAAAACGTTCATGATTCACGGAGGTTATATGAAACAATCCTCCATCCCTCCCCATCAAATTAACATTTTTTAATCGGAACGACACCAAACAAATTCGAGCTCAGAACAAAATTTTGAAAAATTCAGAGATGTAGCCAACAAAGCCCAGCACAAAGATCAACGACTGCTACAAATACGATCTACTTATGCTAGTGGATTTCGAAAGATACACTCTGACACCAGAAGTGAAACCCTAGCTCGAACCGAGTAAAATTTTCGAGAAATTGGCGCAGATCAGATCCGGTAAATTGAGAAAAGGAACGGAGAAAATAAATTGCAGCATACCTAGCAGCAGGAGTGGGATCAATGTTACCGCCGGAGCTGATAACCTCTTCTCTCATGCCTCCTCGCTTTTTTGGTCGGCGTTTTTCGCCCCCAAATGCGTTACCGAAACAGGAGAGAGAAACAGTAACGAGTGAATAGCAGAGCGAGTCTTCGATTGCGTGGCGCGTTTTATCCGATTTGTTGATGGTTCACATCACAATTTCACACTGAACCGAAATTGCAGCGGTTTAACCTCAATTGAACCACTAGAACATGCGTCTGCCGGACCATTTAGAAATCCAGCAGGTTGCTACTGGTTGTCAATTTTAACAACTCTCGCATTGAGGTTGTTTTTTTCCCTCTTCAGCACCAATCTCTTCCCAGCTGCTGAAGGGCACCATTCTGATATTTCTAATGTCTCTTAGTGATGAGGACACCAACCCATGTTGTTCAAGATCCTCAGACCCTGTTACAAAAGACTCGAGGCGCGACTTTGAGGATAGGAACTATTGTCTGTGATCTCCGAAGTCACAACTGTGAATTAGTGCTGCCTGAAAAGATAGGTTGATAACCAATGCTCCTCAGCACCATTCTGCAAAAAAACTAGTTTCTGGTTTAGGAAAAAAACATTGGTCTTAGGAAAAATACTATTCCTAACCGGCATTTATTTTAGGAAACTGTATGCACCTCCAGTGTCATCAGCTACCTGTTTTCCAAGGTTATGAAAATGATCAACTCAGTTTTAGAATTCAGTCTCTTCTATGGCGTAGTTAGTGAACTTGAAATTCATAATAACCATTCAATGCAAGTCTTCTGAAAAGGGACAGATTGTATTATTGCCAAAAATCTCATATGAGACTCTTAACTATAACTGCTACAGTCTCAGCTGAGCTTGTGGCCTGCCAGAACACAAACTCAGCGGACCGGATCAACTACATAGGAAAGAAATAGTACTGGACATGAGTACATGAATCAGCAGCTTCAGAAAAAACCGGTTGCAGATTTTCTTTATTCACAGCATCAGAATGGTTCTTTGCTCTCTTACAGCTACAAGCTTCTAGTAGGGACCATAGCTGGAGATGGACTTGAAAAACCTGCTACAGCCACCATGCCTTCCAGGGCTTTCCATGCTGCCAGATGAGGCTGCAGACGGGCTTCCCGGGGAGAAGGAGACATGACAGTTATTACTGTTGCTTGATGCAGGCATGGTAGGAGCAGAGGCATGGATTTCTTCTTCTTGAATGGTGTCCATTATCTTATTGGCTCTCTGCCTCATCACCGTCACAAACTGCGCTGGAGCCACCTCAGTGGCGAACCTCGTGATTCTTGAACTTGCCATTTTACTCTTCCTTAAGGAAAAAATGTAGCTTTGTTGTAAGGAATGAAAGAAGCTAGAGAAGTTGTGTTGTGGAGAATTTGATAAAATGGGATGGACTTATATAAAGGCAAGCCAGCGGCTTAAATCGATTCATTAGTCCTTGGCCTTAAAATCAACTCTTTATTACGGCATTTGAGACAAGATTTGATGCTGCATTCTGCTTTTGACATTAAATACCAAAAGAGGCAATGCCTGTGGGGACTGTCTGCAAAAAAAATCGGTCGAATGACTGTGTGGTGCGCGTCAGTGGGGCTGCAATGGTTACTTGTCTTCTTCAATGATCGCCATTTTCAACTTTTTTCATAGCTCGGTGGATTGGATCATTTGCCTTGTTGGTCAGGGCAACTAGTCAGTCCAACAACATTAATAATGGCGTGCTGGTCCTGCAGCCTATCCGTATCGCTAGCTCTGCAACTTTGAATAAACATCAAGCTTCTTAGTTCTTATCCATGGAGCTGAAAAGTTTGAAAAACCCAACTGTGGCAGAGGCTGAAGATCATCTAACTATAACCAAAAATGATGAAATGGGAAGACATGTCAGAATTTGAAGTTCAGTTTCAACCAATTTTACAGGACTGTGATCAAGTTCAAGGTATGACCAAGTCTGTCGACTTCATGGACCAGGACTCACAGCACATGTGTGCCGTATCAACCAGGCAATCGAGCAAGTTCCAAGATGAGGACTTTTAAGGAAGATGCTAGAGTTGCCTCAAGTATCCTCCAGACTCTACTTCAGTTTTGAGTTGCAGCTCAGTCCATGTGGCATTTAATTCATAAAGCTCAAGACCTCATTATCATACAGGTGTGTGTTTCTCAATGGATAAGATTTGTAATGTCGCTTTTCTATTGAGTGAATCTCTGTTATTCATAGCTCTCTTCTCAAGCCTCGGAGACTCAGATAATGCAGTGAGCAATTGCATATCAAACACTCTTGTTTGTTTTGATGCAGGCCAGCTTGGCCTTTTTTTGAGCTGTCCCTGATGTTTGGCGTTTGTTTTTCTTAGTGATGGTTTTCTATGTAAAGCTGCTCAGTCTGGTATTTTTCCAGAGACAAAAACGGTGTCGTTGTGGCAGCAATACTGCTCGGTATCAAAGCTAAACATTGAATCTTTACTAACAAATCATAATACGCAAGTATACAGAAGCTTCTAGAACGAATAATCAATCACCATACCTGAATTTTTTTTTTTTTAGGGCTGTGGGGTTGCCACACGCGTTCGTGTCAATGATTGTCATTCAATAAGTCAAAAAAATGAAGGACACGTGCCCCAAAAACATTCCGGCACTTTGCAGAATTAGGACAACCAAACACATTTCGCGATCAGGTGGCGGCATCCTATTCGTCCAACCACTCAGCTTCTGACAACGAAGGAACTTCACCTGAAAGAAACCTCGCCACTTCTCTTGAATAAATGAAGCACACACACCCAGATTTCATTTCATAGTCAAGTCAATCATCAACTCCAGCAAACACAAGAACATCTGAGCTTGAAGAGGATGGTGGCTACGGGGGACAAGGCCAAGTGTGCTGCGCATAATAACTGGGTGGAGGGGGTGGCGCCAAAGGCGTGGATATCTCCTAGGAAAAGCAAGGCGAGGAGCAAGAGGTCCAACCTGGAGACTATTTTTGAAGAAGGGTCAGACAGGTTTGAGGTTCTGCAAACCAAGTTTGCTCTGCTGGCGCTGCCTTTGTTGATTTCTTTTTTCTTCTTGTACAGATTAGATTGTGTTACCTTTTGATGGGTTTTTACAGAGAGTGAGCCACATTTCAATCTTAGCAAGTGTATCATTTTCCATCATTCAGCGTGCAATCAAGTGCCGTGACATTCTAGTACAAGTTAACTATCTTTACCTTAGCAGATTCTAATGTTCAAAATAGTATTGGCACAAATGTCTCAAAACTGGAACAAAAAGACGTGAGGTGCCTCTAGTCTTGCTCATCCCCTTCTTTCTCTTTACTCAATTCCATCTTCTTCTTGAAAGCTGGAAGGAAAATGAAAGACGCATAAGTAAGAAACTGGAAAATGAGAAAACATAATTGGCATTTGGTAGGGGAATGGCTGGCAGGGTTTTGGAAGATGTTATGGGAGATGAAACTGAGTACTGACCTTTGGACTTGAGAGAAGATCCGGCGAGACAAGTCAGCCTTGATTTTGTGTTGACCTCAGCCAGTGGAATTGGCTTCCCACTAACTGATGACCGGATGTCCCATACACGTATGACGCCGTCTGTTGAGGCAGATGCTATTAGATAAGGTTCCTCACTCTTTCCCTCGGCACCAGTGGTGCTACCATCACTAGAGCTCATAACAACTACGCCTTTCACACGAGTAGAATGTGCATCCTCGATTGAGTAAGCAACTTTGCCTGTGTTTGTATCCCAAGCTGTAATGCTCTTGTCCTCCCCACCAGTAAACAGAAGCCCATTCTGAAAGTACGAAAGAAAATCAAATACCGAAGAAACAAATTATTTCATGCCTATCTGCTTCACTTCTTCCATCACTGCTGAATCAATCTTTCATACACGCTTTCTCTACGCTACAACAACCACAATCCCTAACCTCACACTGCGCGATTTAAGTCTCCCAGAGAATTTGCTTATACAATGTAAACAGTCCATCAAATGCCAACCCCACCCACTCTAGGAATTGTGTGATTTCAACTTTAAGGCTAACCTATGGATTTCCGGATTTGAGCAGCTGCCCTGCTTGCCTTATTCCTTGATTCAGAATATCAAAGCAATGAAGGACCATACAGAATCAAAGAAATAAGTAAACAAACAGCAGAAATCAAAGAAAACCTGTCCAGGAGCGGCACATAGAACTCGCTTTGGATTCTGAAATTCACAAACAATCTTGGCATCCTCAGCCTCGTGAACAGACAGTTTCTCCTCCATGGCCATGTAAAATTTATCTCCACCAAGACCGAATTTCACCAAGCTGGCCTCTTTCGCCAACCTACAATAAAAGCTTCTCCTACCTCTAATCAAATTCACCATCCCCAAGCACGAATCTCTTCCAACAGTCAGCGCCAGCCTCCCCGAAGGATGAACCGCCAGGTCATTAATCCCGCTCTTATGCACTATCAGCGTCTGCAGCAACACAAACGGATCCGAATCGTAGATGCAAATCGACCCATCCGCAGCAGCCGAGATCAAATTGCGAGGGAAGGAGAGATTAACAGGAGTGTAAAATGACAGCGCGGTGACGGTAGCCGAGTGATCAATTAACGAACCGATCTCTGTAGCAGTGGACAGATCGTAGATCTTGACGGAGTCATCCGAGGAGGAGGAAGCCGCGACTGAGTTGGAAACGGCGACGGATTTGACCGGCGAGAGATGCGCCGGGTACGAGAAAAGCTGGGATAAGGTGAAGCTCTCGAGCTCAGATTTAGAAGCCTTCAGCCTGAATCCCCATACGAATCTCTCGTACGAGCCGGCTATCAGACTCATCTCCGGTGGTTAGTTTTTTCTGCAGCTCTGTTACGCTTCTTTTTCCTCGTCTCGCTTCTCTGAATCAAAAAACCCTAGAAGGGTTTAAGCGCCATTGACGAAGGCTCAAAAGCCAAAGCATCCAAGTGGGCCCTTTTTGGGCCGATAAACTCCAGGCCCATTAAGGAACAAGCAAACCACTTCTCGTACAGACCTCAGACTGAACAAAGGCAAACAAGGAGAACAGACTCGAGCAGTGTCCGGCGATGGAGGAAGAGGAAGGTCCTCAGCCGCAGCCGGGCCCGGAAGTCGCGGAAGATGAGACGGAGATGATTCCGGCTGAAATTAATGCAAAGCTATCTCGTCGATTTGATCCTAGCAGAAGTAATTTTCTTAGCGATTCAGAATTTATTGGTTTGATTTGAATGTGCTGAAAAGTTTTCTCTAATCTTTGGCTTTGCTTGTTCTTACTGGGATTTTAGATCTATTATGAGTAATTTTATTATATTTTTGGGACATGAATTTTGGTGGTTGGAGGACTGTTGGGTTTCTGGTCTAGGTGAAGAACATCATCGTGTTTAATGTTTACTGCACAATTGATATCAAATGTTTTTGATAGTTTATAGAGCTGATTTATGATGGTTGATGTGCTGGGTTATTGTAGTTGCTCAAGATCTCAATCAGACTTACCTGGTTCTTTCAAGACTTTTTTGGTTGAAAAATCTGAATTTTTAGGTATGCGTTTCAGTCTATTAAACACTGGTTGAACGCCGAGTAAACTCTAATCAAATGCTGGTTGAATGCTGATCTAGCGCTGATCTAATATGGCTTTGAGCATATAACCTTATACATCTAGCCATTGTCACATTTACGGGACGTCAGAGTTATTTGTTTATGGCAGTGATTGGGATCATCAAAAGAAAAGCATTGATAAAAGAGTTAGCTGCTGCATATCATGCAGATTGCTTGGCTTGCTGTCAAGAGCTGCTTGAACTTCAAAAGAGTACAGAAGAGGTTAGGAAAAGTATTTTTAAACTACATCCTCAGTTTTGTGTAGCAGAACCTAATATGTTCCACTTATTACTCGCAGCCAATATTTGACTTCAAAACACGGGAGGACGAAATGCGCAAGGAGAGACCAAAGCCCTCAAAGCGGTCAAAGAAAACTCGATAGGCTCTTCGAAGGAAGTCAAAAATCAACCCATTATGAAGAAAAAAGAAGCACTGATTTCAACCTCTAGCTCCCAGACACAGAGCATATCTGCATATGCAACATGAAATATATCACAGAGAGGTACAGGAGCCACATTCTCAAATATGCTTATCAGATTACATGGGAACAAAAAGTATCCAACTTCTTGGGGTATCTTATTTTGAAAGTTTTCAGCAAGGGGACATGGACAAGATGTCATAAGACATATAAACAACACCACCCTAGGAAACATCAGGGGATGTAATGCACTTGTATCTTTCTACCAAAATTTTGGGACCTGGACTCAGATGGGGCATCTCATGTCCTCTAGCATTCAAAATTACAAGCTTCTCCAAGTTGGGGGAATCCATTTTCCTTTCCGGGGAAGTTATGTTTTGATAAGCCTTCCCAATAAATACACTGAACATAGGTTTTTCAGCTCCCTTTACTGCCAGTAAGAGATCCCAATATTTTGTGTATTGGACAGCCTTGTTCTTTCTGTTTCAAGTGCTGCCCTCCAATGATAGATTCAATTGATGGACCCATTTCATGCACTAGTTTGACAGACTCTGATAATCGATTTAGTAAGTTCATCAGAGCAATTACTTCATTTCGCTGCAGCTGCAGCTGAAACAGAAACAAAAAGAAAAAAGGAATAAGGTCCAGGGCAAATGCTATAAGTATTCACATGCTATATTATACAATCCGCGCTGCCATGCACTTACTGTTTGACCTGGCTGTTCTTGACCATTGACAGAAAATAGAATCTTCAAAGCCGTGCCAAGGCCAAGAACCTGAAGTTTCCCCCACAATCTACACTTCTCACATCCTACACAGTCCATCAATGCACTGCATCATATACATAAATTACATCAAGGAATGGATTAAACAAGTATAAATTTAACTTATCAAGAATAGCATTAACACAACAGGTAGAATCCATGTCTAAGGTTCTAAAGGGAAACAAACACCTGACATTTCGAAATTGCTTTTGTACTTGAAGCTTCAACTCAGGTCCACTATGACCTTTCCACAATTTAGCCTCATCAAATGGAACTGGACATGCTGCTTGTAGTTTTGAATTGAACAGTAGCTGCCGCATTAAGGATTGTGTCTTCAGGTCCACGATATGGTCGCCAGTATCATACTCAGCCTGCCCCAAATAATCTGCTGCCTGCAATCATTTAAGATAAAAGTCATCAGTGAAACTTTAGTGCAATAAGCATTACAAGTGACTAGAAATAGGAGGCCATAAAAATAGGATTTAAAATATTATCGACTTACTTTTGTCACTGCCCGGAGAACAAAAAGGAATGTGAAGTACAAATTGCTGACACGGTCTGGATGCTTTAGGACTCGGTCATACATTAAGGTCATATTTTGTCCCCACTGAAAAAAGAATCCAAAAAACACATTACACCCAAGGTAGTTTTAGTATTTCATCAGCCAACAAATGAGGAAAACCATGATGGCCTCCGCTAAGATTTTAGTCACAAATTAGAGGGAATTGAGATATAATGAGACTATTCACACATTAAAAACAATTCCACAAATCTCAACTCCAGGAAATATGGAAATAATCATCAGATGGACAAGTGTGGTTATGTGAAAGGTGAGCTAATGGAGTAATATACACAATAGTAGATCACATACCAAATTGGTGGCTTCATCAAGGAGATAATCAGCTGCGATGTGGACTGATATGGAGGAATGGAGACCAGATATCAGCTTGTACAATAATTTTTTCTCCTGACAAAACTCTTCAGAAGGATCTGGAAAAAATGACTGAGCTTAATATATAAACACAAGTCAAAGAAATCAAATGAAGAATCCTCCGCTCATTATCTCCTACAAACATAATTTATCTACAGAAAGGAAAAGAAGGGGTGGGTTCTTATTTAACATAACATCAACTCACATTTGGGGCAGTTTTCTGTGTAAACAGCGTCCCAAATCCTCCTAGCAGAGGGGCCAGTGTACCCAGTATAGCGTTCAGGGTTAAGTTGAAGGTTTACATAAGTCATTTCAGCTGCGAAAAAACCGTTATCAATCAGGGGCCATAATTTCTTATTATATCATCATTAATCAACAAAATACAATGCAAGTAAAGTTGCCAACAGATGGATCAAGACACTTGTTTATTTTAAGAAAACTGAATAAATATAGCTGAATATGCGGATAATAATATACAAATCAGATAACAGCAATGTCTACTCATGTGCTGTGATTTTGTTTTAGTCATTCATGGTAGATGGGTATATGCCAAAGTGATTAGTATTCGAAACAAACCAGAATAGTCTAAAAATCAATTATTCAGACAAAATTCCATGATAACTATTAATTCTTGAGATAATTATTAATTGTCCATAGAATTGAAACAAAGACGAGAGAGAAATGGCACCATTGTCCGTTTCGTCATCACTTGTCCAGGGATTATCAACTTCAACCCATCCTCTGAAAGCTTTAGTATCGATAGTGCGATCAACAGCAGCTGCAGGCTTTCCCTCTTGACAAATTAGATCTTCTGACGAAAGACCCTTATGGAAGGGCTTCCTAAAAGGTTCAGGGAACTCATTTTCTGGGCACTCGCAAACAGAACAGTCCCGCAGACGACACATGCCATCATCTGGCCAGAAAGGACAGTCACACCATAGCTTTGCCTGACCATATACATAATATTAGACTGTATCCAAACCCAAGAGATGAAGCACAAAAATAAACTTGAAGAAAAGGGAAACTACCATAACTATTCCAAGAGTGGATGCACAATCAATAGAAGTCATTGAAGTGCAAATAAATCTTTAGGAGTAGGAGATTACACCAACATAAACAATATAATTGTTGTGTGAGTATTCCTCCATGATTCTATGTACGCAATCTAACCAACTATTTACTCTTTAGTTACATGTTTAGGCCACGACTGAACTTTGAAGTATAAATTCACAATGAAGCTGTGATTTTTTGGGTCTGATCCAGCGTACCACAAGAAAAAATATGGGACTGGAGCAGCGGTTGAACAAAGGGATCAGATGAATCAAATTTCACAGTCAGATTGCATTACACATGAACAAACAAAGTAAAACAAGAATCCTACTCAGACTCAAGAAAACTAAACATAAAGCAATACGTTGCATGCAGCTCAACAAGTTATCAAAAGCACTGACAATCATAACAACCAGATGATTAGATTCTCTACAGATAACGTAGAACAAAATTTTCAGTTAGATTATTTTGGGGTGTCAGCTTCTCAACACGAATTCACAGTCAGGACACGCTGAAACAATGTTACACATGCGGAGAGAAGAAGCTTATTACTGAGGTATATTATATCAACTTCATTACACATCATCTGAGACAAATAAATGCCATAATGAATCAGTTGTGGTGTATCTGTTTGTTACCTTAAAATATCTAAAAAATGAAGTTTTGACAAGCTCTTGGAGAGCTGGATACAACACTTCCTCATTCAGATGATCCACAGTCTCGTAATTGCAACAGCAATCCTCCACTACTCCACTGTATTTAAATTCCTCCTGCCACAACACGAATCAGTGATAACCCATTATTAATACATAACTCCAATCAATCGACACAGCTTCTAACAACACCAAACCCTAACTCCTCAATCCAATTATTCAACCAAAAAATGGAATCCGAGCAACGAGTGATAAAAACACAAACCTGGGAGGGGCAGCCGCAAGGTTTGTCAATACCACCAAAGAGTAAAATGCTCGGCAAAGTTCCAACTCCGAGCACAATAGACACAACAGTAGCAACAATCGCACCAGCAAGCCATCCAATTCTCTTCCCGGTAGGTTTCCTCTTTTTCTCCGCCATTCCCCCTAATTGCAATGCTTGTAAATTTCACCAATACATTAATTACCAAATCGAAAATCTCAAGAAACCCCTTCCCGATTGATCCCCCAGTAAATGAAACACAATCGCCGCTGTCGGCGATCCTCGGAATTGGTGCCGATCCTCCGCTGCAGTTTTCAGCACGTCGCTGGTTTTCAAACCCAACGAAGATTTCCAATACAAAACACGACAACATGGACGAGTGTTGACGCGGTGATACGTTCACACTGCCACGTGTCCAGATATGAGTGGTGAAGCATGCGTCATCGGTCCGTTGACGTGCAAAATTTGATTCGCGAAGAAACGTACGAGTGGTTCAACCACCCCCTTCTCGCCACCATTTCTATTAAACCACAACTTAACTCGGCCGTTGATTACTGGGCCATTTAAATTGGGCTTTTTATCATAATGGGCCGATAACGGGCTCGAGCCCATTTAGTCCATGAAAAAGAAACGTTCGGTTCGGATAATCTTAAATTAAAGTAAGATTAACGTAGTGATTAAGCAAGTATGGGAAGTGAGTTAGGGGACAGAGAACACGTGTCGCGGTCTTCGAAGCTTTGGTAGGTGTGTCTGAAATGGTGGATTAGAGGGAGACAATCGACACGTGGCCCTGGTTGGGGTCACTTCCAACCCACTTTGGTTTCAACATTCATTCCCATGTTCGATTTCAACCATCTCTTAATGATAAGATTAATAATGATAATCTGACCTGTGAAGGACAAAGGGGAGCAAGCGATGTGGCGCATCATTGCCTGCCTGTACAAGATTCATTAGTTTTATGTTCACGATATCTGACCTCAAAGTTACTTTACTGTTCATGATCGCCAAACCAGCTGATTTGAAAATTAAGGTATTGAAATCAGAGATTAAGGAAACATTAAGACGCAGATATTTATGGTGGGAACGGCGCAGTGTCTCTTGACCGCGTTCACATTGCTTCAATCCTCCTCCTCCTCCTCCTCTTTCTTCTTCAAGCCCTAGCTAGGGCATCCATCACACTGCAACTCTCTGCGCGCAGCTCCAACCATTTTACATTGCGGTGACACTCTTTTTAAACAGAGCTTGTTTGTTGCAAAATGGTAAAGAGTGAATCTTTTTAACTACTGTACTTGTGCTCCTGGGTGAAATCTGGTGTTGGGAGTGTTGTGTCGGTATTTCATGGAACCAAACCTGGTTTAGTATTTATTAATGCCGTACTACTCTTGTGCTTGTCTCATTCCTCAAATCACAGAAAAACTGATGCCTGAGTAAATTTGTTGAGGTGTTAATTTCAGGGTCGGATCACAAGCAGCATTTAAAACTTGCAGAGATCCCCACAGCACCCAGCTTTTATCCATCCTCTATGTATCAGAGACATTTCAAAAAACTGAGTGATTTTCATTCTCTCTGAGGTCCAATGTAGGATGATGATAATAATGCAGCGTGTCCTTTGAGAGGTCTCAGAGCTGACACTCATAACAAGGTCAGCGAGAGTGGTTTTAAATTCCAGTAAAGCATGCAGCCACAGATGAAAAAGAGCTTAATTCACAAAGCAGGGATAAGAATTCAAATCACAGGAATAAAAAGGTTTCAGCTTTAATCTTAACTGAAGCTTGAAAATCTAAGCTGCCACAGAGCTAGTAGTTCTGGTTATTACAGCCCTTTTTTAATTAACCCTTTCAATTCCCATTTTGTAAACCTTGGCACCTTGCAAGTCGGTATATATTTAGGGCTAACCCAGATCTGTAATTAGTGCTTATCTGAGCTCTGAATTGAGGAGGTTCTGGAGAAAGAGGTGAAGAAGAAGCAGAGAGCAGCAGCTGGGAGATGGAGAGAGAGCTAGAGAGAGGGAGCTGACAAAGCTTGTTATATGGATGAGTGAAAAGAAAAGGACCGACCTTCTTTCTTCATCACCCAGCAACAACAACAGCACAAGAAAGAAAAAGGCCAAAGTTAAATTTCTGATCAGTCGTCATCAATGCTTCAACAGCCATAACACAAGTAGCTAGCAGGAGCAGCAATAGTACAACTACACAGCAAAAATCTCATCTTTTTTCCATTCTCTCTCTAATTTTCACATCCAAAGGAATCAACTTTAGCTGCGGTTCGGCAACCCCTCTTCAGATTGAGAAGCCTAACCCGGCATGAAAGTAGTGGAATGGATGTTGACGAGTTTCAGTCCCAAATCTACAACAAGTATACAAGAGTCAGCACCAACAATGGCGGCGGCGGAGGAGCAAGGACCAAACTAGCCCACTACCCACCTGAAGATGAAGATGACGTCGACGAAACTCGTACACCCACAAGCCATAACACCAGTAACGCGGCTCTGGTTACCGAAGCTGAGCCTCAGTCGTTGGCTGATTCCATGTTCCGCGGATGGCAAAACTCATCTCGGATCTTCCGCGTCTCTCGCGCATCTGGCGGCAAAGATCGACACAGTAAGGTTTTGACTTCAAAAGGGCTTCGAGATCGCCGCGTGCGGCTGTCTGTTTCAACCGCGATCCAGTTTTACGATCTGCAGGATCGACTCGGCTACGACCAGCCGAGTAAAGCCGTGGAGTGGCTCATCAAAGCCGCCGCTGACTCCATTGCCGAGCTTCCTTCTCTCTACGGCTCGTTTCCCGAGACGCCGAGGCGGCTCGGCGATTCGAAATTAGGGTTTGAGTCGGCGGTGGGCGCGGCTGATGCGGACACGGAGGCGCCGGTACAGAAGAAGAATCTATCCATGTCGAAATCCGCTAGCAGCACTTCCGAGACCAGCAAGGGCTCTGGGCTGTCGTTGACTCGGACTGACGTTCGTGTCAACCAGCGAGTCAAGGCTAGGGAGAGGGCTCGGGAGAGAGCGAAGGAGAAGGAGTGCGAGAGCGAGCAGGCGGTCAATGTTGGTCAACGCAGACGTCAAACAACAAACCCTATTTCCCATCCGAACACCTCGTCGAGCTTCACTGAGCTTCTGACAGGCGCAATCGGCGGGAACCAAAGTGGTTCGAGTCCCAACTCGACTCCGATGATGGACTACTTCACCAATGCTGGGTTAATTTCAGCTCACTCTCGACCTAGCTTGAGCAACCATCATCAAGCTGCTTGTTTGTTACTAAGGCAAACCCAGATGGGAAATTCGATCAACATACAGCCGGCGTTCCATTTGACCAACGGAGAGCATCATCAACACGATGTTCAGCACTTGTCGTTTGGCCAGGAGAATCTGATTCCGGCTGGGAACGAATATGATCTAAACTTCAGGATTTCGTCTTCTCCTTCCAGCTTGGCTGGATACAACAATAGGGGGACCCTTCAGTCCAATTTTCAGAGGTATGCTGCTTCCATGGAAGGATCCAATGTGCCTGCTTTCTTTATGACCACTGCTGCTTCATCATCCATGGGCACCAACCAGCACCATTTCTCAACTGGGTTAGATGGTGGCTTGCACTTGTGCTATGGAGATGGAGTAGGCCGTCATTCTGATCATAAAGATAAAGGAAAGAACTGAGCTTTGTGGATGCTGCATTCTATCTTCTATCGTCTTCTCTCTGGTAAGTTTCCTTCTCAACATTTTTTCAGTTCAGTTGCAACTTAGCTATGAATTACTGCTAGATACTCCATAAGCCTCCGTATCAGCTGCCATTATAAATGTCAAGTTTTATGGTGGTCCTGAGGGTTAGTATTAGATCATGAGTTGGTGCTTTCATGAACTTGTTTGCAGAATGAATCTTGTTTGATGATTAAAGGGTTAGAGGATAATAAAGGTTTTTTCATGGAGTTGGGGCATTGTGCACTTGGGTCTTGGTATCCATTAAAGTAAAGCAACATGAAATTTATTGCTGGATGTGTCTTTTCGTGATAATTTGCTGCATGGGATAGTGTGAGAAGATCAGCCAACTGGGGTGTCTCATAGTTTGTTCTCTTTGTGGTTTCCTTGTTCCTAACAAGTGACATTGAGCTGTGAGGGTTAGACATGTGTTGGGCACTTTAATGAATGGTTTTTCTATAGCTTGGAATCCCCAAGTTAAGTGCCTCCTTAACTTGGGTCTTGTCAATACTTAAATGTTTGTGCATGACTTGTCATCAAAGCTTGTGGCGCATGAGTTGTTATTAATTGGTTCATGGTGGGTCATTTTGATTCACTAACCCTAGGCTCTGGATAATAATTATGTATCAACGCACATGCTAAGCCTGGCTTTAGTTTAGAGTTTCTCCAGCACCACTCTGCTTTTTAATACTATTATTTGCCCTCAGTTTGATTTTAGTGTATTCCCAAAATTATGAAGAAAGAAAACAGTTTGATTATCAGTCATTCGGCAGTAGAGCAGATGAGCTTGAGACGACTTCCATGGTAGATCAGAACAATGGGTAGAATAGAAGGTTGTATCTAAAACTTTATGGCTTGCTTTCTAGCTCATTTGCTTCTTTACTGGTACAGCTGGGCAAAAGTCGGGTCAGGTGCAATTAAGTGTCTTAATTGGTTGTTTCATATTTATTACAAGTACATGGCCAGATGTAGATGATATAGAAGCCACTGGTTTAAGGTTGTGGTAAATTTGAATTTGGATGTTGGAGGAATATATTTAGTAGCTATGAGTAGCCAGCCTTGTTATAAAACTTATCTCTGCTGTCAGCTATTTTAGTACAGACGAGTTTATTTACATAGGTCTTGATAAAAGAGTCACTGCTAGCCTGATGATGATATTCTTGTTTCGATCTTATGACTTAGGGTATGTTCTTTAGTATTCAGTAAATATCAGTAAAGTAATAAACATCATCAACTTCAGCGATAAAGATTTCAATCTTAGTTATAGTTTAGGAGAGATGCGATATTTGGGTAGCTCAGGGCTTTGGAGAGCATTATTGACTGAACTAGAAAACTAAGGTCATTCATATTTCTTGTGATGTGCAGGTGAATGAAGACATGAGAGTGAGAGAGCAAGCAGCAAGGCACAGTTGATGAATTGTTGTTCCAAACTGGGGTACAAAATTGTGTTACAACTTTTGAGTGTTGTGTTTATGTTAAGGTTGCAACAGACAGCCCACCGCAAGTATTCTTTGGGTAATCCATTCCAAGCCTCATTGTGCCTACCTACTGCTATGTTTTCTGTACCCAAGTTCATAGTCATAGATTTCTAATCAAAAGGATGAAGCTGAATGACCACAAATTATAAAGCAGACTGGAACTAGCTGGAGTTTATGACCCTCATAATCACTACTACATATTTAAATCAATAGGGACAGCTATAGATAGCCAGCCAATCATCCAAACCTTAATGTAAATGAAATCCAGGACACAACTATCCGACCCCAGCTTAGCTAGCAGAGACTGGTTGTAAAGAGCAGTTGATACATGTCACACGATCAAAGATATGACACTTGATATCTAGCTAGCTTTCAAGGCCACACCACATCAGTGCTAACCACAACCACAACCTCAAAAGGAAGGAACAAGTATTTTATCACTTACAAGTGCAAAACACGTACCTACAAATATTCACATATTCGATTATTTACTACACTTATGTTCTCCAGAGTATGCAGCACGGATGTAACTGCAAACGTGAAATTTAACAAGCATATACCGGGATGAAACATGAAAAGGAGATGCAAATAATCCCAAGCATGATTATTGTACATGATCGGCTAGTGAATTCCACTGTTCCATTAGAAAGATCAAGCCAACAACAAAATTGACAACATGCTCCGGCAAGCAAATTCCCCACGAGCTTCTGTATGTGTTTTCCATTTGATATCTGAATTTGCATCTGTTAAGCAAAAACAAAAAAAACGAAGTCAGTCAGACTGCAAAGACATGTTCCAGAAATGTACAAGCACAATTTAAACCAATGATGGAGCAGATAAGACCATCACGAACCAATTACTACAGAGAGCATATGGCAAAGTAAATACTAGAATTTGTAAAAGTGTTGGCCAAAAACACAATATATAAGCATGCCAGGTCAATCAAATTTATGAAGGCAAAATATCAACCTATGAATATTAATCCAACAATATGTTGTCCCAAATCGGATATGAATAAAATAACTCCATGTAGGCACATTCAAGGTACATGGGATCTCAAAATACATGTTGATTGAAGAGAATAAAATCAGTAACAAACTCATCAATTTATAAAGTTCAGTTCAGATACTCAGCATACACAATCCCATCTGAGGATGACACAATCACGTAGGATTTACCTCTCTATTCCCATTTATTAGAAGGAGTTCATCTCCAGGCAGTAAGTCCTCCGCTTCATCAACATTTTCACAGCAGTCCCATAAGGCTCCTCAAATGTATTCGCAACCCATGACAAATCACATGAATCTTTCTTGACAGGAGATTGTTCGGTAGGCCTAATAGCAACCAATGTAGCTCCCTTGAGCACAACTCCATCAGGCAACTCCAAGCTCGCCGCATACCAAAGCCTCATGTTCAGGGCAGGCACAAGTGTCCTTTTTGAAGCAGACGAGGCCGATAAAGGCTTCACCCTCAATTCTTCCAACTGACCCTTGTTCATGCACAATACTCCTTGCCCATCCGCATCCGTCAGGACCAAGCTATCAAGCGTACGGTGCTCTGCTATTATCGGCTGGAGCAGATAATGCCTGGCAGATGCAGCAATCAAAGAGCTAATTGTCCATACAACACGCAATTTCAGACCCCCATTTGTGTAAAAAGATTCTGGTATACTGCCATTATCATCTCCAACACTAGTAACACCGACATCATCAGCCCCAATGAAGGAAGATCCCTTAGCAGCAACCGGATAAAGTATAGAAGAAGCCCCAAGTATAACACACTTATCAAGAGTAGACCCGAAATCAGCCCTCCATTTCAACAACACCCCATCATCAATCCCCAGCTCCCCGCTCGGCAATTCAATTTTCAAAGACCTAATCTCATTAAAATTCTTCAACACCTGAGTCGGGGAGTGGTGAGTAACTCCACCCTGCTCAATCTCACCATCCTCATCACTCCCAACGGCCAGGGACGACCTCTTGGTCCCCAAAAGCTGACCTAATACTTGTAAAGGCTTTACAATGCCACCAAACACGAGACGAATAATGCTGGAAAACGCACCTCGTGACTTATCCACCGAGCTAGCGGCGGCCGAATTATCGTCGTCGGAAATCACACAGTCAACCTTAACAACAACGTTGTCCACCTGCGGCACCAGATCATGAAACCGCCTCGAAACCACGCAGCACCGCCCTAGAGCCTTGACGTCACCGATCCGGTTAAAAACCAGCAGCAACACCGAATCCGGTATCCGATCGAAGTGATCGATGTAGTCCTCGATCGGCGGACAGTACAGCTCAGGCCAAATTCGTCGGGCAAGATCCCCAGGGACAGACGACAAGGACGTCGCCATGGCGAAATCCGAAATTGTTGAAATCAGTTGTTGGAGAGGAAGGCGGAGATTAAGAAACGAGGAAGATGGAGCATGATTGGAGTAGTAGAGAGCAGATCTGAGAAGGAAGGAAGGGAAGGGGAGGGGGTCAAGGGGCTAACCCTAATTTTTGAGTGGAGGAGGAAGAGGACGACAGGAGATGGATAGATAGATAGAGAGATCCACGGATTGGGGTTTGCCAGCGAAATGAAATGGTTACATGGGACGCGTTATAATAAAAGCTTCTTCTTCTCCTCCTCCTCTATGATGCGATTGATTATACTTTCTGCTAAGAGGAGAATTTCCATCACCTAAAAACTATACCACACTTAACATTTCAGGTAGCCTTTTACCCGTTTAGTACCGTTTTGGCATATCTTATCTAACCACCAAAAAGAAAAGACTTCTACCCTACCCGCTTTTCAGTGTGCAGTGCTTTCATGTAAAATCAATAAGTAAAAAGTACAGTGTTATGACTTTGCCTTATTAAATAAAGTATTCAATAATGTGCCCTAGCCTATGATCCCCTCCAACGGACACTTTGATCAGAGAAATTGGAAAATAATCACATCCATGGGCGTATTTAAATTATATTAGACTAAAATTGCATTAAGAAGATGAGGGAAAGGCGTCGAATGTGGAAAAGCCTATTCTTACGTATCTAAAGTCACGAAAGAAAATAAGAAGGACCACTAGGAGAAAGTGATTTAATATATAATAATAATAATTAGAGAGATGGTATGGTCACATAGGATCCATTGGTGCAATATATTGCGCCACATCTGCTCATTGCTACCTCCTATATGCCTCTCTACTTTATCTTCTGTCGGGGCTTTAAATGGCCAGTGCGTTTTCTTTAGCATAATGCCTTAAGATTAAGACTTGGAGAAGCAGTGCTACTCAAGAATCTTTCTAAACCTACTCAATTGGCGGGTATCAATTTACACATCATCTCAGATTTGAATTGCTCCTATGGACTAGAATACCCTAATTTGGAGTTGTGAACCTTTAAATATAAATTTTGTTTTTTCAGTTAAATAAATTAAAATATTTAACTTAAATAGATTCATTAAATGAAATATAGAATCGAACAACTCAATATTTACGTTGGATAATAGATTGTTTCATCACATCTTTAACCACTAAAGGCTGTAGTGCACTGCATATGATAAGTCCAACAGCTGCAATTAAGAAGGGAGTGCTTCACTGCGGGCTGTGTATATTTGATCCTACGAGGATAAACTTATAGTAAACTGGAGTCCTGGATTTTTACCACTTTAAGCTAACACAAATTGGTTCATCAAGGCGTGATCCAATAGAAAAAATGACATTAAATATACTATTCCTGATAATCCTTGCGCAGGGATTATGATGTGGTTCGAGTAGAATACACAATAAAAAAAATATACAAAAAGAAAAAAATATCAACACATACATCCATGTGAACTGGCATATGAAATTAGCAAGTGTCCTTGAGACATAATAAAAGGTACAGCACCTCAATGAAGCAAACCAATTTAGTTAATGATATGGTTTCTATGTATGACCCTCCTGCAGGCACTTGCTAAATCTTCCCCAATCCCAATACCTACAACTAGTTGATTGTTTTACATGGTACAAGAATACCATTGGCTGACATTTAAGTATCATATAACCTGGCAGCTTAAGTAACACCATCATTATGATTAGTTGGTTAAACAAAAAATAGTCACAACCAGATCCCTTGTAGGGCTCGTAACACATCAAAACTCTCTGAGGCACAATACAATTACTTTGTAGATGGAAACTAACATTTATAAAGAAGGGTCATTTAAACTTATCCTAGTTCAAGATGAATAGTATAGGAAGTGTCTATGGCATAACTAGTTAAACCTAACTTATAAACAACTGGTGACAGATGGAAACATCAATAACTCAGATGTGATACAGTTGTGTATGATCAGATAAACATAAGACATCCACCAAATATGTATTTAGACAGAGATCTCACCTGGGTGGAACAATACGATCAGATCAGAACCGTTGAGTGTAAAGTGTGCATATACAATGAGGTAAGGGATTGCTCGAACCAATGTCTGCTGGCATTGCAAGGTTAATGCAGAAGACGTTCATGATCTACATATGAGTTAACTATAATCACAAACAAGCATCAATGAGCATTTAAGTAGTGGTTACAGCCAGAACTCAATTTACCTTTGCGCTTGAAAGTTGTTTTATTGACTCCAATAATATGACCACTGAGCATACGAGTCAATCAATGGCACGCTTGAATTACCTATAGTGTACATTACATCAGTAGTCTGTAGTCACCAATCTAAAACACTACAGATTTGGGAAGGATGGAAGGAGCAATTTGGTTCACTGTTGATTTTCCACTAGATACAGTTGATACTATGACATAAAGTAGGAATTTGTACCAGAGTTTACTGCAGCATTTGTCTGTATAGGACTGCAAATGCCCCTCCTTTTAGTGAATGTCTTTCTCTACCAAGACCACTGACCACCTGTACTACACAACCTCCCAGTACGTTTTGCTTCAGGAAGAGTACCAGTGCCTCTAAGCTGTATCTCTACTTCATGGTTTTGCCCCAAGAAAGGATAGAAAGTTCGGTATGGCCATCATTTAAAGATATTACAGATACCCATGGGCCATGGAAAGTCCATCATGAAGAATGGAATTTTTAAGAAAACAACTTTTGAGATAGGAAGAGTAGTCGTATCAGTTGAAAGATAGGAGTTAAAAGATGAACTTGACAATAAGAAACAAAGTGAGGAACTTACCCCTGTTTGATAGAGTGTTTGCATAACCATAAGGGTTCCAATAGCTAGATAGCTTCGACCCGCTCGTAAGTCATGAGTGTGCAAACCGCAATAGGCTTCCAATCCGTAACTTCAACATCCACCTGCGTACATGTTCACCGTGAGGATAAAACTCTATGTTTCCTGCCTATAATATCAGGCAACTTGCAGACAAAATCATAAGGAAGCTAGATGCAGAGAAAATAAAATAACAGTGTAGCACCTGTTCAACAAGGAACTGAGCCCAACTCGAACCACCATAGCATTGCTTTGATAGATCAATCTTTATAAGAAACAGGCATCCTATATTGTAGCGCCACATGGCCCATTTGTATTCGTCTAATACTATGTAGTCTATCTGAAGATCAATATTCAGTATTAGAAACAGAACTAACAGGCCAGAAGGCATTTCTAGACCTTCAAGTGAAATACTGTTGCCTCTTGTATCAACATGATAAACCTTGAAAATATATATAAATAGGCAATATGATGAAAACAGCATATCATGGTATGTGAAAAACAAAGCATAAAACATGTAACTTGTAGAACCTTACACTGCTAATGCCTGTCTTGATTTGCATCCGACTTAGCTATTAATAAATAAATCGTAACCTGCCACGTTTTGAAAATCAGTTTCAAAGTCAGCTCAGATCATAAAATATTGATACATTGATTTCAAGATATATAAGTTGCTGCATGAAAAAAATTATGTGTGAAACATGGCTACATTTTTCTGTAAGCTTCACAAATTCGTAAATAGAAACTCATATTTCCATGTTCGTAATTACAGTACGGTATAACTAAAAACTATGTTGATTGGCAAATACCTACAATGTGACCTTACTAATCCCAGATAAATCTTGTTCCAGTCCCTTCAACTATTGCACTATCATCTTCCAAATGCAAGACAACATCGGACCTAGTGCTGGGACATTTTGGCAGTTCAAGGCTATTTATGAGAACAACTGATTACAAGGAGTGCTAGTCAATAAAGAGCAACACATTTACTCTAAAACACAACAAAATAAACACTACTGAAGGAATGATCTGAAGTCCCTAATGCAGCCACAACATTGACATTTCGGATAACAGAGTCAGACTAAAACACTTGGGATCAACATGGTTTATATCATAATGTTGATAAACACATCCTTCCATGCAGCCAAATTTCACAAGCCCTATCTCTACAAATATCACTTTTGGAGCAAATACACTACAGCTTCCCATAAGAAACATTAATCCCAGTAAAAATAAAATCCGGTACTAAGACAAAGAAGTTATAAACTCCATCAATTTCGAAGTCCAACATCTCTGATCAATTACTTTCACAGTACATAGTCCATACATACTTAACTCGCATTTAAGCAACATTATAAAATCAATTTTAAATACCTGAAAAATATTGACCGCGCGATCTCCCTTCTGCCAGACCTCATTCCACTCCAGAGTAAGCACTTCAGGAGGCCGGCCAACACTCAGCAAGCCGATAACAGAACTCAGCACACACGGACACAGGCACAGAGTTCGTCGCCTGGAGAAAAGCCTCTAATCCGAAACCCTAGCATCTGGTGGATCCAGCGGCGTGATTTCTACAACGATCGACGCTAACAGAGCCGAAAACGACCGCAGAGAACCTCAACGTAACCATCTTCAACACGCTCGTCTCCCTCCCAAAATTCTATCTGCGAATGTCATTACGGCTGATACTCACCACTAAAACGACGTCGTACATTCTGCGGGAGTTCGAAATATCTGTTTAGTGGGCCTGGCCTCGTAACTAATTAGGCCACACACGTAACAGACTAAAGCTGTGATGGGCCATGATTACAGCCCGTTATAAGTTTTGTCATGTTCGTTAAAATTGTTTTGTCGTCTTGTAGAGAAGTTCTGTTTTGTCATCGACTGAAAATAAAGTGATGTCTGAAACTGTTGAGAGATTTTGGTGTCTGCGGAATCTTCAGCTCAGCCCTCAGCTCAGAGATGTAAAGATTGATGGGCATCGATTTGAATAAGACATTTTTAAGCATGTAATGTCCACTTCAAACGAGACACAGACACAGAGGTGAACTGGGTATGTAATTATTTACTGTACTAATGAATCATGAATGTAGCTAGCAGAATCGATCTGTCTTGTTCTGGATCTTCTTTTTTGAATACCTGTCTTGACCATCGTCAGAGATTTAGTTTACCAGAAATAGCTAGCAGAGCAATGCTATTAAATATCACTGTCCTACTCAAAGCTCACCAGCACCAGTGGTGTTGGGAAAAAGATGAAGGCGAGACACTGTTGAATGCCACATGCAGCCTTTTACAGATGTCCTTAGAGAGGTTTTAACACAAAAGTCGATGTGTGGGGCAGTCAGAACATACCTCTTTCCAGCAAAAGCAACTCCAAGACATTGTTGTTTTGGCACATATGATTCTTTGTATAAGTTCTGAGTTGTGTGTCCTCTGTGCAGGTCTAGTGTTGTATGAGTTTTCTCTCATGGCATCTTTGCGTGGTCTTCCTTCTCTACCGTCCTTCATGTTCTTGTTACTGTTGGTGGTTGTAGTTGCAGGAAGCAGCTCAGCAGACAATGAGATGGAAGGGACTGGGAGGATGGAGGAAGATGAGTTGGTGGGGCTGTTTGATGTGATGGGATCTCTTCTCTATGATCCAGATTGGGCTCAGGCTCATCCACAGCCATGCTCTGAAACTCCATGGCCTGGGGTTGAGTGTGAGGTGGAGGATGAAGATGGTGCAGAATCTCCACTTTTTCATGTTACTAAGATTCATGTTGGCACTGATGTTCTAACCCCACCTTGCAAGGCCTCTGCTACTTTATCACCAGCTTTGGTCAAATTACCTTTCCTCAAAACACTTTCCATATTCAACTGTTTCCAAACACACCCAGTTTCACTCCCTCCATCAGTTTTTGACTCATTTTTATCACTAGAGCATGTCTCCATTGTTTCCAATCCAGCTCTTGTAGGCCAAATTCCTCCAAGTCTGGGTCAAGTCAAAAACCTCAAAGTCCTGAACCTTGGACAGAACAATCTCCAAGGCCTCATCCCCAAAGAGATTGGAAAGATGGTCAATTTACAGCAGCTGGATCTCAGCTACAACAACTTGAGTGGGTCAATCCCTGAAGAAGTTGGTGACTTGAAAAGCTTGACCATCTTAAACCTCTGTGGGAACAAGCTTGAGGGCACCATCCCATACTCCACAGGAGAGCTTCAACAGTTACAGAAGATGGACCTGAGTTCAAACAATCTTGTGGGAACCATCCCTCCAGAAACAGGCCAGTTATCCAACCTGGTTTTACTTGATTTAAGCCACAACAGCATAACAGGTCCCATGCCTGAAATCTTATCAGGATTGGAGGACTTACAGTACTTGCTGATTTCAAACAACCCCATCAACTCAGACATTCCCTTCTTCCTCAAATCCCTCAAGAAACTAACCATACTGAGTCTCTCAACTTGTGGACTTAAAGGTCACATACCCACATACTTGCCTTCACTGGAAAACCTCACTTCTCTGTCCTTAGACAACAACAACCTCAATGGCACTGTCCCTCCAAATATAGGCACTCTCCCACATTTAAACCACCTCAACTTGAGCTTCAACCAGCTACAGGGCGAGTTGCTGCTGCCACAACACTTCATCAACCGACTTGGCTTAAGATTGGATGTCAAGGGAAACACTGGTCTAAAATGTCTGCAAAGCCACACGAACATCTCAACCAACTTTCAAACTCCTCCATGGATCAGCGAGACCCCTCAGAGCCATGGTCAGATGATCAACCCACCTTGGCCCCAGAAAAATGGCAGCTCAAGGGTCACAGTTGTTGTCATCATCCAATTCCTTGTATTGATAATCTCAACACTTTTTTTTAGCACGTAATATCTGATTGGGCCTGGTATTGAAGGCCCAGATTAAAAACCTTATTCACAGGCCCATTGTATCATCTTCTTCATCAGCAGACACGTCAGCAAGAACATATCACCGATACCAGCAATATTCAAATCTTCAAACTTTATCAGCTGGCTGATTGTACAAATCTGAGTGATATTTTGAATTGGTCTGAGTTCATTTGTATGAATTTAGAGTTCGGGTGAGAGTGACAAAACCACAATTTCCTTTTGCGGACGTTGTTTTTCTGCGAACGGCCACCTCGAAAAGTCTATCCATAATTCTGGATCGTTCGTTGATCGATCACATGCGTCATTAGGGTTTTGTCTTTTACTTGATTTATTTAATAATTGATCAAATGGGTGTCCTCTGTTCCAATTATTTAATCGGGATTTGGGAATTTATCCGTGGACGCTCGACGTTATCGGTAGCTGGTTTCTCTCACTGTTCTCGATTTGATCAGGTAATTGACCGTGATTTCCATCAGTTTCGATTCTTATTTCTCAGTTTTTGATGCTTAATGATGAGAGACTTGATTGTTTTTCGAAGCTTTGGGTGGGGTAAATGGTGGTGCACGGTAGGTGTTTGTTGATTTGTCTGACTGCAGATGCCACCCAGTTTTACGCTGATGTACTTTCAACTGACTGTACGAGGTGTAAAAGTGGGCTTTTGTAAAAAGTAACCAAGTCCCAAGTTTTTAGATGTAAGACTCTCGGACGTGTGTTAATTTGTTAGATGACAAAATTCAGTTCTCCCGTACAAGTTTTGTTCTTAATCGTGAGCTTTTTGGCTTGGTCTTGAAAAGAGGTTTTTTGTATGAATAGGATATCAGATCAAATTGCTTAATCCTTGTCATGTATGTGATTATAAGAGATTCAGTATTTTTCTTCTCGACACTGATAGAAGAAGGTGTATGTACTATTAAAATTCAAGGATATTTGTGAGAGTGAGCTGTTTTGGATATTTGTAGAGCGGCTGGACAGTAATTTGAAAAGATGGAGATCACCAATGTAATGGAATATGAGAAAGTTGCGAAGGAGAAATTACCAAAGATGGTGTATGACTACTATGCATCTGGGGCAGAGGACCAATGGACACTTCAAGAAAATCGCAATGCTTTCTCTAGGATTCTGTAAGTTCAGTTTCTGCTGCCACAAAATTATGATCAATCTCAGGGGATGTAATCAGGATTCTGGGGCATATCCTTCATACTAAGAAGGTATCTTTTTCTACGAATTGGTAGGTTCCGACCTCGTATACTTATTGACGTAAGCAAGATTGATACGACAACAACGGTATTGGGTTTCAAGATATCCATGCCAATCATGATAGCCCCTACCGCCATGCAGAAAATGGCTCATCCTGAGGGTAATACAATAATATCAGATTTGTAATGGATAATTGAATTATGTTCGAAATTTGGTAACCTTATTGACTTACTATCTGTGGATTTTCGTGCAGGTGAATATGCAACTGCAAGAGCAGCATCTGCAGCTGAAACTATCATGGTTCTTCTTCTACTTGTTTCTTCATTTATCACAGTTTTGTTCATTTTCATAGTGTCTACCTCCGTACCTGGATAAGTATTTAAGCTACCTTTTTGTTTCAGACATTATCATCATGGGCTACTTCCAGTGTTGAGGAGGTAGCTTCAACTGGGCCTGGCATTCGATTTTTCCAGCTCTATGTAAGTCTTTGAAATATCTTACACAAATCATTTTCGTGACTCGCAATTGGTTGATCATTTTAGCTTCACATTTCTTATATGGTTGGATAATTAATCATCAGCATATACAAAATTTAACATTCTTGAGTGGTGGTTCCTAGTTACTGAATTATGAAGAAATAAATCGCAAGGAAATCATCTGAGTCTCCATCATTTCTCTTTCTTCAATAGACAAACAATATGAGTTGAACCACGATCCACTACAGTATCTACATATGTTGGTTTGAATCAGATATAAGGAGTTATTGAATCAGATTTTATCCTGCAGGTATATAAAGATAGGAATGTGGTTGAACAACTTGTCAGGAGAGCTGAGAGGGCTGGTTTCAAGGCAATAGCTCTTACAGTTGATACTCCTAGACTTGGCCGCCGAGAAGCTGACATCAAGAACAGGTACATAGATAGCCAAAAGCTGGTAGATGAGTGTAGATAGATTACTATTTCCTCGCATGAAGTTAGTATAACGCAAGTGCATATAATATATATACTAATGCTGAATTGACACCAATTTATCAGAAATTATAACATGTTGCCCTTAATATTTTTGTAGATTCACCTTGCCCCCAAATTTGACACTTAAAAACTTCGAGGGGTTGAACCTAGGCCAGATGAGTAAGGCAAGCAGAACCTACGAACGCTCAAATGTTTTATATGCAGCGGATTCTGCTTCTTCTTCTTCATTTTTTCTCCTTACGTTGTCCTGCTAAGATTTCGAAGGTGTAATCTTGCAGGCTGATGACTCCGGACTAGCATCTTATGTTGCTGGCCAAATTGACAGGACCCTGAGCTGGAAGGTAAGATAACCAGCACTAGTGTCATACTGTCTTTGGTTATGACCAAAGACTGTTATGGCATTCCTCTTATTTATGTTCGGTCAAATACAGGATGTCGAGTGGCTCCAAACAATCACCAAGCTACCCATTTTGGTGAAGGGTGTTATCACCGCAGAAGACAGTAAGTTACATTTACCACCATATATAATGGTTACATGAAAATAATTGCCCTTGCACCAAGGATCAGTTGTCTGTCTCATGTTTCATATTTCATGGCACATCTTGCAGCAAGGCTAGCTTTACAAGCTGGGGTAGCTGGAATTATTGTTTCCAATCACGGAGCTCGTCAGCTTGACTACGTACCTGCAACTATAAGTGCGCTGGAGGAGGTAAATATGCTTGAACTACCTTAACAGAATCTGTTGTCATTTGTTCAGCTAGCAAAAATTCCCTAGCTATGCAAATTTGCTATTACCATATACAAATAAAATCAGTCGAGGCAAACTATAATTTTTAGTTGTGAATGTGGCACATGAATGAATGCCTCATTGTTGCGCATTCCATTCCAGGTTGTGAAAGCAGCCCAAGGCAGAATTCCTGTATTCCTGGATGGAGGAGTGCGCCGCGGCACGGATGTGTTCAAAGCATTGGCTCTCGGCGCATCTGGAATCTTCGTAAGTACAGGCATTCATTACTCTGTACAACGTAGATAAAAACACTACTGATCTAAGTTTTAATTTTCACTGAACAACACCATTTTTTGCATCTAGATTGGAAGGCCTGTGCTGTTCTCACTGGCCGCAGAAGGCGAGGCTGGCGTGAGAAAAGTCCTTCAAATGTTGCGCGATGAGTTTGAGCTTACAATGGCTCTCAGCGGCTGTCGCTCACTTAAGGAGATCACTCGCAACCACATCACCACACCCTGGGACACTCCCCATGTATCCCCGAGGCTGTAAGAAATCAGCAGTTGAAGAAACCTAATGCTTCCATTTTTTCTCTCAAAGGCCTGAAATGTACTGAAGCTATTTAAGCCTGTGATATCAGCTATTGTACTGATGAAGATGTTCTGTGCGGCACTTTTTTTAACCCAGAAAAACACAACACGATAATGAGGTACAACTCTACATGACAGGTACAAAATCCATCATCAATGTCAAACAAAAAGACTAGAACTAATTAACTCTAATACGGTAACCTAGCTTGAGCTCTAAGCTTCCTCTTCTGCAAAAACCTCTGCAGCGACCCCTTCATCGACACCCCAGTCATGGGGCTGCACAGCCGCTGCTGGATAAACTCCGGCAGCGGCCGAGCAGCCCCGTTCTCCTCCTCCCCCTTGCACATCCTTTTCTCAGTCTCATGACTCGCCAGCAGCAGAATGGCTCTAGCCCGAAGCTCAGTGACATCATAAGCCCCGTCATAAAACATGTTCATCTGCTGACCCTTCGAATCACCTGGTCTCTCTCCACCCCCCTCCCCCTCCCCCATCCCACCACCGCCATTGTTGCTCATCAACTTCTTCGACGAAAGCTCCATCTCCATCTCCATCTTACAGCTCCTCCTCATTTCAATCGACTCACACTTTTGCACAAATCTGAGACAAAACGGCCACCTGTAGATGAAAGTGAAACACACAATTTCTGACAACGCAACAACGTTTGTTGACTTATATATATGTTCAAAACAGACCTCTGCATGCAAATTTGATTCTGGTGAGAATTCGTTTCATCTCTTTCTAGTAACTGCTATTCCACTTAACACGCGTGGAAAACGATTTAAAATTCCAAAACTGCAGTTTTAATTTGTTTTCAGCCACGTGCTTCGCTTATATTTACCCACGTGTGTAATTACATTTACATGGTTCCATATTAATCCTTTAATCAGCACCGAGATACGTGCAAGTCCTTATATCGACTTCTGGGTGGTCCATTACATCTGATTATACTGTGTTTTCCAAATAGCAATTTCGAAAGAAAAAAGCCACGTGTCCATTTTAATATTATACACGCACGTGTGATTTTCATTTAGTGAAATCTGATCGATCATTGCAGTACCTTATGAAAACATTTGTTACTTATTTTAATCATAATAAAACATGTTTTTATACAGTCTGCGGATTAGGTTCACGAACAAAATAAATACAGCTATTAAATAGTATCAGAATAAATACATATATATTAGATAAAGTTGGTTAATTCGGTGCAACCAAATTAAATTATTAAACAATTATTTAATTTTGTACAAAGTTAGTAAATTTATAAAAAAGCCATTCAGGTTCAAAATTTTTTTTTGTGGAATCATATCCGGAATGCGTAGCCAAATACAATTAATTGCGCGACTACATTGTCTCGTATTCATATTTTCTAAAACCACATAACTTTTAAACTTTTTCTTCCCATAAAAGTATGTCGTTTTAACATTAAAACTGCGTCGTCTTATTATTGTTATATTTGGCTTGGCTGTATCGAATCTAAATTCATAATTTGTATAAATAATTCAAATATATAGATATAAATGTGAATTGGGAGATTCTAGCCTTTCTATATATAAGCAAGCATTTAAAATGTGCAGAAAAAACTTATAAACACGCGCTTTGAATATATACATGCCTCGTGCGTGTTACATTGATTTATATGGTGATATTTGGGTAGTTTAAATTATGAATAATTTCTCCCTTTCCTATTGGGCCAGGAATATGATTCAATGTCTGAAAGCCAGCCAGCCAGCCCAATTGACTTTTCAACTTTTGTTGCAATTAGCATGCTTTTCTTAAAAGTCCGAATTTGATCCACTCATTTCATATCATTGAAAATGTCGCAAAACAAATGATTAAAATTTTGGCACTTTTTAGTGACATTGCCTCTCTTCTTTTATATCATTCTTATTCAATTTATTCACTCGCTTAATTATGAAAGTTAAATTAGTTTAGAATGAATAACTGAATGTATCTCAAATTAAATATTGTACCTAAAATATTGCATAGCGAAATTCCTACCGATACACATTTCACTAACTAAGCACGTGTACAATCATAATTTAGAATTCTAAAGATATTGTCCAAAACTTGTAAAAGAGGATTAAGATATTGTTCGTTCAAAAGAAATACAATAATAGTAAAACGATGTAAATTTGATATTAAAATGATATAATTCATTCGTCCAAAACCGTTAATAATAAAATATCGTATCAAAAAAAAATCTCTTAAGTGCGAAAAACGATACAAAAGGACATCTTTATTAATTCCAAAATATCTTTTTGTTTTGGATTTGATTGTACGAAAGAGGTGTGTATGAGGTAATTGTACGTTACTATTTTCCGCGTGGTGGTGGGTTGTAACTTGTAAGCCTTATCTTAATCAGAACGGGAGGAGAACAAATGAAGCCATGTTTGCCACGTCATGTTACTCTCTTTGCCCTTTTCTCTCCTGAAATCTCCAATTATCGATTTTCCAGCGCAAGGGTTTTCGCCATCTTAGCTTTCTCTTTTATCTCTACAAAGCCCACAACTCACTCTCCTCGAAATTCCCACCAGCCGATCGCTGCCTGCTTCACCGGTAAGTACGAAAACCCAGAGCTTCCTTGATTAAGTTTTTCTTTGGTTGGCTGATTGTTCATCCGCTTTTGCTTCTGGAGTTTTGGATTGAACTTTTAAGTTAAGACGGGGGGGTTGGGTTGTTGATTCTGAGTTTCTGATGTTGTAACTATGCCAGGCATGACTTGATTTTAGGATTTTGATGCGTTTGGATGAAGTGATGATCATGTGGTCTGGATTCTGATCGATGCTGAGATCGTCTGGCTCAAAGTTTGTGTATCAATTTTGAAACTGAAACATTATGCAAAGAGTTAGACTTTCTTCGCATCAGGCGCCGGTCCAGAAGCTAGGAGGTTCACAGATATCTCTATCACCCAAGTTCAGATTAGCAATGATGCAGCCTAGGTTGTCTGATCCTTCTTTGGACCTGGAATTGCTGGGTCGAGGTGAAGCCCTGATTCCTGGCCTCCCAGATGACATTGCTCTTGATTGTCTCCTTCGTGTTCCGGTAGAGACTCATGCTGCCGGTAGAGCAGTTTGCAAGCGCTGGTATCTCTTGCTCGGTTGCAAGGAGCGCTTCTTTACGCGCAGAAGAGAGTTGGGGTTCCGAGATCCTTGGCTTTATGTATTTGCGTATGACCGATCTACTGGGAAAATTCAGTGGCAAGTTCTTGATTTGATGCACTTCACATGGCATACGATCCCTAACATGCCTTGCAACGGTCGGGTATGTCCTCATGGATTTAGATGTGTTTCGATGCCTTATGAAGGCTGTTTATATGTGTTCGGTGGGATGATTTCGGATGTGGATTGCCCTCTTGATTTGGTACTGAAGTATGAAATGCAGAGGAATAGATGGACGGCGATGAGCAAAATGATCACTGCAAGATCATTTTTTGCAAGTGGGATAATCGATGGGAAGATTTATGCAGCTGGGGGAAATAGCTCAGATCTCTTGGAGCTGAACGCTGCTGAAGTGTTTGATCTTCAGCAAGGAACTTGGCAGCAGCTTCCGGACATGGGTATGTACATGGCTTCTTACGACGCAGCAGTTCTGAACAAAAAACTCCTCATCACCGAAGGCTGGCTTTGGCCTTTCTACGTCTCGCCGAGAGGCCAAGTCTACGACCCAAAAACCAATCACTGGGAAACCATGTCAGCCGGTCTCCGAGAAGGCTGGACCGGCTCAAGCATTGTCGTACACGGCCGTCTGTTTGTTGTTTCAGAGCACGAGAGGATGAAAGTTAAGGTATATTGCACGAAAACCGACTCATGGAACTCTGTAGAAGGCTCGCCCTTACCAGAGCAGATATGCAAGCCTTTCTCCGTCACTTCCTGCGAAGATCGAATCTATGTCGTTGGCCGCAGCCTCCACGTCGCCATCGGAGACATCTCTAAAGAGAAGAAGACGCAAACTGACTCCAACGAGCTGTGGACTTTCAGTGTATGCTGGAAAGTCGTAGATGCGCCCAAATCTCTGTCTGCTCTGACTCCATCAAGTACCCAAGTTTTGTTCGGATGAGGTTTGGCATCAAACCCTTATTAAGCTGTCTAGTGCGCTGTTAAGCCTTGCATATGATCCAATTTGCTGTGTGTACTGTCCTATGATCGAGTCCTCCATTGACAGGAACCTTGTACAAAAACTAGTCAATTGTAACGAGGATCCGATCCAAACCGTTATAATCTATTTTGAACATACTATGTTATGTCATATTTTTTACGAATTAAATAATTGATAGACTTACTTTTTGAATGAGCTCGAAACATTTTGACATGTTACGTATTTTGAAGGACAGGGTAAACTCAGTACCATGATGTTTTATGATAAATGGGGAGGATTCTGCAAGTTAAATCAACATGAAACGCTGCGTTTTGGTAAACAGTTGTGGGAACTGGGGACTCCGATTGACGCTTGGAGCGCGGTTCACAACCGACAGCGAGGAGCGACGGACGGGGTCAGGCGGCGCAGAAATTCTAATCAACGATCGGATCGGGGAAAAATGGTGCTGTGACGAGTGCGGTGATAGCGATTGCCGGAGTGATTTTAGGATGGATAACCCTAGAGATCGCTTGCAAGTTGCAAGCCTTGCCTTGAAAAAGGCCGCGAAGCCCTAGATCGCGAGCTCAATCCAGATTATGATCCTGACGATGCGGTAGCCGATATTCGAGCTCCGCTAATCCCGCCTGCTGTGGAAGCTTTTGAGCGAAGAATGAGATTATAGATTCTGCTGCAGGGTCTGCCACCATCAAGCTGGTTTGATTTGGGTCCAAAATCCCCATTTTCGCGAATTCAACCTCCATTACGCTATAGTTTGATTATTGTTATCCGGAGATTGCATATGTTATTTCTGTGTTTTTACATGCTTGAAATCCTTGAATGGTTTGAGGTTTGGTCGTTGAGCTGCTGTTTTTTGATGAGTCCAAGGTTGCCTGTCTCTGTAAATTCTATAAAGATGGTAGATTGATGCCACGTTGATACACTGTCAAGTAATCATTTTACTACCTTAATTGTGTTGTCACAGTTGGATCACAGTTACTTTTGCTGTGCTTTTGTTGAAAATCTTCAAGAAACCTTTTCAAGAGTGTCTGAAATATGAGTAATGTTTCCTTGTAGTTTTTGATGTTGTTACAGATTGGAGTTGGGCTGATTGAGCTATTCAGAATTCACAGTTTGTTGAGAATATTATCTTTACTTTTTGTGTATGCTAGTTTTTGATTTGCTTAGGTTTGGAGATGACTGGCGCACTGATTGGGTTGGGTCTTGGGTGGTTGCTGCTGGTACATCAAGCAGTTGAAGACTACTTTGCGTAGGTAAGGTATGTTGTTGAGATTATTTACTTTTGATGTCATGAAATTTAATGACATTTTGGTACCTTACAATCATAGGGTACATTCGATTATCCACTTGCCATCCAACTTGATCACGTACCGATACTTATGACTCCTTCGTAGTCGTAGTCGTAGTCGTGTTTTCTTTCCCATGTACAACTGATCTGTTTGTCCTCTAATGTGTGTGATTAGTTAGTATCGAGTAAGAAAGTCATGCCCCGTTTTATATCTGCTCATAGTTAGAATTTGACTCGTATACTCCACGGCTCTTTCACTCATAGCCATTTGTTGACTCCTTGGACACCCATCGATAAACGTTTTCAGGTCATTGTATTGAACATGAACATTTTGCAAGTGGATAAATAATTCCGGCACATACATAATTTTTGATTGCCTTTTTTGTTCCTTTGAGAAATGGCTGTGAATGAAAAATTAACCACAGGATGCATTGACTTGAGAATAAGCAAGTCTTCAAGACTGCCCTGTATAAGAGTCTACCAGTCCTAGTCGTCATTAAATTTCAATTCAAGAGTCCACTTGTGCGTGTTGTCTGTCGTCTACCGTATAATCCTTTTCCCACCCATTTGCCTCATAAATGTGTGCCCGCAGTATCCGCTATATAAATCTACATGCTCGATACTTAAGTGATCTCTATTTAACAGCCAGATAGATAGATTCATTCATACATGACTTTAATTTGAGTTTATTTTTCAATGATGGGCAGGTTTCATTCGTCCGACGGGCATCGCCAAAGAGATCAGCTGAAAGTAGTTTTTATCCAAACGCAGTATATAAACACAGATCCCATGAGCTTCAAGTCAGTGGTTCAAAGCCTGACTGGTAAAGACTCCTCTTGTCTTGTCGGCCGCTTGAAGGAAGCACATCATCAGATCCCCCCACCATCTTCACTTGCCACTAAACCTGTGGCTCCTGAAGAGTTCAGCTGGCCGTCTTATACACCTGAATTACTTGAAGAACATTTGGGTAGTGGACCTGGAGCTTCTTCAGTATTGGATAAACAGTCTTCCTTCAGAGACTTCCAGATGTTGATATCTCAGCTGCCTCCAGTAGAGGACTTGTACCATTTCTTGGATGATCTGTAACACTAAATTTAGCATCTGGCTGTACTTAAGCTCATCAAATAGCAACTATAACCCGAGTTTGGGGTGTATGATCATTGATCAAATAAATATCAGTTCTTCAAACAGCTATAACCCCGTGGTTCTGCATTGATGTGAATCATCTGGCCGAATAGGGCCAAAAACTATCTTTCTATGGAAACCAACCCAGTTGGCAACTTGCTCTTGCCGACTCTCACACTTCCAAGTATCTAACAATGTTAGGTCATTCAATTCGAATGTCATAACGGTCGGACGATGTTGTCATAATGAGGGACAATTAGCTGTTGATGCAGTGAATTCATTCCACCACATGTAACTCAAAAGCTTAAATTTAAAAATTACCATTTTGTATTAATTATCATATCAAATTATCCTTCAAAATACGAATGTAGGATAGTATTTGTTCAATAATGGAGAGGTGAAAGGTCTTGGTCAATATGGACAGCTTAATGCAGCCGAAAGATGGATAAGATTTTACTCATAAAACCCTACTTAGATTTTCTTTCGGCATGTGAACATGGGAGTCCTTGCATGCAACCATAAACATATAT
This sequence comes from Umbilicus rupestris, assembly GCA_963678935.1. Taxonomy (NCBI): domain Eukaryota; kingdom Viridiplantae; phylum Streptophyta; class Magnoliopsida; order Saxifragales; family Crassulaceae; genus Umbilicus; species Umbilicus rupestris. Next base: position 15,705,162 of record OY787611.1, on the reverse strand, counting down.
CTAAATAGGAAACCCCATCACATCTTGACTTTCAGAAAAGGAAAAGACACGAATGAAATGTCTTACCATTCTCTCACTTTCCCATCTCCTCATTCGTCTCTTCTGGCCGTATCTCTTATCATGATAACTCTATGATGCAAACCCTACCAACCTTCACCGCCAAGAAACCCAACTCCTCATCTTTCCCCTTGCCAACTTTCTTGGAGAGACTTAGCTACTGATCCATATCTATGTCTCATCTTTCACCAAACACATCACGTCGCTAACACTTGTCTTCTCAGAATAGTTAGGGTTTGCTCATTCCACTTTCGATGTTGCATGTTCTTGTGTGTCGACATGTTTTCTTCTCGTGCTATGGATCTTTAATCTACCTCTGTAGCTATCTTTACCTTTGCCGACGCATCAGCATCTTCTCTTTTCACAATCTTTTTCTAAAGGAAAAGATGAAAAGGAACACGAACAACCATTGACTACCCAACAAGAACATGTTAGGGTTCCATTTTCATTGTTTCCATCACTGACTGACTGACCACCTCCTCTCAAATTCTTTCTGTGTTTTCCGTTGATACAATACAAACATGTTCCTACAAGAATGTCCCCAAATAACAATCGAATATCCTCCAAAAAAAACTCGTCCTCAGGATTTAACAGATTTCCAACAGCATTTCAGTCAATCTTGTAATACTAGCACGACAGTTTATGAATCTCCAGCACGTGCTAGCTAGCTTTTCCATGTTTTCCTCCTAGGATATCAATCTAGGGCTGATCAATGACACGTTGTCTATTACAACCTGCAAGTATAAGTGGATGCATAATGATCATTCTTTACCAATGGATGATCTCACCGACATCGATGGACGTCCATATCAATTCTGGAGATTCGACACAGCAATATAATAAGAAGAACAACATGGTAGACATGTCAGAAAAGTGATGGAAAAGAATGAAACTCGTCACTCATCCACCTTCCTTATCCATTCGCCACCAAAATCTCCTCCCTCCCAACCTAAGAGCTCCATTTTCTTAGCCTCTTTCTACGTTATATATTACGTTAAGTCATCCTTGTCTTTGCTCCCACCTAGTCACCATCCTCTTATTCATGTCGTCAACATGCACCTAATTATAATCATACCCATTAGAAAGCTTCAATTCATGACCCACGATCACCCATGCGTGCGTTCCTAAATTTTTATAGATTTCTAGACAAAACATACATGTAAACCCTTTATAATATTATATCATTCTCAAAGTGAATTCTCGGGCCACCTCTACCACCCCTTAGGGTCGAGCCTGCGTGCCGGTCCCATTCCAAGTTGAGTGAGCCCCGGCCACTTCTACCACCCCTCAAGTCGGGCCTGCATGCCGGTCCCATTCCAAGTTGAGAGGCTTCACAGATAATAAAGAATGCACTAGCAATACTATCATAATATGGTCCGTGATCATGTTAACGTGACAAACTAGGGTTTTCCATGGTGTACAATTCATATGGGATTCCTTTGTTTTACTGAATAATCCTGATTTTCTAGGATCCTCGAGCTCTTTTCCATAGCTATATTCTCTCACTTTTTCAACAGTGAGATTCATTTCTCTTTGGGTATTGTTTAATCAGCCCTAATAAAGTGTGAATCGGCGGGGGTATATTCGTCATTTTCTCCATAAATAGTGGGATTTGGAGGAGAAGTTGGCGTTTGGTGAGGAAAAGAGACAAAAGCCAAGCATATCGATCAAAAATATTATAAATGAAAAATGGTCAAAAAATAGTACATCTCTATACCGATCAAGTCCTTTTCCAAGTTTTTTTATCTTTCTCTTATAAAAACCCTACTCATCAACTTCCACAAAACCTAAAAATCCATTTGTTATAATCCCAAGCAAAGAAAGGAATTCAGATTCCCTCCTATTCCTATTCCCTCTCTTTCTTCTACATGGCTATGAAACTCAGGGAAGCCATTTCAGCCTACTTTCTACTCAATGCATTGTTTTTATCCGGCGCCGGGGCATTAGGCATCAACTACGGCCAGATAGGCAACGACCTACCCTCCCCCGACAAGGCCGTGGTCCTCCTCAGAGCTCTTAGAGTCACCAAAACCAGAATCTACGACACCAATCCTCAAATCCTGTCAGCCTTGGCCAACACTGGCATTGAGGTCATTGTCACGGTTGAGAACAACATGTTGACCACGTTGAGCGATCCACAACATTCCTTGCAATGGGTTCAGGCCCACATCAGCCCCTACTACCCCGCCACCAAGATTACAGGGATTGCTGTCGGAAATGAAGTCTTCACGGACGACGACACGTCATTGTCCACTCAAGTCGTCCCAGCCATGGTCGGCATCCATCGAGCCCTGGTCCAGCTCGGCCTGGACTCGTTTATCAAAGTCTCCACGCCTAGCTCGCTAGGTGTTTTAGCCAGCTCCTACCCGCCGTCATCTGGGTCGTTCACGCCGGAGATTACTCCGGTGATGATGCAGTTTCTCCAGTTTCTGTCGGCCACCGACTCGCCTTTCTGGATCAATGCCTATCCCTACTTCGCGTACAAAGACAGCCCATCTAAAATCTCACTGGACTACGCATTGATGAACTCCAATTCCGGCATGGTGGATCCCTACACCAACCTCCGGTACGACAACATGTTATACGCGCAGGTTGACGCGGTGATCTTTGCCATGACAAGACTAGGGTTTGGTGGGCTGGAAGTTAGGGTTTCTGAAACCGGCTGGCCATCAAAAGGCGACAGCATCGAGGCCGGCGCCACGGTGGAGAATGCGGCCGTGTATAGCCGGAATTTGTTCCGGAGACAGTTGTTGGGAAACGAGGGGACTCCGTTGAGATCGAAATACAGACTTGAAGTTTACCTGTTTGCTCTGTTTAACGAGGATATGAAGCCTGGGCCGACATCGGAGCGGAACTATGGGATTTATCGACCAGATGGAACGTTCTGTTACAACGTTGGAATCTCTACTTTGTCGAGCACAAACCCTACGGCCTCAACCTCCTCCACGTCAGCTTCAATTTTCCTAACGTCATCTGCTACTTCTTTAATCAAGGTGTGAGTTGTGACCACCTCTACGTAATCTCACTACGTCATCGTTTCATCAACCTCGATTGCTTATATTTGTTGCTGTGCAGGGAACAAAGAGAGGACTTCAATCAAGCCTTGTTTACTGTATAATCCTGCAACTGTGCATGAGTAGATACCTGTGACCTTCTAGAAGCTAGCTGTCACTTTTCACTGTAAATACAAACATCAAATCGCCATTCATGGGACCAAAAAGATAAGAAAGAAGACAAGGGAAGGCAGCCAAAGAGTGCTAGGAAAAGAAGAAGAAGAAGAAGAAAGAAGCAAGTGTATGCTCTCCACCGATTCCCCTTTGCTTGTATATTCCCTAGCTTTGAATGATCACCCTATACGTTTTAATTCTAGGGCGTGACAAAGCTCGTCAAACCTGTTTTACTGATAAAAGAGATCTCATATATTTCATCGATTAAAGTTCGATTCTTGATAAAATCAGGACAAAGATTCTTGTGGATTTTGAGTATAATGGGGAAAAAAAAAAACGTGACCAAGCATATTGTGATCGTTGTTTCTTGTACCTAAAATTATCAATCAATTAATGGACGGGACAACATTCACACAACTTATGTTCCTGTCCTAAAGTTGATGGGCCGTTACTCAGATTGTGGGCCCAATTTCTAAAGCCCAGGCCAGCTATAGCATCGGTCCAAGTCCAATCGAAAGGCTTCGTTCCAGAAGTTTCTACAGAGCCCTCGTCTCGATTTTTTCAGGATTTCTCTGCTGGGAGCTCGCAGTCGTATCCGGAGTTTCAACTAAGGTTTGTGAATCGTAACTGTGAGGTAGAAAATGGCGAATGAGTTGGCGCTTGATTTGGAGGAGCTCGATATCTCCAAGCCGTTGCGAAGCGGCCTCGTATCGTGTCACTCATCAACGCCGAGATTAGCAATCTCGAAAAGGTTTCTAGCAATTGAGATTTGTGTTTAAGTTATCATAAAAACAGCATTGTTGAAGTTTCAGATTAGGTTATAGCTGAAAGTAACACAAAATGGGAAAGGGCATGTTATGTTGCTGTGTGCCAAGGTTTAGTGAGTTGACCTGTTACAATTAATAAGTTACTATAGCTGTTATAGAAGTTCGTAGGAGGCAACATACCACCTCCGGAAATGCTTAATAGTTGCTTATATTTATACCTATCTATCTAATGTCTAGTAGAAAGTTATTTGAGACTGACATTTTTTTTTCTATCTTGAATATGTTACTTATTGAGTAATGAAGCACTTAGAAGCATTATGTGCACCAATTGTAGATACTAGGCAAGCTTGCAAAGCATTATCGAAGGCAACATTGGTGTGGAATTTGTATCAGAAAACATTTGTTTTGCAGCATATCGTCAGTGTCTAAGTTTTGTAGTATTTCCCAATTTATTTTGGGTTGATCTTGTGTGCTTCGAATACTTATGCATATGGAATGGAAAATGCCAAAATGATGGAATGAAGATTAAATTTTTATTTTTTTATATGCATTCTTCAGTTTAGTTTTGTTCTGGTGCGGAACCTGAGTGTCCAATGTCTGTAGATGTTAAATTCCATGGCGTCGAAGGAAAAAATTACTGATTTTCAATACCAAAGTTGCAAAAATAAATTGTGCCTGAGAATTGTAAGGTTATTGTCAAGCCTACCTGGATCATTATCTCGTTGATCAAAGCTTCCAAGGGTAACTGGCTTGATCTGCTTTACAAGGAAGATAAGGTGGGTGAAGTACATTTCTTTGCCACCCTAATTGATGATATTAATCAAATTATTATTTGTCTTTTGCAGTTGGAGCAATGATCCAATTTTAGGGATTATGCATTTGATGAAGGTAAAACAAAAACTCTGGAGTTGATCCATTTTCTGAATTCCCTCAATTTTATGCATCAGCAGTCTTAATTAAATAGATGACATGAATAGTACAATTTGACAAATGTTCAATTTCCTCGAAATGTCAATCACAGAACATGTACGAGGAATGCGATGAAGAAAACCATTGCAAAGGCTTGGACTGATGCAAGAACCAGAAAATCAGGCCCCTTGAAGGGATATCCCTGATTCAACCTGGAACTATTGTCAAGTTATCTACTTGGTGTTTCCGTTCAGGTTGGGATTGTTGCCTCAACATTTGAATGGGCTTCTTCCATTAAGATGTGGCGGATGCATCTGCCAAGCCCACAAACCAGGCAATTGAACAGCGAGCAGAGGGACCAAATTCATCATGAAAAACATCCTCATTATTTTATGGGATCAAGGGATTAAGCAGCTGTGGTCGGCAAATGGTGACCGTGTTCCATGCCGATATCATACACGGCCTATCTTCAATTCTATACATGACCAACTTGGAAGTCAGTGGCCCCTCAGATTGTTATTTGATCGAGTTGTCTTTGAATGGACAGGATATGAAATGGGGCCGTACCCATCCCCATCCACACCCCCTCTCCTATTGGGTGGCCTCTTTTTGCACCATAATTGACCCTAAAATCCACCATAATTGTCAGCCCCTTTTAGGTCTGCCTCCATCATGTCCTCAGCTGATATGGAAACCATGTTCACAGCTCCATCACACTCATTCAAAACCTGTGCGTCTCAATCTGTTCACACCAGCCTAACCCCTCTCAGGCGAATCAGCTTGGTTGGTGAGAATCTTTCTTTCAGGGAGCATGCTTGAGTTTTTGAGGTATCACTGTCAAACACACCTCCCAAATTTGACTAAAGAAACACCACTTTACAGTTAGCTCCTTATTGCAGTGGGTCTGGTCACTCTGACAACTGAAGGCGACTCTTGTCTCGGTTAACCTCCTGCCACTTGTTGGATTTACAGTGATTCGACACGTGCGCACCCGCCCCCTCTTTTCGTCTACTCTATTATGTATATATCTTGATGAGCATGAAACTGGTCATAGCAAGTGGGGATCGGCGGCAGAATCAAATGGGGAGACTCAGCCGTCCAGCCGCTTCCTAAACCTAACCAAGGATTTAATCAACAATCATTCCCGGTTTCATCCCCAGTGCATATGATTGGCTCTTTTTATATTAGGGTTTTGAGTGAGACTGGATGTGACCATTTTATGTAGGACAAGAGGACCTTTATAGACAATGGGAAAGTGAAATCGGATATAAAATTAGTGAACAGACAACAGCAAACCAATGATTACTGAGTCTGAGTTTCAGATTTCTAATTCTTCTTCTCAAAAGGTTGAAGCCTGTTATCAGCCAGCCTTGATTTATAGACCGAGTGCTTGTATTCACGCCATGTGAAGTCCTGGTACAGACTCTCTTCTCCATCCTCCATTAATGAATCTATTGGTGCTATCTTCTGGCTCAGAGCTGGACCGCCAAAGTATATCATCGAAACTCTCGACCTCATGCTGTCTGTAAGCACTCTGTGTTTCACGCTCTTAAACCTCCCATTTGTCAGAACCTGCACATCATCAGTTTCAACGCCAACAATGTAACAGTACTATGTTGACATTTAATGATGTCCCATTTGAGATAAGGGTTTAAAGATTGAAGCTTTGATAGATAGGTTAAAGGTTAGTACCTGGAGAGAGTCTCCGACGTTGATGAAAAAGGAGTGTTGATCAGGTGGGACAGCAGCCCAAGTCCCATCTTGTAAGGCGATTTGAAGACCTGATGTGTTGTTGGATCTCAAAACAGATATTATCTGTGGGTCAGTGTGCTCTCCAAACCCAATCAGATTCCTCCCGCTCAGAGCTTGGAACATCTCCTGACATGGTGGATAGTGGTTCAACCTGAAACACGAGTCACTCTCTTCATTCTCCACCAGCTTGCTCAGAGCATCTCGCTCCAGTTTCAGCCCCTCTGCAATCAGCTCCAGCACCTCACTCGCCACTCTCTCCATCTCCCTCACATACTCCTCCAACACCTTCCTGTATAAAAAAACCAGACATTAACATCGTCTCAAAACCATGTTTGCAAAACGGAGGATGTTCTGTTTCTAACCTACCTGAACATCTCAGAATCCTCATGTCCAATGGAGTTGAACTTGTGAGCCATGGAACCAGTTTTTGTACTGAAAAGGAGATACTCAACCCAGCCCACATCCCCATTCGTCCCAATTTTCTTGTTCCCGTATCCGAATGGGTCAGGCGGTCCAGCCCTGTTCTTGTCAGCCTGAGACATGTTGAAGAAGGCGAGAGCATAGGCTTCGATGGTGGCCATGAGGTCAGCTGACACTCCATGGTCGGTGACCTTAAAAAACCCAAACTCCTCACACGCCTTCACCAAATGGGTGTGCGCACAAGGACTCGACATGTCGATCACTGGGATCCCAGTTAAGGTATTGGCTACACTCTTGCATGTTTTGATGAAGGTGTTGTCCAGTGGTTGCTGGGAAAGCACAACCATGTCGATACTGGCTAGCCTCCTGCTGCTGCTGATAATGATACAGAATAATAGGGTTTGAAAAAGAGAGAGAGAGAGAGATCCAATCTAGGAGAGGAATGGATTGAGAGATTTGTGCTGAGATTTTATAGAGCAAATGCGGAGAGGGGCAGAGCAGCTTAGGTGCGTTACTTAACTACGGTGATGCCACCTGGCAGACAGGAACCTCTGCCGTATCAAAAATCATTATTAAATAAATAAAACTTCACCTTGTTGGTGTCATTAGCTTTGTTCTAATTGATGTGGGTCATTTTTCCCACTTGTTAAATTATTGAATAAATTTTCTATTTTTTCATTTGTGGGATTAATATATTGATTCATTGGAAACTTTTGGGCAGATGAAAAGAAAAATGTCGGGAATGGTTCATCTGAAATCAATAATTATTGAGTATTGATTTGGTGCCCTTTCAATTCCTATGTTTTTATAATTATAATACCTAACCAAATTTCAACTTTCTCCCATTATTGATGCCCATAATAATATTTCTTTCCAATTCATGTTCTTCTTTTCTACCAAGCGAATCAAATTCAATGCAGCCTCCGAAATTTTAATACATAGTTTTTTATAAAGGTATTTTATTTTATATCAAAACTACGTCATTTTGAAATGGTTGTACTTGGGTGGGATGACAGAATTTAAACTGAATCATCAACCATGACTAAATAACCATCATTGAACAAAACATTGGGTCAAGAAAATCAAGATCAATTAAATTTTCATGTGAAATTGGGAAATATAATGACATAAATGAGATATTTCAAAATCAAATGATGTTGTTCCATTTATGTTGAAATATAACTCTTCCTTCTGGGACTGCATTACTCTTCTTCATATCATATCATATCATATTATCATCATCACTCCAATTGGAGATTGTGTGTGTTCTTCTATCTTCCAAACTCATCCATCAACTCTCAAAATTATCAATTTCAAATAATATAAATATCCCAACAAAATCAGTGCATGAATTAGGTTAGAAATGTCAGAATAACACAATCTGCACTAGACCCTTCATCATGCAGATGCTTGATTGGTCATACCATTTCATAATTAACTACATAATTTATACTGTAGTTAGTCTTTGATTTGTGCTTATGTAATTCGACAATGACTTAATTTGGCTCTTCAAAACCACAGGCAATTAGTCTTGCAAAATCAGCTTAACCGATTCCTTTGTACAAAGATAAAAATCATTAGATGAATTTTGAGGTTGAGTCGATTGAATTTGGTTCACTTTTTTGAGAAAGTAACATTGAGAATTTGGTTGGATGTTATGTCATGTTGATAAAGATTAGTTAAGGTTGATCAAAACCATTTAATGAAAAAGAACAACTCGAAATCATTTAAGTGAAATCTCTCCAACATCCTTGTTGAATCTATCTAAAAAAGGGCAATGTCCAAGTTTGAATTTTGACCATTTTTATAACATGTGTGTTTGCTTTACGTTTACAAACATTGAGAAGCAATGGTGGAGATTAGGGTTTGCTAGCTTGTCTTCTTAGATAAACACAAAAGTCAGTTGCTTCAAGTTATGTACTATCGATTTGTTGATTGTTATTGCTTAACAATGATTTATCCACCAGATAAATGTTTAATGCAACAAAATTTGGGATGAAAAAGACATCAAATTTGGTAGTTGGATTCTCACCCAACTCCATTGCAGTCACTTCAGTTATACAAGTTTTGTTTTCCTCGCATGTGCCATTGTTGTTGTTGTTTTTTCCTATTCTACTTCTTAAATCACTGACTAGAATTTCTGTTCTGATTCTATCAGGAATCGAATCATAGTCACTAAAATGTTTGATGTCTCTTTTGATACTAAACCGTTTAAATGTTTATCGTCCATTTTACCACTTCAAGCTGGGCACGTACATTTTTATCATAGAGCAATGTCGGTTTGACAAATCAAATTCGTAAACCTAATTGGATGGAACAAGTATGAAAACGTAATTAGGTTTGTCTCTTGCTCTCTCATTTTCATCAACCTAACTCACTCAGGGGGGCCTCTGGGAATCATGCAAGGTTGATCCCCGTGGCTGACAATTGTCATTCTCTGAGACATGGATACGGAAGGGAGGTGAAGTGTTTAGACTGAACAATTATTGAAGAAGAAAAAACACCAGAAAGAATGTTGAAATGCAAGTGACGTATTCATACCATAAAAGAAACCTTATTAAGCCGACATGCATGCACGTGCGCTTTTAAATGTCATTGTTGTCGATATATCTCACTCCTGGGATGGACCCAAAACGGCGTTTCTATGTAGCTCTCCATCTTGTCCTATACAACAGTACTTCAATGTTATGCGACCAATAATTAACTTGGTCTTCTCCATCTTCCGGTGAGTGGCCACGTGTCAACCTGAGGCTCTACTGGAGACCGGCGTGCATATTAACTTAACTTTTGGGGTTGGGACAGTTCCATGATCAAGAATCCAGTTAGGTCAAAGTGTGGAAGCAGCTTGCGGGCAGCCCCACAAAAATGTTATCTTCTTGATGACGGAGTAACAGCTTTTTGGTGATTTAGACTGATCGGTCACATGGCGGGTACATGAGATAAGAAAGTCTCTGTTATCAAGTCTGCCGAGTTAAAACCGGCCCCTAACCAGAAGAATCTGAGTTTTATTGACATTTGTTTGGTCATAATTATCGCACTCAAATCTGGACAACCAAAGTAAGAAAGGGGAAATTGTATTATTTCAATGATATTATTTACTCTTACAACACTGGTATATATAGCTACAGAAATTCACCCAATTTAGTACGCATTTATCTTGGTACATGTATGGTAGTCATCACAGCTTTAATGTTCTTCTATTCCTGTAGTGTCTATATTTGGTCTGTCTAATATTCCCCCTCGATCTGAGCCGCATGTAGTGAGGTTCAGATTGCTCTGAAAGCGACTGAGAAGTTGTCGTGTCACTGGCTTTGTAAAGACGTCCGCAAGTTGATCTCCTGAAGCAATGAATCTAACATCAAGGGCTCCTCTAGACACCATTTCTCGAACAAAGTGAAAATCTGTCTCGATGTGTTTGGTGCGAGCGTGAAATACCGGATTAGCTGTCAAGTACGTGGCTCCTAAGTTATCACACCATATTATGGGAGGTTGCTTGGATTGTATGCCAAGTTCTTTCAAAACTGATTGTATCCATATTGCTTCAGCAGCTCCATTAGCAAGGGCCTTGTATTCTGCTTCGGTGCTGGATCTTGAAACAGTTTGTTGTTTCTTGGCACTCCATGAAATTAGGTTAGGACCGAGATAGATGGCAAACCCACTTGTGGAACGTCGGTCATCAGGGCACCCTGCCCAATCCGCGTCGGTGAATATGCTGATGCGGGAGAGTGTGGAACGTCTAAACCTCAGGCCTGTGTCAACTGTACCCTTAATGTAGCGTAATATCCGTTTTACAGCATCCCAGTGAACATCTGTAGGTTTAGATAAATACTGGCAGACTTTGTTTACTGCAAACGAGATGTCAGGACGTGTAAGCGTGAGGTATTGAAGGCCGCCGACCAAGCTGCGATAGCGCGAGGCATCGTCGCTGTTAAGGGGCTGTCCACTGTACTTTGATAATTTTTCGCTGGCCGTCATTGGAGTTGAGGTGGCCTTGCAATTCTCCATGGAAGCACGAAGTAGAAGATCTTGTGCATATCGTCTCTGAGATAACATCAGCCCCCCGGAATTGTGAGCCACTTCAAGTCCTAGAAAATATGACAATGGGCCAAGATCCTTAACAGGGAATGTATCTGAGAGAGCTTGAATCAACTTTGAGACTGAGGCAGCGTTGGATCCTGTGATTATGATGTCGTCCACATAAACTAGGATGTATATAGTTATCCCTTGATTGGCATATATGAAGAGGGATGCGTCGGAGATAGATGAACGGAAAGCCAATTGGTGAAGTCTTGCACTGAGACGGGCGAACCAAGCCCGAGGGGACTGTTTCAAGCCATAGATGGCCTTTTGAAGTTTGCAGACGTAATTAGGAAACTGTGGGTGCTCAAATCCGGGCGGCTGCTGCATGTAGACATCCTGTGTGAGGCGGCCATGTAGAAAAGCATTGCTAATGTCCATTTGACGGAGACACCAGCCGCGGCTGACGGCGATGGCCAGGACGATTCGGATTGTAGCCGGTTTCACCACCGGACTGAAAGTCTCTGTGTAGTCTATGCCAAGTTTCTGGGTAAATCCACGAGCCACCAGTCTGGCCTTGTATCGATCGATCGATCCATCCGGTCTTACCTTGGTTTTGAAAACCCACTTGCTGCCAACGATATTGACATTCGGAGGTTTGGGGACTAAGTTCCATGTATGCGTTTGACAGAGGGCAGAGTACTCGATTTCCATGGCGGACCTCCAATTCGGATCAGCAAGCGCCGTGCGGACAGAGGACGGAGCAGCGTAGAATGCTCGCCGAGATGGATTGTAGCGCACAGTGCCATCCGTGAATTGTTTTGGACAATGAATTCCGCTCTTCGATCGTGTTTGAGGGATTGAGGGCGACGCTATGGCTGGGTTTAGGTTTTCTTCAGGTTCAGCTGGATACGGAGGCCCAGTAGGGTTAGGAGCTGGTGCGTGGATTGGGTCGTGTAGTTCTCGGGCCGAGGAGGTGGGTTCCTGGGCTCCTGCAATTGGAGATGCAACATGTTGGGTGGAAGCATCGGAGAGAGGTGGAGCAATAGTCTCTTGATTTGGGCTTGTATTTTGAACCTGCACAGGGACATAAAAGCTACCATTTTCATTAGTAGACTCAGGTAATAGAATGTAATTTTGCATAGGTGCTTCCTGAGATATTGGTTCACGAAGTGGATATGAAGTTAAGGAGTTTATATCAGGAGCAAGGCTAGGATGTGAAGAGGAAGCAAAGGGAAACACACGTTCATCAAAGACCACGTCCCGGGAGATGTAGATTCGGCCCGTATTCCGATCAAGGCACTTGTAACCTTTATGGAAAATGCTATACCCCATAAACACGCACTTTTTGGAGCGAAAATCAAGTTTATGAGCGTTGTATTTCCTCAAGTTTGGCCAACATGCACATCCAAAAATTCTTAGAAAAGAATAATCCGGTTTAGAATGAAAGAGGCGAGTGAATGGCGTTTCATTTTTAAGAACAGAGCTTGGCATTCGATTTATGAGAAAACAAGCTGTGAGAAAAGCCTCATCCCAAAAACGAGTAGGCATAGAGGAATGAGCAAGAAGAGCTAACCCGGTTTCAACGATATGACGATGTTTACGTTCAGCTCTTCCATTTTGTTGCGAAGTGTGAGGACAGGACACGCGATGGATGATTCCATTTTGAGTAAAGTATTGATGGAGCCGTGAATACTCGCCACCACCGTCAGATTGCACTGCTTTGATTTTTGCATTGAGTAAACGTTCAACATGAGTCTGAAAGGAATGAAAAATAGACTCAACATCAGATTTGTATTTGAGAAGATAAATCCAACAGAACCGGCTATAATCATCGATGAAACTAATGTAGTAACGATAGCCTCCGGATGAAGAAATTGCAGGTCCCCATACGTCTGTATGAATTAAATCAAGAGGAGCAGCAGAAACGCGATGAGATGTAGTATAAGAAAGTTGATGACTTTTAGCTCTTTGACAGGAATCACAAATAGAAAAATGAGAGTTAGGTGACAAACAAGGTAATGAATTTTTTGAAATGATAGTGCGAGTAATGCTATGGGATGGATGGCCTAGTCTGTGGTGCCATATCTGTGGTGTAGCTTTGGTGCAAGAAAATGCTAGCTTGGCGAGTGGTGTCGGGTCATGTGGAATTGGATACAGGCCGCCTTGACTTTTACCTCGGAATCGAACCATCTGCGTGTCCTTGTCCTTAATTACGAAAAAATCAGGATGAAATTCAACAAAGACATTATTGTCAGATACAAGGCGATGCACTGAAATAAGATGTTTTGTAACAGATGGAACGTGCAGAATATTTGTAAGTGATAGAGAATTTCGTGAACCAGATAAATAGGAATTACCAGTATGCAAAATTGACAAACCTGTACCATTGGCTACTTGAATTTGGTCTCTTCCAGCATAGCGTTCCTGAGTTGTTAAACGATCGAGATCATTAGTCAAGTGATCAGTGGCACCCGTATCCATATACCATGATGCGTCTGTAGTCGAACGGCGATCCACGGTATTGGCAGATCTGGCTTCCTCAGGATTATAAGATTCATTGAACCTGTTGTGACAGTTGAATGCATCGTGTCCATAAATCCTACAGATTTGGCACTTGGGCCGGTAGCGGCTGTTTCCGTTCCGATTGCGGGAGATTCCTCTGCCGTTGCTCGCCCCATTCTCGGGATTAGGCGATTGGTGGCCTCCAATTTGTTGTTGATTTCTCCTATCTCGAGTTGATTGAGATCGCCTACCAGAACGAGCATCAGAGTTTGGAAACCGGGCTGCGGAGTTTGCCGATCCAACCCAGTCCCCTGCTTGATTGTGTTGTTCCTGCAACGATTCATAAGAGAGCATATAGGCGTAAAAATCAGGGAGAGATACGCTTTTATTTGCGACGGTGAGGGAAGCAGCCAGCGGCCCAAATTGTGGTCCTAATCCGGCGAGAATATAATCGATGAGTTCGTCGTCGGTGATGGGGCTCCCAATTGTGGCCAGAGTATCGGCCAATGATTTCATCCGCTGAAAATACTCCGCAGCGGGCATGTCTTTTTTTCTGAGCGTCTGTAATTGCAGGCGAGTGTGTCGGACAGTCGCTCGATTTTGCGCTGCGAACATGCTGTGGACTGCCGTCCAGACTTGTGATGCGGTGGTGCGGCCCACCATCTGGGTGGCTACCTCCGGAGTCATGGAGGTCAAGAGCGCGCCTAGAACCCGCTGGTCTTCTTGCCACCAGGTGAGATAAGCGGGATTCGGTTCTGTACGGGCTTCTGCACCATCTTCAGCGGTTATTGTCGTCTCGGGAGCGGGTGGGTTGCCGTCGAGGTGTCCGTGAAGGTTAAGCCCGGATAAGTTGGGAAGAATCAACGTCTTCCATAATAGGAAGTTCGTTCCGTCGAGTCGGACGGAGATGGGTGGAATGGGGGAGGCAAACTGAGTTGTCGTTGATGAAGAAACGAGAGCGCCAGTGGTTGTGGTTGATGTTTGCAGGGAAGAACTCATCCTGGCGATTTGGAAAAGGTAATGGATCTGAAAAGCCTGATACCAAGTAAGAAAGGGGAAATTGTATTATTTCAATGATATTATTTACTCTTACAACACTGGTATATATAGCTACAGAAATTCACCCAATTTAGTACGCATTTATCTTGGTACATGTATGGTAGTCATCACAGCTTTAATGTTCTTCTATTCCTGTAGTGTCTATATTTGGTCTGTCTAATAACCAATGGGCGTACGTGTAGTGTAGATATTTATGTACTTGGGTATGGTTTAAGTTGGGAGCTTAGACTAGACCCGATCAGCACGCCGAAGTCTGAACCCCATAATTATTTGTAGTTTTTTTATTGAATTAAATATATTTCAAAAACTATTAAATATGGAATACAATATACCTATTAGATAATGAGGAATATGCGTGAAAAAATACACAATCCTAGGTGTTACATACCCAACATATGATGGAATTCATGCGTGACTCACCATATATACAGCTCCATTATTGATGACCTAGCTAGCAGCACAAACTATGTCTCGACCTGCTTAAGGATGCCCTTCACAAATGGCAAAAGCTAGGTGACACAAGTGTGCAGTGACAAGGCCCTCTACCTAGCCAACGCACCTCACACCTCATCGACACAAAGCACGAGCAATAAAGTTGTTGATCATCATTCTCCTCAGCCGTTTTCTGATGCTGTACCCCTGACATTTAGAATCCCATTTTTGGAAACTTTCTTTACAGTGCAAAGTACCTAGCTACCTCACCCATTTATCATTTCCATATCGGGTTTTAAACTCCTGCCACGTGAACATGTTCATGCCTTCAATCTACGGCTTACATATTTATAAAAATAGATTTTTCTCTCTAAATAAAATATGTGTTTGTGTATCGTTTATTAACTGTATCACGTACAAGCCCGGCCCTGAGGAGTGGCAGGTAAGAGCGGTTCGGGGCTTAGTCTCTTCAAAGGCCCATTTTTTATTATTCTCAACGTCCTGATTATCACTCTATAAATTTTATTTTTAAAATGCTATTATGTTATATATAAGATTTATCTAGAAACTTATAAAAGGTTAGGAATAGACTTTATCCCATACCTCATTTATCTTTGTAATGCAGGGGGACAGCACACCTTACAACTAGGTCGTCCGAATTAGTAATTAGGATTAAATCGACGTCATCACGTAGCTGCGTAGTCATAGTTAGAGCGTTAGGCCATTTATAGATAGTTGACATTGGGCCTAACAGTAGGCCCATTTTCAGCCCAGATCTGACACTGCCTTTGTTCCCCGGCCCGATAATTTACCCGACCAACAATTTCGTTAACAGTATTGGCATTTATTCGGGCCATTTAATCTCCGACCAAATCTAACGGTTCAATTGGTTTAAATGCCAGTGGAAAATTTATTGATAATGATATTTTGAAAACATTGTTTCAATAATATCATTTTTTTTTCTTTCGATTTGACATTTTTTTTATAAAAATCACTTTTAATCGTTGGCTGATTGGTTAAATTAATTTAAATGAAAACGCAGCTTATCTTTGCCAAAAGCAGTTTGACATGTATTTGTCAATTAAATGTCATATCTGACTGTACACAAAGAATCTATAATCAGAAAAAAATAATATCAATAAATTATTTGAGGAGAGACGTGGGCTTGAAGTCAACCGACGAAATTCATTAAAGGATAAGAGTTAATGCGAATATGTGTCTCGCCCATTTCATCTAGGTCGCCTACCTGCCGCCATTAAGCATCATGTTGCTCCATCCCACACCGCCCACGAAGCTCCTCATCAGTCCACCTACCTGGCCAAAACTTGACCTCAGCTTCCAGCTCATCAAGTTCTGTGTTCCTGCACATAATCTTAGCTTGTTGAAGTTCACATTTTACCTGCTAAAGCCATGCATTCAGCCTTAATCTTCTCATGCTTAATCTCAGACGACAAGACATCTGTCAACTGCATTCATTAATATTTGTTTGCATTTACACCAGTCAGAGTGCCACCAGTATTATTGATTACTTGCTCAAAAATACAACTAAAAATTTCAACCACTTCATCACCATTTCTTGCATTTATGACGCTTATTGCCTGGATCACATACACTCCGACGGTGGGAGAAATTGAACCGGTGCCTGTGCCTCCGGTTCAAGTTATTAGCCTACGGGTTCGACCCAATTAAACCAAAATTACATGAAGGGGTGTATATGTAATTTCAGTTGGCATAAAAGGCCTATATATAAGGACGCGTCAGCTCCTCCAACTTCGCTCACACTAAAATCTCTTCCCTGTAATTGAGCGTTGGAATATTTCCAAGATCGGAAACTGAAAGAACATGTCGGCTCAGTTGGTCGCGACCCACCGCGAAGGCGCCGATGTATTCACCAGCGAGGAGCTTTGCAAGCAGAAATCGATTGATATGCTGGAAGAGATCCATTTCCCAAAGGGCCTCTTGCCGCTGGACGACTTCGTGGAAGTGGGCTACAATCGAACCACTGGGTTCGTCTGGATGATCCAGAAGAAGGCGAAGGAGCACACGTTCAAGAAGATCAACAAGAAGGTGTCGTACGCGACTGAGGTGACGGCGTTTGTCGAAGATCGGAAGATGAAAAAGCTGACAGGAGTGAAGAGCAAGGAGCTGTTGATCTGGATCGCGATCAGTGACATCTACATCGATGATCCTAATTCTGGGAAGATCAGTTTCGGGAATTCGACTACTGGGATTTCGAGGACGTTCCCTGTTTCTGCTTTTGAGTTGGAAGATGAGAAGAAGTGAAGATCTAAAAGCTTGCGTTTTGCTGAGAATCATATTTTCAATAAGTGTCCTGTTTCATGTCGTTTGAGGTTGTTTGTGTCTTTGGTCGATCAATGTTCAATAGACATGGATTAAATCAATTCAAGCATTTATCATTTCAGGAAAAGATTGAAGCTATGTTTATTTGATTGTGTTTGTTACATCGAAATTGCCAGAAAGTTGATAACCTGAAGCTTTTTTGTTAATGGCGGAGACAGAGACGTAAGGGACCGTTTGGATAAAAACGGTTGGGAAGGATGAACTCATGGCCTTTTAATGAACCCCACCAAACAGGGCGTTAATTTATATTAGCCAAAGCTGTATTACATGCATTGCTCCAACAACAAAGTCCACTCCCAAGAGTAAAAAATGTATTGATGGGGGGATCAATGGAGCTTCAACTGAGTACATCCTGTAGCTTCAACAAAAGGGATTCCTGCCTCTCATCTTGGACAACAATCCGATCAAATGGTGATTCAGATGCTGATTTATATACATGAAGTATCAAATCAGTAGCAGATGTTCACCCGGGGTTGGTTGCAGAGGCACCATTTGATGCATGGATGTAGTTCCTAACCCCAAGGGTCTTACAGTGCCACAAGATTTCAGATATGTGTTCCTGTGGGAGGGTCAATCCCTCTGCTTTGATGGCCTTGTGCAAATGGCAAAAGAACTTGGGATCTTGGAGCTTGATGTACTCTTCCAAGATTCGTTCATGGTCTGGGATCCAGTTCCTTGGGAAGGGAGCGTAGTCGCAGGATGGGATTAGAGACATATGAGAGAATTGAACTCCACTGATAGCATCAACAAGTCCCATTCTTAGTAGGTCGGAATATTCAGGAGCGGAATTGTTAGTGCTCTCCCTTAAAGGATGGCTGAGATCACGAGAAGCGATTTTGTACACCTTAGCACGGGATTTAAGCCTGTATCTTGCAGCATAAAGTTTAGCAAGTGAGCTGCGGACAACATAAGCACAGAATCCAACAACTTTTTTGCGATTGTCTGCGTATCTATACCAATCTGCCATTGTCTCAAGGAACTTGTTCATCTGTGCGTTGGTATGCGATTGACTGGAGTAAAGCATTGGGTTGCAAGGCAATGGCTCAGGATCCTTATCACCCTTGACAAATGCAAGCTTACGAAATTGCCTTATACACTGCTGCAAGCTCGCTGTAACGGAAAGTAAAGTCCCAACACCCTTTTGACTCACTACTGTCCCTCCGCTAGATGTATATCGAAGAGTTGGGTGAATGACTCTGCGACAAATAATATGGTCCAAAAATTGAATTCCTCTTGTTATATGCTCAATCTCCACCTTCGAGTTGTCCAACCTTACACCAAACTTGGATTCACAAATCTCAATAATCTCCTGGCGAATTCTCACTGCTTCCTCCCTAGGCCCTCGAATTCCAATCAAGAAATGTCCCCCATAACGTATGTAATCCATTTTACGAGTCTTCTCCTTTCCACTCGATGGAACAAACTCAGGCCAAGAAGGATTATGGCAACCATCATTGATGGAATGTTTCCAAATAGAATCATATTCCGAAGGCCTAAAAAACTCTTGTATCTTCTCTTCCATCACATGGTCCAATTCATTAAGGCATACATTGGTAAGTAATGGGCTAAGAATTCCACAATGACCGTAGGATGGCACCTTGGCTGCTTCCTCCGGCGCAAAATCATAGAAAGTCCTCAGCCAGTAGGGATCTGGTTTAGGTTCATTTACATTCAAGATCTTCTTTTTCTTTGGAGCCTTCTTCTTCTTACTCCTCCAATCATGCCGATCCTCAACTCTATCGAGGTTCATTCTTCTTCTTGGTTTCCCAATAGCTGTTTTGATCAAATCCACCACTTTCCTATCCTTGACACCTTTCGCAACATAATCCATCACCAAATGCCTATCCACATTGTCATAAATTTCGCTCAAATCACCTTTCAGAAACCACAAATATCCTGCAAAATTACTCCTAATAGTCCTAATCACAGTGTGTGCATTCCTACCGGGCCTAAAAGCATGCGACTTTGTCGAAAACCGAGCTTCAAAAATAGGTTCCAAAATCAACAACAAAACCTCCTGCACTAACCGATCCTGAAAGCAAGGTGCATCCGACTCCAAAATCGACTGAAGCTTACGTTTAGAGAGCATAGCAAGAGGCTTCTCATTAGGGCTACGTACAAGCTGCTCTGTTTTCCTGTTCCACTTAAACATGCCACGAATCACCGCATTCTGTAGAGTAACAAGGTCACGGAGAGTCGGAGCGTGAATGGCGTTCTTGGGCGGAAACGTACCAGTCTCGTTAGCGTGACACCGCTGGTACGCTAAAACCCACAAATCAAATTTCGAGAGAAACCCTGTGAGATTCGGGAACGGCTTTCTGGCTTGGTCGGAGAAGGTCTTCACCCACAAATCCGAACAGATCTGAATTGGGTCCTCTTTCATCAACGCGTACGGATCAACTTGCGGCTCCTCTTTCTCGGGTCGTCGTCGTTGTTGTTGGCGTCGGCGTATCGCTAGAGACGAAAGAGATCGACTTGCAGCGAGGAGATTCAAGCGTCTCACGCTGCACTCCAAGTGTTTGATATTTTGTCTAACTGACATTTCTGAAGACGAATGAACCAAGCTGACGTGATGCTGATGAAGCGCGCCACTCAGTTGTGGCAGTTCTGCAATTTGATGAAGCCTACGAAACGGGCTGAATTGGGCTGAGCCAGGCCCAATTAATTCTGTTAAAGAGTTTCACGTCTTCAATCTCGTCCGAGATCCGATCGCCGGAGAAGAACGCATAGCTCGACGACCAAGACGACGACGACGACGACTACAGTTTCTCTCCTCCCGACCGAGGTTTCCGGAGTTTCAACTGTAAATCAAAATCTCCATTGAATTTCGTATCTGAGAGCTCTGGAGGTCAAAGGATAAGCGATTTCTACACCGTCTGTTGACGCTAGTCAAGTTGGCGTGGACGCGTTGTCGCTATCCGATCTGAATCACCGAGGGTTGAATCTCTATGTATTTGATTGCGTTATAGGATCGTGTCTTGGCTGCGATCTGGCGGAGTTCAGTGACAGGCCTTGGTGAGGATGTCGAGGCCTTTACCGTATACTATGAAGGATTTGAATTACGACAACGCCAAATTTCGGCAGCGTTCGTTGCTTCAGGTTTGCTCTCTGCTTCGTTTTCCTGCAATTTTTCTGTCGGGTTCGATTCCATGGAAATAAGGAGTTTTGATCCTTTCTTGTCTGTGTTGATATTCACATTGATGAATTAGTTGTGCTTTGTTATTTCTTGAGCTTGTTGTACATGCTTTCATATCTACTGGGTGTTTAAATGTCCAGATTAGTATCACTGATGTTTCCTTTTGTGTTATTAGGCCATTACTCAGACAGTCCAGATTAGCAATGTGAAACGTCATCCTATTAGTTGTAGTACAGGAAAAGTCCTTGCAGTGTTTCTTATATTTGGTCTAGCATACCTAATGCTAACACATTCAAGTCACATCGGTTCTGATGTACATGGATTGGTTAAAGAAAATATGACTACTGGAGAAGATAATATCAAACTGTATGGGGGAGGTAGTATCAAAAACTTTTGGAGGAAGCCACCAAGGCTTCCTCCGCGGTTGCCACCTGATGAGAATGTTACAAGTAACAGCTCTAACCACACGCTGGTTATACAAGGTGCGACTTCGAAATGGTTGGCCAGGCAACAAAGTGTTAAGAAGGCTTTCATTCATGCATGGTCTGGCTATAAAAGTTATGCAATGGGGTATGATGAACTAATGCCTATAAGCCAGAGGGGTGTTGATGGGTTAGGAGGTCTGGGTGCTACTATTGTAGATGCTCTAGATACTGCTATGATTATGGGTATTGATGATGTTATAGATGAAGCAGGTTCATGGGTTGAAACACATCTTTCCAGTAGAATAGATCAGAAAGGCCAAGTCAACTTATTTGAGACTACTATACGTGTTGTGGGTGGTCTATTGAGTGCTTATCATTTAAGTGGTGGAGGTAAAGCTATGACGTCAACATTTAAGGGACCTAAACCAAATGTGTACTTAGACTGTGCAAAGAATCTTGCTGATCATCTGATGTATGCTTTCACTTCCAGTCCAACGCCTATTCCTTATAGTGATGTTGTGTTGCGTGATCGTACGGCGCATCCAGCTCCGGATGGAATGAGTAGTACTTCAGAGGTTTCTACTTTGCAGCTCGAGTTCCATTATCTCAGTACTGTTTGTGGAGATCCAAAGTACAGCATGGAAGCTATGAAAGTTTTGGAACACTTGAGTACCCTTCCGAAGGTGGAAGGGCTAGTTCCAATATACATCAGGTATAATGAATACCATAAAGCTTGACTAATAGTTCATATCCGATCCCTTTCTGCAGAAGAATTTTTTTTCCCTTTCATAGGCACGAGCTGCACCAGAAGAAATTTTATGTGGTCGTTTTATTTTTGCTTTGTTACCTAATAACTGATCGCCTGACTTCCCTGTTTCTTATTTGTAGATACATTCCTTTGAATTAACATCTTTTCATTTTCTTACATCTGTTTCTCACTGATCTACCGTTCTTCTTTATTGTGCTGTATGGGAATGTCTACGGAGCAGATTTGGTTTTTCTTCTTTTTTTGTTCATTAGCGTTTTATTTTATTTTACTTTACCTTTGTTGTATGGTGGAGGTGATGGTTCAAGTCCCTCCCTACTCCATTGCCTCTTGTTGTTGACAATTCAGCAAGGGTGTGCTATCAAAGAAATAATTTACATATCTTTTTAAGATTTTGTTTGTTTGTATTTTTATGACTTTGGCATTGCCTTATTGTTCCTGGTTTGTTTATTCTTTTTGACCTTGCCTCTACAGCCCGCAGACTGGTCAATTTGATGGAGAAAATATTCGGCTTGGATCACGTGGTGATAGTTATTACGAGTACCTTTTAAAAGTATGGCTCCATCAAGGAAGTTATGGAACTAAAAATTTGACCTACTTACATGATATGTACGAGGACGCAATGCGGGGTGTGCGGCACTTGCTCGTCAGGAAATCTGTCCCTAACAATTTGGTTTTTGTTGGGGAGTTGCCTTTTGGGCATAAAGGTGCTTTCAGTCCCAAAATGGATCACCTGGTACATTCTCCACCCAGCTTTAAAAAAAAAATACATGTATTGATATCTCTCTATCAAAGTTTTTTGTTTAAATCAGTAGTTTTGAAATTGAAGCATTAGTCTGCTTCATGAGTAGTTGCACCTACATAAGAATTCATGATCAACTTTATCTACTGGGGTCTTGTCTCAATTAGTAATTGTACAAGCATCTGACAGTGATAATTTGAGTTGATGCATGATTTATAATCAGCGAATCAAACATATTCAGTTATCAGCAGTTATGTAAAATGGATTGTCAAGTCCACATCTGAGTCAAAATTTTCAAATGAAGTTTTCCATTCAGCTTCCATCCTTAGCCATTTGCAGGTATTGTAGGTATGCTGTGCGCTGTTCAATGCTTAGTTCTTGTTCTTATTTTTATTTACAATATGAAATTCAATGGAAATACTTTATTCTGTTGTAATTATTAAATATGAGATTTTAAGGATTTTTCTTTTGATCTTAGATTTTTTCCTTGCAATGCTCAGGTGTGTTTCCTGCCTGGTACTCTTGCTCTTGGTGCTACTAAAGGGATTAGAAAGCAAGATGCTTTGAGAAACAATTTGATGACCTTTGATGATATGGAAAACTTAAAGCTAGCAGAGGATTTGGCAAAGACATGTTTTGAGATGTATGCTGCCACATCTACTGGTCTTGCTCCAGAAATTGCTTACTTTCACACAGAGGTTTATTTTATTTGTACACGGAACTTTTCACTGCATGTGTCATTGTAGCAGTTATGTCTTTAAATTGTTTTGTTTATTTGCCTCTTCTTTCAATTTTATTTTAGCTCTTACTCAAATCATATTTCTATCAATGAATTTTTTATATTGGTTTCCCTTTAAGCAGGATTTTTCTGAAACCGGACTTGATGGCGGAAATAAAAGCTCCGAATATGTGCACGATATTGTAATCAAACCTGCTGATAGGCACAATCTTCTGCGCCCTGAAACTGTTGAATCATTGTTTGTCCTATATCGTATCACAGAGGACCCCAAGTATGTTATGAATCACTCTTAAGTATAAGCTTGTCCAAGTTATTATTGTTTGCTCATGTAAATATATGGATTTCCAGTCTTGGTTTTCAAATAACATTCATTTACTTCCACAGGTATCGTGAATGGGGTTGGCAAATTTTTGAGGCATTTGAGAAATATACAAAAGTTGAATCTGGAGGATACAGTTCTCTAGATGATGTGACAAAGATTCCTCCTCATAAACGTGACAAGATGGAGACATTTTTCTTAGGGGAAACGCTGAAATATTTATACTTGCTCTTCGGTGAGAGTTCAGTTCTTCCTCTGGATAAGTTTGTTTTCAACACTGAAGCTCATCCATTCCCGATTAAAGATTCTGCCTAGAAAGCAATGTTGATGCAGTCAAAATTCAAACTGTTCTTATCCTTGCATTACTCGACTCGCTATGGCTTGATATTTGCCTGAGAATCGGTCACAGTTGTATGAAGTTGCTGTAACATATGGAAGCTGTCTCGGCGAGTCTTCAATATTACTGCAAGGGAACGGATTCGTGTTCTTCCTGCTTAATCGAAATATTTTATACTGGCTCTAATTCTTAGAGTCATGGCAAATTATGAGGTACTTCATGAACATTTTGCTGATATACACAAATGAATAATTTTTCTCCCAACTCAGTAATTTGCAAATTTGTGTGCTGCGGTTCTTATGAATTGTACTGCTACTTTTGCACTTTATAGAGGACTGCTTTGCTTGCATCGTTATCATCATCTCATGAAATTAATATTAATGAAATCGAAGTGTGACTTTATTGTAAAAGCGTTATCTTGTTTGCTTGATCAGACCCGTAAGGAAAAGGTCCTCAATTAAAGCTGACAGACTTCCAGACACGACAATCTTAACTCTTCTGTCGTCAACTTACAATGATTGGTTAAACCTGGCCGGGCCTAGTTTACAACTTGGCCCATTAAGAGCCCAACACAGCCCAAGAAGACCGACCTTTTGAAGAGTGAAGAATTAGAAATAGCTCAATAACTTTAGAGACATGTTCCTGAGTTATTACAATAACAATGCCTTCTCAAATCAGAGTTCACACAACTACTAAAGGAATTGGAAATCATCACATCTCAAGTGACTTCAAAAATCGCATTGCTGGCGGTCTGTAGCTTCAGGGACTAGGGCTTGAATGCAGAAAACGCGACGACTGAGTTGTGTCCGCCGAACCCAAATGAGTTTGAGATGCCTGAAAAAAATACACTAGTAAATATGGCTTTGCAGAAACATATCAAGTATTCTGACTACTTATTTATCCAGAGACTTACCGACATTTACTTCATGCTGTTGCTTCTGATTGGCCACAGTATCGAATTCGACTGCTGGCTCTGGATTCTGAAATGGGAAAGTTACAAGTGTTGAGTGAAGATCGATCGGGTATAGCAGAACCCAATAACCAAAATGACAAAGGGAAGCAAGCAATTGTATACAAATTGGTTGATGCTTGGATGCAGCCATCCTGTTGTAATGGCTTTCACCGTCGCAATGGCTTCCATACCTCCAGCAGCACCTAGACAATGCCCTATCATAGACTGCATACCAAAATATAAACATGTGACCAAGTAAGTTCAAAGCCAAGCGCACAGCATACATGAAAGCTTCAAACTAGACCTTGGTGGCGTTGATTTTGATCCCTGAAGCATTCTTAAACACCTTCTTTATGGCATTTATCTCAGCCAAGTCACCGGCCAAAGTTGAAGTTGCATGCGCATTGATGTAGTTCACCTGACATTAATCAGTTAAAATAAAGAGCTTGATTTTGAAAACATTGAACGCCATAAGAGCTAGTAGAGACCCTTGTATTGAGTACACAACTGCCCATTGCATATGTTGATCTTCTTCAAGATACTTACGAATACAGTCGTTTGGCAAATGTTTCGTCAAAGCAAAATGTGGATAGGAACCTATTTGTGTTGGGCCTAGTCATGATGTCAATAAGCTTCAAGCTATACAGTTGTGTCATTAATAAATGGCTACCACGACAGATAGCAGATGCAACCACAATCTGAAACCGGTAATCTACTTGAAATACTTTTCATTCAAAACCCTATCAAAGAAGAAGGGTCGACCCGACCACAATCCAAAACCAGCTTACTGTTTAGTATAGCAAAGAACTGTATCATCAGGAATCTGCAATATTACAATCCTACAGCGTCTGTACACATACCGCTAGTTTTGATTTTATTGAACACCCTGATTGAGTTTGCAATCATATTTATATGCATGTAACAATTTAATAGTTGTATAGAGATGAGCAAAAAAGGGAAACAATGTATTGTTGATGAGTATATTCAAGACGCACCTCTTCTGGTGATACACCGGCATCTTCTAAACTCCTCTCGATACATGATGAGACACCAAGCCCGTCAGCCCTTGGATCAGTCATATGATGAGCATCACAGTTAACAGCACCTCCCAAATATTCAGCGATAATCGGTGCCCCGCGTTTCATGGCATGCTCCAAACTCTCCATTACCTGTCCAAACAATCATAATAGCATCACAAGTTAAAATAGCCTTTAACAAGTAATGGTTGGAACAATATCTGTAGCCCATAAAACATTTCACAAGATTGCCGATGTATGAACCAAACTTGAACTCACCAACACTCCTGCGCCTTCGCCCATAACAAAGCCATCCCTAGCTTTGTCCCAAGGCCTCGAAGCAGTTTTCGGGTCATCATTTCTCTGTGACAAAGCTCTACAGGCAACAAAGCCTCCTAGCCCAATAGGAATGATAGCCGCTTCAGTTCCTCCAGCAACCATCAAATCAGCCTCACCTCGTCTGATATGATTTGCCGCGGCATAGAAACAATAATTCGAGGTAGCACAAGCGGTTGAAATCGAATAATTGGGACCCATGAAGCCAAGATCAATTGCTAGCAATGCTGACCCCATGTTGGTAATAGAATACGGGATAAAGAACGGGGTTATCTTCCTATGACCTTTCTCGATTAGAGCCTGAACTCCATCAGAGAAAACCTGGAGCCCGCCCATACCCGTCCCGACAAGCACACCAGCTCTCTCTTTGTTAACCTGCAGATAAACTCAGATCAAATCACACATGAACAAAACTAGAATCAAATCCATAGAGCTCAAATCACAATGGACACCCTCATACACAAAATCAAACCCTAACACAAACACAATTCAAATCAATCTAAGACAAATTCGAGACAAGAAAATTTTAAGGAAGAAAACAAAATTGAGCGACCGACCGACCTTAAAGCGTTTGTCTCCACCGAGATCTGCATTTTCTAAAGCCTTCTTTCCGGCAACAATGCAGTACCTCAAGCAATCGTCAAGCCGTCGATCATTCTTACCATCGATATACCCTTCGGAGGAAAATCCTCGGATCTGGCCACCGAATCGAGTAGGAAATTTCGACGCATCAAACCTATCAATCAGCCCGATTCCACTCTCTCCAGACAACAGCCTATCGTAAAACACATCGATATCGTTACCGAAAACCGACACGACCCCCATTCCGGTAATCACGACCCGTTTCTTGGGGTCGGTCTGGCGCTTGGGAGCAGCAGAGGCGGAGACTGATGCGGCCGATGAAATCGAGAGCTTTCTGGGCTTGGGTTGTTGGGAATGGATGCGGGAGGATTTTCGGAGAGGGTTTAGAGGGGATGGACGGAGCGTTGTCGGAGTGTGGAGCGATTGCATGGTGGCCATGGCGAAGAGCAGAGCTTGAGAGCAGCAGCAGATTGATGAGAAAGATGCACACAAGGCGATGATAACGATGAAAGCATATTTATATCGAGGTCGAGCGGAAGCACCAAAGTGATTGTCACACTATCTCCATCTGCCAACAAAACGACAGCGTTTTAAACCAAAACGACGCCTTTTCTTTCTGTCGTACACGTGGCTCTTGCTATACCCGCTCTGCCTCTTCGACACCAGGTCAAGAACTGACTGCTCCCAAAAATGGCGACGGAGGAATCCAGACCATCGCCTCCGAATCCGGAATCGGAGCCCAGCGATATGTCGAGTCAGTAAGTTTGGTTCGATTTTTCTTTTGTCTAGGGTTTGTTTACGGCGTGGTTTTGATGATCGATTTTTGGGTTCAGTAAGATGGTGCTGAGGTCGAAACCGGCGGAGAAGATGAAGGGGAAGGAGAATCAGCTGAAACTAAAACCTTCATCTAAAACGAAGGGCAAGAAGAAGTTGAAGAAGAAGATTGCTGGTGTGAAATTGTTGGAGAGTTACAAGCCTAAGAAGCCGCCAACTGCTTTCTTTTACTTCCTGTATGTCCGCTTCTCCATCTCAATCTTGCTTATCATAAGTTTCTTATGTTTTTTTTTCCGTTTGTAGGAATTCCAGTGGTTTGTTTATGTCTGGTTTTGGTGCTGTTTGTGGAGAAATTTTCGATTTGTATATGCAAAATGAACTCCTCATTCACGTTCTTAAAATCATTTCGTTGTTTTAGTGGAGCTTCAATGGTGGGCTCTAGCTAGTAGAGTTTGGTTTGAATGTGTAGAAGAATGGTGACACTTGCTTGGTATGACAAGTTGGGTGACTTCCGAAACTGTTCGAGGGATTAGTAGCGTGGATATAGATTGGGGCGTGAGAGTTACAGATATGTAGCGTGTGCATTGGAGGATGATGAATGTCTTGATTAGAGTTTCGTTCGTCTTCCCGAAACTATATTCACATTTACTAGTGCTCGATTTGATAGAATTATTGGTGTTGTTATGTGTTTGAAGGTCATGGGTCGAGCTGTAGTTAAAGGTGGGTAGTATACCGACCACCGATCCTCTTCATTATTTTGCAAGTTCTGAACTGTGAATTTCACATGCTGTACGGAATCAAATTTGAGCTTCTACTGACGGGCTAATATAGGAATCACCGAAGCCATCGTACAACATCCTGGGTAGTATCGATCAACTTCTTTATTTGACCATTTAGATTGGTTACAGCAATATTAAGACAGGCGGCAAGCATGCTTCGCAAACAATAATTTTTATTTGGAATACATACCTTCCTATCGGGGCTTGGGCTGATACTGCAAGTTTGACGATTTCCATGAACATTCGTATATACCTTGTACGGAGGGCGTTAATTCTTAATTTTAAGCTGACTGTTTATTATATTTATACTGATTTTGTAGGGAAGATTTCCGCAAAGGATATCAAGAACAGAATCCAGACGTGAAGTCCATGCGTGATGTATAATGCTTAACCACTTACCGCTTCTTTCCAAAACATGTACAATGTCTCGTACATTACAATGCCTGCACTTTCCATTTCAGGTCGGAAAGGCATGTGGAGAAAAGTGGAAGACAATGTCATATGAGGTTCCTAACATTTTCCTAGCCTGTGATAAGGATAATTGCTCGTTGATACATATGTTTTGCCGGTGTAGTTTGGATTCAATTCAACCTGTTTTCTGTTGCAGGAGAAGGTAAAATACTATGACATAGCCACAGAGAAAAGAGCTGAGTTTTATAAAGCCATGGCGGATTACAAGAAGAAAATGGTAAACAATTCACCCCTCCCGGCCTCAAATCTTCATTACTCTTCACTAGGTGATGCTATGGCTCATTATCTGCTCACCCTTTTCGAATGCTAATCTCAGGAAAGTGGCGAGATGGAACTTCAAGAAACTGGAACTGACTCGGATTCCGAATGACCAAAATTACAAGCCCTCTATTTTCCTGACCAAGTGGCGACAGCAACATCTATCATTCTTCTGTAACCAGTCTTCATGGTTTCTGTCCGTTATCATTAAAATTCACAAAACTTAATGTATCCAGGTACATGATTTCCATCCAATGAAATTTATGTCTTCCTTTTCACTCAACTTTTGCTCAGATCTGAACTCTGTTTCCAGAGATTCAAGCAAACTAACTGAAACAGTTTCGCCATAATCCATTCTGGTGTGGTACATGAAAGAACAAGGTACTAAAGCAACGATTTCTGAAGAAAAAAACACAACATCACCTTCTAGAATCTTCGACAAAACAAAGAGCCGTTACACTGTTACAGTAAGAAAGAAGAAGAGAAACTCAAAAGTGGCATCCGCAGCAGAGGAAGAAGAAGCAGACAGTAGAAATAAGAACAACCCCTTCAAAGACCGACACGATCCTGAAGACAACATTGTCGAAGAAAGAGTGATGAATGGCCTTGACCCTCTTCCACCTGAAAGGTGAGTTGGTCAGAATAGCTTGCAGAGACCTCCATGGATGAAGATCGATCTTCTTCAACGACCTCATCTTCTTTCTCATCCCTCCTTCTCCCTTCATCGTCTTCTCCGAGGCTTGCTGACGATTCATTGTTCCTGAGAGGTTGTTTTTCTAGTGAAAAAAAAGCAGAGTAGGAACAAGACGCGGTCAGAGGGAGTTTTCGTTTGTCGGAGAAACTTGGAGGACTGAAATGAAAATATAAATTTGCAAAAGTCGCCCACTGTCCCATGTTTTGATGGGCTGAGTGGCGACGTGGGGTTACGGTTTGAACAAAGTAAACCACAGCTGCAACGGTCTCTAATCCCTCCCATGAATCACTCTGGTTTTCCAGATCAGATGCTGTCAATGCCAGAGCAAGCGTTTCATGAAAACTGCAGCTGCCGAACTGGGTTCAGTGATTGATACTTGAAACTTGATAGCTGGACCTGGACTGGGGTGGGGGGGTCGTGGATGGATGGCATTTAAGGCTTGGATGAACACGAGCCTCCACCTGTGCTAGCACTGATGGCTGCTAGATTGACCAGCAGTGCATGAGAACTCTGGGATTCTTGGTGTTAATGGCGATGGTGGGGCATTGCATTTACAGTGGCTGCAACTGGAAGAAATCTGAAGCTTCAGATAAGTTCTGTTCAAACTGGTTTTGTCAAGCAGATTAAACAATGTTACCATGTCACTTTACAGAAGGTGAACATATGTTCAAGAGCAGAGCTAGAATCGGCTCAAGAACTTGAAACCTGTAACATGCTGTTGAATGTTGGTTGTTGAAACCTGACAGGGATACTTGGTTGTTGAATGTTGTGTTTTCCATGTTTTGAAGATATTAGTTTACTACCCATGATGGCTGGCGTTCTCCATGAGATCAGCCAGCGAAATCTTTCCACAGTTTCCGGTGTCCAGCCTGTCGAATGTCTTGCATATCTCCATGACATCTTTCTCCGTCACCTTGCCCATTTCCTTGAGCTTGTATATAGCATACTCCGATTTACTGCATAAAAAAACACAGCAAGTTTTAGGAATCCACGCAACATTTACACATTATCAGCACTAAACCACATATGCAGATAAATGTAGGCAGATGTTAGAAGAGAAGATCTGTTTGGGCAGCTAGTGATCCTACACAATTTGAGAGCCTCAGATTAACAGTTTCAAGTTCACCGATGAACAAGCAAATTTTAAAATGGCATACCTGACGAAACCATTGTTATCGATGTCAGCAGCAAGAAAATCAGAAATGGACATGTCATGAGCAAGCACCCATTTAGCCATCTTCCTATGCCTTTTATCCACTCTAGCTTCTGCCAAATAGAGGAAGGCTCGAGCAACTGCAAGGGTTGACACAAGCAACCAAATAGAAGCAAAAATGCGACCTGGCATAGACTTGAACGCCCTGTCGCCATATCCCACGGTGGTTACTGACATAACGGATAAGTAAAATGAATCCAACAAATCCATATCCTCAACCCAATGCAGAACTCCAACACCTATTCCGATACATAAAACCACAACACCCAAGGCTAATGCCACCTTCATTCTGATCCTCATCCTCCCTTTCTTAACATCCACTATGTAAGACCCTTCTTCCTTCTGGCCAGGACTACCCTTAATGCTCCTAAGTAGATGATTTTCTTGCAAGTCCAGCACATACCCAACCATCCCCGCAAGCAAAATATCAATAAAACCAAATCCAATCAGCACAAACAGTATCGAAAATAACTTGGTTGCAGTGCTGCTAGGGGTGATATCCCCATACCCAATCGTGCACATAGTCACAACACAAAAGTACAATGCATCAACCACTGGATGCGTCTCAGTGCCTTCAAACTTGTCACGGTTGAATGAATATATAAGAACACCGAGTAATAAGTATAAGACCAGCAGCAAAAACGCTTGCCTGACTATTGATCCAGATGATGAGTCAGGCTTGGGAACCGAAGACTGCATCATAACATCCTTAATTACAGCTAAAGCCGGAGCTGTTCTGGACCGGTGAAGATTTGATTTGGGGAAAACAGAAATAGTCGATGGCTTATCATAAAATTGGGTTTCAACATCTTCAACTTGGTTTGCTGAAGATGACCCTCTTGGTGAGTTGAGACCTAGGGCATCAAACAAGGAAGATGATGGAGGCAAATCCTTTATCTGAGGCGATACAGGACCGAAAATGATTCGATCTTTGAGCTCAGATGGGGTGAGAGGGTATAGAAGATCGCTGCTCTCACCATCAGCAACTTCCACTTTAGGTTTTGTAAAAGGTAGGAGTGGCTCTCTCTCCATCTGGGCTCTCCCCAATCTGAACAACCAACCTAGCAAACTCACTAAAGATTCAAACTTTAACCTAAAAATCGAAAATTTATGCTCAGATCAAAATCAAATGGATGAAACACTGAAGTCAACCATTCAGCAAACAAATCTGGACAGCTGCTGTTTAATGATTCTGATTTTGGCCTGTTGGAAACTACTACCTCTTATGCAAAACCCTCCTCGGATAGCATCTGGGGCTGCGGAGATTGGCCTGTTGGAAACTACTACCTCTTATGCAAAACCCTCCTCGGATAGCATCTGGGGCTGCGGAGATGATCAAGTCAAGAGATCAATCACCATCTGAAGTCAACAACCCACGATGAAGTAGGGCTTTGCAAGTAGTTGGTCAACTAGGAACCCGTCGAGCAGATTCCACGTCATCAGCTTCAAGCTGCCGGCGTCATTAAGAAAAGAAACAACCACTTCTGCATACATGACTTTCAGGATTCTCAGTAAAAAGAATAGGCATTCATTGTGAACTGCAGAGAAAGTAAGACAATGTGGTCACCTTCTAGTCCATCTTCAGGCGTCAATGAAACATGGATTGATGTTCTTGCTCTAACATTTTAACCTACTCTTGCAGCTCCACTTCCTAACCTCTGACTGGGTTCATACTATCAGGAAAGCAGCTAACGTTATTCCACAAGTGGATCCGAAACCACTCCGGAAATACCCATCAATCAAGCCACAACATCAACAGATGAGAGCTAGCTAGCTAGCTGCAGAGCTCTAACGGGCCGGGTCGGATTGCCAGGTCGGTTTGAGCCGACCGACATACCGAGTTGACTCGGTGCATATGAAAGAAGAGCTCTGAGTTTCGGACTGGTGGGGTGGCTAACGATTTCGAGTAAGATGATTTTGGGACTCTGCAACTCAGCTTCGATCAGCCTGACGTCGTTGCCATTTCCACCTCCACCGAAGCCGAGATTTCTCTGCAAATTAGCGGCCGGGATTGATCGTGTCGCGTTCGATTGTACGGAAAAATCTCTATTGGGAGCCTTAACGGGCGCTGCTCTTTCGTTTTCGCTTTTGATTTCGCCTCCTTCGTTTGCCGGCGTAGCTGGCTCGCCGGTTCAGATTGCGGGGTTGGATTCTGTTGTGGCGGAGGAGTGCGTTCAGAGTGCGGCGGAGGAGAGTTTGGGGAAGGCGCCGGAAGTGGTGAGCAACGAAGGGGTAGTGGAAGAGGCGTGGCGGATTGTGAATGAGACTTTTTTGGACGCTGGTCGACGTCGCTGGTCGCCTGAAGCTTGGCAGGTTTGTCACTCAGTTCTTCGTCATGCGCTGATGTATAAAGATTGTTACCTTTGGCGGATGTCATGGTGAAAGTTTCATTTTTTTTTTTCAGGAGAAAAAGGAAAACATTCTGGGCACCGAGATTAGGACTAGGTCAAAGGCTCATGATATAATTCGCAAGATGTTGGCTAGCTTGGGTGATCCATATACACGGTTTCTAACTCCCGAAGAGGTAATTTGTTAGTGTTTGCCGTTTGGGCTCTTCTTCTTTTTTAGCTGATGCTCAGAATATCTAATAGTCGGAACATGGAAGGCTCTGAATTTGGATGCTTTGAGATGATAGGTGATGTTATAGTAACTTATGCCTTTTTAGCTTTTTTTCTGTTCATACATTGCTTTTGGCTCCTATCGAAGTTTTCGAGGATGTCGAGGTATGATATCACTGGGATTGGGATAAACATTAGGGAAGTTCCAGATAACAAGGGAGGTGAGAAGTTGAAGGTGTTGGGCGTGATCTTGGATGGTCCTGCTCATGCTGCTGGTGTGAGACAGGTATGTCAGGTTGATGCTCAATTTATAAGTTGCATTTGTATAAAATTAGAAATGCAATTCATAGGCTGGTAAATCTTATGTGTTTCTCTTGATAGGGTGACGAAGTTTTAGCTGTGAATGGTGTAGATGTGAGAGGGAAATCAGCGTTTGACGTTTCATCGTTGTTGCAAGGCCCTAATGAAACTAATGTTACCATTGAGGTAGTGATACTTGCTTTATAGTACGTGAATGCATCAGTGGTAGTCTCCTGGTTTGGAAGTTGATGAATAAGACATTTGCTGATGTTTTTAGGTCAAACATGGAGATTGTGGTCCGATCCGATCTTATGAAGTTCAAAGGCAATCTGTTGCTCGAACCCCCGTATCCTATCGGCTGGAGGAAGTGGATAATGGGAGGACTTCTGTTGGATATGTGCGATTAAAAGAGTTCAATGCATTGGCTCGTAAAGATTTGGCTATTGGTAATTGGCATTTCTGCAATTACATTCTGTAATCTGTACTGATATTGATTTTTTGTCTGACTCATATCTTATTTCTATAATCTTGCAGCAATTAAGCGACTTTCTGACATGGGAGCCACATACTTCATTCTTGATCTGAGGGATAATCTTGGTGGATTGGTGCAGGTCGGTAGTTGCTTTACTGCTTTAAGTTTGTACGGCATTTGCAATGTTTAACAATTGTCAAACAAACATTGCTAGTGTTTCGAATCCAGTGTTTAAGAGGACACTATTGTTATTCATCTTTAGCTTCTTACTGTAAAAATTTTACGCAAGCCCAACTAGGATTTTTAAATTCTTTACCGTAGTTCGTTCCTGACCCGTCAGACAGATTTATAAAGATGTGGTCTTAATATACCTGGAAAACAATGGACTGGTGTGAAAAGAGGTAATATTACGATGACATTAGATAAGCTAGTTATTCGTGTTGCTAAGTCAAGGGATCGGATCAGTGTGAGGTGCGCTTCTTCTACTATTGGAAGAGAATCCTGTTAGATCAATGTGTTTCAGGTCAAATAGGAAAGAATAACAGAAGTAACAAATGAAAAGATGCAGTCATGGTGGCTCCGATTAGGAATCTTCTTAAGCAAATTTGTGCATGCCATCTGATTTCTCATTTTTATCATTTCCAGGCTGGAGTAGAGATTACAAAGCTTTTTCTCGATGAAGGCAATACGGTATTGTACCTCTCTTACTATGTGATGCTCCTTTTTCTTTTTGGTGTCTGGAGGGCGTGATCAATCATGCAAGGAAACTCATCTCTCAGCTTGGCATGTTGTTATATTATATATGATGATTTCTCTTATCCCTGCCAATGTGCACGAACAGGTGATTTCTACTGTTGGAAGGGATTCTCAACCCCAGGATATTGTTTCTGCAGGAAGCAGTCCTCTAGTATCAGCTCCTTTAATTGTAAGAGTTTCCCATTTAAGTAATATACTCTTTTCAACCGTATTCTAGTCTGATGCTTCAGAATCCACGTGCAAGATCGTTCTCTTTCAGCTTAAACCATTTTATTTGTTGTTTGTTTCAAATGCAGGTCTTGGTGAATAACAAAACTGCAAGTGCAAGTGAAATAGTAAGCGTTCAGTTGTTTTTACTCACTCTAGATTTTTTTATCTGAATGAATCTCGGTTTCAGGTTGCATCTGCTCTTCATGACAATTGTAAAGCTGTTCTGGTGGGTGAAAAGACTTACGGGAAGGTTTGTTTTCCTTGCATCTTATGCGTCTGTGTAGCTTAACTACAAAAGGGGGATACTGACTGAATGATTCATTATGTTGGCCAGGGATTAATTCAGTCGGTGTTCGAGCTGAGCGATGGATCTGGCCTTGTGGTCACTGTTGGAAAGTATGTCACCCGAAATCACATGGACATCAATGGGAATGGAATCCCTCCTGATTTCCAAAACTTGCCTGGTAAAACATTTCATCTTTCATTTCAGTAATTCCAGTAAACTCTTCTTTGTCTCACTTTGCGGCCAATGCGCAGCTTGGAGCGATGTCACCCAACGCCTTTTGGAATGCAAAAGATCGAGTCAGAAGAGCTGAGCTGCATTCATCTATCAACACACATCTATGTTCCCACTACTCTGCTCGCATTTGGTTTAGGGGTCTTAGTGAAACACATGGAAATGAATACCCAGTTTGGATACCCTATCTCCAGCTTCTTCTTCAATTTCGGCAAAACCAGAATGACCCAGATGGTCAACATTGTTTGACCAATAATTGATGTCAGCTCAGCATGAGGCCCAATACCCAGTATATCGAGAGCCATTCGAAGCCCAAGGCTCTATAGACAGATCGGCCCAAGCTTATTTGCTGCAACAAAACCCTAGCTCGCACTTGCTGTGTTGTGTGTTTTCTGCTATATAATCTTCAGTGAAGTTTCAAGTGCTGAAGCTGGGCCGCCGGACTACGCCGTCTTTGGTGAGCATTTCTCTACCAGTTCTGAATACGGGGTTCGAATTTATATGCTGCGGGGTTTGACCGTAGGGTGTAAAGTTATGATTCTGGTGTTAAAGTTTGGATTTTTACATTGAATTTGGCTGATATGTTTTTTAATTTTTGGATTTGTAGGAGGTAAGAGTTGAGAGAAGCAGAGATGGCGGTTCCATTGTTGACGAAGAAGATTGTGAAGAAGAGGGTCAAGAAGTTCATAAGGCCCCAGAGTGATCGCAGGATCTGTGTGAAGGTAATTATGCTACCCTGAGAATTATTCATGTGCAGTGTGGGTTGAGAGCTCTCTGGTTGAGAATTAGGATGAGTTTTGTTGCTCTCACTATTTGGGGCATGAGGCTTATGTGAAATATTGGATGTTTATAATGATGTTTTGTTTAGGATGGAAGCATGAAGATATAATTGTCTCCCCAGTGTGACCTGTAGTTTTAGTTGCAGAATGGCCATCAACATTTTATAACAGATTTAAAACTAAAACAGGAGGCAGAGTTTTGGGTTACGGGGTTATTTGGTATGTGATGGTTGTTCTCGGTTGGATGTGTTTTGGTGATTACAATGTGCACTGCCATTTGGCCTCTTGTTGCAAATGTCTCTGTGATCCTGAAAGTGTATCTTTTTTCCTGGTTTTGTACTTGCTTCTTTTCTGAAGCATCATATCTGCAATTGGTGATGATTTATTCCCATTGTATCTGATATTCAGTGATTATCATAAAACATTACACCATCTTTCGGCTGAGATTGCATATGATGTTGACTTTTCGACACTTTTATTTGTGAGCGCACACATTTTGATTGAATTTAATTGAAACATTTGCATGAAACAACTATTTGCCAACCTATGCTACGCTGATATAATTTTAACAACCTTCGGATTCACCATATTCAATTTTTCGTATGACTGCACAAGTTATAGTATCCCAGCGTATAATTTAAGCATGCACTGTGGGTGTCTATACTGGTCTGTTTTCAGGCTAATTGAGCTAACATGATCCATTGAATCTCTTTGTAGACAAACTGGCGTAGACCCAAGGGTATTGACTCGAGGGTCAGGAGAAAGTTCAAGGGTGTCACCCTTATGCCCAACATCGGTTACGGGTCAGACAAGAAAACCCGCCACTATCTCCCTAATGGCTTCAAGAAATTTGTGGTGCACAATGTGAAGGAGCTGGAGGTCCTCATGATGCACAACAGGTATTTGTTACAGAAACTCAACACTACAGTTGTACATATTTAAGCCTTGTCTCGTTACTTATAGTTCTTCTTGTGTTCCAGGACTTACTGCGCTGAGATTGCACACAACATCTCCACCAGGAAGAGAAAGGAGATCGT
This sequence comes from Umbilicus rupestris, assembly GCA_963678935.1. NCBI lineage: Eukaryota > Viridiplantae > Streptophyta > Magnoliopsida > Saxifragales > Crassulaceae > Umbilicus > Umbilicus rupestris. The sequence goes on along the minus strand of OY787611.1, from coordinate 15,667,548 downwards.
GGAGCGTGCTGCACAACTTGATGTTGTCGTCACCAACAAACTCGCCCGCCTCAGGAGCCAGGAGGATGAATAAGTTATCTAAGCCAGTAGTATCCTTATGTTTCGGTGTGATATTAATTTCTTCAGATTATGTCAAAACATCTTCCAATTTTGCAAGGGAATCACACTTTCATTTCAATGTCTGAATCCCAGTTTGATTTCGGATTTCCTTACATTCTTTTGATCAGAAATTGCTTGTATGACCCGGAGAAAGTACAGAATCTGATATGTATCTTTAAGCTCTTTACAAGAATTTGAAGCCCAATTGTCAGAGGATACGTTTTTCTGTAATCCTTGCCATGAAATTTGTTTGGAAACCGGTTCCTAACCTGTCTGCTTGTTCAAAGTTTCTAGTTAATGGCCAGGCCGACTTTTTCAACACTCCTAATTTGTGCTTCAGCTAGTAGTGATATCTAGCTAGCATCTCACTGCACTGCATATTTTTATCAACAAGAAGATGGCGACTTGAGCTACTATCTTTTTAGCTGTACATATACAGCTTTGATAGGTTGTGAAAATTTGAATCTATCAACGTTAGGGTAACCTCGTTTTCAAACTGCACTTTTTCATCTCCGACACTCATTAATGAGCACATGGTTTGTGGACTTGTGGAGCTTAAAAGTGAGAACACAAGTAATAAGGAGGTGCTTACTTAGTCAAATGAAGCAATCAAGCTAAGCTCATTCTGGATCCTACTTCAACTTTCTCTTACGACCTGTTCATCACTACATACAGCTGACAGATTGACACGTATTCAAAACAATGAATGAACATCCTAAACGCACTGTTCTTGAGCTAACCCTAAACCTTGGAGCAAGCAAATCAAGGAGACAGACATACAAGGTTTTGATCTAGTTGCACTTAATGCAGCATCTGACTGATCTCCCAACCACAATGGACCAAATCATCTCAAGACTGATGATTATTAATGATGCCCATTCTCGCACCCACATGTCCCTCTACGACCTACCTACCTATACATGTCTATATATACATGTACGCGTCTCTCTCAATGTCGTATCACCATTCAATCTACTCACAAGCCTCTCCATCTTCTTGATAAGAATATTGCAAGAGAGAGAGGCCATGGCCATGGCTGGTGATCTGATGAAGAAGTTACTGTGTGTGGTGCTGGCCTTGGGTTTTGGGGCGCTTGCTGATCCCCAAGTGCCTGGCTACTTCATCTTCGGAGACTCTCTGGTCGACAATGGGAACAACAACAACATTGCATCTTTGGCCATGGCCAACTACTTGCCTTACGGGATCGATTTCCCTAACGGACCCACCGGGAGATTCTGCAACGGCAAGACCACTGTCGATGTCATATGTAAGTCCAATCATATCTACATCGTACTTCAGGTGATGGTGACGTTTTTCCTAACTGGAAATGTTCTGATGCAGCCCAGCTTTTAGGGTTCCCCAATTACATACCGCCCTTCTCCAGGGCTAGGGGCAGAGACGTGCTCCAGGGCGTCAACTATGCGTCAGCCGCTGCCGGCATCCGAGATGAAACCGGCCAGCAACTTGTACGCAACTCGAATCACAAAAATATTAGTTACAGTTGATATATATGGAGCTCACATCGGATTTTATTGTCTGCTCAGGGAGGAAGGACTCCGTTCAGCGGACAGGTTAGGAACTACCAGACCACAGTGACGCAAATTACAAGCATCCTAGGAAGCGAACAGGCTGCAGCCGACCACCTTAGCCGGTGCATCTTCTCCATCGGCTTGGGCAGCAATGACTACCTGAACAACTACTTCATGCCGCTCGTCTACTCCTCCAGCCGCCGCTACACCCCGGACCAGTGGGCCGATCTCCTCATCCAGCAGTACTCTCAAAACCTCAGAGTATGACATCACTTTTTTCTCAAACCTCAGCATCTTGTTGCAATGGTGATTGAATTTTGGTGAAATTGAGCAGACTATATACAACTACGGGGCGAGGAAGTTTGTGCTGATCGGAGTCGGGCAAGTTGGGTGCAGCCCGAGTGTTCTGGCTCAGAGGAGCCCAGATGGGAAGACATGCGTGGCTGAGGTCAACAATGCCAACAAAATCTTCAACACCAAGCTCAAGTCACTTGTTGACCAGTCCAACAGCAACTTCACTGATTCAAAATTCATCTACATTGATGCTTACGGCATCTTCAATGACTTGCTCACCAAGCCAGGATCCTACGGTATAACAATTAAAATCCTCCGTCGCATTCATCTTTATCTAGCCACTCTAATGTAATGCAATGCAATTTATTTCAACTGGGTTTTCGCAGGTCTGAGGGTGACGAACGCAGGATGCTGCGGAGTTGGGAGGAACAACGGCCAAATCACTTGCTTGCCGTCGCAGACTCCGTGCAGCAACCGGAAAGAGTACTTATTCTGGGATGCTTTTCACCCCACAGAAGTTGCAAACACCGTCGTTGCTCGGAGGTCTTACACTGCTCAATCTTCCTCCGACGCTTACCCCATCGATATCAGCCGTCTGGCTCAGCTCTAGTCCTCATCAAATCGAATATATACCTGAACTTCTTTTAGGGTTTTTTTCTCTTCATGCAAAAGCAATTCGTGTGTTTTTGTTGTCCTTGTCCTCTCGTAACACCCAAATTTAAATGAAAAGAGTGAGTTCTTGCTTGGCTTGGCAAAACGTTAGTGGGCTTGGTTTCTACTACCCGGCCCATTAGATTGAAGCCCACAATCAGCCCAAATTCCAAGAGTGAGTTCTTGCTTGGTTTGGCAAAACGTTATTGGGCTTTGTTGCTACTACCCGGCCCATTTGTGTAAAGCCCACAATAAGCCCAAATTCCAGGCGGCTCTTAAATTTTATCTATGAGTGGAGCAGACCTGTTTGAAAACATTTGACCAAGATTTGATTCGACAGTATCTAAATCCACTTGAGAAGGGTGCAAAGAAGGCTTCATTACACGATCTAGAACTCAATACTTTGATCAAGTTGCGTGTAGTCCCGCAAATGAGAAGCAACCTCAGAGACTTGGGATCAAGTTGGGCCTACACATGCCTCGAGTGGCATACGGAAGGACACCCCCATTTTCCACACTTTCCTCGTTTCAATGTCAACTATATCATCAATTTGTCATACGTCACTGTGACATGTTTCTCATTTTAAGCCCCATGCTCAGTTCTTAAGACCGTTGAATACCTTGATCATTTAAAAGTTTAAGAAATAACAAAGTATAATCGACCAAGTTGCTATAACGATTTTCGCTATAAATGCATGACATGATTTTACATGATCGATGCACCTCGCGCAATCTCCATCATCTTGCTGCAACTTCCTCAAGTTGTTTAACCCTAGCAACATCGTCTAGCTTTCAAGAACTGAGCTTCCATGTCTCGCATTCTTACTTTAGTACTCCTGGTAATATGTGTGATCAGTCTCGTGCCCAAAAATGGCCTCAGCCAGCCTCAAGTCCCTTGCTACTTCATTTTTGGCGACTCCTTGGCCGATCCGGGCAACAACAATATCCTCATAACTCAGGCCAAGGCCAACTATCTGCCTTACGGCATCGATTTCCCTACCGGTCAGGCCACCGGGAGGTTCACCAACGGCAAAACCGTCCCCGACTTCATTGGTATACCATCGCATTCTCTCTCTATATTTGTAACGGTTAGAGATAAGCGCCGGAAGAATTGTTCCACATCGTTAATTTGAAGATTAATTTGCTATCATATATTGGATTACAAAACCGTGACCGTTGACGATATGGTTAAAATGCAGCCGGACTCTTAGGCTTTGGAGACTTCATTCCGAGTTTCCTGTCGGCAACTGGCTCAGAAATCCTACAAGGAGTGAACTACGCCTCCGGTGCAGCCGGGATTCGCGACGAGAGTGGTAGAAATCAGGTACATAGATGATGCAAGCATGTAAATTTATACATGACGCAGAAGCTGATGTCATACATATGTTCACATATTTTTGTTTTCTTTGTCTTCAAGGGTGACAGAGTTTCGCTCAAGGAGCAAGTTTTGCTCCACCAGTTCACGGTTAGCCGGCTAACCATCCTGCTGAGGAACCAGACCGCAGCTGCGACCCGTCTGAACAAATGCATATACACTTTAGGGTTGGGGAGCAATGACTACATAAACAATTATTTCATGCCTGATTTGTACACCAGCAGCCAGCGGTTCACACCCGCCCAGTTCGCCAAACTCGTCGCCGGCGAGTATGCCGTTCAGTTGAATGTATGTTCTGTTGAAATTGACTAGATATTTCGATTCTTCCATCAATACCGAAGACTAAATTTCTCAATACATCACTTTATATATGAAATAATGTGCGTACTTTTTCATGTGTAAATTGTATCAGAAATTGTATGAAAATGGAGCAAGAAAGGTGGCATTGTTCGGGGTAGGACCGATAGGGTTCACACCCTACGAACTGGGTAGATATGGACCAGCTGCAGCATTCACATTAAACGATGCGGTCGAGCTTTTCAACCAAGAGCTCAAAAACCTCGTAGACCAGCTAAACACAAACTTGACCGATGCAAGGTTCACTTTCTTGAACACCACAGGGATCTCATCCGGTGGAAACGGTACGTAAAACCACTCAATTTATAAACCGTTCATCAAATTTTAGAGTTACTTGCGTCTCAAGAAATCCATGATCATGCAGTCACACTGGCGCAGTTGGTACCTTGCTGTCCGGTGCAACAGAACAACTTCACCTGCATACCGTTTAACAACAAAATCTGTCCCGACAGACAACTATCTATCTTCTATGACAACGTTCATCCATCTGAGGCTGCCAATGTGCCTGTCGCTAATAGGTATTACTTGGCCCAGAATCCGACCGATAAGCATCCGTTCGACATCCAGCAGCTGGCTCAGCTCCAGATCTAGTGAATCCTCATCTTATTTTGTTCTTGGTTTCGCTATAATAAGAATAATCCTTGACCAATTCAGCAAGTCGGTTCCTAACCTTTTATGGATCCCTGGACAAAACATATATGTAGGACCCTTATAACATAATAATTTCGTAAAATAAAAATTAAACTCTAAATAGGTCTCGAATCGTCGCCTCAACCTGCCACCCCTCATGATCGAACTTACCGTCCACTACCATGTCTTTATTTCCAATATTTGGTTCATGTAGCTTCCTTACGTCTTAAGGTACTTTATGCAGATGTGTTTTTTTGTTATCGTCCTTAAAAAAGGAAGTTTTTTCACTATGACATTTTAAAATCAAAATCTTACTGTTTAAGGTACGATGTATTTGATTTGATTTCACCATATCTGAATCGATAATTAAAGTGGATATCTGACAAATTACAGAATATTTGATGTAAAATCCATGTTTAAAAGAAAAAAAATTTGATTTGGCAAACGACATATTTCATACCAAAAAGATGTGGCAAGGTTTCTATTATGGTCATGCATGGCGCACGTGCATAGTATATAACAAGCTTCAACCCTCTCCAACCTGATCATTCAGAGAACATTCTACCTCGTCAAACATCATGGCTATGAATGTTCTTTCAGCTATTCTTGTATGTTTGTCATTGATTAATTTTGTGTCGCGTGTTGCACTTGCTGACCCTCTAGTCCCTTGCTATTTCGTTTTCGGAGACTCTCTGGCCGACCCTGGAAACAACAACGACCTCAAAACCATCGCCAAGGCCAACTACGCGCCGTACGGCGTAGACTTCCCCGGCGGTAGTCCCACAGGGAGGTTCACCAATGGCCGAACTTATGTCGACTTCATCGGTCTGATCCATATTCATCTCATCGATTTGACGTCCATTTTGTCACTAGACAATCGTGTGTAATGGACTTTTTTTTTTATCCATTTCAGCTCAGTCGCTAGGTTTCACTGCCTTCATCCCATCCATCGCCGGAGCTGGTGTTGGGAACTTCATCGGTGCCAACTACGCCTCCGGCGCCGCCGGAATCCTCGACGACTCCGGCAAAACCAATGTAATCAAATATGTTTATATGGATGTTATAATCTGACCAAGCTTAACATGTAGCGATGGATTTCTGACAGGGTGAGAGGATCCCTCTAGGGAAGCAACTCATGGCGCACACGGAGATAGTCAACCAACTTCCGAGCATCTTGAAAACCAGCAAGGAAGATGTAACCAGCCGGCTCAACAAATGCATCTACACGATCGGAATCGGAAGCAATGATTACGTCAACAACTACTTTATGCCGCAGTCTTACAGCTCCAGTGCAGAAAACGACCCTCCTGCATTTGCCAAACTGCTCATCACCGAGCACAGCCGTGTAGTGAAAGTGAGCAGAAATCTCTTCTCTGAGATCATTGAGTTCTAGCTAGGGTTTCTGTTACTTATCAATCAGGTTTGTGTTTTAGGGTTTATACGACCTGGGAGCGAGAAAGATAGCGTTTGTCGGAGTTGGACACATTGGATTCACTCCTTACGAGTTTAAGCTTCAATGGCCCGGCCCAGAGAATGCCACGAAGTTAAACGACGCCGTTGATCTGTTCAACTCCGAGCTCAAGGCTTCGGTGGATGCTCTCGGCAAAGATCTGCCTGATGCAAAACTCACTTACCTGAACACTGTCGGAATCTCCTCCGGAGGACCTGCAGGTAAAATTAATCAATACCCATCGTGCAAATGTTGTCACATCTGAAACCCTGGCGGCCTATTTTTACGCATTTTTGTGATGAATTTATGTCTCAGTGTCACTTGAGGCCATTGCGTCTTGCTGCCAAAACATCGACACAGTGAGCCAAGTCACATGTTTGAAAGATGATGCCGCCATCTGTCCCGACAGAACCAAAGCCTTGTTCTTTGACAACATTCACCCTACCGAGGTTGTCAACCAAGCGGTTTCCGCCAGGTACTTCGCTGCTAAGGATCCCTCTGATGCTTCTCCATACGACATTCAGAAACTAGCTTCGTTATAAATCTCACGTAGATGGCCTCACCGGTGCGTTCTGGAAAAATAAGCATAATTCGTCTTCCTTCTCCTTAAGAAATTAATAAAATACAAATTTGATTTATTGTTGGAAAAGTACAGTTCAAGATAATGTTGAGTATAGAGATTAACATCGGGTCAAATTCAATTTCAACTCAGATTAGAGTTTGTACATATTTTCGTACATTACATGTTCACCTTATTGTAATTTCATCGAAAGTAATGAAACACATCCCTGACTTGTTAGTGCCACATACGCAGTCGCATTCTATGACCACTGGATAATAAAATCTTGTATTCTTTTGCTTACTTTTTGATTTATTACTGCTGGTCGATCCTAACAACAATCCATACCCGGTCTTATGGCGCATTTGATACAAAAATTTACCATCTTAAAAAGTTGTGGAAGAAGTAGAGGGTGTAAAATAGTGTCCTAAAATTAAGAGGAAAAGATGATGCTGAAATGCTCATTGTTCCTAAATCATGGGATAAAAGCTCTACAGCCATCAATTTATTAGCAAGGATTAATTTGGTTCAAGGGCTTAGATTTCTTGACCACAATCCTCTCATCCATACTTTTTCTTATTTAAGAACAAAAAGTTGGTATGAAGAACACTTCATTTGGAAATTACATCTGCTAGAAACTCAGCATTCAATATAATCGATGATCATTGTCAACATCATCATTCACCATGTCTAGGGTTTTTGTTCCGGTTTCATTGCTGCATTGCTTGTTGTTATCGTTGATCATCAAAGTCCGCGGCGCGCCACAAGTCCCTTGCTACTTCATATTCGGAGACTCGTTGGCCGATGCCGGAAATAATAACAACCTTCAAACCCAGGCTAAGGTCAACTATCCGCCTTATGGCATCGACTTCCCTAAAGGCCCTACAGGAAGATTCACCAACGGACAAACCTACGTAGACATCCTCGGTAAGAACTAACAAAGTCATTCGTTAGATATACGGACCAAATTTTACTCGTTGACTCAAAAAAATTTAGTTCAAGATTTACGATTTTTGTAATTCAATATATCATAGTAAATTATTCTTCAAACTAGCGATGTAAGATAATTTTCTTGAAGTATTTATCTTTAATAGATATATCGTCTTACATATGTGTCTCATGCAGCGAAGCTTCTAGGGTTTGATGATTTCATACCGTCTTATGTATCGGCAAAAGGGCCGGAGATTACCAAGGGCGTCAACTATGCCTCCGGCGCAGCCGGCATTCTCGATGAAACCGGCTACACCCAGGTGCATAAATAACTCCATAAATATCATCAGATGGTAAATGAGAGATGATACAGTGGATGATCTTGTCACAGGGTGATAGGTTTCCGATGAACAAGCAGCTGTACTTTCACAACCTGACCTTGACGCGGCTTAGCCACTTGTTCAAAAGCCGCGCTGAGGTCTCCAACCATCTTAAAAAATGTATATACACAGTGGGGATAGGGAGTAACGACTTTGTTAATAACTACTTCATGCCGGAGTCCTACAACAGCAGCAAGCAGTATTCTCCTGAGGCCTACGCCGACCTTCTAGCTCAAAAACTGGCCTCTCAGTTAAAAGTACGTGAAAATCGTTAGATATTCTGATTTATATGATTTAATAATTTTGGTTCGTCAGTCATGTGGGAAAATTCTCAAATGCTTATCGTCAACGGTATGTATAAATATGGCTCTAGCCACCCATCCATTCTAAAGGCTAAAAACTTAAACTGATGATGGGTTGTGTAACTAGCTCAGAAGCTGTACAAGTACGGAGCTAGGAAAGTGGCGGTGGTCGGAGTTGGGCCGGTGACGATGACGCCACTGCAAGTGAAGAAATTTGGACTCATGGTGTTCGAATTGAGCCAGGGAGTCGATCTTTTCAACAATCGGATGAAGCCCTTGATAGATGATCTCAACAAGAACTTGACTGGTGCAAGTTTCACTTACTTAAACTCTGCTGCCATAGCTTCCTCCCAAAATCCGGGCACCGGTAAGAATCTGCCAACCCTAGCCTAGCCGATCATCATCGATCATGTCTTCCTAATAGGTGTTTTTGTAGCTGCCCTTGGACTTCTACAACCATGCTGTAGCGTGGGAGAAGGAAACTACACGTGCATCCCCAACGACAAAAATGTCTGCAGTAACCGAAATAACTACCTGTTCTTTGACAACATCCATCCTACAGAGAGTGTCCTCCAGTTGGTCGCGCAGCGGTACTACTCAGCCATGAAGCCAAATGATGCATACCCTTATGACGTCAGAGGCCTAACTCAGCTCTGATCCGCTCACCTCATCTCTCCAACACAGCATTTTTCTTAGGCCAGAAGCGCGGCCGGGTTCTGTAGAGTTATGGTGGATCTCTTGTGCCGATATGTAAGACAGTCACTCCTGTAATTTCAAATTCAGTAGACATTAAAACAACAACATAAGACTACATATGACCATGTCGGATAAGTTATACATCATAAAATTTGACACTGAGGATCATGAAACCCGCTTTTGGATTAGGGGCATTATTAATAAGTTCATTTCTAGCTGATCAATGAGATTGAAGTAACTGATCAAGCATAGATGAAAGAAGCTGGTTACCCTAGCTGCAGGCGAAATTGAACCGGGATAGCGGCCCAATTACGCTAATAGGCCATAATTGAACCGGTTACGGTCTGTCGGTTCAGGAAAATCTGCATTGCAAGAAGTGAAGAATGCACCACAACATGCTCTGTTTCATGCTTATTTTGTCTAGTTTCAGTAGCATAACATACGTATACACATTCATGAAACAAAGCTAGTATAGCCGGAGCTGGTTACGGAAACGGTGCTAATCATGTGTTCATCGCCGTCCGCTCGACGTCGATGGCGAAGCCCTTGCCGGTCCGCTTCCAGCAATCTGCATTAGGATTGATCCACTCCGGCTCGGCCATCTCCACCCTCCCCTGCTTCAGAGCATCAGTCGATATGTTGTACTTGTCGTCTCTTCGCACAATCATAGCCCGCTCCACCTGCGCAATGTCCACAGCCTGGGGCGACATCATCAGCGATGGCGCACCCAGCGGCAGCCTGTCCCCTGGGTCATCAAACAGTCTGTGAATTTGCTAGATAGAACATACCACATGTTCATGTGATTCAAAAGCTTAAGATCAAGAGTCACGATTTTCTAATTAAATATATCATAACAAACTATTCTTCAAATTAGATAATTCTTCGGCATATCTCTAACATATTGGGATAAAATTTACAGTCTTGAAACATTTACCAGTAAAGGTATGAATTGAATAACTCACCCCTGTCGATCTGCCATGTGCACCAGAACTTGCCGTAGGTTTTGGCGAAATTCGCTAGCTCAGGTCTCGCTATGAATTCTGGGATTGAAGGACTGACCCACAAGGCTGATTTGACCTTCAATCACCAAAGATTCAAGCTTTTTAAACTAGGTTTAATCTTAGGATCCAAAGACAAGGTACGAGGTTGTTGTGCAGGTGTTGTGAGCTGTACCTCGTAAGCGTGGGAGTGCCAGAGCTTCTGTTCTTCCGCTTCCAGCGACTCGAAAAGGCGGTCGGAGACTATGTACTCGATCCCTGTCATCCCAACAATTTCAGATCATCAACATGCAAACAAAACAGCTTCAACTGCATGAGGAGCGTCGAGGGTTTGATTTGATTTAATTTAATTTACCGAGGAGGCGAGCATCAGTCTCGTCGCTGTCGTAAACGGCGCACTGGAGGAAGTCCTGGTTGAGGCGAGTGATGTAGTGATGCGTCTCGATCTGGCGAGTCATGTCGTGGCTGTAAAGCGCGAATGTGCAAGCGTGCTGCTGCATCTGCTTGATGGGTTTCAAGGACTGCATCATCTGAGCTCCTTTGTCCAGCATAATCTGCCCCACCGACATCGGCTTCCCCGGCGTCAGCCCTTCGCTTGTCGCCATTGCTCCCGGAACCTCTTCACCAGATGCCATTGCCTAACCCACTTCAAAATTCCCAGCTTTGGTCCCCTGATGCCTGCCTGCATTTCAGGAGGTACATCTACACGTGTCGAACATGTAGATCTCCACGTGCACACATCGTAAACGTGTCAGGATATTCGACCCTCATAAGCTGGTGATTCATATCAATGAGTTTGAGGTTCAACATCATCATTACCTTCATCCCTGATTCAGTAACATAATATCATCTGACGACTGTTACACCAATAAGAATCTCACCTAAAAAAACTTTACACGGAGGATGAAGGGAAGCATTTACAGTCGCTCAGATTCTAAATTAACTTCATAAAGATCATGTTCATCATCCAGGTTAACCCCATGTTGAAGCTCAGTTTGCTTCTCCATGGTTCTGGCCCTTAAGTAAGACTCCATGCTGACATCATAGAGATCTTGAGTGGAAGTGGACACGGAGGAATCTTCTTTCCCCAACATAGTTGAACTAACATTGATACTGTCTCTTGATGCCCGACTGTTCTTCATCAGCTTGTGATGGTCTCTCAGGGCTTTAAATCTCAGATCTTCGCCATAGCCGCTAGATTCAGGAATAATGTCTGGGATTTCAGTGGCTCCTTCTAGCATATTCACCACTTGGGACATATCGGGTCTTAGAGATGGTGAGGCATTGGTGCATAGCAATGCAACCCGGATCATCCTTTCCACTTCTACTTGGTCGAAATTTGATCCCAGCTTCTCATCCACCAGAAGAATTGGTTTCCGGGTTCTTTGTAACTGGCAGGCCTGCGGCAAAAGATAAATGCTGCAGATCAGTATAATTCTATGTTGGATGAATGCGCCGTGGTTCGTAAGATTAGACTTGCTTGAGTACCCAATCTAGAAGACAAGTGCAGTCGTATTCTGGCTGGTAGTCCATGTTTTGCTTCCCGCTAACAATTTCCAATGCTACAATTCCGAAGCTGTATACATCCGCTTTGTAGCTCAGATAGCCCCAAAGTGCATATTCAGGAGCCATGTATCCGCTGCGTGACGAAAAAGAGGACAGAGCTCAGTTTCAGCTTGTGAGGATCAACAAGTTAGCAGGTTAAGTATGGAAATACTAGCAGATAATTATTTGAAGCCTGAAATTTTTGACTTACATAGTTCCGGCGACTCTGGTGCTGATGTGGGTTTTTTCCTCTTCGTTAAGCTTGGCTAGCCCGAAATCAGATATTTTTGGATTGAGGTTCCCGTCTAGCAGTATATTTGTACCTTTGATGTCCCGGTGAACTATCTTAAGCCTCGATTCTTCGTGAAGATATGCCAAGCCTTTCGCGATACCCAAACAAATTCGTTGTCGAGTTGGCCAGTCTAGGAGCAGTTGACAGTTTTCCAGACCTGCAAAAGTTTAGACATGTTACTTGAAATCCGTTGGGTATTTGTCAATTCTAGGCCAGTGCAGTGCTATTGGAATTACCAAATAATGCGCGTGATAGGCTGTTGTGCTCCAAGTATTCATAAACGAGTAATAGCTGATCTCCTTCGATACAACAGCCATGGAGCTTCACGAGATTCGGGTGTTGCAAGCAAGAAATCATGCCTATCTCATTGAGAAACTCCCGGTTTCCTTGCGTAGATTTTGCTGAGAGCTGCTTTACAGCTATCACAGTACCATCAGTTAACACACCCTGCAATAACCATTTTTGAAATCAAGTTCTTTGAAGAAGAGGATTATTCATAACAAGTTTAACTGTGGCAGGAGTTTAGCTAACCTTGAAGACAACTCCAAACCCGCCTTCTCCAATTTTATTAGCCGGATTAAAGTTGTCAGTAGCAGCCTTGATCAGCTTCAAAGTGAATGAACATGTTTGAAGATCAAGCCCTCCTAGACCTGATCAAGTTCCGCAGCATTCAAGTGAGTCCAGAGGGGTCGTCTTAAAGCAAACAAATGACCGTATCACTTCAGAAAATGAATAGAGAGAGAGAGAGCTACAAATTGCTTTGGAGAATTCTACGGGATCAATAAATCAAATGAATCATACAGAAAAGACTGTGCTGCAGATACATAGAAGGTTCGATAAACATCAAGCATAGGTTTGACATTCTATCTGAACCAACAATGCGTCAGATTGAGAGAATACCTTCTCGATGCCCTTTTGGGCGTTTTGCAGGTCTCTTCCACCAAATGAAACCCGCAGCCAAAAGGATTATAAATGCACCTACAACCCCAACAGCAATGTATACACCACTTGCCATCCCATTACCATCTTTTGGAGGATCAAAATCTGACATAAGAATAAGACAGTAGGTTGCTTCAGAACAAGGGAAAGAAAGGACACCGCATAGTCCCATTTTCCAAACTCGATAAATTATGGAGAAACAACTTACTCGGATCTACAGATATAGCTGATACAAGAGGCCCATAAGTGCCCCTTACAGGAATTCGCGTAGTCCCTTTGCTAGCCCAGGTAAAACGAATCTCCAGCAGTTCATTTGTAACAGTTGCATTATATGGTTTTATGATAGGCTTCAGAACTCCGCCTGCTTCAACTTCAATATTGAAATCCTTCTCAACCAACATGTTCTGTCATGCACAAACCAACAAGACGACGGAACGGAGGGTTCAGACTTCCAAATCCTAAAGTTTAAATGCTAAATGTAACCTGCACTTTAGGTAGTTCGAGAGTTACCTGGATGTATATGTCAAATACACGTCTCCCGAGGCTATTATAGTAGCTGTCATTGGTAAACTGTACCTCCGCAAAATGAAGACTCACAGTGTAGTTCCCATTGATCATACAGTATCGAAAGTATGTTAAAGATAGTGGAGCGATTCGTGCTGTATTGTACAGTTCAGAGAGGCTTGGCGGCGAAAGAGATGCAATATAGCGAGTGTTTTGAAAATTGTTGTCGTCCATAAAATCTCCAGTGCTACTAACCCCCCAATTGGCTGAACTTGTACTGCTAAGGTAGAAATTTGCAGCACCACCTGCTAGTGCAGTGTCTGGTTCATATGAAGTAACCTGATTGTTTCTTCGAATCTTCACACTTGGTCCACCGGAATTTATATACATATCATGCCATCCTGTCAGGATAGAAAACTGCTGGTTAAAAAACTAAGCAGTTTTATGTGTCAGGAGATGATTGAATCATTATGTAAGAACTTACGTCGAGGGCATTTGAAATTTTCGACGCAAGGAATGATTCCCCTTCTGTTTAGATTCAGTAGTGAAAATAAGTGTATGTGTAATCAGAAAAAATGTTATTCTAGCTCTATCTATGAGAAGAAAAATTCATGACTGAAGTGGCTTGGAGAAATTAGTTTACTTACAAGTTTTGTTCCCCCGAAAAACTTCGATACATGTTCAAATTTAGATAAAGACTGCACAAGGAGGGAGAGACAAACATCATCAAACTGGGTGATAAATATTCGAGTATAGAAAGAAATGAAAATCCAATCCAAGAAACACACAGTAACAAACTGATCAAAAATATGTATGGTGAATCCACTGACTGACCTGTTCTGACAAACTGGCTGCTGAAGGCTTTGCCATGTTAGGTTGTTGTAGGAAAGGTCACTGCAGAAGGGATGGTTAAATACAATGTGCGACGCAAACAATCAGAATCCGGAATAATTGTGTTTTATAAGACAGAAAATAAAACACAAATAAGTGTTCTAGTATGAATCACATCAGTATGTACTCTGCTAGAAGATCTGTCTTTGAATAAATGAATTAGGGACATACACATTAGTTCCTGGTCTCAGCATCACTTGCGGTATATCTCCTCTAAGCAAGTTGTTGCTTAAGAATCTGATCAAAACAACGGCATTAGTACAAACACATCTAAAATTCATTTAGTGATTAGCAATTTCTTTGAGCTCACATAAAGACAATAGATGTAGTGGAAATGCTGCTTGGTAGCGTGCCAACTAATTTGTTAAAGCTGAGATCCCTGTATTCCAGTGAAAACCCAGATGAGAAACTCAATGATTTCCCATATTTATCAGCATTTCAATTCTTGTACTTACAAAATTCTAATACGACCCAATCCCCAAATGTATGACGGGATCTCTCCAGTAAGGTTGCAGTTCCTAAGATATCTGAAACCACATACAAGAAAACCATCTTATTAAAACTATCAAAACTGAATGGCTCATACAATTAACAAGATAAGCATCAGGAGCTTACATTCGTGTAAGTCCAGTCATGTTTTTGAGGGGAGGGAACTCCTGGATGGGTGAATTTATATCACTTATTCTCCTACAAGTAACAGTGTCATATAACGAGGATCCGTCAAAAAGTTGGTATGATCAGTTAGTACAACAGAACTCACAAATCAGTTAAGCTTTCCAAAACTGATATGGATGATGGGATAGGTCCACTAAGTCCACTGCCCAATATTTCCCTGCATATGATTAATTGGAGCACCGGATTAGTGAGTGAAACGTCTACATTCTCTATCGAACCACTAAATTTACTTTTCAAACAAAAAACAAAATATGCAGGATGATGCTCCAGAGCCTGTCTTAATGGGTACATATTTGCATAACAACTGGACTCACAATCTGGTGAGATTTTTCCAATTCTGAATAAAATCAGGTATTCTTCCACTGAAGCCGTTGTCATTTATCCTACTGCAACCACCCAATAGCGTAATTGATATAAGTGGCTGAGAATAAGTAATCAACTTTAAGATACTTATAGCACTAATAATCAAAGGATGAACCTACAAAGATGTCAGGCTATGCATTGCTCCAAGTTCAATAGGCAAAGTACCACTGAGCTTATTAGAGCTCAACAACCTGTCAGTTGCAAAGGAAACTTTAGAGGACTACGCACCTTCTGGTGATCCAAAGTTGATAAAAACAAAATGAACATGTACGAAAAATGAGACTGAAGAACCTTACAAAGTTTTTAGATTAACTAACTTTCCAAGCGCCCTTGGAATTGTCCCAGAAAACTGGTTGGCTTCAAGGTCCCTGTTCAAACATTCACAACAAAAAATTACTACCTAACAGTTGTAGAAATGGTGAAAAGAATCCAGTTTCTTATTGAAAAAATGCTATTGTCTCTGTTTGGGACTTACAAGGTTGTGAGACTGGTGATATTCCCCAGTTCCGCTGGGATTTCCCCCGACAACCGGTTTGCGAGAACACCGCTGCATAATTCATTTACAAATAAGCATACTACAAAGACATGTTAACAAACAAGCAATGAAGTGATTCCAAAACCATAAAGCTTACTTACATAAACTGCAATGGCAGTGAAGCCCATTCCTTCGGTATCGAACCATTGAGATAGTTGTATGCCAAATCTCTGCAAATTCAAAATTAAAAACAATCTCAGACTTTCATCTGAAATTAGGGTTTCATTTCAACTGCAAATCCATGAATCCATGTTCTTCAAAACTCTGAAAGCATCAAACAATAACCAAAATTTACAAAGAATAAAATTCTTACATAGTCTGGATGTAGGGCAGGTTGACGAGCTCCGGCGGCAATTTTCCCGGTAGGTTATGTCTTTTGAAAACTCTGTCACAGAGATAAAAGCACAGATTCTTGTACAGGGACTCAAATGTAATTTAAATAAAGTTCAGGTAGGAGAGTGAAATTGTCTAAAATATTCACAACATCAGAAAACCAGAAGAAGAAGATGATGAAGCTTCAGATTTATGCATACATGGATATGATGTGGCAAACGTTGCCAGTAAAATTGCAATTACAGGTGACTTCAGTCTCCGAATCAGTCGGCGGATTGGGCGTCACTCCGAACTGCTCCACTTTGCAATAACTGGAGTTGAATTGCCAGTAGACGTTTCCCATTGTTTTCACCACTTGTTCCAAAGCATTCACTGAAACAATCATGGTCAAAAATGGCGTCAGGAGCTTCAAAACCCAACTGAGGTTCATCTAATGTCGCAACCCAGTTCACCTCTCGCCTCAAAGATCCAAAATTTGACTAAAAGGTTACAGCTTTAAATCTAGAATAACTAACCTTCGTCTTGAACCACCTGGGCTTGAGCTCCGTGTATGCAACTCAGTGCTAAGAGTAGCAGGAAACTGAACTGGTACGGAACTGAAAACATGGCTCAAAACTGTAGAGTCTCAAACTGATTTCAAAGCCGACAAAAGCCTGCTTTTGGATGATGATGATGATGAACTGAGCTGGGAGTCTGATGATCACCCCTAGCTTATCAATCCTTGACAGCTAGTTGTTTAATTTGCTTTCCCGTTCAATATTTATGTTCCTCATATAGTCAACTTTGAATGCTTGCTGTAGCTATGTTTACTCCATCAACAAGGAGAGCTGGTTCAACTGGCAGGTATGGATTGGCCCATCCGCTCATCAATGTGACACGCTTTTGTTTGTTTCTTGCAGTCTGTAGCAGGATAACATTTTTTGACTTAATTTTCAGACAGCCCTTGTTTTATCCTTCCTTGCATGGATTGAATTCTAGTTTTGAAAAATCAAGTGTGGTTCATAACCATTGACTAGGTTTTTTTAGTACTGAATTTGGTGCATGAAGTTTTACAATGTTTTTGTCATCTAGCTACATCAATGCTAAGCTCTATGTTATCCGCCTTTGTTGAAAATTGGAATTACTACTGCCAAATTCCTCCCACTTCATAATGCTGCAGGAATTAGAACTGGGTTTATATTGAAACTGGAATCTTTAGCCAGTATCTTTAGCTTAGAATGATTACACATGATGTTGTAACGGATGTCGGAGGTGATTCGCAAAACAAATAAATTAGATTGAAAATAAATAACACAGTTTACCAATGTTGAGGGAGAGAAAGAAGATGTATCTTATTCAGATCATGAATATAAAGATTTATATAGTTGACATTAAACTCTTAGCTGATGTGATGATTGTCTGGTCAAAGAGTGGCTACTTTTCTGGTGTGAAAATGGGATGAGAAAGTTGAAAATTATGTCCCAACTTGTACAAATTCGTACGTTCTTTGGATCAGAAAGATTGTTGATTTTATTAAACGTTTTCAACTTCTGGGTAGTTGTTGAAACTTCATTTTCAGATATCTGAAGATAGTAAAGCCCTCATCTTAAAGCATAACTCAAACTCATGGCAGTTGGGAGTTCCAGAGGAAACGGTCAAGGACCTCAATCTGAGTTCCATTCAAGATACTGAAGACACATTCAAATTCAAGCTTGCTTGGATGGGGCGAGCCCTTGAAAATGGCAGAAAACTGTCTATGTGATTTCAAGTCCTGAACAAGTTGGCATCAGTTGGATGTTGCCATTTATGAGAGTTTTCCAACACTGTCCTGGGCAGGTTCCGGGAAAGCTCAGGCATGTTCCATTGCCATTTCTACGCTTGACCTGATGCAGACATAAATCCTAGGTTCATCTGAGATCATCAGACATAGTTACACAAGTCAGTTTGAACAGTATAACAAAACTTTTATTCGTTTTTATCAAGTCATCAGACCCTACATGGCTGAACTAGACAGAGTATGTAACAGAATCAGTTCAGCCGGTTTTCTGTAAGAAAGACCGGTTCTTGGTGATGTCACGCAATGGCTTGTCTGAGAACCTGATGACGTTATAGACCCAAGCTCCTGATATTGCCCCAAGAGTTGGAGCCAGTATGTATATCCACAGTCCTTTGTATTTCACTGAAACAATGGCAGGGCCTAAGCTCCTCGCCGGATTCATTGACGCCCCCGAAACAGGCCTGTAAGCAACCGGAACAGCAGAAAACACAAAACTCATGATCATGTAAAGTTGAGAATTTTAGGATCAGAATGCGAGAGTGAGAGTGAGAGCTCACCCAGCCATCATGACATTGAGCAAAACTGTGGCCCCAACAGTAAGCCCGGCAAGCTCTCCGATCTAAAAAAACATCAGAAACCCGTTATCAGTAAGTTCAGACACAAGCAATGGATCGATGGTGATGAGGTATACTCACAGCTCTACTGTCGGTGGCAACTCCAGAGATGACAAACATGAGATAAAATGTGATGATGAACTCGATCACAAATGACTGGAGATCAGACCCAGTTGGCAAAGTCCCAGAGAAATGATCGTGTTTTCCTTCAAACATCAGCCTCAGCGTCCCGGCCGCCAGGGTCGACCCCAGCACTTGCGCCAACACATATGGCGGCACCTGATGATTAACACCCAACCCAACATTTCAGCACAGATCGAAAAAAGACAGGGACCCGGACAGTCTATTGTTGTGGTCAACGATGTTATTGACTCACCTGCTTCCATGGGTGTCTGTTGCAGGTTGCGAATGCGATGGTGACAGCCGGATTGAAGTGCGCGCCGGAGATGTGTCCGACGGAGTAGACCAACACCATCACAGCCAACCCCCAAACGATCGCGATTCCTGGAAAGGTGATGACTTTCTCGTTGGCGAGATTCACCACCACCGACCCACATCCTGCGAATATCAGAAAATACGTCCCGAACACCTCCGCAATTATCTGTCACACGCAGACTCTCCAACACTCAGCCCCACAAAACATAGTACAGAATCGAAACACTGAAACAGAGAGTGTCTGCTGTCTACAGTTACAGAACCTTCTGCAAGAAGGGCATCCAGAGCGCGAAATCCGACGGCTTTCCGCCACGTTCAGCTACTTCCTGCACATTGACAGTCACTTCATCAGTCTCGGTGTCGTTTGGTCTGACGTCCGCCATTTCGGAGCTGGAGAAGTTCTGCAATGAAAGAAGAGTTACAGAGACAAGGAAGGAGACTGGGTGAGGAAAGTTACATAAACAGCTCGAGATTTTCGAAATACGATCATGGAGAAGATAAGAATGAACCCCAGTTATTGCAATTCCATTTATGGAATCTGGATATCCTCGAGATTGATTTTGCATGAAGGTACGGACAGTTGTAACAATTCCTTTTTTAAATTTATTTTAAAATATTGAAATTATTGGAACAATTGGGCTTTATATGGGCCGTGTCGCAATCAAACCACGCCGAGAAGCCCAAGAAGCGCCAATTGGGCTTTCTATGGGCCATTGTCGAAATAATTATTTTGGGCCGTGTCGAATGACAAAGCTCAAGAAGCACCAATTGGGCTTTCTAGTTCGATAAATAACTAACGGAGCCCATGTAAGACGGTGGAAACTATACCGTTACGCCGCGCCTAAAATCAAACCACTCCGAGCCAACCACAGCCGTCAGATCAATCTCGAGCCTGAACCCGAATAGAAAACAATACCCGAACCTGTCTATCTTCATCATCTTCTCTCTATGCCAATCCTCTGCAACAAATTTTACTCTGCATCGTTGTCCTGAAACGGTGTCGAGAATCATCAAGAGAACGCCCAGAAAGCCCATTGAGATCCTCAACCGCCGCGGGAACCGAACACCCGTCAAAGCCGAAGTCATTGCCGCCGCCTTCGCCAAACCCTACCGACGCCGTCTCGCCAAATTGTTCTTGAAGCTAGAACGCATTGCAACTCCGCCGACCACGAAATCGGAGGGTATCAGTTCTTACGGAAATCGGTCACCATGAGTCAAGATTCAAACTTACCGATCAGTTCCCTCCGAGTCGACAAGCCCTGCACCAGTCAAGATTCAAACTTGCCGAACAATTCGGTGCAATTTGAAACCCCTAGTATACTCCCGCCGCAGAATTTCCCGGAAAAGCCAACTTTAGTCCTCGATTTGGACGGAACTTTAGTCCATTCAACCGTCCAATATATTCCGGAGATATTCGATTTCTTCGTACAATATGAAATCGGCAATAAATTGGTGACTCAATACGTGCTAAAGCGGCCAGGATTGAATGAGTTTCTTGAAAAACTGTCAGCCAAGTACGAACTTGTGATCTTTACAGCCGGGCTGAGAGATTCTGCGAGTCATGTGGTGGATCAGATTGATCCAAGAGGGCTGATTTCACATCGATTGTTTAGGGATTCGTGCAAGAAAATCGATGGAAAGTTTGTGAAGGACTTGGGTGAGATTGGGAGGGAGCTGAAGAAGGTGGTCCTAGTTGATGACAACCCAGATGCATTCATATTGCATCCAGAAAACGCGATCCTTGTGCCGACATTTCTTGATGATTTGGAGGATATGCTGCTGGAGAAGCTGGGAAAGTTCTTGGAGGAGTGGAGTGGGGTTGAGGATATGAGGGAAGCTGTGAGCGTGAGCCCGGTTATGGACGATGATTCGGTGCTGAGGATTATTGTTTGAGAATCTCCTGTGGATGTGGATTTTTTTTTACAGATTGAGGTTTCAGGGTATGATGATCTCTACAGTTGAACAGATTGTTCAATGCAGGATTAGTGAAAGCCATTGGTTAGAACTACGATTCTTTTTCAATTCAGTTTCTGGGGTTTTGTCAGATTTCGAAATGTGATTGGTGGTGGACTAAAAATCAATCCTTTCAACCATAACAGCCTTTCAAATGCATCAATCTTCCCACTCAAAACCCCCCAAATTGCAAATCAGATCACCAAAAGAGAGCCTAATCTCACTCTTATAACTTTCACAAATCCAACTACAAGACTATAAACTCTACTGAAATCCCCAGACCAGGACAAGCTCCCCAACTCACAATCATTCACAGATGAAAACCTGCCGCGGCAACCTCCAAGCTTCCAGCTTACTGAAACACATATCATCAATCGCCTCGCTTCTGCACCATCGACACCTGTTTCCTTTCTGCACGCACTGCGATATCGTCGCCGCCCCGCCGCACCCCGCCACCTGATACTGACTCCTCCGCTGCAGCAGACTCCGATCCGATCCGTACACAACACCGCCAACCTCAGCAGAATTGGCGGAGCTGATAGCAGCTAGAAGAATGATGATGCCCAGAAAAGGGACGAAAAACGAAACCGTAATCCCGACCATCTTCGATCGAAGTTGATGAAGCAGCTGCTGCTATTCAGGTTGGTGGTGAGGTGAGATAATTTCTGTTGACCGGAGGATGTGTGTCGTGTTGAGATTCGCTTCTGTTTTGACTTTTGTAGTCATGCTGACGTGACGTCATATCTTAATGGGCCACCGCTAATATTGGGCTTCGGATTTGTTCAACAGAAGGCCCAGCCCAATACAATTATTTAAAAGTAATTCAATCTTAAGGCTTGCTCTTACATACTTTTAATGTAACACGTGTCACGTGTCATTTTCTGCCCAACACTATTTTCCGCAACGTGACACGTGTCATTTAAATTTGCCTTCAATCCTGACAAAAAGGCTTAGCCAATCCCCTTGTTACATATTCCATTTTTACGTTTATTTATTTAATTATTAATTTCTCAGCTCAACGGCCTCTCGTAAACCCTAGATTTTCCCCCAAACCACTGATCAATCTCGACTCCTTCATCCCAGCGTCCAATCGATTCATCAGCTGCCTCGTCGGTAGTTACTTATCATTGATTTTTCTCCAAGATTTTTTGCTTAATTTAATAGATTTAATATCACATTCTGATTGAACTGTTATGTATTTTAATGTATTCGTGGTGTGCAAGTTGTTGATTTGTTGTTGAATTAGTCAATTTTGTGTTTGATTGATGGCAGGAGGACTGGCTTGATGTATAAGTGCGGGAAGTGGTTGGTGAACGGAGCTGCAGAAGCTTAATGTTGCATTAGGGCTTTGCGGTGTTGCTGAAATTTTGGTTTTTGGAGCGAAGCATTTGCTGAGATTTGAAGGTGTTTTGTGTTGCTTCAGTTTCGGATCATGTTTTTGCTTCAAGGAATTGATTCTTGGGGTTTGTGGATGCGGAATTAATTATTAAATTTTGGGGGTTTGGATTGGGAGGCAGGGTATTTGGTGGTGAAGTTGGTGTACTGGTATATCTGTTGTGAGTGGCTGGTGGTTCTGATTAAGCTTGGAATTCTGCTTCATAGATAATATGACCTGTCCATGACTAGTTGATTCCCACTGCAAGGAGTTCATGAGGGATTGCTTCATTGAAAATGTGCAGGGCTTTTCCAGTTGAGTGTCAGAACCTCGAGGTGAATTTAGCATACTCAGTTTATCATTAGTGAGGATATCTGTTTTGTTCCGTTTGGTTGCCCGTTGGTAAGCATTGCAAGAAATTTCTGATTGGGGGTTTAGATAGATATCGTGATGGATGAAAATATGGGCAGTGTAAACGCACTTCCTCCTTTCGTAGCGAAGACTTACGAGATGGTGGATGATTCCTCATCAAATTCAATTGTCTCATGGAGTTTGAGTAACAAAAGTTTTATTGTGTGGAATCCGCCAGAATTTGCTAGGGTCCTGCTGCCAAAGTTCTTCAAGCACAATAATTTCTCCAGCTTTATTCGACAGTTGAATACATATGTAAGTTAATGATTATCCTTTTATTATTTTCTTAAGTTTTGTAGTAACCTTGGTAATTTTGATTCTTCCATCAGGGATTTAGGAAAATTGATCCAGAACAGTGGGAATTCGCTAATGATGATTTTGTCAGAGGTCAGCCTCACCTGTTGAAGAACATCCACAGACGCAAGCCAGTTCATAGTCATTCCTTACATAACCAAGTCCATGGAATATCATCTCACTTGACCGAAACAGAAAGGCACGGTTACAAGGATGACATTGAAAGGCTGAAACATGAGATGGAAGCTCTGCAGCTGGAGTTGGAGATGAAAAAAAGGGAAAGAGAAGAGTATGAGTTGCATGCCAAAAGCTTAAAGCAGCAACTGGAATGCATAGGGCAAAGACAAGAGAAACTGGTGTCTTTTCTTGCTCGGGTTTTGGATAAACCTGGATTGGTTTTAAGCTTCACTCCAACTCTAACGGCTCATAGTAAAAAAAGAAGGCTGCTGACAGCAGATTACTTACAAGATGAAGCTGAAATTGAGGGAAACAGACTCAGGACTTCTCAAGTCGCAGGCAGTGATGATGCACTATCTGCCACCTTCTCTCCTTCAAACAATGAACCTATTGATCTAATGGAATCTTCCATAGCACATTGGGAAGAAATTATATATCAAGTGGCGCGAACATGTGGTGAAGATGTGTACAATATTCAAACTCCTCCTCTGGCTGTCATTCTAACTGAAATTGATCCACCGCTAGAAGAAGCTGTGATAAACCCAGAGAAACGCATTTCTTCCATGACAGAATCGGAGGACAACAGTTCAACATTTGAGTTGGATGAATCCCGAGGCTGTGCAGACAGCCCCACATTGTCATTCCTGCAACTGAATATTGATGTACCCTCTAAAGCTACTGGAATAGACATGAACCATGAGCGCACAATTCATGCTCCTGAGGTTGTGCAATCAACGGATACAGCTTCTGAGGCTGTAACTGAAGCTAGGACAACGACCACTAAACCCATGGGGGCAAATGATACATTCTGGGAGCAGTTTTTGACTGAGCATCCTGGTTCATCCAATGTACAGGAAGCTCAGATTGGAAAAATTGAATCTGAAATCAAAAAACAAAGTGATCCGAGCAAATTGTGGTGGAACATTCCTACTGTAAATAACCTGGTAGAGCAGATGGGGCACCTTACTCCAGCAGAAAGAACTTGAAACATCTCAGTATACTCATTGTACTCACGAATTCTGTTTGGTTATATTACTTGTTGGCTTAGTTGATCAGATTTGGATACATCATAGTTTTGTTTAGTTCAATAAACATGTATGCATTTTTTGCAGACTATATGATAAATCCTTACTAGACTGGCAGGGATCTTAGTTGTTAAGCATTTCCATATTATACTAGTGCTTTAGTTGTTAGGACTTTTATATCTTCAGACCCAAATATGGTTTAGTTTGGTGCATTAAATGTTAGATTTAAGTACTGAAGTTTGGTGATTAGGAAGGGACAGAGTAGCTTGAATTTGAATCCAACTGTACTTTGTCTTCATAAAGTCAATTTTGATTTTAAAATTGCTTTTGCTTTTTAACAGACAAGTTTTGGAGGACAGAAACTTAGAGCCAACATTTTCTGCTTAGCTATTACTATTATCCAATGGTTGCAGATTATGGTGGACATCTAATCCGTCCAGGCACATGATGGAGATTAAACTATTGCTTCTGCTTTCTGGAATTTGGTTATGTGTCTCAATCATGTGTGGTAATTTGATTGCTCTTCTTGTTTCCTCTTGCGCAGAAAATGATCAGATGAAATTTCACCAAGATATGCTCTGTGGTGCTTCGTTGAATTTCAGGGCCACAGGAATCACAAGCATGTGTGATGAAATGCTCGAGTGGCAGTCAGGGCTAGCAGCAGTCCTGCTTTAGACTGTGTGTCTGTGTCTGGATTCAGATCAACATTGTGGAAAATCAAAGCTTTCTCCTGGTGAGTTCCCGTTTATTATTATTATTATCATCACATCAGCGTTTATGATATTACTTTATGGAACAAAGCATATTCTAGTTAATGCGAGCTTTTATTTAAAGTTGTAATAATGGTACAAAAAGGATAACACACTTGAACTCAAAATTTATCTTTTCGTGTTCCCTCATACTATCTTTCTAGAAGTTTAGGTGGTCCTCGTATATATAACCTATGTAGCACACAACCGGAAAGGAAATCGTAAGAAATCGGGAAGCGGCAAATCAAAATCATGGAAACTGCAAAATTAAATATAAATTAAATATATAAATATATTATATATTAACCTATTAATCTTTATGAAAGCACACAATTGCTAATATAATGACATAAAATGTGATGGATCCTTAGACAAAGCCGGTGCAAAAATTAAAATAAATGAAGCAAATATATATTTCAACATTATAACGTAACCGCACAAAAATAAATGATTCAAAAATTCATAACCGAAACCATAAATTAAATTACAAATTGATTCGGGGGATACGGTTAGATTAAAATAAGTATTTTAATTATTTTACTTATTTTAATTTCATTTTTCTTTAAATTTTGAGGTTTCCGGAAGTTTCTCCATGTTTGCCTGAAGTTTTCGATTCGTTGACCGTTTCATGACGTTTTTGAGTTTTTGGACGGAAACACTTACCAATTTGAGGTTTCGGTGCTACATAGTTTATAACACTCATGTTTAGATTCTAGCTGGGGCTGATGAGTTTCTCCTTAAAGTCTGCCCTTAGATCTTCCAGTCTACCTTGAGTTCTGAATTACTACTAGTCTTTGCCGTTAACAAAAATTGCCTTCCTCGAATGGTGAAACAAAAAATATCCAGATAACTATTTGGATCCCGGGTAACATGACATGACGTATTTATTATACTGATGGGGAGTCAGTTGATGTCCGAGGATGGGTAGTTGAATGTTATCACCTGGGCATAACCGTTGCCCTTTCATCTCCTAAAAGAGTAAAAATCATGTACCTATTTCTGTTTTTAGGACATGGATGACAAAAATCGTATTGCTTGAAATCGATGAAAATATAAACAAGATCATCAGTACAAGGATTTTTTTTTGAAATATTCCCTAAATGTAGCAAAGATATGGAATATCAGTTGTTACATCGTTCCGCATCTCTTAACGGAGGATTAAGGCGATCCTTGTTCAAATCAAACCATACCTGACGGAAACTCTTGATTATCATATCATGGTATTCATCTGAGTTCAGTATAAGATAACATACCAGGAGCTCCTCAAGCTCTTCTGGCTTACTTATCCCTTTATCAATAATCATCTCCAGCATTGAGTTTCTGAAGTCTTTTTGCGGGTCAAATGAGCATTTGACCACTGCAAAGCTTTCCAGCAGTGTTTTTTCTTTCTCCTCCTTTTCCTTAGCCCTCGTCTTCATTCTGGTCTTCTTCAGGTCCTCTAAAGCTCTTATTTTACAGAGCTCAGCCTTTGATGGTGTTCTCGGGGAATAAATTTTTGCTTTGCTGCTTCTGCCACTCTTCGATCTTCTCTTCTGTGAATCCTTGCTGATGTAAATGGATTTCCTCTCTTCACCAGTCTCTGCTAAATTGATTTTGCCAAAATTTTCACATTCTGAACCTTGGAGTTTCGAATGTGTGGAAGCTTCATGATGATGTTTCTGCGAAGTTGATGAACTTTGTGATCTGCGACTAATTCTGATAGAAGTTTGTATTGGTTTCACTGCATCAACCTCCATAATGTCCTTTACAGCTGAATTTTGAATATTTGGATCACCTAGTACCTCCTTCTCTCCCACCATTTTCCTGTCTGCCCCCTTCAAACTGGCATAGTTCACCACTCTGCTAGGACCATACCTTAGTTGATGAAGGTCAAGATTCTCTAACTTGCCAGCCCTTCTCAAAACTTTGGAATTTCTAGCCCCTCTAGTTATTTGCCCATTAGTTTCCCTTTCAGCCTGGACGTGCCTGTTTGTATCCCTAGTCTTCTTCAGATCCAAAACCATGTGGCTGAAGTCCATACTCTCATTCTTCCCCACCTCAATGTTATCTTTTGCTCCACAGCTTCTGCAAGTTGATGGAGAAAGCTCAATGTCATCATGCCAGCCGTAAGAAACTGATCCAGGACACCCTCTGCGACACTTCCTCCCCTGAACACCTTCATCTTCAAATGACAATCTCCAGAAATGCTCCTCAGTCTCTCCATAAAACTTCTCAACCCTGCAACTCCTATCCTCCTGCAAGCCCACATCCTTCTTCACCTTCCTTAAACTCCTATTCTCATTTCCATGCCCCTGCCTCAGCCTTGAAAACCAGGAAACAGGAAACATTTTAGCTATTGATTTCACGCCCCTCTCTGGTGCAGAAGATGCAGATGTCTTCTTCCTCCCCCAATTCATCACTCCTGTAGATTTCTTCGGTCGAGCCTGATGCCTATAAGTGCAAGTGTGATAAAATATTAGGGAGGTAGTAGTGTGTCAATAATTATAAAAACTCACTAGTGTAGAAAAAATAACTCATACAAGGACTTCACTGAGAGCTCCTTCTCACTTACTTTTTTTGCTTTCTGTAACAGCAACAACACTACACCAGCAAGAACAAGAACATGGAGAAGAAGAAGAAGAAGACCCTTGCAAGTTCCCACCTTTAATGTTCAAAAGAAAGACCCGCCAGAAAACAAAGTCTAGATCCTGTGACCACTTTGCCCACTTTTTTCTCCACAGCTTTGCAACGTCTATATTACAGGCCTCTCACTCTCTTTTGTGCTTGGTTTTTTTATGCAGACTGTGGGGACTGGAGACCTGGGCTGCTTGCTTGCTTGCTCTCTGGCCCCACTGGGTCAGCTAATTGCTTAACCTTTGATTTGTAGGTTGACACTTGGCAGTGCATGTATGGAGAATTTGAATACTAGGATGGGATGGCCAAACAAAAGAGCAAAGACAACTGTAGGACTTCTTGTTCTTTCACATGCTCTTGTTTGCATGATGGTTGAGTTTCAGTGGGACATTAGACACCAGCCACACTCTCTGATATGATTAGCTTAACGCCTTAACGTTTGTAGAGGAACAAAGATGGCCTGGTGGTTGTAGCTGCCTAGGAGCTCTCTGGGATCTGGGTGTTGGGTTTGGCACAAGTCAGAGTCCGAGCTTGATATGGTGCACACTTTTCTCCAGTTTAGAATGTATAAAACTTGTAGTTACATTAAATCTCTTGACATTCGCAGAGAGAGAAGGCTGATATTGATAATACCCATCTAGAGTAGAGTGGAGGGTTGTAGCCTTTGAGGACTGCTAGTACTTGTCAGTCTATGAAATGTAGCACAAAGGGATTGGATCTTGGACTACGGACAACACTGGGAGTTGAAGTAGGGTGTAGGAGCCCCCCATTATTGGTGGATGGTGACTGCTGCAAATGAAATGATGGATAAGAAGATTCTCATTTTGAGCTGAATGGAGGATCAATCAATCAATATATAAACAAGCAGGAAGCGTTGTGGAATGTGAATATCTGATATTCAAGTGTTCTGGGTTTGACTTTAAGTTGGCTGGACCATGATGGATGGGAGATGGGGGGATATAAACAATCTTCCACCACTTTCAGACAAGCAACTAGTTGTAGAGGAATTTCAATCATGGAGAGCACCAGCCACAGGATGGGCACTTGCAGAAAGAAGTTGCTAGACAAATTGATGGCTCCTGAATATCTTTTAATCATCCTGGTTTAGGGTACAGAAGACAGAGATGGCCTTATGAGTATCATCCCCAATAAAAGAATTTTCGAGCACATATCCGCTGATCACAAGACTTGAAGGGAGATGGGGATGGGCATGTTGATAGCTGATTGAGCATAGGTTGAAACACTATTGGCAGCTGAATTTTGTGAGATTGCATACCCAATGCCCAACCCAGCAAAGCCTGCATTTCCGCTCCTGAGGAAGACTCTAGCAAGAGAAGCTGCCTTCCTTCTGGCACGCTTTGTGCCGGTAAATAATAATGATTCAAGTAAATTGGCCATAGCTGGGACAGTGACCACTCTTTGAGTTGCAGCAGCCCCACCATTGCGACATAGCTCAAGCAGCACTGCTACTGCATTTTCCTTCCCCCTTGCACTCCCTGATCGCATCATACCCGTCAGCCCTGTCACAGCTGTTTCTTCCTGTGCAACTGCTTGTGCTCCGATTTGTTGTCTGACTATCAACGCCAATGCACCAGCAGCCTCTTCAGCGACACCATCCACGCTCAGGGCTCCTACAAGTTCTTTCACTCCTCCAGCCTCTATCATTTTCGAGCAATTTTCTGAGTGGGTGGAAAGGTTGAATATAGCTGTTACGGCATCTTTCTTCCCTCTTAGGGTTCCTTCTTTTAAAAGCAATGTTAAGGCTTCAATTGCACCTCTTTCATAGGCTATTTTCTTCTTGTACTCATGAACTGCTGACAGGCTGAATAATGTGGCTGCAGCATTTTCTCTTGCCTCCGTCGAGAGTCCAAACCTTAAAACATCAACTATTGATTCCAAGCAGCCTTCTTCATCCATAATTCTGCTTTTATTCTTTTCATAGATTGATAAATTAAGCACTGCAGTCACAGCATTCTCTTGGGCAACCATGTCTGAAGAAGGTAACAGCTTTCGGAGATGGTGAATCGCCCCAGCCTCTGCAATGATAGCTCTGTTTTCTTTACCTGTTTTAGCTAATTGTCTTATCTCAAGAGCAGCTAAAGCCTGGGCTAGTTGAGTACCACAAGCCAGCTGATGAACGAGGAGTGTTGTCGTCGCTTTGTTGGCTTCGATTGCAGCCTTAGTTGGCAAAGCAGGTGCAAAAGTTTCTACAGTGCTACTAGATGTCTCTGGACATTCAAACGCGATGCCGTGAGCAGTGCACCATTGGATGATCAAATTCCTGAGCGCTTGATTAGGAACAACACGAGTATCAGTTAGCATTTGGCCTGTCTTTGGACACGTACAATTCCCATCTTCCATCCATCTGGTTATATAAGCACGGTCATAACTCTGCCCTGTGCATATTATAACAGGATCTTCCATCAAATCCAAGGATATCGGGCAGCAAAAGTCCTTTGGAATCGTCAAGAAAGTATCAGCAATCTCTTTAGACATTATCCCGACCTTTGCCTTCTTGTGTTGCCCAACCCTTGCTTGCACTTGCATATCATCTTCCTCAAACCCAAAAAGTAAGAACTTAGCATACCTCACAAGTGCAACAAATCCATTGAGCACAGAACTGGCTGGCTCCGTTTCTCCTTCATGACGGTATATCTGCTCTTCCAAAAATTCAACCTCACTTCTACAACTCGTCACATCCTTGATACCCATATCATCCACAAAGAACTTCTTCATTTCATTTCTGTCAGGCACCCTCCCTTTTTCCAACTCGTCAAGAAACGAATAGAACCGAAGCCTTAACATGTCATCCCGCTTATCGATAAACAAATCTGTCCTCCCCGCCTGCTTCTTCATCAGCAAAAGCTGTTCCTTCAAATCATCACACAGATCAATCTCACCCAACGGAAACACATCCAGCAGTGTCAAAATCTCCTGATTCAGATCATGAAAGTAGTTCGAAACCGACTGATTCTGCAGCAACAACCACAACTTACTCGACTGCACACAATAATCAAGCAGAATCTTCGACCTATACAACAACAAATGAAGCTCCTTCAAACACAATTTTGCCGAACCAGGCCAGTTCTTCTTATAGTCCTTCAAATCTTCCAACAAAAAATGGAACACCTCAATCTGCCTAATCAAAGACAGAGAATTTTTCCTCTGAAAGAAAAGGGATCTGATCGAATCACATGACAGCAAATCCGTTGACAACATTTCCAGGGTTCGCAAAAGCCCCTCCTCCCCCAAATTCACCGGCGCCAAAAAAGCCTCCAGCGACGGCGACCTCCGTCTCCGAATCGACGAGAATATAGCCGCGCTTGCCATACACACCCTCAATCAATTCACAACCACCCGCAATAACAACAATCCACCAAACCCTAAATCCGACACCAAAATTGAAGATTTTCACAATCCTTCAATTGAAATTAAGATGCGATTCAAGCCGAGGATCGTCCTACTGACCGATTTGAGCTTCAACGATGGGATGGCAAAGACTTGGTCGCCTCGTCGGCGTCAGCAGCTCCAGTTGAATCTTCTCTTGGAAAAAGCTCTAGTCAGGAACCGATCGTCTTATATACGATTCCGAATCCGCGTTTTGACATTTTCCGTTTTTCACCGCTACGCAATATCTGAAAAAGAAAACAATTGCAAAAACAGGTGAGTAAAATTATTAATTACGTACCACTGCACGACTCATCACTGATTTGTAATAATTAAGTTTACCTTTTAGCTTTTTCTATTTGTTATAATAAAAGTTGGGTTGACTTAATTAAGACAATTGGGCCATTTTGCCGGGCCCAGCAAATTGAAAACCGGCTTTGAAACGCAGCGTTTTCGGGTTAGCCTCAGTGTTATTAACGACGTGTGGCATGGAGAAGCCTGTCGATAATTACACCACGTATGTATGCCGGCTGGTATCGACACGTGTCTTACTCCTAGTGGTGAGAAGGTTTCTTGGTCAACGATTGTAACTAAGGCGTAGAGAGCGTTGACCAGTCGTAGGTTGCAGCATAATTAAGGTGTTTCAACACTGAAAAGGACATAGGAAATTGCCAGAGGGATACTGTCATCTTCTTCATGAATCATGTCATGTATTCACAGCCACAGCAGTGTATGGAAAACTACATCACAGTTCAGACAAGAAGGTCGACAAGCAGACTTTTCACTAGTGAAAGCATAAGACAAGGCATGTACTAAAGTCTTTCTTCAATGTCTCAAACAGAAGATGTTTCATCTAGTTTTAAAAGGAATGCAATGCATGGTGTAGGAGCGAGTGAGTGAGTGAGTGAGTTCATACTGAGATCACAAATACAGAGGTTACTGCATAATAATACAAACTCCATTGCACACAAATATCTATCCACACTGTCCGGCCAGAAAGCACTTGAGGGAGAAGAACAAATGGTGGGATATATAGTAAACAAGTCGAGGACAATGATAGACTCATTTAGGGAGAAGGCACGTATCTGAATGTAGCTTTGATTATTTTAGGTCAGGTCATCCTCTTCCATTTCCTTAGCCTTCAGATTTTCCTTTACCCTCAAAAGAAGCGTGGTCTTCCATGCATCCTGCATATCAAGTGCGTATTGTCACCCCTTGGACAAATTTTTTTATACTTGAAAATAAACTTCACCATTCACTGCTACTGGATAGATGAGATAATGCATGTGCTTGCCATCGAAGCACATGGCTAAATAAACATGTCAGTTTCTATTTGTGTATCATTGCAGGAAGCTAGTATACTAGCACTCAGTTTCATTCTTAGTATCTCAACATCCATTTTAACTCAACTGACTCTAACCAATAGTACGTGTCCATATGAAAACCCATTTAGCAAACCTCAATGGCTATGAGCCTAGAACAGGCTAATTTAGAGACAGAGCAATGTTGAGGAAATGCATCCAGCACTGGAATTAGTAGACTCGAGCTCGATTAATTAGCAAACATACCAGTTGAGTCATGGTATCAAATTCCTTGACACAATCGGTGAACTTGGCAACATCCTCCTCGTCAATAGCAGAAGCAATATCCTAACCAAAGAACAACAATTTTTTTATGATTTGATACAATCTTTACCCAAAGAATTTTTTTACCAACATGAATAAAAGGCACAATGTAAACCCAATGGTACGCTGAGATCGAAATAATGATTGGAAATCAACATTCAGATGAAATTTTCATTGGAAAACCAATAAGAGTGTCTCAATCTACACTTAACAGCCCAAAGTAAAAGAAAGAACACATTTATGTATAAAATTTAGTATATATGATACTGAAATCATAAAACTAACCGCCAGTAACTTGTATTCACGGGTTCCTGAAAAAGTTGGATCCAGATCCTACGATGGAAAGACCATTTACATAAGTTAGGTGTCAGATAAATTTTCTTGAATATGTACGAATCAATAAAAATCAGATATCTCACTTGGTATCTCTCTAACGCGTTTGTTATGGCAACGATATCGCCTTTGCATAGCTGGCAGAGGCCAGCATTAAGTAAATGCCCTTTGACTCCATACTTGAGTAAGTTGTTGTTGAGCGACTGTCGTGCAATATCCTCATATATTTCAACGGCTTTTTGATACCTGGAACAAAAAGAAGAGTGATATAAAAAATCAGAAACAGAATTCTGCTAGCTCACTAATGAGTTAAACAAGGACATTTCAACAAAAGTTCTTATTTTAACTACAGCTTGATTCAGGAGGATAGAAGCACACTGATTATATCAGTAATTAACTTCTGAGCTAGTACTTTATGCACAACCACAACTACCTCAGCTAGAAATACCTCTCATGTGTATGACCCTCAGTTTCAGTTAACTGTATGCAGATGTGTCAATGTATGCGAGACTTCCACAACAAAGCTGACAATGAGCTTTAAGATTGTACACTATTCAAATTTATATGACCCTCTACCTCTCATCGTCGCACAAATGAATGAATTTGGATGTGTCTAAATACAGTACATGAACTGAGTTTCGAAATATAAGAGTTTGTATCACAAATTAATACTTAAGGTACTGACACATATGCTCAAAGCAAGTAAGCATTTGTCAGTTTTATGAAGCTACTTGTAAGTTTATAATGACAAGTTGCAAGGCAGGGGCAACTATTGATAAGCCTACGACTAAATTCTGCAGACTCAACTTAGATCCATGAATTTATTAAATAAGCCACACATATCCTCTTTGATATGCACATAATATGATCTGAATCATGCAGTGAACATATGTCACTTGATCATTAGTGTGCAGCCTTACTGTTCCACTTGGGCAGCATATTGGGCAACTTTCTGCCGGCATTGGTTTGCGGTGGTTGTTACTTCTTCACCTTGGAAAAGATCTGCTGCTTTTTCATAATATTCCATAGCCTGCTCAAAGTTTTGCTCTTGTTCATATAACTCAGCAATTTCCTGCACAAGATAGTATTAGGTTAGGGCCCAGGTAAATCGTCAATAATGACCCAAAAAAGAATGTCGAAGCTGGAATCATAACAAGCCAATTTAAAGTTGGCCCAAAGCTCAACAAGACAATACAAGTACAGAAGAGAGCAATGATTATCATACCTTCTCATATCTGGCAGCCATGCTAATCCTACCATTATCTAAAAATGAATTTACTGCCTGTTCTAGGCATGAAACAGCCTCTGCGAAACATCAAATGCCATTCAATTACAGAAAAATTGTCAGAAATGATAAATAATGACAACAAGTAACATGTGTGTAAACTGCATGGTATTATCAAACTGGCAAAGAATTGGATGGAAAATAAAACCTTTTATGTTTGTTTTTTTGTAGCAATGACCAGCATCTGCAAATGAATTTGCAGCTTCATGCTTGCTGTCCAACTACAGTTCAAAATCAAATGTGTCACAACCATAAGTGATAAATTATAGAAAACAGAGGCGCTGGTGTTGAATGTCAACAGGGGACGTACCTTCAGATGGCAGCTGGCCAATTTTAAGTATGTGGCCCCAGCTTTATCCCCTGAAAGCACAAGCAAATAAGCAAGCCATTTCACTATACAAAAGCACGCATGTTAACTAATATACTTCCAAAAACAAAAGACCAAAACCACCCATAGCAGACAGCACAGACATGATCGTCAAGAGGATCAAACTAGTCCAAAGGGTTCAACAACATATATATTTTTTACCTTTTCCATAGAAAAGCACCACATAACATTCTTTACACCAGAAAATGCATGGTACACTAACCACAATCAGTAGCCTAATAATGGTACTTCTGAAGAGCACACGATCCTCAAAAAGTAGCTTATCTAGACAAACCAACAGATTAGACTTTGATTAAAGGTCGTAGTTTTTGACAATGAAATCATATACTTCTCGGCACCCTATGCATAGATCCATCAGCCATGCTTTGTTCTTCCATCTTGCACAAACAGGCACAGCATTCCCTTTTATTTCTCAAATCCAGTTCATCAGAAACCACAATCAGACTCCAATCAACACCACATACCCACCACTTCCAAAACCAATACACAATCCGATTCAACTTCCGATCATCAAAACCCTGCCCTCTCCTCGATCCAAATCTAACATCTGCAACTATTACATCGACCCCGCAGGTAAAAAATCTAACTCCACACCTCCATAAATAAGACAATCATTCATCCAACGAAGTGTAAGAAATCACAAAACCGCAGCCAAAATAGGGTTTACATGATTTGGCGAGTTTATATGAATTGGCTGCCTTCTCGTAAAGCTCAGCAGCATCCTCGAATTTGGAGCCGAACAATCCCCATCCGTTAAGCTTCTTCTCCGCTTTCTTCTCGAAATCGTCTCCTCTCGCTACATGATCCGTCATCGTTCCTCCGATCGACTTTCTTCCTCCAACCGCCAGAAGATGGAGAAAAAGCCTAAAATTAAAAATAAAAATTAGTAATTGAAATTTCTCAGAACTGGCTCATGTTGACGAATTTCGTCTTGGGCCGATATATTTGGGCTTTTATACCAGCCCAGTTTGATAACGGTCATTTGCAGGCCCAAAATGTTTACATGCACCCGCGTCGTAGTGGATCAAATCCAAAGAGCTAGTAACGTCGTGGTGGCAGTAGATGTTTCCGCAATCTTGCCACGTCAGCTCTCCTTCTTCCTCACGAACGCACTTTCCAAAAGAAAAATATTAAAAAATCGAAACTTTGCAGAGAAGAAAATTTTCTCCGATCGTCTCGGTCGAGCACTTCGGCACGAATTTCTATCCAAGTTGATCGGCGGAGGAGGAGATGAACGTGTTCCGGCTTGCACTCACCTTGTCAGCATCCTCGTCCTCCTTCTCAAAATCTACGCTACCAAATCCTTCTCAGGTAATGCGAATATGCGATTCAACATTTGGAGTTAGTGTGTTGCTTTGGGGGTTCGGTATGGTGCATGAGAAGGCATAAGTTGGTGAAAAGGAGTTATGATAAGGAGCTTGATACATTTCGACATTGGCTCATTGTGGCTGCTTGTGCTTTGCTGGCGTTGGTTGTTCATGAGAAGTTCAGCTTTCAGGAGGTGATTGTGCGTGTGTGTGTGTGATGCCTTGTGCTGGCTAATGTGGCTGACTGGTGCTGGCTGTGTGCATTTAGGTTTGTTTTTGTTATGTGAAATGTTGATTTACAGCTTGTGTGCTTGCTCTCTCTTGTTCGGTGAGATGGATCAAATATTTGCAGGGACTGCTAGTTGCAAGCTAGGTTTAGGGGTTGGGAATTGGGGACTGCTAGTTTGTGCCGTTGTTGATGATTATCAAGTGATGCCCAGGGGTAGGGGAAGTTCTAAGATCAGCCCACTATCCTTAAAAAAGAAGGCAGAGCTTAGGCTCTTGAATTTTCTTGATTGTCAGAGCCATTAAGTTTGCATTGTTGATAGATAGTTGAGGGCAGTGCAAGTGAGGTTGTTAATCAACTTATGAACTACCATTAGCATATCTTATAACTCACCTTGGTAATGCAAAGTGTTGTCTTCTCTTTTATGTGATTTTTCAATGATGATATTATTATTTTTGGACAGATTTGTTGGGCTTTTTCAATATACTTGGAGGCTGTAGCAATTCTTCCCCAGTTGGCTTTACTACAAATGAGTGGCAATGTGGACAATCTGACAGGGCAGTGCGTTTTCTTTCTTGGGTATGTATTCTATCTTGTGTAGATGCTTGATTGGGACTCAAACTAGCAGGATAATGAGACTGCATGAGAAACTTGTTCGAGGAGTCCTTGAAGGGTCATGTTTTGTATTACTCTTATCATGCTTGTATAGTTGTATGTACTCTTAGATGGGTTGATTTTAGTGTTCTTGAAGGCCAAGGCAGTCACATACTTATTTGTATTGCAGGGCATATCGTGCATTCTACATTCTCAACTGGATATATAGATACTACACAGAATGATACTTCACTAGATGGATATGTAAGTCTACTGAATATCTGATGCAAAAACATGCTCACCCTCCTAAATGTCTTCTATATTCTGATTCCTAATCTTTGTGGCACATCAGCTTGCCTTTCAGGCATTGTCCAGACAGTACTCTATGCAGATTTTTTCTATTACTACTTCATCAGGTAGGTAAACTCTTCTTGGAACTACTGGAGCGTCTTAATCTTCCAGCCCCAAATGTTAAGATTCGACTCTTCTTTTTTTCTCGCAGCTGGAAGAACAACTCAAAACTCCAGCTCCCTGCATGAGTCATTTCAGAATGCATTGCCAACATGGAATTGTTTTTTTCAGCTCAATCTGTTTGTAGTCCCGGCAGAGGTTCTAGCAAGTTCAAATCCGGATGTAGAATCAACTCAGTGCATTGTCCTTTGTTCACGGTGCATATACTCTCTCCTGAAGCTAGTTTTGACTCAGCAAATCAAATACCAAACCGGAGTTCGAGACTGGGACAAATTGATATTCACAGATTGAAGAGTCAAACAACAAAAGAATAGGAAAAAACATCATGGGTCAGAAATCAAGAATGTCTCAAATTAATCAAACAGCTGCAAACTGAGGAGCAAAGCCACCAATTGAAGTTACTCGACTCTTACACTTCACTCCTCTACATTCATTCCCAGAGAGAGACCTTCAACTCAAATCAGCTCGCAGTAAAGTCACCTTGCAACAACGCCTGCAAGGAGCATCGAAAATGGTGATATCCGCCATGAACTCCATCAAGCACTCCCAAAAGCATCAAATTTGGGGCCTCCAAGCTCCAAATAAGAATAGCAGTATGAACCCACCACCTGCATTCATCAACTCATCTCAGCCGGCTCAGAATACATTCTTTTGGCAAACTTTGTACCGCTGGCTGTGGTCATTGGTTTAGAATGTGGTGTAAACTGTAGACAGCTGCTCTAGTTGGTGTCAGTTCTGGGAGGCCTGAGTTTCTCCAGGAGATTGATGGTGGTGACTTATGATGGAGATGGAGGATCAGACGCTTCTGCTAGGGCTTCTAGCACATTTATAACTTCAGTTGTGTCGTCCACGTAGTATTTTGCCTTGCTCGGCTTCTGCCCAACTGTGCAGGCGTATACGGACGTGTTGGAGGAGAGGATTCCCGAGGTCATGGCACTGCCAATTATCTCGAACATGTCCTCGTCTGACCTGTCATCACCAATACATAACACGAAGTCCGCTTGTCTTCCGCTCCCGGCCATCGAGTTGAATATCTTTTGAGCAACCGAGCCTTTAGTCACTCCCTGAAACGCAAATAAAGTATGCTCATTAACCAAAAGAATCCGACATGTCTAAAACATCCTGGTTGACCTGACCTAGACAAACATCATTGTCGGATAAAGTAAGAGTGGGTACCTGAGGTTTTACTTCAACAATGAACTGACCGCGTTTCACAGCCACCGGTTCATTTGCAAGAACACTTTCTAAATGATCCAGCAGCTCCTTTGCCTGGCTGGAGCCAAAACCCAAGTCAGCATCCTGGTGATGCCAAACCAACGCACTCTCCTTCTTCTCGATGTAAGACCCGTCTGTAGCCTCCATGTACAGATTCATAACAGGCTCCGTCATTTGTATAAACCCAAAATCGCTATTGTCACCGCAAGTCTCCCATTCGTCATTATCCGACCACCTGATAAAGATGACGTCAGAAACAGAAAGACAAAAAAAAAAAACAGAAGCAAAGGTGAGCGGTTTATTTAGCAAACCTCATGAAATATCCATGCTCAGCAGCAATTCCGAGCTTCTTGCAAGGAGAAAACCATTTGCCTAAGCTGTCCCTTCCTCTTCCACTCACCACAAAAACTACATTCCTAGGATCGTCACATAGAGTGTTGATGATCGAGATAACCTCCTGACTCGGTTTCTTGTCGATGGAAGCTTGAGGCATCACTGTGCCATCATAATCCAACAATATGGCTCGACTTTTAGCCCTTAAATACGAGGAAGCAATGGCATCAGTCGACAGCTTCCTGAAGTTAGGATCCAGTGCCACAACCCGGAACCCAAACCCCAAACCAATCCCCCAACAACGTCTCCTGAAATGATCCTTGCAAGATCTCTCCATATCCTGGAAGAAGCTTCTGGACCAATACGCAACGTCATGAGTGCTCACATACTTGTAATGCTTTTCATGGCGCAGCTGCTTCTCAGCATCCGACATTGAAATAGCCTCATTCATTCCCTCCGCCGTAGCTTCAACATTCCACGGATTGACCCGAATAGCGCCACTTAAGGAAGGAGAACATCCTATAAATTCCGAGACAACCAGCATGCTCTTCTTTGGTGCAGTTGACTCTGAGCTCGATTCCTTACTTCCCTGACGGCACACAACGTACTCATAAGGAGTGAGATTCATTCCATCTCTTACAGCATTCACCACGACGCATTCAGCAATGGTGTAATATGCTGCCTTTTCGCTCACAGAAATAGACTTGTCGATGAAGACAATTGGCTCGTACCCAGGACGCCCAAAGCTCTCATTTATCCTCTTGCAGCTCGTGTGAATTTCGTTCTGTATCTCTTCCAAGTCCTTCCCCTTCCCTCTGGGAGGATTCGCAATCTGCACCAGCACAGCCCTCCCCTGCCACTTTGGGTGCTGCTTGAGCATCTGCTCCATAGCAAGAATCTTAAAGTTTACACCTTTAAAGATGTCCATGTCATCGACACCGAGCAACACTGTCTTCCCTTCAAACTGCCGCCTGAGCTCACCAACTCTCCAGTCTTTATCCGCCTGATTTAACACAGACTCAATCTGCCCCATGTGGATCCCGACCGGCATGATCTTTATCCCGACCGTCCTACCATAATATTCCAACCCAATATAGCCTCTCTTAGACTGGTACTCCAGCCCAAGCATCCGACTACAACAAGAGAGAAAATGCCGAGCATAATCAAATGTGTGAAACCCAATAATGTCCGAGTTCAACAATGCCTTAAGGATCTCCTCCCTAACCGGCAAGGTCCTATAAATCTCCGAAGAAGGAAACGGACTGTGAAGAAAGAATCCCATTCTGAGCCGGTTGAACCGCCTTCTCAAGAAGGTCGGTAACACCATTAAATGGTAGTCATGAATCCAAACATAATCATCCTCCGGATTGATAATCTCAATAACCCTCTGCGAGAAGATCTTGTTCGCCGCCACGTAAGCTTCCCACAAAGACCTATCAAACCGTCCTCCATGAGCAGCTGAAAATGGAAGCATGTAATGAAAAAGCGGCCACAAATGCTGCTTACAGAACCCATGGTAGAATTTCGCCAAAATATCTGCTGGCAAAAATGCCGGCACACACTTAAACCTTTCGAGCAGAACTTGTGATACGTCATCCTGTTCGTTCGCATCAACATCCACTCTCAAAGATCCAACATACAAAACCTCCATATCATCGGGCAAACCATCCTTGAGCTGCAACAGCAAAGAATCCTCATCCCAACTAAAACTCCAACCTTTATCATCAGGACGCCGCTTGGCCTTCACAGGAAGCTGATTCGCTACAATAATGATCCGATCCTGAATCACAGACGAGGCTACATCAGACGACACACTATTCGCATTATCATCGTCGAGCTCAGATATAATCCCTGGCACAGTCATCACTCGCTGCAACCGCCTTCTCTCACGCCCCATTACTGGGAAATTCCCAGAAGCTAAATCCAACAGATTGGTATAAGATCTGGACATCATCTTGACTCACTTTTCTATCCCTAAATCCACCCAACACAAGCCCTCCTCCCTCTATCTCAAATTCCCAATCCAACCCCTCAAACCAAACCCTTCTTCAATCCAACCCGTATATCGAGGATCTCAAGTCTGAGCACAAGCATCAAAATCAATAAACAACGTCAAATTGACAAACTTCATCAGAAACATGTTATTGTATGGAACGGTCAAGGAGACAACGTTAGTTAAACAAACACTCAATCAAACAATTCCAATCCCACCGCAAATCAATTCAAATCCAAAACCCCAAATCACACACCACTGCGACAATCCTTCCTCCGCAGAAATTAATCATATTACTAATCCGATTCAAGAAAAGTACACATCTTTGTCTTTAAATCGGTCAAAACTACGGTACCTACCTGGACCGATTAGTCTCCGGCGAGCTCCCCGGTCAGCAACTTCCGATTAGAATAAACTAGGGTTTTCTGATTCTCTCTCTCTTCTCAGAAAGTTCTCTTCTTGCTCTCTCTTTTTCTCTTGAGACCATCTGTCCTTTTCTCTTTTTTTTAAATTTAAATTTAATTAACAGAGGAGAGGATAAGGGCGGCCAGCAGATTCCCACCGCGTCCAGCTGGCAACGTGTGACAAATTCATTGTTCACGCGCTATCAACTACCAGCTGACCACGTGTCATCCAACCGACACGCCCACGTGGAGACCGTTTGAGCATTTTTTTACGTTTTAACTGTTTTCTTCGAGACAGACCGTCCTCGTGCCGACGTGGCACGTCCCTGGTCCCACAAGTGACAAGAACTTAACTATCACCTGTACCAAACTCCACCGTAACATAACTCAGCAGCCAATCAGAGGAGAACATGTGGCGTAAACTGTTCAAAAAGTTGACGATGTTGTTGTCGTTGACCTTCAGCTGACGCCAGCTGTGACAGCTGGTTTAGTGACGTGGCAAGTATGCTTTTTGGGTAAATTAATTAACTACGTGAAATTAAGCATTAATCTAAATATATTTAAGTTGGGTGCGATCAAGTTGCATTTTTCAAATAAGAATTAATACTTAATGAAGCTTAATTGAAATTTTAAACTAATTTAATAAATAGTTTCTCTATTATTTGGACGTCAAAGTTTCTTTACCTATTCAACCTCAAATCCATCAAATTCGATCGTAAAAGTTTAATTTTGAAACATTTTAAGATTATGAATCACCTCCTCGACTGTCCGACCGACCACGCGAGCATAAGTCAAACTTAAAAGGGACAAATGGAATCATTATATCTAGGCATCTACCAAGCTTAGGAGCTTACTACATAAGAAGCACTTTCCCGAAAGGCAAATATGGCTCTTCAAAAATCTAATGGACCCTAAAAAGCATGAAATTTAAAAAGATCTATTGGATAATTTAATTTGAAACATATTTAAAGCCTATCCAATGAACAAGCATGTTCTAGGAAAGTTCCTTAAGCCCACCGTATTTGAAAATTTTATTTTACACACGAGTGGTCAAACTTTATATATATATTTAATTTTAAATTTTCAGACGTAATGAGTGGATTAAATGATTATGATATTGTTAGTCTCCCACAAAATTAACTCAAAGAAACGCGGAATGCACATTTGGCTAGTTTTTGTCGCAAATCGAAATGATCCGACTAGTCAGTTATTTCAGCTTTTATTTGAAATATTTATTTATAATTATCTCATATTAAGTTATAAAAATGAATATATATTTAACAGCATTGTGGAAGACATGATTGGATTTGTCGAGCCGGTTTATAAGGATTGACTTTGAAATTTTGGGTTTGTGGGATGGAGTGAATGGATTAACGTTGTAATCTTGTAAAGTGAGGAATCCTAGTGAGGATAGAATAAGATAAATAAGGTGAACTGAAAGGACTAAAGTGAAAAAGGTAAATGAATCCTACGCCTACAAAAAAACCCTAGTCGGCTAGAAATAAAAGCGTGGAAGATTTTTATGTTTCTTATGGACTGATATTTTGTGGGCCCTTTGAGATATCGATGTGGGTCGTTGTAGGTCAGTCGGACATCGGGCTGCAGCCCACATTTGTTAGGTTTCAACGGACCAGCCCAATTTAAGTCAAAATAAGTCAAATATGATTTGACCAACCTACTTGACCTTATTTGAACGTTCATAAAAGACTTGTTCTATATCTACAACTGCATTAATCAGCTCCGTTCCCGTCCCATAAACAGTGTCGACACCAAACAACCTGGGAAGTCACACAATGTCCGCACAGAGGCTTCCTCTCTGCACGATCGTCATCATTGTCACAACTCTCCTCTCCGTCTCGTGCATCCCCAGAACCGCTGCAAGAAGTATGACATCATCAAGCAGAGTACAGTCTCATGATCCCAAACAAGTCAAGAAAGATCACCACTCGTTCCTGTTCTCGCCGTTTTCCGGGCAAAACCAGCCGGTGAGGCGAAGACATGGGTCCATGTTCCGGTCACTCATGAAGAGTCGAGCTACGCCTTCTGCACCGAGTCTCAGAGGTCACAGTGTGCCAAGTTTCAGCAGGCGTCATCTCCTTGTCACAACATAACAAAACTCCCTGAGGCTGCATGGCGGTTAACAACAATGTCAGGGTTTGATGCATCCGTCACCAGTTACTTTAGGGTTAGATATAAACCCTAATCAGATCTCTGGCCACGCACCAAACTTAGAGCTCAAAGATGAACACTTGCTGTAGATTTGATTAGCATCGAATGAATGTTGATTCATATTTCATCAGATAAAGCCATATTACTGATTAACTTAGTCGGGTTATCAGAATCTGAGTGTCACTCCCTTAGTCAAACTACTATCTTTGACTTTCTAACAACAATACAAAAAGGTTTGGTAGTAGGTACAAATTGGGGCTGGAATCATCCAGAACAGGGACCTTTTTTTCAATGGGTCATTTTGATCGAACCTAAGCCACATGCTAGCGAACTCTTTGGTGAATGATTTAGATCCATTCAAAGGACTCGCTATAAAAGTTAGTATTTTTTCTGTTATTCTTTCTGAAAATATTTCAAATTTGTATCTTCTTGAACAAATCAATTTATTTGATTTGATGTATTAGATCGATAACAAAACGAGTCAGATCATACCTCACATCCCCGCTACCAAAA
This sequence comes from Umbilicus rupestris, assembly GCA_963678935.1. NCBI lineage: Eukaryota > Viridiplantae > Streptophyta > Magnoliopsida > Saxifragales > Crassulaceae > Umbilicus > Umbilicus rupestris. The sequence goes on along the minus strand of OY787611.1, from coordinate 15,623,577 downwards.
ATCTCTCCATTAGGGGTTTGTCCTTATTATTGTTTAGTCAGATGTTGACAGTGTGCATTTGATAGAAAAACAGATCAAAGTGCCGGATAAAAGTGACAGAAAATAATAAGTTTTATAAGACGGGTGAAGTGAGAATTGTTCTAGCTGGCTGGTTTGTTTGGAATGATGATTTCTTGTCAACAGTTTGTGGCGTGAAAGTCAAGATTCCACAACCGGTGGCTCTCTGTTTTCCGTGTGTCCAATCGTCATGCAAATGAACACCTAACTGGTGGCTCTGTTTGTTCTGTTTTTCAGAAAAAAAAAACACAACCCTCGTGCCTTAAATCTCAAAGAAAAGATAGTGTTGCCTGAATCTTCTTAGCAGAATCTAACACATCGTGTATATAATGCAACGTTGTTTTCACAAGGGTTGGTCCCCATTGACCCATTGTTGGAAAGTGGAATCTAATCATTCATTTTCATCCATTGCTGGAAGCTGAAAGCATCCCTCCAAAACCCTAAACCCTAAAGTGGTTTCTACCACTACTGAGTACTGACTTATCTACTTCTCTGTATATTTTTGCTGATAAGTAACTGATTTTGCTGGCAACAATTTCAGCGACATGGTTAAAGAATCTGCAGATTTCTGCAGACAAAACAACTCAAATTTCTAGTGCAATCATGAGAAACAGACATTACAGCACACTGCACGCTTTCCGCTTCGCTCAGTCTCTGCAACTCTCCGCCGCAGCTCCTCCACCACTTCCTCCTCGCTGATGAACGCTCCACGGCTCACAGGTGGCGACCACAGCCCGCTCTGCTCATAGTCAAAACCGTATTCCGACACGTCTGCAAACTTCATCAGCAATCTATCCGACACGGCTTGAGACACAATCTGAACTCTGACAGGTTCAGCTCCAGACATCGTCTACTTACATTACATGCATTGCACGATTGCCAGGAAGAAGATACAGAGAGAAGCATATAGTAATCTGGGGTCAAAGGTTATGAATGTGTGATCATGTTCTTGCAAATGTCTCAAGAGTCGTGATTGTGTGGAAAATGAGCAGCTGGGGTTTTGTGTATAAAGAGAAAACATGAGCCGAACACGACGTGGGAATTCGTGTATTTCTCACGCAATCATTGGAGCGAGAATTGAGGTGACACTAGCCCGGTCAGATAAGAAACGGTATCGTTTTACAAGCAGCCGAAAGCGAATGGATCGATAATGGGCCGTATTTTGAATTCAAGGCCCATTAATTGGCCCAATAGACTGCGTCACCTTGAATGCGTGACTTTTATTGAAATGGATCTCGACCTCGTCTCCACCAGCACACGGATCTTCCCGTTCGGAGACGAGACAGAGGTCTGCACATTTCGTCAACGATCGGTCAAACCCGAAATCGGCATTCGCGGTTCGAATCCCAACGTTGCGAACCCGCGCATTGGATCGAAGCTTTATAGTTGTTGTGGAGATTTTTGTACAACCAAAATGGCAGGATACAGAGCTGAGGACGACTACGACTATCTGTTCAAGGTTGTCCTGATCGGCGACTCCGGAGTGGGGAAATCGAATCTTCTGTCCAGATTTACTCGGAATGAGTTTAGTCTTGAGTCAAAGTCCACGATTGGGGTTGAGTTCGCCACCAGGAGCTTGAATGTTGATAGTAAGGTTATCAAGGCTCAGATTTGGGACACTGCTGGTCAGGAGAGGTATTAATGCTGCTGATCTTAACCTTTTTGAATCTATCTCCTTTCAACTTTAATCTGATTTTGCGTGTAAGGTTGATTATTTTGGGATTTCTTGGGAATTAGGGTGCGACTGTGATCTGGTTTTTGTAAGTCGGAGGTCTTCGATTTATGGGATTTTTGTTTGATTTGATTTGATTCTGACGACCTAGTTGTTTAAATGGATCTGATTCTCATGAATATTAATAGTGACATGAGGCTTTAAAAGTTTTAATTATAGTGTATGCTCTTATTCATTTTGAAATTGGAGCTGTTGAGTTTATCATATTGGTATAATATTCTAATAGTAGCTAAGAATTCATAGCAGATGATAGGATTTTACATATCGTGATAGTGTATCTATGGTGACAGTTGATCTCTTTCACAGGGTGGAAAAAAGTTTTTGTTTGTTCATTAATGCAGCTCCAGTTTGGAAATCTTTTATCGGTTTATGCATGTACTCGCTTTGATAACATGGTTTGGATATTGTAGCACTAACTTTGAAATGGGTGGATGCTCGGTGTGACATCTATTCGTACATATCCAATGCAGCACTTACTATAATTGGGTCTAGAATTTTGGTTTGCCAATGTAATGCGTGGATGGTATAGTTTTCCTCTTTTTGGTTGTGCACTTGAAGTTTCCCCTTTTAGCATATTGGTGGTCCAGGCCGTTGTTTCTGTTGACCGTTGTCCGTTTTTTAACTTTTGGACCGTTATAGATTGTGATTGGTGATGTTTGTTTCCGAGTGGGGAGTGCTGGTGTATGTTAACTGTGGGAAATATAGAGTGAGTAGTATCTGTGTGTTCTTATTTCCTTGTCCAATTATGTATTACTCACGTTACTGGTCAACTGCTTGCGTGAGTTTTTCATAATTGAGCTGCTTTCAGAGTGAATCATGTGCTTTATTCACGACCTTGATTGTGTTTTTCCTGTATTGTAACCTGGCACTTTTGTTTCAAGGTTTTGGTTTTGAAAATATGTTGATCATGTATTATCTATTGATTCAGTTTGTAAGGCTTGTCGCGGGTTGCGCGGAAGTCATATCTGTTGGTCCTTATGACACATTGATAATATACCTGACACCATCTATTAAGTGATAGTCAACTTGCTTTTCTTGCATCTTTTGCCATGTTGGTGTAAGCATCAGCCGTTAGGTTGTAAACCAAGTTTCAAATATCTTAGGTTGGTTACGGTGGTTAGAGTAAAAAGCTATATTACATATAAACAAACATAGATATTCCTTTAGGAAATAATAATACGCGTCCTAACTTAACTGTGTTTCAAGTCTGGGCATGTCCCGCGAATGGAAATTAAAATTGGTTCTTGTGGTCATATCTAATTTGAATATGTTTTTAAGTGTTTTATTCAGATAACAAGTAAGAGCTTGAAAAATGTATTAAAGTTTGAGCTTGAATCTTTAAAATAATTAAACCTGTATATATATTTTCTGAACTTATTTCAGATTTTGTTATGCATTGGCATTGTATTGAGGCAAGGGTTAGTTTTAACTCTAAAAGCGGGCATTTTGGTGCCTTCTGAACATTTCTTGTTTCGATATCTGAAAAATGCAACATTGCTCCGCTTGTCAGGTACCGTGCCATTACTAGCGCCTACTACAGAGGGGCTGTTGGGGCCCTTCTTGTGTATGATGTCACCAGGCACTCCACCTTTGAAAGTGTTGAAAGATGGCTTAAGGAGCTCAGGGATCACACAGATCCCAACATTGTTGTCATGCTCATCGGAAACAAGTCTGATCTCCGCCACCTGGTTGCAGTCTCCACTGAAGATGGCAAATCCTTCTCGGAACAAGAGTCCCTCTACTTTATGGAAACCTCAGCTCTCGAAGCAACCAATGTCGACAATGCCTTCGCTGAGGTCCTGAAACAGATTTATCAGATTGTCAGCAGGAAAGCTATGGAAGCTAGTGAAGACGGTGCAGCTGCCCCTTCTAAAGGAGAGAACATCGACCTGGGCAAAGAAGTCTCTGATGTCAAGAAAGGTGGATGCTGCTCGAGCTAAAACTGGTTTCCATCCCCAGTTTTCACAAGTCGTGGTGTGCCTGTTTTGATTCCATACAAAGCTTACTTATGTACACATTTGTTTGAGAGACGGAACATGTTTGAGACAGCATTTCAGACATGGCATGTCCCAGCTGAGGTTTCATGTGTTACCTTATTCCAGCGCCTCATTTACTTGGGCCTGTTCGGCCCAAATAGACCAGAATGAGCCCTTTATGAGCCTAGTGGGGCAGCCCTTAAAGACGTGTCGGACAGCTTAAAGACTGACTTTCTGGTTTTTCTCCGGCGTACTGTCATCATCAGCTCCATCACTGCCCCATCTTCCCTTGCCCACATCCATAGATTCCGATGACGATTATCCGCCTACGAAATCCGCGAAACCCATCTCGTTGAATCTTCTGGAGCGAATATTTCCGTGGCTGGAAGACTCTGTTGAAGCCTCAGGATCCGTCACGACTCTGTAGATATAGAAGCCTCATCGAGCTGCGTTCAGTTTGTTCCAGTTACAGAGCTTGGAGTAGTGAGATAAGCTCTGGTAACAGAACTGGACTGGGCTCAATAGTAATGGCCAAGTGAAGAATCGGCTTATTTAAGTGTCGGCCCAATTAAACAACTCGGACAAGTTCAAGAGCTTTTCAAGTTACGGAGCAGAAAGGGAAGCAAGAAAAAAAATGGCGAACAACTTTCGGCGACTGAGAGGGCACAAGGACACCGCCACGTGCTGTGTCGCGTCGCGTGACAAGCCTGGCCTTGTGGCCACCGCCGGCGAGGTTTTTTCTCTTTATTTTCTCTCTGTTGACTTGGTCAAGTCTTTCTTTGTTGTTAAATTTCCAATGAAGGAAACTTACCGATGAAATTAAACTGTGAGGATATGTGCGAGTGCCAAAAATTTGGACGTTTATGTTATCTTTTTCTTGAACAGTATGTTGAGATTGGGTGGTCGCGAATTGCCATTGTGTGGTGAAATTTGTAAGAAAATGAGGGTTTAGGTCTGAGACGGCAGTTGAAACTGTTTTGATCGATGCTTCAGAGCTTGTTGAGATCTTAAAGTGTGTGTGTGTTTTTTACAAAGAGAATAAAAATAAATTCGTTTTACTTAATGGTGGCAGGATGGGTGTGTTTGCCTATTTGATATGAGATGCAAGGATGTGTTACGCACCATGGAGGTTGGAGATAATCCGGTTTCGTCTGTGTGCTTCAACCCAGGTGTTTGGTTAATTGATTTTATTAATTTGGTTTTTGTTTATGTTTGGTTTGCGAATATCAAATCAAGAAGTGAGGGATACCGATATGTGTTTTGTGTGGTAATTGATTTGTGTATAATAATTTTCATCAGGTAACGAAGATATTATATACATTGGGACAGGAATGGAAATTAAGTGTTTTGACATGAACATGGTAATTTAGTTTGTGTACAAATCCGCATTGGATTATTTTCATCGGCCAGGCCACGTGATTAGGGGCTTCAAATATCTGTTATTTAACAGAGTAATGAACTTAAAGTTGACGAACATTCTACTTTTTTTTTGTTATGAAGCTTACATCGTGGAAGCCAGTGAAAACGTTCACTTACAATAAAGAGGAAATCAATCAGGTGGGTTATCTTTCTTTTTTTGTTTTTTGCTTAATCATTTACATGAGTGAAGAAAACTATATGTGCGTAGTTTCTTTCTGTGAATGACTCTGAATTCCTGAAGCCAGATCACCGGGAACTCCAAGGCATCATATCTCGCTGCTACAGATGATAGTGGTGAAGTCAAGGTATGAATCGTATTTACTTGGTGTATTGATAACTTTCTGTTCTTCAATGAGTGAATAAATTGATAATCTTGGCTGGCTGGGATCAATCGTGCCAGCCTAATATTAACTCGCTTTCTCTTCTGTAACAGATTGTTGATATACGTCAGAATTCCATTTACAAAACATTGAGAAATGTTCATACAAGTGTATCCTTCATAGTTCCAATGGATATGTTTGAAGAATAATAGCAAGTGTGTAAATTGTCAAGATTCATTACTCATTTATGTTGTCAGGAACCATTACTTGCTCTCCCAATATTTCGCTTTCTTAATTATTGAGAACTACTCTACCATCACACCCTTTTACTTCTGGCTGTTCCATCCCGGTGCACTGATACACATTTTGAAATTCCCTGGCTATCATTTATATATATATATAATTCCCTGACTAACATTTTTGAAATTGTAAGTTGAACCTGCCTTAACTCTATACTATAGATATGCAGCACCGTGCAATTCATTCCTTGGAGGCCTTATGAAAGTACATCTTATTCTTGTTTGGGAGCTTTTTTTTCCTTTCCTGATACAGGATGTGGATTGTGCAATTATGGCACTAGCGTTTTCTTATTAAGATACTGTACTGCAGTTATCACTGGCGGCCTGGACTCAAAACTCGTGTTGTGGGACTTCTCCAAAGGGCGCTCACTGAGAATTATTGATTATGGTATTGTGGTCTTTGTTTTTGTATGCCTATGGGTGCACCATGATATTTTTATCCTTCATGCGGTTTTGTTCGGCAATAATATGTGAGTTTTTGACTTCAACATCGATATATCAACTATTTATGCAGAAGGTACGTCTTTGTTAATTGTATTCAACAAAGTGATTAAAATTGACTCAACTTAGATGATGGGGTTGATTTTCTTGCCACTTTAAATTAAATTATAATGCGAGTATTTTAACTGAGGGATCACATCAAATTTTTCGCAGGCATGTCTCAGGTTGGTAACAGCAATGGACCGGGACAATGTTTAAATCCACCATTTGTTCATGCAGTAGCAGTACCAGCGGTTGAAATGTTAGACAAGACTGGCAAAATATGTGTCGTTGCTAGAGGCGATGGAGTTGTAGATATAATAGATGTTGGAACTGAACCTGCATCTGCCAAATCAAAAGTTCCTTCAAAATCAGGGAATCAGTCTCAAGTAAAATTAAAAGGCAACAGGGCTGTTTCTGGTGCTGATGATAGCTGGAGCAAGATGATTACGCATTTGGATCACGCTGTTGGAGGCCATTCTTCCGCTGTGTCGTGTGTGTAAGTTAGTTAATCTGGTGACAAATTTTACAATTCGACTCTTCTACGTTTTAGTAACACCTTACAATCATACTCACGAATGGCGCAGGACAATTTCCATGTTTGGAGAGAAAGGGAAATACATAATTTCGGGTGGAAATGACAAATCAGTAAAAGTTTGGAATATTGATTGTTTAAAGACATCTAACATCAGTGACATTCTTCACCTCAATATAGATTTGACTAAGAAAGTAAGTTTCAACTAGCAGTCCATAATTCGTTGATTCAGTTTTTTTCATGATCACTTGTTTCACTCGAGCTGTCTCTCTTCTCACAGGTGAATTGGCTATGCACGACGCCTTGTGATTCAGAAAATCTTGTTGTATGCGATACAAGTAAAGTCGTCAAAGTTTATAGCATTTCTTAGCTCAAGTTTGCCAGAGGCATTCTGTTATATGGAGGTCTTTCTAATGCCTCTCATCAACAGACTCAACAGTTGAAACCACTGCGCATCTGCAAGAATTTTCAAGCTAATCCTTGCTGATGGGCTGTGAACGAGTCTCAGGATGAATGTAGCTTTGCAATAAATAAAGTTTGGCATTCATCAGAAAAGCTACACAACTCTTATGCTCCTGCACATTTTACTTCATGGTGAAATCGAGTTCCATTCCTACGTCTGTCTCACTGTTAACAGTTCGGAAATGGCGCAAACAGGACGAGGACAGAAAAAAGAGTTTAAGCTACTCTGCTTCTTGTACAGTTGTTGTGTTCTTCCAGCTGCCTCCATTGTGTGTTTTAATAGCCAAGTGCCATGGGCCAAGCGGGCTTGTCGCATTTGTGAACCAACAGAAGCCAATTGCAGGACCTTGTCTGAGTCTGTCTATGTTCCTGCTGGATGCATGAGGTTCAGAGCCATCTGGGATCTTGCGTGCTCAGGTATCAAGCGGCTTATGAGCTCAGGTGAAGCAGCCCCTGTTAGCTGTAACCAGATGAAAGCATCTCTCGTCAGCCGCACATGCAAATCAAATGATAATACTACGTAACATATATGGAAGGAATACAATGGTACAAGGTGCTCACTTCTTGTTTGAAATTAAAGAGAGGTGGCAAAAGACGGCCATTTGGTAAACGAACATTGGGCGCACGAAGTTCATCGAAGAAGGGATGAGCACATGCTTCTAGCTGCAGCGATAGAAAGAGGTAAACTATGTCATAGAGGAGACTATGAGTAGTATGTGCGCAGTGTATATTGCAAAATTTCTACTTACCGCAGTACATCGAAGGCTTGGTGAATACTGCAGCAGCCGCGAAGATAAATCAATTGCTTCGGGAGGCATCATTTTATGGAACACCTATATAAATAGATTAACAGTGAACTCACAATACTTGAACAGCGAGCAAATACACACAACACAAATTTCACACCTTATGCCAGGGATGTGCTTTCATCTGTGGAAATCTGAAATCCGTGTAGTTTGGATTCATGCATCGAATTTCTTCTCGAGTTGGGGTACCAAGAACCTGATGGTCAAGCCATGTTCAATATCAGGTGTTTGCTATACAGGCAATCATGAAAGCCATCAATGAAAAAGTACCTTGATAATTTCAACAAGCTGTCCGACGGCATTTTCCCCAGGAAACAATGGCTACAAGTTACACCACATCAACATGTTTATGTCGATTCAGTAAATAGAAAACTCCAAAATTCAAACAGCATTATTTTAAGTTGCAAAAGTTCGTATTCACCTGTCCTAAAAGCAGTTCAGCCAATACACAGCCAGCTGACCAGATATCAATCGATGTTGTGTACTCAGTTGCGCCAAAGATGAGTTCTGGAGCTCGATAATAGCGTGAACAGATATATGATATATTAGCCTCTCCCGGAACCTGACGACAAAGTGATCACAATGAGTACAAAGTTCGGTATTTTTACCAATAAATCTGAACAAAATTGAAATGGTATTTACCAAAACTTTAGCGCTTCCAAAGTCACATATCTTGACCTGGTGAGTTAGAGGATCAACCTGCAAAGGGAGAATAACAAACTCAAAAATGAACTCGAAACACGTTAATAAATACTATTCAGATCGAAGAAGGATGAAGCCATACCAAGATGTTTTGAGGCTTCAAATCTCTATGACAAACTTTAGGAACAGCATGCATATAAGCTAGTCCTCTGAAAATCTGCGAAATACTTGATCATCATTAGCACATATCATCATTAGCACATATCGTGAACATGTGACACAACACGAAATCCGTGACAAAAATCAGCTACTTACTTGGTACGTATATAGCTTAACGAAAATGAGAGGCATCTGTTGACGTGCACTACTGTAGTGCATCAGAACACGGTACATGGACTCCGGGACATACTCCATTACCAAGTTGAGGAAAAGCTCGTCATTACTAGTAGTGGAGAAGAAACAATGTCTTAAGCAAACTACATTTGGGTGATCCATGACCCTCATGAGCTGTAACTCACGATTCTTGTATCGTTTATCTTGTAACACCTTCTTGATTGCAACAGTCTCCCCAGTTTCTAAACATTTAGCCTAGAGAAAGAACAATGTTGTCACATTCCAACAGCCGGATAAATAAAAAGATTCATTAACTTAAACGTGCGGAACACCTTTTTCGTACCTGAAAAACAATTCCAAAAGATCCGGTTCCCACAACACGTTCGGCCATATAACTAATTGTCTGCAATTTGAAAATTTAATCATGTCAGGCTGCGGTGGACGCAAGTAACTCATGCCGACTATCTGACCGTTAAAGACATGCCGCCTACCTGTTTCGGCTCTCCATTCTTCCCTCCAATCGTTGTGGAAATGATATGACCCGTGATAGCATCATTTCCATTGACAACAGATGCAGCTACGTCCTGCAATGAAACGGAAACAACAATCTTCATCAGAACAAAAATAGATCTCTTCAGACGCAAACTTGCATACCTGAAATCACCACAACAACTGTAGATTTTCTCACAAGACAGAATAAACTACACAACAGGAATAATTTGCTCTAACTTGGATCTTGCATTTCTAACCAATCTACACAAATCTGTGTCAGCTAGATCTCAAGCAAGACTACATGAACAATCACAATTCACAACAAACTTCACTAGAGGATGTGGATCACTGAGAAAAAATCTCACCTTTAACCTGGCAAAATTGTTGAACTCACTTGGCAAAATTCTCACCATTACCGTAACCCATGATCCAAACCCCAATTTTAACAAACACAACCCCACAAAACCCTAACCCAAAACCAAACTCCCCCAAATCCTAAATCAGGTCAAATTAGGGTTTCCCCGAACAAAACACAGCAACCCCACAACTCAACTCAAACAAAAGACACCAACTTTTACCTTCTCCGTCACCATGGCTTCAACCCCAATCGACGCCGACTCCAATCGTCCCTCCGGTGGAATGCAAAGCTGGCGACTTGATAGGTGTGGAGCTACCTAGCTTTAGCTAGCAGACAACGAACAAAAACCCATGTGATTTTTCTCGCCGATTTCAATCAAATCCTCTCTTTCTCTCTATCTCTCTCTACCTCTGTCTCTTCTTTTTCGTCTCTCTCCTCTACTTTCCCCTTCTTCTTCAGCGCGCCAGCTATTTTTATTATTTACAAACAGGTCCCTCCTCTTTCCCCTTCTGACAAAGATACACCTGATTGAACCTCAATTTTCCTAGCTTTTTAATTATTGACAGGAAAAATTGCTTGTTTCCTAAAAGTCGTTATTCTGCCAACGGTCAAGTCTATTGTTGAAAATCCTGATGCTTCAAATAAATGTAATTATATGATCAGAGATTTTATATAATTTTATTTTTAAATGAAAGTCCAATCATTCGAAATTATATATTTTAATATTAAATTAATTTTTAAACGTATTCGGGTCCGTCCACGTGGCGGGCTCCAGCCAATCAAATCGAGATCTTGGACCTTGACCCAGTTGTCCATCAATCGGGCAGGCAGGTTGTTGTTGGGCCGAAGCTCATTACTATGGCCCATTTTAATGTCGAGTTGAGTAGTGTGGTAGACATGTTGGGCCCATCCGAATCGTTAGATTGGGCCTGCTACCGTCCGATGGGCCGACCTGAATCGTCACGTTGGGCCTTCAGTCAGCCCACAACGCAAAATAAATCACATTGAACGAATCTAATAGCTAATTATGCCTTCGGCAAGTTACTGCATAATGAAAACGACGTCGTAGCACTCGTTTTCATTTTCTACACTGTAATTGCATATGTTCAATCCAACGAAAGGGAATATGCAGAGAAGTTTAACTTGAGAAAGCATAGCATCAATAACCAACATACACAGCTGCATTGACGATGTAGCATTCGTCGCTTTTGTCTCCCATCTCTTCCACAACCACGCCGCTCGAGCAAATAAGCCCGCCATCCGCTACTTCCAATCTCACAATCTCTCCGCTGAAACAGAAGCAATTAAATTCATGAGTAGGAAGAAAGCCTGCAGCAAAAAGATGAAGATACAAACTGGGATTTTCGTATAGATAAAATGGTACTGTTTTCAACTATTGCGCCGGATACTCACTAGGGAAACACCGACTTGACTCTCTCAACATCAAGATGTTCTTGGAGAGATTTAGGAACTCCCAACTTGATCTGCAGCTTCATCTGATCAAATGAAACTCCTGGGATGTTACCTGCATCATTTGCCGCAAAAACATGAATACCAAAATACGAAACAAAACTACACAATAGTTGACAAGAGACTACTTCCAATCATGGGCATGAAATAAGAGCTGTGATGCAATAGAATTTCAATTTGTCAGTCAAATCGGAAAATGCCAGGTTATGTTTATGAACCCTAAAAGGCTAAAACTCCACAGATCACAATACCTCTGCGAAAGGCGGGGATTGAATTGGAGGTGATGGCATCCCTACAAGCCCTCATCGCTGCAGCAGTAATATCCTGCCTGGGACAATCATTTGGATTAAAAATTACTTGTTTAACTTTCCATCTTAAGAACCCTAATCTCATCATCGCCCCAACAGCATCAGGATGAATTGAAGTACAGAAAAAGCATACCCGTGTTGATCATATCCGACACCCATTTCAACAAACAACAGCTTCATCGATTGACTCGACCCGCTGTCTTCTACTTTGCTCTGATCCCCTTCCATGGCGGAGAACGCGGCTCTGATTTGCGTCCGAATCCGACTGAATGGAACCAAAGGCAGATTCGATAGAGAAAGGCGAGACCTTTGAGTTCCGTAGCAACTGCTGGAAACTGGGTCGGAGAAAAATCTAGGGTTTGATGCTAACGTCGGATTTTGAAGAATCACTGTCATCTCTTCAACCTGGCTGGCCTCACAAATCTAGATTACAAGTTCAGCACTTGCATATGCAACGACGTCGTTGAAAGCTTCTTCAAATCGGAAAACCCAAATGCAGCTTCCCTCAGTGCATCCGCCTTCTGCTCCGGCCAGTCAAAGTGCTTCAGCACATCTCTCTCATCCACCTGAACAACTTAACAAGATCAAAAACATCACACACTGCAAAAAATCCATATCTTCTTCACATAATGAACACCCCGCAAATGACTAATCAAAAAATATGATGGCGTTGATAGAAAGGGAGATGGTTCAAGCCAATGTGCCGTTCCAACCAATCAAACCATTAAATTTGAATCGAATTCAATTGAACCGGTCGTTATATTAGATTTTCCAACTACGGAGCTGACAGGTCAGCGAAGATCAATAAACGGTTAAGTAAAGATTTGCGTAGCTGAGATTTGAACTTTGAAGTAAATCTCACGTCATCGAATTAGGTAGGATGATGATTAGCGTTAATCTAATAAAAAACTGATAACTTTGTTCTTGGAAACTGTGGCTGGGAGTGTCGCTAACATCATCACCGCTGCAAGCTGAAGAAGAAGAAGAAGCGGCAAGCAGCTTTTAAGCTGATAGGTCATTAGGACGACTTTTTTAAGCGGTGAGTGGTTTGGTTAATCTCTAATCGGGAAGCTTTGTTCTTGATTTTCGATTTTATTGGCTGACGAGGATAAATGAAGCACCTTTTTGATCATTTGATGAGTTGCTCAATGCGGTTTGGAGAGAACTGAGTTACTTGGATTTGGCCGATTTTGGGGGTTGCAGGTTTGTTGAGAAAGTTGAGATTTTTAGTTGAGAGATGAGGCCGAGGATTTATCTGTTTGGTGATTCGATCACGGAGGAGTCGTTTGGGGGTGCAGGTTGGGGAGCTGCTCTGGCGGATCACTTCGCTCGAACTGTAAGTCCCCCGTTTCAGATTCTCATCTGGGTTGTTGATTTTCGGGTAAAGGAATGATCTTTTTGATTTGAGGATTGATTGAGGGGTTTGGAATGGTTTCAGGCTGACGTGGTGCTGAGAGGGTACAGTGGGTACAACACGAGATGGGCTCTGAAGGTGATGGAGAGGGTGTTTCCAGACGATGGGATTTCTCCGCTTGCAGTGATGGTGTTCTTCGGCGCCAATGATGCCTGTCTTCCCGACAGATGCTCTGGATTCCAACACGTGCCGATAGCTGAGTACAAGAAGAATCTCATCGCCATAGTCTCCTTCTTCAAGGCATGAAAGCTCTCACTTTTTTTTTAATAACTTTGATGGTTTTTTATTAGTTTTGTAAAAGTTGCAGTGGTACGAGTAGAGTGCCGCAAGGTTTTGATAATGTCGAATTGATCTGTTTTAGAGTGGTGATGACATTGAATATATCGAAATCAAAATGCGTAAGTATAGACAGTAACCGAAAGTGTAGAGTATTATGTTTGGCCTGTGGATTAATGTGTAAGAGTTGTGATCTGAGTAAGTCTAATGGTGGTCGAGGTCATCTAGAATCATATGCAGATGCAGTGGCGTGATGATGGATAAGTGCGAGGCATTATTTTGGATAGGGTCTTAAGTCTTAACTTTAGCTGTGCTAGTAGACGCAAAGAATTTTTTGTATCTGTACTGGAAATTTTGTAGGACATGTCTGCACAAGAACTGTTATTAAGGTCGGTCAGCGGGTTGGGTTGATTCGAGGCCTCTTGATTATTGTTTCAATAGTGATACTTTCCATTTGATGACTGTTCGAAATCAACATAATGTGCGTAAGCATACCACGAGACTTAACCGAACATAGTGTGCCTAACACTAGATACTTCCTGTAACCTAGTTTGAGCAGAGTATAATTTAGCCATTATTTGGTTCTGATAGAGCCTAGAAGTGTGTCACCCATGAATTCCCAAAAATTTTACTAGTCGGATTGCAAATCTCAGTTTCCTTTTTTATTTTGTTAACATGATTTTTATGAATGTGTTTCAGAAGCGATGGCCTGCAACTCAAGTGATCCTTATCAGTCCGCCGCCAATTGATGATGAAGTTCGCCTATTGTAGGTTCCTTAACATACTTTAAATTTCATGTCGATATACTACTCTTGTTGGGTTGCTAAATGCATGGAGTATTTGTTACAGATATCCATATGTTGAAAATCTGTCTGGTTTACCGGATAGGACAAATGTGGCTGCTGGTTCTTTCGCTCGCGCAGCTGTTGAAGCTTCCAAAGAAGATGGTATTCCTGTAATAGATCTCTGGACTATTATGCAACGAAATCCTCTTTGGAAGACTGAACTCAGGTATTAACTCTTCCGTGTGATATGTATATCAGTTTATCCTGCCTGCACCTGTCGGCTTAGGAATATTTTCCCCAGCTCTGGCTTGCGAGAAACGCAGCCTCGATTTTAATTGATAATCCTCAGGATCTGCATGTAATATTGCTATTACGATGCATCTGAGTATCTTTGATTTGTTTGCTACTGCAGGGATGGTTTGCACCTTGCTTCGAGTGGAAATAAAGTTGTGTTTCATGAAGTGATCAAGAAACTGAGGGAGGTAGGCTTGGCCCTCGACGCTTTACCAGTAGATCTCCCACTCATTGCCGAGATTGATCCAAAAGACCCCCTCAAGGCATTTGAATTATAATATTTCATGAAAAAAATACCTTCCAGTAATTTCTGTACTCATCTTTCCATTAGCATATTCTAGAACATGGTCTTGGACGTTTACACGAATCTCTGATCTACAGGATGCAAATTGATTTACCTTTTGCTTAAATTTATGTGAAGTAATTGTCGGCATAGAACTTGCTCTTGCGTCACCCACTGTTTTCTTACAAAGTGGCTCACTCGACTACGAGGAGATGCTTGCTTAGTTTCTAATCATGAAAGTTCGATTTAGTGCACAGGGACATGACGCCCTGCAATGGAAGATGCTGAAAGTGTCAACCAATGGGTGAGAAGTATATGTTGTTATCATATGAGGCGTGCATGAGTAAACCAGCCGCAGGATTAGTATCCGGGTAACGTTCAGCTCTCAGGTATTTCATCGTAGTGGGAACTGAGTAATCTTTTTACAAAGGTATCGTTTCTTTCTGCTGCTTTGTAAGCTTTTTCTTTCACTGTATAGGATGTGCGCTGATGATAAACTACATCGAGTATGACCTTATCATAAAGGCTTTACACAGGTTGCTGTTCTTTTTTTTGAAGAGCTTTTCAAGCTTAAATTAGTTTATCAGTGCAATGTTGCAGCGTAATCGGAAAACTGGTTTCTTTATATTATCCTTAAAGTTCCTTGGCTTTGGCAAATATAGAATACGCTTTGACATTTTTAGGCTCAGTGGTTTACTCTTTCAGGTTGATTGCTGTGTTAAGCACTTCTGAAGAATACAAAAATGAACAATGCAGCGCTAAGAGCCAGATTGCGCGAGGAAAAAAGTTAAAGTTTCTGCATTTTTGGTCACCGACTTCTTAAACCTGCAGATGGGCGGGCAAGTGCTAAACAAATCAGGAAGTGGATTACTTGGATGTGTCCATAGCAAATTGAAGAGCTCACGACGAAACTTACTCTCGAGGTGATGCTGAGTTATTATTAATTTTCTTTTCCCATTGTCCTAAATGTCAGCTTCTGAGAATGTATGGATTAAAACACAAAAGGGGCGCATAGAATCCTTAATATTGCGTCATGAATGGATCCCTTTCCTTTTGGCTTAGGTTCGCTAATAAGGATGACATACCCGTTTTGGCCGCTTCGTTAAATGAAAGGTCTTTTTGTCCTTCATCAGCTCTCTTTGACTTTTTTTTTTTTTTTTTCATGTGTTGAAATGGCTATGACTCAGAGAACCAAATTTACAGTAGTGGATGAGTGACATATAACCTCACCATGATTAGTACTCGATATACTTGAAAAGTCCTTTAATCCTGTGTGATTACATTAATGCCGTCTTTTAGCATGAAATTGTTAAATACTCAGAATGGAGCTGACATGAAACAACGAAAGCAACAACTCCTTTATGCATCAGCTATGGAATATCATCCTTGTCCTTGCCGTCGAGTTTCAGACTTTGACTTGATTACTATAACTGATATCTGTCTTTACCCGATGATGCAGAGAGCATGATTAATCCGCTTCAAGAAAGTGCTTATCAGAAACTCTAAACTAAAGTCCCTGTAATTGTCTTGTACAGCTTCTTTATATTATCTGCTCTGACTTCATTCCTCTCCATTTTTTCAGGTCATGAAATTTATTTGCAGCGTACCGAATTGCGAATGAGTTATCTGATTATGGTAAATCTCATTTGCCAAATGCTCGGAACTAAGTTGATATCTTTGCGAAAATAGTTTTACATGACAGGCTTGTGTAAATGGACTGTAACTCTGTGTAACTCTTATGGTTATATTTTACAGGCTCGATTCGGCCACCTAGCCGTTAATGGAGTGGTGCTGAGGGTCTGGCCCTCCAGGACTCACTCGCTTCGACTCATAATATTTCTTCTGAGCCATGTCAAAGTGAAATGCCACGTCCCCAGCAGCTTCCAGCAATGCCCGTGTCACTCCTCCATCACTTCCGGCGTCCTGCATCAGCTTGTCAGGGCCTGATCTCATCGAACCAAGACCTGGTTCTGTGTTGAGAGGACGAGTTTGGCTGCAAGGAAACCAGACGAGGACTAGAAGAAGAACAAGCGGAGCACAGAATCTCAGACTGAAAAAATCCATGTTTACAGATTTTCCTCCTTGTTAGTGTCTTCATGCTTGTATTGGTGTGGGCTTATATAGGCACGCATCATGGTCCTACATTGCTGTATTTTAACCCAAAGTTGATATCTCCATAATGAATTTTCTAAAACTAAAAGTCATTCGACATCCATCATGACCATCAATCTCAGACCCATCAATCCACAACTTCCTTTCCCAGCTTCACCGCCCAGCGTCATCCTCTCAAAATGGGTATTCGAGATCTCCAGGAAAACGCTCGTTTCTTTGACACAAGCCTCCGGTTTCCACAGGTACGAGGTTAAGCCAGAAACTGACACAGGAAGAAGCATATGAATTCATGCATGCA
Organism: Umbilicus rupestris; assembly: GCA_963678935.1. Lineage (NCBI taxonomy): Eukaryota > Viridiplantae > Streptophyta > Magnoliopsida > Saxifragales > Crassulaceae > Umbilicus > Umbilicus rupestris. Next base: position 15,606,426 of record OY787611.1, on the reverse strand, counting down.
GGTCAACAAGGCCGTTGACTGAACTCCAAAGCCCAATAAGTCGGCCCATTTTGAAAATTTGGGCTTCGGCCCAGTTGTGAACAACACAAGGTCCTGTCGCGTCCACGTCGGTTATATCAGTCGCAGTGGTCGTCGGTACCTGTCAGTTTCTCAACCAACCCACCAAACCTGCAGCAGCTAACTACAGCGAGCAATGGCTGCAAACCACCATTGTCGGAGTTTCTCCATTGCAGCAGACGAACTGGGTCTGGATCATACTCATTCTCCGTTCAGTCTACAATGGCGATTACCGTTGTCGACAGAGCTCAAGTGTTCCCATCCGAATCTCCGTTCGACGCCGATCATGTCCTCTCCTTGTCCAGCCTCGACACCGACCCGAATCTCAACGTCATCTTCCGCTACCTCCGGGTTTACAAAACCAGCGTTGATGGAAGAAGAAGCAGGCCTTTTAAAGTTATCTCCGAATGTCTCTCGAAAGCGTTGGTTCAGTACTATCCATTGGCCGGCACGCTCCGATGCCGTGACGGGAGGCTCGAGTTGCACTGCGCATCGAGTAAAGGAGTGACCTTGATCAAAGCTGAAGCGACCCAGACGCTGGCGTCGTTGAATTACCTCGACGACCCAGCTGCGCATTTCGTCGAGCAGTTGGTGTACGACCCAGATATCAAAACGGGTCTGTGTAATCCGTTTGTTCTGCAGGTTACGGAGTTTGAATGTGGTGGGTTCACTCTCGGGGCGACGATACACCACGCGTTGTGTGACGGAATGGGCTCGACGCAGTTTTTCAATTCCATGGCTGAGTTTGCTAGGGGGTTGACTCGGTCAACGGTTGAGCCGGTTTGGGACCGGGCAGCATTATTGGGTCCGAGGAGCCCTCCGCGTGTGGAGTTTCCGGTTCAGGAGGTGTTGGGTCTGGATAAGGAGTTCCCGCCGTACTGTCTGATGGATGGCCCTGTTGTGAGGGAGTGCTTTGATGTTCAGGATGAGGTTTTGGAGAGGTTTAAGGATGTTTTGCTGGAGCAGTCAGGTGTCAAATTTACCACATTTGAGGCTCTGGGTGCTTACATTTGGAGGGCCAGGTACAGATTTCTTATATCCATTCCTCCTCATTTAAATGTCAATTGCTGCGCTTGCTTGCTCCAAAAATAGATGAAACATTTTGAAGGTTTCAGTTTTAGTGATTGGGATCAGAAGATTTTAGTTGCCCCAGTTTTACTGGTTTCAGTTTTATGTTACATTGATCTTACTTTACAACCTTTGGAGGAACTCCTTGCTCTGGTCATCATTGCTCGCCATTTTTTAGAGACATGTAAATCTGACGAGGCAATGCTTCTCCTGCGAAAACTCCTTCGCCTAGGATGTTCTGAGTTTTGATATTAGTATTGTCGGTGAATGTTGGCTTTGTGTAGTTTCCACGAGCTGAATAGATTTTGTTTCCTGAGTTTTAATCTTCTGATGGTTTGTTGGATATATTGAAATTGAGGGTGTTTTCTGATCAGGGTGAAAGTCTTTGGAGTTCCGGGCCATGAGAAGGTCAAGTTTGCTTACTCTCTGAATATCCGGAAGCTAGTTAAACCACCTCTGCCTACTGGTTATTGGGGCAACGGCTGCGTCCCCATGTACGTGCACCTCACTGCCAGTGAACTACTCGAGAAACCCATCTGGGAAACAGCCGAGCTGATCAGAAAGAGCAAGAGAAATGCGACCGACGAATACGTTCGCTCGTTTATTGATTTCCAAGAGATGAATTTCAGCAAGGGGATAACTGCTGGAAAAGGAGTAAACGGATTCACTGACTGGAGACACTTGGGACACTCCACGGTCGACTTCGGATGGGGCGGCCCTGTGACAGTTTTTCCGCTCTCCAACAACATTCTTGGTAGCACCGAGCCTCGCTTCTTCTTGCCATATTCTTCCGCAATTGCGGAAAAGAAGGATGGATTCAAAGTTCTGGTTTGTCTGCCTCTCCGCGGCCTGCCTTATTTCAGAGAAGAGATTAGAAATCTCTAAACTCAGTCCCGCCAACTGAGCTAGGTCAAAATAAAGTCAACGTGGTCGTTACGTATTTTGGAAATCTTTAAGAACCTTAAGCTACAAGGTGAACATGTTTTGAATACTGAATGAAGCTCAAGGCTCCAAGCATTGTGACGTGTGCTTATGAGCTAGCTAGATCTAGATCCTCTCTATATGTCCTTGTCCAAATAGTTGAGTGAAAAACTCTAACACTAACCCTAATAATATTTAATGTTCATGGAGCATGAAAATGTGGCTAAAAGGACGTCAAACATCTCATCGATTAGGATTTAATTTTTGATGAGGTTAGAACACGAGTTCTGATGGGGTATGGGATAGATAGAAAAAAAAAAAAATTGTGAACCGACAGGTGGATCAATTTTTCAAGTAGATAAATAACATGTGCTTTATAAGATTGTATATGCATTCACATTTATGGTTAGTGGTTAATCGATGAGAATAAATAAACTAATCGCATCGTTATTAATGGATGGGAAGATACAGTTGGATATGGTGTTCAACTAATCTGATGTTGAAATAGTTATGGGCATGGGAGCATGTGGTGAGAGAATTTGAGATTGAAAAGTCAAAATCCTCTCAGCACCTCCCAACAGCTGCTAGTTTAGCACCTGCTGGATGCATATGCTCTAAATAGAACGCTTGTATTGTAGAATAAATATGAAATCAACTTTGATGTGTGTATATTTGTGCCTAGTCCTTGAAAAGATAGTCCAAAGTGGGACGCAGGGTCATGAAAACAAGGTAATAAGTTTTCTCAGTCGGGTGTATCGAATCGAAGAAGACGTACTTGGACGCATCGTGGCACACCCATGACCCGGAATTGCACAGGATTGTCGTCTCCACGTATCCGGTCCCACAGCATCCTGTGGTCACCTTTTCAAACCCTAAAACGACAAGAACAAATGATCAAAATCTTATTCGGTTAGAACAGTTTCTTAAGTACTAACTAACAAACATTGGCTCACCAAATCTGTCTCGTTGTTGGATCATGGCAATCACTGGATTGTAAATGTCGGAGTAAACAACCTTGACCCCATGAGCAGCTCCCTCCGCGGCCACCTTAGCCACCTCCGCCTCCAGCAGCCGATTATAGCCTCGCGCGATGGCGTTGTATGAATCCATGCAACTGCGGTGTAGCGGACTGGATTTGGAGTAGAGCGTGATCATAATAGGCAAGCATCCTATTGGAGGAAGCCCCCCTACACAGATCTTCTTTGCTCCTTCTCTCAACAGTCCCTGAAACTCATCATAAACACTCGAAAAATTATCCTACATTATTAATTTAAAAATTAGTTTGATATGATATATTGAATTATAAAATCGTAACTATTAAACTTAATATTTTAAATCGCATAAAATATGCTCACACCAATCACTCAACGATCAAATTCAATACGATGACAAGAAAGTCACATCATTCAAACCGTTTTGGCATTCAAGGTCCCAACAACAAAATTCCAGCTTGATATAGCTGGCTAACGACGTCATTTTGACACACGACAACCTTGGACGGGAGATTACCTGAGTGAATTGGTGGACATATTGGACGATGAGTTTTTCAAACTCCCATACGGTGTAGCTCAGCCGGCGAGCTGGTAGTGTGATATAGTTTACCACGAAATCATTAGTCCCTGCACTGATTACATACAAGGCTTTGCTGATCAGCTCCTCTGTTCCCTTCCTCCCAATCCTCTGTGCAACCTTGGATTTGTATTCTCTGAAGTTCGCAAGCTGTTCTGGCATCGATAATGCACCCTGTTAAAAAATAATCCATCACATTCCAAACTACGTGAGCTGAGCTAAATTGGAGTAGAGGGCCGGAGAGATTAGATACACTGATTTTTGGAGTTAGAGGGTCAAATCCACTCCCGGCGGAGGCGAAGCTAACTCCGGTTATCAGCTCGTCTAAGCTGAGGTTGGGATCCAAATAGGGTGGGATCAAGTCCTTGACTCCTGCATACGCAGCTGCCGACATAGATCCGACAAAACACAGAGCTAAGAGATAATATTCATGCAGAGAGGGAGAGGGAGGGATGAGATATCATACCCATGAAATCCGGGACAAGGCGGCCATTGGAGAATCTGCCGGTGGGCTGGTGGTCAGGTAAATCCTGGCCGTAGGGAGGGAAATCACTAGTGAAAGGTGTTCCAATGAAGTTATTATTACCAGGATCGGCCGTAGAGTCCCCGAACACGAATACAGCCGGAACTGCTGGCTTCCTCCTACTCCCGGCAGCTTCAACGTTGCTGGTTGAAATCACTAGAAAGATGTTCATCAACACAATCATCAATCTCATTGTCCCCATTTTGAGCTCTAAACCCTACGATTTAGACCAGTTTCTGAGCCTGTCTTCTCTTGTTTTATAGTGCACAAACTTGCCAGCACATTTATTGAACCAGGACATGAACCAGAAAGGCATTGTTGAGGTATATCATCAATTAACACCATATGATGTCGTGTCCTTGTCCAAATAATTGAGGCTGTAAAAAACACTACATTTTATTCAATGAAATTGAATCATATATGGAAAGTGTTGTTACATAATTATGGCATGTCAAAAGATTGTTCAAGACTTTGTACAACCAACCTATGCAGTATAAGTATGAGCATATTTGAAAAATCTGGCAGTACGAAAAAATAGGATATTCAAACGAGAAGATAAATCTGCACAATATTTGAAGATTACAACAGTAAACAAAGCCAGCATGTGAAAAATCAGCAGATATGGTTTGAAGATAATGCTAACAAAATCACAACAAATATTCAAAGGAATAAATCTTAACAAACTAGTTGGATTTGTAGGGTGCATCTCAGTATAAATACAAACAACACACAGCCTATGAAGGTATGCTTGGGGGAGAGAACCGTGAGCTGATCTTGAAAGATTACCCAAGCATCAAAGACAATCTAGAAAGCATATGATCTTAAACTATCACGGACATCACAAGGCTGAAGAAAGTCACTTCGGGAGAAGGACTTGGACAGTGGTAGAGACGAGAAGTCTCACATTCAGGGAGAGCATAAATATCAATCACTATTAGATGAGTAGAGGTTAGAATAGAGAGGGATTCTGTTATTATGTAACGTTCTTGTACTCGATCGTGATATAGTTAATTGGTTCCCACGGGCTTGGGAGACGTAGGCTGATTTATAACCGAACTGGATAATCTGTCTTGTGCATTTAGTACGTAGGATTGATTATTATCTGTCAAATTACGCAGCTTGTTCAAGAAATTATACTACTGACAAATTGAATAAGTTCCTATCGTCCAGCATTCAGCATTTTCAGAAAGATAGCATCAAAGACAATCTAGAAAGCATATGATCTTGAACTATCAATGGACATCACAAGGCTGAAGAAAGTCACTTCGGGAGAAGGACTTGCACAGTGGTAGAGACGAGAAGTCTCACATTCAGGGGGAGCATGAATGTCAATCACTATTAGATGAGTAGAGGTTAGAATAGAGAGGGATTCTGTTATTATGTAACGTTCTTGTACTCGATCGTGATATAGTGAATTGATTCCCACGGGCTTGGGAGACGTAGGCTGATTTATAACCGAACTGGATAATCTGTCTTGTGCATTTAGTACGTAGGATTGATTATTATCTGTCAACAGCTTATTTAAGAAATTATACTACTGACAAATTGAATAAGTTCCTGTCGTCCAGCATTCAGCATTTTCAGAAAGATAATGTGGACCGATCATTCCATAAATAGATGGATATGGTTTGTATTTAAATGAATGGGCATTGAATAGATACATTTCATGGGCTGGCCCAGTTAAAAGCCCAATAACATAAACTTGGCGGCCCAATTCATGGTTCGGAGTGTTTGAATAGAGTCGACGAAACGATGCGTTTTGAAAGAAAGCCTCTGACAAGAATTGTTGTTTAGAGCTTGGAGCTAACAATGGCTTCCATCAGATGCCTCGCGCTCCAATTCTCTTCAATCCATTCACAACCCAGAAACCCTAACCCCCAAAAGCTCCATACTTTAACATTTACATCACTCAAAGCCTCGAGAATTTCCCTAACAATCCGCGCCTCTTCGTCTTCGCCGTCTTCAAGGTATATCCCGACCACAGAGGACGAGGTTCTGAAAGCAATATCTGATTCCGATGAAAGCGTGCTCCCATGTGTGAGGACGTACGAGAACGAATTGGGTCGTTTGGTTTTGGTGGGTGCGGTTGATTTCCAGCAGGCTTTGACAGCCGCCGCTGCGGATGGCGGCGAAGCTGCCGGAGAACATTTGGATTCTGGGATGCCGGCGATGGTGGTGGAGACTGTGTATCCTGGGACGTCTGGGGAGCGCAGCACAATCTCGACTAGGTTGGTAAGTCGCATCCTTTCAAAAGATTCCCGCATGTATGATTTGACGGAGTTGTGAATTGATGAGTAGTTTTTAGGGTTTGATAATTTCATGACCGTTTTCTTCAGTTTCTGCCTAGTCAAAAAGTTTTGGATAAAGCCAGGAAGCTCCGAGGTTCGATCACTGAGGAAATGCTGTCAACTACTAATTCTAAAAACATACTTGCTATGACATTTAAGCAAGTGGTGTTGCAGCAGATATGGAGTTTTGAACTGGTTTTGTTGAATCCAGGAAGTGAAAGAAATATGGATGAGTTAGACACTCCACGGGAGGTTAGTTAGATGATGTAGAGTGTATATGTTGCGCGGGTGTGACATGTGACTGATCGGTTTGGTTCTCTTGTTCATTTACCATCGGCAGGTTCAAACAGCATTCACCCTCAGCTCTTCGGATGAAAAGGTTGTTTCTGCACTAGCGGAAGTTATTTGCAAATTTGCATTGGAAAATACAGAGAGGTCTTTCGTTGAGGGCTCACGTCGGAAGTCACTAAATAGCTTCTTACCATGGTTTTGGAAGCCGGAGAGAATTGTCTCAAGTGATAACACGGTGATCCTGTATAAGTTAAATGACTATGCAATCAGCCAAAATGCGAAAAAATTGCTTGAAACTTTTAATTTAGCAAAGGGAGAATATAAGCCAGTGGGAAGAAAACTAAATGTCTTTTGGGCTAAATCATCTTTGCACGCTGAATTGGAAAAGATCGGAGGTCCAGAATTTAGTTCATGGGTGCGCGAGTACATTCCAGCTTACACGCTGCAAATTGATGCTGATGAGTTTACTGATGTAAATTTTGATGGCTGGAAAAGAACAGAAGGAAATACGTGGGAAGTTGTCCTTACACACTCCCAAATGGTGTGTAATTTTTGTTTCCGTTGGACTGAAAAAGGGTGAAGTAATTAAATCCTGCTTTCAACTATGATACTTATGAGGATGCAATCTTGCAGGTTGAAATGGGCAATGTTCTCGATATGTATTATGAAGATATCTACACACTTCCTGATAAACAACTATCATCAGGCATCAGTGCAAAGTTTACCAACGTGCCGAAGACAAAGGTATGCATTGTTTGTTGAATACTGGTTTCCCCCGTTAAGTTATGGATGGAAGTTGCTGCGTCCATATTATGAAACGCCTTGCATTTTAGAAGCTTTCTTCTGAATCGCATTAGTTAAACAAGAAGTCTCAATTGGGAAATTTCGTCAAGCATTTATACATTATGTATATTTTATTTCATTCAGATATTTGGGTATGGGATTGTTCCCCTTGATCTTCATATGCTTTAAGGAAATGCTTTACTTGTATACATGACAAGTTTTCATTTCCTGTACAGAGAAACTCTTCCTTTTTAACAACTCTGTCTGTTACTCTCGCATCCGGAATACTTCTATTTACAATTGGAATTCTGGGTCGAATATATATGCCTCATCTTTATAATGGAAGAAGGAACGGTGAAAGTAACCCATTGCCTTCATCAACCGAAGCTAATTACATTCGCAACAAGCTTGTTGATCCTGCCAAGGTTAGCTTGATACCTAACAAGCTCCTGAGTTTGTATGCATTAGGATTAGCTGGTGCCTTGGCTCATCTATCATATCATTATGACAAGAATATTTCTATTGTTTGTAGTTGGAGGCTCTATGCATTTCAGTTGTGAAAAAGATCAAGGATGCTTGCGGTTTGCTTGAAGAACTAAGAGCAGAATCTAGCACTGGTGCGTGGATTGGAGAAATTCCACCATACCTGACATCAATCAAAGCTGATGCCGGAAGTGAAGAGAATTCTATCATCAGTACGCATTTGGAGAAAACTGATACAGAACCGCCATCACCTTCTATGGAAGACATTGCCAGCTTTCAGGTAACTGAAGTGATATTCCATCACTACATTTGATAAAAAAAATTCAAAGATCTCTCTTCGACAGTCTGAGACCTTATAAATAAATCTCCTTGTTTCTTATTATCGAGTACCTTTTTATATCAATCTGGTAATCAATCCCAACTTGAAATGTTTCAGGTAGTTATGACGCTTGACGGCAAGATTGTTGGGTTTCAGCCAACAAACCGTGTAGCTGTAAATCATTGGGCAACAAACCCCTTGGCCAAGGAGCTATATGGTGGGAAAACACTTTCGCCGGGTGAGGGAGGTTCCATAGTTTCTCATTGTTTCACGTCTAGAACATCCCTGGTACCGAGTCTCACCTTATCTTCCTTAGCAGGTATTCTAGAGCCTGGTCTCAGTGTCCCGTTCCCGAATGAAGCTGTCCTTGTTGAGCTGCTGATGTCAGTAAACCCCAAGACACGATTCGCTTTAGCTAGACCAGCAGCCCTCTGATCTGTTACATCCATTGCAAGAGCTTCCTCACTGTGCTTGCTTCATTGCCGTCTGTTCAGACTGCTCGGACGAAGCCAGGCCAGCGGTGTAGAAGAACACAGCAGATTAGGGTCCTGATAGTCAAATTCCATCAATTTTGTTTGTAACTTGATCAGGAAGATGTACTTGAAATCGAGCTACCAGATGAAGAACTCCAATTTTCTCAAAAGAAGAAGAATGTGGCGACAAAATATCAATCCGCCCAGTCACCCAAACTCGCTGATAATCACCCCAACAGCATCAAAATCTCTGCTTTATCAACCGGCGATGGATGACCACTGTTTAAACCTCCTGGACAAGCTCCGACACCCACGCACTCCGAGCGTCTCCGTTGACACAGCTCCCTTCCCCCAACATTGATGATTCCTTCATCTTGGGCCTGACCGAAGCCCAAGCCCAATAAACAAGGCGCATAACCCATCCGTTCCCAAGCCCACTAAATCAACGACTCTCATCTAACGACAACACGTCATCAATCCGTGTGAGGAACATATCGATCAATCCTAGCCGTTGCTATAAAACTCATCGACGGTATTGTCAACTTCTCTTGCAAGCAACTTTTCCAAAAACCCTATTTATATCCTCAAATCGTCTGACGGTTTAAGAACGCGAAGGATCTTAGCAATGGCTCGAACGAAGCAGACTGCACGCAAATCTACAGGCGGAAAAGCTCCACGAAAGCAGCTTGCCACAAAGGCAGCCCGAAAATCCGCTCCAGCCACCGGCGGTGTGAAAAAACCGCACCGTTTCCGTCCAGGAACCGTCGCGCTTCGCGAGATCCGGAAGTACCAGAAGAGCACCGAGTTGCTCATACGCAAGCTCCCGTTTCAGCGCCTCGTCCGCGAAATCGCTCAGGACTTTAAGACTGACCTTCGTTTCCAAAGCTCAGCTGTCGCCGCGCTGCAGGAAGCCGCAGAGGCTTATTTGGTTGGGCTTTTTGAAGACACTAATCTCTGCGCAATCCATGCGAAGAGAGTAACAATCATGCCGAAAGACATCCAGCTCGCCAGACGCATCCGAGGCGAGCGCGCCTGACAAATGATGAAAAGTTGATTCGTATGTTGGAAATACTCTCCGATTTTCATCAATGAAATTCAAATGTTCATTTGTTGCCCTTTTGTTTGGAAAGACGATGACTGCTTAACGGGCCGGCCCAAGAAATGAGGGCATTTCAATATTGGGCCCAGTCTGAGGGCCCGTTGTATTGGCCACCGGCCACGTGGCGAACTATATTATCGTACATAGATCAAGCAACCCTTTCTAGAAAGTTCCTCGAGAGTTAAACATATCCCTTCCTGAAGAACACAATGACATCTCATCCTGCCTTTGAGTCTTCTCAGGAAGCTCGGAACCTGTTGCTGCTGCGGCCGACCTAGTTGGTTGGTTCTCTGGTCCCATGCAAGAAGAATAAGAAACCACCTAGAAATTGCACCCGACACCAATAATAACAAAAAGCCATAAATGAAGCAAAGCAGCTTTGAAAAATCTCTTTCCAAATCCAACAAGATCTCATTAGATAAGGCTAACTGTACAACACCGCATCATCATTACACTAAAGCCAGCTTTGGCTAGAAATATTTGACACGCATAAATATTACAGACTTCTTCTTCTCGGTGATGGTGCTGGTGGTGGTCCTCCACACCCTTGTCAGCTCGCCACTACTGGTTCTTGCTTCCATGGTGGCCACAGCCTCCATCAAGCCTTTTCATACCCTGTGACGGCCACCCGGGACGCGTGGCGACTTCTGTGCGATCTGCATGTTGACTTTTCATTGCTCCTTGCAATGAAGCATCGCTATTACCTCATTGTTCCTCGTCAACAATTTCCGCAGCGTCCACTTTCTTGACACCTGCGCAGATCACATCACTCTGAAATTGAATCCTCATGCACCACGTAACCCTCTTGTACCTCATTTCATAATTATACGTATAGGAGTTTGTATACGTATAAGACACTGTAAGAGAAGCAGCGTGAGACAGCGACCGTGTCGGAGAAAAGTGATACGAAGTGGCTGTCGCTGTCAGAACATCCAGAAACTACTTTATAAATTTCATCATCTTCCACGTTCAAGAGAGAGATGAGGTAGGTCAAGCAACCAGGCTGCGTTGAATACTCCACGCTTCCACGCGTGATGATCAACGCCACGCGGCAGCATCCCATTAGCGGACTTACACTCGCTCTCTTTCCCGTCGGGCCGGTGCGAAATAAACGATTGGACCGGTGTACTGCCACGTAAGCTTTATCCAGCCGACACGCGCGGCTGCATGAGCCGACACAATCCGGAACCGTTGGATTGGTTTTTTCAATCTTCAGGAGCTAATCTGGCAACGTAACCCGCCCGAGCCAAACATTATTAAATTAAGGCGGCTACACATAAAACAGTCAAACGCCACGTTGACTATCTTCTTGTTGAACCAATCAACTCTTCAGCGCTTCATTTCAAGGCTATAAATCCAACCCTTCTGTCATCCATTCCTCTCATAACCCACAAACACCCAATTCTCAAGCCTGCCCACAAGGACTGGATCTTTGTTGGAATCTGTAAAAATGGCTCCGGTAAAGGCGGCCGGAGTGAAGCCGGCGGGAAAGGAGGCGCATTTCAGAGGAGTGAGGAAGAGGCCGTGGGGTAGATATGCGGCAGAGATCAGAGATCCGAAGAAGAAGAGCCGAGTGTGGCTCGGGACATTTGATACGGCGGAGGAAGCCGCCAGAGCTTACGACGCCGCGGCAATTGAGTTTCGGGGTGCGAAGGCGAAGACCAACTTTCCCTACCCCGTGCACGGCGGCGCCACCCTCCCCGAGAATATAGAAAACCCAGAAACCGTACAGCCGAATCTCAGCCCTAGTCCAAGCAGCACCGTTGAATCCTCAAGCCGTGAAAGCTACACCCCCGCCGTGTCCTCGGCCCTCGAACTCAACCTCGGGACTGGTTCCACCACCGCACCGTCCGCCGCGTTCGGCAGCCCGATCCGTTTCCCATTCCAGCAATTCCAACTCGCTGCAGGATCTCCGATCTCCGGCTTGTTACAGTCCAACCTCATCCCGACCACCGACATGTTCTTTTTCAATCCAGCCACGCGGAACGCATGGCCATTTAATTTCCAACCTTACCCAAACCTAAAAACATCCCAAACCGCCGCCGCTGTAAACTTCCACGGTCCGGCTCAGAGCGACTCAGACTCGTCCTCCGTCGTTGATACGAGCAATAACCGTGAGCCCACCTCCAGACCTGCCGTCCTCGACTTCGATCTGAACTTCCCTCCTGCTGACTCCACCGCCGCCTGACCACCGTCATGACCGAAAACTCCTCGCCCAAAGCCCAATTTAACACGATCGTTTAGTACAAATCTTTTATATATAATTATTTAGCTCCAGTCAGGTTTCTGATCAATTTTTCGCGACAGCTTCTGCCATTGTTGTTGTTCCTCAATCCCAGTTTAATAACAGAATTTCTCAACTTTCCTCGTCCCACATCATCGTAACACTTCTCTACAAGTTCCCGTTCAGCTAATCAAACATTAGTATAAATGGGCGGTGGGGTCGGTGGCCAATGGTGCGGTTTTTTCAAAGGTGGGCCGCAGATGAAACTCGCACGTATTTACGCGTCTCGCAGCCGTGTGTCTACATGCATGGAGATTCTCGATGTTCTGTTCCACACGTGTCACGTATCTGTTGGTCGGCGTCGCAGCTAATGAGAGCAGCATCTTGAGCTTTTTTTTATCTGATGTGTTTCGAGTTTCGATGCGAGACGGTGACGACTTTCGCAGCACGTGGGGCCTACGTGGACGTGGTCCAACCGCCGCTACTGTGGATCCTCCAGTCACCTGCTTCTCGTTTTCTTATTAAATTTTATTAACTAATAGATAAAAATGTATTTGGGCCAGAGAATTAGGTCAGCAGATTTGGGCGGGCCCATGAATCATTTGGGTCCCCAGGAGCGTCGTGCGACCTGGGAGGTTATTTTCAGCCATAATTTTATTTATAATTAAAGTAATCCTTTTATCATTCTATGTCGAAATAGATAAACATTTGGTGAGTGAGGCTATAAAGTTTAGGATAAGTCAGTAACAAATTTGGTCAACCTAATTTCAGGGATCTTGTTGTTTTATGTTACTTTTGTTCTTCTTTTTTTTAGTTTAAATTTTCAATTGAACGGAAGTTGAAATAGTGAGAAGAATCGAGAGTTAGCTATTTAAATAATATTAGATTCCACCAACGGAAGCTTTCATCGTCTTGGGACAACAATGGTACAAAACGCTAAACACAAGACATGTGTTTGATTAGAGAAAGTTGAACGCTGGATTGATCGGATTAGTGAATAGAACAACATAGAAATGACTGCCGCCGGCGCCAGTGAGCTTGCCGGAGAAAATATGTACATAGAGGGGTCGAGCAAGCACTGATGCCGCTTGCTACCAGCATGAAAATCGTAGCTCAATAAGATCAATACTGACAGTACGACACCGTTTTATTGAATTCACCCTTAACAGGCGCATTGACGTTTCACAGCCACAGTGGTGGCGGCTCGTTTAAATCCACAGCCAGCCCTCGAGCGACGGCCCCAAAACCCGATACGGGACGGCCCTGGCCCGCTTCAGATCTGGTGGTTTCGTCCATGGCTGCAGCCTCGGAAGAGGGTGAAGAAGAGCCAACCATAATGCCATGGTCTTTGGGAATACCAGTTTGGAGAAACTCGCTGAACGTGAAGCGTCGACCACAACCGCCGCCACCGCCGCATCCAGCTCCGGCGCGCTGTACTCTTTGAATTAGCTGGTGGTGGCCGTGGTTGGGGCCAAGCTTGAGATCTAGAGGAAGCCCAGAAGGCGGTGGCGGGGAAGCTGGAAAGTTGGTCTTGGCTTTTGATCCACGAAGCGACCTTGCAGCTCCGTCGTAAGCCAGCGCTGCTTCCTCCGGCGTGTCAAATGTTCCTAACCAGACTCTCGTCTTCTTCCATGGATCTCTTATCTCCGCTGCGTACCGCCCCCATGGCCGCTTCCTCACTCCCCTGTAGTGCACTGCTCGTCCAGACTCCATTTCCAGAAACCCTAAGAACCAGACAAACCCTAATCCAACTCACTCCAATTCAAACTCCACAGACAGCCGATGAACAAGAACATAAAAAAACACGACAGTTTCCGAGCTTGCTTCTGGCATTTACACACAGATTTATAAACAAAGGATGATAAGTTACTGAGTGGGACCCATTGGGGGTTAACGTGATCATCTGTTGGACGGCAGAGAATCTCACCCGTCAGATTAAACCCTCTAATAACAATAAACGGTGACGATCAACTGTAATGAATTAGTTAGTTATTAATAGTTGAGGGTTTGCAATGGGTGGAAAAGAAATGTGTGATAAAGGTGGTGGCTGCCGCCGCTTGACTAGACGTGTCGGAGGGGCCAGGTGTTTTGCTGACGTAAGCCCTATTCTAAGAAAGTACGGCGTTGGTAAGCGGCGCCTGCAAAAATCTACTTACTATAATACTCTTTGAGGTTTTAGCTTCCTACTCTTTTATTTTATATATTTTTAATTGTTAAAAAATGAAAAGAAAACGGAGAAATAGATAAGGTGGTCATTGTGGTGGGAAATGTATTTTGTCGTTTTCTGTTGCGACAGAGAAAGAGAGGAGTGGTTGGTGTCAGAAGCGGCTGCACGTCCCCCATGTGGGCTCCACGTGTCTTAATTATTGTCGAGTGCTGGGAGACAACGCGAAAGGTAATGGGCCGGATTTGGCTTATTGGGCCGTGTGCGATATTTGAACCATCGATAGGCCCAATAGACACCCAGTTGCGCCTCGAGGCAGGCCCACTTCTACATCCAAGTAATGTAAAAATAAATCAAATTAAATAATGCAAAATAATTGTCATTCTAATAAATCGTAAACAACTCAATACGTTATCGACCTAAAGAGCAAACCTCTACCTTGAAAAATTAAAAGGATCACAGTTGTCCGAGCTCAACGTGGATGTAGCATTATTTATGGTGCGAACCACAAGAAAAAGTCTTGGTAGTCTCATTTCAGTTTTGTTTCTTTATGTTCTTGAATTATTAGGGTTAGGCAGTATCTGTTCTTGCATGTTTGTAGAAAGTTTAGTAAGCTCGTAATTTACTACAATAATCTTATATATCTTCTGAAAATGAAAACCCTAGCTACAATACATCGATTTTTGTTGACGTAGGAGTAGGTATGCTGTGTTCTACAACATGTTATGATCTTCTGAAAATGTAACCCTACCACTCTACCAGTTGAGACAGACCCAGCCCATAACATGGGCTAGTATAGTTTTGACAAAGTAAAGAGAATATTATTGAAATGGGGTGGCGGAGGTGGACCTACGGGAGATGGTCGGTCGGTTGTGGGGCGGTTGTTTTTGAGTGACTTATCTGTAGGGCTACTTGTGGGCTCACTCCCGCCACCCCCTTTGATCCACTTGGATATTGACGTGTCATATTGCCCCACTAGCTTACACTCCTTAAACCATTTGTACTTTGTTCTATCGCACTAACCTTCACTAATTGACACTTACGCATGTTAACAAAACACTCGTTTTTTCCCCCTCATAATTTAGGGTTTACAAGAACAAGAGAACAAAAAGTTCACGCAGGCGGCAGAAATAAAGTCCACTTATTGAGGATTAGATGCCGACTTATATAATATATTATTTCTTACAATACGAGATAGTTACAAATGAGATACGTCAAAAAATTGGTCATATCTATTATGTCGCAGAAATTAAATATAATAATCTCTTTATAAGAATTCATCCGTCAGAACCTTTTATAAGAATAAAGAAGATTTCTGATTCAAAATACGGAATATTAAGACATGTATATTTTGGCCCATCATCAAATGCTATGGAAGTTGGTGATGAAGAGTGTGTAAAATAACATGTTGGATGTGGAAACCAAGTACACGTTTAATCTAGGGTTTTGGTTACAGTACAAACATGAAGGTGCGAAAAGACTCACGTCGTCGCCACCTACTCTTTGTCTGCTTCCTCTTTGTCCACTCTCCGGAGTATTTACAGAGAAGTTAAACCAGCAAACGCTCCATGGATGATGCTGCCTGATGACCCATTTGGTTGGCCACACGCCACAGCCTATTAGCTAAGCTAAGCTTGTTTGCTTCTTCTCTCTATCTCTCTCTCTCTCTCTATCCTTGAATTATTTGACACTTGCTGGTTTGTTTTGTAGCTCTTGGAATCAGAATCTCCCTCCCTCCTTCTCTCTCTCTCTGATTCAGACATGCATCAAACAGCATTCCACATTCCTTTCTGTCCTCTCTATTACTAAAATATTCAACTGTTATATTCTCAAGATCTGGCCACACCCATTAGCTAAGAAGCTCAACCTCATTCCTTCATCTTCATCCGTCTCTCTCTCCGATGATAACGGTGGTTGCAGCGGTCGTGGTTTGATGGGTTATGTAATGGATCGAAGGCAAGTAGCTGACCAGAATCAGCGGCCGGAGCAGCCCAACCGTTTTCTAAACTGTCCCCGGTGTAATTCCACCAACACTAAATTCTGCTACTACAACAACTACAGCTTGTCTCAGCCCCGCCACTTCTGCAAGGCTTGTAAGCGTTACTGGACTAGAGGCGGAACTCTGCGCAACGTCCCTGTCGGCGGCGGCTGTCGGAAAAATATCAAGCGTGTCAGGAAACCCCCATCATCAGCATCATCTTTATCTCTGCTTGCTGACGCGCCACCCTCATCATCCAACCAGATTTCTCAAATGGGCACGTCCATGGCGGCGGCTGCTGATGGAGCCACCGACAATCTCCTTGCTCCTCTGTTTTACAGCTTGGCGGGTATGAGTAGCAGCTACGAGGATCTGATCAAGCAGCAACAGGGCAGCTTTTCAGACATGAATGTCGGCAGCATCGATGACCCAACTGATTCATTCCTCTCAGGCTACAACAACCGCATCTCTCTCCGGCTTCCTCCTCCTCCATCCTCTGTGTACCTCCAAGACAAAGATTCTGGAGCTGCTGGACAGGACACAAACAACCAAGGTCAGCTCCGACAGAAGCTCTTCCCTTTCCAAGCAATGCAGCAAGAACAACCGAGAAGCACCACCTTAGCCGGTGGTCATCTCCCGGAGGACCCACAAGCCCGGAGATGGAACAATAACAATGTAGATCATCATCGAGACCAGAATGATCAACGTCATAATAGCTCGGTGTACTGGGCTGGTCACCTGGCCGACATGGATAGCTAAGTTCGAGTAATCCTGTCGTCACTTCTCACATACAGAGCTTGCTTATCATACTGCCAGTTTTTTAATCCCTTCATTCTATGCGCTCAATGAACTTCTCAGGGATCGGAGTGATCATGTCATCAGCAACAACAACAAGACCCAAACCCAGACAGCTGAATTCTTAAGGCTAAGCTGGCCATGCATGTCTTTGTTGCTCTGAGAGGAACCTCGGATCCCTTTACAACAAATGTACTCGAAATTCAAACCCAATCGAGAAGTTCTTCCATTATTCTCCATCCGCAGGTCTAAACGCTTCAAATTCTAACCTGGTCAACTTGTGGTCAAACTAAGATTTCAAAACTGCGAGAGATTATCTAACAACTAAATCTCTATGAGTTCGTCTCCGCCGCAGCCCAAATTCTACACAAATCAATAACTCATAATGAACTGAAATGGGCATAGTTTGAACTCCAAGTCATACATCGGAGTACACCAACCCGCGGTGAAGCTAACTCGCGAGACTCCGGGGCTCAACAGGCCATGAATCGACGGCGTTCCTCGTCACAGACGACATGATCGTTTGATCAACTGATGATGTGATGCTTTGCTTCAGAACCGCTGCTCTGTTTTTCTCAACCGCTTTCTTCATCAGTTTCGACTCAGATTGGTGTTGCGTTTACACGTGTCGTCATGATATGGTACCACGTGTCATCCATAATGTAACGTGGCTGTGCCACCGTTCCCGTAGTCTACGCCTACGCGTTCGTCCAACTTATTTTATATCGGGCCAGGGTGAAAAGTGGGCCTTGACGCAAGCCCAATCAAGAGATCATTTCTCGAGTAATTTCACTCCTTTGAATGAATTAATTACTAAAGTCATTATTATTAAAAAATACAACAAAATTGAAATCCCATTCTCAACCTAGTACAAGTGAAAGCGCAACCTCGGAGTGGCGCGAGCCAGCAATGGCGAGGCCATGAAAAGCAGGGAGTCATCGCACGCGTTGAGATCCACTTTGTCTGTCCCAGCTGGTAAACTCCAATCAAAAGCTTGAAGAAGCCTCGCGAGTAGCATAACTGTCATAACCGTTCCGAGAGTTCCAGCAGGGCAAACTCTCCTCCCGACCCCAAAGCTCAGAAATCCAAGATCAGGGTCAGTAATGGTGCTTCGAAGGACCCCTCCGTTACTCATATGTCGATCAGGATCGAAGGTTAAAGGGTTGTCCCACACATTAGGGTTTCTGCCCAGGTCAAGTCTGCTGATGAGTATGTGGCTCCCTTTAGGTATAAAATAACCACCCACTGTCGCATCCTCAGTCGCGAAATGTGGTGGGATGAAAGCTTGGATAGGGTGGAGTCGAAACGCTTCCATCAAGATTGCTTTTATGTATTTGAGCTCTGAGATGTCGGATTCTTCAACAAATCTGTCCTTGCCTACAACCCTATCAACCTCATCCATGGCTTTCCGCATTATGCTTGGCTCGTTTAACATCTCCCCAACCGCCCATTCCACACAATTAGCCACGTTGTCAGTTGCGCCAACAATCAGTTCCTAAAAAACAAGTTTTAATTCAGTGAAGCTAGCTGTTGTCTGAATTAGGGTTTAGGGACTTACGTTGATCAGGCCCTTGATCTCTGCTTCAGACAACAATGGCTGACCATCAGAATTCTTAAGATTGATCATGACATCCAACATATCTTCATTGGATGGGTCTTGGGACGAGACTGACCCGGTTCGCCATTTTCGAAGCCTTTCGTCCGTGATAGGGTTTTGATACTTTTCCATACTCTTGATCGCATCTAATGCTTTCTTTTCTTTACCATCCAAATCAAGTCCTGTCAAGATCGGAATAAAATCCGACAGCGCAAAAGTAAATAGGTACACCAATGCCTTCAAGACATTCTCAGTATGGTCTTCCTCGGCCGGACCTGGACCCTTGTCGGCCATGGCTTCTCCGAAATACCTCGTATTAAAGACCAATCTCTTGATTACACTGGTAGAATAATACAAGGTTGTCTTCCTAAAATCCACAATCCCATCAGGCAAGTTGGTGATGTACTCAACAATGTTGTCAACTTCTTCCCGTCTCTTGTCAAGAAACATGTTATGCATGGCTGGGGACAGCAACTGAGAACTCAAAATCTTCCTCATTTTTGTCCATTGATTTCCACGAGAAAAAATCACGCCCATGTAGTTGTGACTCAGCACAGAAGCTCCCAATGACAATGGCCGGGAAGCGAATAAAACATCTTTTTCTTTGAGGAACTCACTCGCATATTTTTGTCCGAAAACCGGAATGACATGAACATTTGCAACCCTAATGCATAATATCTCAGTGTTGAACTCTTTCATGACCCTCTTGATCCATTTATATTTACTTGCCTCATTGAGCATTTGTGGGACGCATCCGATGATCGGCCACGGAGCCGGACCTGGCGGCACCGGAGTTTTATTTCTACCCATCATCCTCCCGAAGAAAAATTTACATAGAAGGTATGTAAATAGGGTAATGGCTAGGATTGTTACCACAGACAACATGATTGACACCTCTCGTAGTAAACAAGATGAGATATTTCTAATGAGAGGTTCAAGTACTTGTTATATAGTGATGCAAAACGAAGTTGGGTTTGCTGAGATTTACTATGTTCTTTTGTAATTATAAAATATTTATTTAACTACATATAAGTAAAGTAAATATAAGTGCATATAAGTAAATATAACTATTTATCATCTCTTTCATCAACAAACCACCACCACTATTCATCACCATAACCACTGCCACTCCAACTATAACACCACATAACGGCGGCGGCGGAGGCTGGCGGACGGCGACGGTGGTGGCCGGCGTCGGCGGTGGATGATGATGAATAGTAACTTAAGTTGTTAAATTAAGTTAAGTTAAATTAAGTAAATTTAAGTTGAGTTAAGTTGAGTTACGTTACGTACTTAAGTAAGTAATTTAGGTCTAAAAGAAGAGACCCTAAATTAAGTTGGTGGTTTGTTGTTGTGTTGTGGTGTTTTTGTGGTTGTGGGTTGTTGGTGGTGGTGTGAATGTGTTGTGGGGGTGTGGTATGGTATTGTGGCTAAGTAAATACTTTCAGCTCAAAAGAACAAGTCTTAAGTACATATAATACATAAAAGTAAATATACGTACATATAAATAAATATAAGTAAAGTAATAAATATAAGTACAGAATATAAGCCCAAAAGAACGCACACCTTTTGTAAGAAGGTCCGGGAGGATACAAATCCCAAAACTTCTCAAGGTTATCCGATAAAGTTTTATCTTATCAAACCAATGACGTCATCCATAAGGGTTTGGTCTATTATCAAAAATAAAGTCAAACATTATTTATCATTAGATTTGATATTAGATTTGTATGACGTCAAACATTTAATAATATTAGGTTTCGGGAAAAAATTCAATCCGTCACTTTATGGAAAATTGGTTCCTAAAATACCACGATTTTGAAGTTTTTTTTATGTATAATGACACTTTTTAATTAAACTGCTACTCTTAGTAGCGATTTATGAGTCTTTTTTAACTTTAAATACTGATTAGGTGATGATTTGGTACTAACATGAACAAAAATTGAAAAAACCGCTACTATGAGTAGCTGTTTGTGAAACTAAGAGGAAAATGCTTTCCATTTCACTTCAAACCGCTACTCAACAAATTTCTTCCTAGTTCTTCGGTTACAGCTCCTCTCTCTCTACATCGCCGCCCTAGAGTCTCGGGCGAACTCCTTGTTGCCATCCAACATCACGCCGAGCCGTCCCTCTCCCTCCAACACTTCGATCCGAATGTAATTTCATTTGTATGGTTAGAAAATTTTATGTTTTGTGAAGGATTTTGAAATTGGGGTTAGGGTTAGGATTATGAAATTGGGATTGGGTTATGAAATTGGGTTATTGCAGTTCAAATGTAAAAATGCTGAATGCTGGATGAACTTGCCAATTTGTCGGTAGTCAACTTCTTGGACAAGCTACGCAGTATGAATAGATGACTAATAGTAATCGATCCTACGTACTAAGTGCACAAGAAAGATTACCCAGTTCGGCTGTAAATCAGCCTACGTCTGGGGGCTTGTCCCAAGCCCGTGGGTACCAATTCACTATATCTAGATCGAGTACAAGGACATTACAGAACAGAAGACTCCATCTCTATTCTAACGACCTTCACTCACCCAATAGTAATTGGCACTCAGGCTCCCCCTGAATGTGAGACTTCCCGTCTCTACCCACTGTTCGTTTAGGAAACGTTTCGCAGTGTTTTTTCTTTTCTGCCAATCATCGATACACCATCAGCTTAGAGCTCCTCATATTTATATGCCAAGATGTTGATCCTATCCCTCAGTTTGTTGCGATCCGTTGTTACTCGTTATCTACTCAACATTATCTTTAAATGTCAACATTATCCTTAAGACCATATCCTCGGGTCTAGTCATGATTTATGCGATCTTATCGCGGATCTCGCTCTGGTGGGTTGTACTGCATCGTCGCATGTACAACATTTTTGAATAGTTTTGTGCAACAATGCCAATGTGCATCCACAATAATCTCCCCCTTGGCATTTGCACCAAAACTTCATCTGACTTCATGACTCCATCTTGGTCAAACCATCATTAACGCAACGATACAACTATTCTACTACGTAATAGTTCAACGCCATGTATATGGTGGCAGAGTCAAAAACACAAAATGTGATGCGCACATAGGTCGATTTTCCAAGAGAGTCACCAAATACCTGTTTTCTTCTCCTCACAAAATGTTTCTGCTGATGTGTCACCTCCTTATTAAATGTTGGTTTCTTCTCTCCTGTATCTGATTCTCCCGCCCATAATACATAAGTTTTTAACAACGAGACCAGATCTTTTCGTGCAGACTTTTCTTCAATGTTGGGGGGCACATAGATTCAGAGAGGCTCTGAGTGCTTCAAAGCGAGTGCAGTCCAACGCTTTTGTGAAGATATCAACTATCTGGTGTTCTGTTGAAATGTGAGCTAAACTAATCACTTTTTGTTCGACCAGTTCATGGATGAAATGGTGTCAGATGTCTATATGCTCGTTCGGGAGTGTTGAACTGGGTTCTTTGACATGCTGATGGTCCTCATGTTATCGCAGAAGATAGTCATAACGTCTTGTTGGACACCCAGCTCGAACAACATGTGATTCATCCATAGTAGCTGTGTACAACAACTCTGATGAGTTCCCGCAAGCCCTTGCCCGGGCCAGGCCAGGACATAGCCGAGCAAATCCAAGAGCAGCCGGGCAAAACTTGAGCAATGCGGGGCAACCTTCGAACACTTTCCAGACATGGGCGAGAAATCTCACACAAGGACCCCACCCAGCTGAGAATTCCCGCAGCCTGCCCATCGAGCTCGACCAAGTCAGCCAGGCATGTCCGAGGGTCAAGGCCAGCCCACTCGAGGATTTCCGCACACAAAGCATCCAGCTCGAGCATGCCCGCACAACCAACAGGGCACTGCCACAAATGCCCGCAGAAATTCCAAGGCGAGCCCAACTAGAATCCGGAGGGTCACCCAAGCCAATGTCCGCACATCTTCCAGGCATGCCAAGCCATAGACCGCAGGTCTGCTAGGTCAGAGTCGGGTCATTTCAGTAGGTCATTTCAGCAGGTCATCTCAGCGTGTCAGCAAGGGCAGTGACCATGCAACTTCCGGGGCAACCAAGGGTCGTTTGAGCACTATAAAATCCAAGCTACCAGCTCATTCAAGGGCATCCGAGTGATCATCCAACTAGTTAGAAAAAGAATTCCGACGAATCCAGCCAACTTTGGGCGAGCTTTCCAGTATTTTGGGAATAGTTGCCTTAGTTTAGCCGAAAGTCATCTTGTAATCAGTCAAATCCTTCACTTTGAGGGTCATTTGGGGGAATTTCGCAATTGTAACTCGGCCACTGGTCATATCTAGGCATCATCAAAGATTTTCCGCATCTTTATATTTTTGGATTCATATGAATTGGTATCAGAGCCGTTTCGTTTCGAGGGAAATGGCAACGCAAAAGCGAGCAACGACAAAGGCATCATCATCAGAGACTGTTACCAGCGGCGAAGAGGAAGTCCACACCTCGAGGGCTGAGTTTGAAATGTTTAAGTTGGCATACAACCAACGCCAGTCAACTATATATCAAAACATGGGCAAAAACTTCAACACCATCAATAGAACTTTACAAGCGATCATGAAGAAGTTGGCAGCAAATCCATTTCCCGCACCAGCCCAAGTAGACGGCCGAGATGACCTTAGCAAAAGTTTTCAAGGTAGCCTTCCGCAAGCTGTGGACCGCGGAAAGGCGATAATAGGCAAATCTAGCAGGCTGCCAAGAGAAGTACTGACCCAACAAGATAGACCTGAAGCGAAAAACGATTATGAAAGGCTTGTGCGCATGCCCAGGTACGGGATCGAAAGGGGACCAACAAGCAACTTTCCCAACGAGGAGAGGCGTCCAAGAGCCACTGAAGAGATAGCTTTTGGGGCACTAGGCAGGGACGACCCAAGGTTCCGCAAACTTGAATTGCCCATCTATTCAGGGGGCAATGTAATTGAATGGATATACAAAGCCGAGAGGTATTTCTACATCAACGGAATGACGGACAGAGAAGCACTAGTCTCAACAACTATGTGCTTAGAAGATAAAGCCTTTAAATGGTACAATGATGTGAGACCAGTTCTCACTTGGGAGGATTTCAAGCAGGCCATCACCAAACGGTTCCAAGGAGCAGACCTTATTGAAATTCAGGAGAGATTTCTATCTCTTGTGCAAACCAAATCCGTCATAGAGTATCAAGAAAAGTTTGAGGGACTCGCCAGAGCAATCAAGGGAGTTTCAGATGACATGCTTATGGCCAATTTCTTGCGAGGACTGAAGCCAGAACTTCGCGCAGCGGTAAAGTTACACAAGCTCAACGACTTGCTTGAAGTCATGGATTTGGCACAATTAGTGGAAGAATAAGAGAACAGCAAACCCGCCCGAGGTGCTACTTTTAGTTCCAGACCCAGCAACCATTTTGGACAACGACCAGAGGGGAACCAGAGATCATTTTACACGAGGGACGTCAACCCAAGCCCCGCCGACCATCAGCCACATCAACGCCCAACACACGCGGATCCTAGAAGGAATGAAAACAAGTGCTACCGTTGCAAGGAACCATGGAAGCCTGGACACCGATGCGCTGACAGGGCATTGAGGGTCATGGAAGGGCCAACCAAAGAGGAGCACCATTCCATGGACATGGAGGTATCTCTCAACAGCGTGGCGAGACTTACACCAACGCGGGCTATGAAACTCGGGGCAACATTGGCAGCCGTGAGATAATTGTCCTTATAGATAGTGGGGCAACTCATAATTTCATTTCACCGACAATTGTCCAGGAGGAAGGATTACATGTTATTGATCAAGGCGCATTCAAAGTCACGTTAGAGACATGCATCACTGAGGAAAGCCGAGGGTTATGTTCTGGAGTTAAGATAGTGCTAGCAGATTGCAAGGTAAAGGCAGATTTCTTGCCCTTGGCCTTGGGGGGATCAGATGCAATCCTTGGCATACAATGGCTGCAGACCTTAGGAGACATGAAGGTCAATTGAAAAACTCTCATGATGGAATTTAAGAGAAAAGGCCATAGAGTCAGGCTGCATGGAGAACCATCGCTCAAAAAGACGGAGATATCATTTCAGGCAATTGCCAAGGGACAAAAATCTATCGCGGAATGCTACCTGATGGAGACAAAGAAGCTCAAGCAAACTCAAGCTAACAAGGAGGCATATATTCCAGAATCAATCCAAAATGTGCTGCATGGATTTCCTCAAGTTTTCCAAGAGCCCCGAGGCCTTCCACATATTAGAGGACATGAGCACTCCATAGTGCTTAAAGATGGGGCAGCGCCGGTGAGTGTGCGACCTTACCGATACCCTCAGACCCAAAAAGATGAGATCGAGAGGATGGTAAAGGAGATGCTACAAGCAGGCGTCATCAAGCCAAGCACAAGCCCATATTCCAGTCCGGTACTCTTAGTAAAGAAGAAAGACGGAGGCTGGAGATTCTGCATCGATTACAGGGCCTTGAACAAGCAAACTGTTCCAGATAAGTTTCCCATTCCAGTTATTGATGAGCTGCTTGATGAGTTACATGGTTCTGTCATTTTTTTCCAAGATAGATTTGAAATCTGGGTATCATCAAATTCGAATGACCAAAGGCGACGAGAGGAAGACAGCTTTTCGGACATATGAGGGACAATATGAGTTCTTGGTCATGCCTTTTGGCCTTACTAATGCACCCGCAACCTTCCAAGCTTTGATGAACCAGGTGTTTAAACCATGGTTGAGGAAGTTCGTGCTGGTATTCTTTGACGATATTTTGATATACAACAAGTCCATGGAAGAACAAAAGGATCGCGGCGGTATGGGACGTCAACAAACTTATAAACAAAGCACTGAAGACTAGCAAGAAAAACAACCGCGTTCTCGACCTTGAGGATAAGGTTGATCTTCGACGGGCTGGTACTTGATAGGACCCGACTATGAGAGGATTTGGCTTTGGCTGCCTCCTGGCTTAAAATATGCGATTGTGACCATGCCTTGATGATTTGCCTACTAGTTGCCCTCACATCAGCGGAAGAAGATAGCGCTTAAGGGGTACGCGTCTCGGTAGCTATGATATCCGAGCGCCTACTGGTCGGGAGCTATGCCCGCTCCCCTGATGAGCCCATGAGAGGGCGAAACCAGTATGGCAAATCAATGAGGGATTCGAGGGAATTAGTCGAGAACTCAACAAACTCCTAGCAGCGATGTACTCTGTTTTAGCCGTGGATAGCGAGATGCTGTTTTGCTTCTGCTGAACCAAGACACCGGTAGAAGCATCCTGCGGAGGTACTCTTGCGATCTTCAGCACTTCCAGCCCACTCTGCGTTACTATACCCAATTAGACATGCACTGGTATCTCGGGTATACCATAGTCCAAACTCTGCAGTTCCACAATAGAGTAAATGACAGAAATAAAAACTACTGCTAAGGACACAAGAATGGTGACCCAGTTCGCCTATAACGAGCCTACGTCTGGGGGGCTTATCCCAAGCCCGTGGGAACCGATTCACTAAGTCAAGACTGAGTACAAAGGGCGTTACAAGATAGCAGACTCCCTCTTTATCCTAACCTCTACTCATCTACAAGTGACCGGCACTCAGGCTCTCTCTTAATGTGAGACCTCCCGTCTCTTCCACAACAGCGTCAAGTCAATGTTGCAAGTCTTCAATCACTCAGCACAACGGCTGGCTGTATATCATATATTTCTCTCTAGTTGAATGAATACTTATGGCTGCATCAGTTCCTCATATATATACCCTACGTGATGCATCATCATCCAGATTTTTTGCGATCTCCAGAAATATATCATCATCCAGATTTGTTGCGATCTCCAATGATCTCCAAGAATATATTGGAGATGATCTTTTGTTTGTTTTGATTGCTTGTTGTGATCCCAATGATAATGTTATCTTTAAAATTTTCTCCATGTTATTCAAGCGATATCATTATTTTTAAACCTGTATCTTCGATCCTAGTCACGAATTTCGCGCTCCCATATCGAGATGATCTTCACACTGGATTTCCTCTAGTTGTTCAGCTTCGGTCGCCTGGACAACTTCTTGTATAGTTTTGTGCAAACATGCCATATGCATCCACAATCTCCCCCTTGTCATTTGCATCAAAACTTTATCTATTTTCGGACTGCACCTTTTCTCCCCCTGATTTGCTGGAAATGCCAAGGTGTATCACCACTCGGTTTAATGAGTTTCCCGCTCGGACTAAATAATATTTGAATAGCGGGATCAACTCCACTGTCGCACACTCCTTCAATGTTGGGGGGCTCACAGGTTCAGAGTAGACCTGTGAGCTTCAAAGCGGGAGCAGTCCAATGCTTTGGTGAAGATATCAGCAACCTACTGTTCTATTGAAATGTGAACTAGGCTGATCACCTTCTGTTTGATCAGTTCGTGGATGAAATGATGGCCAATGTCGATGTGCTTTGCCAGAGAGTGTTGTACTGGGTTCTTTGAGATGCTGATGGCGCTCATGTTGTCGCAGAAGATAGTCATAACCTCTTGTTGGACACCTAGCTCGGACAACATCTGCTTCATCCATAGTAGTTGAGCACAACAACTCCCTGCGGCAATGTATTCTGCTTCAGCGGTAGACAATGAGATGCTATTTTGCTTCTTGCTGAAACAGGACATAAGATTGTTTCCTAGGAAGAAGCATCCTCCCGAGGTACTCTTGCGGTCTTCAGCGCTGCCTGCCTAGTCTGCGTCGTTATATCCAATTAGACAAGCACTTGTATTACGTGTGTACCATAGTCCAAACTCCACAGTGCCGCTGATATACCGGATGATCCTCTTTACATGGGACATATGCGACTCCTTGGGATTGACCTGATATCTCGCACACACACCTACAGAGTATGCAATATCTGGTCTGCTTGAAGTGAGGTAGAGCAAACTGCCGATCATGCTGTGGTATAGAGACTGGTCCACTAGTTTTCCTGCTTCATCTTTGGTGACCTTTACGTGAGTGGCGGCTGGAGTTCTCTTGTGGCTGGAATTTTCGAGGCCGAATTTCTTTATCAGATTCTTTGCATACTTGCTCTGCGATATGAAGGTTCCACCTGGCTTCTGCACCACCTGAAGTCCTAGGAAATAGGACGTCTCCCCGACCATGCTCATCTGGAACTCACTCTTCATCTGTCCCACAAATTGTTCCACCAACTCCTGTGAGGTTGATCCAAAGACTATGTCGTCTACATAGATTTGGGCGATGATGATGGCCATCTTGGTGCTTCGAACGAACAATGTTTTGTCTACTCCTCCCCTGGAATAGCCGTGCTGGATCAAAAATTCCATGAGTCTCTCGTACCATGCCCGTGGAGCTTGTTTGAGGCCATAGAGAGCCTTTTTGAGGCGGTAGACATGGTCCGGATATGCTGGGTCTTCGAATCCCTTTGGCTGAGCTACCTACATTTCTTCGAATAGAAGTCCATTTAGGAAGGCACTTTTCAAGTCCATTTGGTGTAGCTTGAACTGCATGTGGCATGATAGAGCTATTAGTAATCAAATTGCCTCCAGTCGTGCCACGGAACGATTTGAGTGTATCCTTGAGCCACCAGCCTTGCCTTGTTGCGAGTGATATTCCCCTTCTCATCCGTCTTGTTCTTGTACACCCATTTAGTGCCGATGATGTTGACTCCGTTTGGCCTTGGAGCGAGATCCAAAACATTGTTTCTCTCAAATTCTCCGAGCTCTTCTTGCATGGCCAGAAGCCAGTGTGCATCCTTCATTGCTTCCTTTATGTTCTTCGGCTCAACTGTGGATAGGAAGCATGAGTGATTGATCATGTTCGATAGTTGATTCTGGGAATTTTCCGAGTTTGTCTTTCTTCTGCAGGATCTCCGATGACATTGGTGATTGGATGATTGGTTTGAATTCTGCTGGTTGACTGAGGACACGATTCTTGCCTGCCTTCCTCTGGTTAAGACTCTTCTTCCAAGTGTACATGATCATCTGGTTGGACACTTTCTGGTACACTTTGAGTTTCTTTTTATGATTGCTTCTGCATTGTCTCCTTATTACTGTTTGGGCCTCTTGGCAGGTTGATTCCATCATCCTCTTTCACATCATCCTCTTTCACAACGACATTTGTAGACTCCATTACGGTTTCAGTCCGTTTGTTGAACACCCTATATGCCCTGCTGTTTGTGGAATATCAGAGAAATATCCCTTCGTCACTCCTTGCGTCCAACTTATGTTTGTACTCGCGGTCCGCCAGTATGTAGCATGTACTCCCGAATACATGAAAGTATCTGACTGAGGGTTTGTTCCCAGTCCATAGTTCATAGCTGGTCTTCTCTAGACCTTCTCTGATGAGTGCTCGATTCAGAGTGTAGCATGCTGTGCTCATGGCTTCAGCCCAGAACTTGAGTGGAATGTTCTTGGAATGGAGCATTACTCTAGTCATCTCTTGGAGTGTCATGTTCTTCCTTTTGACCACTTCGTTCTGTTGAGGAGTGATTGGAGAGGAGAACTGATGCTGGATTCCATGGTTGACGTAGTAGTCCATCATTTGCTCGTTGTCAAACTCACGTCCGTGGTCACTTCTGATAGCTATTATATATTATCCATGGCCCCTTCTTGCTTGTTCCAGCTGAGTGGTCAGTTGAACAACAACTTGGACAGTCTACTTTTCCCTGATGAACGATATCCAAGTGTATCTAGTTTAATCATCTACGCAGACAAAGACATATCTTTTCCTCCTGATGCTCTCCACTTGCATTGGTCCCATGAGGTCCATGTGTAGAACCACCAGAGGTTTTGAGGTGTTGATTTGGGTTGTCCTTCGATGTGCTTCCCTTGTTTTCTTTCCCAGCTGGCATTCTCCGCATAATAGATCTACTTCTCCAGTGAATGCAGGTATTCCACGAACTAGTCCTTCTGTCGCCAGTCTTTTGATCATCCTTCCATGAATATGCCCCATTTGTCTATGCCATAGCTGGAGCTCTTCAGTGTTGGTTTTGAGGCAGATTGGCCCATCGGTTGTGTTGTGTTCCAGCAGGTAGCAGTTGTTTGTCTAGCGATGACCTCTGAGTAGGCATTCTCCTAGCTTGTTCACGACTTTGCAAGAGTCTCGGTTGAACTCCACCTGGTTTTCTCCATCGCAGAGTTGACTTATGCTGAGTAGATTGGCGGTTAATCCCTCGACCAGCAGAACATTTCGGAGCATTGGCAGACCGTGAGGGTTTAGGGTTCCACTCCCAAGGACTCTCCCTCTCTCCATCTCCAAAGACCACATGTTGATTGCGGGTTGGTCTAATGTCAGTAAGATACTTCTAATCTAGCTTTCTGGTTCCTGTGTTGAGCATCCTTTGAAGCCTTTTGAATGAGCTCAGCTCTTCTGTAACTTCAGACAGTTCTTGTTGCAGTCGGTTGATGGTTTTGTGATCTTCCGCCGTTTCTTTGTCCAAGATGTTGTTCTGGCGTTGTAGATCGACATTCTTGACTTTCAAGCTGCTGATTATTTTGTTGAGCTTTGTATTGATGCTTGACAACTTTAGTCCACTTTGAGTGCAACAGCAAAAACTTCTCGATGATGCATTCGTCAGTTGGTTCTTCATTTTCGCTATCCGAACCTTCATTGAGGCAATTGAGGTTAGTGTAACTATCTTTTCCGGACTTTCTTCTTCGGACTCTTCATCACTACATGTTACATTCAGGGATCTTTTTTTTCGTTTGAGCGTGTTTGAGCACTCAGCCTGTACATGTCTGTATCCCTCACATTCTCTGCATTGAATCTCCTTTGGATGTCTTTATTCCTTGGAGTCTAGCTGTCTGACTCTAGTCTGGAAATTTCCTCTGGATCTGTACTGGCCTTTGTGTTGAGCATATTATCCCATCACTTTCTTGTTCAGTTTGTTCATGAATCTCCCAAACTGCTTGCTTAGGAGGGCCATTTCTTCTATCATGTCATCTTCATTATCAACTTCTTGAGTTTCTGCCTTGAGGCCAATGACACGTTCTTTTGCGGCAGGCTGGTTCCCGGCTATCCTCATCTCATATGTGGTGAGTGATCCCATCAAGTCATCAAGCCGCATTCTTCTCACATCCTGAGCTTCCTCGACCGCAGTCACTTTCATTTCGAATCTGGCAGGCAGTGATCGCAATGCTTTTCTCACCAACTTCTCTTCAGCCATGGGTTCTCCTAGGTTGAATGCTTGGTTGGACAAATCTCCTAATTTTGCGAAGAATTCTCGTATGCTCTCGATTTCATTCATCTTCAACTCCTCGAATTGTGTGTTAATCATTTGCATACGGGACAACTTCACTTTGTCAGTTCCTTCATGATGCGTCGCCAGTATGTCACAAGCTTCTTTGGCTATTTCACATTTTGAGATGAGCTTGAAGATCTTCTCATCTACTCCGGAGAAAATGACATTCAAGGCTTTAGCATTACTGGTTCGGGCCCATTCTTCATCCTTCGTCCATTCTTCTTCAGGCTTGTCAGTCTCGTTTCCCTCTTCATCTTTAGCCTTTGGTGCACTCCATGGTTTTAGGATAGCTCTCCACGCTCGATCATCGACGGTTTGAATGTATGCCTTCATTCTGGATTTCCAGTAGCCATAATTGTCTTCGTCCAATAAAGGAGGTCGTGCTATACTCTGCCCTTCTCTCATACTCATCATTCTTCAGCCTTTACACCAAGATCTTTCACTCTGTTTGTTAAGCACGCTGCTCTGATACGAATTGAAAATGCTGAAGGCTGAATGGTAGGAGAACTTGTTCAGCTTGTTGTCCGGACTTCTTCCTTGAACAAGTTACGCAATAGAGTAAATGACAGAAATAAAAGCTACTGCTAAGGACACAAGAATGGTAACCCAGTTCGCCTATAACGAGCCTACATCTGGGGGGCTTATCCCAAGCCCGTGGGAACTGATTCACTAAGTCAAGACTGAGTACAAAAGACGTTACAAGATAGCAGACTCCCTCTCTATCCTAACCTCTACTCATCTACAAGTGATCGGCTCTCAGACTCCCCCTGCATGTGAGACCTCCCGTCTCTTCCCATAACAGCGTCAAGTCAATGTTGCAAGTCTTCAATCACTCAACACAATGGCTCGCTGTATATCATATATTTCTCTCCAGTTGAATGAATATTTACGGTTGCATCAGTTCCTCATATATATACCCTACGTGATGCATCATCATCCAGATTTTTTGCGATCTCCAAGAAATTATCATCATCCAGATTTGTTGCGATCTTCAATGATCTCCAAGAATATATCATCATCCAGATGTGTTGCGATCTCCAAGAATATATTGGAGATGATCTCTTGTTTATTTTGATTGCTTGTTGTGATCCCGGTGATAAAGTTATCTTTAAGATTTTTCTCCATGTTATCTTCAAGCGATATCATTATTTTTAAACCCGTATCTTCGATCTTAGTCAAGGATTTCGCGCTCCCGTATCGAGATGATCTTCACACGGGATTTCCTCTAGTTATTCAGCTTCGGTCGCCTGGACAACTTCTTTTACAGTTTTGTGC
This sequence comes from Umbilicus rupestris, assembly GCA_963678935.1. Taxonomy (NCBI): domain Eukaryota; kingdom Viridiplantae; phylum Streptophyta; class Magnoliopsida; order Saxifragales; family Crassulaceae; genus Umbilicus; species Umbilicus rupestris. Next base: position 15,574,349 of record OY787611.1, on the reverse strand, counting down.
AAACATGCCATATGCATCTACATATCGGATGATCCTCTTCACATATCAATGGTCAAATGGCCGGTTTGAGTTTGAACCGGCCATAGTGCAAAAATTGATGATTCTCTAAGAGAGCCCGGTTCAATGGAGAACCGGCGGTTTACCTATTTAACCGGCGGTTTGTACATTGAACCGCCTATTTGACATCAAATCGGTCCGGATTTGAATTTTGAAATCAGCCCAATTGATTTTGGTATAAATAAAGTCCTAGAATCCAAGAAAAATGATTCTGAACCTGGACAAGATTAGAACTAATTTTTGAAGAGAGGAGAGGCGGCGAAAGACTCTAAGAAGATTAAAGATCAAAGACTCGGCTTCTTAGTGAAGGATTCTTCTTTACTTTCCGTTTCTTCTCCTTTAATTCTCTTTTACACATATATTCTGGTTCTATCATCATGATTAATTAGTAGTCTCATTCTGGGATCCTACGGATCTCATGCTTGTATTCAAACAATTCATGCTATGTTAATAAAATCTGTTAATTATGTTAATGAAGTTCTTTAATTTTACTGTTCTTAATTTACCGTTCTTGCATGTCTGACATTGAATGGGGCTTGTTAGAACGAAATTAGGTTAAAGACCAAAAAGATGATTGGGTCTGCGGTAATTGCTCGTATTTAGTAGAGTTGATATCGAAACATGGTAGCTATATTGTTAGTACATGAATTGATAGGAAAGTTGACATCTTTTGTCTGGAAACCCTAGGCTTACTAAATTGAAACTGTTGATAATCCGTGATTGGGCGGCGTTCAACAGTGTAGATTAATTCAGGCAATGATCCGTGACTGGGTGGCTTGCTTGATGTTATTAAGTTATTTCCATAGTTCCATAGTATAATTGAACTATTTGGTTTATTGCATGATTTGTGAGTTAGACATGGTGAAGTTTGATTCTGGAATATTGATTGTATTTTCATAATCTTGTTCTTGTGTCAGAGTCACTTAGTTAGGTAGGTAAATATAACTTTTCATTATTAGAATAGCTAAACGAAGGCACTATCTTGCATTGTATACATACGCATTTGCTCCTTGGATAGACCATTATCTTACCAAGGTTTATAAATATTATTTGAATGCAACTTGACCTCTAAAACATAAATTGACAACTACGAATGGGTTAAAATTGACAATTTGACCCCTTGGCTCCTTGGATCGACCCTTGGCTTACCAAGGTTTATAAAGGGTTAAAAATACTAATGTCAAAATGGCGCCGTTGTCGGGGAGCAATGGATTAGTGTGTTATTAATTTAGATTGTGCTAGTGTCTAGACTATTTTTGTAAATATATTTATTTTTTATTTTTTGTAAAATTTTCACTAATCACTTATTTATCTTGAATTGCGAGGATGTATACATACAATCAACAAGGCATGTACGCAAGTGGAGGAAGCTCATGAGATGAGCAACGCTTTTTAGTGCCTCAATATACTCCATCTTGAAGCAATGATCGAGATATCTTTGTGGATGAACTGAACTCTTATTGTGAAGAGCATGATTACAGGATACGATGTTATGAGCAAAATTGGGAAATCAACCATCATCCATTGATGGGAGATCACTACTATGAAGACGCACAATATCATCAGACCAAACCTCAGAACATCGGGACATCAAGAGTGGAGTCCATGCTCGCTGACTTTTTGGCACAGCAGAGCAAGCATTATCATGAAATTGACGCAAAACTTACCAATTTGACAAAGTCAGCAGAGCAACTCGCTATTAAGAACCTCTTGCTGGAAACTCAAATTGCGTAATAAGCAAACTTAGCAGCAAGGGAACCGGGCAGACTGCCTTCACAACCTACACCCAAGTATCCTGAGATCTTTTCATCAGAAACTCCGAGGGCGACCAAAGAATTCATAGATAATGACGTCGAGATGGAAGTGAAGTATCCGATAGGGTTCGCTTGTCATAACGCCGAGTTAGGAACTCCTTGTTTGCTTTTTTTATACACCCAAGTATCCAGAAATAGGGTTTAGTAAAGTTTAGTAAAGTTGTTGTCTTAACTTAATTAGGGTTTGCGGACTTACGTTGACCAGACCCTTGATCTCTGCTTTAGACAACAATGGCTTACCATCAGAATTCTTAAGATTGATCATGACATCCTAAAACAAGTAAGTATTAATCAGTAAAGTTTAGGGTTTAGTAAAGTTATAATTGTCATAACTTAATTAGGGTTTGCGGACTTACTTTGACTAGGCCCTTGATCTCTGCTTCAGACAACAATGGCCGACCATCAGAATTCTTAAGATTGATCATGACATCCAACATATCTTCATTGGATGATACTGACCGGGTTCGCCATTTTCGAAGCCTTTCGTCCGTGATAGGGTTTTGATACTTTTCCATACTCTTGATCGCATCTAATGCTTTCTTTTCTTTACCATCCAAATCAAGTCCTGTCAAGATCGGAATAAAATCCGACAGCGCAAAAGTAAATAGGTACACCAATGCCTTCAAGACATTCTCAGTATGGTCTTCCTCGGCCGGACCTGGACCCTTGTCGGCCATGGCTTCTCCGAAATACCTCGTATTAAAGACCAATCTCTTGATTACACTGGTAGAATAATACAAGGTTGTCTTCCTAAAATCCACAATCCCATCAGGCAAGTTGGTGATGTACTCAACAATGTTGTAAACTTCTTCCCGTCTCTTGTCAAGAAACATGTTATGCATGGCTGGGGACAGCAACTGAGAACTCAAAATCTTCCTCATTTTTGTCCATTGATTTCCACAAGGAGAAAAAATCACGCCCATGTAATTGTGACTCAGCACAGAAGCTCCCAATGACAATGGCCGGGAAGCGAATAAAACATCTTTTTCTTTGAGGAACTCACTCGCATATTTTGGTCCGAAAACCGGAATGACATGAACATTTGCAACCCTAATGCATAATATCTCAGTGTTTAACTCTTTCATGACCCTCTTGATCCATTTATATTTACTTGCCTCATTGAGCATTTGTGGGACGCATCCGATGATCGGCCACCGTGGCACCGGAGTTTTATTTCTACCCTTCCCCCTCCCGAAGAAAAATTTACATAGAAGGTATGTAGATAGGGCGCTAGCTAGGATTGTTGTCATAGAAAACATGTTTGACACCTCTCGTAGAAAACAAGATGAGATATTTCTAGTGAGAGGTTCAAGTATTTTTCATTGTATTTTTATCACTCTACTCTCATTTTAAGTCAAATGATATTAAATTGAGGCTTTATAGTCCGTTTGGAGCAAAATAAGGCAAAACACAAAGATTCAGACAAATACAGACTAATATGAGCAGATTGACCTACTCGTCGTCAAAGGCTTGCCGAGAACACGATTGTATTTGATTGAGGCGTGCTATATCTCGTTGGAAAGCTAACTCCAAGAGCTACAACATTGTAGTTTACAACAAAACGTAATTCGAAGATTTAGATGGTCAAAAACGCAAAGAAAAAGTCAAGATCACAGTGTTGAGTGAACAGTTGCCCGGTTCAAGGAAGAACCGCCGGTTCAATGGTCAAACCGCCGGTTTGAGTTTGAACCAGCCAGCAATGCAAAAGTTGATGATACTCTAAGAGAGGCCGGTTCAATGGAGAACAGGCGGTTTACCTATTGAACCAGCGGTTTGGACATTGAACCACCGGTTAGACACCAAACCGGTCCGGAATTGAATTCTGAAATCAGCCCAATTCATTTTGGTATAAATAAAGACCTAGAATCCGAGAAAAAGTATTCTGAACCTGGGCAAGATTATAACTAATTTTTGAAGAGAGAAGAGGCGGCGAAAGACTCAAAGAAGATTAAAGATCGAAGACTCGGCTTCGTAGTGAATGATTCTTCTTTACTTTTCGTTTCTTCTTCTTTAATTCTCTTTTACACATATATTCTGATTTTATCACCATGATTAGTGAGTAGTCGTCTCATTCTGGGATCCTACGGATCTCCTGCTTGTACTCGAACAATTCATGTCATGTTAATAAAATCTTTTGATTATGTTAATGAAGTTTTTTAATTCTCTTGTTCTTAATTTGTCGTTCCTGCGTGTCTGACATTGACGGTACTTGTTAGAAATTAGGTTAAAGACCAAAAAGATGATTGGGCCTGAGGTAATTAACAGGATTGAGTAGAGTTGATATCGAAGCATGGTAGCTATATTGTTAGTGCATGAATCAAAAGGAAAGTTGACATCTTTTGTCTGGAAACCCTAGGCTTACTAAATCAAAACTGTTGATAATCCGTGATTCGGCGGTGTTCAACAGTTTAGATTAATTCATGCAATGATCCCTGACTGGGCGGCTTGCCTGATGTTATTAGGTTATTTTCATAGTTCTGTAATATAATTGAATTGTTTGAATTATTGCATGATTTGCGAGTTAGGCATGGGTGAAGTTTGATTCTGGAATATTGGTTTTATTTGCATAATCTTGTTCAATCACTTAGTTAGGTCATTATAACTTTTTAATTATTAGAACAGCTAAATGAAGGCACTATCTTGCATAGTATACACGCGTATTTGCTCCTTGGATCGACCCTTGGCTTACAAAGGTTTATAAATATTGTTTGACTGCAACGACCCCTAAACATGCATTGACAACTATAAAGGGTTAAAATTACGTTTGTCAGTGCACAACAACTCTCAGCAGCGATGTACTCTGCTTCAGCCGTGGATAGCGAGATGCTGTTTTGCTTGTGCTGAACTAAGACACCAACTTGTTTCCTAGGTAGAAACATCCTGCGGAGGTACTCTTGCGGTCTTCAGCACTTCTAGCACAGTCTACATCACTATACCTAATTAGACATGCACTGGTATCTCGGGTATACCATAGTCCAAACTCTGCAGTTCCACTTATGTATCGGATGATCCTCTTCACATGGCTCATATGCGTCTCCTTGGGGTTAGCCTGATATCTGGCACACACCCATGCAGAGTATGCGATATCTGGTCTGCTTGCAATGAGGTATAGCAAGCTGCCGATCATACTGCGGTATAGAGATTGTTCCAGTGACTTACCTGCTTCATCTCTGGTGACTTTCGTATGAGTGGTTGCTGGAGTTCTCTTGTGGGTGGCCTTCTCGAGACCAAACTTTTTGACCAGATTCTTGGCATACTTTCTTTCTGATATTAAGGTCCCTTCTGGCTTTTTGTACCACCTAAAGTCCTAGGAAGTAAGCCATTTCACGTACCAAGCTCATCTGGAACTCACTTTTTATCTGTCTAACAAATTGTTCCATCAACTCCTCAGAGGTTGATCCAAAGACAATGTCGTCGACATAGATTTGAGCGATGATGAGTGCCTTCTTGATATGTCTGATGAACAGAGTCTAGTCTGCTCCCCCCTTGAAATAACCGTGCAGGGTCAAGAATTTTGTTAGCCTTTTGTACCACGTCCGTGGAGCTTGTTTCAGCTCATAGAAAGACTTCTTGAACCGATACACATGATCTGGATATGCTGGATCTTCGAATCCTTCAGGCTGAGCGACCTACACTTCTTCGGCTAGAAGCCAATCCAAAGATTGTTTCTTTGATCAAAGCTTGTAAAATTGGGTGTTTCGGCGTTGTGTAGAGTTTTATAACGAGCCTGGGTCTGGGCCTAGGGGGAAAAGTGGGCCTTGACGCAAGCCCAATTAAGAGATCATTTCTCGAGTAATTTCACTCCTTTGAATGAATGAATTACTAAAATCATTATTATTAAAAAATACAACAAAATTGAAATCCCATTCTCAACCTAGTACAAGTGAAAGGGCAACCTCGGAGTGGCGCGAGCCAGCAATGGCGAGGCCATGAAAAGCAGGGAGTCATCGCACGTGTTGAGATCCACTTTGTTTGTCCCAGCTGGTAAACTCCAATCAAAAGCTTGAAGAAGCCTCGCGAGTAGCATAACTGTCATAACCGTTCCAAGAGTTCCAGCAGGGCAAACTCTCCTCCCGACCCCAAAGCTCAGAAATCCAAGATCAGGGTCAGTAATGGTGCTTCGAAGGACCCCTCCGTTACTCATATGTCGATCAGGATCGAAGGTTAAGGGGTCGTCCCACACATTAGGGTTTCTGCCCAGGTCAAGTCTGCTGATGAGTATGTGGCTCCCTTTAGGTATAAAATAACCACCCACTGTCGCATCCTCAGTCGCGAAATGTGGTGGGATGAAAGCTTGGATAGGGTGGAGTCGAAACGCTTCCATCAAGATTGCTTTTATGTATTTGAGCTCTGAGATGTCGGATTCTTCAACAAATCTGTCCTTGCCTACAACCCTATCAACCTCATCCATGGCTTTCCGCATTATGCTTGGCTCGTTTAACATCTCCCCAACCGCCCATTCCACACAATTAGCCACGTTGTCAGTTGCGCCAACAATCAGTTCCTAAAAAACAAGTTTTAATTCAGTGAAGCTAGCTGTTGTCTGAATTAGGGTTTAGGGACTTACGTTGATCAGGCCCTTGATCTCTGCTTCAGACAACAATGGCTGACCATCAGAATTCTTAAGATTGATCATGACATCCAACATATCTTCATTGGATGGGTCTTGGGACGAGACTGACCCGGTTCGCCATTTTCGAAGCCTTTCGTCCGTGATAGGGTTTTGATACTTTTCCATACTCTTGATCGCATCTAATGCTTTCTTTTCTTTACCATCCAAATCAAGTCCTGTCAAGATCGGAATAAAATCCGACAGCGCAAAAGTAAATAGGTACACCAATGCCTTCAAGACATTCTCAGTATAGTCTTCCTCGGCCGGACCTGGGCCCTTGTCGGCCATGGCTTCTCCGAAATACCTCGTATTAAAGACCAATCTCTTGATTACACTGGTAGAATAATACAAGGTGGTCTTCCTAAAATCCACAATCCCATCAGGCAAGTTGGTGATGTACTCAACAATGTTGTCAACTTCTTCCCGTCTCTTGTCAAGAAACATGTTATGCATGGCTGGGGACAGCAACTGAGAACTCAAAATCTTCCTCATTTTTGTCCATTGATTTCCACAAGGAGAAAAAATCACGCCCATGTAATTGTGACTCAGCACAGAAGCTCCCAATGACAATGGCCGGGAAGCGAATAAAACATCTTTTTGTTTGAGGAACTCACTCGCATATTTTTGTCCGAAAACCGGAATGACATGAACATTTGCAACCCTAATGCATAATATCTCAGTGTTTAACTCTTTCATGACCCTCTTGATCCATTTATATTTACTTGCCGCACTGAGCATTTGTGGGAGGCATCCAATGATCGGCCACGGAGCCGGACCTGGCGGCACCGGAGTTTTATTTCTACCCATCATCCTCCCGAAGAAAAATTTACATAGAAGGTATGTAAATAGGGTAATGGCTAGGATTGTTACCACAGACAACATGATTGACACCTCTCGTAGTAAACAAGATGAGATATTTCTAATGAGAGGTTAAAGTACTTGTTATATAGTGATGCAAAACGAAGTTGGGTTTGGTGAGATTTACTATGTTCTTTTGTAATTATAAAATATTTATTTAACTACATATAAGTAAAGTAAATATAAGTACATTTAAGTAAATATAACTATTTATCATCTCTTTCATCAACAAACCACCACCACTATTCATCACCATAACCACTGCCACTCCAACTATAACACCACATAACGGCGGCGGCGGAGGCTGGCGGACGGCGACGGTGGTGGCCGGCGTCGGCGGTGGATGATGATGAATAGTAACTTAAGTTGTTAAATTAAGTTAAGTTAAATTAAGTAAATTTAAGTTGAGTTAAGTTGAGTTACGTTACGTACTTAAGTAAGTAATTTAGGTCTAAAAGAAGAGACCCTAAATTAAGTTGGTGGTTTGTTGTTGTGTTGTGGTGTTTTTGTGGTTGTGGGTTGTTGGTGGTGGTGTGAATGTGTTGTGGGGGTGTGGTATGGTGTTGTGGTTAAGTAAATACTTTCAGCTCAAAAGAACAGGTCTTAAGTACATATAATACATAAAAGTAAATATACGTACATATAAATAAATATAAGTAAAGTAATAAATATAAGTACAGAATATAAGTCCAAAAGAACGCACACCTTTTGTAAGAAGGTCCGGGAGGATACAAATCCCAAAACTTCTCAAGGTTATCCGATAAAGTTTTATCTTATCAAACCAATGACGTCATCCATAAGGGTTTGGTCTATTATCAAAAATAAAGTCAAACATTATTTATCATTAGATTTGATATTAGATTTGTATGACGTCAAACATTTAATAATATTAGGTTTCGGGAAAAAATTCAATCCGTCACTTTATGGAAAATTGGTTCCTAAAATACCATGATTTTGAAGTTTTTTTTATGTATAATGACACTTTTTTAATTAAACTGCTATTCTTAGTAGCGATTTATGAGTCTTTTTTAACTTTAAATACTGATTAGGTGATGATTTGGTACTAACATGAACAAAAATTGAAAAAACCGCTACTATGAGTAGCTGTTTGTGAAACTAAGAGGAAAATGCTTTCCATTTCACTTCAAACCGCTACTCAACAAATTTCTTCCTAGTTCTTTGGTTACAGCTCCTCTCTCTCTACATCGCCGCCCTAGAGTCTCGGGCGAACTCCTTGTTGCCATCCAACATCACGCCGAGCCGTCCCTCTCCCTCCAACACTTCGATCCGAATGTAATTTCATTTGTATGGTTAGAAAATTTTATGTTTTGTGAAGGATTTTGAAATTGGGGTTAGGGTTAGGATTATGAAATTGGGATTGGGTTATGAAATTGGGTTATTGCAGTTCAAATGTAAAAATGCTGAATGCTGGATGAACTTGCCAATTTGTCGGTAGTCAACTTCTTGGACAAGCTACGCAGTATGAATAGATGACTAATAGTAATCGATCCTACGTACTAAGTGCACAAGAAAGATTACCCAGTTCGGCTGTAAATCAGCCTACGTCTGGGGGCTTGTCCCAAGCCCGTGGGTACCAATTCACTATATCTAGATCGAGTACAAGGACATTACAGAACAGAAGACTCCATCTCTATTCTAACGACCTTCACTCACCCAATAGTAATTGGCACTCAGGCTCCCCCTGAATGTGAGACTTCCCGTCTCTACCCACTGTTCGTTTAGGAAACGTTTCGCAGTGTTTTTTCTTTTCTGCCAATCATCGATACACCATCAGCTTAGAGCTCCTCATATTTATATGCCAAGATGTTGATCCTATCCCCCAGTTTGTTGCGATCCGTTGTTACTCGTTATCTACTCAACATTATCTTTAAATGTCAACATTATCCTTAAGACCATATCCTCGGGTCTAGTCATGATTTATGCGATCTTATCGCGGATCTCGCTCTGGTGGGTTGTACTGCATCGTCGCATGTACAACATTTTTGAATAGTTTTGTGCAACAATGCCAATGTGCATCCACAATAATCTCCCCCTTGGCATTTGCACCAAAACTTCATCTGACTTCATGACTCCATCTTGGTCAAACCATCATTAACGCAACGATACAACTATTCTACTACGTAATAGTTCAACGCCATGTATATGGTGGCAGAGTCAAAAACACAAAATGTGATGCGCACATAGGTCGATTTTCCAAGAGAGTCACCAAATACCTGTTTTCTTCTCCTCACAAAATGTTTCTGCTGATGTGTCACCTCCTTATTAAATGTTGGTTTCTTCTCTCCTGTATCTGATTCTCCCGCCCATAATACATAAGTTTTTAACAACGAGACCAGATCTTTTCGTGCAGACTTTTCTTCAATGTTGGGGGGCACATAGATTCAGAGAGGCTCTGAGTGCTTCAAAGCGAGTGCAGTCCAACGCTTTTGTGAAGATATCAACTATCTGGTGTTCTGTTGAAATGTGAGCTAAACTAATCACTTTTTGTTCGACCAGTTCATGGATGAAATGGTGTCAGATGTCTATATGCTCGTTCGGGAGTGTTGAACTGGGTTCTTTGACATGCTGATGGTGCTCATGTTATCGCAGAAGATAGTCATAACGTCTTGTTGGACACCCAGCTCGAACAACATGTGATTCATCCATAGTAGCTGTGTACAACAACTCTGATGAGTTCCCGCAAGCCCTTGCCCGGGCTAGGCCAGGACATAGCCGAGCAAATCCAAGAGCAGCCGGGCAAAACTTGAGCAATGCGGGGCAACCTTCGAACACTTTCCAGACATGGGCGAGAAATCTCACACAAGGACCCCACCCAGCTGAGAATTCCCGCAGCCTGCCCATCGAGCTCGACCAAGTCAGCCAGGCATGTCCGAGGGTCAAGGCCAGCCCACTCGAGGATTTCCGCACACAAAGCATCCAGCTCGAGCATGCCCGCACAACCAACAGGGCACTGCCACAAATGCCCGCAGAAATTCCAAGGCGAGCCCAACTAGAATCCGGAGGGTCACCCAAGCCAATGTCCGCACATCTTCCAGGCATGCCAAGCCATAGACCGCAGGTCTGCTAGGTCAGAGTCGGGTCATTTCAGTAGGTCATTTCAGCAGGTCATCTCAGCGTGTCAGCAAGGGCAGTGACCATGCAACTTCCGGGGCAACCAAGGGTCGTTTGAGCACTATAAAATCCAAGCTACCAGCTCATTCAAGGGCATCCGAGTGATCATCCAACTAGTTAGAAAAAGAATTCCGACGAATCCAGCCAACTTTGGGCGAGCTTTCCAGTATTTTGGGAATAGTTGCCTTAGTTTAGCCGAAAGTCATCTTGTAATCAGTCAAATCCTTCACTTTGAGGGTCATTTGGGGGAATTTCGCAATTGTAACTCGGCCACTGGTCATATCTAGGCATCATCAAAAATTTTCCGCATCTTTATATTTTTGGATTCATATGAATTGGTATCAGAGCCGTTTCGTTTCGAGGGAAATGGCAACGCAAAAGCGAGCAACGACAAAGGCATCATCATCAGAGACTGTTGCCAGCGGCGAAGAGGAAGTCCACACCTCGAGGGCTGAGTTTGAAATGTTTAAGTTGGCATACAACCAGCGCCAGTCAACTATATATCAAAACATGGACAAAAACTTCAACACCATCAATAGAACTTTACAAGCGATCATGAAGAAGTTGGCAGCAAATCCATTTCCCGCACCAGCTCAAGTAGACGGCCGAGATGACCTTAGCAAAAGTTTTCAAGGTAGCCTTTCGCAAGCTGTGGACCGCGGAAAGGCGATAATAGGCAAATCTAGCAGGCTGCCAAGAGAAGTACTGACCCAACAAGATAGACCTGAAGCGAAAAACGATTATGAAAGGCTTGTGCGCATGCCCAGGTACGGGATCGAAAGGGGACCAACAAGCAACTTTCCCAACGAGGAGAGGCGTCCAAGAGCCACTGAAGAGATAGCTTTTGGGGCACTAGGCAGGGACGACCCAAGGTTCCGCAAACTTGAATTGCCCATCTATTCAGGGGGCAATGTAATTGAATGGATATACAAAGCCGAGAGGTATTTCTACATCAACGGAATGACGGACAGAGAAGCACTACTCTCAACAACTATGTGCTTAGAAGATAAAGCCTTTAAATGGTACAATGATGTGAGACCAGTTCTCACTTGGGAGGATTTCAAGCAGGCCATCACCAAACGGTTCCAAGGAGCAGACCTTATTGAAATTCAGGAGAGATTTCTATCTCTTGTGCAAACCAAATCCGTCATAGAGTATCAAGAAAAGTTTGAGGGACTCGCCAGAGCAATCAAGGGAGTTTCAGATGACATGCTTATGGCCAATTTCTTGCGAGGACTGAAGCCAGAACTTCGCGCAGCGATAAAGTTACACAAGCTCAACGACTTGCTTGAAGTCATGGATTTGGCACAATTAGTGGAAGAATAAGAGAACAGCAAACCCGCCCGAGGTGCTACTTTTAGTTCCAGACCCAGCAACCATTTTGGACAACGACCAGAGGGGAACCAGAGATCATTTTACGCGAGGGACGTCAACCCAAGCCCCGCCGACCATCAGCCACATCAACATCAACGCCCAACACACGCGGATCCTAGAAGGAATGAAAACAAGTGCTACCGTTGCAAGGAACCATGGAAGCCTGGACACCGATGCGCTGACAGGGCATTGAGGGTCATGGAAGGGCCAACCAAAGAGGAGCACCATTCCATGGACATGGAGGTATCTCTCAACAGCGTGGCGAGACTTACACCAACGCGGGCTATGAAACTCGGGGCAACATTGGCAGCCGTGAGATAATTGTCCTTATAGATAGTGGGGAAACTCATAATTTCATTTCACCGACAATTGTCCAGGAGGAAGGATTACATGTTATTGATCAAGGCGCATTCAAAGTCACGTTAGAGACATGCATCACTGAGGAAAGCCGAGGGTTATGTTCTGGAGTTAAGATAGTGCTAGCAGATTGCAAGGTAAAGGCAGATTTCTTGCCCTTGGCCTTGGGGGGATCAGATGCAATCCTTGGCATACAATGGCTGCAGACCTTAGGAGACATGAAGGTCAATTGAAAAACTCTCATGATGGAATTTAAGAGAAAAGGCCGTAGAGTCAGGCTGCATGGAGAACCATCGCTCAAAAAGACGGAGATATCATTTCAGGCAATTGCCAAGGGACAAAAATCTATCGCGGAATGCTACCTGGTGGAGACAAAGAAGCTCAAGGAAACTCAAGCTAACAAGGAGGCATATATTCCAGAATCAATCCAAAATGTGCTGCATGGATTTCCTCAAGTTTTCCAAGAGCCCCGAGGCCTTCCACGTATTAGAGGACATGAGCACTCCATAGTGCTTAAAGATGGGGCAGCGCCGGTGAGTGTGCGACCTTACCGATACCCTCAGACCCAAAAAGATGAGATCGAGAGGATGGTAAAGGAGATGCTACAAGCAGGCGTCATCAAGCCAAGCACAAGCCCATATTCCAGTCCGGTACTCTTAGTAAAGAAGAAAGACGGAGGCTGGAGATTCTGCATCGATTACAGGGCCTTGAACAAGCAAACTGTTCCAGATAAGTTTCCCATTCCAGTTATTGATGAGCTGCTTGATGAGTTACATGGTTCTGTCATTTTTTTCCAAGATAGATTTGAAATCTGGGTATCATCAAATTCGAATGACCAAAGGCGACGAGAGGAAGACAGCTTTTCGGACATATGAGGGACAATATGAGTTCTTGGTCATGCCTTTTGGCCTTACTAATGCACCCGCAACCTTCCAAGCTTTGATGAACCAGGTGTTTAAACCATGGTTGAGGAAGTTCGTGCTGGTATTCTTTGACGATATTTTGATATACAACAAGTCCATGGAAGAACAAAAGGATCGCGGCGGTATGGGACGTCAACAAACTTATAAACAAAGCACTGAAGACTAGCAAGAAAAACAACCGCGTTCTCGACCTTGAGGATAAGGTTGATCTTCGACGGGCTGGTACTTGATAGGACCCGACTATGAGAGGATTTGGCTTTGGCTGCCTCCTGGCTTAAAATATGCGATTGTGACCATGCCTTGATGATTTGCCTACTAGTTGCCCTCACATCAGCGGAAGAAGATAGCGCTTAAGGGGTACGCGTCTCGGTAGCTATGCTATCCGAGTGCCTACTGGTCGGGAGCTATGCCCGCTCCCCTGATGAGCCCATGAGAGGGCGAAACCAGTATGGCAAATCAATGAGGGATTCGAGGGAATTAGTCGAGAACTCAACAAACTCCTAGCAGCGATGTACTCTGCTTTAGCCGTGGATAGCGAGATGCTGTTTTGCTTCTGCTGAACCAAGACACCGGTAGAAGCATCCTGCGGAGGTACTCTTGCGATCTTCAGCACTTCCAGCCCACTCTGCGTTACTATACCCAATTAGACATGCACTGGTATCTCGGGTATACCATAGTCCAAACTCTGCAGTTCCACAATAGAGTAAATGACAGAAATAAAAACTACTGCTAAGGATACAAGAATGGTGACCCAGTTCGCCTATAACGAGCCTACGTCTGTGGGGCTTATCCCAAGCCCGTGGGAACCGATTCACTAAGTCAAGACTGAGTACAAAGGGCGTTACAAGATAGCAGACTCCCTCTTTATCCTAACCTCTACTCATCTACAAGTGACCGGCACTCAGGCTCTCTCTTAATGTGAGACCTCCCGTCTCTTCCCACAACAGCGTCAAGTCAATGTTGCAAGTCTTCAATCACTCAGCACAACGGCTGGCTGTATATCATATATTTCTCTCCAGTTGAATGAATACTTATGGCTGCATCAGTTCCTCATATATATACCCTACGTGATGCATCATCATCCAGATTTTTTGCGATCTCCAGAAATATATCATCATCCAGATTTGTTGCGATCTCCGATGATCTCCAAGAATATATTGGAGATGATCTCTTGTTTGTTTTGATTGCTTGTTGTGATCCCAATGATAATGTTATCTTTAAAATTTTCTCCATGTTATTCAAGCGATATCATTATTTTTAAACCTGTATCTTCAGCTTCTGTCGCCTGGACAACTTCTTGTATAGTTTTGTGCAAACATGCCATATGCATCCACAATCTCCCCCTTGTCATTTGCATCAAAACTTTATCTATTTTCGGACTGCACCTTTTCTCCCCCTGATTTGCTGGAAATGCCAAGGCGTATCACCACTCGGTTTAATGAGTTTCCCGCTCGGACTAAATAATATTTGAATAGCGGGATCAACTCCACTGTCGCACACTCCTTCAATGTTGGGGGGCTCAAAGGTTCAGAGTAGACCTGTGAGCTTCAAAGCGGGAGCAGTCCAATGCTTTGGTGAAGATATCAGCAACCTACTGTTCTATTGAAATGTGAACTAGGCTGATCACCTTCTGTTTGATCAGTTCGTGGATGAAATGATGGCGAATGTCGATGTGCTTTGTCAGAGAGTGTTGTACTGGGTTCTTTGAGATGCTGATGGCGCTCATGTTGTCGCAGAAGATAGTCATAACCTCTTGTTGGACACCTAGCTCGGACAACATCTGCTTCATCCATAGTAGTTGAGCACAACAACTCCCTGCGGCAATGTATTCTGCTTCAGCGGTAGACAATGAGATGCTATTTTGCTTCTTGCTGAAACAGGACATAAGATTGTTTCCTAGGAAGAAGCATCCTCCCGAGGTACTCTTGCGGTCTTCAGCGCTGCCTGCCTAGTCTGCGTCGTTATATCCAATTAGACAAGCACTTGTATTACGTGTGTACCATAGTCCAAACTCCACAGTGCCGCTGATATACCGGATGATCCTCTTTACATGGGACATATGCGACTCCTTGGGATTGACCTGATATCTCGCACACACACCTACAGAGTATGCAATATCTGGTCTGCTTGAAGTGAGGTAGAGCAAACTGCCGATCATGCTGTGGTATAGAGACTGGTCCACTAGTTTTCCTGCTTCATCTTTGGTGACCTTTACGTGAGTGGCGGCTGGAGTTCTCTTGTGGCTGGAATTTTCGAGGCCGAATTTCTTTATCAGATTCTTTGCATACTTGCTCTGCGATATGAAGGTTCCACCTGGCTTCTGCACCACCTAAAGTCCTAGGAAATAGGACGTCTCCCCGACCATGCTCATCTGGAACTCACTCTTCATCTGTCCCACAAATTGTTCCACCAACTCCTGTGAGGTTGATCCAAAGACTATGTCGTCTACATAGATTTGGGCGATGATGATGGCCATCTTGGTGCTTCGAACGAACAATGTTTTGTCTACTCCTCCCCTGGAATAGCCGTGCTGGATCAAAAATTCCATGAGTCTCTCGTACCATGCCCGTGGAGCTTGTTTGAGGCCATAGAGAGCCTTTTTGAGGCGGTAGACATGGTCCGGATATGCTGGGTCTTCGAATCCCTTTGGCTGAGCTACCTACATTTCTTCGGATAGAAGTCCATTTAGGAAGGCACTTTTCAAGTCCATTTGGTGTAGCTTGAACTGCATGTGGCATGATAGAGCTATTAGTAATCAAATTGCCTCCAGTCGTGCCACGGAACGATTTGAGTGTATCCTTGAGCCACCAGCCTTGCCTTGTTGCGAGTGATATTCCCCTTCTCATCCGTCTTGTTCTTGTACACCCATTTAGTGCCGATGATGTTGACTCCGTTTGGCCTTGGAGCGAGATCCAAAACATTGTTTCTCTCAAATTCTCCGAGCTCTTCTTGCATGGCCAGAAGCCAGTGTGCATCCTTCATTGCTTCCTTTATGTTCTTCGGCTCAACTGTGGATAGGAAGCATGAGTGATTGATCATGTCCCGATAGTTGATTCTGGGAATTTTCCGAGTTTGTCTTTCTTCTGCAGGATCTCCGATGACATTGGTGATTGGATGATTGGTTTGAATTCTGCTGGTTGACTGAGGACACGATTCTTGCCTGCCTTCCTCTGGTTAAGACTCTTCTTCCAAGTGTACATGATCATCTGGTTGGACACTTTCTGGTACACTTTGAGTTTCTTTTTATGATTGCTTCTGCATTGTCTCCTTATTACTGTTTGGGCCTCTTGGCAGGTTGATTCCATCATCCTCTTTCACATCATCCTCTTTCACAACGACATTTGTAGACTCCATTACGGTTTCAGTCCGTTTGTTGAACACCCTATATGCCCTGCTGTTTGTGGAATATCAGAGAAATATCCCTTCGTCACTCCTTGCGTCCAACTTATGTTTGTACTCGCGGTCCGCCAGTATGTAGCATGTACTCCCGAATACATGAAAGTATCTGACTAAGGGTTTGTTCCCAGTCCATAGTTCATAGCTGGTCTTCTCTAGACCTTCTCTGATGAGTGCTCGATTCAGAGTGTAGCATGCTGTGCTCATGGCTTCAGCCCAGAACTTGAGTGGAATGTTCTTGGAATGGAGCATTACTCTAGTCATCTCTTGGAGTGTCATGTTCTTCCTTTTGACCACTTCGTTCTGTTGAGGAGTGATTGGAGAGGAGAACTGATGCTGGATTCCATGGTTGACGTAGTAGTCCATCATTTGCTCGTTGTCAAACTCACGTCCGTGGTCACTTCTGATAGCTATTATATATTATCCATGGCCCCTTCTTGCTTGTTCCAGCTGAGTGGTCAGTTGAACAACAACTTGGACAGTCTACTTTTCCCTGATGAACGATATCCAAGTGTATCTAGTTTAATCATCTACGCAGACAAAGACATATCTTTTCCTCCTGATGCTCTCCACTTGCATTGGTCCCATGAGGTCCATGTGTAGAACCACCAGAGGTTTTGAGGTGTTGATTTGGGTTGTCCTTCGATGTGCTTCCCTTGTTTTCTTTCCCAGCTGGCATTCTCCGCATAATAGATCTACTTCTCCAGTGAATGCAGGTATTCCACGAACTAGTCCTTCTGTCGCCAGTCTTTTGATCATCCTTCCATGAATATGCCCCATTTGTCTATGCCATAGCTGGAGCTCTTCAGTGTTGGTTTTGAGGCAGATTGGCCCATCGGTTGTGTTGTGTTCCAGCAGGTAGCAGTTGTTTGTCTAGCGATGACCTCTGAGTAGGCATTCTCCTAGCTTGTTCACGACTTTGCAAGAGTCTCGGTTGAACTCCACCTGGTTTTCTCCATCGCAGAGTTGACTTATGCTGAGTAGATTGGTGGTTAATCCCTCGACCAGCAGAACATTTCGGAGCATTGGCAGACCGTGAGGGTTTAGGGTTCCACTCCCAAGGACTCTCCCTCTCTCCATCTCCAAAGACCACATGTTGATTGCGGGTTGGTCTAATGTCAGTAAGATACTTCTAATCTAGCTTTCTGGTTCCTGTGTTGAGCATCCTTTGAAGCCTTTTGAATGAGCTCAGCTCTTCTGTAACTTCAGACAGTTCTTGTTGCAGTCGGTTGATGGTTTTGTGATCTTCCGCCGTTTCTTTGTCCAAGATGTTGTTCTGGCGTTGTAGATCGACATTCTTGACTTTCAAGCTGCTGATTATTTTGTTGAGCTTTGTATTGATGCTTGACAACTTTAGTCCACTTTGAGTGCAACAGCAAAAACTTCTCGATGATGCATTCGTCAGTTGGTTCTTCATTTTCGCTATCCGAACCTTCATTGAGGCAATTGAGGTTAGTGCAACTATCTTTTCCGGACTTTCTTCTTCGGACTCTTCATCACTACATGTTACATTCAGGGATCTTTTTTTTCGTTTGAGCGTGTTTGAGCACTCAGCCTGTACATGTCTGTATCCCTCACATTCTCTGCATTGAATCTCCTTTGGATGTCTTTATTCCTTGGAGTCTAGCTGTCTGACTCTAGTCTGGAAATTTCCTCTGGATCTGTACTGGCCTTTGTGTTGAGCATATTATCCCATCACTTTCTTGTTCAGTTTGTTCATGAATCTCCCAAACTGCTTGCTTAGGAGGGCCATTTCTTCTATCATGTCATCTTCATTATCAACTTCTTGAGTTTCTGCCTTGAGGCCAATGACACGTTCTTTTGCGGCAGGCTGGTTCCCGGCTATCCTCATCTCATATGTGGTGAGTGATCCCATCAAGTCATCAAGCCGCATTCTTCTCACATCCTGAGCTTCCTCGACCGCAGTCACTTTCATTTCGAATCTGGCAGGCAGTGATCGCAATGCTTTTCTCACCAACTTCTCTTCAGCCATGGGTTCTCCTAGGTTGAATGCTTGGTTGGACAAATCTCCTAATTTTGCGAAGAATTCTCGTATGCTCTCGATTTCATTCATCTTCAACTCCTCGAATTGTGTGTTAATCATTTGCATACGGGACAACTTCACTTTGTCAGTTCCTTCATGATGCGTTGCCAGTATGTCACAAGCTTCTTTGGCTATTTCACATTTTGAGATGAGCTTGAAGATCTTCTCATCTACTCCGGAGAAAATGACATTCAAGGCTTTAGCATTACTGGTTCGGGCCCATTCTTCATCCTTCGTCCATTCTTCTTCAGGCTTGTCAGTCTCGTTTCCCTCTTCATCTTTAACCTTTGGTGCACTCCATGGTTTTAGGATAGCTCTCCACGCTCGATCATCGACGGTTTGAATGTATGCCTTCATTCTGGATTTCCAGTAGCCATAATTGTCTTCGTCCAATAAAGGAGGTCGTGCTATACTCTGCCCTTCTCTCATACTCATCATTCTTCAGCCTTTAAACCAAGATCTTTCACTCTGTTTGTTAAGCACGCTGCTCTGATACCAATTGAAAATGCTGAAGGCTGAATGGTAGGAGAACTTGTTCAGCTTGTTGTCCGGACTTCTTCCTTGAACAAGTTACGCAATAGAGTAAATGACAGAAATAAAAGTTACTGCTAAGGACACAAGAATGGTAACCCAGTTCGCCTATAACGAGCCTACATCTGGGGGGCTTATCCCAAGCCCGTGGGAACTGATTCACTAAGTCAAGACTGAGTACAAAAGACGTTACAAGATAGCAGACTCCCTATCTATCCTAACCTCTACTCATCTACAAGTGATCGGCTCTCAGACTCCCCCTGCATGTGAGACCTCCCGTCTCTTCCCATAACAGCGTCAAGTCAATGTTGCAAGTCTTCAATCACTCAACACAATGGCTCGCTGTATATCATTTATTTCTCTCCAGTTGAATGAATATTTACGGTTGCATCAGTTCCTCATATATATACCCTACGTGATGCATCATCATCCAGATTTTTTGCGATCTCCAAGAAATTATCATCATCCAGATTTGTTGCGATCTTCAATGATCTCCAAGAATATATCATCATCCAGATGTGTTGCGATCTCCAAGAATATATTGGAGATGATCTCTTGTTTATTTTGATTGCTTGTTGTGATCCCGGTGATAAAGTTATCTTTAAGATTTTTCTCCATGTTATCTTCAAGCGATATCATTATTTTTAAACCCGTATCTTCGATCTTAGTCAAGGATTTCGCGCTCCCGTATCGAGATGATCTTCACACGGGATTTCCTCTAGTTATTCAGCTTCGGTCGCCTGGACAACTTCTTTTACAGTTTTGTGCAAACATGCCATATGCATCTACATATCGGATGATCCTCTTCACATATCAATGGTCAAATGGCCGGTTTGAGTTTGAACCGGCCCATAGTGCAAAAATTGATGATTCTCTAAGAGAGCCCGGTTCAATGGAGAACCGGCGGTTTACCTATTTAACCGGCGGTTTGTACATTGAACCGCCTATTTGACATCAAATCGGTCCGGATTTGAATTTTGAAATCAGCCCAATTGATTTTGGTATAAATAAAGTCCTAGAATCCAAGAAAAATGATTCTGAACCTGGACAAGATTAGAACTAATTTTTGAAGAGAGGAGAGGCGGCGAAAGACTCTAAGAAGATTAAAGATCAAAGACTCGGTTTCTTAGTGAAGGATTCTTCTTTACTTTCCGTTTCTTCTCCTTTAATTCTCTTTTACACATATATTCTGGTTCTATCATCATGATTAATTAGTAGTCTCATTCTGGGATCCTACGGATCTCATGCTTGTATTCAAACAATTCATGCTATGTTAATAAAATCTGTTAATTATGTTAATGAAGTTCTTTAATTTTACTGTTCTTAATTTACCGTTCTTGCATGTCTGACATTGAATGGGGCTTGTTAGAACGAAATTAGGTTAAAGACCAAAAAGATGATTGGGTCTGCGGTAATTGCCCGTATTTAGTAGAGTTGATATCGAAACATGGTAGCTATATTGTTAGTACATGAATTGATAGGAAAGTTGACATCTTTTGTCTGGAAACCCTAGGCTTACTAAATTGAAACTGTTGATAATCCGTGATTGGGCGGCGTTCAACAGTGTAGATTAATTCAGGCAATGATCCGTGACTGGGTGGCTTGCTTGATGTTATTAAGTTATTTCCATAGTTCCATAGTATAATTGAACTGTTTGGTTTATTGCATGATTTGTGAGTTAGACATGGTGAAGTTTGATTCTGGAATATTGATTGTATTTTCATAATTTTGTTCTTGTGTCAGAGTCACTTAGTTAGGTAGGTAAATATAACTTTTCATTATTAGAATAGCTAAACGAAGGCACTATCTTGCATAGTATACATACGCATTTGCTCCTTGGATAGACCATTATCTTACCAAGGTTTATAAATATTATTTGAATGCAACTTGACCTCTAAAACATAAATTGACAACTACGAATGGGTTAAAATTGACAACTTGACCCCTTGGCTCCTTGGATCGACCCTTGGCTTACCAAGGTTTATAAAGGGTTAAAAATACTAATGTCAAAATGGCGCCGTTGTCGGGGAGCAATGGATTAGTGTGTTATTAATTTAGATTATGCTAGTGTCTAGACTATTTTTGTAAATATATTTATTTTTTATTTTTTGTAAAATTTTCACTAATCACTTATTTATCTTGAATTGCGAGGATGTATACATACAATCAACAAGGCATGTACGCAAGTGGAGGAAGCTCATGAGATGAGCAACGCTTTTTAGTGCCTCAATATACTCCATCTTGAAGCAATGATCGAGATATCTTTGTGGATGAACTGAACTCTTATTGTGAAGAGCATGATTACAGGATACGATGTTATGAGCAAAATTGGGAAATCAACCATCATCCATTGATGGGAGATCACTACTATGAAGACGCACAATATCATCAGACCAAACCTCAGAACATCGGGACATCAAGAGTGGAGTCCATGCTCGCTGACTTTTTGGCACAGCAGAGCAAGCATTATCATGAAATTGACGCAAAACTTACCAATTTGACAAAGTCAGCAGAGCAACTCGCTATTAAGAACCTCTTGCTGGAAACTCAAATTGCGTAATAAGCAAACTTAGCAGCAAGGGAACCGGGCAGACTGCCTTCACAACCTACACCCAAGTATCCTGAGATCTTTTCATCAGAAACTCCGAGGGCGACCAAAGAATTCATAGATAATGACGTCGAGATGGAAGTGAAGTATCCGATAGGGTTCGCTTGTCATAACGCCGAGTTAGGAACTCCTTGTTTGCTTTTTTTATACACCCAAGTATCCAGAAATAGGGTTTAGTAAAGTTTAGTAAAGTTGTTGTCTTAACTTAATTAGGGTTTGCGGACTTACGTTGACCAGACCCTTGATCTCTGCTTTAGACAACAATGGCTTACCATCAGAATTCTTAAGATTGATCATGACATCCAACATATCTAACATATCTTTATTAGATGGCTTACCATACTTTTGATCATGATATCCAAC
Organism: Umbilicus rupestris; assembly: GCA_963678935.1. NCBI lineage: Eukaryota > Viridiplantae > Streptophyta > Magnoliopsida > Saxifragales > Crassulaceae > Umbilicus > Umbilicus rupestris. The sequence goes on along the minus strand of OY787611.1, from coordinate 15,552,280 downwards.
ATATCTTTAGACTAAAATGGCTTACCATCAGAATTTCTTAAGATTGATCATGACATCCAACCTATCTTTATTAGATGGCTTACCATACTTTTGATCATCACATCCAACATATATATCGTTAGACAACAATGACTTACCATCAGAATTCTTAAGATTGATCATGACATCCTAAAACAAGTAAGTATTAATCAGTAAAGTTTAGGGTTTAGTAAAGTTATAATTGTCATAACTTAATTAGGGTTTGCGGACTTACTTTGACTAGGCCCTTGATCTCTGCTTTAGACAACAATGGCTTACCATCAGAATTCTTAAGATTGATCATGACATCCTAAAACAAGTAAGTATTAATCAGTAAAGTTTAGGGTTTAGTAAAGTTATAATTGTCATAACTTAATTAGGGTTTGCGGACTTACTTTGACTAGGCCCTTGATCTCTGCTTCAGACAACAATGGCCGACCATCAGAATTCTTAAGATTGATCATGACATCCAACATAGCTTCATTGGATGATACTGACCGGGTTCGCCATTTTCGAAGCCTTTCGTCCGTGATAGGGTTTTGATACTTTTCCATACTCTTGATCGCATCTAATGCTTTCTTTTCTTTACCATCCAAATCAAGTCCTGTCAAGATCGGAATAAAATCCGACAGCGCAAAAGTAAATAGGTACACCAATGCCTTCAAGACATTCTCAGTATGGTCTTCCTCGGCCGGACCTGGACCCTTGTCGGCCATGGCTTCTCCGAAATACCTCGTATTAAAGAGCAATCTCTTGATTACACTGGTAGAATAATACAAGGTTGTCTTCCTAAAATCCACAATCCCATCAGGCAAGTTGGTGATGTACTCAACAATGTTGTCAACTTCTTCCCGTCTCTTGTCCAGAAACATGTTATGCATGGCTGGGGACAGCAACTGAGAACTCAAAATCTTCCTCATTTTTGTCCATTGATTTCCACGAGAAAAAATCACGCCCATGTAGTTGTGACTCAGCACAGAAGCTCCCAATGACAATGGCCGGGAAGCGAATAAAACATCTTTTTCTTTGAGGAACTCACTCGCATATTTTTGTCCGAAAACCGGAATGACATGAACATTTGCAACCCTAATGCATAATATCTCAGTGTTTAACTCTTTCATGACCCTCTTGATCCATTTATATTTACTTGCCTCATTGAGCATTTGTGGGACGCATCCGATGATCGGCCACCGTGGCACCGGAGTTTTATTTCTACCCCTCCCCCTCCCGAAGAAAAATTTACATAGAAGGTATGTAGATAGGGCGCTAGCTAGGATTGTTGTCATAGAAAACATGTTTGACACCTCTCGTAGAAAACAAGATGAGATATTTCTAGTGAGAGGTTCAAGTATTTTTCATTGTATTTTTATCATTCTACTCTCATTTTAAGTCAAATGATATTAAATTATAGTCCGTTTGGAGCAAAATAAGGCAAAACACAAAGATTCAGACAAATACAGACTAATATGAGCAGATTGACCTACTCGTCGTCAAAGGCTTGCCGAGAACACGATTGTATTTGATTGAGGCGTGCTATATCTCGTTGGAAAGCTAACTCCAAGAGCTACAACATTGTAGTTTACAACAAAACGTAATTCGAAGATTTAGATGGTCAAAAACGCAAAGAAAAAGTCAAGATCACAGTGTTGAGTGAACAGTTGCCCGGTTCAAGGAAGAACCGCCGGTTCAATGGTCAAACCGCCGGTTTGAGTTTGAACCAGCCAGCAATGCAAAAGTTGATGATACTCTAAGAGAGGCCGGTTCAATGGAGAACAGGCGGTTTACCTATTGAACCAGCGGTTTGGACATTGAACCACCGGTTAGACACCAAACCGGTCCGGAATTGAATTCTGAAATCAGCCCAATTCATTTTGGTATAAATAAAGACCTAGAATCCGAGAAAAAGTATTCTGAACCTGGGCAAGATTATAACTAATTTTTGAAGAGAAGAGGCGGCGAAAGACTCAAAGAAGATTAAAGATCGAAGACTCGGCTTCGTAGTGAATGATTCTTCTTTACTTTTCGTTTCTTCTTCTTTAATTCTCTTTTACACATATTCTGATTTTATCACCATGATTAGTGAGTAGTCGTCTCATTCTGGGATCCTACGGATCTCCTGCTTGTACTCGAACAATTCATGTCATGTTAATAAAATCTTTTGATTATGTTAATGAAGTTTTTTAATTCTCTTGTTCTTAATTTGTCGTTCCTGCGTGTTTGACATTGACGGTACTTGTTAGAAATTAGGTTAAAGACCAAAAAGATGATTGGGCCTGAGGTAATTAACAGGATTGAGTAGAGTTGATATCGAAGCATGGTAGCTATATTGTTAGTGCATGAATCAAAAGGAAAGTTGACATCTTTTGTCTGGAAACCCTAGGCTTACTAAATCAAAACTGTTGATAATCCGTGATTCGGCGGTGTTCAACAGTTTAGATTAATTCATGCAATGATCCCTGACTGGGCGGCTTGCCTGATGTTATTAGGTTATTTTCATAGTTCTGTAATATAATTGAATTGTTTGAATTATTGCATGATTTGCGAGTTAGGCATGGGTGAAGTTTGATTCTGGAATATTGGTTTTATTTGCATAATCTTGTTCAATCACTTAGTTAGGTCATTATAACTTTTTAATTATTAGAACAGCTAAATGAAGGCACTATCTTGCATAGTATACACGCGTATTTGCTCCTTGGATCGACCCTTGGCTTACAAAGGTTTATAAATATTGTTTGACTGCAACGACCCCTAAACATGCATTGACAACTATAAAGGGTTAAAATTACGTTTGTCAGTGCACAACAACTCTCAGCAGCGATGTACTCTGCTTCAGCCGTGGATAGCGAGATGCTGTTTTGCTTGTGCTGAACTAAGACACCAACTTGTTTCCTAGGTAGAAACATCCTGCGGAGGTACTCTTGCGGTCTTCAGCACTTCTAGCACAGTCTACATCACTATACCTAATTAGACATGCACTGGTATCTCGGGTATACCATAGTCCAAACTCTGCAGTTCCACTTATGTATCGGATGATCCTCTTCACATGGCTCATATGCGTCTCCTTGGGGTTAGCCTGATATCTGGCACACACCCATGCAGAGTATGCGATATCTGGTCTGCTTGCAATGAGGTATAGCAAGCTGCCGATCATACTGCGGTATAGAGATTGTTCCAGTGACTTACCTGCTTCATCTCTGGTGACTTTCGTATGAGTGGTTGCTGGAGTTCTCTTGTGGGTGGCCTTCTCGAGACCAAACTTTTTGACCAGATTCTTGGCATACTTTCTTTCTGATATTAAGGTCCCTTCTGGCTTTTTGTACCACCTAAAGTCCTAGGAAGTAAGCCATTTCACGTACCAAGCTCATCTGGAACTCACTTTTTATCTGTCTAACAAATTGTTCCATCAACTCCTCAGAGGTTGATCCAAAGACAATGTCGTCGACATAGATTTGAGCGATGATGAGTGCCTTCTTGATATGTCTGATGAACAGAGTCTAGTCTGCTCCCCCCTTGAAATAACCGTGCAGGGTCAAGAATTTTGTTAACCTTTTGTACCACGTCCGTGGAGCTTGTTTCAGCTCATAGAAAGACTTCTTGAACCGATACACATGATCTGGATATGCTGGATCTTCGAATCCTTGAGGCTGAGCGACGTACACTTCTTCGGCTAGAAGCCAATCCAAAGATTGTTTCTTTGATCAAAGCTTGTAAAATTGGGTGTTTCGGCGTTGTGTAGAGTTTTATAACGAGCCTGGGTCTGGGCCTAGGGGGAAAAGTGGGCCTTGACGCAAGCCCAATTAAGAGATCATTTCTCGAGTAATTTCACTCCTTTGAATGAATGAATTACTAAAATCATTATTATTAAAAAATACAACAAAATTGAAATCCCATTCTCAACCTAGTACAAGTGAAAGGGCAACCTCGGAGTGGCGCGAGCCAGCAATGGCGAGGCCATGAAAAGCAGGGAGTCATCGCACGTGTTGAGATCCACTTTGTTTGTCCCAGCTGGTAAACTCCAATCAAAAGCTTGAAGAAGCCTCGCGAGTAGCATAACTGTCATAACCGTTCCAAGAGTTCCAGCAGGGCAAACTCTCCTCCCGACCCCAAAGCTCAGAAATCCAAGATCAGGGTCAGTAATGGTGCTTCGAAGGACCCCTCCGTTACTCATATGTCGATCAGGATCGAAGGTTAAGGGGTCGTCCCACACATTAGGGTTTCTGCCCAGGTCAAGTCTGCTGATGAGTATGTGGCTCCCTTTAGGTATAAAATAACCACCCACTGTCGCATCCTCAGTCGCGAAATGTGGTGGGATGAAAGCTTGGATAGGGTGGAGTCGAAACGCTTCCATCAAGATTGCTTTTATGTATTTGAGCTCTGAGATGTCGGATTCTTCAACAAATCTGTCCTTGCCTACAACCCTATCAACCTCATCCATGGCTTTCCGCATTATGCTTGGCTCGTTTAACATCTCCCCAACCGCCCATTCCACACAATTAGCCACGTTGTCAGTTGCGCCAACAATCAGTTCCTAAAAAACAAGTTTTAATTCAGTGAAGCTAGCTGTTGTCTGAATTAGGGTTTAGGGACTTACGTTGATCAGGCCCTTGATCTCTGCTTCAGACAACAATGGCTGACCATCAGAATTCTTAAGATTGATCATGACATCCAACATATCTTCATTGGATGGGTCTTGGGACGAGACTGACCCGGTTCGCCATTTTCGAAGCCTTTCGTCCGTGATAGGGTTTTGATACTTTTCCATACTCTTGATCGCATCTAATGCTTTCTTTTCTTTACCATCCAAATCAAGTCCTGTCAAGATCGGAATAAAATCCGACAGCGCAAAAGTAAATAGGTACACCAATGCCTTCAAGACATTCTCAGTATAGTCTTCCTCGGCCGGACCTGGGCCCTTGTCGGCCATGGCTTCTCCGAAATACCTCGTATTAAAGACCAATCTCTTGATTACACTGGTAGAATAATACAAGGTGGTCTTCCTAAAATCCACAATCCCATCAGGCAAGTTGGTGATGTACTCAACAATGTTGTCAACTTCTTCCCGTCTCTTGTCAAGAAACATGTTATGCATGGCTGGGGACAGCAACTGAGAACTCAAAATCTTCCTCATTTTTGTCCATTGATTTCCACAAGGAGAAAAAATCACGCCCATGTAATTGTGACTCAGCACAGAAGCTCCCAATGACAATGGCCGGGAAGCGAATAAAACATCTTTTTGTTTGAGGAACTCACTCGCATATTTTTGTCCGAAAACCGGAATGACATGAACATTTGCAACCCTAATGCATAATATCTCAGTGTTTAACTCTTTCATGACCCTCTTGATCCATTTATATTTACTTGCCGCACTGAGCATTTGTGGGAGGCATCCAATGATCGGCCACGGAGCCGGACCTGGCGGCACCGGAGTTTTATTTCTACCCATCATCCTCCCGAAGAAAAATTTACATAGAAGGTATGTAAATAGGGTAATGGCTAGGATTGTTACCACAGACAACATGATTGACACCTCTCGTAGTAAACAAGATGAGATATTTCTAATGAGAGGTTAAAGTACTTGTTATATAGTGATGCAAAACGAAGTTGGGTTTGGTGAGATTTACTATGTTCTTTTGTAATTATAAAATATTTATTTAACTACATATAAGTAAAGTAAATATAAGTACATTTAAGTAAATATAACTATTTATCATCTCTTTCATCAACAAACCACCACCACTATTCATCACCATAACCACTGCCACTCCAACTATAACACCACATAACGGCGGCGGCGGAGGCTGGCGGACGGCGACGGTGGTGGCCGGCGTCGGCGGTGGATGATGATGAATAGTAACTTAAGTTGTTAAATTAAATTAAGTTAAATTAAGTAAATTTAAGTTGAGTTAAGTTGAGTTACGTTACGTACTTAAGTAAGTAATTTAGGTCTAAAAGAAGAGACCCTAAATTAAGTTGGTGGTTTGTTGTTGTGTTGTGGTGTTTTTGTGGTTGTGGGTTGTTCGTGGTGGTGTGAATGTGTTGTGGGGGTGTGGTATGGTGTTGTGGTTAAGTAAATACTTTCAGCTCAAAAGAACAGGTCTTAAGTACATATAATACATAAAAGTAAATATACGTACATATAAATACATATAAGTAAAGTAATAAATATAAGTACAGAATATAAGCCCAAAAGAACGCACACCTTTTGTAAGAAGGTCCGGGAGGATACAAATCCCAAAACTTCTCAAGGTTATCCGATAAAGTTTTATCTTACCAAACCAATGACGTCATCCATAAGGGTTTGGTCTATTATCAAAAATAAAGTCAAACATTATTTATCATTAGATTTGATATTAGATTTGTATGACGTCAAACATTTAATAATATTAGGTTTCGGGAAAAAATTCAATCCGTCACTTTATGGAAAATTGGTTCCTAAAATACCATGATTTTGAAGTTTTTTTTATGTATAATGACACTTTTTAATTAAACTGCTACTCTTAGTAGCGATTTATGAGTCTTTTTTAACTTTAAATACTGATTAGGTGATGATTTGGTACTAACATGAACAAAAATTGAAAAAACCGCTACTATGAGTAGCTGTTTGTGAAACTAAGAGGAAAATGCTTTCCATTTCACTTCAAACCGCTACTCAACAAATTTCTTCCTAGTTCTTTGGTTACAGCTCCTCTCTCTCTACATCGCCGCCCTAGAGTCTCGGGCGAACTCCTTGTTGCCATCCAACATCACGCCGAGCCGTCCCTCTCCCTCCAACACTTCGATCCGAATGTAATTTCATTTGTATGGTTAGAAAATTTTATTTTTTGTGAAAGATTTTGAAATTGGGGTTAGGGTTAGGATTATGAAATTGGGATTGGGTTATGAAATTGGGTTATTGCAGTTCAAATGTAAAAATGCTGAATGCTGGATGAACTTGCCAATTTGTCGGTAGTCAACTTCTTGGACAAGCTACGCAGTATGAATAGATGACTAATAGTAATCGATCCTACGTACTAAGTGCACAAGAAAGATTACCCAGTTCGGCTGTAAATCAGCCTACGTCTGGGGGCTTGTCCCAAGCCCGTGGGTACCAATTCACTATATCTAGATCGAGTACAAGGACATTACAGAACAGAAGACTCCATCTCTATTCTAACGACCTTCACTCACCCAATAATAATTGGCACTCAGGCTCCCCCTGAATGTGAGACTTCCCGTCTCTACCCACTGTTCGTTTAGGAAACGTTTCACAGTGTTTTTTCTTTTCTGCCAATCATCGATACACCATCAGCTTAGAGCTCCTCATATTTATATGCCAAGATGTTGATCCTATCCCTCAGTTTGTTGCGATCCGTTGTTACTCGTTATCTACTCAACATTATCTTTAAATGTCAACATTATCCTTAAGACCATATCCTCGGGTCTAGTCATGATTTATGCGATCTTATCGCGGATCTCGCTCTGGTGGGTTGTACTGCATCGTCGCATGTACAACATTTTTGAATAGTTTTGTGCAACAATGCCAATGTGCATCCACAATAATCTCCCCCTTGGCATTTGCACCAAAACTTCATCTGACTTCATGACTCCATCTTGGTCAAACCATCATTAACGCAACGATACAACTATTCTACTACGTAATAGTTCAACGCCATGTATATGGTGGCAGAGTCAAAAACACAAAATGTGATGCGCACATAGGTCGATTTTCCAAGAGAGTCACCAAATACCTGTTTTCTTCTCCTCACAAAATGTTTCTGCTGATGTGTCACCTCCTTATTAAATGTTGGTTTCTTCTCTCCTGTATCTGATTCTCCCGCCCATAATACATAAGTTTTTAACAACGAGACCAGATCTTTTCGTGCAGACTTTTCTTCAATGTTGGGGGGCACATAGATTCAGAGAGGCTCTGAGTGCTTCAAAGCGAGTGCAGTCCAACGCTTTTGTGAAGATATCAACTATCTGGTGTTCTGTTGAAATGTGAGCTAAACTAATCACTTTTTGTTCGACCAGTTCATGGATGAAATGGTGTCAGATGTCTATATGCTCGTTCGGGAGTGTTGAACTGGGTTCTTTGACATGCTGATGGTGCTCATGTTATCGCAGAAGATAGTCATAACGTCTTGTTGGACACCCAGCTCGAACAACATGTGATTCATCCATAGTAGCTGTGTACAACAACTCTGATGAGTTCCCGCAAGCCCTTGCCCGGGCCAGGCCAGGACATAGCCGAGCAAATCCAAGAGCAGCCGGGCAAAACTTGAGCAATGCGGGGCAACCTTCGAACACTTTCCAGACATGGGCGAGAACTCTCACACAAGGACCCCACCCAGCTGAGAATTCCCGCAGCCTGCCCATCGAGCTCGGCCAAGTCAGCCAGGCATGTCCGAGGGTTAAGGCCAGCCCACTCGAGGATTTCCGCACACAAAGCATCCAGCTCGAGCATGCCCGCACAACCAACAGGGCACTGCCACAAATGCCCGCAGAAATTCCAAGGCGAGCCCAACTAGAATCCGGAGGGTCACCCAAGCCAATGTCCGCACATCTTCCAGGCATGCCAAGCCATAGACCGCAGGTCTGCTAGGTCAGAGTCGGGTCATTTCAGTAGGTCATTTCAGCAGGTCATCTCAGCGTGTCAGCAAGGGCAGTGACCATGCAACTTCCGGGGCAACCAAGGGTTGTTTGAGCACTATAAAATCCAAGCTACCAGCTCATTCAAGGGCATCCGAGTGATCATCCAACTAGTTAGAAAAAGAATTCCGACGAATCCAGCCAACTTTGGGCGAGCTTTCCAGTATTTTGGGAATAGTTGCCTTAGTTTAGCCGAAAGTCATCTTGTAATCAGTCAAATCCTTCACTTTGAGGGTCATTTGGGGGAATTTCGCAATTGTAACTCGGCCACTGGTCATATCTAGGCATCATCAAAAATTTTCCGCATCTTTATATTTTTGGATTCATATGAATTGGTATCAGAGCCGTTTCGTTTCGAGGGAAATGGCAACGCAAAAGCGAGCAACGACAAAGGCATCATCATCAGAGACTGTTACCAGCGGCGAAGAGGAAGTCCACACCTCGAGGGCTGAGTTTGAAATGTTTAAGTTGGCATACAACCAGCGCCAGTCAACTATATATCAAAACATGGACAAAAACTTCAACACCATCAATAGAACTTTACAAGCGATCATGAAGAAGTTGGCAGCAAATCCATTTCCCGCACCAGCCCAAGTAGACGGCCGAGATGACCTTAGCAAAAGTTTTCAAGGTAGCCTTTCGCAAGCTGTGGACCGCGGAAAGGCGATAATAGGCAAATCTAGCAGGCTGCCAAGAGAAGTACTGACCCAACAAGATAGACCTGAAGCGAAAAACGATTATGAAAGGCTTGTGCGCATGCCCAGGTACGGGATCGAAAGGGGACCAACAAGCAACTTTCCCAACGAGGAGAGGCGTCCAAGAGCCACTGAAGAGATAGCTTTTGGGGCACTAGGCAGGGACGACCCAAGGTTCCGCAAACTTGAATTGCCCATCTATTCAGGGGGCAATGTAATTGAATGGATATACAAAGCCGAGAGGTATTTCTACATCAACGGAATGACGGACAGAGAAGCACTACTCTCAACAACTATGTGCTTAGAAGATAAAGCCTTTAAATGGTACAATGATGTGAGACCAGTTCTCACTTGGGAGGATTTCAAGCAGGCCATCACCAAACGGTTCCAAGGAGCAGACCTTATTGAAATTCAGGAGAGATTTCTATCTCTTGTGCAAACCAAATCCGTCATAGAGTATCAAGAAAAGTTTGAGGGACTCGCCAGAGCAATCAAGGGAGTTTCAGATGACATGCTTATGGCCAATTTCTTGCGAGGACTGAAGCCAGAACTTCGCGCAGCGATAAAGTTACACAAGCTCAACGACTTGCTTGAAGTCATGGATTTGGCACAATTAGTGGAAGAATAAGAGAACAGCAAACCTGCCCGAGGTGCTACTTTTAGTTCCAGACCCAGCAACCATTTTGGACAACGACCAGAGGGGAACCAGAGATCATTTTACACGAGGGACGTCAACCCAAGCCCCGCCGACCATCAGCCACATCAACATCAACGCCCAACACACGCGGATCCTAGAAGGAATGAAAACAAGTGCTACCGTTGCAAGGAACCATGGAAGCCTGGACACCGATGCGCTGACAGGGCATTGAGGGTCATGGAAGGGCCAACCAAAGAGGAGCACCATTCCATGGACATGGAGGTATCTCTCAACAGCGTGGCGAGACTTACACCAACGCGGGCTATGAAACTCGGGGCAACATTGGCAGCCGTGAGATAATTGTCCTTATAGATAGTGGGGCAACTCATAATTTCATTTCACCGACAATTGTCCAGGAGGAAGGATTACATGTTATTGATCAAGGCGCATTCAAAGTCACGTTAGAGACATGCATCACTGAGGAAAGCCGAGGGTTATGTTCTGGAGTTAAGATAGTGCTAGCAGATTGCAAGGTAAAGGCAGATTTCTTGCCCTTGGCCTTGGGGGGATCAGATGCAATCCTTGGCATACAATGGCTGCAGACCTTAGGAGACATGAAGGTCAATTGAAAAACTCTCACGATGGAATTTAAGAGAAAAGGCCGTAGAGTCAGGCTGCATGGAGAACCATCGCTCAAAAAGACGGAGATATCATTTCAGGCAATTGCCAAGGGACAAAAATCTATCGCGGAATGCTACCTGGTGGAGACAAAGAAGCTCAAGGAAACTCAAGCTAACAAGGAGGCATATATTCCAGAATCAATCCAAAATGTGCTGCATGGATTTCCTCAAGTTTTCCAAGAGCCCCGAGGCCTTCCACGTATTAGAGGACATGAGCACTCCATAGTGCTTAAAGATGGGGCAGCGCCGGTGAGTGTGCGACCTTACCGATACCCTCAGACCCAAAAAGATGAGATCGAGAGGATGGTAAAGGAGATGCTACAAGAAGGCGTCATCAAGCCAAGCACAAGCCCATATTCCAGTCCGGTACTCTTAGTAAAGAAGAAAGACGGAGGCTGGAGATTCTGCATCGATTACAGGGCCTTGAACAAGCAAACTGTTCCAGATAAGTTTCCCATTCCAGTTATTGATGAGCTGCTTGATGAGTTACATGGTTCTGTCATTTTTTTCCAAGATAGATTTGAAATCTGGGTATCATCAAATTCGAATGACCAAAGGCGACGAGAGGAAGACAGCTTTTCGGACATATGAGGGACAATATGAGTTCTTGGTCATGCCTTTTGGCCTTACTAATGCACCCGCAACCTTCCAAGCTTTGATGAACCAGGTGTTTAAACCATGGTTGAGGAAGTTCGTGCTGGTATTCTTTGACGATATTTTGATATACAACAAGTCCATGGAAGAACAAAAGGATCGCGGCGGTATGGGACGTCAACAAACTTATAAACAAAGCACTGAAGACTAGCAAGAAAAACAACCGCGTTCTCGACCTTGAGGATAAGGTTGATCTTCGACGGGCTGGTACTTGATAGGACCCGACTATGAGAGGATTTGGCTTTGGCTGCCTCCTGGCTTAAAATATGCGATTGTGACCATGCCTTGATGATTTGCCTACTAGTTGCCCTCACATCAGCGGAAGAAGATAGCGCTTAAGGGGTACGCGTCTCGGTAGCTATGATATCCGAGCGCCTACTGGTCGGGAGCTATGCCCGCTCCCCTGATGAGCCCATGAGAGGGCGAAACCAGTATGGCAAATCAATGAGGGATTTGAGGGAATTAGTCGAGAACTCAACAAACTCCTAGCAGCGATGTACTCTGCTTTAGCCGTGGATAGCGAGATGTCGTGGATAGCTTCGGTCGCCTGGACAACTTCTTGTATAGTTTTGTGCAAACATGCCATATGCATCCACAATCTCCCCCCTTGTCATTTGCATCAAAACTTTATCTATTTTCGGACTGCACCTTTTCTCCCCCTGATTTGCTGGAAATGCCAAGGCGTATCACCACTCGGTTTAATGAGTTTCCCGCTCGGACTAAATAATATTTGAATAGCGGGATCAACTCCACTGTCGCACACTCCTTCAATGTTGGGGGGCTCACAGGTTCAGAGTAGACCTGTGAGCTTCAAAGCGGGAGCAGTCCAATGCTTTGGTGAAGATATCAGCAACCTACTGTTCTATTGAAATGTGAACTAGGCTGATCACCTTCTGTTTGATCAATTCGTGGATGAAATGATGGCGAATGTCGATGTGCTTTGTCAGAGAGTGTTGTACTGGGTTCTTTGAGATGCTGATGGCGCTCATGTTGTCGCAGAAGATAGTCATAACCTCTTGTTGGACACCTAGCTCGGACAACATCTGCTTCATCCATAGTAGTTGAGCACAACAACTCCCTGCGGCAATGTATTCTGCTTCAGCGGTAGACAATGAGATGCTATTTTGCTTCTTGCTGAAACAGGACATAAGATTGTTTCCTAGGAAGAAGCATCCTCCCGAGGTACTCTTGCGGTCTTCAGCGCTGCCTGCTTAGTCTGCGTCGTTATATCCAATTAGACAAGCACTTGTATTACGTGTGTACCATAGTCCAAACTCCACAGTGCCGCTGATATACCGGATGATCCTCTTTACATGGGACATATGCGACTCCTTGGGATTGACCTGATATCTCGCACACACACCTACAGAGTATGCAATATCTGGTCTGCTTGAAGTGAGGTAGAGCAAACTGCCGATCATGCTGTGGTATAGAGACTGGTCCACTAGTTTTCCTGCTTCATCTTTGGTGACCTTTACGTGAGTGGCGGCTGGAGTTCTCTTGTGGCTGGAATTTTCGAGGCCGAATTTCTTTATCAGATTCTTTGCATACTTGCTCTGCGATATGAAGGTTCCACCTGGCTTCTGCACCACCTAAAGTCCTAGGAAATAGGACGTCTCCCCGACCATGCTCATCTGGAACTCACTCTTCATCTGTCCCACAAATTGTTCCACCAACTCCTGTGAGGTTGATCCAAAGACTATGTCGTCTACATAGATTTGGGCGATGATGATGGCCATCTTGGTGCTTCGAACGAACAATGTTTTGTCTACTCCTCCCCTGGAATAGCCGTGCTGGATCAAAAATTCCATGAGTCTCTCGTACCATGCCCGTGGAGCTTGTTTGAGGCCATAGAGAGCCTTTTTGAGGCGGTAGACATGGTCCGGATATGCTGGTTCTTCGAATCCCTTTGACTGAGCTACCTACATTTCTTCGGATAGAAGTCCATTTAGGAAGGCACTTTTCAAGTCCATTTGGTGTAGCTTGAACTGCATGTGGCATGATAGAGCTATTAGTAATCAAATTGCCTCCAGTCGTGCCACGGAACGATTTGAGTGTATCCTTGAGCCACCAGCCTTGCCTTGTTGCGAGTGATATTCCCCTTCTCATCCGTCTTGTTCTTGTACACCCATTTAGTGCCGATGATGTTGACTTCGTTTGGCCTTGGAGCGAGATCCAAAACATTGTTTCTCTCAAATTCTCCGAGCTCTTCTTGCATGGCCAGAAGCCAGTGTGCATCCTTCATTGCTTCCTTTATGTTCTTCGGCTCAACTGTGGATAGGAAGCATGAGTGATTGATCATGTCCCGATAGTTGATTCTGGGAATTTTCAGAGTTTGTCTTTCTTCTGCAGGATCTCCGATGACATTGGTGATTGGATGATTGGTTTGAATTCTGCTGGTTGACTGAGGACACGATTCTTGCCTGCCTTCCTCTGGTTAAGACTCTTCTTCCAAGTGTACATGATCATCTGGTTGGACACTTTCTGGTACACTTTGAGTTTCTTTTTATGATTGCTTCTGCATTGTCTCCTTATTACTGTTTGGGCCTCTTGGCAGGTTGATTCCATCATCCTCTTTCACATCATCCTCTTTCACAACGACATTTGTAGACTCCATTACGGTTTCAGTCCGTTTGTTGAACACCCTATATGCCCTGCTGTTTGTGGAATATCAGAGAAATATCCCTTCGTCACTCCTTGCGTCCAACTTATGTTTGTACTCGCGGTCCGCCAGTATGTAGCATGTACTCCCGAATACATGAAAGTATCTGACTGAGGGTTTGTTCCCAGTCCATAGTTCATAGCTGGTCTTCTCTAGACCTTCTCTGATGAGTGCTCGATTCAGAGTGTAGCATGCTGTGCTCATGGCTTCAGCCCAGAACTTGAGTGGAATGTTCTTGGAATGGAGCATTACTCTAGTCATCTCTTGGAGTGTCATGTTCTTCCTTTTGACCACTTCGTTCTGTTGAGGAGTGATTGGAGAGGAGAACTGATGCTGGATTCCATGGTTGACGTAGTAGTCCATCATTTGCTCGTTGTCAAACTCACGTCCGTGGTCACTTCTGATAGCTATTATATATTATCCATGGCCCCTTCTTGCTTGTTCCAGCTGAGTGGTCATTTGAACAACAACTTGGACAGTCTACTTTTCCCTGATGAACGATATCCAAGTGTATCTAGTTTAATCATCTACGCAGACAAAGACATATCTTTTCCTCCTGATGCTCTCCACTTGCATTGGTCCCATGAGGTCCATGTGTAGAACCACCAGAGGTTTTGAGGTGTTGATTTGGGTTGTCCTTCGATGTGCTTCCCTTGTTTTCTTTCCCAGCTGGCATTCTCCGCATAATAGATCTACTTCTCCAGTGAATGCAGGTATTCCACGAACTAGTCCTTCTGTCGCCAGTCTTTTGATCATCCTTCCATGAATATGCCCCATTTGTCTATGCCATAGCTGGAGCTCTTCAGTGTTGGTTTTGAGGCAGATTGGCCCATCGGTTGTGTTGTGTTCCAGCAGGTAGCAGTTGTTTGTCTAGCGATGACCTCTGAGTAGGCATTCTCCTAGCTTGTTCACGACTTTGCAAGAGTCTCGGTTGAACTCCACCTGGTTTTCTCCATCGCAGAGTTGACTTATGCTGAGTAGATTGGCGGTTAATCCCTCGACCAGCAGAACATTTCGGAGCATTGGCAGACCGTGAGGGTTTAGGGTTCCACTCCCAAGGACTCTCCCTCTCTCCATCTCCAAAGACCACATGTTGATTGCGGGTTGGTCTAATGTCAGTAAGATACTTCTAATCTAGCTTTCTGGTTCCTGTGTTGAGCATCCTTTGAAGCCTTTTGAATGAGCTCAGCTCTTCTGTAACTTCAGACAGTTCTTGTTGCAGTCGGTTGATGGTTTTGTGATCTTCCGCCGTTTCTTTGTCCAAGATGTTGTTCTGGCGTTGTAGATCGACATTCTTGACTTTCAAGCTGCTGATTATTTTGTTGAGCTTTGTATTGATGCTTGACAACTTTAGTCCACTTTGAGTGCAACAGCAAAAACTTCTCGATGATGCATTCGTCAGTTGGTTCTTCATTTTCGCTATCCGAACCTTCATTGAGGCAATTGAGGTTAGTGCAACTATCTTTTCCGGACTTTCTTCTTCGGACTCTTCATCACTACATGTTACATTCAGGGATCTTTTTTTTCGTTTGAGCGTGTTTGAGCACTCAGCCTGTACATGTCTGTATCCCTCACATTCTCTGCATTGAATCTCCTTTGGATGTCTTTATTCCTTGGAGTCTAGCTGTCTGACTCTAGTCTGGAAATTTCCTCTGGATCTGTACTGGCCTTTGTGTTGAGCATATTATCCCATCACTTTCTTGTTCAGTTTGTTCATGAATCTCCCAAACTGCTTGCTTAGGAGGGCCATTTCTTCTATCATGTCATCTTCATTATCAACTTCTTGAGTTTCTGCCTTGAGGCCAATGACACGTTCTTTTGCGGCAGGCTGGTTCCCGGCTATCCTCATCTCATATGTGGTGAGTGATCCCATCAAGTCATCAAGCCGCATTCTTCTCACATCCTGAGCTTCCTCGACCGCAGTCACTTTCATTTCGAATCTGGCAGGCAGTGATCGCAATGCTTTTCTCACCAACTTCTCTTCAGCCATGGGTTCTCCTAGGTTGAATGCTTGGTTGGACAAATCTCCTAATTTTGCGAAGAATTCTCGTATGCTCTCGATTTCATTCATCTTCAACTCCTCGAATTATGTGTTAATCATTTGCATACGGAACAACTTCACTTTGTCAGTTCCTTCATGATGCGTCGCCAGTATGTCACAAGCTTCTTTGGCTATTTCACATTTTGAGATGAGCTTGAAGATCTTCTCATCTACTCCGGAGAAAATGACATTCAAGGCTTTAGCATTACTGGTTCGGGCCCATTCTTCATCCTTCGTCCATTCTTCTTCAGGCTTGTCAGTCTCGTTTCCCTCTTCATCTTTAGCCTTTGGTGCACTCCATGGTTTTAGGATAGCTCTCCACGCTCGATCATCGACGGTTTGAATGTATGCCTTCATTCTGGATTTC
The DNA here is from genome assembly GCA_963678935.1 of Umbilicus rupestris. Taxonomy (NCBI): domain Eukaryota; kingdom Viridiplantae; phylum Streptophyta; class Magnoliopsida; order Saxifragales; family Crassulaceae; genus Umbilicus; species Umbilicus rupestris. The sequence goes on along the minus strand of OY787611.1, from coordinate 15,535,898 downwards.
CAGTAGCCATAATTGTCTTCGTCCAATAAAGGAGGTCGTGCTATACTCTGCCCTTCTCTCATACTCATCATTCTTCAGCCTTTACACCAAGATCTTTCACTCTGTTTGTTAAGCACGCTGCTCTGATACCAATTGAAAATGCTGAAGGCTGAATGGTAGGAGAACTTGTTCAGCTTGTTGTCCGGACTTCTTCCTTGAACAAGTTACGCAATAGAGTAAATGACAGAAATAAAAGCTACTGCTAAGGACACAAGAATGGTAACCCAGTTCGCCTATAACGAGCCTACATCTGGGGGGCTTATCCCAAGCCCGTGGGAACTGATTCACTAAGTCAAGACTGAGTACAAAAGACGTTACAAGATAGCAGACTCCCTCTCTATCCTAACCTCTACTCATCTACAAGTGATCGGCTCTCAGACTCCCCCTGCATGTGAGACCTCCCGTCTCTTCCCATAACAACGTCAAGTCAATGTTGCAAGTCTTCAATCACTCAACACAATGGCTCGCTGTATATCATATATTTCTCTCCAGTTGAATGAATATTTACGGTTGCATCAGTTCCTCATATATATACCCTACGTGATGCATCATCATCCAGATTTTTTGCGATCTCCAAGAAATTATCATCATCCAGATTTGTTGCGATCTTCAATGATCTCCAAGAATATATCATCATCCAGATGTGTTGCGATCTCCAAGAATATATTGGAGATGATCTCTTGTTTATTTTGATTGCTTGTTGTGATCCCGGTGATAAAGTTATCTTTAAGATTTTTCTCCATGTTATCTTCAAGCGATATCATTATTTTTAAACCCGTATCTTCGATCTTAGTCAAGGATTTCGCGCTCCCGTATCGAGATGATCTTCACACGGGATTTCCTCTAATTATTCAGCTTCGGTCGCCTGGACAACTTCTTTTACAGTTTTGTGCAAACATGCCATATGCATCTACATATCGGATGATCCTCTTCACATATCAATGGTCAAATGGCCGGTTTGAGTTTGAACCGGCCCATAGTGCAAAAATTGATGATTCTCTAAGAGAGCCCGGTTCAATGGAGAACCGGCGGTTTACCTATTTAACCGGCGGTTTGTACATTGAACCGCCTATTTGACATCAAATCGGTCCGGATTTGAATTTTGAAATCAGCCCAATTGATTTTGGTATAAATAAAGTCCTAGAATCCAAGAAAAATGATTCTGAACCTGGACAAGATTAGAACTAATTTTTGAAGAGAGGAGAGGCGGCGAAAGACTCTAAGAAGATTAAAGATCAAAGACTCGGCTTCTTAGTGAAGGATTCTTCTTTACTTTCCGTTTCTTCTCCTTTAATTCTCTTTTACACATATATTCTGGTTCTATCATCATGATTAATTAGTAGTCTCATTCTGGGATCCTACGGATCTCATGCTTGTATTCAAACAATTCATGCTATGTTAATAAAATCTGTTAATTATGTTAATGAAGTTCTTTAATTTTACTGTTCTTAATTTACCGTTCTTGCATGTCTGACATTGAATGGGGCTTGTTAGAACGAAATTAGGTTAAAGACCAAAAAGATGATTGGGTCTGCGGTAATTGCCCGTATTTAGTAGAGTTGATATCGAAACATGGTAGCTATATTGTTAGTACATGAATTGATAGGAAAGTTGACATCTTTTGTCTGGAAACCCTAGGCTTACTAAATTGAAACTGTTGATAATCCGTGATTGGGCGGCGTTCAACAGTGTAGATTAATTCAGGCAATGATCCGTGACTGGGTGGCTTGCTTGATGTTATTAAGTTATTTCCATAGTTCCATAGTATAATTGAACTGTTTGGTTTATTGCATGATTTGTGAGTTAGACATGGTGAAGTTTGATTCTGGAATATTGATTGTATTTTCATAATCTTGTTCTTGTGTCAGAGTCACTTAGTTAGGTAGGTAAATATAACTTTTCATTATTAGAATAGCTAAACGAAGGCACTATCTTGCATAGTATACATACGCATTTGCTCCTTGGATAGACCATTATCTTACCAAGGTTTATAAATATTATTTGAATGCAACTTGACCTCTAAAACATAAATTGACAACTACGAATGGGTTAAAATTGACAACTTGACCCCTTGGCTCCTTGGATCGACCCTTGGCTTACCAAGGTTTATAAAGGGTTAAAAATACTAATGTCAAAATGGCGCCGTTGTCGGGGAGCAATGGATTAGTGTGTTATTAATTTAGATTGTGCTAGTGTCTAGACTATTTTTGTAAATATTTTTATTTTTTATTTTTTGTAAAATTTTCACTAATCACTTATTTATCTTGAATTGCGAGGATGTATACATACAATCAACAAGGCATGTACGCAAGTGGAGGAAGCTCATGAGATGAGCAACGCTTTTTAGTGCCTCAATATACTCCATCTTGAAGCAATGATCGAGATATCTTTGTGGATGAACTGAACTCTTATTGTGAAGAGCATGATTACAGGATACGATGTTATGAGCAAAATTGGGAAATCAACCATCATCCATTGATGGGAGATCACTACTATGAAGACGCACAATATCATCAGACCAAACCTCAGAACATTGGGACATCAAGAGTAAGTCCATGCTCGCTGACTTTTTGGCACAGTAGAGCAAGCATTATCATGAAATTGACGCAAAACTTACCAATTTGACAAAGTCAGCAGAGCAACTCGCTATTAAGAACCTCTTGCTGGAAACTCAAATTGCGTAATAAGCAAACTTAGCAGCAAGGGAACCGGGCAGACTGCCTTCACAACCTACACCCAAGTATCCTGAGATCTTTTCATCAGAAACTCCGAGGGCGACCAAAGAATTCATAGATAATGACGTCGAGATGGAAGTGAAGTATCCGATAGGGTTCGCTTGTCATAACGCCGAGTTAGGAACTTCTTGTTTGCTTTTTTTATACACCCAAGTATCCAGAAATAGGGTTTAGTAAAGTTTAGTAAAGTTGTTGTCTTAACTTAATTAGGGTTTGCGGACTTACGTTGACCAGACCCTTGATCTCTGCTTTAGACAACAATGGCTTACCATCAGAATTCTTAAGATTGATCATGACATCCAACATATCTAACATATCTTTATTAGATGGCTTACCATACTTTTGATCATGATATCCAACATATCTTTAGACTAAAATGGCTTACCATCAGAATTTCTTAAGATTGATCATGACATCCAACCTATCTTTATTAGATGGCTTACCATACTTTTGATCATCACATCCAACATATATATCGTTAGACAACAATGACTTACCATCAGAATTCTTAAGATTGATCATGACATCCTAAAACAAGTAAGTATTAATCAGTAAAGTTTAGGGTTTAGTAAAGTTATAATTGTCATAACTTAATTAGGGTTTGCGGACTTACTTTGACTAGGCCCTTGATCTCTGCTTTAGACAACAATGGCTTACCATCAGAATTCTTAAGATTGATCATGACATCCTAAAACAAGTAAGTATTAATCAGTAAAGTTTAGGGTTTAGTAAAGTTATAATTGTCATAACTTAATTAGGGTTTGCGGACTTACTTTGACTAGGCCCTTGATCTCTGCTTCAGACAACAATGGCCGACCATCAGAATTCTTAAGATTGATCATGACATCCAACATAGCTTCATTGGATGATACTGACCGGGTTCGCCATTTTCGAAGCCTTTCGTCCGTGATAGGGTTTTGATACTTTTCCATACTCTTGATCGCATCTAATGCTTTCTTTTCTTTACCATCCAAATCAAGTCCTGTCAAGATCGGAATAAAATCCGACAGCGCAAAAGTAAATAGGTACACCAATGCCTTCAAGACATTCTCAGTATGGTCTTCCTCGGCCGGACCTGGACCCTTGTCGGCCATGGCTTCTCCGAAATACCTCGTATTAAAGAGCAATCTCTTGATTACACTGGTAGAATAATACAAGGTTGTCTTCCTAAAATCCACAATCCCATCAGGCAAGTTGGTGATGTACTCAACAATGTTGTCAACTTCTTCCCGTCTCTTGTCCAGAAACATGTTATGCATGGCTGGGGACAGCAACTGAGAACTCAAAATCTTCCTCATTTTTGTCCATTGATTTCCACGAGAAAAAATCACGCCCATGTAGTTGTGACTCAGCACAGAAGCTCCCAATGACAATGGCCGGGAAGCGAATAAAACATCTTTTTCTTTGAGGAACTCACTCGCATATTTTTGTCCGAAAACCGGAATGACATGAACATTTGCAACCCTAATGCATAATATCTCAGTGTTTAACTCTTTCATGACCCTCTTGATCCATTTATATTTACTTGCCTCATTGAGCATTTGTGGGACGCATCCGATGATCGGCCACCGTGGCACCGGAGTTTTATTTCTACCCCTCCCCCTCCCGAAGAAAAATTTACATAGAAGGTATGTAGATAGGGCGCTAGCTAGGATTGTTGTCATAGAAAACATGTTTGACACCTCTCGTAGAAAACAAGATGAGATATTTCTAGTGAGAGGTTCAAGTATTTTTCATTGTATTTTTATCATTCTACTCTCATTTTAAGTCAAATGATATTAAATTATAGTCCGTTTGGAGCAAAATAAGGCAAAACACAAAGATTCAGACAAATACAGACTAATATGAGCAGATTGACCTACTCGTCGTCAAAGGCTTGCCGAGAACACGATTGTATTTGATTGAGGCGTGCTATATCTCGTTGGAAAGCTAACTCCAAGAGCTACAACATTGTAGTTTACAACAAAACGTAATTCGAAGATTTAGATGGTCAAAAACGCAAAGAAAAAGTCAAGATCACAGTGTTGAGTGAACAGTTGCCCGGTTCAAGGAAGAACCGCCGGTTCAATGGTCAAACCGCCGGTTTGAGTTTGAACCAGCCAGCAATGCAAAAGTTGATGATACTCTAAGAGAGGCCGGTTCAATGGAGAACAGGCGGTTTACCTATTGAACCAGCGGTTTGGACATTGAACCACCGGTTAGACACCAAACCGGTCCGGAATTGAATTCTGAAATCAGCCCAATTCATTTTGGTATAAATAAAGACCTAGAATCCGAGAAAAAGTATTCTGAACCTGGGCAAGATTATAACTAATTTTTGAAGAGAGAAGAGGCGGCGAAAGACTCAAAGAAGATTAAAGATCGAAGACTCGGCTTCGTAGTGAATGATTCTTCTTTACTTTTCGTTTCTTCTTCTTTAATTCTCTTTTACACATATATTCTGATTTTATCACCATGATTAGTGAGTAGTCGTCTCATTCTGGGATCCTACGGATCTCCTGCTTGTACTCGAACAATTCATGTCATGTTAATAAAATCTTTTGATTATGTTAATGAAGTTTTTTAATTCTCTTGTTCTTAATTTGTCGTTCCTGCGTGTCTGACATTGACGGTACTTGTTAGAAATTAGGTTAAAGACCAAAAAGATGATTGGGCCTGAGGTAATTAACAGGATTGAGTAGAGTTGATATCGAAGCATGGTAGCTATATTGTTAGTGCATGAATCAAAAGGAAAGTTGACATCTTTTGTCTGGAAACCCTAGGCTTACTAAATCAAAACTGTTGATAATCCGTGATTCGGCGGTGTTCAACAGTTTAGATTAATTCATGCAATGATCCCTGACTGGGCGGCTTGCCTGATGTTATTAGGTTATTTTCATAGTTCTGTAATATAATTGAATTGTTTGAATTATTGCATGATTTGCGAGTTAGGCATGGGTGAAGTTTGATTCTGGAATATTGGTTTTATTTGCATAATCTTGTTCAATCACTTAGTTAGGTCATTATAACTTTTTAATTATTAGAACAGCTAAATGAAGGCACTAACTTGCATAGTATACACGCGTATTTGCTCCTTGGATCGACCCTTGGCTTACAAAGGTTTATAAATATTGTTTGACTGCAACGACCCCTAAACATGCATTGACAACTATAAAGGGTTAAAATTACGTTTGTCAGTGCACAACAACTCTCAGCAGCGATGTACTCTGCTTCAGCCGTGGATAGCGAGATGCTGTTTTGCTTGTGCTGAACTAAGACACCAACTTGTTTCCTAGGTAGAAACATCCTGCGGAGGTACTCTTGCGGTCTTCAGCACTTCTAGCACAGTCTACATCACTATACCTAATTAGACATGCACTGGTATCTCGGGTATACCATAGTCCAAACTCTGCAGTTCCACTTATGTATCGGATGATCCTCTTCACATGGCTCATATGCGTCTCCTTGGGGTTAGCCTGATATCTGGCACACACCCATGCAGAGTATGCGATATCTGGTCTGCTTGCAATGAGGTATAGCAAGCTGCCGATCATACTGCGGTATAGAGATTGTTCCAGTGACTTACCTGCTTCATCTCTGGTGACTTTCGTATGAGTGGTTGCTGGAGTTCTCTTGTGGGTGGCCTTCTCGAGACCAAACTTTTTGACCAGATTCTTGGCATACTTTCTTTCTGATATTAAGGTCCCTTCTGGCTTTTTGTACCACCTAAAGTCCTAGGAAGTAAGCCATTTCACGTACCAAGCTCATCTGGAACTCACTTTTTATCTGTCTAACAAATTGTTCCATCAACTCCTCAGAGGTTGATCCAAAGACAATGTCGTCGACATAGATTTGAGCGATGATGAGTGCCTTCTTGATATGTCTGATGAACAGAGTCTAGTCTGCTCCCCCCTTGAAATAACCGTGCAGGGTCAAGAATTTTGTTAGCCTTTTGTACCACGTCCGTGGAGCTTGTTTCAGCTCATAGAAAGACTTCTTGAACCGATACACATGATCTGGATATGCTGGATCTTCGAATCCTTGAGGCTGAGCGACGTACACTTCTTCGGCTAGAAGCCAATCCAAAGATTGTTTCTTTGATCAAAGCTTGTAAAATTGGGTGTTTCGGCGTTGTGTAGAGTTTTATAACGAGCCTGGGTCTGGGCCTAGGGGGAAAAGTGGGCCTTGACGCAAGCCCAATTAAGAGATCATTTCTCGAGTAATTTCACTCCTTTGAATGAATGAATTACTAAAATCATTATTATTAAAAAATACAACAAAATTGAAATCCCATTCTCAACCTAGTACAAGTGAAAGGGCAACCTCGGAGTGGCGCGAGCCAGCAATGGCGAGGCCATGAAAAGCAGGGAGTCATCGCACGTGTTGAGATCCACTTTGTTTGTCCCAGCTGGTAAACTCCAATCAAAAGCTTGAAGAAGCCTCGCGAGTAGCATAACTGTCATAACCGTTCCAAGAGTTCCAGCAGGGCAAACTCTCCTCCCGACCCCAAAGCTCAGAAATCCAAGATCAGGGTCAGTAATGGTGCTTCGAAGGACCCCTCCGTTACTCATATGTCGATCAGGATCGAAGGTTAAGGGGTCGTCCCACACATTAGGGTTTCTGCCCAGGTCAAGTCTGCTGATGAGCATGTGGCTCCCACACAACAATGGCTTACCATCAGAATTCTTAACATTGATCATGATATCCAACATATCTTCATTGGAGGGTGAGACCGACCCGGTTCGCCATTTTCGAAGCCGTGATACGGTTTTGATACTTTTCCATGGTCTTGATCGCGTCTATGGCTTTCTTTTCTTTACCATCCAAATCAAGTCCTGACAAGATTGGGATAAAATCAGACACCGCAAAACCAAACATGGACGCCAATGCCTTCAAGACATTCTCAGTGTGTTCTGCCTCGGCCGGACCTGGACCCTTGTCCGGCATGGCTTCTCCGAAATACCTCGTATTAAAGATCAATCTCTTGATTACACTGGTAGAGTAATACAAGGTGGTCTTCCTAAAATCCACAATCCCATCAGGCAAGTTGGTGATGTACTCAACAATGTTGTCAACTTCTTCCCGTCTCTTGTCAAGAAACATCTTATGCATGGCTGGGGACAGCAACTGAGTACTCAAAATCTTCCTCATTTTTGTCCATTGATTTCCACAAGGAGAAAGAACCACGCCCATGTAATTGTGACTCAGCACACAAGCTCCCAATGACAATGGCCGGGAAGCGAATAAAACATCTTTATCTTTAAAGAACTCACTCGCATATTTTTGTCCGAAAACTGTGATGACATGAACCTTTCATGAGCCTCTTGATCCATTTATCAAACCAATGACCTCATCCATAAGGGTTTGGTGAACATTTAATATCATTAGATTTGATATTAGATTTCAATGACGTCAAACATTTAATACTATTAGATTTTGGAAATCCGTCACTTTTGGGAAAAATAGTTCCTAAAATTCTACGATTTTGAAGTTATTATCCAAAATGACATTTTTTTATTAAACTGCTAGTCTGAACAGCGGTTTATTAGTCTTTTTAACTTTAAATGTTGATCAGGCTATAACTTGACGCTGACATGTACAAAAATTGGAAAAACCTGTGAAACTCAGATGAAAATGCCTTCCTTTTCACCTCAAACAGCTACTCAACTGATTTCTTCCTCATTCTTTCGTTGCACCTCCTCTCTCCACATCACCGCTCAAGAGTCGGCGCCCTCTTCGCTGCCATCCAACACCACGCCGAGCCGTCCCTTTCCCTCCAACATTTCGATCTTAATGTAATTTTATTTGTATGGTTGGAGAGCTTTAGGTTTTGTGAAGGATTTTGAAATTGGGGTTAGGGTTAGGATAATGAAATTGGGATTGTTGTTATGAAATTGGGTTATTGCGGTTTGTAAGTTGTACGTCTGTTCCACTCGGACTGTTCCAGATAGCTTATTAACTGTTTTACAAAGCTTTAACAGATTGCATTTTGATGACTGTTAGTCGCAATAGAAATTGTACGAAGAACAGTAAACGACATATGATATGTTTACCTGTTCAGCTCGCCGAGCCTACTGAGGGGGTTACTCGGAACCCCAAGTAGGAAACACTTCACAATGTATTCGATAAAGTATAATAGATCTTTAAGTATCTATTCTTCAACCGTTACGACTATGTAGTTCAACTAAAGTGAGTGCATTTCACTCCCTCAGACGGAGATCCTTCTCTTCTCACCTCGATCTGTCTCCCACAGACCGGTAATTATCTTTCCGAGAATGTCAGAATTGTAACACAGTCTGTTCAATGTTTTTCTTCAGCTCACGGCGATCAAGCTCTTGCTCTGTTGATTTTCATACTATCTCTGATAATGATCGCCGATCTGCAACTCCATTCTTCTCAGTTCACCAATCAGATTAATTATCTCAATGATCATTGCATTTTGTCGGTCACACATTTGCATCCTTTAGGAAACATGATAATATCCGATCATGCTTTTATAATTCAGGTATGAGTCTAATATTTGGAGCGCAAAAAATCGGGAGAATATATCTTCAGAATATTTCTTTGCTGATGCACTATATTCGCTGATCTCGATTGATCTTATTGCAACTCCTGCCCATGAAATAGTCACTGTCTCACAGCCGAATTTCTTTGCCTTGTTTGTCAAAAATATTCCATTCAAAAATCTATAAACTATCTAGATCTAACACAGTTCAAATGGTTGTATTTCTTTGATTGAAGCTTGTATAATTGGATGTTTAGGGTTTAGGCGTTGTTTGAAAGTTTTATAACGGGCCAGGGTCTGGGCCTGAAGTGAAAAATGGGCCTTGACGCAAGCCCAATCAAGAGATCATTTCTCGAGTAATTTCACTCATTTGAATGAATTAATTACTAAAATCATTATTATTAAAAAATATAACAACAGAAACAAAATTGAAATTCCTTTCTCAACCTAGTACAAGTGAAAGGGCAACCTCGGAGTGGCGCGAGCCAGCAATGGCGAGGCCATGAAAAGCATAGAGCCATCGCACGTGTTGAGATCCACTTTGTCCGTACCAGGTGGCAAACTCCAATCAAAAGCTTGAAGAAGCCTCGCGAGTAGCATAACTGTCATAACCGTTCCAAGAGTTCCAGCAGGGCAAACTCTCCTCCCGACCCCAAAGCTCAGAAATCCAAGATCAGGGTCAGTAATGGTGCTTCGAAGGACCCCTCCGTTACTCATATGTCGATCAGGATCGAAGGTTAAGGGGTCGTCCCACACATTAGGGTTTCTGCCCAGGTCAAGTCTGCTGATGAGTATGTGGCTCCCTTTAGGTATAAAATAACCACCCACTGTCGCATCCTCAGTCGCGAAATGTGGTGGGATGAAAGCTTGGACAGGGTGGAGTCGAAAAGCCTCCATCAAGATCGCTTTAATGTATTGGAGCTCTGAGATGTCGGATTCTTGAACAACTCTATCCTTGCCTACAACCCTATCAACCTCATTCATGGCTTTCCGCATTATGCTTGGCTCGTTTAACATCTCCCCAACCGCCCATTCCACACAATTAGCCACGTTGTCAGTTGCTCCGAGAATCAGTTCCTAAAAAACAAGTTTTAATCAGTAAAGTTCAGTGAAGCTAGCTGTTGTCTGAATTAGGTTTAGGGACTTACGTTGATCAGGCCCTTGATCTCTGCTTCAGACAACAATGGCTTACCATCAGAATTCTTAAGATTGATCATGACATCCAACATATCTTCATTGGATGATACTGACCCGGTTCGCCATTTTCGAACCCTTTCGTCTATGATCGGGTTTTGATACTTTTCCATAGTCTTGATCGCGTCTATGGCTTTCTTATCTTTACCATCCAAATCAAGTCCTGACAAGACTGGGATAAAATCAGACACCGCAAAACCAAACATGGACGCCAATGCCTTCAAGACATTCTCAGTGTGTTCTGCCTCGGCCGGACCTGGACCCTTGTCCGGCATGGCTTCTCCGAAATACCTCGTATTAAAGAGCAATCTCTTGATTACACTGGTGGAATAATACAAGGTGGTCTTCCTAAAATCCACAATTCCATCAGGCAAGTTGGTGATGTACTCAACAATGTTGTCAACTTCTTCCCTTCTCTTGTCGAGAAACCACTTATGCATGGCAGGGGACAGCAACTGAGAGCTCAGAATCTTCCTCATTTTTGTCCATTGATTTCCACAAGGAGAAAGAACAATGCCCATGTAATTGTGACTCAGCACAGAAGCTCCCAACGACAATGGCCGGGAAGCGAATAAAACATCTTTTTCTTTGAGGATCTCACTCGCATATTTTTGTCCGAAAACAGGAACGACATGAACATTTGCAACCCTAATGCATAATATCTCAGTCTTTAAGTCTTTCATGAGCCTCTTGATCCATTTATATTTACTTGGCTCATTGAGCATTTCTGGGAGGCATCCGATGACCGGCCAGGGAGCCGGCCCCGGCGGGAGCGGAGTTTTATTTCTACCCTTCCCCCTCCGGGAGAAAAATCTATATAGAAGGTATGTAGATAGGGCAATTACTATGATTGTTGCCACAGAAAACATGTTTGATAAGTGGACAAGATGAGAGATTTCTAGTGAGAGGTTCAAGTGCTTGTAATCTCCACATTATGTAGTGTTGCAAAACTAGGTTGTGTTTGGTGAGATTTATTACATTTTGAAAGAGGAAACAAATCCCAAAACTCCTGGAGGTTATCCGTTAACGTGTAATCTTATCAAACTATCAAACCAATGACTTCATCCATAATGGTTTGTGTACTATCAAAAATAACGTAAAAAACATTTAATATCAGTAGATTTCGATCGCGCAAACATTTAATACGGTTAGATTTGGAAAAAATTTCAACCGATCACTTATTCGAAAATTAGTTCCTAAAATGCCACCATTTTAAAGTTATTACCCAAAATGTCACTTTTTTTATCAAATCGCTCAGTATCGGTTTGTTAAAAAAATGTCATTTTGGGTAACAACTTTAAAATCGTGACATTTTAGAAACTAGCATTCGAAAATGTAACTGATTGAAACATTTTTCAATGACGTCAAATATTTAATACCATTAGATTTGAATTTTCGATAGGATCAGAAAAGGAACTATAGGGTAGGTAAAAAAAAAAAAACCAAACACCTTACTAACATCCACCCAACAATTTGGAAATATGGGAAATAAAACAACAAGTATTGTGCTAGCAAAATTTTTATTCCTCAAAATATAACTTTTCTCACACTCGTTTGGTAAAATAGGAAGCATATAAATGTTACGAATGAATGAGTGAATTGTAATATAAAACGATCGAACCATAATGAGCATAATTGAGGCTCGCTCGGTGATTTTCTTCAAAATCCCTTCGTGTTCGTGTAAATCTTTAATTGTGTTTGCTAAGTATTCTTCTCACAAACTCTCATTCTCCAACATATGTGGAGTGTAACATGTTTGAACTTATCTTCAATATTCATTTTCGTCCTTCGATAAATACTTAGTCATCATATCGGAAGATAATTATCAACCGTATGGACTTCTAAACCTGCAGTTACTTTGACTCTGCCATGTCACATATCTAGTGATAGCGTACATTTATGTATTTTCAGCGCGAATAAAAATTTAAAGTTTTAATTTAGTTGGATTGCATTTTGACTGTTAAAGTACACTATATATTTATCTTATTCTTGTACCAACTCAAGAATCGCTTGTTGATAATTTTCAAGATCCTTGTTGGCTTCTATGGCTTTCTTATCTTTACAATCCAAATCTAACCAAAATCCTTCCGCTCAATGTAAATTATCATGCTTGCTTCAAAACACTTCCACGCCATGTCACTATTTTTTTACCTATTCTACCACAAATCTCCCATCGAAGTCCTTGTTATTACGAAGAATATTAATGATTACCCAAATCCTTGTTATCATGACGGATATTAATGACCATCTCAACTGTAATAACCAGATTGCTCTTCTTATATAGAGCTTACATACAACTGAATAACAAATCAATAGGAACACTAAAACACTAAACCACTAAAACGTTTAATCAAGCAACTAATCAACATAACATAAACAAACTTGAGTTTACCTTTAACAAATGCCATTGTTGTTTGATTTAATTTTGCCTCTTTATTAGGGAAAGGATCACCCAAAAGTATAAAAACATACCCTGAATTATCAAATTTTGTAATGCAAGTACCGAACGAACGATGCGAGCTAGTATATTCGAAAAACATCACAAAAACAGAAGTTTTTTCCCCAACTTATTTATATGGAAGTCAAGACATTGAAGGGAAACTTGAGTATGAAATCCTTGTATCTAGAACAGTTGGACCCAGATAGTAACTGATTCCAAATCCAACATGGGGCACATGGACTTTGCCATCTTTACAACTTTAATTGAGATAACATGAAGATTGGCAGGATTCCTTCCTCATTTTCTACTCTAAAGTCTTGACCTTTAGACAGCCTAGCCCCCCCATATGTCACCCTTCCTGTTTTCTCCAAACAACATTAAGGTCACCCCTTTGTTCAAATTCTTCAGTGTCGGATGATTCAGGCCATGTCTGAAATACTGTACTAAGGATTTTTACACCCATTACCAATTCCAAGGTGAATAGCTAAAAACAAGAATCTTGGACACTGAAACCAGTGGAAATGGATAATCTATGACTGAAATTGGGACCAAGTTTCAAACTTTGATCCTTAAAGATGATAAATGTAACATTTTTTTCAAGAAGATGGTGAACCTGAGAATCTGGGTGACGTCACCGGAAACAATGGCAGTAGCTTAGGTTCCGACTGCCTCGGCGACGAATGCAAGTAAAACCCTCTTTCAGCAATGGCTTTCTCCTCCGCTCTGACATCCAATCCGGTCGCGTTTCCGAAGCTGAATCCGGATCCGACAAGGTTGTTCGAGCCTCTGTTAAATGGGTCGGTCAACAGCGGCGTCACCGGACTCAAAACCAGCGACGGAAAATCCAACATGCTGGGCGACAGAATCTCAGATTTCCGAGGCGAGAATCCGTAAGGATTCGAATTCGAATACGAGCCGCCGAGCCCGGAGGAGCTCAAAGGACTGATCTTGAACCCGTTCTTCATCGAGTTCCTCCGCTCGAACAACTTAAACCCCTGCTGTTGCTGCTTCCTCGCCGCAGATTTCATCGGCGGGATCGGATTCCGACCAGGACCCAAATCCGATGACATATGCGCTTGCTTGTTTACAGTCTCCGATGAGCCTGTCAGCATTTGAACCACCTGTTTGAACGAGGTCGTATCCGCTTGGACGAACGTTGTTGGGAAGGGATTGTTGGGCTCCGATCTGGTGATCGGCGCGTTGCTGGAGCTGCTGCTGTTGGAGCTATGTCTGTTTGGAGATGGTAGGAATGATGGGTTGAGCTTAGTTTCAGCTCTCGGTGAGCTCGCCATTGCTGGGTCTCTTTCTCTCCTCCTCTTCTTCTTCCGCAGAAAGAGAGAGAAAGTTAGAGAGAAATGTTCCCTGTATTTTGTAACTTTTCCAAGGTTTGGTAAGAAATGTGATGTAAGTGTCTCACGCAGGTTGCTGCTCTTCTGATCACAAGTCTGCGACACACGCATCAATCACAGCTGGACAGCAACACAACACGCCCAGAGAGATCTACTCATCCAAATTCCAAAACTTCAACTTGGGTGCAAGAAAAGAAAATTCTCTTTTTCAAACTATAAGAGTTGAACATTTAAGATGGACACGTGGCCAACTTTGATTGGTTAAACTGGGTCAATGTTTGAAATCTTTGATTCAAAAATGTGAATGGGTCATTATTAACTCAATATGATTAAAATTGAAGTGTAGCCATTGACTTGTGAAAGGGTGGTCAAGTGCATCTTAATGATTGAAGAAAATGGGACCTGGTTGTGCCTGTCCTTGAATGTGATGTGAGTGGCCTTATTCAATCCAATTTTGGGGACTTTGTAGACTTTTCTCCACATGGGACATGTTCAACTCTTTCTCTACCCATCTAATTTAAGGGCAAAATGACCCTCAAATGTTTCACTATCGATTCTTAATAGAATCAGAACAAGGCCTCTGGTGCAGTTTTGACGTAGAATAAGAATTTAAAACCTCTTTCTCTCTTTCTAGTAGAGGGACCTTATCAAAATGGGTCCATTCTCTTTCTCCATTCCATAATCAACAAAGGTTGAAACCTTTGCACAAGTACATTATTGCCTTTCAAAGGTTCCATGCCAACATTTTACTTTATATTTGTATCTTTCAATATCTAATATATCGATCGAGCATTCATCAATCTGATTCTGTTCATCCGATACTAAATTCGTATACAATACTTTGTACATATGTTTCTAAGGCGTGTGACGTGATGAAAGGAGTTGCGGCGGAAGCGAGAGTTTTGCAATTGCTCTCCTTGGCGTGATTGCTTGGCGTTCAATTTTGGCAAAGATAACATTTCACACTCTTTGCATAGGAACCTTCTAGATAGATTAATGCATCATCCTTAAAACCAGTTTCTACCTATAAAAACTGCCCAAGCCGCAATTTGATGCTCCTAAGTTATCAATCCAAACGCGTCGCAAGGACATTGGACACGTAATGTTTTTATGAATGGTTGAGCTGATATAATATGGGCTGGGCTGGGCCCACTTATTTTGAAAGAAGCTAAGTTTTGTTTAGCCCAAGTTAGAATCGAACTAGGCCCAGGTTATTGGGCCAGGTAACTGAAACCGGCCCATTAGCATGAGAAAAGCCCAAAAGACAACAATAGCTACGGGATTTAACTTAGTTGCTAATTAGGAGATTTTGATAGTGCTATTAGCATCACTAATTTAGTTTACCAAACTCAAAAAATGGAGAGATCCCAAGACTGATATGTTACTTGGAGCTCAAGAAAAGATCATGAAGATCACAATGTGGAAGCACTTGTGGTAGTTTGAGATATTCAAACAAAGCTTGTAAAGTGTAACAACAACAACAACATTTTTATTTGTGTGACAGACACATTGAGCAATTATTGATGAAAAATGAAACCCTAAACACAAATGGGTGGAAACTGCAGAAGAAGAAACATTTGGTAATGTGATTATTTGATAGCGGAGGAGGAGATGAGGAGCTAGCACTTTTTAGTAGCCTCAAACACAAAGGGGCCAACAGTATAGATTAGGTATGGTCGCTTGCTGATCTTTTTCTTAACCGGGGAGAAGAGGCGTGAGCCAGCTATACCGAAGTTGAGATTGGTACGTTTACTGCATTTTTTGAGAGGTGAAGAGACGAGGGAGACCTTGCATTTGTGGGCTTCAGATGATCTTAGGAGTTGGGGTACGAGGATGAAGAAGTGCCCATTGTCGTCAGTTGTTGTGTTTATCTCTCTTTTGTATTTTGATTTCTTGCATTCGAGTTTCACCACGGCGCCGGCAAGAGCGGTTGCCCCGCCAATGCTGCGGAGGCCTGTGTATTTGCATGACTTGCAATAGACTTTACCTTTAATTGCTACGAATCTTTGGCCGGCTGGGGTTGGTGGTTCAGTTGGTGGGTTTGTAGGAGGCAGTGTTGGTGGCTGGCTAGGTGGGCTTGTGGGTGGGGAAGTCGGGGGACTTACCGGAGGCTGGCTCGGTGGTTTGACAGGTGGGGAAGTTGGGGGATTAATCGGAGGCTGGCTAGGTGGGCTTGTGGGTGGGGAAGTCGGGGGACTACTCGGAGGCTGGCTCGGTGGCTTGACAGGTGGGGAAGTGGGGGGGCTAATCGGAGGCTGGCTTGGTGGCTTGACAGGTGGGGAAGTTGGGGGGCTAATCGGAGGCTGGCTAGGTGGACTTGTGGGTGGGGAAGTCGGGGGATAAGTCGGAGGCTGGCTCGGTGGCTTGACAGGTGGGGAAGTTGGGGGATTAATCGGAGGCTGGCTCGGTGGCTTGACAGGTGGGGAAGTTGGGGGACTAATCGGAGACTGGCTCGGTGGCTTCACTGGTGGGGAAGTTGGGGGACTAATCGGGGGCTGGCTCGGTGGCTTCACAGGTGGGGAAGTTGGGGGGTTAATCGGAGGCTGGCTCGGTGGCTTGACAGGTGGGGCAGTTGGGGGGCTAATCGGAGGCTGGCTCGGTGGCTTGACAGGTGGGGAAGTTGGGGGGTTAATCGGAGGCTGGCTCGGTGGCTTCACAGGTGGAGAAGTCGGGGGATTAATCGGAGGCTGGCTCGGTGGCTTGACAGGCGGGGAAGTTGGGGGACTAATCGGAGGCTGGCTCGGTGGCTTGACAGGTGGGGAAGTTGGGGGGCTAATCGGAGGCTGACCAGGTGGGTTTGTGGGTGGGGAAGTCGGGGGATTAATCGGAGGCTGGCTCGGTGGCTTGACAGGTGGGGAAGTTGGGGGACTAATCGGAGGCTGGCTCGGTGGCTTCACTGGTGGGAAAGTTGGGGTGTTAATCGGAGGCTGGCTCGGTGGCTTGACAGGTGGGGTAGTTGGGGGACTAATCGGAGGCTGGCTCGGTGGCTTGACAGGTGGGGAAGTTGGGGGGTTAATCGGAGGCTGGCTCGGTGGCTTCACAGGTGGGGAAGTCGGGGGATTAATCGGAGGCTGGCTCGGTGGCTTGACAGGCGGGGAAGTTGGGGGACTAATCGGAGGCTGGCTCGGTGGCTTGACAGGTGGAGAAGTTGGGGGGCTAATCGGAGGCTGACTAGGTGGGTTTGTGGGTGGGGAAATCGGGGGATTAATCGGAGGCTGGCTCGGTGGCTTGACAGGTGGAGAAGTTGGGGGACTAATCGGAGGCTGGCTCGGTGGCTTCACTGGTGGGGAAGTTGGGGGGTTAATCGGAGGCTGGCTCGGTGGCTTGACAGGTGGGAAAGTTGGGGGACTAATCGGAGGCTGGTTTGGTGGGTTGATAGGTGGGGTAGTTGGGGGACTAATCGGAGGCTGGCTCGGTGGTTTGACAGGTGGGGTAGTTGGGGGACTAATCGGAGGCTGGCTCGGTGGCTTGACAGGTGGGGCAGTTGGGGGACTAATCGGAGGCTGGCTCGGTGGTTTGACAGGTGGGGTAGTTGGGGGACTAATCGGAGGCTGGCTCGGTGGCTTGACAGGTGGGGCAGTTGGGGGACTAATCGGAGGCTGGCTAGGTGGGCTTGTGGGTGGGGAAGTCGGGGGAATAATCGGAGGCTGGCTCGGTGGCTTGACTGGTGGAGAAGTTGGGGGACTAACTGGTGGGATGCTCATAGGAGGCAGGCTGGGTGGGGTAATAGGTGGATAAGTTGGAGGACTAAGAGGTGGGGTCACTGGAGGGTTCACAGGAGGCTGGTTTGGTGGCTTAATGGGTGGGTAAGTTGGAGGACTAAGAGGTGGGATGGTCGGAGGGTTGATCGGAGGCTGGCTTGGTGGGTTAATGGGTGGGGTCATTGGAGGGTTTACAGGAGGCTGGCTTGGTGGCTTAATGGGTGGGTAAGTTGGAGGAGTAAGAGGTGGTGTGGTTGGAGGAGCAGCTGGAGGCTGGCTCGGTGGGTTCAAGGGCGGGGAAGTCGGAGGTTCAACCGGGGGATGTTCGGGTGGGCTGGTCGGGGGACTAAGCAAAGGAGGAAGATTTGGTGGCTGAACGGGGGGCATGAGCGGTGGGGAAGTTGGGGGAGGACTCATTGGAGGGCTGGTGTCATTATCACAGTTTATCTGATTGCTGATCTCAGTGGCCGATGCTAAGGACATAACACATATCAAAAATGCAAGAACAGACACTAAACTCATCTTCATCTTTGTGAAAATGGGAACGCATGCACATGCAGTGCCAAATGAGATCGATGTGGTGAAATGTCAGTGCCTTGCCATGAATATATAGTGAGAGTAAGGAAGAACAAGTACCTTGGATTGCAAGAAACACCATGTTATGTTAATCTTGGACTATCCTAGTTGCACTGTTTTTTTATCAAGTCAGTGCTGTAGATGCAAGCTTGAATAGTGTCATGCATGGTGCATTCGGGATCTATTTCTGCAGTTGTAAGAGGATGGATGAGTTGAATTTTGATTAGTAAACCCAATAAGCTTTAACCTCTTTTGAAGTTTGCCCTAACTTGCGCCTCAAGGTTAGTTTCAGTGCTTCGAAATGGGAACTCTCCCACAGCTTCCTGGCTAGATCTGATCTGAATTAAGATTTCAGATGTTAAATCAAAAGCATGTGAATACAAATGTGTGGTTTAAGGTTAATGTCAGAAGTCAACCTGCCGGCATGCAAACTAAAGTGCATGCATGAATTGTCATAGCGTGAAAGCACGCATTGTTAAACCTCGTCCTGCAATGCAAAGAATGGGCTTTTAGTGAGTGGGCTTAATATATTAGCCCGCACTTAAAACCAAAGGCTAAAGATAAATTTATTGGGCCACGGCCAACTACCGAGTTTACTACACTCAGCATCATAACGACGTTGTATGCTAGCACAAAATACCTTCGTACTAAAAAACAATATGAGCACAGGAAGATGCACATGCTATGAGGTAACATTAGACAGGTCCAAAAGTGCTTAATAGGTAGTTTTTTATGAGCATTGAAATAAGTTCCGCAAAAAATTTCCAGCTTCGAAGAGAGCTGATTATGCCATTCAATGCGCAGAAAAATAAAGACAGTAGTATATTGATTCCGTCCCAAGATTGGATGGTTGATGCTCAGCGAGAAGCTTCATGTGGTGGCAAAATCTTCTGCTAGTCTTGAGATGGAGCGACCTGATAAGGAGAGGTCATTGGAAACTGACATTAGCAAGAGAACTACATGATTAAAAAATGAAGTCGCAGTAAAGTACCATACAGTAAAAAGGACAGAGGTTATCTTAAAATTTTCAATTTGAGTAATTGAAAGGCGAGGCTATCCATAGTAACAAAAATAAACACATGAGCTTAAGATAAGCCAGGTTGAACTGATGGTGGGCGTAGCCCTTGCATTATGATGATTGGTTGATCAGAAACTACTACGTTGTCATACTTTCTCCTATGCCCAAGTTATTATGTTTTCTATTTACATAAAAGTAATCAAAATAATCAAAAACTTAATGTTCACAGAGTTCCCAAAATTGTCGGTAACATTTTTTCATATTGCAACAAACAAAAACACACACCAGTACTAAGAAATCCAAGAACACAGTCTAATTTTGTCAACATAAAGGATAATTCAAACATAGAAACAACCGAAACAGTTTCTAAATCATCAAGAATCAAAGACACTAACCCCCAAATCCTAAAGGACAATTCAAACACAAACACCTGAAACAGTTTCTAAATCATCCAGAATCAAAGAAGCTACATCCATGTACCATTAGCCTAGAAACCATCAGAGCAAGCTATGAGATGTAAATCTGCCACTATATAGCTAATAACCACTCGTTTCATCGAATCTTCTTCTAAAGAGCCTAATTTAGGGTCATGGCTGGACTGAATTAAGTTGCTGAAGGATAATCAATAGTTCAACATCCATTCAAAACTGAAAAATAAACTGTCACCTTTACGCTTCAGTGGACATCTCCTTGATGGCAGCATCAGCAACATCAATATTTGCCTCCACATTTTCACCATCTTCAGCAGGAGGTTGGACTTGTTCGTCTTCGGGTAATGGTTCCTCCACATAATCATTATCGAATGCATCAGCAGGGACCTCGTAAATTCTAACTTGTGGTTTGGTTGGATCCTTTACAAGCACATACTTACCCTCGTTCAACTTCATACACAGGTCAACAATAGACTTCACAATACCCCACATATTTGAAGTGTTCAAATTAATCTGAGCTGCAAAGTCCTTTGGCTTGTAACCAGCTACAGCCAATATAGCATGGTTAAAGTGATCCCTAGGGTGCACCCTGGAAACAAATCCCATTTTCATCACATCGGCACTGGCTAACAGAGCTTGAGCAGTCCACTTAGCAATCTTATTTACATTGTTCTTTAATTCAGTGGCCAGTACAGCGCCCCTCTGTGTTTCCAACTTCTTCCTCCAATCCACACCAGAATACTTGGGATCAAACTCATTTAGTGCATTCAGAGTCAAGAAAGACCTCTGATTGTTCAGATCAATAACGCTTTGAACCTCACATCTAGCCACCAAATACATATCATTGTCAAGCTTCCAGCGCCTGTACCTATATGCCATAGAAGCATGCTCCTCTCCTTCACTAGCAAAAGGACTAGGCTCATCTAAACTCACCTTATTCCCATCCCTCAGCAGAACTTGCTGCGAAAAGTTCTGGTTGATATAAGCCGCCTCAACACTCAATGAATGCGCAGAGTTTATATCATCTTTGGCCTCCGGCAGAGGCTCCTGAGAAGTCTCATGAACAGCTAACAAGTCCAGCTGAGACCCATCTCTCTTATCAAAAAACAACTTGTTACCAACTCTCTGCACCACAATATCCCACGAATAAACAGACCTAGGCGCACACATGAGCGTTGATAAAATTGAATCAGTAGCGAAAACTGTCGCCTTGTCCTCGCTAGCCAGCCTTCGAATCACTGGATCATCAGAAGTCGTCACCTTGAAGAAATTCCTGTTCTTAAACCTCTCCAGCCTTCTCTCATTCTTGGGCGTGATTCGATCAAAAGATTTGTCGTAATACTCAAGCGCACCACACATCAGAAGATCTTCCGGCTCCGACACAGTGAACGACAGCTTCGAGAAAGTAGAGAACGGAATCTGATCAAGCATGTTCCACTCCGGCTGAATATCAACCGACGATTTAAACACCGCCGCCTCACGACGCTGATGTTGTCCACCAGGCCGATTCATATGATACATCCTATCCCTCTTCGACCTCTCCTTCTCCGCTTCCCTCTTCTTCGCCTCAACCTCCTCATCCCGCCTCTGCGGCAACTGACGCTGCTGCTGAAACCTCCACCTCGGCCCAAACTTAGGCTTAGGCGGCGGCTTCCCATCCACCAACCGAAACGTCGGATCTTCATCCGCCGCTATACCCGCAGCGCCAAATCCAAACGATTCGTCACCAGTAAAATCAAAAACCGCATCAGAAGGATTCTTTGCCCGGACCGGATTGTTGTAATTGCGAGTCCAGTCGGCGATTCGACCAAGCTTCTCTGAGCGTGAAAACGGAGCATACGGCACGTTGCTGGGATGGTTGGGTAGAGAAATCACTGTCGTATCCAACGGACCCCACCCGTCTGGATTGAACGGCACTGCACCGACCTCGAACGTTCCCACCATACCTTCGGTTTCTGGATCGATTGAGAACGACGATTTACCTGATGTTGGCGACTCGTTAAAAACCCTAGTTCATCCCCTAATGAAGCATACGAAATTACGCTTTTACCCCTCGATTGACCTGTGTACAAATGGGCCAGATAGCTGTGTCATTTTATTGGGCTTTTGTTTCACCACGCCGCGGCCCAAATTACAAGATTCAAACATGCCTTGATCCTCAAGCTATTATTTTCACACCGAATATTCAATTTCCTAATTTAAATTCAAGTTAAACTACAAATATACCCTTCAACTTACAAAAGAAGTGTCTACCAGGTAAGAAATTTATGAAGACAATTTTCGAAATTTCTAACAATTTACAAGAGAAGAAAACCCTGGGTGAGTTCATGGTGACGTGCGCATTGAGGTAAAAGAGCAATGCCCGTTCTCAGCCCTTGCAGAAATCGAACCCCAAAAAAAAAACCAAACCTTGTCTTGCAATTAGATTCTGTCTCGGTAAATGCGACGAAAGCCGCCCGGCGATTGCCAGCCTTGGCTAGAAAAAACTCAAGAGAATTTAGGCTTGGGCATATGGGCACTGGAGGATGAATGCAGAGGTCCGAGCTTTTGAATCCAGTAAAGAAGTCCCTTTTTGTGATCTTGACATATGGGGTTGTGCTTTAAGCTTAGAGTTCCATCACGGGCAAGAGACGTTTCAAATTGTTCCAGCACTTTCACGATTTGCCAGAACTCTGGCCGCTTGTCCGGATGCGACGACCAGCACTGCTCTATCAAGTCTTTCATGGCTGGAGGACAGTCCTTCGGGATGGCCGGTCTCAGATTCTGTTCCAAAAAATACTTCAGTTACCAAAAATTTACAACAACAAAAATTTAACTCAGCTAGCCTAGCCCTGGTCATCTTTAGCTGAGACAAGTTCAAAACACACAATTCGATAAATAAATAAAAAAAACAAGAATCGCCAAAATGAGAGATCAGGTTGGCCTTAGAATCTACGATTTATGATGATGAAAATACCTTACTGACGACAGCGAAGGCAGCTTGTATAGGTGTCATGTCCTCGTAAGGACTGGACCCAGAAATCATTTCGCACAAGATGAGTCCAAAGCTATAAACATCGACCTTCTTTCCATAAGACTTGTGCTTGATCATTTCGGGGGCCATCCAGCGATAAGTACCCGGATCATCAGCCAGAGCATCACAGTATGCCTCCTCACAAGCTATCCCAAAGTCTGCAATTTTCATGTGGAAGTCTTGATCAATAAGGATATTTTCTGGCTTCAGGTCGCGATGAATGACTCCTTGAGCATGAATAAATTCCATTCCACGAGCAATGTCCAGAGCCATTGCCATTATTTTCGCCAAAGGAAGAGTTTTGTGCTCAAGTTTGTGCAGGAAAGCCCTTAAGGAGCCCTCGGAGAGATACTCTGTCACTACGAAAAGCGCTGGAGGCTTTCTGCAGGCTGCAATGAACTGCAAAAAAAAAGTTTGAGTAATTCTAGCGTAGTTAAAAATATATCGAGAGAGAAAGCTTGATTACCTTTATCACATTCTGGTGGTGGATCCGAGACAAAAGGCTAACTTCTCTACTGAACTGGTTTTCCAAGCGAGCTGCCATAGCTCCATCATCGTCTTCGTCGTCAGGTACAGTAATAATTTTGACAGCCACAGGTTGTGCCTTGAAACGCCCATGATGAAGTCTGCTATGTGCCCCGTGAGCGAACCTGAAACCAATCCATAACTTAGAAAGATCAACCATCCATTCATCCGCGGCCTCCACTGCTGTAACCTTTACCCCACCATGATCGAAATACTTAGCCCAAGATGAGTCCTTTCTGCTCTTAGGCTTATCAGAAATCTTCATAGAACCTAAGTGCCTCAACGGACTGGTATTGGAACGAGCTTTTTGAAGATTAGACTTGGATTCTTTCGGCTCCTTGTTAAAGAAAAATCTTCCGCTAGATTTCCTTTCAGTTTTACTTCTTTGCGGTAAGGGAGTTGAGAATCTCTTCAGCTCCAATCTCGCTTCCTTGAAAGTGTCGGAAATAACTGTTTTTCCTGTAAAAGGAGACAATGATCTCTGCCTAATCATTGATGGATTTTGAGGACTCTTTGTGCAACCAGAAGCTGAAATCTGAGTCTGGTGGGGGAGAGAAGAGGATGAAGGCCTAGGTTTCAACCTGGGAAACCTTTCTTCTTCAAAGGAGAGACGTATGTCGGCCAGCTTAACCGAATCAAGACGGTGACAAACTGTGTGTGAAAAATTGGTTCTCCTGATCCAGGAATTCGCCCCTTCATCCATCTATCAACCAACCAAAAGGAATCCCAACACAGCAACTAAAACACTTGATGTTTGAATAGCTTCAATCCAGTACCATGTTCTTCAAACGAGGTAACACAAACTAGGGAGCTCGAGACACAGATCGGTCTAAGACCCATCAACAATCAAACAACACTACGCAATTCTCAAACTCCCAAACATCAAAGGAATCTCCATAAACCGAATGTACCAAGCCCTCCATTCATTCATCAGATTAAAAATCCAATCTTTGCTTGCCCTCGCAGAAAACCCTAAAATCTTCTTCAAGGTAAAACATCACACATGCCTGGAAAATCACACACATAAACTGTCAAACGGCATTAATAGAACAAATTAACTGTAACCCTTAATCATTGCAACAAACACAATCAGAGTAAACCATGGCGAAATCAGCTCAAACTGTCACATCAGATCCACACCCACATCAAGAATCGAGTAAAGATCTGACCTTTGACCCTCACAGAGCCCCACAATCACAAACACGCACACAAAAGCTCAAAAACAAGAAGGAAAGAACCCAGAAAAGTTAAGCAACGTACCTCATACGGATCTGGGTTGGTCAAAAGAGGAAAGGCAATGTTTCAGGCATGAAAGGAAGGCGGAGGAGAAGGGGTTGTGCGAGTAGCGGAGCCCACTGGGAACGATAGCTGGAAGGAAGAAAAACTCTGCAAAAGTCAGAAAAAAGGGTTTGTGAATTGTGATGAAGATTCTTCCAAACCTCTGGTTTACGAAATCTGGATGAATATATACGTATACAGAACCGTCGTAATCACGGAATGAGGTACGGATTGTTGTTGGATGAGTTGGCTTTGACGAGATGCAGTTCATCGTACGGCTGTGCTGGTTGGAGTACGAGGGCTATAGTAGACAGCGTTCCAGGTGATTATATAAACTTAAGGGTGCGGAAAGTAAGATATTGAAAGTTAAGGGGTTTCTGTTTAATTTTCCAAAGTATCTGGCGTGATTGGATATATCAAAAATATTGTGTGAACATATTTAAATGCGGTGAAGGTGGATCGAACACCTGACCTTCAGATCTTCAGTCTGACGCTCTCCCAACTGAGCTATCCCCGCTGATGTCAGAAATATGAAAATATAAAATTTATAATAAAATATTAAATAGAATATTTAACGAATCAAAACGAGCTGAATCTTTTTCACAGTCGGATTAAATACGGTGTCGTTCGACGTTTCACGAGTACTCGCTTGAGACAATAATCAACGCAATCGTCGGCATCATCATCATCATCAGCGTCTTCTCCAGGACGAATCTGCCACACTCTATGCAGTTGGTGCACATTAGCCTTGACCAATTTGTCGCCATTTTCAGATTCGCGAAGCTGTGTACGAATTCGGTTTTTGTTCGGACGCGCTACGGATTTCGCGTGCTGCTGCTGCTGAAAACGATGATTATGATAATGCGGAGGATTTGATTGGATTTGTTTATTTTGATTTCGCGGTCGGATTTCTGATCTGGTTGAATTGAACGTTGCTGAAGCCCTAATTTGGACCGATTTGGAATTGGTAGTTAGTTGTCGGTGCTGTTGGAGGTGCGGCAAGTGTTCCACGACTGATCTGTGAGTTTTTTCTTTTTAGTTTGTATGGCTGATTTGTAGATGATTGAGATTGGGAGGTATTGAGGCTGGTTGTTTTAATCTGTATGTGATTTTGTATTGGAGATGAGATTGATTGTTGGAAGGTGGAGACTGAGTGGGAGTTTTTTTCTGTGAAGGTGAAGTGAGGATTAGAGGCTGAGTTCAAGACTGGGAATTTAGTGCGAGGGAGAACTTGGATGGTCGGGTGATTGCGAAAGCCAAGAAGGATTGACTGATTTTGATACTAATTTTAATTAGAGGGTGTGTGGTGCTGGGAGGGAGATGAATATAGGATATGTTGGTTTGGGGGTACAATGAATGGTGGGTCATTGGGTCTGCGATCCAGTAGTTATGGGTCATTGCAGCAGCCATTCTCGAACATTGTGTCACCGAGTCAGACAACAATTACTCCACCACGCAAGTCTGTCAAGATGTTCAAGGAGAAAGAGAAGCTGTTTCATTGGTTCTTTAAATTTGCCGGTAGGAAGAAAGTAGGGATGATGTTCCTCTGCATTGCATCTGCTGCAGTTTTTATATGGGTTTTATACGTTGGAAAAGGTTTGATTCTCTTCATAGCACTGTCTAATTGTTTTTTTAAGCTTATATTTCCTCAAACCGCCCCTTTTGCATGTATAAGCAGTTACGTAAGATCACGCTAGCTACTATCACAATGTCATCAAACTGTGATTATATGGTTGAGGCAGGGAGGATAAATTATATGCAGCTCGTTCTTTTTCAGGTGAAGACTCACAAGAAGGTCTTCAAAACTACAGACTCAATGGAAGCATGATATTTGGTTCTCCCCCCATCTACATAAAACCAGTTAGTGAGAAGGAGAATATCTCTTCCTCATTAAATGTTTTAGTAAGCAAAGAAATAGTCAATGCTACTCCTCCCATGTTCCTAGGATACAATCTTCCACCGGGGCATCTATGTGAGAAATTTACATTGCCTCCTCCTCCAGCGGATAAGAAAAGAACTGGGCCGCGCCGTAAGTTAACCTTGCAGCTTGTTCTCTGTTTTGCATTTCAGTATCATTTAAATGAGTGTGATTGGAAAACAAATTATAGTTTTGTTGTTATTTTACCTCTTGTGTAACATCTTCTCTACTTCAACTGTCAACCTATATTGGTCTTGCAGACTTTTTTTAAAATTTTCTGTCAGGGATTAATACTCCCATATTGTTGTGTATTATTTGACTCAACCAATTGTTCAGATGAACGGCTGAATGAGTGTCTCTTGCTTTTTATATGTGCAGCATGTCCAGTTTGTTACCTTCCTGTTGAAGAAGCTGTATCTTTGATGCCGAAATACCCATCACCCTCTCCTATAATTAATAATTTGACGTATGCAAAGGACGAGAATCTTACCAAGATTGATTTCGGAGGCTCTGATTTTGGTGGATATCCTTCTTTGCAGCAGAGAGAAGACTCGTATGATGTAAGAGAGTCAATGACTGTGCATTGTGGGTGAGGTCTCTTCTCATTTTTTAGATTGAGATTTCAAGCAAGCAAATGTGCTTTCAAGATGTTCATTTATTTTTCTCCCAAGTCTCATTTCGGTAATTCACCAATTTGCTCCATCTTAGTTGTGAGTCGTGACATTGGGAAATTTCATATATCTATCAGGTTTGTAAAAGGTACCAAACCAGGGCGAGGGACAGGTTTTGACATTGAGGATTCTGACCTTTTCAAAATGGAGCAGTGTCGTGGTGTGGTTGTTGCATCCGCAATATTTGGTATGTTTTGGTACAGTTCTGCAAATAAACATTACGCTTATGGTTAATCTTGAGCTTGTGGATCACTCGGTTACTTGATATTTGTATAAGTAGGGAACTTTGATACAATGCGTCAGCCGACAAATCTCAGTGAGATTGCAAAGAAGACTATCTGCTTTTTCATGTTTGTGGATGAAGACACTGAAGCGTTTTTGAAAAATTCTACTGGTTTGGACAGTAGTAAGAAGATCGGTTTATGGAGAATTACTCTCGTAAAAAATCTTCCTTATACTGATCCCAGACGAAATGGAAAGGTAGTGTAATCACCCTTTTCTCCTTTTTAACAAATCCTTGGTAAAGGATTGTATATTCTTAACTCGCTGGAATCTGTTTTTGTGTTCCTTTGATTGTTGTTGTTTGGTTTTTGCTACTGATTTTGTGTTTTTTCTTCCATTTTGGATATACACTGTGATTTTTACCTACACAAGGCGCAACTGTCATAGTGTTGTGTAGTGAATATTCAAGAATAAGAAACTCTTTTGGAAGACTTGCCGTCACTGATTTTAAATTCTTCTAGTGGAATTTAAAAAGAAATAACCAGTGTCCGTTTGTCTGCCACTTTTAGTGTTATTTGATTTCTCACTGCTGTATAACGCCTGAGGGTTTCTTGTTATCTGGTCTCATGGTAGTCTCTGATGACCATGTTTCTTAATTTCACCTGCATCTCCTGTTTGTTTGTTTTATAATTGTCTAAGGCAAAAACAATTAATTATTGAAATACTGAATAGAAGAAAATTTTCTATTAAGTAGTTCCTTGAAAGGCTCATGATAAATGGGTCTTGTATGGCAGGTTCCAAAACTTCTGTTGCACAGACTATTCCCAAATGCACGATATTCTTTGTGGGTCGATGGAAAGCTTGAGCTTGTTGTGGATCCTTACCAAGTTCTTGAAAGGTATGCCATATTATGTTTAGCGTACTTAAACATCTGTACACAAATTGCACTGTTTTCTTAGATCTTACATTTCATTTATGTATAAAATAAAATCAATAAATCATTTTGGAACAAGTCCATATGGGGTATATTGCAGTATTAATTCTGTTTTTAGATTTCATTTGCGGTTGAGGAGGAACTAGCCTATTTCTGTACATGACGCAGGACATAGATTCCTATTGGTAGTTTTTCGTGATAGACAAGATGCAGAAAAAGTAGTTATGGGTTTGCTAAGAAGTCTATGTATGATTCTCTCAATAACTTTAAGAAAGTTGTTCTTATTCATACAAAAGTTATTTTACACGTATTATTTTGATAGATGTGTCAGTTTTGAATTTTATATTTGCTTTTGACATACTGTTGGTGGACTATTTTATTCCAGTGAGCATAGCAGAGATTGATAGGCGCTTCTAGAAGCTTGTTACGCTAGCTTTTGGCCCTCTCATGATTAATATGTGCACTCTTTGACAGGTTCTTATGGAGGAAGAATGCCACTTTTGCAATTTCCGGACATTACAGACGCTTTGATGTCTTTGTAGAAGCTGATGCAAATAAGGCAGCAGGAAAGTACGATAATGGCTCCATTGACTTTCAAATTGACTTTTATAAAAAGGAAGGTTTAACCCCTTACACTGCTGCAAAGTTGCCAATAACAAGTGGTAAGCTCAAAATGCAACTGGTATAATTTTCTCTGGTTACAATTTCCTACGCAAGAAATTCACAAATCTATTTATTGGGGAGCAGATGTACCAGAAGGATGCGTGATTATAAAAGAGCATAATCCTATTTCCAACTTATTTACTTGCCTCTGGTTCAACGAGGTGGATAGATTTACTTCCAGGGACCAGTTAAGCTTTTCCACTGTACGGGACAAGATTCGATCAAAAGTGAATTGGACAGTAAACATGTTTCTGGATTGTGAAAGACGCAACTTTGTGGTTCAGGTAATATTCTTATTTGCGTAAGCTAAAGCCATAAACTCATCTGGTTATGAGCTGAGTTAATTCTGTGTTTCTTCACTTGCAGGGTTACCATAGAGATGTTTTAGAGCGAATGTCACCCCATCTCCATATCATCCTCCATCCTCCTCCCCTTCTTCATCCGTCACCACCTCCTGCAATTGGAATCCCATCCTTAAATTCCCCACAAGACATTTTACAGACTCCGGCCAAGAAGCTCCCAGTCAAGCGCGGGAGAGACAGAAAACCCAGTTCAAGAAAACATCGCAAAGTTACAGTGGGCACCAACAACACCAAGGAGACAACAACTACGCGGACTCTATAACATCAGCATTCTTTTTGAGGTTACTATTCATTCCTGGGACGGAGAAGATACTCAGAGCAAGCCGAGCTATTCAGGCAGAAATATGCAAGTCTTTCGTTCTATGCTTCTCATCCATTTTTGTTGTATACCAACCCGACAGGCTCCATGTTCTTGTTAAGTAGATATTACACGTAAATTTTCTATAAATAAGCATTACATATTACCCTGACTAGTCTTCCGCAGTAAGGACTCTGTTATTTGTGACTAGTCTTTCACCATAACGACTATATTATGGGTGATTAACCTTTTATTAAATTGACTGCATTATACTGGTCTTCAGCCATATCGATTATGATCGGATCTTGTCCATCAATGACTAGCCTAGCAGTTGTGGTGGTGTATTATAAATCTATGTCACAGGTTCTGTTGGGTGGGTATTAGGACCAAGGGCTAGCCTAGCAATTATGGTGGTGTATTATAAATCCATGTCACAGTTGTGTTGGGTGGGTATTAGGGTTGTAACCGGGTGAGTTTAAAAAAAAAAATTATGACCGGATCTTAATTTAGACATTCCAATATTCAACTAGCAAATGAGATGTGGGGGCATACGGCGTCGTTTCGGCTTGGGCTTTGAAGCGAAAGTAACACACTCCCACTCGATTGAGCGAGCCGAGAGTGGGATGTACGGAAAACGATCCGGCGATGTCAAGCGTCAAGAAAGGAGAAGGAGGCGACGGCGGCTTGTCACCGGGGTGGAAATTGATGGACACGGAATTGCATAAAGAAGTGAAACGAGAAGACACGCCGCCGTTGGTGACTGATTTAATCAAGCAGGAAGATATGGAGTATGAACCACTGGAGACTCCGCTGGAGGACGAATGTGAAGTGGTTAGGAGGAAGTTTGGTGATGTGGGAGAAGGCGTTACCAGTGGTTGGAGAGCGGCGGCGGTTTTTCATCCGTCGTTAATGGTTGGAGAAGCTCTGGTTAATGGTATGTGTGATAAGATTGTTAAACCCTAGTAAAGTTAGCTCCTGCTTTAGGTTTTCTTTTTTCATTTTGAGAATTGATCGGTGGAGAATTTGATCTTGGTAAGAGGTTATGTATCAATGATGGCCGTAAGATGATGCTTAGGTTCTTGAATTTGACAGATTTGCGTCGGGAAACTTGTGAAGAAATGAAGCAGGAAATGAGGCGTGTGAGATCGAGAATAGCTCGAGAGGAGGTGAATATGAAGGAAGTCGGAGACCAGTTGGTCATTGCTGTCGAAATGCATCAGGATGATGGACTGCCGCCAGGGTGGGAAGCAGCGGCTGTTAAGGATGGAGGAACTAAGTTGCCTCCTGATTCAGTTGAAATTGGCGGAGCTGAGCATAAAATGGAGGGTGAGACACTAAAGGAAGATCCATTAGCCGTTTCAAGTGAAGGAAACAACGAGGACAGACCACCGATGATGGAGGAAGCAGCCACTGCTCAGGATGAAAGAAGCCTAGTGCTTCCTGTTTCACCTGAAATGACTGTGATGGAGCATTTAGTGGAGGAAGTTCCGCCAAAAGAGAACATATTAGCTGCTGATATGGATGATGAGGATGGAGCACCGCCTGGATGGGAAGCAGCAGCGGCAGCTAAGGATGAAGGAAAAAATGTGCCTGCTGAACTGTTGAGTATTACTCGGTTGGAAGAAGCACCTTTAAGAGTAGACCAGTTAGCCACTGCTGGTGATGGTGATAATGAGGTCGGACCACCACCAGGTTGGGAAGCAGCAGTTACTAAGAATGCAGGAGATCTTTTGCCTCTTGACTCAGTTGAAATTACTCCTTTGGAGATTAAAATGGAGGAAGCACGGCCAACTGAGATAGAAAATAATGATGATGGACCACCACCAGGGTGGGAAACGGCCACTACCAATGATGGTGGAGTAGGAGAAGCTGTGATTAAGCAGGAGTCATGTAAAAGGGAAAAGGGGGAAGAAAAAGAAGAAGAGCTCCCACCTCCTGGTTGGGAATCAGTGGCAGCTCCTCGGCCTCCATTGCCCTCAAAGGCACAGTCCCCAACTACTGGTAAATCTTGTAATCAGTATCCATCGCTTCTCTCATCTTCGCTTACGTAAGAACATACCAGCAATGCAAAAATGCTCTTATTTTCGTGTGGGATATGTATTGTGTTTTGGTTTCCTGATCAAACAATAAGATTGCTTCACAAGTATTAGCGTTTTGTTTCAGAAACAGGTCAAGTGATCTGTGGCTCATGCCGGAGTCTCCTCTCTTACTCCAAGGGAGCAAAATATGTTCAATGCTTATGCTGCCAAACTGTGAGCTTTGTGCTTGAAGGTATCTCTTCCGGACATTCTCCTGGAGACAGTTTGCTACATCTACACTAGTATTATCATTTTTCTCTTGTTAAATTCCCATGTTTAGATGTCGTGAATTCTTATACTCATACATCAAACCCACCCCTAACTTCTTTCAGCAAATACTCAGAAACTGATTTCTCTTGGCTTCGCAACAAGCATCAGAGTACTAACAAGTGTCCGTTTTTTCGTAATTGTTCAGATCATCAAGTTGGACAGGTCTACTGTGGCACGTGTTCAGTGCTGTTGATGTACTTTTATGGTTCTCCCGCTGTTAGATGCTCCAGTTGCCAATTCATCACCCAAATTGGAGTATGTTAACTTTTTCATGCTGGGCATAGCGTTTTATTTTCCCAGCATATCATAATCATATCACACCCTCCCACCGCTATCGGCAAATCTTATATATGATTTGTATGGTTTCCATGCAGCCTCACAACAAACGGCCTCCATTATCAGAACAAGAGGGTACTTTACAGTCCCAGTTGGCTCAATTACGCCCCACAACAAATGTTTTTCGCTAGATTGTGAAGTTCGATGTGATTTAAAAGTATGTGTTTCTAATATTAACACAAAATTGCATCGTATTATTAATGATTGTTCTTTGTTTGACAAGGAGACGCCGCATGGAAAATATTTGCTTAGACTTTGCTCGTGATCCCATGGTCACTCTTTGCCACCATATCTATTGCTGGCCGTGCATTTACAAGTGGTCCCAGTTGAAGGTGCCTCTCTAGCTTCTAATGAACTGTCCTGTGTGCAAGGCGATTGATAGTAAGACGGAATATATCGAATGGCCCTAGAGCTCAAGCCTTGTGATTCAAGCATGGAGCTAGGAAGCTTCTAAAGCCTTGTGATTTATTCAAGACAAGCTATTTACAATTCATCAGCTGCTGGAAGGTCTTTCATCTAGCTGTAATAAAGCGACATGAAGCAAGTACTACTTGTTTCAAGCAATGCTGTAGGAGCTGGCCATATATTTTCGCATAGGCAGATTCATGGGTTACTGGTGCATCCACTAGATTCAGCTACTGAGGATGGTTACGCCGCAGGCAGCAGCAGCGTGGGTTCCCTCTTTGAAGATGAGGTTTCCTCTGACAAAAGTGGCCAGGACTCTTCCTGATAACTTTTTCCCCATGTATGCCGAAATGCTCTACATTCGAGAAGAGGCACGAGTTATCAGAGACTATGAAGTTGTGAACATGCAATGAGATTTGAGGACATGTTTTTAGGAATGAAGAGATTTCAAGCTTTGATCAGACATACAGGATGCTTGTGGAAGACAGGATGGTCTGCAGTGAGGTCAAACTCCACTTCAGGTTCCCAGACTGCAAGATCTGCATGGTTTCCAACAACAATGGATCCCTACACAATTTTGATCAGCGTTATTAAGATGGTGATTGACGGATAAGGAGAAGATAAATTCTTAAGTTCTAGTCCTTTACCTTCAGGTTCTGCCCGGCGAGCTTGGCAGGCATCTCACTCCACAGCGATGCTAATTTCTCTAGTGCTAGTGAGTATCTACGGCCATGTGACCATGTCACAGGGAGAACGAACTGCAATGGTTGTTGAGTAGCTTCAGTTGTAATTACACGCAAGAAAGGTGGTGAAAAGCAAAAACACCGATTACAAGAATGCTGCTCGGACCTGTAAAGATGATATGCCACCCCAGGCCTTGAGGAAGTCCCCATCATCCAAACGCTTGAGTTCGGGGACCGAAGGAGAGTGATCTGAGCTTAGCAGATCAATATGTCCTCCCTGAAATTATGATGTGAGAATTTGAAAGTTGTGATAAATCAATGTCAGGAAAATTCGAGATGCATCGAGTTTATACCATCAGGGCCTCCCATAGCTTCTCTTTATTAGCTGCATCACGGATTGGTGGAGAACATTTAAATCGGGTATCTCTGTCTGGAATCTCTTCAGCTGAAAAGGTGAGATAATGAGGGCATGTTTCAACTGTCAGGCTGTCACCACGGCTCTTAGCTTCCTGCAAGGACAAATATATGGAGTCATTTTTTCGGGTTATGCCAGCTTAGAACTTCAGAAGGCTTGTCGCGGTATTATTGGAACGAGAAGTACCTTAATTAGATCTAAGGAGGAGCTTGCGTCTGACAAGTGGACAATGTGAAGATGAGCGCCTTCAGCAGATCCTCCGGTCCTCGTCTCTTTGGTGGCACTTACAAGCTCTCTGATAGCAGCCTCCTCCCTAAAAAATTACCCGAGCTGGATCATTGAATTTGCTTCTCTGGTAATGGATTCAACTTATGCCTGGAAAAATATGAGCTTCTACACTATTGGGTTTTATAAATACCATGAAGCTGGTCGGGTCTTGAGATACGTTGCGTAAGAGGTTGGGTCAGCCATATCATCCTCCTCAGGTTCAGCTGATTCTTGCACTAGCTCGGCGTGGACCAGTAACGGTCTCTTGTACTTTGCCAACACCGACAAGCCTCCCTGCAACAAAATGTCAGAAGCATCAGATACTGATTCAGCATAGGAATCAGAGGCCGCTAAGTGAGGCAAACCTGAATGTGTGTAATGTTCGTCATTGGAAAGTCATCGATCCCCGAAGGACACATAAAGGACTGCAAAACAGAAGGAAGGATTAAACAGGTCCCAGACTTGTAAATGAGAAAAACTCAAGGAGAGATATTTTTCCAATATATACCTTCAGGCCTAGAACACCAGCATCCAGAAGATCTTCCAATGCAGTCGAGTTGAGAGCATTTTCAGGAACCAAACCTCCCCAGAAACCTGCAGACAGAGTCCAACAGCTTAGTAACCATCCTGCGCAGTTGATATTCTCAGAGTTTCGAGTTCATACCCACATCAACGAATATTTTTCCTTTGGCAGCATCAGTCTGTGAGCAATAAAAGATTGTGCAGAAAATGAAGGCCAGTCAGAAATCAGAAACTGGACTCAGATTGATGTGTGCAGGAATCATCCTCTCCATACCTTGAGATTTAGAGTCTCCCTGGATACAGTGGAGGGTTCGCTATTCAAAGGCATATCGATCAAAGTAGTTATTCCTCCAGCAGCAGCCGCCTTAGTCCCTGATGAAAATCCTTCCCACTCCGTCCTTCCAGGCTCGTCAAGATGCGCATGTCTGCCATCAGAACACAACAATAAGCTCAGTAAACCCCTCTGACTGCAGCTATCAAGGGAAAGCGGGCATGGATATTTATGGATTCGGATCATACACATCAATCAGGCCAGGCATGATGACAGCCTCGCCATAGTCAAGAACATGTTCAGTCCCTGCCCTTCCACGCCACTCAGCTTCTTCGACAATAGACTCAAAGACTCCATTGTTTATCTCAACTGCTCATCATCCCCACAAGTTTTCAGAAACTAACCAAGTTGATACCACTCAGGAGCCATGAAATTTGCAGAGAATAGAAACCAACCTGCGCCGGAGATGACCCCATCTGGAGTCACAATGCGCCTGCTGGCAACCCAGTAGTGACTCAGCGGATGCAGACTGCAATCTCTGTGAGATTCCTGCAACAAACCCAGCCAAGATTCAAATCGATCGGAGCATTTAAAGTTGGAAACTTTAAACCCAGATGAGCAAACTTGATTGATGATTGATACCTCGGAGGATTGTTTGACGTAGAAGAAAACAGCGGAGAGGAGAAGCGTCAGCAGAGGAAGGAGCCTCCATTGCACCAATTCCATCTCTTCTATTCTCCTCTCCTTCCGCCTCCTCAAAAATCAATCGATTTCCAAGTTGCAGAGATGTATACCCGCATCGGGGATTCACCGGAGGCTGCGAGTGAGATCTCTCTGGTATATTCCCTGCCAATCACGTCACGACAACTGTAGTTTCACAATAATAGAATCTCAGTGGATCTGGGGTTTCGAGTGGGCCGTTGCTGACGTCATGAAATGAGCCAGTGGGTTACACGAGTGATTCAACCGGTAAATGCCGGTAGTGGCCACGTGGCTAGCCTCCGTTGGATTAAAGTATTATTTACAGTAAACAGAGATTCGAATCTCCAGGTTGTCCTTATTCCGTGGTTGAATTGAATCATTAGATCCGGTAGACCCGAATCAGTTACGTATGGGCATTTTCTATCCAATTCGGGTTTTTCCACTGAGATGTGATATTTTGATTCGTCTGGATATATATGTATCGTAGAGATGCCTGAAATGAAGAGGGCGAGCATTGGATGCATTGAGAGCAATCCGAGCAGTGAAGTTGATGAGCTCCCACTGACCGGGTGGCCCTAATAAGACACCAACGCATGAATATAACGAACCATCTGATTGAATCCAGTAACTTGGAAACACAGCAATTGCTGACACTACCTCAGACAAATGCAGCATGAAATCCAAGAAAATCCCAGTTACCAAAAACACAGAAAACAAGACAAAGACTTCACCTTCAAAAACGCCAGGGCCAAAGATTGCAGCATTGTGCTGGTTCAATTTCTTGTTTATAAGAATAAGTAACTTTTAAACAAGCGAAAATGGTTAATTAAGTGCAAGGAGATACAGGTACGTTGTTTCAACTGACAGTGCCCACAACAACACTTGGAAATGGCCTGATCAAGCTAACATGTTGATTTCATTTCCGGGTTAAATGCATGCCATGTTGCTCTCGCTGACGGATGGATACGGGGCCGAAAAGAGAGCATGTTGCTGTTGGCTGTATCGAGTGCCAAGTTGGTTTGAAAGAGTAACCATCAATCTGAATCAACAAATATCTACAGAAATGGAAAACATATCAGAGCTTAGCATTACAATGAGTGTGCAATTTTACATGCCAAGATAAAATTACTAAGTTAAATTTGGGGTGACGGCACTACAGGTAGTTGTATGTGCTTAGCCCAATCTTGAGGGCAAGTTAAGTTACCCTCATGTTTGGTATGTTTAATAATAGAGGTATTTAAAGAACTACTAACCTCCTGGTCTGGGAAACTGCCGTAATTTTTTTTCTGACTCGAGTCGAACACAGTAATGCCAGTTATTCTCTGAACCCCGAGCTTTGTAGCTACCAAGTTCTACAGATATTTTTAAAGACATGCCAAATCTTTAGATGTGTCCTTGTGAATCTACCAGGAAATGCTTGAATATACCCATAAAGGAGTTTTTTTTCCTTTTTCATACCCAACTTACCAGATTAAAGTTGATGGAACTGAAAGCTTCAACCACTGGCAATGCCTGCACATGTTTCAAAATTCAGTCAAATATTCAACTAGGCCCTAATTCATGGCATCTTCGGTATATGTGTAAAATGCTGGGCATAGCTGCAGACTAATATCAATTCCACACAATAGGAGAAATAGCCATCATGTCTATGCTCATTTTGAACATACAAGAAAAGGCACCACATGTTTTTCGACATTCAAAAATCAAGTACTTGAATTGAAAAGTTACCGAGTTATATATAGCATGCGTAATGTTCCCTATGAGTCATTTCTTAGCGTTTAAAATAATGGGCAATGCACAACGAACTCTAAAATCGAAGACATACGAAAATCTCACCATTTTTTGGAGACCATTGACAAATACAGATTTCTCTTCCGGAGAATCATTGTGAGATAGCCAGACTTCAAAAGGGCCAATTTTCCTGTCTGTTTGGTTTGAGATTTTTAAGTGGAGCTGCAGATACATATAGATCGCAATTAATATTACTAAGGTTATAAATATCGTGTCTTAAAGTAAGATATTTAGTTTTTTTCAGGACACATGTCAAATTTATTAATGCTACTCTGGTTGCACATTATGAATAGATCATAAAAAAGAAAACCAGTTCATGAGGATAGTTACCAAGAACGGAATTTCCAAGATGATGATTGAGGGAATTTCAACAAACTGCAACTCAATCTCTTTACTGAGGAAGGGCTGCAGATCGAAGAAGTGCATGTTGTTATATAATTCAACATAGAAAGAGCTTTTTCTGAATATTTTCTAATGCATGAACAATTCAGAATAACAGAAACAACCTAGATAAACTGTTTAAAAATTGACTTACACTACCAAGGATATTTTGTGTCTGAAGGCGACCAGGTTCACCCAAATTTGTACGCCAAGTTATTTGAAGTTTACCAAGGATATTACTTCCATCAACTTTAGTTGGCGAAGAACCATGGGAGACCAGCTTTAACTGATACAGAAAATTATGGATCCCACCCCCCGATCGTATGAGAGTTGGAAACTTGAATATGTGACTGCAAATGCAATTGAAAAATAATGAAGTGATTAGCAGTACTGCAAGTGGGTTTAAAATCCCAAAATAAAACAGAGAAGCAATTCGAACTGAATTGGAATGAAATATAATTTAAATAGGAATACTTCAGCCAAAGAAAGATCTATCCTGACGAATGTATAGTTGTACCAATTTTTTGAGGCATTTTTCTCAGATGGGTGCTCGTCAGCTTTTAGCATTGTTGCATTCCAATTTGGAGCTGGCTCAAACTCAACTTGATCCATATAAAGATTTGACTTTGTGTGATTTTCTATGCAAGCTTCCAAAAATGTGGTTTCCTGAGCTTGATTCAAGTTCAACGAGGGGAAAAAAATTCAACGGGGTCTTGACGCGTAGAGAGGATCAATGAGTTTATACCAATGACATTGATCACCGCAACTTACCTTGACAAGACGAACCTGCATCACCAACAAGAATAAAAAGAAGATGGAACAATGTTAATAATAGAATGAATGCGAAGTGATGTTAATAACACCAAATCAACTGAATTTAATTTACTGAATATGTCACTTACCTTTGTCCTGACCGAAAGTGGATTCGCAACAACAAACTTGAAAAATTGAGGAAGAAACTTACGTTCGGCATCACCATCACTGTACAAAGTGCTGCAAACGAGCCTAAACATAACGCAGTAACAGATTAGCCAAATGAAACAATGACATAGTTTAAGTGTAATGAAAAGGACTAATATGGTAAGTGAGAGACCACTTACTGATGTTCACCGAGCTCTTTCACGTCATGTTCTACAATAAAGTCATATCGTCCTCCAGAACGTATTGATTCTACAGGTGACTTTGTTGTATCCAACAGCAGTATTCTTTGCTTATCTGTTCGCATCTCTGCCTGCATTATTTAGTTCATGGGCCCTGAAGAATTTGTAGTAGACAAACAATGGGCAGACATTTGAAACCTAAAGATTCTTAAAACCATCTAAATTATTTAATACCATCACGTCCGCGGTAAGAATGCTCTCTATGCGAAGATTGGGTTTCTCTTTCCATTAAAAGTCAACTTACACCTCACTTCTAATACTTGTTTGGAGATTTGATATGCAGTAATGGTGTGCTGTTCTAAAATCCCCAATAAAACCAAACGGATCACTAGATTAAATCGTCGCTCTAACCTTGAATGGAAATGATACAATATTATCACGTCGGTACTAAAAGTTCATTCTTAGCCAAGGTTTGGTTTTTCTTTCCACTAAAAGTAAGCTTTTCCCTCACTTCTAGTTTCTGTTTTGAGATCAGCTCTCCATTAATGGCGACCTGTTCCTGTTCCAAAATCCCCAATGGTTTGCTGGATAAAATGGGTGCTCTATCCATGAATGGAAATGAAGCTAAGTGTGATAGGAACAACCTCATTCAGATCGAAAGACACTATTCTATGAATAAAGATATATAGATAGCCTTTCGAAAAAAGTGCAGATAAACCCCAACAATAAATTAACCTAACTACTGACTCCACAAAAACTAGCATAATAATTGTTACAAGGAACACCAGTTAGTAACCTACACCACCATAGCAAGATTACATTCAAGACATCAAATTTGTAGTTTACGTTTGCAGTACAGGTATATGCAGGGGTTTTCCTATCCAGCAAAACAGTGGAAAGCAAAAACTATATAAGATTGAAACCCAGCAGCATACCTTGATGACAACATCCCTAGCTTCGAACTTGGAACTGTTGTTGATGCTAATATAGCTGCAAAAAGTCTCCCCAAGGTATATCGCCCTAAATCCAAATGAATTCAAACAGCAACGCATTAACAGACCACCACGAATCTTTCACAATCTGAAACGAAAATGGGAACGGAATAAGAAACGCACCCGAAGGACTGAGGAAGGACGAGGAGGCCAGAGACGCCGACGGCGTCAGACGGATCATGGAGGAGGAATCTGGAGCGGAAAGAGAGATCGGAGTCGGTGCTGAGTTTGAAAGCGGTTGGGGAAGATGCGGTGAGGCTTTGGAAGAGATGAGGAACGTCGGAAGCGGCGGTGTGGTCGTCGAAGATGTCTTCGCCAACGAGTAGATCGGCGGGATCGAGTAGGAGTGGGTTGTCTACTTGGAAGGAAGGTCTACAGAGCCGCATCACACGGAAGGCCAGCGAGTGTGGTCCCTGCGTTGAAGCCATCGCTGCCGACTGCCAAGTGATCGATCGCTTCTCGAGCTCTGCGCGATTCGGAAGGTGCTTCAATCTCAAGTCGCTGCGAGTATTGAAAGAAGGTTGGAACGACGTCGTTTGTCGAAAATAAAAGGAACAATAATTTTGAACCCTACGTGAATCGAACACGCAACCTTCTGATCTGGAGTCAGACGCGCTACCATTGCGCCAAGGATCCGAAGTGTGCTTAAGTGATATCAATGATATATAATTGTACGCAAAAGTTTGTATTCATCGACCATGGTAACAAGAATGTATACAAAGCCAAGCCTAATCTCCTTCTCTTCAAGATATAATGTAATGTCAGACATGAGAGAAACCAGAGTTGAAAGATCCAAGAACAAGGAAATCGAACAGAAACAAATTTAAATTTAGAATCCTCAGCAAGGTGTAGAGAAAACAATCATTAGAACAGTGATGGGCAGATATTTTTATGGCGAGTAAATCAAGCGGAAGCAGCTTGTAATTCAGCGGTGGGAGGCTGGTTCTCAACGACAACAGAAGCATCTTTTACAGCTACATCTGGGGTTCCATCTTTGGCTGGTGAGGTTGATTTGGCAGCTTCCTTTCCAGTTTTGGGATCTTTTCCGTCCTTAGTGTCTTTGGCATCCTTAACAGCAGGCTTGGGTGGGGGTGGAATCATGTGAGGAGGAGGTGTGTGCTTCAGCTTGACGAGGATGTGCCTCATCCTAGAGAGATCAGTTGGTTTACCGGGCTTGGGTCCTTGGATGACTGTGATTGAAGGTTTCTTATCTTTGTCCTTTTTGGTGCCTCTCTTCTCAATGTTGGGGACCTCATTAGGAACAAGCTCAGCTATTGCTTTCCAGTATTGCTTATCAGCTTCTTTGTGGAACTTCTCCCGAGTAGTATGGTACGACTGTGTGCAAAAAATAGTTTTCAAACCAATTATAACCTAAAGCAAATTTAAAATTTCTAAAAGATTGTAATTGTTTCACCTTTTCTCTTTCCCGATTCTGAACTTTTTTGCTTTCAACATTTGTCTTTCGTTTCTCATAGAAGCCTTGGATGTACTCCTCAGCATCTAAAATTATCTGAATCCGCTTTTCCTTTTCAATCCTCTCCTTCTCAGCAAGTCCAATGGCGTTAATGCTATGCCACAAGAATACAGTTAAAAAAACGAAACATGCAAATTGAAGCAACAGTTGCAAATATG
Source organism: Umbilicus rupestris (assembly GCA_963678935.1). NCBI lineage: Eukaryota > Viridiplantae > Streptophyta > Magnoliopsida > Saxifragales > Crassulaceae > Umbilicus > Umbilicus rupestris. The sequence continues at coordinate 15,494,202 of OY787611.1, read as the reverse complement.
GCAGGGGAAAAACAGATACCAGAAAGATTTTAACTCTTGTCACCACTCACGACAACAATGATTCTTTTGTTAGAAATATAAACGAAAAAATAAAGTACACATAATGCATTTCAGGAACAGGAAGCATTCAAAATATTCAACCACGGTTCACAAGAATTTAAATTTGCAGCATAAAGACTAAATTGCATAATCAATTCTCACAAACATCACAAGTTAGTAGCATTCAGCCGAAAACAAGAAAATCTTAAATTATATCTGCATCTGTAGCACCTCAAATAGCCATGTGTTATAAAATGCCTAAAATAGATAGGGAAAAATATGCGTCAATAGTCATTCATATGGGAGCTTTTAAAATTTAAATCAAGAGGATATTCTTAGCCATCTTTCTGAGACAGATCTGGATGAAGGATGTCATATAGCATTAAGCTTCATTAGTTCTGCATACTGCAAAACTATCCAATTTCTGTACATTTTCTTTGGGATGGATCAGATAGCATACTTAACAGCCTTCCAAGGGTTCCCTAAATGATACAGCCTTCAACATTCAATGCAATGATCTACCTTTGTCGAAGCGAATTCTAAATAAATGACTTATTCGGTTAATATTACTACAGTATTCATCAAACGTTGTCTATAGCTACCGTTTCGCAAATAGCCATGAACCTGTTCTACAACAGTTTTGATTATGCGAACAGACAGCATGACTTCTTCTTTAATGAGCTGGAGTTGACACTAATTGTCAATGTTCTACCCTATAGCTCTCAGTTCTTTGGTATTCCGACCCATATCAAAATTTCCTATACCAATCAAATAACTATTATAAACTAATTAACAATGCAATTCGATGGAATTCCAATCATAATCATTTCTACTGCCCAAAGTCTGCGACTGCATTTTCAATGCAACTCTAAATAATAATAACGAATTCAGATCGGCACCCAAGATCACAGATCCAAGCAAAATTCTCAAAACGATCCTTAAATCTAGCAAGCATACACAAATTCCAAAATCCTACCGAAACCAATTCCAACAAACTAAACCGCTAGAAAAATGTTGAGCTGATCAGATACTCACCGCCTCCACTCCCGGAGAGCATACCCTTCCTCCTGCATTTCATTCGGCGGCGGAAGCACGGGACCATCCTCGCCGAGATCATACGCTTGTCCATTACCATTCGACACCGGCACCGACTCAAACGGCGACGATTGACCATAACTAGGGTTCGGTCCAGATCCAAACCCATAGATCTCACCATCGCCAACACTTTCATGCTCCACAGTAACTCCATCATCAAACCCGAACGGAGCCTGATCTCCTCCTCCTCCTCCTCCTACAGCCACATAGTCCTCGTCCACGATCCCGTCTCCAAACGATCCCCCGTACCGCTGCGATACGTGACTCGTATCGTAGCCGGTGTAGCTTCCGCCGTCGTCGTCAAACGGTCGGGAGTTGGATCTCGTCAGATCGTCTCCGTCGTTGCTAAAGGCGTCGAACGACATCTTCTCCGATTGGACTCCTCCGCGACTCTCTGCTTCTTTCTCTCTCTCCACCCAGCTTTTTTCAGAATTCTCGCAATTGGGCCGCGTTCTTTACATTCCTATTTCCTCTTAATCACTCACAAAATATAAATTATTAATTTAATTAAGCGATCAACACTCTCCCGGCCGAAGCTAAGAGCATATGCAATAATGCAAATGCGGATTTCTTCGGGAACTATCGCCGATCGATTGCTTCAATTTGTGCGCAGGGTCGATTATTCGATATAAATAAATATTTGAAGAGGAAGAATTTTTTTAGATTGCTCGACGAAGGAAAAATTACTGATGCGAATTTTCTCGACAAGAAAATGGCTACATATGTCTAAGAATATGGAGTAATGGACGATTCTTTATAGGTTGATGAATAAATTATTATTTGTTTGAGATGATATATTTTTATTATGAAATAATTATATTTAATTTATGAGGCGGAATTGATATGAGCAATCATCATTAATAAATGAATTACAAATGGTAGATAAATCATGCAAATAATCTCAATCCTCATCGTACTCGATTCGGATCCCACCGATGATGACAGTATCGGTTCCAGCTCTCGGCACGAGCGTAACGACCACCGTCTCGTCATCACCGGCATCCAAATCAGCAAGCAAGTCCGACAGCCCCAACCTGAAACAAGTCCTCGCAACAATCTTCCCACTCCCATGATCATGTCCATGATGATCCTCGGCAGCACCATGCTTACGAACATCCTTCCGTCTCGCAACGTTTACAAAACTCCCGGCGTACTCGGTGTTATCCGGCCTGCTCACCGGGTCATCCTCGTCGTTGATGAAAACATCAAACTTGACGTACTGGGACTGATCAAGCTCCAAGTCAATCACAAGCTCCTCATCCTCAACATCCTTGTGCTTCTGGCTCCTCGACCTCTTGGGTCTGGTTATCGTGGTCCGTAGCGTCTTTTTTAAGCTCGTCGGAAGCTCGGACACCGGCGTAAATTTCTTGCTCGGAAGCTCACCGGCGTTTGCTACTCCGGATTGGACTTGCTTCTTCTTGGCTGGCTTAAGTTTTCTAGGGCTAGGTTTGGAGTTCATCCATGGAACGTCGACGTTTTGGTAAGCGAACTTGAGCCGCTTGTTGTCCAAACAGTCTCCGACCCGGACCCGGACTAGCTGGGCGTTTTCATCATAGAAATGAAAAGTTGTGTTTAGGTAATCCGGGTCGGATATATCCACCCGTTTATCACCACCCATTTGTTTCCATAAAACCCACATCCGGTCAATGTTCGAATGATGCCCGTAGAAAATCGGGTCACGGGCAGCTGAATAAAAGTTACCCATATCCTCCCCGTTCGGCGCTTCCGGGTCGGCGCACCACCCATGGACCGTGCCATGGGGCACACTCTCAACCGACCCGCCACCAGGCGAGTCCTGCTGCCCGGCCCGGTACGCGGTTCCAAAGAAGAGCTTCTTGGTCTTCGAATTCGACACCATTTGTCTGTACATGATGGCCAGGTTGATGGATTCTTGCTCCTTGTCGGTTATGGTCGGCTCGACTCCATCGAAGTCGAGATCGATGATTCTCGGGTCGACGTGGGCCGGGTTACGGATCGGGTCGTAGAGGGATGATTTAGGGTTTGTGTACATGGCAGGCATTTGGGACCCCGCCGGAGAATCCCAGTTCCAGAACGGCATGGTGAAGGTGGGATCGTTTAACAGCTTCCCTGCTATTCGCTCGAAGAAGTAAATGTACCATCGGTGGAAGGGGAAGAACAGCCACGAGTTGTGGATTTGGAAATCCAGCTCCGGCAAGCCGACTTGCTGATGCGCCCCGTTGCAATATGCGCAGTGGACATTGGCTTGTTGGTAGAAGTTACGAGGATCATCTTCCGGCAAGGCCTTCATCAGCTCGATGGCTTTCTCATACTTTTTTACGTACTCGCCGGTGACCAAATGGGCAGCCGGCCGGACCCGAATCGGAGCTGATTTCTGTGGCATGACAAAGTCCACTATCGTGCTTTTGGGCGGGCAGCAGTCGGTTGGAGGGACCCCGGCTGGTAGGTCAGCCGGCTCGCACTCCTCAAACCGCGGCGCTTTAAGAGGCGCGGCCTTAGAATCTGCACCGGTAAAACCCGCTGCGGTATACAAACCACCAAATCCTATCAACACATTTCTTCTATCCAACCACAAAGGGCTGTCGGACAAGTGTTTTTGGTCTTTCGAACCCTTGCATGAGACTGTACGCGCAGACTTGCGGCTGCTAGTTTTAGGAGTCAGAGACCTAGTTCTGGATGAGAAGAAGGCGGCGGAAGATCCAGAGGTCGCTGCAGCCGGGGAGGCTGTCGGAAAGAGATGATGAATAGAAGCCATAACAGCTAAACCAAGCTATCCGGAAAAGGTAAGAAAATGTTTTGATCGATGTTGTATCTGTGAGCAAATTGGCTTCCCATTTATAGAAACCCCATAAGGCGTGTAACAATGCGGTTCTCAGTTTCAATTCAACTGAGTGCTCAGTTTTCTTAAGGTTGTCATCCAGCATTTTTCCTACGTTACAAACATGTTCACATCCATAGATAAAACCATCTGCACCATCCAAACTCTTCCATGCATTGAATTGAATATATGAGTTTTGTTAGGTACGAGGTTTATATTTTGGCTACTTTGATTAGGATTGGAGTTTTACTCGACCATATTAGCATTTGTTCATGTTATAATTTGTAAGCTCCCCTATCTGAATCAACTTCAACTATTCATATTAGTTAGCCCATCAGGGCGTGGTCTAGTGACAAAAAAAAAAAAAAAAAACTATTCATATCGGTTGTTTGTCAACCACGTAATATTTTGGCTACTTTGATTAGGGTTAGGGTTTTAGTCGACTATATCAGCATTTCGGTTTATATTTTGGCTACTTTGATTAGGGTTAGGGTTTTAATCGACTATATCAGCATTTATAACCATATTATAATTTATACACTCTCCTATCTAAATCGAATTCAACTATTCATATCCGATGTTTGTCAACCACGCAATATTTGCTCTTCTAATTCTTTTGGTGCTCGAATTTGTCACGAGACATAATATATTCCAAGATGAGAAAAATCAACTCTCTTAAGTTCTAAGACATGCGACTTTTCTAGCTGGCCAGACGATCCCAAATGGTGGTAATTTGCACGACTTTTCGCAGCTCGATTGATTTCATATTCGTCAAACCTCAGACCTGGGCGCATTCTGGTAACCGACAGTGGACGAGGGAGAGATATGCAGGTATCTGTTAATGTTATCAGTGGTCCATGCAGAAGCTCGTGCGCATGGTTGTAGTTTTAGACAAGGGTGGCGTAGAAGCGTGTGTATGTACCATGTATTTTGTCAATGTGTACGAAGATGTCAATATGGCGTGACAGCGTGGAAAGTTGATTCAACCACTTCTCCAAGTTTTGTGGAATTGGCTGGCATTGAAGCCTGAAACCCTACTTGGAAAAGTATGGAAGTTGCATTTAACTTTATCTCAATTTAGAATTACTTAATTTTAAGATTTTTGCGAGACAGATAATGATTGACTTAGCTGAATTTAATCTGAAAATCAACTTATGTTACGAAGTTAAACTATAAAACCCTAACCCTAACCCTAACCCTAACCCTAAGTGAAAGTGAAAGCACGTAGACACAATTTCTAACAATGAACCAAAAACCATAAGCCCAAGTATTCTTAAATCTAGGTCCATAATTACATCATAGAGCCCTTTAATCAGAGGACCAAGCCTCTTCCATAAAGGCGGCTTCAAAATTTGAAGGACATGAATATAAGGAATTGAATGACATTGTGGGGTCAAATTGAAGTTACAGTAAAGTTGGAGGACCCAATAGAAACTATCCATCACTTACAGAAAAAACGTACAGTATTAAACACCACTCCACTGGTGTCGGTGCCACTGTCCTCCACAAACCCTAAAAAGCCGCGATAATGGCGCTCGCTGCAACCCTAGCTATACCCACCGCACACAAAACGACACGTAGGTATGTCGTTTCATCCAATTCGCGCCTAGCCACGGACAAAACAGACACAGTACGGCGGAGAAACCTCCTCGTCGGGATCGGCGCAGCTTCCGCTTCCGGTCTCATAGCAATCAAACCATCGAAAGATTCAGACTTTCTTAATCAATCCGCCTCGGCAGCAGAGCCCAATCCGACGATGAGGGTCGAGTTTCCGACAAGGCTGGAAACTACCTTAAGGGTTGAGGTCAGAAGGCCTGCGATTTCGAGGAGCAGGGAGGAGAAGGAGGAGTACGAGGAGGTATTGGTGATCGACGGGATCGATTTCGACAAATCCATGTTTGTAAAATTCGATGTGTACATCAACGATGAGGATGATGGGGGACGGAGACGGCCGGACAGCTCCGAGTTCGCCGGGAGCTTTGTGAATGTGGCGCAGAGGGTTGGGAAGAACAAGCGCAGGACGTCGAGGCTGAGATTGGGGTTGACGGATTTGGTGGAGGAGTTGGATGCGGATGGGGATGAGAGCTTGACAGTGAGCCTCGTGCCGCGCACGGGGTGCGAAAGCCTCGTCATCGACAGTGTCAGAATCGAGCTGCTATACGATTGAGTGCTGGACAGTGGGAGAGACTGAAACGGTGTCGTTTCGCTATTCTAGTACCTAGGGCTTGTTTGTCTGAATATTCACAAGTCTATCAAAACATTAATTATGTGAGAGACAAGCATTGGATTCCATCTTTTATCCATTTGATCAACCATGCCTTGTTGAACTATTGAGAGAGAGAGAGAGAGAGAGAGAGAGAGAGAGAGAGAGAGAGAGAGAGAGAGAGAGAGAGAGAGAGAGAGACTTATATTAAATAAAGTTGAAGTTTAACAAAGCATCTAGCATCGATTAGGTCAAGAATGGCGACACTGAAAATACGGTGGAAGGAAAACTAGAGAGAAATAAAGTTTAGATTCATTGGGTTCATAAAGATTCAAATCTGATTTTAGCTTGTTCTCATTGTTTCACATTTGTAAAAATCTCTAGAATTAAGATGATCTTGACCTAGTTAAGCTGTATATTCTGTGTATCTGGAGATTGAGATCTTGGGTGTCCATGTCTATACCATTTCATGTTCAACCCTACTGCAACTATTTCAAACTCCAACAACAACTTTTCATATACAAAAATCTCATATTTTAAAGTTAGTGGATCTATTCATTTCTTTGATTTTCTTATACCTTCCACCATCCTTACTGTAGGACTTTAACAGTACGGAACAGTATTTTATTGTGTTCAACTTTTTCGAGCAGCCGCCTGCCATGCTGACCATGCAAAAATACCTAAACAAACCTAGCTAAGATGTCCTCTAATCATACTCATTAAAATCTCCATATAAAACACCAAATAAAGTTTGATTAAGAATCTGCAGTTGCTTATTCATATTAAAGCATGGGCACACTCTGTTGAGCAATTGTCACAATAGCTGCTGGATGATTTAAGACTATAAATTTTAAAAATGAACTAAGAGATTTTAAAAGAGCTGTTGACTGAACTTTAAATCATTCAATAACTGTTGAAGCCGGTGCAGATGACCTTAGGGTGTAAAGTTGTCGAGTTAACCATGAAACCCTAACCAAATAGTAAAAAATACATCCATTCAAAGTTCATCAAAGCATGCTAATTCTATGTCTTAGAGAAGCTCAATAGAAGTATGGTATATGTTATAGAGATGTTAATAGTGAATCTAGGGTTGTCACTTAGCTCATAAAGATTGGTCACATCTAACGCTTTTCAAATTCGGCAGAGTCACAATTCAAAGAATGATGAATTTTCACGTGGTATTTTCATGAAAGTTTAGCTTTGTTTTAATAAAAAATAACCACAACTTGCCCTAAGAAACCCTTATAAAGTAGCATCGAAAAGAGCATTCAATTCTCATGGCTTCCCTTCATCCCTTCATGTCTAAGGTCTCGGCCGCGGCGGCCACCCCTACGACGCAAATTTCCATCACCAAGAGGAGATCATCCTACAAGGCCGGTTGCCACAAGTTTGCGCTCAAAGTTTCATGCAAGGGTGAAAAAGACGATTCTGCCCCTGCCAGGTTAGACAGGAGGAACATGCTGATAGGGCTTGGAGGGTTTTACGGGGCGGCTGGTTTAGCCGCGTCGAGCCCTTTTGCCAAGGCTGCGCCCCTCCAAGCCCCGCTGGTGGAGGAGTGCGACCCGGCTGACTTGCCAGCCGGGGTCGCCCCCGTTGACTGCTGTCCACCAAAGTCAACTAAACCCATAGTAGACTATGTCTTGCCACCCAAATCCGCCCCGATCCGGATCCGACCCGCAGCCCATTTAGTCACCGACGAGTACGTGAAAAAGTACGAGAAAGCGATCGAGCTCATGAAGGCCTTGCCGGCGGATGATCCTCGGAACTTCTACCAACAAGCCAATGTCCACTGCGCGTATTGCAACGGCGCGCACCAGCAGGTCGGCTTGCCGGAGCTGGATTTCCAGGTCCATGAATCGTGGCTGTTTTACCCGTTCCACCGATGGTATCTTTACTTCTTCGAACGCATAGCTGGCAAGATGCTGAACGATCCCAACTTCGCCATGCCGTTCTGGAACTGGGATTCTCCGGCCGGGTCCAACATGCCTCCGATGTACACCGATCTTTCCTCCCCGCTCTACAACGCGGTCCGTAACACGGCGCACTACGCGCCGCGAGTGGTCGATCTCACCTTCGACGGAATCGAATCAACCGCCACGGACGAGGAGCAGCATTCTTACAACATGTCGCTTATGTACAAGCAAATGGTTACAAACGCCAAGACGAAGGAATTGTTCTTCGGGTCGCCGTACCGGGCCGGGTCGGATAGGTCGCCCGGAGCCGGGTCGGTTGAGCTCCAGCCCCACGGCCCGATCCACGCATGGTGCTGTGACCCGAAAGCTCCGAATTTCGAGGACATGGGTAACTTTTACTCAGCGGGTCGTGACTCGATTTTCTACGCCCATCATTCGAACATCGACCGGATGTGGGTTTTGTGGAAGCAAATGGGCGGGAAGAAACGGGTGGATTTATCCGACCCGGATTACCTGGACGCCACGTTTCATTTCTACGATGAAAACGCTCAGCTGGTCCGCGTGAAGGTCGGAGATTGTTTAGACAACAAGAAGCTCAAATTCGCTTATGAGAAGGTTCCAGTTCCGTGGATGAAGGCCAAGCCGAAGCCGGCGAAGAAGAAGAAGAAAAGCCCAGATGGGGTGGCGAATGCGGCGGAGATGCCGAAGAGGAAGAGCTTCACCGCCGTGTCGGAGCTGCCAAAGAGCTTGAAGAAGACGATAAGGAGTCAGATAAGGAGGCCGAGGATGTCGAGGAGTCAGAGAGAGAAGGAGGATGAGGAAGAGATTTTAGTGATTGACCTGGAGCTGGACCAGTCTCAGTATGTCAAGTTTGATGTGTTCATCAACGACGAGGATGATCCGGTGAGCCGGCCGGACAACACTGAGCTGGCTGGGAGCTTTGTGAACGTTGCGAGGAAGCTCGAGCATCATAAACATGGTGGACATCGTGGACATGATGAGAAAAGTGGTGAAGGGAAGATCATAGCGAAGACTTGTTTTAAACTGGGGTTGACGGATTTGTTGGATGATTTGGATGCGGATGATGATGAGACGGTGGTGGTTACGCTGATGCCCAGAGCTGGGAGTGACAGCGTGAGGATTCAAGGGATCAGAATCGAGTTAGCTGAGTGATGTTGCAGACAAGGTTTCAGTTTGTTAAGGTTTTTCTTCATGCGTACGACAATAATCGCTTTGGCCGTGGAAGACACGGATCTGAGGTTAAATAATTTCTTATGTTTGAATTCAACTACAACATCAGTTCAGCTTTGAGATTCAGATTCACTGCAGCTAGCTAAACCCGAAACCCTAGTTTTAAAAATGTTGCCAAGTACATTTGGCCGAACAAATTCAAACATGAGGGACCAGAATTGCTGTTAAAGTCTTGAAGATATTGAACAGCCGATGAGATGTTTCAAGCAGTGAGCTTCTTGGAATTGAGGGTGTCCATGTGTTGGAGGCACAATGAAGCGATGAATCCCTGCCAGGTCTCTTCTGGGGCACCAGTAAGCTGTAAATTTAGAAGCTTCTGCTGCCTTCGGTAGTGCAGTGCCACTTCTTTGGCCTGATTAAGAGAACAGAGAAGGACGATTAGCAAACAGGATCAATTCTTTAAGGAAAGCCCCCTTGCTTGCACCTTGTGAATATTAATATTACTTCTAACTTAATATGAGAATTAAAAATGGAAGATCGTCAAAAAGCTGTTACATATCTAAGTTGTGAATTGACGCATTTGAGAAAATTCAAGTTTTCAGCCACATGTAGACTAAGAGAGAACGTCTTAAAATGGCAATATTGAGTATATTATGAAATAAAGTAGAAGTTTCTAAAGCAATCCAGCTAAAGACACAAATATTACAGGGAGATAATCTAGAACAAAGACAATATTATCATGGCTATGTTCTGCAAAAAAAGTATTCACATCTCCCAACTCATTATAGAGTTAACGATAAATAAAATTGGAAGTGACCTAAAATTTAGAAGGTTTCCGTGCTACACAGCCTAAAGTGGTAAAGACAAGTTAATGTGATTCAAATAGCTTCTGACAAAGAGAATGATTAGTGTACCTCTTCTGAATAGAGACGAAGCTTTTCATCATTTGAATTTCCACTAAGAGTGGAGGACCTTAGGCGGGTTTCCTGCCTTTGACGCTTTGGCATTGACACAATGTCGAGCCAACTACACCCGTGAATTGATTGATGAGGAGAAGTATTTACTAAACGCTTGAAATTGATCACAAGGCTGATGTCCACTGTCCCATCGAGGATCTCCTGTCCAAGTAATATCATAATTGGCGTTTATCACAAATATGAAACACAAATGAATAATCTTTCGTGTCCTTAACTTACAGCTTGGGATTTATTTCTAGGAACTCCAGTTAAAATAAATCCAGATTCGCCAAGGGCGTGACCGTGCTCCAATCTCCTGGTCAGAAGCCCGAATTTTACATCCTCCGGTACCCGCTTTCCTCGCCTCCCAGCACTTAATATCTGTCTCCCAAGAGTTAACTTCAGATTGAGCAATCTTTACTCCAAAAATAGTCATGTCAAGTTCACATAAAATTTTAAAGAAATCACTGCAAATGATCGAATCACCCAAGCAAAAAACACTTTCAATGATCGAATCACGCAAGCAAAAAACATTTTCAATGATCGAATCACACAAGTAAAAAACACTTTCAATGATCGAATTCACAAAACATAATATCCAAACTACACAACAATTTCGATGAAGATGATTCCAAATTTCGCCAGAAAATGATAGAATTTTTTAAAAAAAATATTCGAAAACCTGCTTGTTAGGAGAAGAGCGAAGGCCGAGTTCCTGCTGGACGAGAGATCGCATGGAAATGTGCGGAACCTGGAGCAGCTTCGATATCCTCTCAGCATAAACTTCCTTCTTCATACCAGGCTCCCCAATCACCACCCACCGCGCTCCAGTCGACAAGCCTCCAACCTCCAGATCATCACCGTACCGTGATGTAGCACCAGCAGCAGCGGCGCTGAAGCCACGACTGGCACGAGTTACCACCGAGCCGCGGCGGAGAAGAAGCCGAGCTGTCAAGCGGCCGATATGCGCCATTGTTGGAGAGCAGCGAGATCGGGACAAGCCGAGAAGAGGCTGCTGTTATGCTCGTCGGCCTCGAGTTCGCTGGCCCATAAGGACTTTCTTATTGGGCTGGGCCTCACGGCCCAATTCACTACGTCACCTAAATGTAATTCCAATTAATTGAGTAAAATTACATACAATTCAATAAATTATTAATGAATTAAAAATAGATATAATGAAACAGCCGTGCAGTGCACGGTGCAGAAAGATTAATAAACACACTCCAACCCTCTCGACACTTTCACTTCTCCCCGAGCGTCTCGAGGGTTCAACTCCGACGATATCCCGATCAAAATTCCGATCCTTCTCCGGCGACGTTGCTATTAATTGAATCGAACGCTTCCAGTTTTGTACTCTGCATCATTTCTGATTTCTTAGAATCAACGAACGAGCAGGAGATGTGGTAACAACAGAGCAACTGATTGATTTGTAATCGTCTGCGGTGTGGTGGTGATTGTTGGAAATGGTAGGTGACGAGCGGATGGGGTGGCCACCGAGCGTGTCTCCGCCGATGAACTGGCAGAGGGAGGATCCTCACTGGAGGCATTTCGACAACTCGGTTAATGCCGTGTCGTTTGGTTTCGTCGCTACAGCCATTCTCATCTCCATGTTCCTCGTGATGGCGGTCTTTGAGAGGTTTATAAGACCGCCGACTCCGGCGTTTGTGGCGAGTGGTGCGCGTGGGAACCATCATCGAGCGGATTTGGAGGCGCGAGGTGGTTTGGAATGGAAGCTGGGCGCTGCTCCGCCTTCGCCGAAAGTAAGTGTGAAAGTTGAACTTGATTTCGCATTTTGAGCCCTAATTTTGAGTTCAAATTTTTGACTGATCGACTGTTTGTCCATGTGGGTGGAATTATTGTGTCTGAATGCAAGATGTATGATTTCAGGTTTAGGTGTTTATAAAAATTTGATTGACCTAATTGAGCACACTTACACATCTTGAAGCTGATATTGTCTATGAATCTGAGCACATTTTAGTTTTTGGTAAATCTTGTACTTGATCTGCAAGCAGCATGCTCAGTCTTTGGTGTAAAGTGTGTGGTGAGGAGCTTTTGCTTTCTGTCAAACCATGACATGTATTGAAATTGGTCCCAAGGGCTTTGTTAAAGTGTATAAGACTGTACTATTAAATGATTCCTGTTATTTCTTATCCCCACTGTTGTCCATATGAGTGATCTAAACTTAGCTTCCAGGACCATACCCTGTAGTTTCAATGATGTCTTTCTCATGTCCAGTGTCCCACTGGGTATGATGATTAGCTAATCTACAATGAGAGCCAGTGCGTTCTTGATAGATAGTTTGCTTCATGATATTAAGCTTTGGATTTTGATGTTTTTAGTAGATGTGTTTTTCTTTATACTTGGCATTTTAGAAATGATATCTGATGTTAACTTCCTCGTTCGTATGTGATATAGTGAGAACAAAAACATAGCATGCTTTAGTTAACATACATCCGAATGTACATTATTATTGGCTTCAATGGTTTACCAAGTGGGATCCTGATTGCACTGTCATACTCTTATCGTTCACTTGCTTTATTTGTAAAGCAGTCTTGATCAGCAAGCACTATGCTGGAGTCTTAACCTTTTGATCTGGATTATTGAGTAATACTGTAAAGGAGATGTAGCAAGTACACAGGGTTTGAGTACTATTTGATGCATTAAATACTTTCACGGACTACTGGCAGAAGGCTCTTTTAGACCCAACATTATTGTCCCACATAGTTTTAGAAATTACTATGCACCATCAATTTCATATAGTACCTTTCGATAAGTGGCAAACAAAAAAGAAATGTCTTACATCATTTATGTACATTATGCTCTGCATATTTAAATCTTAACGAGATAGTTGTGTGTCAATTTTGAAATGTGAGTTTGGTATTATATGTGAACTGAGATCCCAAAAATCTCATGATTTTCACTCTCCTAAATCTCTTGATGCGTAAGTTTTGAAGTTCTCTGCATTGCCAGTTCTATGCAGTTCATAAATTGGATGAAACTATTTGCTCAGAAATAAGCCTGTGGCATCTTTGGATTCCTGACCAGTGCTGTAAATTCTTATGCTAGTATTAGCTTTTTACAGAGGAGTCAATTTACTTGAGTTCCTCGCCAAAATATGTTCCCTTTTATGGCTTTGTTTGATGTGCTAGGTAATGTTATGACTTGGTGACTGCAGTTTGCTGGTATCGACAACTTTAGAAACTAAACAAAAGTCAATTATTGACTCAGTTTTGAGATAATGTCCCTGCATTATGTAATAGTAAAGAAAATAATAGGGAGGCATCATTAAAGCACTGCCCATGTGACTGGTTCTGGTTTAGTCTGCTTGTTCTAAAAAGTTGCTATTTTATATTATCTTATACAGTTGGCGAGAAGCCAGAAGTGAAGGATTGAATCCATTGATAAATGTTAACTAGCAACGCTACATATCTTAAGAATTGTGTAGGAAGTTAACTCTTGGAATCAGTAGAGGTTTTCTATTCACTTTGGGAAGCCAAGGAAAGTTTGTGTTTGTTCCTTGTTCCCTGTCTACCCTACCCTGTACACTTCCCATACTTGATGTGACGAGCATCTGTATCATTTCATAAAAAAGCCGTTACAGTGGGGTTTCAATTTGGAGACTGGTTGTCCCCGCCAGGTTGCATAACAATCCTAATATACACATGTAATGTTAGCATAAATGTATTACAAATACCACGTGCCTGATAAAGACATACCATTAATAATTAGCTTCAGTATGTTAATGATGCAGATACGATTGTTTTAATTCCTGGCTTTATCAAAATGTCTGATCAGCAATTTCCTATCCCTTCCATGCAGATGCCTGTTTATGCCAGAGAAGTATCAGTGTTGATGCCAGGAGAAAATCTCCCCACTTTTATTGCGCAGCCAGCCCCTGCACCTTGCCCACCTGAGCGCGTCCAATGGCATCGGCATCAACGTCAACGTCAACAAATCTCATCATTCAGTCACGTACCGACTCCCACCAGCCCAATCAATATCACAAATGCAACATGAGAAACAAGCATCTAAAACAGCTTCACCTCTTTACCACGAGTTTAAACAGGGAGAATCACAATTTACAGGGGCTCTAGAGGTTCATTTGTGTACATAGAGAACCATGATGATGTAATGCAATGCAATGCAGCCTCTGAGGTCCTCGATTTATCAATTCCCTGATTTTTTTTTTTTTTGAATTTTCAGAGTTCTAGTTCTGGAATCATCACCAATCGCATTTTAATGCCAGATGTTTGACTTTCGCGATACAGTCATATTGGGAGATAAACAATGGCCCGTTGATACACAGGGCTCTCACCATTTTTCTACACCAATTCTGGGCTGGTCTGGCGTAAAGGGTGGCTGTAACAGTAAGCCCAAGCTATGTAATCCCAACCACATGAAAGTCACCATCTCATCAAAACCTGCTCTGCAACCTTGACAATGAAACCATTTTCACACAACAGATCAGCAGACCTTTGCTACAGAAAAAAAGGACGAAGCATGCCCATCAAATTAGATGATCAAAACACTACAATTACTCAGCACAGCCATAGTTTGCCGACAGTCAACAACAACATGGATCAAGACACTAAACGTAAATAAATGTTAACCAACATCATCATCATCATCATCATAAGAAGATGAAGCACTCCAGCGCCACCAATGGGTTCTCCAGAGACTCATCCGCCTCAGCCCACTTCCCTTCTCCACCTCCCTGCTCATTTCTCCGGCAACTCTCAACCGGCGCCCCACGTCCCCGGTTAGGCGACTCCCCCTGCATCTTCCTCCCAGATGGGCTTCTTCCCACTCCTCCAGATCTGTTCCCGGTCATGTAATTCCCATCAACTCTCATCCCCGGCGACCTCGACCTCCTCCCCGACCTCTCCCCCGAATCCCGCCGCCCCCACGCCGCCTTCTGCGGCGAGTCTCTGCTTGAAACCGACCTCATCGTCCCACCGCCATTTCCTTCATTGTTCCTCCTCCCTGGAGACGGGTCTGATGATTTTTTAACTGGGGATCTACGCCCGGACCTCTGCCGGCCCATCTCCCCGGAAAACGATTTGCTTTTGGGATACTTGACCGGCGTCCTGTCTCTCGCCGTCGTCGTCTGACTGTACCTGTAATACTCATTGCTGTCTCTTCCCTCCGCCATTGCTGTCATGTTCTCGCACAAGCTCCCCACCTCCGAGATCTCATCTGTCACGCTCGGCGCGTCGTGGTGGCCGGGCTTCGCCGTCAGGTGATCGTGCACTCCACTAACCCGGCTCCGGTTGTTTGATTTCGCCCCGGCATTGTCTCTGGAAATGAAACAAGCTGGTCTCGCCGGAGTCTCGGAGAGCACTTCTTTCACCGTCTCTTCCTCCATTGATGTAAAGGAAGCTGCTTTGTCATCAAACCGCCGAACCCGGCGTGACTCGGATCCTCCGTCAGCTGCTCCGTCTGTGCTCAGACAACAACCCATTTCGACCAAACCCAGGTCTCAGATTCACATGTAGATGAAAACCCAGATGCTGAAAATCACAACTCCGAAGCTGAACACCGACCTCAAGTTGAAGCTACTGCAAGTTGCAGGGTTTTTTAATAGATCCACAAATCTGAAATCGGACAGAGAGAGTGAGGAAGTGAGCTGAAATTTGGAGTCTTTGTGATCTGTAAACAGCAATCATTTTCAGATATGAATTTCTGTAACCAGACGGCACATGTCGCATTAAGACCATGTGACGATGATGATCTCAATTCCATAGATTTCCCAGAAGTGGAACTCGCCATGTTGGGACAAATCACTTTCCGACACGTGGAAGTTCAATTCACTGGAATAAATGCAGACACTGAGGAATCAGGATTGAGCTTTTCAACCAGTTGAATTCATCGGCCAAACAAAGACAACAATCAACTATTGAAAACTGTAAGAACTGATGTTGTGGAATTCCCAACCTTTAGTAGTGAAAAAAATGTAAGGTTGATATGACATTTTCAGAGCTGGACGAACAAGATAACATGGAAAATGTCTGATTCCAGAGACCTGTTCTGCTGGTTGGACCAGCTGCGGGCCAGACAACCCTGCAATCTGGATGTGTGACTTGAATTCTCATTCTGCAAAAAACAGAGCAATTCATCATGATGAAGAACATGATGACAAGGAATCGACTGCTCCGGTGCCGTTTGGGCCTGGGCTTTGTTTTCTTCACAAAATTCAACACTAAAAGAACAACGATGCTTCCGATGATGAGAGTTTATATTGAATTTTAGTAATCGAACTTATAAGTTCGAATTTTTCAGAATCAGATTAGAATTAGCCCATAATTTACTGGATCGTGATGACAATGTCCCTCACCATTTTAACAAAAGCTTCGATCTTTCTGACAAACTAAGACGATGGTGATGAGAAAGATGCTTTTAAACGGGCCTAAGCCCAATAAGATGCGGCCCGGCCCATAGCATGTCGGCCATCGCTTCAAATCTTCAATGAGTAAATGACTAAACGACAAAAGTTTGATAAACGTGTCGGACGCCATAAATGGAAAACTCACCCGTAGGAGCCAATTCGCGACTGCGACTGAGAACCCCAGATCGGACCGGTCGCACGTTCCTCGATCGATTTCTCCTGTTCGGGGTTTAAAAGATTTGATATTTTTCGTCTATCCAGTCGATCTGGTTCTGGGGTTTTGCAGCGGGAGGACTCTGTCAATCTCTGGAGGTGTCTCGAGTAAGTAGTATCTCGTTTCAGCTGCTTGATTTGCTGTTTGTGGTTCTTTGGTTGTTTTGAAGTTGGCAAGTTTAGTTCTTGGTTGGAAATTGTGAGCTGGTTACGAGTGATTTAGGGTTTGGTTATGTTCTTGTTTTAGGGTTATGATTTGATTTGGTGGGTATGTGTTTATTTTGCAAAGACTTCATTTTCTGATTGAATTAGGTTGTTGTGGTGTGGAGTGGCCAGTTTAGTTACTGGAGGATGCACTTTTGTTGATTAGGTTTGTGAGAGGATCTTTTTTGTATCTCAGTTGAAGAGTTCATATGCTACTTTGGAAATTTTTTTTGGAATGGCATCAATTTAAAATTTTGTTCCCCATCTGCTATCTTTGTGAAGTTTGTTTCCGAAATGCGATAATTTTGACAAACTTAGGACACATCAGCGCTGACATGGCGTGTCACGAATTTTGACAAACTGCTATTTCCGGTAGCGGTTTATGGCTTTGCAGAACTCAGGCTTTCCGACAAACCGCTACTTTGACTATATTTGGAGTCAAACCGCTATTCCCAGTAGCGGTTTGTCAAAATTGTGGTATTTCAGAAACAAACTTCAGAAAGATGGCAGATGGAGAATAAAATTTCAAATTCATGGCATTCAAAAAAAAATTTCGCTACGTTGTGTTGTTGGATCAGTTGATTTGTGAGACTGCCAGTCACTATTAGAGTTCACATTTCAAGACTTAGAGATAGGTGGAGAATTTGTTGTTATTGTTTCAGTGGAACTTTTTGCTTTTGATTCGAAAAACTGAAACAATACCTGTGGAGTATTTGCGTGTGCTTCAGCATCTTGTGTTGGGAGCTTAAAGGTTAACAAATGGTTCGATTATGATTCCTCTCGGTTGTTTGTGGCTTGACGTTTGGTTGGTAGTGTATATCTCTTTTTAGTAGTCTCTGTTACGCAACTACACTTTAATTGAATATGAACTCAAGAGACACGTTCTTCTGAAATCCGTTTGCAGGCAAATATATTTGCAAAAAGAATGGATTTCAGTGCTATGAATCGCGGGCAGATCACCCTAATGGGATCAGGAGTTTGTACAATGCTATCCATGCATTTCACTATACAGCTTCTATCGCAGCATCTGTTTTACTGGAAAAACCCGAAGGAGCAAAAGGCAATCCTTATCATTATTCTAATGGCGCCTCTTTATGCCATTGATTCATTTGTGGGATTGCTGGATTTTCAAGGGAGTAAAACCTTCTTCATGTTCTTAGACTCCATCAAAGAATGTTACGAGGCGTTGGTAAGCGTGTTTTTAATACATGTGTTTCGATGTTATTTCTTTAGAGCACTGCTGAATGGTGTACTTTGCAGGTCATTGCTAAATTCATGGCGCTGATGTATAGTTACTTAAACATCTCCATCAGTAAAAACATAGTGCCGGATGAAATCAAAGGACGGGAAATTCATCACTCCTTTCCGATGACCCTTTTCCAGGTAAATTAGCCTTTTATATGTCAAGTTTTTTTAATATCTCTAACTCGCTATGAATATGAAAACTGACCTGTTATTTAACAAATTTTGATTCTACGAATGCAGCCTCGCGTGGTCCGTTTAGACCACACTAGACTAAAGCAGCTCAAACATTGGACATGGCAATTTGTGGTCATCCGTCCTGTATTATCCGTTTTGATGATAACACTGCAGTTTTTTGGGATATACCCAAGTTGGTTGAGCTGGACGTTCACTATCATTCTCAACGTATCGGTGTCGCTGGCTTTATATTCCCTTGTCATATTCTACCATGTATTTGCAAAGGAGTTGGAACCTCATAAGCCTCTCTCCAAGTTCTTGTGCATCAAAGGCATCGTCTTCTTCTGTTTTTGGCAGGTACGCTGTACATATCACTTGTTAATACGTATATTGCAATTTTATGAACCTTCATGGGATTTTGTCGAGAACATACTTTGTGACTGTTTTATACGGCACCCCGTTGTGGTACCGAAATGAAACTTCATAACATTTTTGGCTTCGACGCAACTTCTGCTTTAGATTATAGGCCAGTGATGTCACACAAGTGCCCTTACGTCATTTAGGATTGTATCACTCTCACATTTTAATAAATGGTTGCGTTCTTGCATCGTGCAGGGCCTAGTACTCGACGTCCTGGTGGCAACGGGTTTCATCCGCTCCCACCATTTCTGGCTGGACGTGGAACACATCGAAGAGGCTATACAAAACGTCTTGGTCTGTATCGAAATGGTCTTCTTCTCAATCCTACAGCAGTACGCATACCATGTGTCTCCTTACACCGGTGACGTCGAAACAAAGTTCAAAAACAAGAAGAACGACTAAACCTCAGATTCCGTCTCCTTCAACGGACCATCTCAAGACTATAGTATCTTTAAAACGGACAACCTGCGCTTTCATCCGCAGTTGCTGCCTATGTTATACGAGCTTACGTCAAAATAAGCCTGTCTTTTGCGGATTTGTTAGTAACAGTTGCCGTACATGACCATGATGTTGTATGACCCATGATATGTATCGAGTGTTTTTACTGTGAACAGGGAAGCTTCTTGACCGACGTTAATCAGGGCATATGCAGTCGTTTTCTTCCTGAAAAATTTCTACGACAGTAATTTCTTCTTCACTTTTTCAACTAATGAGCAATTTCGTGCGAATTGAGAAGAATAAGAGTATCCGCATCCAACAATTTCTCTATTACTTTTTCTTTGTGAAGCATTTTTTTCACGGAGCAATCGCAATTGTGCATAAATTGAAACAATCGATTGGTGGTTGCTCCCGGAAAAATTGGACCGGTGCATATGACGTTAGCTTCTTGCATTGTAGCAGGCGCATCTTTGGCTCACCCAGATTTCAAAATCTCATCTTTTGAGTTTTTGACGGTACGAGATTTAGCCAACGTGAGTCGCTCATTTTCAGGTCGGATCATCTGCCAAACAACCCTAAAAATACTCATCTCGCAAACAACAAATTTCGATAATCTTCATTTGAGTCCATCCTGACGAAATTGGAACGGATAACAATCAACCAAAGAGTAAGCATATTCGTTGTCTTTAGCTTCAACAATTCGCTGATTGGCTTACCCCATCGCGAGTATATTCCTTGTTTATGCTTTGCGCTGACGCGCCTTGATTCTGCAGGGAATCGGAGAAAGTGGTGGGGTTGGAAGGGTCCGCACTTCGCCTAGGTTTCTCAGTCGGCGGAGTTGATCGTGCGAGGCGGGTTTGGGGGTTTGTTCGGCCAAAAAGGTACGAACTTTTTGCAGAAAACGTATCTACAGCTCACTGTTGGAACCGGCCCAGTTTTGATTTTCGCCATTATCTTTGCTTGGGTATGATTCTGAGTTTTTGAGCAACAAGAAAATGGTGGTGGTATAGCAACTTATCTGGAGATGTGTGTCTTTTTTCGTGGTTGTTTCATGGCTTCTGCATATATCAATGTTGTTTTATCAGTGGTTTGTGCATTGGATGATAGCTTGTAGCTCAGCTGTTCGACAATAAGTCAATGTGCCTATTTTTGTGTTGTGCCGATGAGTAAAGGTTTAGGTTGCTTTGCTAGCAGAATATGCGCTTCGGTGTGTTCTGCCGTTGTTTGAGAGGTTGGTGACTGAGGTTTAGTGTGATAGTTAAGCTCAAGCAAGCTAGAGTTTGGTATTATTTGTCATTGTGCGGCCATGAGAGTGTTGTCACTAGCGGCCGTGCAGTCAAGTCTCTAGTGCGTTGATTCAGTAATGAGGTGCGATTCGTGTTTGTAATTTTGAGGTGTAGCTGGAGTTATCTACAATGACGGCTCAGCCTTTGAAAAAGCTACTGTCGTGTGTTTTGTTGGATCTGGATGGAACGCTACTAAACACTGGTGAGCCGAGTACTTTCCCTTACTTTTTTCGTACTTAAAAAATATGTTTCCTTCGGATGAAGGAGAAACATCAGACTCTCCCTCTGGAAATGCCGGGCTAATTTTTCCGCAAAGTTTAATGCGTACATCCCTTCTAATTTCAGATGGTATCGTGGTTGATGTCTTGAAAGAATATCTGAAGAAGTACGGCAAACAATGGGATGGAAGAGCAGCCCATAAGATAGTAGGAACAACACCACTGGAAGCTGCAACTGCTATCGTTGAAGATTATGAACTTCCTTGCAGCGTCAATGATTTTGTTCAGGAAATTAACCCAATGTTCTCTGATAGGTATTCGTCCTGTTACCTGAAACTGCTTATGTGCGTTAATTAGAGAATTATCACATGGCATATCTAACAGAACTAAAGAAGCTTCCGTTGACTATGGTTTCTCCTACGGTGTTTTGGTGGTTTTGTTGTGCATAACCAGATTGTTTTTGTTTATGTTGAGCTAAAGCAGCAGTTGTCTGTGTCAGGTGGCGTAATATCAAAGCTACGCCTGGTGCAAACCGGTTGATAGATCATTTAAGAAGTCGTGGGGTGCTGACGGGTTTGGTTTCTAATTCTCCGAGGGAAAACATAGAAACTAAAATATCTCATCACAAAGGTACTTAACTTGTTATTCAACGTCAAGAAAGCAAAGCGTCAAGTCTTATCTTATGTGCGAATCACTACTTCTTATGTGCTTACTTGATTTCCACCAATAGGCTGGAAAGAGTCCTTGGCTTGCATTATCGGTGGCGATGAAGTGAAAATCGGAAAGCCATCTCCTGAAATGTATGCAACACTAAAAAGGCATCACTGTTTCTTTCTTGCACTTTCGCTCACAATCTGAATATCTGTTGTTTCGTGCATATAGTTACCTTGAAGCTGCTAAAAAGCTGAATGTCGAACCTTCCAAGTGCCTTGTCATTGAAGACTCATTGTAAGTTTTGAACAGCACAGATCACCGTGCGGTGTTGATAATTTTAACATCAAGTTTTGCTGACGAGTAAAATCGTCTGTAAATGTCAGACCCGGTGTTTCAGCTGGTAAGGCTGCTGGGATGGTAGTGGTTGCAGTACCATCTCTTCCGAAACAGTCTCATCTCTACACTTCAGCCGACGAGGTGATAAACTCTCTACTAGATTTGAGACTTGAAACATACGGCCTACCTCCATTTCAAGATTGTAAGTTCCAGCGCCCCTTATGGCTCCTTTGTCTCCCTCCAACTAAGACTCTCTTCTGATGACCTATTTAATTTTTTTAGGGGTGGAAGGTACTTTGCCCATAAAACCTTGGTACATTGGGGGTCCTGTGGTCAAAGGATATGGCCGCGGCTCAAATGTTCTCGGAATCCCTACAGGTATGAAAAATGTAAAAGAAAAAAGTTGCGTCTTCTAATCATTATAACTCTTTTTTTCCAAGAGTTGTCATACTTGTCTCATCTTGTCAGCGAACTTGGCCACCGAGAGCTTCTCAGATATCCTCACGGAGTACCCTTCAGGTGTATACTTCGGCTGGGCTGGATTATCGAATCGAGATGTTTACAAGATGGTTATGAGCATCGGATGGAACCCATACTTCAACAACACCGAAAAGACTATCGTGAGTCCAAAGTGCATCTCATGTAAAACACAATCCTACCTCTCCTTACATTGTTCCTCGCATTACTTGGTTCGAAATATTTTCCAGGAGCCTTGGTTGCTGCATGACTTTGACAAGGACTTCTATGACGAGGAACTACGATTAGCCATAGTGGGATACATCCGACCAGAGGTATATTGATATATTCCAAATTTATTTCTTCCTAGTAATCAAATCCTTTGTTCTCACTCTCGTCCTCACCGATTTATGCATTGAAACAGGCTAATTTCTCAACACTCGAGAGTCTGATAGAAAAAATTCACCAGGACAGGAAAATCGCCGAGACAGCACTTGAGCTCCCCTTGTATGTGAAGTTCAAAGAAGACCCTTATCTCAAGAATCCCTCGCGGAAAGATGGCTTCCATTCTTCAATTTGATATAATTCTTACAGAGCGATAACTTGTCGTGCATATGGAGACTTCACAAGGTTTTATCTTCACCTTATTTGTCAAATAAGCTCTCACATTGTGTCCCAAAACATGTAATTTTGGCCTTCCTTGTGTGTTGGCTTGTCCTTGATTTTCTAGAAAGAACTAGAATAAATGTGTCCGTTCTCTTTTTGTTCTTCTTCTAACTATAGGGGTGTTATATTCTGAAGTGTTGAGATTTAGCGACGAAAATATCGTCGCCTAAGGTCAAGAAAGCCGTTGGTGATGATAAAAGTATAAAGCTGATGACACGCCCTCTACAAAAACCCCTAAACCCTATTTTGGCGCCTCGGGAAGATGTGTGCGCCGGAGACGATGGAAGAAGACAGCGCCCAGCAGCAAGATTCCAACTTTATCGACCAGGCTGTTGAACCAACTGACCCCACCGACGCAGCGGATGCTCTTCCGGCAATTTCATTCGAGGTTTCACCGTACAGAAGCTACCACTTGTATCAGCAGTTTAGGACGGCTTCAAACCCCAATAATTTTCTCAAAGGCGTCAAATGGTATGTCTGTGTTTTCACCCACGATTCCCGTTTTGGAAAGTGTTGAAATTTCCGAAACTCTTGGGTTGAATTGTTGTCCAGGTCGCCGGACGGGACTTGCTTTCTGACGAGCTCGGAGGACAACACTCTCCGGTCATTTACACTGTAATGTGTTAATTCAATTTTTGTGTCTTTTTGTTACTTGCTAGATTTACTAGAAGTGGATTGATGCCAAAAAGGTTGTTTCTTGTTTTGTTTGATCTTCGCTAGGCCAGATTACGGCAATGTATGTTCATCTGAAGAAGCTACAGATGGTATTGCTATTTGAAATTTCAAGTCTAATCTTTGAAGAAACATGGCAGATTTTTGTCGGTAGTTTCAATGGTTTGCTTATGTGATTGCAGACTCATTCGCGGCGGATCTTGTTCTTAAGGAGGGGGAGTCCGTGTATGATTATTGTTGGTACCCTTACATGTCTGCCTCAGGTGATTAAAGCAATTTATCTTCATGATGATGATACTCAAAAGTCGTAACCGTACTAAGTACTTGTAGTAATATGTTTATTTTTTATAAATTTGAGGTTGGAATACTATTTTCAGATCCAGTTACATGTGTGTTTGCAACGACAACGCGTGATCATCCGATTCATCTCTGGGATGCCTCATCTGGGCAGGTAGAGAATCTGAAATTTCAGATGATCTGATGGAGTCTCGAGCGTAGACCTGTGAATAATGTTATTGTTAGTGACTTATTTAACTTGGAAAAATGTTGAGTGATTGATTAAGCGAATCGCAGCTGCGTTGCACCTATAGGGCTTATGATAACATGGATGAGATAACGGCTGCCGTTTCTATTGCTTTTAATCCCGCTGGAACCAAGTAAGTATATCTTACTATCTAATATTTCTTATCTTCCATACTCGTGTTTGTATTATAACGATCAATTGCTCGAGCAGTCTCATACCATCATGCTTTTACTTTCTCTATAGGATATATGCTGGGTACAACAAGTCTATTAGAATTTTTGATGTCCATCGTCCAGGTAGAGATTTTAAGCAGCACTCTACCCTTAAAAGAGACAAAGAAGGTCAATCAGGTAACCCAATTGGCGACATTTTCAGTAATATACACCGGTTATCAAAAATACCAAAATGTTTTTTTTTCGTATGCCACTCTCCGTATAAAAATGAGTACATTTCTACGAGTCATGACATTTCTCGTCAAACACCTTATCCCATTAGCTTGTGAAGTCATTCCCTGGATTCTTTCTATGCGCAGGCATCATATCTTCTATTGCCTTTTCACCTTCGTGTACGGGAATGTTTGCCACTGGTTCATATAGTCAGACTACCGGGATCTATCAGGAGGATAACATGGAGCTCTTATATGTCTTACATGGACAAGAAGGTGGGGTTACACATGTAAGTTGAAATCCTCTTTCCATTCATATGATGAACGAGCGAGAGATTAATCCTTCAGGTGTTTTTGTCTAACAATTTTTCTTCGTCTGTCAGGTTCAATTTTCTAAAGATGGTAATTATTTATATTCAGGGGGGCGAAAGGTGAGACTCTGTCTATCCTTCTCCATTTTAAAACATCCTCCATTTTTAGTATATTGTTAGCTGATCTCTATCGTTTCTCTCCACTCAAATGATGGATTATCCACTTTGACGGTTAGGCCCATGTAGTAGATTTAATGAATTCTCATTGCACACTTCTGATCAGCATTTTTGATATGAATGTTAGGGAAGTGATGTGTGAAGTGATCGCATCGAATTTTCTAATTGCTTTTTACAGTCTTTTTAATCTTAGACTCTCGACTTTTCACAGGATCCTTATATTCTGTGCTGGGACATACGCAAAACTGTCCAGACAGTCTACAAGTAAGTTCCCTTCGAAAGATGGATGTTGAAATCGTTGTTTGATACTTTTACTGGTCTTTTACTTGGAGATATGCGATTTATTCAGCCCATTTTTTCACCTTCAGTTATATCCACACCCTTCTATGTTTACGCATGCAGAATAGAATGATACAGATCGGCGAATAAAACATGTTTACATAACTTGTTCAGGTTATACAGATCGACAGAACATACCAATCAGCGTATTCTATTTGATATTGATCCTTCTGGTCGACATCTGGCCACTGGCGGGGAGGTCTGCAAAATACCTCGTATGGAGTTCAAAAAAATTTCCCACATCTGAATTTTACCTGATATTCCGCTCCTCTCTCTTCAGGATGGTGTGGTTCATATTTACGATCTTCAGACTGGCCAGTGGGTTTCAAGCTTTCAGGCAGCATTAGGTACTCTTTTCTCCTGTCACATTGCCGGAAAATTATATATTCTATCTTCATAGCCATCGAATCCGCTGATTCCATTTTCGACTTTTTTTTCTTCTGCAGACACCGTGAATGGCTTCGCATTCCATCCATATTTCCCAATGGCTGTCACTTCATCGGGGCAGCGTAGATTTCAAACATTTGATGAAAAAAACGAGGACTTTTGTTTGTCAGGTATTTCGACAACTCCTAGTAATCCCTACACTCTTACAGTTCCTGCCATTAAAGATAATTTTTACCTGTTTCAATTCTCAGACTGCAGTCTACATCATCATCATCATCGTTATATTATTCGATCACATTGTCAATCCGCCTTCGGGTAAATTTGAGACGGCATTGTTTTCTGCAGGTGTGGAGAACTGCGCCTCAGTTTGGAGCTTCTCATATGCGACCTGCGCATCAGACACTCTGGAGGCCAAGCTTGAAACAGCTGGCGTCAGCATGAATGGCCAAATTTAGCAACTCTCCTGCTCTGCTCAGATGCTGCATTCAGACCCATCATCGGCCACGCCCCCATTGCCCAGGATTCGAAATATTTATTGAACTGAAATGATGTTAGGATGTTTTTGAAATCAGTTTTTCATGATCATGGCCAGATCCGATGAAATTGTGGGGTATGATCTTAGCGAGATCCGCTAGACCAATCTGCACAGAATCTGAGCCGCCAAATTTGAAAGGACAAACAAAAGTTAAGTCAATCTGGGCCGTTCGTTTAACATCGGACTCCAGTATCTTTCGCCACGTGTCCCTCCCAGACGTGTGGAGGAGATCGACCGACCTCGCCGACTTTCAAGATCGAAATCAGAACACGACCGCAATCGCCACGTCAGCAGGACCAATGACCTAGTCTAGTATCGCCACGTGGGCATTTCCTTCTAACGGCTAGTTTTTCGGCCAATCAGAACCAGAGCTGGTTGGATTTTGATTTCTCTCGCTCTTCGAAATTTCGCGTAACGCGTAGATTTGCTTATTTTAATTAAAACCGTATCTCTGCTTCTCTCTCTCTCTGCTCTTCTCATTTCGATTTTCCGCTATAAGAAATCAAGTTGACAAATTGAAGCAGTGCAAGCCAGCAAGCGAGCAGAGCAGATAATCAGGAGTGTGAAAGCGGAGGCTTTTCTGAGAAATCAAGGAGAGATTTCAACTGGGTGTTGAATGTGATTGGTGTTTATCAAGGAAATATCAGGTTTTTGAAGACAGTAAGAGAGAGAGTTATGGCTTTGGGGAGGAGATGCAGAGACTCAGGAGCCAAAAATGGCGCAGAGAGCGAGTTGATTGGGGTTGGAGCAGTGCGTGCGACGCGTGGGTTGGGGAGGAAGCGAGTTGGGATATCGAAGGATGTGAAGGAGGAGAATTTCTGCAGTGAGTTCAGTCCGCCATTGAAGAGACAATGCAGTGAGAAGTTTGACCTGGAGTCTGACATCTCCCCCCTTGAGGCCTTGCCTCAGGAGTTGCTGGTATTATTCTCCGATTTTCAAATTCTGATTCTTCAGATTCCGTTTGTGGAGTTTCGGATTTTGACATTTGGGCATTCGTGTTTCTCAGATTAGGGTTTTCTGTGGAGTGGAGCATGCTGATCTGAAGCAGCTTGTGGTTGTATCCAAGTCGTTTCTGGAGGCTGTAAGTGTCCCTAAACCACTCAACTTCTGGGTTTTTTCTTGGTAGCTCTTCTTATGACTTTTCAAATCAAATCTGCAGGCCTTGGTAGCAGAAAGAACGCATTTTGCATACAGCACGCCATCAAAGGTCAAAGCTTTTAAGAACCCAGTTGACCTGGAGGATTCAGCTGAGGAGATTGAAGCTCCAAATGCTCCTAAAAAGTCAAGAAAATACAGACGCAGAATCAGCTTCAAGGCCAACAAAGACCTTGCTGTGACACTGTTTCAATCTGATGAAAAGTGGCAAAGAAGAGGAGGGCTGAGATTCATGGAGGAAGATGAGTGTTGATAAGGTGTGTCTGTATATGGATAAATGTACACACACGCACACTGGTAGAGCCTGGACAGTGTTGCAGATTTCCATGTCTGATCTTCTTCAATTCATTCATTGAAGATGCTCAAGGCTTGGCTGAGTTTGTACAGTAAGTTTGGATTGGTTCATTTTGTTGAAGGCCTTCCAGCCTTTCCATTTTCATAAACAAGTCTCATTGGAATCTATTTCGATTCTCACTTTCCTTTCTGTAAAACTGTTGTCAGATTCTATCTGGAAAGCCTGGCTGAATTTCATGAAATCATGTTTCTGTCAAACTGAGATATTGTGCTTGATTCACCTCAGGTTGTTTGACAGCTACTTGTCAAGCTCTTGAGATATTTCCAGAATCCAATCCCAAACACACTCTTGGGGATGGGATGCGAGCTAATTATCTTATCGCTAACATACCATAAATTCGCCTGGTCGAATAGATAAGGAATCAACATCAGCACATCAACAACTCTAGCCTATTCTAATGGCTAAATAACTGACAGCTCTCTTCAAAGCCAAGGCTCCAACCAACCATGTCTTCTCCTCTACTCAAATCCCCATTGATCTCCACCAAACCCACCAGCTCATTAAGCCCCCTCCTCACTTGCCAACCTTCCATCCCATGTTTAGGGCACATTTAAGTACTCAAGACTATAACTTTTAAAGGGTAGGTAGTAGTTTGGAGGTCAGAGAACTGTAGTTGCTGGATGATTTAAGGCTAAATCAGTAGTCTCCCAGCTCCGGCACCTCCTTCGATGAGTAATAGTTTTTGAAGTACTTTTGTCCACCATGGAAGCCTCGTTCTATGTCCTCTACTACCGATTATGGATTCAGATCCGGTGAAATCAAGTCGAATAGACCGATATGATATAGTTTTGATGCTGCCGGACACAACAAGCATTAGACCCAATAAGGAAAGTTTTTACTTACTAATCTTACTTAATTAAGCTAAGCTGTCTTCTTTGATTATACTGAAATTCACAATCAAATTCAGCCACCGGATCTTAAAATGACATTTATACCCCTCAGGGGATTAAGGTACGTGAAGCCAACGTGGTGTGAATTGGAAGGGTAAAATGGTCAGTTAGGGTTTGTCGATTTCGCTGCTGCAGAAGCCAGAGATCGAGAACGACAGCTCGCGACATCTTCTTTTGATGATAAGGTCATCAATGCTGCATCCACTTCTTCCTGTTATGAAAACCCCCATCTCGAAACTCGCCGCCGATGATCTGACCGGCGAAGTTCGTCCGATGGGGAAAGCTCCTTATCGATCCTCCGATTCGAATAATGTCCGTGGAGCGATAGTTTTGGCTGCTGCTTTGATCGCAGTTTCGCAGTCGATAAGAGTGTTCAGCGCAAAATGGCAGCTGATTAGAGCGAAGCTGGACGAGCTGGGTGCTGCTCTGGGAGCGGCGGAGAGTTGGGGTGCCGGAGATCCGGACATATCTAGGGCTGTGGTTGAGATTTTGGAGACGCTGTACGAGTGCGACGAGCTCGCCAAGAGGTGTCTGGAGGTTTCGTATAGCGGGAAGCTGCTGATGCAGAGCGATCTCGATGTGGTCGGGTCGAAGCTGGATCGTCATGTGAAGAGGTTGTCCGGGGTGGTCAAAGGTGGGAGCTTTACTGGTCAAGCGGCCGCCATTGTCGTGTCGCGACCTGGGGTTGGAGCGTGTAACGATGATATGAGGTTTTATGTGAAGGATTTGATGACGAGGTTGAAGGTCGGGGATAAGGTGATGAGGAGGGAGGCGTTGGTGGCGTTGAGGGTGGCCTTGGAGGAGGAGGAGAGGTATGTCAAGGTGCTGGTGGATTTTAATGGTGTTTTGGTGAACTGTTTGGATTCTTCCGAGGCTGAGATTCAAGAGGAATGTGCGAAAGTCTTGTCTTTTATCGCAGGTTTTGGTTTTTGCAAAACCGGCTTGATTGGAGTTGGGATTGTTGCGCCACTGATCAGAGTTGTTGAAACTGGAACTGAGATTGGAAAACAGGCGTCCGCAAGGTGTTTGATGAAATTAACAGCTAATTCAGACAATGCCTGGTCCGTTTCGGCGCACGGTGGAGTTTCAGTCCTGATGGATGTGTGTAAAAACGGTAGCTGTGGAGGTGAAGAATTGATCGGTTTGGCTTGTGGGATTTTGAAGAATCTTGTAGATGTTACAGAAATCAAGAGGTTTATGGTAGAATATGGCCTAATTGGTATGTTGATCAGGCTTCTTAAATCACACCGCGACGAGCCTTTGCAGATTTGTTCCATTGAGTTGCTTCAGGCTCTGGCTGACGGGGATGAGCCAGTGAGACAGATGATAATTTCTGAGGGAGGGATCCAAGCGCTGGTTCGTTCTGCAGACCACAAATCGCCGTCATCATCCTGTTTGAAATCTAGAGAAGTGGCAATAGATAGATTATGTTTCTCATCTGCTAGAACTATAAATCTTCTGATAAGTTACGGATACATGGAGCAACTTCTCAACCATCTGCGCAACGGAGAAGTTTCAGTCCAAGAACTGGCGCTAAAATCAGTTTACAAGCTCAGCAAAACGTCCGATGATGCTAAGAAGATAATGGGCGAGGCGGGGTTCATTCCAGATATCATCAGATTTCTCAACGCTAAGTCACCCCAAGTTCAAGAAATGGCTGCAGAAGCTCTCCACAAAATTGTCTCACTGCCTAAGATTTTAAAGCGGTTTTCGCAAGACAGTCAGCACATCAGCTTGATCCTGCAATTGCTCGATCCAGAAGAGAACAGCAGCAACAACCCGGGGACTAGAAATTTCCTGCTCTCAATCCTAACAGCCATATGTAGCTGCAGCAGTGGAAGAAGGAAGATTATGAATTCTGGGTATGTTGAAAACATTGAGAAGCTTGCTCGGGCTGACGTCACAGATGCAAAGAGAATAATCAGGAAGCTGTCCACAAACAGGTTCAGAAACATCCTAACTGGAATCTGGCATTCCTAGAATTCCCAGATTCTTCACAATACTGTAAATTTGTTTACATAATAAGCTGCTTCTTTTTTTCTGCATCACTGGTTAGAATCTTAGATTCACTTGCCATTAAAATTTACTAACTTTCTGGTCAAAATTTTCATCAATAAAAGCTTGAAGCTCATTCATGGATTGTGCTATCTGGGACTGTTGAATGGCTGAAAGTTGTTGATGTGAGCCCCCACCCAATTGGCACATGTGAACAAATGATGCATGTGATCCTCAAGGAGTGGCTTTCCATGTTCTGTCATGTTCTTTAATGCTTAGTAGATAGGTATTTATGGATCATGCGCCAAGGGTCGTACACTCCTATCTGTCTCCTGTTTAGTGTCATCATGTCCATGGATGGATCTGAGTCCTTGGATTCCAAGCAAGTTGCAGGTTTTGGGAAATCTACCAAGTTTACAGTTGAGCATTCTTTATTGTTCTTGGGACTTTACTGCAGGGTAGACTGCTGACATATGCCCTAGAAGCCTGCACAACCTCATGTCATGAATTCTGTGATCTCAGGACAAACTGGCATCATCTCAGCTCTTGCTTTTTTTCATCAAATTTTGACAAGTGGAGATGCATCCATGGGAGCTTGAGCCACCATCATAGCCAGAAGGTGACTTGGGGTAAATCAAAGACCAACCCTACTCAAGTGAGCTTCAATGGTTCCTTCTTTATGACCAAGCCAAGCCCAGCAATTCCAGCTTCCAGCCCTACATAGAGCAGCTTTACAATGTGTTCCACTGAACCCATCTTGCTTTTCCATCCCTTTGAAAGAAAGCAGCAATCTTTACAAGACCCATTTTCATGGAAGTGACACTCTTTTGAAAGCTTTTCTCTCATCTTCACAAATCTCTTGAATCTCAAGCTTTCTTCTTCAAGCACATAAGGCTTATACCTGTAAATTCAGATAGGCCTGGTTCTCCTTGAGTTTAACCGACAGCCGGTCACCGGTAGCTGGACTTTAAAATACAACAAACATCAGTTTTGTCTAGGACAAGGAAGACCCTTTTTATGGACATAAGAGTGTTACTCGAAATACATAAATTTTCACATGACAGAACAGAACTCAGACGGCGAGACCTAGTCACAGGTAGTGCAATGTCCTCGGCAATATGAATATGTTTCAGGTGCAATGGCGCAAAAGGGACATATACGTTAAAGACATACTGCATTGAGTTTATACTGAGTCTACCACGTCGCTCTGCTGCTGAGCTAAATATCTTTCTCTTCGCTCTTTCTGCAATGAGAGCGAAAATAAGACAACATGGTAACTATAAACTTCAAAAAGGGAGGAATGAAGTCTTACCCATTCATCTATTACTAGTCCTTCCCCGATCATCTTTGGGCCCGTGTCTTCTGAGGGTTTTTTCCGAGACTCAAGGGCTGCTTCTGCTTCCGCTAATTGTCGTTTCAGTTTCTCTAGAGCCTGACGAGTCATAATCACAATCAAAATGAAGTATGGCTCAAAAGCACGAGCTTTTTTAAATTTTTAGGGAGCTTACGGGCGTACGATGCTCCACGTCAAGAAAAACAACCCTTAATATCTGCTCGATGGCCACTTGATCTTTCTGCTCATCAAACTGCGTACGAAGCCATAAATATATAAGAAATTAAAACGAGAAATTTCTGTACATCAACGTGTTGACACGACGATCCAATGTATTTTCTAAATCCCAGAGGTACATGCCCGGTTATGCATTTCATTTTTGCTAAGCCAGGAACCTAGCCGCGTTTGATTTTAGTACACATAAAACCATAACACATACTGCCTGAACATCATGGTGAGAAGTTGTTGAGTTTCCGAAAACTAAGCGACCAGTGATATTAAGAAAGCACCATGACCAATCCAACATAGCGGTAATTTCTATAACTTACCAGCTCGGGCGCGTAGTCCAAAACACCTTTGACCTTTAAGCTCATGATTTTAAACTTAACCTTGCTTCTCAGATCCACAGGCTTATCGTTGTTCTCTGGATGCTCCATAAACTTGAAAACTGGAAAAGCCGTTCCCAAAAGAAGAAAAGACAAGTTAGACATGTACGTTACTAGACGAGAATGTGAATAGAGCTTTGGGTGAAAGAACTACCAGTGGCGATAATGCTTTCGCCAGGAGCAAGTATTGCACCAGGAGGACGCATAAAACAACTCTTTGGCGCCGTAGTTTGAAACTAGCATATAAGATGAGACCAATGAGCCGTTATGAACCCAAGAAAGGTTGTTTGATTGTTAAACAACGGAAAATTATGCAAGAGAACAATTGCTATGTATAGGAACACGAGAATAAACACGATGAGCGGTTCAGAGATGATTAGTACCTTAAATGCAACATGCGACTTGCTTGTGTTTTTTATCTTAATCGCACTCCTCACTTGTTTCCCAGGCTCATCTAGAGAGACATCGAAAAACAGCATTTAGAATCAAAAGAAGGGCCGAGTACAACCTACATCACTGAAACTAGAACATCAAATGCTAGTCTGATCCCCAAGCTACACTGCAGAAGACAAAGACACAAGCATCCATGTCGGACCATTGAGCTATTCTATCCATAGACGCCAAACTACATGTCTAACAAAAACATCAATCTTCTTCGACAACTCCAACACCAACCTAATAGATTCATCGGCAATCTGTGGCTCTGGTTAATTTCAGCTGGGTATTAATCAGGTGGAATCTTAGCATCCAAGTTCAAGATACAGTTTACCAAATGCAGACACAATGAAGAGATAAATTCCTCAGCAAAATTAACATAAAAAATGTTGAAACAGCTACTCTAATTACTCACTTTTCAAGACAAACCAAACATGACACGAAATGGTAGCATTATGAAACTCTACACAAATCTGGAAAGTTAAAAGGCCAAGCTAGCAACATCAACCAGATCACACGAAACCATAACAAACCCAACTAATCAAAACAAGCCCAGATCGAGTAAACAAGCACAATCGATCATACATGGAAAGTAGAGCTTGTTAGCCGGATCGAGCCGCAACCGCCGCCTAGTGGGAAGCAGCGATCTCGCCATAAAGCCGACCGAATTACGACTTTGCTGATTCGAACCTTCCCCGTGCGAATCGCTCAAACCCAGTTGCTGCTGATTCTGGGACGATGATCCACTAGCGCTGTGCCGAAAAGGTAGCTTGAACAAACTCCACACCTTCCCGCTCTCAGCTGGCGATTCCTGCTCCGTCACCGCCATGGAAACTTCTCTCCTTGCCTCAGATTCCGAGAATACCCAGATGGAATTTCAGCTTGTCGATGACTTGGGATCGTGAGATTTGGAGGTGTCAGTTCGTTGGAGATGCAAAGTTCGCACCTTCAGGACTTTTCAGGCGAGTTGATACAGCGCCGTCTCCTCGGATTTTAACGAGGATTGATTTCAATGGAGTCGAGCATCGGAAGTGACGTCCGCGACTGTCGCCTGATTAGATCAAACGAAGCCGTATCATGCCGAAACAAATTAATACTACGTCGTTTTAACACTGCTTGATTGCGACGTGTAGAAATTCTGAGACGCGAGCGTGTTGACCTGATACCAAACAGTTGACTTCCGAGCTATTTTTTAAAAAGAAAATTATTTAAATGGAGTGGTTGAGCTGAATAAATCAACGGGTCGGCTTCGGTTCGATTGCTTCTCGGTTTAATCCACATGTCGGTTCAAAAATATGATTGAGCCGATTGAAAATTGAATTCTGGCTCAACGGACATCACTGCGCACACTGCTTCTCCGTCGATTCTGATCCCGTCGCGATGATGCCCTCTGCTGATCTCCATCTGCTCATTCGCTTCTCTGGAATCCAATCGTAACCGGACTTCGACCCAGCTCCGACAACCTTCGCGCGGTTAAGGATGTATGCTATGATGTCATCGCATACTCGCAGTTCGCAATCCTTGTGTTTTTCGGCTGCTTTTTCCAATTGGGTATTTAGGTTTTTATGGCTTGATTTTCCATTCCACAGATCGTCGAGTGTGCCCTATCCGGAGAAGAAGGCGGGGTGTTGTAAGAAGCTGGAAGCAGCTGTGGAGAGAGCTTGCCAGCTTTGCCTCGATGTAAGCTTCATCTTCTAGTTGAATAGGTTCAAGAAGATGTTAAATTTCGTTTCTTTTCATCAGATGAATGAGTATTGATTTGCCAGCAAATTGTTGGTAGCTAGGGCTACTACAGGGAGCTGACTGCTGAGATTTTGCTTGGTGAGATTTTGTGTGTTGTTTTGACTGATGAAGATGTTTATATGAGGAGAGGGTTGAGCATTGCAGGTCTGTCGGTTTGTCTCTTTTATCGGATGATAAGCGGGTTCTTTAGATGGTTGATCAGATGCCAGTTCTTGTGGCTGATTTTGGAGTCCAGGTGATGATCAGCTTGGGTAATTTGAGATCTGAATGATATCTCTCAGTCAGGTTTTTTTCTCATTGTCGATTTTTATTTACAGAGAACTGTGGTTGGCGCCTTGGGTCATGGTTGGTTCATGAAATATTCAATCAAGATCGTTGTCTCAGTTAGTGCAATCGAAGTAATGCTCTAATCGTTAATAGATTTTTTTGATATGAAGTTGTCGTGATTTACAGAGTGGGATAGGATCCATTTGGCTTTGGAGCCACTCCAGTACGCATTGGGTATGGTTTAGAATATCATCTTTTACTTCAACTCATTATACAATTTTTGCATATCATTTTATCTCGATCATCCAGTTTTTGCATCTCGGATAGTCTAACATGGAATTGCATAATGTTTAGCGCATCAACTGACCTTGATACCGTGTGATCCCATCTTCGTATCTAATAACTGTTAAATATTTTTGAGCCAGCCTCTGTACAAGGCAGGGGCTGAAGCAAAGTATATTTCGAATGTTTTTTAGTTCCTCTTCGCATCATTGAAGTTTTCCAGTATCATGAGCTGCAAATATCATTCATTCATTTTTATCTCAAGTGAAATCCATAGCTCGTTAACCTTGTTTTTGTTAACACGCAGCTTGCGCGAGTATTTGGCCACCGGGCATCAATAGGCATTTACGGAACAAAGCTGAGAAAACCTTCAAGGTACTCTTCTTATCCAGAGCCTGGTCGATGTATCTGCTAAAGAATTCATTCTTCAAAATCTACTCCAATTCCTTACCTGCTTTTGAAAAACTCCATTGGACTCTTCTTCATCATGTAATGGCCATTTTTCCATCTTATTCTTCTTCCAGTACTTATCAGTGTCATTCTGACTCAGGTCTCGGCCCTGGCACCTCCGACCGGTCTCTTTCTGAATCCTCAGCCAGACACAGGACGGATGCCGAGGAACTTAATTTAACTTAATTTAACTTTTATCTAATACATTAATTAGTATTTTATTATAAATAAAGTAAGAAAAACAGGGCCTTAATCATCTTTTAATCAAGGAATTGAATGAGCCAATAAAATCATTGAAACAATATCCAAACAGTCCACGTGTCCCCAATCATCAATCTCCTACCTTGGGTTTTCTTCAATCATAATCAGCACGTTGACTTTTTTCTTCATGACTAACCTTAGAAACTTCTAGATAATAAGAAGTGTTCCATTAACTAAGCCAGGTTGGTTTCCTTAAACAAATCAAACGTAATTAATCAAATCATTACTCATTAGTTATTGTTTAATTAACTATAAATGAATAGTTAACTTATAAATAGGATTTGGAACGTAATCGGATTTGGATAAGGTGAAGTTAAGCCAAATGCAGCGATTTTAAAACGGTGTAGTTTCGATTTTGAAATTATATAGTTTTATCGAAAGGAAACTTTTAATAATAAAAAATATATCGTATTATAAACTCATAACACAACGATATTGCATTATAATTGACTCAATCTCAATCCACACATACCATTTCATATTAGAGGGTCACCTACAAGTAAGTTAGGCAACTAAATTGGGTTACTTGTGAGAGATGAAAACCCTAGTTGTAGGATAAGTGATTGACAAACATTGGAGTATCAATGCATGAAGCAAATTTCACACAAGTATTCAAAATCCGATTCTTAGCAAAAAATTAATATTCTAATAGAGCATAAGTCAAGGGTCTAGTGAAAAATGTGTCACAAGTTACATGAAATAAAACTCATTTTAAGGCATGTTTTGGATCGATAATAAGTCGTAAGCGCGACTAATTACTAGTTTAATAAGTTACTAACTCCTTAAGTCACTTGCCATCTCGAGCCTTGTAGTGAAACAAATGATTTCAGACTTCTGTTTTTAAGGAAGAGTAAGTGAGTCATTAGGGTTTCAAAATGTTGTCTCCAATTTGAGGCAAATTGACATCTTAGATCACCATTATGGTTACTTACACATAACTACTTCTTCCTCCATTCAGAAATTTGATTCTAGGGTTTACCACTTGGCCTCCAAGGCGACTAAAGCCTAGTATTTGGTCAAGTATCTAGGGTTTTTGAGATAAGGTATACTAATTCTCCTATACAGCTTTTCTCCAAACCTATGATCGGTACATGTATCCGAATCGATATCGTATATTGTTTCTCAAACAAAAAAATATATACAGATCAGACCGACCAGAATCTTATTAAAATTCATTATTTTCGATATATTGTCGAGCTATAAAAATAATACTTGCTTTTGCTTGAGCTTATAACATCCCTATACATATGGGGACACCCCAAGTCCCCAAAAGGGAGCAAACCCTAGAGGGAGGGATCACAATTCACAAGGCAATAAGGAATTTTGTTAGGTGACTAAATAGCAACCCTACACTTTTGTCCCAATAAAAAACCTTAAAAATTAAATTATTTATTTCAGGGAAATAAAGGAGAAGAAGATAGAAGAAAGCCAAATATATATAAATAAAATAAAAAATCATGTGGAGCAGGTGGGAATAAAATGGTAAGTGTGACAACAAAATTGATTACATTATTTAATTGAAAAGACATGGACGCACAAAATTAATTGGACATGTATGTAACAAATCAACCAATCACAACACATTCCAAACTGTACATTATTATAAGTCCAATCAACATGACCTCAATCGTTCACAAATTTCCACAATTGCTATCACCCAATTAAATTACAAAAAGATAAATTTGCTATCAAGATTCATTTTTGTAAATAATTTGGTCAATTTGAAATGATGTATTTTTCGATTAAGATTTAGTTTTGTTCATCAGGACGTGGTCTAGTGGTAAAATGAACTACGTCAATCATCTCAGCGATGCTTCGATTCCGTATGCGGCAAGAGCAGTGGATCTCGTGGGGGTACCGAATAGGAAAAGGCATAGGGTTTAACTTTGATTTTGAGTTGAATTGAGGGAGTCTTAATGTGAAGACTATGTTACTTAACTATTTGCGCTATTTTAATTCAATTAGGGTTTTGCTTTTCTTAGGATGACTTTGATTTAAATCCATACAAATGTCACATTTTCAACCCTCGAGCCTCTCTCCAACATTCAACATCAATACAACTATCTCTTATAATAATATTATGTGTATTTATTGTTTTGATGTGAATTAGTTGTGTTCCATAATTTCGGCTGCACCCTCTACCAAACCTCCTCTCTCTCTCTCTACTGCAAATCTCCCTTGCCATTTAATTTTTATTAAAAAACTTATCGTATAATATATATTGACAGCGCACATATTCAATATAATTGAATATTGAATTTTGTTGGTTCGGTTGAATAGGGTTTATAACTGAACATTTCGTTCATTTTATGATGAAGATAACCAAACCCTAGCTAGGGTTAGGGTGAGCCTCCAGGCTTGAAGATGAAGCTAGGATGAGTAATCTCAATTTGAAGACTTGATCCTTAAGCAAGTAAAAGGCAATGAATTCTAACGTTTGGGAAACAGTAAGTGCTAAACCTGGAAAAGTGTTACGTGCTGCTTGCTCATCTGAGACAGCTAGTTTGAACCAGCCCTGAAAGCCAGGAAATGGGAACCTCCTCATTGGTCCTCGAAAATCTAAAACCCTAGATTTTTGATTAGGGTTCATTTAATCATATTCTGGGTAGGGTTTATCCGGACCCGGTCCAGAACCCGAGTGGCTTGAAACTAAACATGAGTGATGAAAGGGAGTAGTTTGTAGTTTGGAGGATCATATATTTATGTCTATAACATGTGGTTTGAATACGATGTTGTGTATAGAAAACAGGATTAAATTAGTGATTTCTATATGTAGAAAGTGGAGGATCTCATGGAGAAAGATGTATGGATTATAATTTAGAAATGAAGATTATGACGATTCTTGACCTCAAACAAGGACACGTTACCCTAAACCAACACAGTAACATACACTGAAATGTACCAAATCCATTTGACTTCATTCATCATCATCAATCTCTCAATTTTCATATACCCCATCTCTCTCTCTCTCTCTCTCTCTCTCTCTCTCTCTCTCTCTCTCTCTCTCTCTCTCTCTCTCTCTCTCTCTCTCTCTCTCTCTCTCTCTCTCTCTCTCTCTCTCTCTCTCTCTCTCTCTCTCTCTCTCTCTCTCTTATATATATATATTATAAACTCTCATGTACATATCAATCACGGACCAGCGACACTGGAATCCTTTATATAAGTTTTCCAGCTCTCTAAAGTTGAGAGTGTGAGGTTGAGTTAGAGAGTTGCAAATCTAGAGAGAAAGAGGAAGCTGAGAGTGATTGTTAAGGTGTTGAAGATGGGGAGAGCTCCTTGTTGCGAGACGAGTGGCCTGAAGAAGGGGCCGTGGACGCCGGAGGAGGATCAGAAGCTCATTGATTACATCCAGAAAAATGGGTATGGGAACTGGAGGACGCTGCCCAAGAATGCTGGTGAGTTTCATTAGTCCAAATTTTTTCATGCATGACTGCATGCCTTTTGCTCAAGATACTCGTTTTGGTGTTTTAGGGTTGCAGAGGTGCGGGAAGAGCTGCCGTCTCCGGTGGACTAATTATCTCCGACCGGATATCAAGCGAGGCCGATTCTCATTCGAGGAGGAAGAGGCTATAATCCAGTTACACAGCGTCCTTGGGAACAAGTATGTTTCTTAAGTTAAAACGACGTTGTTTTGTTTGAATTCCGCATGATGACGTTTTGTGACGTCAAACGTGTTCTAGATGGTCGGCTATTGCGGCGAGGCTGCCCGGCAGGACCGATAACGAGATCAAAAACTACTGGAACACTCACATCCGGAAGAGGCTGCTGAGAATGGGGATCGATCCGGTGACTCACAGTCCCCGGCTCGATCTGCTGGACCTCTCCTCACTCCTGATGGGGATGCAGTCATCCTCGGCCTCCGTCGACCCGGAGCTTCTCCGGATCGCTACCGCTCTAATGTCTCAGTGCCAGTCTCAGACCAACAACGAGGTCGGAGACTACTACGGTCGGACACAGTTTGACCCGACCCGGTTGGTCCGAGCTCAGTGTAATACTTACAGCCAGCATCAACAAGATCATCTTCATCAATTGCTGTTCCAGCAGCAAATGCCCGGAGCTGGAGCTGCCCAATTCTACAACCCCATCGCGGAGACTAATCTCAGCGACGATGATCGGGACTATGTTCCGATGCCGTTCGCCGGATTTTACAACTACGCTTCAGAGCAGAGCACCGGCTTCACCGCCGGAGCGGAACTGAGCAACCCAGCTCATCCGACCATGAACTCCGTCATATCCACGCCGTCTTCGAGCCCGACGCACATCAACAACTCGAGCTCCATTTTCATCAACAGCAGCAGCAGTACGGAAGATGAGAGGGAGAGGGAGAACAACAGCTTGGCTGATTACTCCAGCGCCTTGATGACGATGATGATGAAGTTTGAGACTCCGGAAATTCTCGACGTCAATGACTTCATCTACTGATCATCATCATCAAATCATTATCTGATTCTTCATACTTTGAATCCTCTTTGATCCTGAAACAACTGATTTGCTTAGGTGTCGTTCTTGTTCATATTTGTAAAACAGAGCAGAGCAGCAACATATTATTATTATTATTGTAATTTATTTTCTTAATTTTAAATTACCTAAAATCCTAATATTAACATATTTATATTTTATAAATTCCATATTTTCAGTCAATATTAAAATATTCGATAAAAATGTTATATTTTTATCAACCCATGACATTTACAACGGGAATGCAATTATTGTTGATTTTGTCAACTCTAAATTTTGCTATTATAATAGGATGATGATATATACAGGCAGCTTAATAAAATATAAAGTGCATGGCTCCTAATATAAATAAACAATCTTATTTTATTACTTTAGATTGATACTTATTTCTAAGTACGGTATTGGTTGCTCGAGTTTATGTTCGCGTATTTATCATGAAATATTTAAAAAAATTTAGAGAGAGAATAAATCAGCTGGTCAAGACAGCGACAGCGAGGTGTGCTAAGATCAATGTATGGAGTCATCGGCAACACTTTTTATTTTAAGACATGTTGTTTTTCATCATGTATGAAGTTAGACGAATTCGTATTAAGCAAATGACTACAATTAGATCATTTTGGAGAATTATAATACACGGATTAGTTTGTAATTCTGAAATTTTGCATAATTTGAAATTTTTTCCAAAAAAGATAGACACGTGGTGAAATGTAAGTGGTTATCTTATCCGATACGTATTTTCGTGCCGCTGTTTTGTCGTTTTGCAAAACGCCATAAGATAGCACGTAAGTCAAACACGGATGGATGGAACATTTATGTTTGATACTATGATGACGTCATCTTTAGAGGACAGGTGGTGTCATAATGCACGAGTGGGTCCCATAAAGTTGCCGGAGAACGGCTGGACCGGTCAAATATTTGACTAAATTGAACCGGTCGGTTTCAATCGTCAAAAGGTAAACAAAAGTTTTAACAATGTTTTCTTGGTTACAAAAGCTTATGAGCTGTCGAATATTGGAAAAAATGTTGATGAAAAAAGAGACCAAATTCGAAAGACAATAATGGATATCATCACGTTTTAGGGTTACAATAATGGACCATTTATGTCGATATTGGATGCATTAGGGATATCATGCTGCCCATTCAAACACGTTCTTATAAAACGGTCCACGTTAGGTCACTTAAAGTTAATGAATGCGTATGTTATAAGGCCTCTTAATGCCCTTAGCTTAGCCTTCGTGTCTTATAACCATGTGACCAACCCTATTTAGTACACTAAGCATCTCCATTTATACTCATGGATCCGGGTTTAGGGTTTTGCTAGGGTTTTGTTGATTCTTTCATATGCATTGGTTTGGTTAAGATGACAACTTAGCAACTAGCTCGAGCGGATATTGTTAAGTAACATTCTAATCTGTTTCATATTCGTTGGGAATTGTGTTTGTGATCAGTTAATAAGTAAGTTTATAAAATATATTGTCAGTAACATACCATTTTTTTTAGATGAACCCTATGTGTTGGTGACCTATGAATGATGATAACGAGAGACAATCGGGGCAAAGTGTGGCTCATAATGAATCGGCCTTCTAATCAGATCATTATAGATGGTATCGGAGTCGATATCTTGCCAATACTCTTGAATACAATCCTCACATGTAGATTTTTCTAATCTCAAAACCTAAAAAATATGGTTGAGAGACGTGTTTGTGTTCGATTAATAAATAAGACTACCAACTATCTTGCCACCAACATAACATGATTTTTGAGATGAATACTAAGTTGTGGTGAGTTAGGAGATAATGGTGACGAGAGATAGTTTGGACAAACTAGAATTATAACGGTTCGGATTGACATTTCGAGTGGGATCATTACAATCAATAACTTAATTCGATACCTATGCTTCAAAATCGGGTGAACCAACAACTTATCAAAACCCTAAATGTGGTAGGGACTCTAGGGTTAGGGTTTTAAAGTCAGACATTGCCGAACACGTAAGGCTTTCGTCATGTCTGCGTAATCAACACATGGTAACAAACTCAAGCCTTGAGAGCAAATTTGTCTTCAAAAGTTCTTGTTTTTGTTGAATATTTTCATGTTTTTGGAGACCTAATTATTTTGCATATGTACCAATCTAGAAACATTGCTCTTGATCTCTCACACTATCATTATCAATAAAAATCACGAACCATAAAATACAGTTCATCACTTTGACTACAAACTGACCCCTAAAATAAACTACGAAAAAAAAATAAACCTTCGATTAATTAATTCATCGAATCGAAGTCTTTGGATTTAATTCGTAGAAGTATCATTTTCCATCCTTTTCCAAACCTCGACCGCCCAACGAAAATAGAAGCTGTTCAAAGTTTTGAATTAAGAAAGATTGAAAGTGAATACATATCCTACGTCATCATCTTCCTCCTTAAATGTAACAATGTTTTCTTGTTGGTATTTTGCGTGCTTGTTCACACTTTGTTTGATATTCTTAGTACACTTTCCTCTTGTCTAATTCCTGGTTCTGTTATTTTCTTTGCCCGGTTTCATTTCAACAGTATTGGTATATATTCATTCTTATAATTCAATATGAGTCAATTACAGATGAACATCTCAAACAAACAAACAATGACAGACGAATTGTAGTCGTTTCTTGAAAAAAATCAATCCGTCAAAGCCTTCTGCGATACATAATGATGATAAGTTGCGGTGACATAGAAAATCGAAAAATGTATCCTACTAAGATCGTAGACAACATTAACCCTTAAGTGTCCGGTTCGAATTAGGGTTTATAACATCAACCAACATGTAATCTTTAAGTTCTTGCCCATGTTTTCTCTCTCTATCATCAGAAGCTACCTAGCTGTATTCATATCATCCGAATCATGGGGCAGTAACATTTATGAATTCAGTCAAAGAGATCGATTTTGGAATAATCACGCGAGACAATTTCAGCTTGAAATTAAGGACTTATGTAGGAAAAAGTCCCATGAATGAGTTTACAATGATTAGGACATAATGTTGACCAAATTGGTAGGGTTTTACACGCAAGAAAGATTTAAGATAGTTTTTAATCATCAATTGACACGAATATCGATTAGTACGTCACTGTTATTTCCCAAATGAGACAATTTTGGCAAATGATTTTTTGAAAATGTCACAAGAAGGGTGTAGATTTGGGCTTCTAGAAGCTCAGTGACGCTCAAATGTGCCAATCAAATTTCTAGCGTGGTCCTTGTCATGTCATAATGGCCTTGACTAAGTCCATTTTTTGACAATAAATCTTAAATTATTTATCCTTGATCCATTATTAGGGTAGATTGTGACAAAAACGTCAGCCAAAATAATGTAAAACGACTACTAATGTTGTAAGATGGAAATTCATTATGTTTGGGCCTGGACATATTTGGGCCGACAGTTTCGATCCCGGCCCATTAATGAAATATGCTGCAACAAGTTGCACCCAAAAGCATGCACTAATCATTTATTGGACCGGAAGAGCTAGCAGAAGCTGATGGCCTGATCTTCGGCTTCCCAACAAGATTCGGAACAATGGCTGCTCAATTCAAGGCCTTCCTTGATTCCACGGGTGGGTTATGGAAGTCCCAACAATTGGCCGGTAAGCCTGCCGGAATATTTTACAGCACCGGCTCACAAGGCGGCGGGCAAGAGACCACTGCGTAAGTCCTCGAAATCAAACCTCGTAATCTCGCTTCATCCTGACATGTTTTGTTTGAATTCTCAGCCTTATAGTTACAGCCATTGCAAATCTCGTGCACCATGGAATGATTTTTGTCCCGATTGGCTACACATTCGGGGCCGGAATGTTTGAGGTGGAAAATGTGAAAGGCGGAAGCCCCTACGGCGCGGGAACCTACGCCGGCGACGGCACAAGACAGCCGTCTGACCTGGAGCTCAAACAGGCTTTCCACCAGGGTAAATACATTGCTGGCTTCGCTAAGAAACTCAACATTTCTTCACAGACTGAAGTTCAAGATTTCAAATTCTAGTAACAATCGACACCATAACATTTCCATGTCTCAGATATTTGTTCAAGAAATAATTTATGTTTAAAGGCGACATATTCGATATAATATATATTTATTCTTATAATTTAATACGATAACATTACAAATAAAAAAAGTAATGATTAGTCGGACCATCT
Organism: Umbilicus rupestris; assembly: GCA_963678935.1. NCBI lineage: Eukaryota > Viridiplantae > Streptophyta > Magnoliopsida > Saxifragales > Crassulaceae > Umbilicus > Umbilicus rupestris. Next base: position 15,449,599 of record OY787611.1, on the reverse strand, counting down.
CGATTTGCGCCAAAGGCTAATTATAGTTGTTTCTTAATAAAAATTCGTCCAGTAAATATTCTGTTACATAAAAGACTGCCTCAAAATATAGAATTGTCGATGGCTCCATATCCTTGGCCTCAAGCCCACCTCTCCGCCACAGTCCAGATCAGCTGATCCGCTATCACTCCAAACTTTCAAAAAAATATTATGATAATAGATACTAACATGAACCATTGGATGATAATTATATATAACATAATTGGATGATATATGAAAAATCTGAAAAAGCCAAGCAGGCCCAATATTTGGGTCCAAACAGAAAGCCCAATTTAAAAACCCTAGAACGGTCATCTAGGTGAGGTTCGAAAGTCGTAACTTGGGTTGTCGAAAACTCCGAGTTATCCGACATGACGTCACTCTCGCGTCTCTTCCGTCGATCCATCTGCTATGCGCTCCAGCAGCGGCGACCAATAACCAAACTCGTCTCGGACATCTACAATGAGCGTGACTTGAACCAGCTAGTCCAGAAATTCAAAAAGTACTCCGAAATCGATCGGTTCCGCACCAAGACAAGGGTGTATGAAAACACTGTTCATCGTCTGGCAACATGCAAGAAGTTTGAATGGGTCGAGGAGATTTTAGAGGATCAGAAGAGGCACGACAGCATTGGGAAAGAGGGGTTTGCTGTTCGGTTGATTATGTTGTATGGGAAAGCGGGGATGTTGGATCATGCGCAGAAGGTGTTTGATGAAATGCCGGAGAGGAAATGTGAGAGGACTGTGGTATCTTTGAATGCACTCCTTGCGGCGTGTTTGAATGCGAAGGAGTTTGATAAGTTTGATGACATTTTGAAAGAATTACCAGGGAAATTCGGGATTGAGTTGGATAAGGTTTCTTATAATGTGGTGATCAATGCATTATGTCAGAAGGGTTCGTTTGATGCTGCGGTAAAGATGGTTGATGAAATGCAGAAGAAGGGGTTCGAGCCTGATTTGATTACTTTCGCTACGCTTTTTTATTCTCTTTATAGGAACAACAAGTTTGCGGAAGGTGAGAGGTTGTGGGGGTTAATGGAGAAGAAGGGCGTGAGTCCCAGCATAAGGTGTTACAATTCGAGGCTGTACGGTCTGATTTGGGAGAAGGGCATTTCGAAAGGTGCTGAATTTGTATACGAAATGCGAGCCAAGAAAGTGAAGCCTGATGTCTCCACTTTGGAAATGCTAATCAAAGGGTTTTGTAAAGATGGGAACTTGGAGGAAGCCAAGAAGTGGTATAGAGAAATTCAGAAGTGTGATTCTGATCCAACGAAAGCCACTTACGCTGCGCTCATTCCCCTTGCTTCCAAGAAGGGGGAGCTTGATCTTGTTGCCAAACTTTGCCGACAGATTATACATATCAGGTGTCATGTGGAGGAGTCCCTACTGCAATCTGCTGTGGACGAGTTGGCCAACGCATCCAAGCTTGAAGAAGCTAACAAGATAGTGCATTTAGCAATGTCAAATTCTCACCACAGCTACAAACTCAACCTGCCCTCATCAGAAGCATAATAATCTTCAGGATTTCAGCTCTCATCTTATTTTCGCCTTTCATCGGCCTCAGGTTAGTATCTAAAATGGCATTCTTGCAATATCCGCACTGGCTAAGTACCAAGTCTTTTCTTCAGCTGATAATACATTTATATTACATGGAAGCTGTTGAACAATACTATTTCTTCAGCACAAATATTTTTGATTATTACCATTTCAGTCACCCAAGTTTATCTTACTGTTCAACAGCACCCATACTTTATTAATCTGAGAAATGAGTAGCATTTATAAATTTTCTTCTCACAATCAAGTCCAATTTGAGAAATTGATGCTCGCCCTTTCTTGGCTCCTATGTATCGAATCTCTGAAAGTTATCCATGGAGGAACTCATACAATGTGAAGAAGAATAAAGAGAGAGGCTCATACTAATTGTATCTCAAAAAAACTACTAGTTGCTTTTTGTTGTGTGCTGTACTTGGCCACATTTCCTTTATTCATATTCTCCATGTCATGTGGGGGTTCCCCAAATCCTCAGTTCCCAAATCCAGAATTCCATATCGATCGATTGAGCTATTAGAACATAGACAAGGTGATGATCATTGTGAGAAACATAGCTCCTGCGGTGTGCATCTTGATTGTGGTATTGGATGTTGTGGCAGGGATACTTGGCATTCAGGCGGAGAACAAGGTATGGCTGATGGGTCAAGGGAATCCAAGATGTTCCTGATGAGTTTTGATGTCTGATCTTGTCTTGTGTTGAATTGATCAGGTGCAGCATTCGAGGGAGTTTAGGGTATTGGAATGCAGAGACTCAAGCCACCAAGCCTTCAAATTAGGCCTGGCCGCGTCGGTCCTGATGGCGCTAGCTCATGTGGCGGCCAATGCGCTTGGTGGGTGCATCTGTTTTTTCACCAAGGATGAGTATTACAAGGCCAGCGCCAACAAGCAACTTGCTGTGGCCTCCCTGCTCTGCTCATGGTATCTATCTATCTAACTAACTAGCTATCTTCGCCTTGTTATATTATCTTCTGGTCTTCTCATGAAAGTTTGGACCTGCAGGGTCATTCTGGTTATAGGATTTGCAATGCTGGTTTCAGGGACTTTGGCCAACTCCAAGTCAAGAATCTCATGTGGCACAGATGATCACAGGTTCCTATCTATTGGAGGCATTCTTTGTTTTCTTCATGGGATGTTCTTGGTTGCATATTGTGTAGCTGCAACGCTTGCAGCCAGAGAAGAATCCCAACACCAAGCCCTTCCTGCTTGATTCACTTCTTCTAATCATTTTGGAACCTGAGCTGAATATGTTCATATGTAATGTTGATACTACTGCAAATCCTGACCCAGTTTCGTATGAGAACTTGTCACGAGTGGGACTCAAACTTGATCATAGCATATATATAAACATACAAATGCAGAAGCTGATCAGTGTTTCAAATTCACATCCCAATTGCAGAAGACTGCAGATCAACCAAGCTTGGCAAGAACATCATTCAAACTAGAAATCGTCGCAGCATAAGCCTTCTCTGCATCTGGGGTACTCTTGATCTTGGCGGCATAGTCCAACTGCATCCAAAACTCAAAATTATCAGTACCCATTTCAAGATTTTGATCCAAAACTCCAAATCAGCAATACCCATTTCCAGATTTGGATCCAGAACTCAAAATTATCAGTACCCATTTCCAGATTTTGATCCAAAACTCAAAATTATCAGTACCCATTTCAAGATTTTGATCCAAAACTCCAAATCAGCAATACCCATTTCCAGATTTGGATCCAGAACTCAAAATTGTCAGTACCCATTTCCAGATTTTGATCCAAAACTCAACAACCAACCATAAAGTCTCAATCTTTAACAATCACAGAACAACCTAGTACTTACACTGTTGATGCTTTCAAACAGCTTCCCAGAGAGCTCCTTGAGCTCCTGCTTCTCCGCCTTGGGCTTGGCCGAGATCACAGTGTTGAGATCGTACCGAAGATACGATGCTTTATTCCGGAGATCATTCTGCACATACGGCCATGCCTTTTTGTCAATGAGCCCCTTCACGTTGATGATGTCCTTCGCTGACTCCTTGGCTCTCGCCGCCGCTTCAATCGGAGGAAGTGGTTGCAGGTAGAACCTGTCCTTCAGCGGCAGCGCCAGGTCCCTCGCCTCATCCGAGTTCAAAGTCCCAGCTTCATCAATTTCAACAATCTCGATTCAATTTACAGTTTCATCATTCTGCGAAGATCGATACAAGTGAATATCTGACGAAGAGCTTACGTAATCCGCCGGAGGGCGGCGGCGGAGGTCCGACGGGGATCTTCTTGGCGTCAGCCAGAACGGCTTGCACAAACGCGCCAGAGCCCAAACCCAAAGATACAAGCCCGATGACGGCACGTCGGCCGGTCTCCACTGAATCCGCTTGCGCTTTGACAACAACGCTCGACCGAGCCATGGCTAGTCTGCCAGTCAACCGGTTCGAGCGGGGACTGCCATCCAACACAGCCTGCGATGAGCCACGTAAGCCAGACATTGAGGCCATTGCTTGCGCCATAAAATCCTTGATTGATTATGAGGCTGAGAAGTTTGTGTCGGATGATGATTTATGATGTTCGGATGTTTTTCATGATTGGGTTAGAATATGCCTTACCGGATAAACTGGATATGCCGTCCGCCAATAATTTGACGACACGTGGACGTGTGTCTGCATGGTGCGGATTTCATCAAGTGGTGATGTGAGTGAAGATTGCAAACTTAGGGTTACAATATTGCATTGAACTGGTTTCAATTGAGGACAATATTCATCATTGACCCACAATAAATAAAATACCATTTTTTGTTGCGCCTTGTTTGGCTAATTTGTTGTGAAAGTGTCTTTACAAAATTACAATCACATTGGAAAATAGGCTTGAACCAAACAAGACTCTAACACTCATAACAAAAAAACTAAAGCAAGTGCTTTCTTCTTAAACCACGACTAGAAGTGTATGGCATACCTTAGTCTTTCAAGCTTAGTTTTTACTGGTTTGAAGTGATGATTTCCGGACTGTGCATCAGAAAAGCAGGTCTCAGAGGACTCGTCAGCGTCGTAGAATGCGTACTGAGCATCAGCGCAACCGCGGCCATTGCGGGTCTAGCCAATGCATTCTCCTGAATGCAAAGTAATCCTATGTGTATGCACCTTAGAATCTCAGAACTCGAATAATTTCCTAAAACTTGATCCACAATTTTTTGAACTTCACCTTCCCTCCACTTTCCCCAAACCTGTAAAATCCGGTAATTCTCAGTTAAGCACTTCTGATGGCTGAGAACTGAAATTCTATGGAAGGAACAATTTACTGGACTTACATAGGTGAAGAGGGTTTCACCGGTTTCTTCATCCTCGAACCGGTTGTTCATCTGTCCGGTGATGAGTTCCAGGACTAAAACTCCAAAGCTGTACACATCCGACTTCACAGAGATTTGGCCAAGCATTGCATACTCTGGTGCCATGTATCCACTGAGCCTCATTGATCAAAAAACATGTTTTATGCAGAAGGACAAAAAAATATTTCTCTAGAGAAAAAAAAAACTTACTAAGTTCCAACGATTTTGCTGGTTTTGCACTGTGTTTGATCCATGGAAAAGAGTCTAGCCATGCCGAAATCTGAAATTTTAGGATTCATTTCTGCATCCAGAAGAATGTTACTTGCTTTTAGATCGCGGTGAATGATGACTGGTAAAGCTGAGTCTTGATGCAGGTAGAGGAGTCCTCGAGCGATGCCTTGTATGATTTTGTAGCGCATTTGCCAGTCTAATCCAGCGCGCTTATCATCATCTGCAAATCCAAAAACATTGTCATATTGAAGCAAGAAATGGGTAAAGACCGGATGAGTTACCTTGTAAGAATTTATCGAGGCTTGCGTTGGGAATCAGTTCATACACGACGAGTCTTTCAGATCCTGCCAAGCAGAATCCCATGAGCCTGACCAGATTTTTGTGCTGTAGCTTTGACAGTAATATGATCTCATTTTTGAATTCGACATCTCCCTGTTTCGAGTTCTTAGACAGTTTTTTCACAGCTATTTCTTGTCCATCCACAAGCTTGCCCTGAGGAAATAATTAGCCATGATTTACCACTCCAGACCGAAAATTCTAGTCTCTAGCCCAGCATTCAGCATACCTTGTAAACAGGACCAAACCCACCCTCCCCGAGCTTATTTGACTCGCTGAAGTTATCAGTGGCGAAACTGACAACGGCGAAATCCAACTGCAAGGAATCTGTGGTTCCAGAATCACCTGCATCCTCCAAGGTTGAAATATTCAGCTTGGCTCATCTACTGAAAAACTAAATCAACCACATAGAAAATACTCATGGCTTGAATTTTTGCTGCTATCACTCACCTCCAACGCTCATGCGCGATTTCCTTGCTTTGTAGAAGATGATGAAACTGCAAATAGATAGCACCAAAAAAAATACTGCAACGAGAACTACCACGACGATGACGATGACTTTCCTTTTTCCCTTTCCTGTAGTCAAGAAAGTACCATCAGTGAAACTTAGCAGAAAAAAATTATAGCCATACCCTGAATAGCTCTTTCTTTACTTTTATGGCGAGGATCAAAGATGAGTTCAGTGCATAAAAATGTCGGCCAGTGGCAAAATATTTGCTTCTGTCAGACATTTTCATTCCTTGCACTACAATGCTCAATGCCAGAATAAGCGGAACAAGTCTGATATTATCACTTCTGAGGTTCTTTGCAAAAAAAGTATCACAAGAGCGAAAACTATCAAGTGTAACCTGAATTTTTACTGTCTAAGGGCGGATCAGGAAGAGGAAGAAGTGCTACACGGCTTTGGCTGTCGTAGAACTTATAAGTTTGAAACCTTATAGTACAGCTTGCACCAAGAGACTTGCCTCCTTGCTTCCTGGGAATTCTTTTAGGAAATTCGCTAATGGCAGTATCCAGACATCGGCCACATAGTACCTCAGATAAATCAGGTGTACACTGCACAAGTGCATAAACAGTTCTGTTATTCGATAACTTTGCCTCCCCAAGATCATATTTAAGACTAGCATTGCCTGCAGCAGCTCTATCTCGCAGCGCGCGAAGCAACTGATTGAGTTTCCTGTTAAACAAATCCACATCAGTACCATCTTTCTCATTCCACTTCATATAGCCATATCTGAAATCAAGCACCCCAAAAAATGGCTGGTCTGAGTATCTCAACATACAGTCATTAGACCACATGACGGCCTCCTTTTGATTCGGGCAGAGCTCCATGAGCTCGTGACTGGAAGAATTCACGCAACTGTTGCAGACATTCTTCATAAGATCACCTCTACAAAGAGCAGCTGAATAAACTCTATCAGCATCCAAACCTTCAGAGGCATTGTAGTAAAAGCCATTGCCTAATTCATTAGAAGCCATAGAGGATAGGATGCTGCTTAGGTTGGACTCAAACGCGCCGCCATTCGTGTAATTCCTGTTCCTAGAACACTTGTAGTACATGTCAGTTAGGGTTTGAGCACTTGCAGGTGCCACAGGACACATGATCTGAGTAACAGCTGCAACAACAAGCACAACCAAAGACCTGCAAAAACTCATCTTTCTCACTTCAGTGGGGAATTTTATCAAACAGTTTACGAGCAGCTCCGTAAACACAAATCCTAAAACTCAGTTGCTTGGGTATAAAGATTCCGATGTGTACCGATGGCGATCAGATACTATTGGTAGTGAAATTAGTGGCCAAAGATGGGAGCTTTCTGAAGCTGACTTCCACCATTCCCAAGTCGCTGCTCCATTGCTCAACAAAATGAAGACCTTGACCCAGTAACCATGACCCATTTTTCTCAGTGTGGACCCGTTGGAAAATCTGAAGAGGATGAAATCGGTAGTGGGTTCGTCAACATTCCGCCATTGTTGCCTAAAAACTCCACCTTTTTCCCACCACCAATTTCTGCACTTCATCTGTTTGTGAAAATGCCTCAGACAAAATCTCAATTTGTTTTCCTTTTTTTAGCCATGATCGTGATGCAGAGTTCAGACATGGATGATTGTACGAGGAACTGGGTTCTCGCAAACATTTGAAAAGCGGAATCTACAGATTTTGCGCGCGAAAATGCGCATAAAAAACACACATTCATAGCATTGATCAAGTGAAATAAACTGAGCATCTCTTGTCAACGTATCCTGGCAAGAGCAAGCCATCAGGCCCCAGCACGGCCTCGCAGTTAGCATGCATCGTGTGATTCTTGCTGTGCCAGGAAGATATCTTGAACCTGATCAGCGACGTAAACTCCAGTCGGAACGCGGCGGGCCACTGAACATTCATGGTCGAGTCTCCAGCGATCACATCGAACAACAAGGTTGTGTTTTTAGGCTCCTGGTACAGAAACGCAAGCAGCATTTTATTCGATCCGACAGGCTGATCCTTGTACTTGCACACGACCGACATTGTCTCATAGTAAATCCCAATGTTCATGTTCGGGTTTCGAGCAGTGGCGTTGAATGTGATCGGAACGTTGAGAAGGGTTTGCGCAGCGAGATCAGGCGGGATGGAGAGGTGGTGGAGGTAGAATCGAGGCCGGTGTGGCCGGAGACTGAGCCAGAGGATGAATGTGATGATGCCCACGATCAGTAACAAGCCTAGGAAAATGGCGCAGATGGCTTTGGTCATTTGGGTTGTGAAGCTCTCTTTGACGCGGTGCGCGTAGTATCGAGCAGTGTTGTGGCGCTTGAACGGAGGAGGCTGAGGTCCTGGCGTGTTGGTGGACACTGGGATGTGATAGCCTCCTCCTCCTCCGGCCATCCCTCCGGCCGTGTTCCGCATTTTGTGGACGCTGGTTTTTGATGGGTATAGAGGCTGTTTTGGAGAGTGTTTATGTAGAGGGATTCGAAGCTTGAAGTGGGTTTCGCCATGAAGAAAGGAATCGTGTGATTTGCTTGAAGTGGTGATCTGGTGATGATGCCTTGTGTTAACGTAGGATTCTACTGTTCATTGTTTGGTTTAGTATCAGAGCTTGCTTATCATGTCTTGAAAGGTATCAAGGAGTTGATTGGGCCTAACCCGTCACGGCCCAAAAACTAATTGGGCCTTCCCGATCCTCTAAAGCCCAAAATGGGCTAAGTCAAACTAGTAAGAAAATGGATTACTAAAGACTTTATTTATGATTACAAGGAAACGATGTCGTTCCATCTGAAAATAGTGAACTAAAACCAGTCAGCAAGTTACAAGACTTGGATAGTTACATGAATTCGAGCACAGCTGCTCTGATACAGGTCCTTGATGAGTGAGGATTGGAACATAACCAAATACAGGAACGTAAATTTTCCAAGCCTGCGCCACCGCTTCATGGAAGACAAGAAAAGCCTTCCTTAAACTCGAGTGAAGAGTTCACGATGCTAACTAGACATTGCTTTGTTTGTACAACTTTGTGTCGAGTACTTGCTTTCCACACATAGCACATACTCCTGCGCAGGTTAAGAGTGTCGGTATGAATATGGTAATTCGACGGTTAAGTAATTAATGAAAAACAAATGATGGGTGTGTAGTTTCGTCACCTTTGCTGTAGGCACAGGTGTGGCAGTATTTTCCGTTCTGATGCACTTGCTGCTTGCAAATTGTGCACTTATTAGTCCCTAGGGGAGACCATCTGCAAGTTGACGGAGTAAACATCAAAACATATCCAAGTCGAAAGCGTGGTATGTCGAGAGGTAACCACCAGCAAAAGGCTAAAGTTTTTATCAACAAAGTCACAATCACTCAGCCCACAACGGTAGTCGAAAAACTAACTAATTTTGTTACAAAATATAATGTACAATATCAATTCCATGTTGGGATAAAAGCCGTTTCAACAAATGAATAAATACAGGAGTAACCAGCCTAATATGGTGCATTGCACGGCTCTCAAATATCAGCACTAACTTCAAGGCAACGAAACGACCCGACGGAGAACTAAGCGCATGTTATGGTTTGAAGGTTCTACGTAATAAAATAAACTTCGAAAAAAGTAAGCCCAACATCATGAAAAAAGTTAGCAAGCTAAGTACAAATTCTAGTTCATCTCTATAATTCTAATTTCTTCCTTCTCTAACTCTATTTAGATGAAGAAGCTACCAATCCAATTCAGATCACCCTACTGACGAATAAACAATGAGATTATTGTGCGAGTAATCTGATCTAGTTCCGTAATCATCAACCCCAAACAAAAATAAAGCCATTGGTAAGATTTAAACTTGAGCTCTTCTAGTTTATTAAGTCCCTGTGCAACAAACATATACACAAACAATACCATTGCATAAGACTTCGCCTTTGGGGTTCAATAGAGGGAAAAGGGTTCGCAAAGCGGCTCAACAACCCAACACCAGATATTTATTTAGACAATACCGTATACACATTCAATTTCATTCTTAAAAAAATACAAATGGGAAAAGAAAAAAAAAAGGAACAAAAGAGGGAGAATTCCAAACCTGTTTTTCTTGGAGAGGAGTTTATTCTCGTTGATTTTCCGACCACCGCCTTCGGTGGTGTTACTCGCACCCTCCTTCCACTTATCAGGCACGATGACCTTTGAAAGCTTCTTCTCGCCTAAAAATTCCACCGCAAAATCAGCCAAATTCGAAACCCTAACCAACCTCACAATCAACAACTACACAAATCACAAAGATACGATTTTCAACAACAAAAATGATAAAATCCCTTACACTTTTCGCACACCATTCTCGCCCCTAAGATCAATAAGCCGTTGCAATTGAACTCCAACTCCTGCCGAACTCCAGAATCGCAGAGCAACCGGTCTATTTGGAGCGATGAGAAGAAGATCTTCGCTCGTCTTCCAACCCGAAAGCAGAATACAAATACGAATCCGAATCCGAACCGTGTCGGTCGGTCGGGTCGGTTTTTATAAAGTCTTGCAATTTACTTTCCTACCCTCCCACATAAATATCTTATTCCTAATTTTAATTTTCAAAAATAAATTCTATACATGACTAAAATAAATTTCTTACAAACAATTGTAAATTTAATTTCAAAAGAACGAGCTCTAACTAATTTATATTTGTATTTAGTAATAAAATTCACAAAATATTTGTATAGGTGGAAAAGATGAAACTAAATAAGACAATTACAAATAAAAAAACATATCTGCTTTATCGCACAAGCTAAATATAATCATTCCTTAATAAAAATCCGTCCACGACACAAATAATAACTTTTGGTTCACTTTATTATCAAAACTACATTATAAGTGGCTGATTGGTAAGCCCAAATATAAAGAATGGAAAATTGAAGTGAATATTTCAGTCCCAAGGGCTGAAGGAGCATTCAACAGGAAGTGTCTTGAAACGCTGAGTATCCTGACAATAATCATAAGTGACAAAGTTCCTTAAAACCCAGGCATAATCCAGCTTCTGGGAATCAGAGAGATGCCAAGCTGCATACTGATCCCACCAGTTATCGGTCGTGGTCGAGACGCAGGCTGGGTAAGGGTCTTCCCAACGGCACGCATCGACGCTGAAGTCCTTGAACGATGATACAAATGGCGCATTTGTCCAGTTTGTCTTCTCCAGGCCGCCTCTGGTTGCCCAGTCGTCAGCGTTCCATATGCTTGAGAATAAGTACATTGGTTTCTCGTTTGGGAAGAAGTTGTTCGACTGGCCTGAGTTCATGAAGACCCTGATCGGTACTTTGTCCACAAAGAATCTGCAAGAAAAGATCGAAACGGTTAATTTTTGATCAAATTTGCAAGGCTTGAGTTGAGAAATTACACAATGCGGTGATTGTTCCATAGGATGGAGTAAGTGTGGTAGTCCTCAGTTGGATCGAACCACAGCATGTGCCTCATCTCGCGGCTTCCAGTCCCATTCTTGTACACATTTGTTTGTATCAAGTAAGGCTGTCCTGTTCTGTTACCCAAGAACTCGAAATCCAGTTCATCCCTCTCCGGTCCAGCCCCATTTTCACTGCACATCTGCCAAAAAAAGGAAAAAAATCTTTATGTTGTCTGATGGAAAAATGTCAAGCACCAGGCGGATGGTAGGCAACACTTACGTAATATGCAGTGATTACACCAGCAGAGTCACCAGCTACCAGTTTTAGCTTCATGCTGAACCATCCGAACCTGTACCTTTCCTTTGTCTGGAATCCGCATCCTGCACCCATTAAATAATGCACTGCTCATTACACCAGATGCAAAGAAAATTTTTTTTGCAAGACGGAGTTTTTTCAGAGAAAATATTGTGCAGGGCAATTTCTGTTGTGCTTAGGCTGACCTGTTTTGTTGTCCAATGAGACGAACCAGGTCTCTCCATCGTCGGATGTTTTAAAATGGTCTTCTGACCACATGATGCTGAAGTTGTCATCAAACGAGCCCTTGGAGACGGCCGCTTGAGACATTGGTACGCAAGACATCAAATACACCAGGCACACTGAGATCAGAATCATAGAGACTCTCATATCCATTTTGAACTGAAGTCTTTGAGCTAAAATTTGGTGAAGAATCTATAAACATCAGGGCTGCAAGCCTTGATCTGGATTGTAAGGAATATGTTGACAAAAATAGTGCCAATGCACTGCACTTGCAGATGCATACACAGTTGTTCCGGAACATGGTGCACATCAGATGGGTATTAAAATTTCAGAAGCCTGAACAAGATCAGGATTTAGCCAGCTGGATTTCAAATCTGGGAAACCATAGCCACTGGCCTCATTCTTCATCCTGAACTGCATTAAACAAGAAGACTAATTTAATACTTGGCTAATCAGATTTGAGAGTATTTCTACCAACAGCAGATGTCTGTTTCAACTCAATTTATGTAAAGCGTAAAGACACATAACTGGGTGCTGGTACTTTAATCTTGAAGCAAAACAACAACCGAAAAACCAGTAATTCTTCCTCTGAATAGAGAAGATTATAAAATAGCGGTCAAAATCTCGGGCTTTTTATCATTGCCGCATCTAAAGCTATCACATGCGGTTCTGAAGTCTGGTCACATGAGCACAGCATCTTTAACATCAAGTTGAATCTCCCAGTTTAAATTATCCTGAAAATAAGCAATAAAATATCCTGTTAACGATCAAAATTCTACAAATCGAACATGAGGGATTTTAAAAGCAGTCTTGCCTTCATGACAACAGCAAAACAATTTGTATCTTTATCAGTTAAAACTTCAAGCACTCTGGCATGCATTAGAATTTAAGAACCAAGAAACTCCTATTCATTTCACTTCAAATCAATCGTGATCTATATAATTCAAGTTTCCATTCGTAAAGCTGTCATGAGTGCAACAGGCAATTAAATAATTGTAACGCCATTAAGGAATCCACTCCCCATGATAGACAGATCAACTCTAACCAAGATTATACTTCAGAGTTCAGACTACAAAAACCGATAAAATATCTCCCACCTGTGGACCTCTAAATATAGATCATATAAGCACAATCGACAATAAAATATAAATCTACTTCAAAAGCAAATTACAACATATCAGGATCTTTTTTGTTTCTATCACCATTCGAAAAACAGAAAAGAGGAACTAATTCAAAGAGATATCAACAAAAGCTAGCCATAAGAACCATTCAAATCATATCTTTGGTTCACCAAGAGTCCTCTATTATTGCCGATTTTAGTTACACTGTCAATTTTCAGCTTCCCTTCAACGTAAAATATTCATATACAAATACAACCTTCAAGAAATACTGAAAATTCAAGTTCCTATTAGCAATAAGCACTCTGTTAAAAAAACGAACTTTTACAGTGACAAAATCTGTCCAACAGATATCACCTAACCAATGGATGTATCCTACAGGGTCATAAATATCACAAAGCAGAAAGCTGTGGAACATCACCGAGAAATAAATACATTGCCAATGACATGCAGCACAATTCTAACCAAACAAGCATTTCAAACTCTAATCAAGTGGACAAAATATCTTCTACCTGTGGACCTCCAAATCCATAATGAAACCAGAAAGTGAGAAGCATATCCTAGCTTTTCCGCCTGTTAATGACAAGTGGCTATATTGGGGCACTGGCCATTTATAATCCAATACATGGCAATAATGTAGCACTCAAAAGCAAAGCAATCATAGAGTGGATAGTGGAATGGGATCTTTTTCACTCTATGACTGATTAGGGGAGCATAAGAGGATGAGTTACACTAACCTGATATGAGACATCAGCAGATGCAAGCCACGGGAACCACTGAAATCCTATCTTTGCTTATAAAGATCATCCAATTAGCAAACCTTTGGCAAGATATTTTAGCATTGCATCAAAGATCTGTCAGCCATGTCTACATAAACCCTGCTTCAGTCACTCATTCTCCTCATCACTACGGCATTTTCCAATTTCTTTCCTAATAGTTTTCTAGTATTCAAAGCTTTCTGAACATCACAATGGCATCCATGGCCTCCACTCTCACCTCCTCAAGCTCCAAAATTGCTTTCCTAGACCAGAAATCCTCATTCCATGGATCAGCCTTTATCAACACCAGACTCCAATCCATCAAACCCTCTTCTTCACAGAAGCAAACCATTTCCATATCTGCTTCATACGATCTCAACTCGTTTAAGTTTGCTCCAATTAAGGAATCCATAGTTGCCCGTGAAATGACTCGCAGATACATGACTGACATGATCACCTATGCTGACACTGACGTTGTTATTGTCGGTGCTGGTTCTGCTGGTCTTACCTGCGCCTATGAGCTCAGTAAGAACCCCTCGATCAACATTGCCATCATTGAACAATCTGTTAGCCCGGGTGGTGGTGCGTGGCTTGGTGGTCAGCTTTTCTCCGCCATGGTTGTGCGCAAGCCGGCTCACCATTTGCTTGATGAACTGGAGATTGAGTACGATGAAGCAGACAACTACGTTGTCATTAAGCACGCAGCTTTGTTCACTTCTACCATCATGAGCAAGCTGTTGGCTAAGCCTAATGTTAAGCTATTCAATGCCGTGGCTGCTGAGGACTTAATCGTGAAGAACGACAGGGTAGCTGGAGTGGTGACAAACTGGGCTCTTGTGTCCATGAACCATGACACACAATCTTGCATGGACCCCAACGTCATGGAGGCTAAGGTGGTTGTCAGCTCATGCGGGCACGATGGCCCCTTCGGAGCCACCGGTGTTAAGAGGTTGAAGAGCATTGGGATGATCGACAGTGTACCCGGAATGAAAGCACTTGACATGAACACTGCAGAGGATGCCATTGTTCGCCTTACAAGGGAGGTCGTCCCTGGTATGATTGTTACTGGTATGGAAGTTGCAGAGATTGATGGATCCCCAAGAATGGTAAACACTAAACACTTCATTTTCCCTACACATATTCCCATATTTTGTGGTAAAGCGGTTGATCATGGTAAGGTAATTTGATATATGGCACCACCATTTGCAGGGTCCAACATTTGGAGCCATGATGATATCAGGACAGAAAGCGGCACATTTGGCTCTAAAGGCATTGGGACTTCCAAATGCCATTGATGGAACTTACGACGGAGTAGCAAGCCTTCACCCAGAGCTGGTTCTTGCTGCAGCTGAAGCAGGAGAGATTGTAGATGCATAAGAGAAGTTTGAGAATGTAAGTGGTTGTCAATAAAGAGGAAAAATAAAATGCAGAAAGGAAGAGGCAGACCATTCTGGAAGTGTTGAATAGTGTAGAAAATGGTTGGGTCTGTTCCCTTTGATTCTGGGTTATATGACTTTGCTCCGTCATGAACTTCCTTTCTAGAAAAACTGAACATTGTTCATCAGTACCAAAAACACAAACAAGTACCACTGCAAACCCTAATTCATATCACACATAAAGCAGCCATCAGCGATTTAACTTACAGAAATGGGAGTGGAAAAATCGCAAACCCTAGAATCATCCCCAATAGCGATTACAGGTTGATTGATTGATTTGTCCGATGTTGAGATTCGTCTTGAAGCTTACGAACGCCACTATTGATCAGACTCGTTCAGATTTTCAACGCGGGAGCGGATGTGAGGAATCGAATTGACCTTGAAGAGAGGGAGAAGCTCTTCTTCGGCTCCAACAAAATCTCGCATAAGAACATCTTTCCTCGACCGTTGCGACTGTTGGCGACAAAGGAGGAAGCCGGTTGCTCGAACTCGGCTGCAACTCGTCACGGAGCTGGAGTGCTTATAAACAGGAGAGAAGAGAGAGCGAACGTGGCACCGTCGCAAGAGAGACAAATTTGTTGAACGGAGTCGTCACTGAGGTGGATCACGCCCGATTTCCACCTGGATAAAAGCGCGGGTAAATCCGCTGCCCACTTCGACCCCGAATTTTTAAAAATCGAAGCAGCGGATTCGAAGTTTAAGAAGATGAGTTTGAGTAAGGGCAGCCGGAGCTCGCCATTGTTGGCCTGAAAATGAACCAGTCTCAAGGTAGAAGATGATCGGTGCAGTTGCAGGCTTCGTTATTGGGCTTAGGCCCAATAAAGTTACAGCTCTGCCTCTATTGGGCCAGGCCCAGCAACGAAACAACTCGTCTTGTTTGACTAAGGAGACAATAGAGTTGACTTTTTCCAGCGGGTGCTCGAGCCAGAGCTCATCACTTTCCATGACTTTTTCCGGTGAGAGTCAAAGCGTAGATTATTCCAACATTCCATATCTGATCAATTAACAAAAACTTGATGAAAAAAAAAAACTGGGGTAGGATTGTATGAAATAGGAATGAAGCTTGTAGATAAGTTGGTGGTTTTGAGAGATGCAATCTAAGCAACAGCTGCCAATGCAGACGTGGATCCAATCATAGAGCCACAGTTTCTGAAAAAGGGTGATGTTTTTGGTGGGTATGGGAATGAATCTATTGAAAAAAATGGTGGTGAGTTGGATGAGAGACTAGGGAGGACTCGGTCTGTGGGGGAAATGGTGTGTGCCAGATATCAGGAAAGCTACAGTTCACTGGAAACTTCAACTTGGTAAAGACGACCCCAGTTTTGTAGATCAGGACAAAATCAAGAATGGGGGAGAAAGGCAGTGAGTCCTTGAAAATGGTAAATGACAGTGCAGTAATGGGTTTTGCATTTTTGATTGAATCTAAAAGATTTTTTTGTTTTTAAGAATGATTCAAGCGAGGTTTATGCATTTAATAAGGAGTGAGGAATCTGATAATCAAAGTACGAGAATAAGGTTAGGAGGGCTGCCTTCTTGTTGATTTTTGCTTAGCTTAGAGAAACTACAAAACCCTATTTTGGCTCTCATCCTCATGAGACTGCTAGTGCTACTGCCTAGCAATCTTTATTATATAGCTTACATTATATGATATATCTCTCAAACCCCTTTTTGTCTCTCAGCTTTATTGTTTTGTCTCCAGCAAAAAGACTCCGCCTTTGAAGCTTTGTCCCCCTTCATCATCCCCCATGGTGGTCTGATCTGGGTGTAGTTAAAGGTTGAAGCTTTTCCAACCCCAGTCTGCATGTTAGGTTTTTGAGGCTTGAAGTAGAATCAAAGAAAGAAGACTTTTCTTTGAGTTGAGGTTTGAGAGTCTGTGATTGGCAATGTCGGCCAAGATGAAAGGGTTTTACAAAGGTCTCAAGTTCATCACCCAAATCTTTGGTAAGTGAAGAGAAGCTCTTTAGCTACATTGAGTTTTTTCTTTGACTGAATGTTGTGGGCTGGTGATTCTGTGGGGCTAAAGATTGAATCTTTTTGTGTTGTAGTTGTGAAGGAGCGTGAGATTGAAATTGGGTATCCAACAGATGTCAAACATGTTGCTCACGTTGGGTGTGATGGTGCATCTGGCACTGCGCCTGCTTGGGTATGTCACCATTTTCATATCCTCCATCTCTAACCTTATCCTTATGCTTGTGACAGTTACCATTTTCAGCTGTTATGTTGCTCTCATATCTGCAGATGATTGAGTTCAAAACAGCTCCTGATTTCTCAGCCCGGTCGCTGGAAAGCTACGGAGAAAGAAGGGACTGCAACCTCAACCTTGCCGCCTCAACTTGGTCCTCCCAAGGTTGTTCAATTCTGCCTCCTCCTTTCTGTTTTCTTGCATTTGGCCTCTTACAGAATGTTGCACACACAGTTCAATTTTCTCGTTTCTCGCACGCATAGTTCAACTTGCTCGCCTTACCTCACTGCTTGTGTATTAGTTTATCTGTTGAGCATGTGGGGATTGATAATGAGACAAGGAAGGAAGAGCAAGTAAGGTCCTAATCACCCGTTGGAAGTATTGATGAGTAGTTTTACGAGCTTTCTAACTTTTCTCAAGAATTGTTTTTACTGCAAGTTTTCGATAAGTTTTGGAGGTACCTTGTCCCAACAATAGGACTTTGGCTTTTCTGTCACGAGTGGGAATCTCTGGGTAGATGGACCTGGATCGATGGGGATGCTTGCCCACCTAAAATTAATGCGTTAGCTCGGGATTTCTTGGATTCGGTTTCAGATTTGAATTCTGCATTTCAAGTTTTTCTTGTGATACCAATTGTGTCTTCTTCACCTTGTTAAAAACCATGACCCACCAAATTATCAAGAGTTAAAGCCAGTTGAGATCTACAGAAAGGGCTCTCCAAATTAAGATGGAGCTTTGCCGACAGTCCTTGGTGGATTTTAAGGCGCACAGTTTCTCTCTTTTTGGACTCCCCTTTTGGCTTATTGTAGCTTTGGTTCTTAACATGAATATGTGTCGGTGACTAATAAGATTCTCTGGTTTATACAGATTTTGGGCATGCCATTGGGAGCCAGTCAGTGGCCCAAATGATAGGCAGTCCGACCACCGATCCCAGCAGCATTCAGAAGAAACAAAAAAGGAAGAAAACAAAATCATCTTCCTCCCCAAAATCCTCCTCGTCAAGATATCCTCAAGCATTCAACTCCAAGCCTTCTCAATTCAAGATGGTAGCTGCTACCAGTTGAGTTCCAGTTTCAAAATGCTAAAATCGTTGAAAGACGCCTTGGAATTTTCTCTGTGAATATCATCAGGGCTGCCTTTCGGGGTTTTTCCAAGAACAACGCTCCAAGGTCTTTCAACTTTCTGTAGATAATGACCTCAAAATCATTCCATGACAGCCAAGGAAAGTCCTCAAGGATCATCAGACAAATGCAGGTGTTTCAGTAATTCTCATGTAGAATAAACACGGACAAGGCGAGTTGGATGTGCTTTTCGTCGTCTAGAGTCCATGAATCAGAACACTTGTAAAACAGGTTGTAAGAAATGTATCACAGTTCTGAACTCATTGTAAACCTGTAGAATCCTTTTACAGTTTTCATGTATGGAAATGGGTATTTTTTTTTTTTTTGACACTGTAAAAAACTGATGACCACAGGAAGCTCCCCGCCATTTCTGGAGATAATTTTACTGGTGAGAAATCTACCTGATCAGTTCCTCCTTACTCTCCTCCTCACCACAAGCTACACCAAAACCAAAAATCTGTCCAAGAAAAAAAACTCAGTTTGTTGACATGATCAAATTTTCTCTGAAGAGAATTTCTTGAGCAGCTTGGATTTTACCTGTTAAGATCTTCAAAGAATTTCCTGTTGGATTCAGATTCTGCAGAAGAAATGCTTCAAAATGCTGTCCATTAAAGGCTCAAAGATGGTGTTTTTCTTCCTTCTGTCGCGGATAATCATCTGTGAAGGCCAGGACTACGACGGAGAGACACCGGTGGCCTTACCGCCTGCGCAGGAATCCTGCGATGGGATTTTCCTGTCATATAATTTCATATCGAGGGAAAAAGAGTTCCCTCATGTTAAAAACGCCACGGCACAATCATGGGCGTTCAAGGCCGTGGCAACGGTCTTGAACACAGGGATTTACGTGCTCAAGGCGTGGAAAATCTTTATCGGATTCCAGCACCGGGAGATTCTTGTCTCAGCCAGTGGAGCTTTTTTGATGAATGGGGAAGATTTCCCGGCCTCAGTTGGAAATGGAACTTATTTAACAGGCTATCCTCAGGTCGATTTGGAGACTGCCATTGACACTGCTGGTGATTTAAACCAGATTCAGGCCCGCATCGAGCTGACCGGGACCCAGTTCGGCGTCAGGCCTCCCGGAATCCCCATGCCCAAGACCATCAAGCTCGAAAACGATGGCTACAAATGTCCTGCACCCATCAAACATAGTATGTAAAAATTCAGCAGCTGACAAAACACAAACCATCCGTAAAAAAAAACATTTTTCTTGAAAAGTTCTAAACTTTACCTTAAAGATGATCTTTTTTTTGTTGCAGAGAGCTCAATGTATGTCTGTTGTGGGAGGGACAAGAAAAAAAAGGCCAAGCAGTTAAAGACCAAATATTTTCCCCGCCAGGGCGGGGATTTATCGATATCCTATGATGTTATCCAGGCCTTCGAGTCAAGCTACCTGGCGCAGGTGACCATTGAGAATTTAAACCCGCTGGGGCGGCTGGATAGCTGGAATGTGACATGGGAGTGGATGAGGGGAGAGTTCATAAACTCCATGAGAGGAGCTTACACACACATGAAAGACGCGACGGGGTGCATCTACGGCGAAGCCGGCCAGTACTACTCGAGCTTGGACTTCTCACAGGTCATGAATTGCGAGAAGAAGCCGGTTATTGGTGACTTGCCAGCGGAGAAGGCCTTGGACAAGGATGTCGGGAATTTACCTTATTGTTGCAGAAATGGGACACTTCTGCCGACCATCATGGATCCTAGTAAGTCCAAGTCTGTGTTTCAGGTTCAGGTGTTTAAAATCCCACCTGACATGAACCGGACAGCGATTTACCCGCCGGAGAAGTGGAGGATTTATGGAGCTCTGAACCCGAGTTATAAATGCGGAGCGCCGGTGAGAGTCGACGAAGCTCTGTTTCCGGACACAACCGGGCTGCAGGCGATGAGCTTGGCCATTGCCAGCTGGCAGATTGTCTGTAACATTACCAGAGAGAAGAAGAGTGCGCGTAAATGCTGCGTGTCATTCTCAGCCTTCTACAACCACTCGGTTGTGCCTTGTAAAACCTGCGCGTGCGGCTGCGAGGACACGACGAGCTGCAGCCAGAGTGCGCCGGCGATGCTGCTCCCTCCGGAAGCGCTCTTGGTCCCGTTCGACAACCGGACGGCTAAGGCCACCGCCTGGGCGAAGGTCAACAACTTCCACGTCCCGAAACCCTTGCCGTGCGGAGATGGGTGCGGCGTGAGCGTGAACTGGCACGTGTCGACGGATTACAAGAGCGGATGGACTGCGAGAATCACATTGTTCAACTGGGAAGAAGAGAGCTTTGTGGACTGGTTTACGGCGATTCAGATCGACAAGGCGTACGAGGGGTACGAGAATGTCTACTCCTTTAACGGAACATTGCTCCCGGAGCTGAACCGGACTATATTTATGCAAGGCTTGCCGGGGCTGAATTACTTGGTGGGGGAGGTCAACGGGAGTCATCCGGCGGCCGATCCGGCGGTGCCGGGGAAGCAGCAATCTGTGATCTCATTCAAGAAGAAGAAGACGCCGAAGATTAACATCCATAAAGGAGATGGCTTTCCGACAAAGGTGTTCTTCAATGGGGAGGAATGCGCGCTGCCGGATCGAGTCCCGATCGGAGAAGGAGCTCCCCGGAAACCCAGTCTTCTGCTACCTGTCATCGTCACATTAATGCCGCTTTCCCTACTCATGACCCAATTTTAAATGAAGGATGCTCCGAGGAATTCAAGCAGTTGAGCACATTTTTGGAGCAAGAGTGCCGTTGACTGTGTTGACCAAACATTCGCCGGAATGCTGCAGGTTTCAGACTAGCCTAGGTTTACTCGCATGTAGCAACACACAGTTTCTTGTTTTGTTTTCATGGTCGTGTAATGTAAAATGACACGTGTCGTCCTTGTGTTATTCCACGTGGTCAATGCCGAATTCCCGAGTCAAATCCAAAACCCTAAAAATCCGATCTTTACAATCCGTCTTCTCGTTCCTCAAATCGTCAATCTGACGACGACTTCAGATGATGCTCGATCACCTGCCGAAATGCCGATCTTCAAATCTCTGGTCAGAGCCCTAATCCGCAACACCCAAAAAACGAATCGGACAATCTTCACAACCGCGATATTGTCACCGTCGCCGCTCCCGCTGTTTCTCTCTTCCCGCTCCAGATTATCCCCTCTGCCCAAATGGGTCTTTCCTTTTACGGGTCCTCTTTTCCTCTCCGCAACTCCATGGAAGCTGTCGCAGTCCGCTACGCCGCTTTACCTTCAATGCGACGTCGTGCTTCGGACAAAGGTTAAAGCTTTGAACTTGCTGGAGACCGCTTGGTGCCTGCCGACCAAGTTTCGGATTCCTGCAGCCGAGTCTGTTGTTGGGGTTTTCCCGGATCGACTCCGTTTGGTGGAATCGAGTGATGATGGTGTTGGGAATCTCCTTCAGAGTTTTGTCAACTTGCCGAATTTCATCTCCATGAGTCGGTTGATTTCTGGGCCAGCTCTTGGTTGGTATGTTCCTTCAATCATTAAAATGCTGTTGTGTTCATCAATTTCGATGTTTTATCATAGCAGCAAAATCAATTCATAGAGGCTTGGCTTGGCTTGTAATCTTAGTTCTGAAAAAAATTGGTGAAATTTTTGTGTAGGATGATCGTCAACGAATGGTACACTGCGGCATTTTTCGGTTTGGGAATATCCGGAGCTACTGATTGGGTATAAGATTGATCTTAATCAGATGACGTATCGTATGTTATTTGGATGAGGTTCATAATTTTCGATCCCTTATTTGTAGTTGGATGGATACGTAGCCAGGAAAATGAATATCAATTCTGTGGTAGGATCGTACCTCGACCCCTTGGCTGACAAGGTAAACATAACAACACTTGCTAGAGTCGATTACATGGCTGTGAATTGGGAAGTTTGATAAATTAGGTTTTATATTTTTGTAGGGGTGACGTGAGTTGATTAACGATATGGCTGATGTATGTAGACTTATTTAAATTGTAGGTTCTCATTGGATGTGCTGCGGTCGCCATGGTACACAATGGTCTTCTTCACCGTAAGTCTTATATGTGTAAATAGTACACGATTGTCGAGTGTCTCGACAGATGCGTAGATCTTAGTTTGCAGTCGACTTATCGGTGTTTATGTATGTCACTGCTCCTCAATTATATGTGGTTAATATGGAGTGAAGGCCAACAGTTGACGAGGAGTTTTGATTTATTTCTTACGGTAGAAAGATTTATTGCTAAAAGCATTACGGATGATTAGTGAAATGAAAATAAGTTTTTTTTTTCTTTTGGGAGCGTGCAGCTGGACTTGTTGCAATTGTTGTGCTGCGAGATGTTGCTCTTGTAGGTGGCGCAGTATATCAAAGAGCCAGTAGTTTGGGTTGGGAGGTGAGGCTGGGTAATCCCAAGTTTGTCATTTCTTTGAGGATTGCATCTTAACACAAGTCTAATTTTTTTTTTTTGCGTTTATGGCAGTGGAAAAGTTGGTTCGATTTTTTCAATCTTGATGGAACACGTCCCCAGAAGGTTGAGCCATTGTTCCTCAGCAAGGTAATATTTTACCGTCTCTAACTTGATACATAACTGCATATTATTTGTAAAACAGGCGTTTTAGACTGCTACAGATATACATTTCAACCACTTTTTTATTCAACGGATTCAAATATCCTGTTACGACTTGAAAGTCACTGACTACATGTTACATGTCCGCAGGTCAATACAGTTTTACAATTGCTTTTAGTTGCTGCGGCTCTTCTCCAGCCACAATACGGGACAGCAGAGACTCAACCTTACATCACATACTTAAGGTAACAACGCACAACACTATAACATCTTATAAACCATCATGTGCAAAAAACAATCGCTTGATCCTTAATTCTCAATGTAGTTGGTTGGTGGCCTCCACGACGGTTGCTTCAACTGCTGCTTACGGAGCACAGCATATAATGAAGAAGAGAGCAATGCTTACAAGGGGTCACTGATCTTGCATTACCTGAAATTTTCAGCAAAGCTGTGTACCGAAATGTGTCTCTAGCAAACAGATCTCTAAAGTCAGGTTTGCAGTCAAGTTTCGAGAGCATTGAGTTATATTATGAATGAAATACTTTTTTGTGTGCTTGATATCTGCCGTCTTTTTGTCCTCTTCTTTCAGGCATGAGTCAATGAACCTCAAGATTCCACATTTGATTAAAAAAGAAGACATTCTCAACGGGGTGTAGTTGCATTTCGTATACATCACAAATATAGTTCTTCAAGGAAGTAGAATGCATGACCAGCAACCATGCCCTGAATCATCAGTTGAAGAGTGTCAAAAGCAGAATGATGCATCAAATATCTCACTGAAGAAAGAGCTTGGACAAAATCATTTCTTCTATTCCTCAGTACCAAGTAGTCAACTAGCTGTGATGTGCACTGGAGTTTTAAAAGGTAACATTTTACACAAATGGGGAAGAAGAAGAAGAACCTACACAGAGATTATGTCTGTCAACTTCTACAAGACCAAATACAAAAACATGCACAAATGATTTCCATCAAAATGCAGTGCATATGTTGCTTATTTGTTCCATGATCGACAAATGCCATGAAACATATATTTCGAATAGTTTACAAATCAGACGAGAAATCTATTCAGACCGAGTACATCCGACTCGGCTCAATGTCCTGGTTTGTTTGGCTCGATAACTTAGGGAAACAATCAATCAATTTAAACAACTAAAAGGGCCAGATTACATATAGTAAAACATCGAGGACGAACCGTAATTTATAAAAGTAGATCCAGTTCATCATCTTCTGGTTATATATAACGGTTAAGATTTTCAAAAAAATCTCATCGTCTTTTTCTCTCTCTAGGGCTTCATTGGGAGTCGACTTTCGCCTATTCGTTCCGATTCGACTTCATTCGACCATGATGCAACCAGGAACAGGCATCGCTCAAACGCCGATGGCTCAGATCCAACAGTATCAGCAGTTTCAACATCCGATGATGGCGCTGCAGCAGACGATGTGGAACCAGCAATTTCAACAGCCGCCTCCTCAGCGGCAGCAGTTTGCGCAGATGGATAACCCTAACGAGATTCGCACGCTTTGGATGGGAGATCTTCAGTACTGGATGGATGAAAGTTACGTTTATGGATGTTTTGCTCAAACCAATGAGGTGAATTTTCTTTTTTGTAATTTTTGTTTTGTTTGTATAAGTCGATTGAAATTAGGGTAAAAGGATTGAACTTTTGGGATTTTTAGCTTAGGGAAGGAATAATTTTTGTGGGAGTTTGCCTAACTTGTGAGTTTTGAATGTTGGGTGTTGCAGGTTGTGAATGTGAAGCTCATTAGGAACAAGCAGACAAACCAGTTGGAAGGTTATGGTTTTATTGAGTTTGCAAGTCGTGCTGCAGCAGAGAGGGTTCTACAGACTTATAATGGTACTTTGATGCCGAATGCTGAGAAGAATTTTAGGCTGAACTGGGCGTCATTCAGTGCAGGGGATAGGCACAATGATGATACCCCTGAATATACTATCTTCGTGGGTGATCTTGCTCCGGATGTTTCTGATTATGTTCTGCAAGAGACATTCAAGCAGCATTATCCCTCTGTCAAGGGTGCCAATGTTGTGACAGATAAGATGACTGGGAGAACAAAGGGCTATGGTTTTGTGAAGTTTGGAGATGAAAGTGAACAGAAGAAGGCTATGATTGAGATGAATGGGCAGTTGTGTTCTTCAAGGCCTATGAGAATTGGAGCTGCATCTAATAAAACTGTCCCTACAGGTCAGCAGTTACGAAAAGGTAAGACTTTGTCTGTTCCTTCATTTCACAAAGGTTCGCGCAATAGCTGTGGTCATTGCGATCTGTAATTTCAGCTTATTTATGTTACATGACCTTCTCTAAGTGTTCATTGTGTTTCATTTTTGCTGCATACTTCTTACAGATATTACTTATCAAACTAGATGGTTCTGTTTTTTTGTTACCGAGTATATGTTAATGTTGTTGAGTTCCTTGGTAGTGTAGTCTTTTAACAATATTTGGATTCATACCATTTCCTTAGGTAACTTTGGAAGTTAATGTTGTTAAAATATGGCTAGATTCATAAACTCCTGTAGGATGTCCTGAGGCTCTATATTATATTAATGTAGTGAAGTCTCAAAGCAGGATGTCCTGAGGCTCTAAGACTATCTACAATGCAAAAAAAATTCAACACCCTACTTTATCACTTTTTAACACTCCACATCATCTTCTCTTTCTTCCACCTAATCATTCAACACACATTCAACTTATACCCTCTACAATGAGCTTGTTTAATAAAATTCAACACCCTATCCCATAACTTTTATTTATCTTCTTTTATTTTCTTCATAATTTAATTTTTGTAATTACAATTCAATAAATTTATCATTTTGCATTAAAAAAATTAATAGTAAAAAAAATTATATAAATTATTTAATTTAATATTTTTATTTTTCATCAATTTTAAATTTTATATCATTGCATCTTGTAAGAAATAAAGACGAGAAATATAGATAGACATTATTAAAACAAATACACACAACGACTTATAAATATATTTAACCACGAAACATTCCGAATTTTGCCCATATGTGTTTGACCAGATCTGCTTGCAATGCGTGATGTGCGCTTGAATCATGCATCTCGGATTGATAGACATTATTAAAACAAATACACACAACGACTTATAAATATATTTAACCACGAAACATTCCGAATTTTACCCATATGTGTTTGACCAGATCTGCTTGCAATGCGTGATGTGCGCTTGAATCATGCATCTCGGATCTAGCACGCACATGATTT
Organism: Umbilicus rupestris; assembly: GCA_963678935.1. Classification (NCBI taxonomy): domain Eukaryota; kingdom Viridiplantae; phylum Streptophyta; class Magnoliopsida; order Saxifragales; family Crassulaceae; genus Umbilicus; species Umbilicus rupestris. The sequence continues at coordinate 15,423,433 of OY787611.1, read as the reverse complement.
GCGAATGCCGGTAGCACTTCGGTCGAGAATTATTGTTGGGATCCATTTGACTAAAAAGAAGGGTTTAAAATGGAGAAGAAAGAGGTTTTTTTTTCGGTGTCCAAATCAAATGAAGCGAGTATGTATTTATAGAGCATAAAAAAATATGAATTTTGGTATAAAAATTAAAATCTAAAAAAATCAGTCAACCAATAAACAAGACGTATATTGGTATGTCATACATGGTCCCCACCACATCTTCATTCAACATGTTTAATTAATTCAACACCGAATAATCCAAATCATATTCAACACCATATTCAACAACCTCATTAAACCTATTCAACTGCTTAATCTCATATTCAACTACCCCATTGTAAATAATCTCAATTTAATACCAAATAATCCTCATATTCAACATCCTATTCAACTACCTCATTAAACTTATTCAACTACTTAATCCTCAATTCAACAACCCCATTGTACATAGTCTAACATGTAGACAGAGTTAATGTCTCAATAGTGCATAGGTCAGTTTACCTTGTGTTTTTGTCCATAAATTCCCCAACTTAAGCTTCCTCCATCTCAGCCCGTTGCCAAACTACAATATGCACCCGAGTCGTTTGATGTTGTTGTAAAATTACAATTTTAGTTTCGTGTGATTCCTCTTCCCTTTAATTGCTGGCCGATTTTCTATCTCCCCTGTATAGATTTTTATAGTTTTCTATCGAGTGAAATTGTTTGACACAGGATAGTTAACTTTTTGATAAAGTTAGATGAATTTTCACAGAGGCCTCTGAAGGTGTCACTCTATGACAGCATCAACTCTTCCACATAGATTATAGAAATCATCAATGTCTATTTACATTCATTGTTTTCTTTATTTATTGCAGTTTCTTACCTAAATAATCAACGAATTCAGAGCGAGAATGATCCCAATAATACAACCGTGCGTACTTCCTTTTTTTTTTTTACTTTCTCGTTTGAGATATGTCTTCGGCCGTAGTTATGACGTTCTGATTGTCTGTGCAGATATTTGTTGGTGGTCTGGATCCAAATGTTTCTGATGATGCTTTAAAGCAACTCTTTGGGCAGTATGGAGAAATTGTTCATGTGAAAATACCAGTGGGGAAAAGATGTGGGTTTGTTCAGTTTACAGAAAGGTAAGAAATATGGTTGCTCTTTCTCTGCAATACACAATAATCATTAGTGATTACTTATCATACCAACATATTAGGTTTTGACGTGTTGGGTTTCTTCTCCAGGAGATGTGCGGAGCAAGCTCTGCAGATGCTTAATGGAAGTCAACTGGGTGATCAAAGCATCCGGCTTTCTTGGGGTCGTAGCCTGTCTGATAGACAAGTAAGCCAGGCCACTAACCAACTTCTGGACAACCATCAGTTATGCATTCGTATCGTCTCAAACATTTTGTTTAACACAGAGCCCTTCTTCTGGAACTGCTCAGCCTCAGTCTGACCCAAACAGTTGGAATGGCGGGTATTATGGCTATGGAAATGGATATGAAGCTTATGGATATGCGCCTGCTGCGCCCCAGGATCCCAATATGTATTATCAGCAGCCTCCTCAACAGCAGGTTTGTTCTCGTTACAATCATGTCAGCCTTAATGTTCTCATTCCGTTTCAACATAAATTTGTCTGTTTAATGATGTCGCTTCTCTTCATTGCAGCAGCAACTGAATTTTGTATCCAGCAACTGAGATTTTCCTGGGCTGTAATCAAAGCCACAACTGAGACAGAGAAATATCAGTTCTGGGGGCTGTAGGATGATGTTGGAGACATCTGTTTTGATAACTTTATATATATATATAGTCAGTTTGTGTTCTTTTTCAGTTTGAATTTGAGTCTTCTGAGATTTTGCTTGGTCTGGATTTTGACTTGTAGTCTGTGTTCATCTTTCCCAATGATCTTGCTATTTAAAATGTACAAGCTCATCACTGAGAAACCTTGTTGATATAGCATAACAAGAATTGTCATTTGTGGAGGAAAATACATAATAGAGCTCAGTAATATCTTCTCTAATGTGCAAGCTCTCTCCAGCATGGATCTAAAAGAAATCTCAATGGAGGAAACTAAATGATGTTTCGTCAATCTTTTCGTCACCTTGGATAATCATCAGGCTTCTTCAAATTCAAGCAACTATCAGCTGCCTGGCCAAAAAGCTCTTGGATCTGTTTAAGCTCTTTCTCTGCACCATATGAAGATGTTAGCTCTACAAAAATCTGGGATAGCATGTTAATGAAATCTAGCTCATATATTCATTGTAAAAGACACTAGCCCAAGTGTGCTTCCTTCTATATGGACCTAAAAAACTCCGTCAAGGAAGAGCTTCTCCCTATCGTAGACGCATATGGATGAAAATGGACTTCAGGATGTTTACAAGGTGATTGGAACGGATATGCTTCGGGCAAGGCTCACATTTTCAATGGTGAAATGACTAGAACAAAGCTAGCTCGGACACTTCTAACTTTCTATTAAATCTGTTTTGGAAGATGAGCTACATCGTACAAACAATGGATGGTTTATATGAATGCTGAGAATTGTTAACGTGAATCATTTACCTGCGGCTTCCAACTGCCACTGCAGCTCCTGACCAACTGCATCATTCTCAGCCTACGCGGCAAATGAGAAGCACAATTGAATGACCAAAATAAAATCCAAATCTTGGCAGCATTGCAAAGTAATGTGAAACCAGTTCAGTGGTTCTTCACAAAGTATTACTAACCTGCAACTCGGCAATCCTCCCCAGCTGGGCTTCCTCACCTCCCTCATCTAATGGCAATGCTGCAACCAACGCATCAAACTACAAAACCACCCGATTCAATCAAATCCACATCGGCCCTCATTTTTCAAACCCCCTAAAACCCTAATTCAACAACAACAAAACCAAACCCTAATTCAACAAAAATCCCCAAAAATTTAAATAGCTTGCCTGCTTGGCCGCCTTGACGAGCGCAGCACTCATGGACTTGGCCTCCTCCGCTACGGAAGCCGCCGCATCCTCACCGCCATTCGCGGCAGTCGGAGCAGCTGCAGCGCCGTCACCAGCTGCGGCAGCAGATGAAGGTGGTTCTGGGTAATCGGCAGATAGACGAACCGGAGGCGCGTCTCTCTGCAGCGTTCCAAACGTGTTGAAGGCCAACGACGCTATCGTGTTCGCTTGCTCCTGCAGCTGCGATATTATGTCCATTCTCGAATCAAGCGCTCAGATTGAATCCAAAACCCTAGAAAGATGACAACTTTATCGATTTTACAGAAAACCCAGATCGGAAAATGGAGTAAAGCGACGTTCTGCTGCGGTTCGGAGGCAAAGACCGCCGGGCTCCGCCAACTGCTCCGGTTAAAAACTGATCGAGGAGCAGAGAGAAAAGCAAAAACAAGATCTCGCTGATTGACTTCTTTTATTACATTCTGACCCTTATAGTTTAAAAATATACACTACACAGGCCTTATCTGAAAATGTCTTCCATTTGGTCCTCAAAAGTATCACATTTAACAGAACACAACCATTTTACAGAAATTATTTTCAGTTCGGTTCTTATAGTATCATATTTTACAGTTCAAAGGCTTTTATTGGAAAATGTTTTCATTTTGGTCCCCGTGTCACACTTTATAGTATCACCTGAAGTAATTATCTGCTCCGTAACCGAAACCGACGAAGACTAATTAGATCGATCTCGATTGATTCCTACCCGTCTGCGTCTTTCATTCGGCCCATTAAAACTCATTGCCAGGCCCATTAAAACGGCCCAATAGTGCGACCATACATTACAGATTCCGTGTGGCCAAAGTAAACACTCGGCCCAATCAACCGGAATTATTTATTATAATTTTCAATTAAAACAAAAAACAAAAGCTGGGGCAGAACAAGTGGGATGGAGCAGATCCTTACATGTTGGACGAGGTTTACAGCAACTACCCAACTTATTTATAACAGAGTTTTTTCATCGTCTGCTACACAAGCTAGCAAGAACATTCTTGGTAACCAGGTTTCACTCCGGCTTGTGCAGCTCCCTGAGGAAATCCTCATTGTCGACTAGAACCTGTGCAGCAGAAGAATAAAGATGAAGACACAGAAAACTGACAGAGCTACAAAAGCTGAGGAATAATGTTGGGGACTGAGACTTACAGTTTTCCAACCATCTGGGTCGAGGAATGATGTGATCTTGGTGTTGATTCCGGGAATTGGTCCTGGTTGGCGAGTGACCTTTCCGCCTAGTTCTTGGATAACTGCATTGACCACTTCGGCGCTTTTGTAAACATCTTCAGTACTGACAGCAATCTGTCGCAGCAGCGGAAAATGTGCCTTCAACTACACGAATACTGAAGTGGGATATTAAATGATTTGAGATGTTTCTTTAGGCTCACCTGGGCATAAGCATTTCCTTTGGTGTACTCCGTCACTCCATAGTTATAGGTCAGCTCAAGGACAGTAGTCTCTTGTTCATCTGCGTACCCCATCATCGCAAGATCATACTGCAAAAAAAGAAGAAGAGACAAATCCATAGATATTGGAAGCAACGAATTCGGAGATTACTAAAAGTGTTTCATGTGTCTGCTGGAGTGAATACCTTGTACTCGGGTCTTTCTATCTTTCTTAGCAGCTTCATCCCTAGTGCCTAAATTAAAACACGCGACGAACACAGGTAAACAATTTGGAAACTGAATAGCAACGGTGAATTATTTGCGAAGGGCCCTTTTCCAATATGCTACAACAATTGAAATACCTTCTCATAGAACATGATAGCACGGTTCAAATCACCAACACGAAGCATAACTTGGCAAAGTGGTTCAGGAGTGGGTCCTCTTTGGATGAGCTCAAACAGGTAGCCATCAGGATCCTTAACGAATGCAATCACCGAGGATCCTCCTTTCACTGGGCCAGGCTCCCTTGTGACCTCCCCACCTTTAGCCTTAACTTGTTCAACCAACTTGTAGACCTAGAAAATCAAGACCCAAAAATTAAAATTTCTTTTTGCACTTATAAGAGTTTATCTAAAAACAAGATAGCAATACAACGTACATCTGGAGTCGAAATTGCAAAATGTCCAAAGCCTGTTCCAATGTCATACTTATCGACTCCATAATCTGTAACCGGAAAATGAAGCCATCAGCCACAGCCAATAACAGGTGTAATAGTCCAAGTTGCTAAAATGAAATTTCTGAAAGTTGTCTCCACCAGCGTGGCAACGTGTAAGGTATAAAACAGGTACATGAAACATACATTTAGAAACGAAACTCCTGCCCCCAGCACATCACCTAAACATATGAAAAAACAGACCTTACAACACTATCTAAATATGCTTGGACAAGGTAATGCGGCCAGAAAGGCTGACTAGTCAAGTGGATCATTCGGTTCCACTCATACTCTAGACAGGCACCAAGTTGTCACAATACAATGTCAAATAACACTATACAGAGATGCCCGTCAAACTGCACAACACTATGATGCAATGCTGATCATCAAATTCTCACTATAATCATTTAGCACAAGTCATCGCATTTATAGAGAAAAGAACATGTAAAGATTGAGACTCACTGTATGTCAATTCGACAACAAAATTGGTCTCTTCCGGACCAAATCCCAAGAAGGCATTTGAGTACTTCTCCTCTGGAATATCTCTTTTCCTCAACAGTTTCATTCCAAATGCCTCGGTGTAAAACCTAAACAAACAAACACAACTCACAGCCACTCCGAAAACTGTTCAACACAAAAAACAATCATCTCGGTGCAGAATCTAAACCTAGGAAACATACTTGATGGTGCGCTCAAGGTCACCAACACGATACACAGCATGAAGAAGACGCCGCTTGTCCTTCTTAGGCCATTCCAGCAACTCAGCACTTGGAACAGATGGTGCTACCTCAGCCATAACCAATCAAGTAAAACCCTAATCCGCTTCGAAAATCAAAATCCACGTCAAAACTCAAATCTTTGTCCCTTCCAGATTCCAACAATCATCCGATTGAATACAACATAAACAGAAAAATCGGTTTCAACACTCCACCGAATCGGATCAACCGCCAGTGAAAACCCACCAAAAATCAAAACAATTCACGACAACAAAAAACCCTAATTCACGAAGTGGAGAGTGCTTACCGTAGAGAGTGAAGCAGATGAAGAACGATCTAGAAACTCGCCAGTCCTGCGACGATTAGAAAAATGTGCTGACAGCAGAAAGCGTCACCTTACGGTGACGTGAGTTACGTGACAGACGAATCAAAACGCTCGGCTCGAAGTTGGATGTGGCGCCGTTCCAGAATGATTACACGTGTCATACAGTCGGATAGTATACGTGGCACTCGTTTTTGAAACTACGCCACTATCAATTATTTTGATCACCTTAAACCCGTCCAGGTTCAATGCACCAAACGAAAACAATTTTCCAAACGTAAAAACTTCCTAAAATGTATATTTTAAATTTTAATGGATATTTACCAACCAAAAATAGAGTGGTCGTCGCTATTTCCACTAGATCATTTTCTTGAGTAGAAAACCTGTTAAGTGTAACATGGTGAAGAATTAACCAACATGGCGAACTCATGGCCATAAAGTCAGACACGGTGTAATGTAATCAAAACAATCACCAACTTCCAAGGCAGATCGGTGATGGAGCAAGAAACCCAGCAAGGTTTTAACCTAAACAAATTGATGGTTGCTTTGGTCTCCTCCATGAGTCCCGCCACAAATCATGTCATAATGTCACCCAGCAACAAGTCAAAATTCAAACTTTGGATCAACCTCTGGCTGGTCTTTCTCCATAATATTCCAGTAGCATGTGAATGAGGAGGCATCTCCGTGATTGATGATTCTCACTGCAGATTCAATCCTCACCCTTGAATGGCTGTCGGTTGTAGGACCAGTTTCATGCCTGCAAATCTGCTATGCAGCATCTGATAGACCTGTGGCAACATACCATGTTGTTGTTGTTGTTATCTTAATCTCATTGACAGCTTATACACAAGTGTAGATGCGTCTTAAAGACCTGGACATTATATAAGCCTGTTCAGACAAAGGGATGGTAAAGGTGTGACCTTTTCGATCTCAGATCTGATTTACCAGTTTTTGAGTCCCACCCAGTTGTTAGATTCTTGTTCTTGATCTTTCCCTCACATTTTCAGAGAGGAAAGTTTCAATCTTTAGCCCTAAAAATTTGTGGGGAATGAGAGATCACAGTGTGCTGAGCTTATGCCTATGCTTGCTGCTTGTCTGTGCTAATGCTGAAGACCCTTATAGATATTACACATGGTCAGTCACTTATGGTGACATATATCCTCTTGGAGTCCAGCAGCAGGTAGTTTCATCAGCTTCATCTGAGCTGCTCTCACATTGCTGGTGCCACTGAACATTTCAGGAATGTGTTTTGAGTCCGAGGTTTGAAATCTGTTGACTGATGGAATAGATTGTTGTCTGTTGCCAGGGGATCTTGATCAATGGGCAGTTCCCAGGGCCACAGATTGATGCAATTACTAACAACAATCTGATCATCAGTGTCTACAACTACCTCAAAGAGCCATTCCTCATCTCATGGTTAGTGCTCAATATGCAAGATTCTTCACATTGAGATCTGAGCATTGTGAGTGCTCAAAAAGCTGCAACTTTAGGGCTCATAAAGCATTACATCCATTCATACTAAGTTGATTGATTTTGATACTACCTTTGTCTGGCCAGTAATGACATTTTCTGATCTGAATCTTTAAAGGGTGTTTCTCAAAATCTGAGATTGACAGCAAAAATGATGTTTTGAAACTCAGGCAAGGATTGCAGCAAAGGAGGAACTCATGGCAAGATGGAGTTCTGGGCACCAACTGCCCAATCCCACCTGGCAAAAACATGACATACATTCTCCAAGCCAAAGACCAGATTGGCAGCTACTACTACTTTGGATCTCTAGCACTCCACAAAACAGCTGGAGCTTATGGCGCCATTAGAATCTACAGCCGTCCACGCATCCCTGTTCCTTTCCCTCCACCTGCCGGAGACTTCACTGTCCTCGCCGGAGACTGGTTCAAAACCAATCACTATGTAAGCCACTTATCTCCCCAATTTACAAAACCCAGTTGCTGGTTTTAATTTCTGAAATGCCCATCTGAAAAAGTTACAATCTTTGGTCTGGAAAATGTAAACCCTAGATTCTGAGAAGGTATTTGGACATGGGGAGAGCCCTTCCAACCCCTGATGGACTTCTCATCAACGGACGTGGCTGGAATGGTTACACATTTACAGTTGAACAAGGTCTGTGATTACTGATATGATTCACTGATCTGCTGAATTTGGGTTTGATGAATGGATGTTTGTATTTACAGGGAAGACTTACAGGTTCAGAATCTCAAATGTGGGCACTGCAACTTCAATCAATTTCAGGATTCAAGGGCATATGATGAAGCTGGTTGAAGTGGAAGGCTCCCATACTCTTCAGAACACTTACTCAGCTCTTGATATCCATTTAGGACAGTCCTACTCAGTTTTAGTCACTGCTGATCAGCCTCCTAAAGACTACTACCTAGTTGTGTCCTCCAGGTTTACTTCCCCTGTGCTAACTTCAACAGCAGTCCTTCATTATAGAAACTCAAACACCAAGGTCTCCGGACCAGTCCCCGGTGGCCCGACCACGCAGATTGACTGGTCCCTCAACCAGGCCAGATCCATAAGGTAGCTCCATGGCCAGATCTTCCAAGTTACAACCTTGCTGTTTTCTGCATTGTCATGAGTTTGAGTGTTTTCATGTAATGGAGTTCAGGTGGAACTTGACTGCAAGCGGACCTAGGCCGAATCCTCAAGGCTCATACCATTACGGATTGATCAAGCCCGGTAAGACTGTCATATTGGCCAACTCTGCTCCGTTTATCGATGGGAAGCAAAGATATGCTGTCAACAGCGTCTCGTATAAGCAAGCAGACACGCCATTGAAGCTGGCGGACTACTTCAGCATCCCCGGAGTTTTTAGTCTTAATAGCATCCCAAGCACGCCATCCTACGGCGGTGCTTACCTGCAGACTTCAGTCATGGCTGCAGATTTTCGCTCATTTGTGGAGATTGTGTTCCAGAACTGGGAGGACTCGGTCCAGTCATGGCACATTGATGGATACTCCTTCTTCGTCGTAGGGTAAGAGCTGACCTGACCTGACCTGAGCTGAGCTGAGCTGAGCAGATTCTTCACACATGTTTTGGTTTTTACAGGATGGATGGGGGAGCTTGGAGTGCAGCAAGCCGAGCAGGATACAACCTGAAAGACACAGTGGCCCGCCACACAACTCAGGTAATCAGAATTAGTATTGGCATAAATTTCTGCAGAAGGAAAAAAGGGTTAAATTTTGGAATCTGCAGGTTTATCCGAAGTCATGGACAGCAATCTACATAGCTCTGGACAACGTGGGAATGTGGAACATAAGATCAGAGAATTGGGCAAGGCAGTACCTAGGCCAGCAATTCTACCTCAGAGTCTACTCCCCGGCGCATTCATGGAGGGACGAGCTCCCAATCCCAAAGAACGCTCTCCTATGTGGCCGTGCCAGAGGCCACCGCACCAGGTCTTTCTGATCAGCTCAGGTCAGAAACTCAGAATAGGGTGCCATAAAATGCACACTCACTTCATCTTCGTCATGCTCGAAAAATAGTAATCTTGATTTGTTTCTTTTTCAACTGAGCTTAGCCACAGTTCAGAATCCCAGATCAACTCGATCTGATTCGTGTTAGTTTCTTTGATGAGTATATCTGTTGTAGAATGATGCTCACACAACTTCATTGTTTTGGGGAAATAAGATGGTTGGATTTTATGTTTCTCGCTCTGTCGATTTTGGTAAAAAAATTTCTGCTATTCTGTACTACTAATCTGTTCAGCAATGGATGGCTGGAAGCTCTAACCGGCATTCAGGAGCCCATACAGGGAGCCACCGCGGCGGGGAGGTACAATGTACTATATATACACCTCTGTCGAATTATCATGCGGAAGAATATTAACCCATTCCTCCTGCTGCAGGGAATATTCTTCCTAACAAGGTTTGAATCATTCAGGTCTCCGGAGCTCAATGTCCATTTTCAGCTGCCTCCCCGGATTTTCAGGTTCAGACTTCCACATGTAGTGTGGTGAACTAGGCCACGAATGCGACGTGTTGTTCCCCGGCTGGACGCTTGATGGGAATGTCCAAGGAATTAAATGTCAGTTTGGGTTGGTTGACAAAAATTCCGGCTGGAATGAAGGGAGCTTATTTATGAGGATGTCCATTGAAACAAGCATGGCTGAGCTCAGATGGGTAGGAGTGGAGTTGAATTCATTGTAACAAAAAACCAGAAACTCAGAGGGTTTGTTCAAGCACAATTTTGATGATGAAAAGGAGGCAGCTTTGGGACTAACTGCGAAAAATCGCCTGAAAAAGTGTGAAATTCCTTGTTGGGTTTTTCCATTCTTCAATCAAACCTGGCCAGGACTCAAGCTGGTGATGACATCAGCAGCAGCAGCAGCTTAGAATAAAGTTGGTGCACAGGACAGGAGAGGACAGATTAAAGCCTATTTATGTCTTGTGCTCTGTCTTCCTAGTCCAACAACATTAAGCTTATGTTCTGTTCAGAATTGGGATGAAGAGTTCAAGCAGCATTGAGGATGGCCAGCACCAGCAGTCCTTGAATTACTCGGTGCCGCCACTCGCCGGGGCTGCGGGCATGGTGAGGCCTTATGTGAGGTCTAGAGTCCCAAGGATGAGATGGACCATGGAGCTTCATACCGCCTTTTTGCAGGCTGTTCAGCGCCTTGGAGGCGAAGATAGTAAGCTCTAGTTAGCCTCACTTGTCCCATTTCTTGAACTACTCGAATTTCGAGCATGACCCAGCGAGCTCAAGCTGTTATAAATGGCACAGGAGCTACTCCAAAGATGGTGCTGCAGCTGATGAATGTCAGAGGTCTGACCATATCTCATGTCAAGAGCCATCTTCAGGTCTGAACTTCCTCATCAGAATTCCTGTTTTTGTAACCATGGAATCTGAAACTCTACCTGATTTTGTAACCCTGGACAGATGTTTAGGAGCATGAAGAATGAGAGGATGATCCAAGGCAAACTCCTTATCCTCTATTTATCTTCTGACCAGGTTTTAAGAGCTCTCTACTCACTGGCTTCATCTTTGATCCACAGATGCACTCAGGGCTGCCAAGGGGCGCCGGAATGGCGGCACAATGCATCCCTTTTTATCCGTTTCAGGCTGCAAAACAGTTGCTGAAAACTGGCAAGAAGAGAAGGAGATGAAGGGCAGTGGAGTGGATTCTGAGTGCTTGTCACCTGAGGAATCAAATCAAACAGCAGAACTGGAACACCCGAATCGAATCGGATCATATATCATCTTCAAGGATCTGTTCACTACCCCAACTAGTCCTCACCAGGTTCATCATAACTTCAACTCAATTGTGGAGAATTTATGAACACAAAGCACAAGTTTAGGACTTGAGTTTCTGGGTTTTGGGTGCAGGATAGTGAAATGGGGAGCAGCAGGCTGGAGGAGAGTTTTACTGAGGATGCATCTGCAGACTCTGGAGCAGAAACCATGAGTTCAGATGGCCATGATCTCTCTCTGCAACTCACCTTAGCTTCATGTAATTATCAACTTTGAGATGAAACCCATCAGTATATGAATGATGCAATTCTGTCAAACCATATCCTCCATGAATCTTCCATTAATGAAACCTCATGCTCCTCGGCTTACATGAACAATACCAGGAGAAGTTAATGTGAGTTTAGCAACGACAGTTTTCGTCGCTATATGTGTCGTCGGTAAAGACGGCCTCGTACGTTGCAGAAGTTTTTATTGGGCTGATAAGCAGGCCCAATGGGCTGAACCACACCGTATTGTTATCGTGCACCAAGCCGTAGAGGATCGTTGCTCTGATCAACGATGATGGAAGCTCAGCGAGGAGGTGATGAAGAGCTTGATCGCCTGCTACCGACCACTCGCTAACGATGTGGTGTGGTTTTGTCTCCTTCCGAACGCAAATCGTCATCCACCCAACACACCCATTACGTTACCCTTCACCATTCCCTTTTTTAAATTTTCAATCTTCTTATCATCCACTCAGAAAACCGAGTTTCCACTCTCGCGGATGGTCTGATTTGGCGGATTGGGTGTTGCTCAGATCGAAGAGGGTAGTGGGTAGTCGTCGAATTCCGCGCAATGTAAGAAAGTTGGTTCTTTCCTGGTAATCGATTTGCTTCTGTTTGCTTCATTGATGATTTGGTATGTACTATGTAGCAATGGTCATGTTGTTTATGTTGCAATGGTTGATTAAAGCTTTTAATTTGATGCTTTTCTGGAATCTGTATTTTGTGGATTGCACAATGGTGGATGAAGGCTTTTGATTTGGTGCTTTTCTGGAATCTTTGTTGCGTGGATTGATGTGGCTTGCGTTTTGCACATAAGGTGTTCGACAAAATGTTGGGTGAATGAGTGCTTAGGTTTTGGGCCTGATTTGTCATGTGGTTGTCAGCTCTTTGTGTTGGATATGAGTGATGGTTAATCTGATGATGATACCCGGCTTTGAACGTAGCATGTAGTTTGGATCATTGGCATTCTGTGTGTTCTTAGGATGCGAAGAAGACTTTCCTTTGGAACATTAGGGCTATAATCTGTCGGTTGAGATATATGGGTACCACAATGTTGCGGAAAGTAGCATTTGTTTAAAGGTTTTGAAATGCAGTGCCATCTTTTTATAGCATGGTGTTTTTGCCGTGTTAAATGGGAATGGTGGTTTTGAACTCATCTGTGGGCGTTGTAAAATAAACTGGTGTATTTTCAATGGTTTCTAAATGTTTTCCTATTTTGTTTACTGATGGCCGACTTTGTTGTTTAGAAAGATGAGAGGGGGATTGTGGCAGCTTGGTCAGTCAATCACTCGCCGCATTGCCCAGGCTGGTAAGAAGGAAGTTACCCGGAGATGCTTTGCATCCGAAGCTGACCTCAAAAAGACAGTTCTATATGACTTCCATGTTGCACATGGTGGAAAAATGGTGCCGTTTGCTGGATACAGCATGCCTATTCAGTACAAGGACTCTATCATGGACTCCACTCTGAACTGCCGTGAAAATGGAAGCTTGTTTGATGTCTCTCATATGTGTGGTCTGAGCCTTAAAGGAAAAGACTGTATCCCGTTCCTCGAAAAGCTTGTAGTTGCTGATGTTGCCGGACTTCAAGATGGGACTGGCACGCTGACTGTCTTCACCAACGAGAAGGGAGGGTCCATTGATGATTCTGTGATCACCAAGGTGAAAAATGATCACATATACCTCGTTGTGAATGCAGGATGCAGGGATAAGGATCTCGCTCATATTGAAGCGCATATGAAAATATTCAAGGCCAACGGCGGCGATGTCAGCTGGCACATCCATGATGAGCGATCACTTCTGGCTCTGCAGGTTAACATTCTTATTCACTTGACATCATTTTACTCTGAACGGAATCTAAATAAATGCCGCCACATTTTCAAAATTGATAGAATTTTTTTTTTTGCTTATGCAGGGGCCGCTTTCTGCTCCAGTTCTTCAACAGATGACCAAAGATGATCTGAGCAAGTTTTATTTCGGGGAATTTAAGATGTTGGATATCAGTGGGGTGCACTGCTATTTAACACGGACAGGGTAAGTCCAAATCATCGTCGTTTTACCAGCCAAGAGCTTCTTTAGTATTTCCATTGTTTTGCTTTATTTAAGGTTGTTGTGTTTCTCATACCATGATCATATTATTTTCCAGATACACGGGCGAAGATGGATTTGAAATCTCCATCCCATCAGAGCACGCGGTGGATATCGCAAAGGAAATCCTTGAAAAATCAGAAGGGAAGGTGAGGCTCACAGGGCTGGGAGCTCGAGACAGCCTGCGTCTGGAAGCAGGCCTGTGTCTATACGGCAACGACATGGAGCAACACATAACCGCAGTGGAAGCTGGCTTAGCCTGGGCCATTGGGAAAAGGAGGAGAGCAGAAGGCGGGTTTCTTGGGGCTGAAGTTATCCTCAAGCAACTGGCAGACGGTCCGTCCATCCGTCGTGTAGGTCTCATCTCCTCCGGACCTCCGGCCAGAAGCCACAGCGAGATTTTAAACGACAAAGGTGAAAATATTGGTGAAGTGACCAGCGGAGGTTTCAGTCCTTGTCTGAAAAAAAACATAGCCATGGGATATGTCAAGTCCGGATCACACAAAGCCGGCACCAAAGTCAAGGTGGCTGTTCGAGGAAAATCATACGAGGGATCTGTCACAAAAATGCCCTTTGTCCCGACCAAGTACTACAAGCCATAGTAGGCTTGGTTATGCTGATGCAGAAATCTGTATTTTAACAGTCAAAGAATATTCTCTCTCTTTCTGGACTTGAATCAGACGTGGTTTTCTGAGTTTCTGATTTTGAGGGAGATGAAGCTTGGTATCTATGGCAGAACAAGTCAACATTTGAACACTGAAAATGTTGACTTGGGTGAATGAGATGACGTTGTGTGTTTCTAGGGTTTTCAAACAACAACAAAACTTCATTTACAGGCAGCCTCCAATGGCATCAAACATGTCCTCCAAATAAGCTTGGTAGAAACTTCATTTACAGGCAGCCTTCATTTACATTGGTTTCTGTCAAAAGAAGAAAGAAATTTTTTTTTGAATGGGATGAATTTGTAAATTTGTTCTCAGTCTGTCATTTTTTTAAAAATTTATTTTCAAAATGCTATAATTTTAATAAATCGTTACTCCCGAGTAGCTATTTGTTTCTCATTTTAAATTGTGATGTTAACATCAGCGCTGACATGACGTTAATGTGTCATTTTTTCCATAAACCGCTAATGAGAATAGTGGATTGACTCTAAATATGGTCAAACCGCTACTCCCAGTAATTATTTGTGGGGAATCGCAACTTCTGCAAAGCCACAAATCGCTGCTCCTTCATGTTAGCGCTGATGTGTCCTACGAAAATTAAAATTATCCAATGATTTGTCAAAATTATGGCATTTCAAAAACAAACTTTAAAAAAAACGGCACACGAACGTATTTTCAAATTCAGAGTGAAACTAAGCTTGAAATTCACAATATAAACAAGTTTATGGAAAGAAGTTTGCTTTGGAGAACATAGGGTTTAAGAAACAAGTGTACATCTTATTATATGAACATTGGAAAGAATGACGTCACAGGTACCTGTAGGACTATGTCACTATACAAGAATGAAACAATGTTAATCAAAGAATTGTATAAAGGTCTCTAAATGTGGATGGATGTTCAGAAAAGCTTGCTGGCAAACTCATCAATGGCGGTTCCATCTCCACCACAGCTTGAGGACTTCCTCGCCAGATTTCTCAGCTCCGACAAGCTTCTCCCCAGCTGCAGTGCCACCCTCATCTCAAACACTTCCCCATTCTCTCTCCTATCGCCCATGTTTGACTCGATTGACTCCTCCATCTGCTTGAACTGCCCAGCACAGTTTCTGTACATCTCCCCCACCATCCCAACCTGCCCACCATGCTCAAAGCTGTTAACTGCACAAGCCAACGCGCCACCGACCATCGCAGCAGCCGCAGCCACAGACCCGATCTGCGAGTGGCTGCCGGAAAATGCCGAGGCTAGTGCAGCAATGCCGGTCAACGCCGGACCTGAGACAGCCAGCACCTTGTTCAACTTCAGCGCTCTGTTTCCAAGCCTCTCATACTCCTCATCGTCTTTCGATTTCAGTACCTTAACAATCTCTCCCATTTGGCTCTCCAAGGCTGCACTCCATCCATTGTTACATGTCTCGTTTCTGCTCTCGTTGATTTCCTCCGGCCACCACCGAGCGGCCCTGAACTCCGGCGGAAACTTCTCGATCATGGCTCCCAAGAGAGGAAGTGGGTATGCCCTATCCAGCGCCAAAACCCTCTCCATCAAGCTCCTCACATTCCCTTTTGTTGGCTTCCCCACCGCTACCAAAGTCCTTATCTCTTCCTCCAGCCTCCTGAACAACCTCGTACCATTCCTCTGCTCCTCCACGAGCTGCGACGGCTGTATCTTGTTCATGATCACAAGCAAACCTGTAGCGGCGGCGAACAGCACAAAGGCCGACATGCTCACCCCCACGTGCGATTCACCTGAAGTTGCAGCGAGGCCCGACATGGTGGTGGCAGTGAGCGTCATCATGTTGACCGAGGTCAACAGCAACGTGTTCCAGTTGTTCCTCTGCTCTCCGACATTCTTATGCATCTCCACCCTATCCGCAACCGCTTCGAGAATCATGTACAACTCCGACATCACCAGCTCGCTGCTCTTGGCTGAGATTGAGGAAGGTGATAATGGCCTACTCTGCTGCTTGAAGCTTTCGAGGATACTTGTCTTATGATCCTCTGTAAAACTCTTGTTGTCGGCTGGCCTTGTCGGGGCTGCAATTCGAATGTTGGGGAGTTTTGGGACATGGATTGCTGCTCGAATCCTCGTTGAGTTGCAGGAAGATGAAGTTGAAGCTTGCATGAACAAACTAGATGCTCGCAGTGACGTCATGGATATTATCAAAGATGATGAACTGAACCTCTCTGTCTGTGTCGCAAAAGGGTGTAAATGTGTTTCTTGTTCGAGGATTTTTGAGGTTGTGGTTGGTGGAGAGAGAGAGAGAATCGTAAATCGATGATGTTGTGTTTTGATGAATGAAGCTGGGAGTATTTATAGAAGATGACGTTGTGTGCTGGGAGACCAGGAGAAAGTCATTGAACAGGGTTTGAAGAAGTTGACCGGTCAAGGTTTTGACTCGGCCTGATGTCATGGATAGATAAACTGACTCGTGACCCGGTCTGCAGTTGGACCGGTAGTTGTTTGCGGTTCAAGTTTCGATTGGACCGGACCACGAAATGAATTCCGGAAGGTCAATTTAACTACACGGCAAGCCATGTTTGTGGAGTTAGACCGGACAGGACCGAACCGAACCGTTAAAAATAGGCAACCCAGTACTGAGTACGCCAGCAGCCCGTCCGAATTAAAGACTGTTGAATAAGATGACGATTTCGGTTGAATTGAAATGGTAAAGAAACAACAAGTCGGCAAAACGACGCCGGACTGTATTTAAATTATGGGAGATTTGAAGGGCCGAATAGCAATTTATTTGAATAAAAGGTCAAGACCTAACCAAAGATAAATCAATGGTTGAATTTTATCTTATTTTATTTTATTTATGTTGGGAGAAATGAGACTTGTTTAAGGATGATCTTTGAAAAAAATCATTTATCGACTCAGTTTCTGTAACAACTCAAATCACTAGTTAACTTATAAAACGAGAGTATGCAGTCTATCGTGAACGGATGGTAAAAATGACGTTAAACATCTCAGTGACTATGATTCGATTCTTGATGATATACCGTGATGCTTGAAGATGAAGAAAGTGGAGAAAGATAGATCAAGATGATGGCATGCTTGATGGCTTAACACTTTACTAAAGAATAATACTAAGAGATTTATAGTGCATGCTTTTTGGAGAGATCAAGCATAGCCACCTCTTGAAATCATGAAACCCTAACTTTATTTAACATGCATCGAAAACTAGATAATCATATTGTGGAAGTGTTTATTAGTTATCTGCATTTTTCTTTTTGGATCTCAAATTTATGATGGAAAGAAAATGGTAGTGAGAATGGAGAAAGAAAATTCAGATTCAATTATCTGTCATTTTGATTTCTGGTGAACGAATTTCAATTAATGAATGATTATATTTAGCTTTTGCGGCAGAGTAGATATGTACCTATTTTTTGACGATCTCCTATTTGTAATTCTCTCATATTGAATTATAAGAAATTTTTACTCATTATCTGCATGCATCATTATGTTAACAAAGATATAATGCTTTGGATCTTTTTTATTTTTTTAAGACTTTTACTACACCAAGTAGTAAATGTTGGAACTTAGGGTACTATTTTGTATATTGATAAACTATAGGGTCTTCACTGTAAATATTGAATACGTAGAGGAGCAAAAAGTAATAAAGGGCTACCTCAGATACTCCAAAGCACGTTCGCAGAAAGCAGTCTTCTTCAAATCCTTCTCTCCAATCTCGCCGATCGGATGCCGGCGACGCTCTTCGGGAATCGAACGAATTCACGTAGCTGAGTTCAGCAGGTTGACTGAAGATGATTCAGCTTCTCTTCTCCGTCATTTTGGTGGAGATGACGTTGATCGTGCTGTTGCTTTTCAAGACGCCGCTGAGAAGAGCGGTGATACTAGCGATGGATCGGACGAAGCGCAGCCACGGGCCGGTGGTGGTGAAGACGGTGGCGGGGACGATTGTGTTAGTTCTGGGTTCGAGCTTGTATAGCATGAGGAAGATTTACAGGAGGAGGGTTTTGGAGGGGGGTGGAAATCCGACAGATCAGGTTTTGATGACTACACATTTACTTGAAGCCACTCTCATGGGTAATTTGCTTCATAAATTCTTAATTAGTTGATTTTTGATTTTTGTCTTCAGTTTATTTGATTAGCTTTTTGCTGAATTTTGGATTTCTAGGGTTTTTTTTTATTGATTTTGTTGTATGGATATTTGAATGTGTGATGAGATGAACTTGTTTTCAGGCTCCTTGTGAGTTTAGAAATGTGCAGCAATGGTGGAGTTGTATGGATCTTGAAAAAAGTTTGATCCATTTTTCAATTTATTTTCTGCTTGATTGTGCTTAGGATTGAACGTGGTTGTTCGAGTAAATGTAGCCTTGTTCGCATTTAATGTTTCTTGGATTATATGTGGTTGTTTCTGCGTAAATGTAGCCTTGATCAGAATTTAGGTTTCTTGGATTGTATGTGGTTGTTGAGTTATCTTGGATGTGTCGATAGCATGTTAAGCCAATAGATATAGCTTTGGCTGAATGGTTCCTGGCGAAGGAGATCAACATTATCCTGGCCTTTACTGAATTAATGTTATATTCACGTGCGTCTGATGTCATTTACGGTTTGTTTAGTTTATTACAACGTATGTAAATTTTGGTATCTTTAAGCTGATGTCCGGGGCGCCTATATTCTGCAGGAGCGATTCTATCCCTTGGGCTCATGATAGACAGACTGCATCACTATATCAGAGAGCTGAGGTTCAGGAGGCGGAGCATGGACGACATAACGAAGCAAAACCGAACGCTCCAAGACGAGAAGGAAAAGGTGATCAAAGGTTTGGATGAGGAACTGTCATCATTGCAAACCCAATTAAAAAATCTGCAATCAGATCTCTCAGTAAGAACAGAAAAAGCCAATGCTGCGGAGGCTAGTGTGGTGGCACTAAGGAAGCAGTCAGAAGGAATGCTACTTGAATACGACCGCTTGCTCGAGGAGAATCAAAAGTTTCACAAGCAGCTGAGGTTATTGGATCAGAGATTATCTCGGTCAGGCAGCAAGAAGAATTTTTAACACAGGAACTTGCACTCATTCCGTAAGTTCTTGATATTCGATTAACCAATACCCTTTTCGTGTTTCATGTTCCTTTTGCGAGTTAATTCTGAGGAAATGTATGTTGCTGGACTGGATTGATTCCTCGATGCTTTTGTTCATCACTGTATCTCATAAAGTTTCAATTTTTCTTCATCTGTATGGGTCAATGTTGGTCAACCATAGTGAGTCCAGGTTGTTGACTCTTGTAAGGGTCAGTTATGGAGAAACATGAGTGCAAGGATCCTGTTATTGAGCAATGGTTGAAAACTAGCAAAAGTTGATGGAAAGCAGCTGAGACAAATTTACATGAACACTCAGGTTCATTCCATTAAGATTTTGGGCATCAGGATCTGGTTTCTCATTTTACATGCGACTCATAGAACACAGGCAGGCGCCACTAGGCGGCGTCAGCAAACCCAACTCTGAGATTCCCATAGTCAAAAACAGTATGGTAGCGACCCATGAAAATGTCTCCCAGGATCCTGCATTGTTTGTTTTTTTTGTTGTTAATAAGGATTCAAGTTGTGGGGCTGAATAGGCTGTGATCTTGTTGACATGAAACAGAATGTTGAACAAGCGAAACATACCAGAGAGGGCCACGAGGAGGAGGAATGTCCATGGCTGTGAAACCGCTGATGCACTGAGCTGCAGCACCATCTCCCACCTTGAGTATGTACTGTCACAAACCAAGAATGATGTTTGAACAACGTAAATCAACAGCGTACCTTGTAATTTGCTAATAACATCTCCAAATGGGTGTCTAAAATTAATACTTGGTTTCATGTTTGGAGAAGAATGTAACAAAGAAATGAAAAGAGGGGGAAAAAAAAAGTGGTTGCCAGTTGAAACAAGACAGAAAAAAGAAACAGTGGCTTACATCTTTGGGCGATAGCTTAAAGACGTTCCCGCCAATTGTGAAGGAAACACTAGGCATCTTAGATAGACTGTTACAGTCCACGGACGATTGTCCAACTGGATTGGGCACTTTGTCGCAGAGCTGTATGAATATAGTGAGCATAGGATGTAACAACTGTTGTTTCCGATTTTCTTTCGTAGTAGAATTTATTTAATGAGAAACACAAACCAACCTCATTCACATATTCCAGTATACGCTCTTGTGTCTGATTCTGTTTCAGCTGGTTCTGCATCCACACAACTGTCATCTCGCAAGCTGAGCACATAGCGGCATCATGTAAAATACCAGATGACCTGCCCATGCTCTCGTCGACGACGCTCTTAATTCCCATGCTGGATTATGAAATCAGGTATTTTAGTAAACAGGCAAATTTGAAGCGATCATGTGTCATCTGTATCTTAGTTTCTTAAACCAACCTCACACCACGAGTTCCATCAAACGTACACAATCCGACTTGGGAGCAAACCTTCTTCGGTTGAGCCTGAACAAGACGATATATAACAAACTGAGGAAGTGCACGAGTAAACAGAGAGGACATAAAATTCTCTCTTTTTTCCATTCACAGCATCATAAGACAGTATATATTTACCTCTGCTAGTAAGAGATCCATAATTGTTGACCCATATTGTGAAACAACGGCTTTGCATTCCTGGCTAACAACTCCATCGGCACCAATCTCATGGTTTATCATGGTAATAACAGACTGGGGAGAAGAATGATATATGAATGATATGTATGTGTCCCCCAACTTGAGCATCAGCAGTTCAAAATTTTAAAAAGTCTAATATAAGTGAACAAACAAGATTGAACTTTCTAAAGACCTTCGTGGATCTTTTTCTGTGGTATGTTAAGCTAAATTTCGAAACAGAACCATACATTGGATTGCAAAATGATACTGACAATGATATAAATTACCGAGGTAACTAATTACCCACTGATCAGTCAAACACTAGCTAAACATAAGGATTAACAAAATTAACCTGTTCACAGTCTCCACTGACAGTATGATACTACATTCAATTAGCCTAACCATACTCCGGTCAACATTCTACTATTTGAATTCTAACATATAAACGAGGGGGGCAAAACATGGTTTTCCCTTATTGAGGGTATGAACTACATGTGCGACGGTATCATGACCCCTGTCATGTGTATAATACAACACTGGTAACCTGAGTGTGGCAAGGAAGCTTACCGTAGGGCCTGTCAAGAGAGATGTTCCAGAATCTGCAATAGCTGAGCAGCCTTTGCCGCAATATCCTGGTAAGAAAAAACAACATTCATTGAGAAGACTGATGATACTCTGATGATCAAGCTACTGATAGTTCTTTTGTTTTGGTGGGATTAGAGGCCATTAAGCGGAAACTGAGCGTACCAGTTGTCTTATCGCCAATAAGAACCTCGCCCATATCGAACTGTCCATACGATAGACGAAAAAAAGGCATGAGAAAATGTTCAAAATTTAACCTGAATTCTTACAAGATTGATTTTTCAGTTGCCAACCTGCCAATATCCCTTCTGAGTCACAGGAACATATGTATGCTTGCCCTTGAAATGGTTTGGATCTACCCCACCGAAGACAATTTCACCCCCTTCCTCGTCTTCCACATTCCGATTCATCCAAAATGAAAATACTTGTTCCTTAACAAGGCTTTGTTTAACCATGTTGTCCCTGCAACGGGATACACCAACTCAGTCTTGAAGGTCAATGGAATTCTGATCAAACCAATCATAAAAATTACACACTTTGAAACAAGCTGGAGCTTACCATACAGGGACAGATCCTCCAACGGAAATCTCTTTGAACCCAAGTCCTAGTATACCATCGAACTTGGCAGCCAAGAAGGTGACACCAGGTTCCTTAGTAGCCTCGATAAAGTCCTAATGATTTAGAAGCTATAAGTAAACTTCTCGTCATAACATTAATTTCACCTGGAAGTTTTCAAGAAATGCTACCTGAGTTTTAACAACTAAGTCACCCACTTTAACACTGTCACTACTGTAGAATCCTGAAATAGCTCCAGTGCCATATTGTATAGCAGCTTCAGTACCTGCATGACACAGAGTGCGGAACAGTATATTAGTTAGAACAAGCTTCAAGTATAATGTCAATAAAGCAAGTCCCAAAGAAATTGAATTTTATTTGGGCTTGCCAAGTGTGGAGCCTCAGATTATAGAAATGCTCAACCCGTAACCGCTGGACAAAGGATCATAAGCATTTTGAGCAGCTGAATAAGGAATACTCTTTTAAAATTTATAGAAGACTCTACAATCTTTTAATATTGGCTTGAATGAGTCCATGATTATGTATGACTCTGTGAGGTATTTACTACCCTAATCACATAATCAAGCTGATCTTCAGATTCATATGAACAGTAAACATATCACTGCATGGTACTCAAAGAGCATACTGCACTCATGTAACCACATACTACAAATGAATTTCTAAAAGAAACAACAGGCAGAAGTAGCTACCCACCATTTTTCTTATAGGTTTTGGACTGGCTTGACTTATATTTTGCATGGAAATAACACGGAACCTGCTCAAGGAATCATCAAAACACAAAACCATGTCAGAACTCAGAACTCTGTAAAATATTAGAATAAGGGGTTATTTTAATGTGTAATCAGCGTACCGAGAAGTAGCACTTTGAAGATGGTACCCACAGGTTAGAACTGCCCGTGTCAAAAATCACAGTGAACTTCTGAGGAGGAGTGCCAATACCAATCTCACCAAAATACTGAGCATCCATGTAGTTCTTCAATGCGACTATATCAGTATCCTGGGATGCCCCAAGCTCGCCATTGCTGTACCTACCAACCGAGGTTCTCTGCGAGGCAGCTTCTTTACCACCAAGGCGAGCAGCAAGCCGGTTGTTATCATCAAACTTTATCTTCTTCAGTCCAATCCTCACCAAACCATCATCAGATGACGAAGAACCCAAGTTCACCAGCAACAATGAGACAAAAAGTCCCTGCAATATGTTCCCCAGTTTGTACTCCATGTTTAACTACAAAACAAAACCCATAAAACTGGTCAATAATAAGTAAAAAGTTGGATCATTCACCATCATTATAAATCCACCATTTAAATTACACATTCAGCAGAAACTCAATTATCCACGTTCCTTACATTCATCTGCATTCATTGACTCCGAAACACAATTTCAGAAAATGAGCCCGAGACTCCCTAATTAGTCCACACCAAATTTCAACCCCATTAATCACCCAAAACAAGGAAGAATTTACTAGACCAGAAATGCAATTCCCAATCAGCAAGAAGGACAAAAAAACCATCGAATCACCAAATAGAGAAGATTGAAAACGTCGTACCGCATACCAAAATCATTAAAGAATCATAAATGGCAGTTACAAATCGAAACCTAATATCACCGAGTTAATCCATACATCGTTCAACGCCAGCTTTTGCATAAACATCAATAAAGCACCCAAATCAAAAAAATTAAACATCACGACCATATCGGCACCATAAGCTACTGGATACAATCATTTTCCAACATGCAAACCGATCATCAAAATCAGCGCAGGCGACGAAAAATAAACCAAGATCAGAAACGAAAATTAGAGGAGATGAGCTGCTCACTGAGTCGCGCAACCGATCGGCGGAGGAGAGGAGAGGAAAGTTGAGAGAAATCGGTCGAGAGACGATCGGTATAAATAGTGGCGTAACTCCTCCGAAAAACTGAACTCAGCTCTCCTTGAGCTTTTTGCTTTTACTTATTTAGACATTAATGCGGTATTAATATTAACCGTCAGATCAATCTGATATGTCGAATCTGAGCCGTTGATTTTGCGTGCTGGCTCGATGTATGAATGTCTCGGTATCGGATGACTGCCACGTGGATAAAGGTTGTTTAGGGGGAGATCGGACGGCGGCGCTGATGTTAACAATACGACGTCGTGTAAGGTAACAGAAAAGGCGTTGTTGAGGCGTGTCAGCAAAGGAATAATATTGTTTAATATTTGGGTTTTTGGCATGTCGTCACGCGAAAGTCTTTCTTTAGCATTCAAGATTGCACAAGCACAACCTCTTTTGGTGTTGGTTTTTCAGCTGGCGTGTTAGTCGGGTGGTTCATCTAGTGACCCGACCCGACCAGGATTTGAAGTTAACGTACGGAACTCAATCACTGTTGTTGTGGTGTTGATGTTGTGCTGCGCTACTGTTATCGTTGTTGCTGATGAAGGAACTGATGGCGGCGGCGAGGGCTGCGGCGATGGAGTCGGTAAAGGAAGCATCTTGGGAAATTTGGAGGCTTGAAAACATAGACTGGTTGAGTGCTTGAGTGAAGATTTGAGGTGGGGCGTTGGTGATGAATGGGAGAGAAGGCAAGGATTGTGGAAGGATTTGGAGTTGGGGATGTTGTGTTTGGAGGTGTAATGAGCCTGGTGCTGTGTGGGTCAGGTCGAGTGTGACAGTGGGGAAGGGAGCTGATGCAGAGATGCAGGCCATGCTTGATGAGCTTGGCAGCATTGTTGTGGCTAGAAAATTTGGGTTTATTAAGGCGTCTGGGCTTGACATGGAGCCAGAGAGAAGCATGGTGGCTGCTGATGTGGTGGTAGACGCCATTGGGATTGCGGCCGGTGGGAGTGGATGGTTGTGGTTGCCTTCGTACGTTGTGATGAGAATGGTTCTGTCCTCCGCACAACGTTGAATCTGAGAATGTCAGTGTCAGAGTTGCATCACATTGTTAAAGCTTCAATACCATGTTTTGAAATCTGTAGAAGAAGGGATTGGATGAGGGGTTACTTGTTTGCGAACTGGGCAGCCGACCGCCATGGTGCAGCGATAATAAGCTCTCGGACAGGGGTTTCCCTTGGCCATCTTTTGCCCGTATTTTCTCCATTGGCATCCATCAGGGATCTGTAGGAGTATAAAGTGCAAGCAACACTTGAGTCCAACATCTTGAATCTGTAAATATGTAATGTGTGTTTGCAGATGCTTAAAAACACCAAGCATATGCTCACCATGGGAGCTTCGGAACGGGCACGGACAGAGACACGGGCTTTCCTCATCGTAGCTTCTGAAGACTGCTGATCAATACTAGCCTTGGCAGTGTTAGTATTCATATTGTTACCAGGTTTTGCAGTCCAAACTAGTGTGCCAGAATCAGGACTCTCATAGCTTAAATTCAGCCTTTTGCTTCCTCTGGGATCATCCAGATCGATTTGCTCATCACTTTGCAGCTTGTTCTCATCACCTCTTGGCCTCTTTCCTGCTGATTGAGGTGATCCAGACTTATTCCTCTTATCTGATGAAGAATGAGACATCACCTCATCCCTCTCAGCAACTGAACCATCTCGGCCAATCTCCAAAAACTGCCGTGGCTCAACCAGTCCATCAGCCTTAGCCCCATGTCTCTTCCCCACATTCTGAATCCAAATTGCCACAAACACATTAAAATCTGACCACACCAACTAGGTTACATCCAACCACAGTTTCCTTACCTCGTGGTCATCACCATGACTCGACCGCTGCCTCATCAGGGACTTGATATGCAACTCAAGAGCCTGGTAGTTACTGCTCACATGACTCAGCATCTCCTTCAGCTTCACATTCTCAGCACTCATGCGCCCAAGCTCCATCTGCAACTGTGAAAGCTTTAACAAACCAAATAGAAACTCCATCAGCTCATCCTCAAATATTTAACACCATGCAAGTGTTACTCCAATGCTCATCACCGGGCCTCATCCCTGTTTAAAATCAGAGATGCTCGTACCTCAATCGTCCCTGGCTTCTCATTCGATCCCAGCGCAGAGCTCCCATTATTCAGATTCAGCCCCGTCTGCACAAGAACATCAAACAACTAAGGATGAAAAATTCATCACCAAAAAGTTGTAATCCATACAAATCAATAATTTTATCATAGAAATTATTCTCTAAAATTATATAAGAAATAATGAGTAGCGCTCACATTGACGTCAAGTTCACGCGGCGGCGCAGCCGCAGCCTCGCCGTGAGAATTCTCCACCTTGACGACCTCAACGTCGTCGTCGCGTGACTGCAACAGATCATCATCACACCTCTTCTCCGAGAAAAAATCCACAATATCAACTCGCCTAACACTCTCATCATCATCATCATCACGACTCTGATCAACCAACACGATCTCCAGCGCGTTACTATTCCTGATCGGAATCATCTGACCACCGCTACAGTAATTTCTCAAAATCGGAAACGAATTGAGCACAGTCGGCTCATCGTTGCCGTTGCTGTTCCCGCAGAAGGAGTAGTAGTTACCAGAATCAACGACTCCCGCACTCCATCCCGGTCTCATCTCCATCGATGAATTGATTAGTCTGAGCAGAAATCTGTACGTGAATTTGTAAACGTAATTCGAGACTGGACCGGAGATCAGTGGAGCGAACCTCGCGTCATTTGACTGAGATGAGATGAAGAAAACTGATCAAAGGACGACGACCGAGTAACAATGGCGAGGGCTAGAGAGAGAAGCCTGCGAGTCGAAGTCCAAGCCTTCTACTGCTGCAACGGACTCGCCTATAAAAACGTGCGGCAAGTTTCCGCAACGACGTCGTTTTTAATATGGTTAATTACATTCAATGAAACTTATTGGCTTCATTTAATTAATCAACTTTTGTATTTGTTAGACTAACGTGGCGAGTTTCTATTGGTGTAACTAGTTAAACAAATTAGGTTCTTTATTTAAGTTGGTTATTGACTTTGATGACAGAGCATGACATTTTTGTCTGGATTTGCACGTTTCGCTGGTCGACCATTCATTAATATCGAATCATTTTCATGTTTAATAAATTAATTTTTGATTAATTTTTCATTTCACAAAATCAAAACCTAAATTAGGGTTTGCTCAAGATGAAGACGATAGAGGATTGTAACCTGAATCGTAGTATAGTTTCTCACTACAAAATGCAGAAACAAATATTCGAAAATCAAATTCGATACTAAAGGCATAAGAAAGATTCAACCAACGGTGTCTCGCATAACGTTTTGGCAGACATATTTTTATTAAGAAATGACTACAATTAGTCTCTGTTGAAAATCGTAATGATCATGAACGATCTCATTTGTTTGTGGGTTTGTTTTAAAGAACAAGGGTCGAGGAGATGTGTAAACACATTGAACAATTAGGTTAGAAAAAGCAAGAGAGAAGGTTGACTAAGATTTGATGATTCGTTGACTTAATTGATTCCACTAAGACGTATCAAACTTAGTTAAAAATTTGAAGCTTAATATAGTGGAGAAAAGACTCTATCAAATCTCATATGTTTAATTACGTACTTGGGAGGCGGCACTGCCGACACATTATTGACTAAAGCCAGCTATTAGCATTACATTAGTCTCAAGTAACTACTAACGTGTATAGTTAATGAACAAGTATTTTGACACAAGATCCAAAAAGACAAGATAGAGCTTCACGCCCTTAAAATAGGTTAGGGTTAGGGTTAGGGTTAGGATTATGGTTGTTTGTTACATAGCATATTCTTAGACATCAAGAAATCACAAGCCAAGTGCACAACTAAACTCCATCGACGTATGATCTATTGATAAAAGGGACGTCAATCATATCAGCGAATAGAATTTAATTCTATAGAATGAGAGTAGGGGATCTGATGGGATGAGAATAGAAATTCTTGATAATATGCATTCACTATATATATAGAGAGAGAGTGTTTTTTGTGGTGCCATCCAATGAGATAATCTTAAAATTGAACTCACTCCAATTTGCTCCTAGAAGTTGAAAATGGTAGCTTGAGATTGGTTTGACATTTAGGGTTTAGGAAAAATTGAGAACACAAAAAAAGAATTGAAAATTTGGTCAATATGTTTATGTTTTAAAATAAATATTATTTTTGGAGTGGGTTTTAAATGGACTACAAAAATAGGCTGAATTCCATCACCTTATTGGGCCTCCTCTAATAAGCCCATTTAACTCTCTCTCTTGTTTTTTCTTAAATTCCCACTACAGCTCCTGCTGATTGTCATTAGACTTTATTGGATAATTAGTCGATGAGATGTTAAATGTCCATTTTGACATTAAACCAAGCCATGATTGGCTAAAATTGTTGATTTGATCTTTAACTTTCACAAATTTTGTAGAAGTCGATATATGGGTGAAAAACTTCACTCCACATATATAGAAAATCGAGTTAATATTAATTTTACCACGGGTAATTTAATCAAAATCAACCGAACATTTATTATACCATAGAATAAAAGACTATGAAACACATATCGACCGATCGAGTAAGTCTCCACTCGTATATGGCATGGTTTATCAACATGTAAATTAACATAACCCTATATACATTACTTAGTTTATAGAAAGCTCAAAGGAATTATTTGTCCAATACGGCGTCGTTTGAGCTCGTTGTTGTCTCATGCATAGCTGCACATCCCATAACGACATGTCTTCCCTTTGTCGCACCTCTTGCCACATCCACCACAGTTTTTCTTGTCCCTCTGAACATTCACGCACTTCCCTTTGCAGCAGACTTCCGAGTATTTGCACCTCTGGCCGCACTTTCCGCAGTTGACTCGGTCTTTATCGACGTTGACGCACGTCTTCTTGCAGCAGTCCCGGCCAGGACTGCCGGCCACCCGACACACTCTAGGATACTTGTCGCAGGTCATCTTACGTTGGCCTCCTGCCAGCATCCTCCCAGTCCCTCCGATGAGTCCAAACCCTAATTCCCCTTTTTCATGATCCTCAGCCTCGCCAAACCCTAAATCGGCCAAAGACATGTTTGATGACAACATCATCACCAGAATCGTCACAGTGAATAAGCTGAAGATCACAGACCTCATCGATGACTGCAAGCTGATATTTTGAACCCTAGAGAGAGGATGGCTGCAGGGTAACGCTAGAGAGAGAAGAACTAGGGTTTAGTTACAGAGTTTAGGAGTTCATGGCCGTGTGTATTTAACTATTTATAGAGGGCGTGTTTCATTTTGCAGTAATCAGATATGCTTAATTATTCTGGTATAAGTTTGATTTTAGTAATTTGTTTCCACCGTACAATTTTAATCCAAAATACATATAACAGAAGTGATCATAAGAACCCAATAACCAGAGAATGTTAACTACACGTCTGTGCTGCTGAGTGATTGTTGTCAGCAGGATGAGTGGGATGGTCTTCCTTAAAAAATTTAAGGTTCAACGCGGGCTATGTTTGTATTTATTCAAGTAAATACAACGATTGTTAGGCCCTTGTAGAAAATATAAATTCACAAATATGCCAAACTTGGGTGACAAGAATTCCCAGGTTACATAATTCTCTAGCAGCCAAATTTAGTCCATTGGAAAACCCTAAACCCTATTTACACACGACTTCAATACCATACACAACTTTGTTTTTACACTAGAATTTAATTTGATTATTTAAATAAAATATTTAATTAAAACCCTATTGCCTCCTTTTTCATCACAGCATTACTATAAATATATATACATTCTTACTCAATATGAAACAATTACAAATTAGGATCTCAAACTAAATAAGAAATGACGGACTAGCCGGACCATCTCGATTTCCGATATGAGCTAATTGTAATCGTTTCTTAATAAAAATTCGCCCGCCAAAGACTCTGCGAAGAAAATTCAATTTCTATATCAAAAATTCGCTACAGATCTCTTAAACTAAATGGTGCAAAGCCCAGAAAATCCTCCAAAATAACTTCTGTAGAATCTTTGGACTTCTAAGCTACTTAATTAAATAACTATAATGGCAGTTTCTCCTTCGAATTTTCCAGGTATGTTAGTTAGGGAAGCACTTTAATTTGACTTATTTAGTTATATATAGTCAGCTAAATATAAAACTAAGCTGTTAATTAGTTAGAATGGTAGAATGAATTTTCGTGGAGTACGAGGTATGCACCCCACAAGTTTTGACCCAATATTTGACTTGGAGAAAAGAGAAGAAAATATGACTATCTCCTTTATAATCATTGTGCAAAAACCCTAATAAGGCATGGGTGTGTAGTTCGAATAGAGCCTTACATAGGATATGGAACTATCGACAACACTATTTATTTGGAGACAAAAATTATCTTTTGTCTCACAGAAGCCTTTGACGGACGGATTTTTGTTAAGAAACGATTACAATTAGCCATTGCCGCAAATCGAGATGATCCACCTAGTCCGTTATTTCTTCTTTTATTTGGAATCCTCATCTGTAACAAACTTTGAAATCTTAAATAAAGTATTGCAAAGCTGTTTTCCTTTTTTCTTAGATATTAATTTAGAGATACTTAGTTATTATTCAATCACGTGGTCATATCTAATTGAATGAAGAAAGAGAGATAATGACGTCATTCATTTATTTGATATATTATACTGATAATAACCTGTTTGTTTTTAATGTCGACAACCTTCGACATATAATTAATAAAAAATAAAGTAAGTATTCATAAACAACGGATTCAACTTAAAAATTATATTTAATGAATAATAGATCGACCAATCAAAGCAATGACTATGCATGTTGCAAAGTGTGACAAAGGTCCATCAGGGGTAGTCTAATGGTAAAAAAGACGTCAAACATTTCAGCGACTAGATGATGACATTTGCATCGTTTATTAGCCATATATGCATCGATCTGTTTCTAATCGATCGATTTGAGGAATTCAAGCATAGCTGCACATTCCATACTGACATTTACGCCCTTTCCTGCACTTGGTGTTGCATCCTCCACAATGCTTGTTATCCCACTTAGGGTTCACACACTTGCCCTTGCAGCAGATCTCGGAGTACCTGCACTTGTGCCCGCACCGTCCGCAGTTGACTCGGTCTTTATCGACGTTGACGCACTTCTTCTTGCAGCAGTCCCGGCCAGGACTGCCAGCCACCCGACACACTCTAGGAAACTTGTCGCATGTCATTTTCTTGTGTTGGTGATCGTGGTGGTGGTGATGATGATGGTGGCTGAGTAACAACCTCCCCGGCCGGTGAAGACCCGGCGAGACTTCTTCGCCGTCCTCGTCCGATTCTCTGATGGAAAACGGAACTAACTCTTGACCTAACGCTGATACGGCTAAGGACATTGACACAACAATGCCCAACACTACCCAAAACCCTAGAAACTTCATTACAATACAAATTTTAGTTACTTGAAGCTCAAGTAAACCCCACAAGCTGCGCTGCGCCGCTCTTATGTTGTTGTGTTGTGTGAGATTAGAATGGATCAAATGGGTGTCCGTTCATGGGACTTGATACTGCATATTTATAGGCGTAAAATGCAGAGAGAGAAGGACATCAAAATGGTCGGAGTATGAGGAGAGAAAGTCCTACAAAGGACACACGTTTTTGGGCTGACTAGGAATGTAGGACAATGATGAGTTAGTGGAATGGTCTCTAACTAATTGTCCCGATTTGTAAAAATTTTATTGAGTAGAGTCACAAGAAAGTTAGGCTATTATTAGACCAAACTCAATTGGATATATGTAGACGCAATAGTTGTCAAAACCCTAAATTGAATTTGCTTCTTGTACTCTTCGTTTATTGACAAGTGTAAATTTTTGTTTAAGGGGACAAGTGGCCACTAGGGGATGAACTAATAGTGTGAAAATTATTTGTTTTTATTGAAAACTGATTTAGGGTTTCTGACTTCTCATTTCATTTAATACATATTTATTCAGAAAATTACAAATGAATATTTAGATATTTATTTGCCATTTGCCGCATGTCACGGTACCATTTTTGTATGAACAATGTTTATATTTATCCTAGATATCATTTCAATGAAAATGTCATTCTTATACATAAAGATAAAAAAAAATGACCCTTTTCATATCTGTATTAACTTCTCTCTTAGCCCATCAGATCGTGGTCTAGTGGCAAAAGGGACGTCAAACATCTTAGCGAATTTAATTTTTTCTTGATGGGGTCGGAGCAGGAGCTCTGGGTATAATAGAAAAAAACTTCTATCTTAATTTATTCACCATTTTTATGGCCAAATGCCATAAGTGTAATAATTTCCCTCACGAAATTCATAAATTAAATAAAAAATCGTATTAAAAGATAAACCACAATATTATTTGTAATTGTCCAATGATAACTCAACATTTTTTCTTGAGCATTAAATTTCACACAACAAATTGATAAATAAAACGACGCCGTTTCAAACTCTGACTAGTGCGCATAGCTGCACATCCCAAAACGACAATTACGTCCCTTCCCACACTTGGTGTTACACCCTCCACAGTTGTTTTTGTCCGACATAGAATTGATGCACTTACCTTTGCAACAAGCCTGCGAAAATTTGCACTTCGTTCCGCATTTTCCGCAGTTTGCGTTGTCCGTCGTCATGCTGACGCACTTCTTCTTGCAGCAATCCTTTTTGGTGCTTCCCTTGGCGCGACAGACTTTAGGGTTCTTGTCGCACGTCATGCTTTTTGCTGGCTTCTTGCTGCTGCTCAGGAACCTCCCAAATCCTCGTAGGAACGAGGGCGTGTCGTCAACATCATCATCTTCACTTTCACCGAAATTCTCAGTCGGGTCTGGCATCTGAGTTTCATCGAGATGATCAGACTCGTCCGATGAATCGCGCAGGGTTAGGGCTTCAGACTCTCGTGCCGATATGGCTAATGACATTGCTAGGACAATGCATAGTACGAGGCACACCATGGAGGACTTCATCATCAAGGACACTACCTGCTCTAGGGTTTTTTGTCTTGATGATTGAAACAGGCATGCTAGCTAGGGTTTTATAAACTTCCCCACGGACATGTTTTTTTCCTAACCCTAACATTATTGGAGGCATGAAAGAGTCTACACGAAGCATGTCTTGAAGAACAAAAAGACTATCACTCCCCACACGTTCATCTGCCGACATTAATGCAATTAATTTGTCCTCTACTTGCATGGATTTCTATTATTTTGTCTTTTGTCTCGTCAGAAGAGTTTGGCAGACGAATTTTTATTAAGAAATGACTACAATTAGCTCCTGCAGCAAATCGGGATGATCCGGCTAGTCCGTCGTTTCCTCTTTTATTTGGAATTCTCATTTGTAATTGTCTCTTACTCAGTTATAAGAATAAATATATATTTAGTATTAAGTAAAAACAAGTGATAAATTACTCTTCAAATATAAATTTTTTGAAGATTTTAGCATTTCAAGTTAATATCTATCAGATTAAAAATATTTATTAAAACGATGTAATTTCGACTTAATGTTAATAAACTGCAAGGCAATAATGTCAAAAAATGGATAAGAGTTTTAAACATATATAGCTGTTGAGTTGACTAGGTTTGAAGAAAGTCTATTATATTCATGATGACGTTGTTGGATTTGTTTTGTACATGACTTTAATTATTTATCAATATTGAAATTAATCAATTTTAAAAACAAGGAAAGGTTGCTCAAGCTACCATGGTTGATGCCACGATCCAAATAGTTTATTAAGTTTGATAGGACATTCATGTCTGATAATTTTTTTGTTTTTTGGAGATGTCATTTTCTTAATTTTTGATTTGTAAAATGATAAAGATCTATATATTGTTTAGTGGTCGATACTTTTTTGACGAATCGTCTTTGTCAAAAATGGTTTGTCCCCAATTTCCTCAAATCAGATTAACAAGCTTGAACTTTTCTCCTTATTCCACACTTTCTCTCTAAGTAGTCGCTTTTGACATGAATGACTTTCCCTGAAAACGTCATGAGGATCAGCGTTAACTAAACAAATCCACGATGATATATTTATTTTTATATAAACTGCATTTTGTTAAAAATGTGACAAATTGGAATGGGCCTCTTCCTTAGGTTGACATCCAAAGCCCATTTTTAGTATTTATTTAAGCATTTATTTATTTATTTTTGATAGTTTGGAAATTGTGTCATGGATTTATGGACCTCACTCACTTTATGATGCACCAAAAACATGCAACTTAAGTTGACTTACAAATTTACACAAGATTTTGGCTTTATTTAAATTCATTAGTCAAAGGCTTCCAACCATTAAAATATCGTTTTCCACCAACTTTACAGATTTACACAACTCCATTTTTTGGATTGAAAAAAGAAAAAAATGATGAGTGAAAAAACCGAATTCCTTATAACTAAATTCTATACAGTCATTATAACATGACTAAATAGAATTTATTTATTACTTCTTATAACTCAATATGAGACAATTACAAATGAAAGATCGTCAAAAAACTGATACATTAATTTTAACATTACTGTTCTAGATCCAATCAGCATATATGCTAAATGATGTCAATAAATTTGTGCTAAATTTAATAGGTAACATTTTTGATACCCAATTACAAAAAAAAAAAAACAAAGAATAAAAAATCATATGACTCTGCGCCAGTAGACCTCTGCGTTAAACGACGTCGCTCCGTTCAAAAATCAGCGTAGCTGCACATCCCATAGCGACATGTCTGGCCGCTGCCACAGCTGTTGTTGCATCCTCCGCAGTGCTTCTCATGCGACCTCGGATTGACGCACTTTCCGTTGCAGCACACGTGCGAGTACTTGCACTTTTTTCCGCATCGGCCGCAGTTCCGCTTGTCGGTCAGGAGATTCACGCATTTCTTCCTGCAGCAAGACCTGCCCGGGCTGCCCGCTGCGCGGCACACTCTAGGGTTCTTGTTACATGTGTTGTGTTTTCTGTGCCGGTGGCCGTGTTTATGGTGGCTCGCTAGTAGCAACCTCCCTGTTCCTCGGAGGAATGTCGGCGCTTCAAAACCCTCACCCTCGTCGTCATCTTCATCGTTGTTGCCTTCGTCATCATTGATGTCGTCAGATTCCTCACTGTCCAGGTATGATGATTGATCATCCTGGTCTTCATCCTCCAACTCCTGAATCTCTTCTTGGATTTGTGTTGCTATTGCTGACGTCACGAGCAGCAGAACTAAGCCGGCCAGGATGAGTAAAACCCTGATGGATTTCATGGCGACTGTTGCACGTTTTGAAAGATCTCTAGGGTTTTTTTTTTTTTTTGCGTAGATAGGGTTTTTAGAGAGATGTGAGAGCTCTGAAGATGTTGAGTTGATGAGAGAATGGATGTGCTTGCATATGCATATATATACTCATCCATGTGTATGCTATAACACATATATATTATATTGAAGATTGACACATGAAGAAGAGAAGATATGTGCGTGTAAGACTAGTGATTTAGTTAGTGGAGTGGTCCAACTCAAGGGGCGAGGTATGTACTGTTTTCAATAGAGTACATAAAGGTGTACAAGTTAGGCTCTCATTCATTCTTTGGCGTGTGTCAATTTAAAGTCCCCTCAAAGACGTCAAACATTTCAGCGACTAGAGTTCGATTTTTGATGATCCCAGAACAGAAATTCTGATGGGGGGTTGCGATAGAATAGGAAAAAAACCAATAATCCAAATTATATTGTGTTCTAAACACCATAATTACCCTTTGCACATAAATAAAGTAACAAACATCAATCAATTCGATCGAGAAATTTAATTACATGTGAACATTATAAACCGTTAGCCATTTGAACAACGAGATGAATAAAAAATATCAAGCATTGATTAAAGGTTGGGTTAGAGTTCATGACATCATATTATATACATAGTTTATTATGGGAGCTTAGGTGTGTCATATGAGTGCTAAATATACTTAATTAGGCAGTTTACGTGTAATTGGACCGATTAGCGCGTAATCATATATTCATAAGTCAATATTTTCTCTCTACTTGACTATCTGAGTTTCTTCATTCCACACATGTTTGATTCAAGCTTTGAGAGCTCATTTTAAAACTAAGTTCCTCAATTCAACCTACTTGTAGTATTTCTAGGGTTTGATTTTATGAACATTTGCTTGCTTATTTGACTTGTAGCATTTTATTGAAAACAAGCATTTGAAGCAACTTGGGGAGTTGACTCACAACTCACACACCACCAAATCTTCAATAAAGGGTGTGCATAGTATCTTGCCAAGGTTGCTATGTCCTTCTCCTTTGACATTATAGTTTGTGTTAGGCCATTTTCCTTGTGTATATGCACCAACTTTTGGGGTCACTTTCAATACATGTATATATACATACATATACACACATTCTCAACTCCAAATTTTGTAGAGGAAATTTTGGTATGATGTTACAAGAAACATGTAAGGATGAGTCTAAAGACTATCTATTATGACCTCTAGCAAGCAAGCCTCTATAATGAATGTGACCTTTCATTCAAAAATTCAAAACCCTACCCTTATCTCAAAGTTATCCAATCTCTCAAAACATATTCTTAGAGCTATATCATTCTCTCAAAAATATTATCGAACTAACACGCTTTTTTATAAGAAAATTATCTCGTATACCAGATACGTCAAGATTTAGATTTATGGCTCGTACCGAATGATTTTGATCTACTAGTTACTATGTTAGTTATGAGATTTAAAATGGCTCTTCCATCCACCAAAAGCTTGATATAAAAACTTCAGCATGGTCCCTCATTCATACATTTACACCACCAAAGTACTTGTCTAAAAAGATTTTTTTGAACTGTCACACGTCAGAACTTTAGTACATAGCTGAATCCAGTCCCAACAGAACAAGGAGAGAGCCGTTCTCGAAAATTACATCGGAGTCCTCAAACTTTTTAAATTACGACAAAATCAAAATAATATAAAATTGAAGGACAATAACATGTAAAATCAAAATAATCGAAAATTACATCGGAGTCCTCAAACCAGCTGCGAATCTTGCGTGTTTCGACGGCTCCACGTGGAGAAGCTATATTTTTGTCCACGTCAGACTCGGTTACCGAGAAGCGGGTTGGCAAGTGGGTCCCTGAAAACCACATATGTGCCTTCGTTAAACCACGGGCAAATGGGTCGGCCAAACGGGGCGGGTCAACGGGGCGGGTACCGGAAAACGGGTGGGCGAGTTCATGGGCCGTAAGGGTGGCTGGTTCGTTGGGACTTAAAAGTGGGCCGGATCTAGGTTTAGGCCCATTTACGAGTGGGCCGTGTAACATCCAGCAGCAACAAGTTTAGGAATAGTCTTTAAGCATCAAAACGGTGACGTTTTATATTTGTTACTGTTGGGGGCACAAAGACATTACTAGCGGCTTTCCCTGTACTTTTATTTATATTGCATCTGAATTTAAACTGGTACGACGTGTGACCGTGTAAAGCTGCATTCAAGGTGACAGTAGAGGGCTGCCTTCTTTGAGAAGCACGAAAACACTGCCGGCGTCCCCTCTCGAGACCCGGAGATCTTCATCGAGGTAAGTAGTGAGTAGCCACGACTCGGCCTTGCTGCCGGAGATGGGGATCTTTAAAGGTGGACGAGTAGAGATGCTCTTCACCACTGAGGAAGCTGTGTCTTGGACTGATGAAATGATTCCCTTAAAAGGAGTGAGATCGATTTTTTGCCCGAAACATTCAACCTTCTCTGGTAATTCTATGGAGTCTGTCAGCTGCGGTGTTCCGATAACCCCTTCCTCAAACTTGATCTGCGCATAAGTTACAACAGAGTCAAACTACCTAAAATCTATTCAAGCTATTTAGGATTGTGTGATACTTGAAATGTTATTGATTTGATGATGACAAACCTGAACGCGCTTGGGGCTTCTGACTTCAAACTTGGCGTTGGTACTAATTGAAGTAGTGGTTAATGGACCTGCAAACTGTACTGAGTTCTGGACAGTGAAGTTCTCAGAGTCGATGGTCTGAGATATTTCCTCCACCTTCACCAACGGAAGTGTTCCACTAGACAGCAATGGGAACAAACCCGTAAATGATGTGTACCTGCAACGACAAAACCAACCCTCAATACACTAACAACCAAGACAGATACCATCCTCCACAATCAAAAAAAAAAAAACTCAAGTTCAGAATCTTAACAAACAAAACGAAGTTGTAGTAAACTCCTCGCAAAACGTCAATAACCACCTCACAAGAAACATACAATAATCGCACGCTCGCAAACAACCAATCCTGCCCTAGCAACCACATCATCAAACTAAAACTCCCTCCAACTCCTAACAACATGTAACAGCAGGATGATACCCTCGGGCTGAATACACAATTCGGAAAATAATCATCCAGCATTAGTTTCGGTAGCTTATTCCATATCTAACCAAGAAAACAGTCGAAAGTCCTAGACAGCTTTTCGAGCAATGGTTAACTGAATCAATAGCTATCAGGCTAGTTCATCAAAATGAATCCAGAACTTCAAAAATCGAAATCAAGCTTGAAATGCTACCAGCTCTTAAAGATCCTAACAGTTTACAAGGCTGCATTTTCCATAATTTTCAGTTAATTAATTTCAATAAAATTTGAAAAAAGATACTCAGAAAACCGCTTACGCTAAAATCCATTTGCCGTTGAGCAAAGGCAAAGCCTCAGTCGGCGCCGGCGTCGGATTCAACGCCTCCAGCTGCGTGATGAGCTCCACAATCTCCGCCCGAGTCTCGCTCGTGGCCTTCAATCCACGATCAGTCCCGTAGAACGAATCCACCAACGCCTTCTTCAAATCAGCAATCTCGGGCGACGACGACGACTCGGGTTTCACCTCCACCGCCGTCACAGCCGAAGACGCATCTCCGACTGGATCGTTTCCCCTCTCGTCATCACTCACTGCCCGAACGTCGAACACCGACCTTGATCTCGTCAATCCGCCGGCCAAAAGCCTCAACTTTCCAACCGATCTGGGCCCAATTAGGTTAGAAACAATCGGGGGTTTGAAGGGATTGTAGTTGGGTTGGTTAAGTCTGGATGAGACCGTTAACGCTTTGCATGAGATTTGGCTGAATTGATAAAACAACGCCATTGGAGACTTCGAGTTTCAGCTCCAG
The DNA here is from genome assembly GCA_963678935.1 of Umbilicus rupestris. Classification (NCBI taxonomy): domain Eukaryota; kingdom Viridiplantae; phylum Streptophyta; class Magnoliopsida; order Saxifragales; family Crassulaceae; genus Umbilicus; species Umbilicus rupestris. Next base: position 15,384,388 of record OY787611.1, on the reverse strand, counting down.
AAAAAAGTCGAAGAATACAGAACACACGCATGATCGTGTATATACTGAAAAAAATATCTAAGCGTCAAAATGACATTTCTGTCCAGGAAACATTAAAGAAGCTCCGAGAGACTCTCGCTAAATCGTAAGGGTATTTTCGTCATATATAAATTACAAGCCACTCTCTTTCAACAAGAAGGGTAATTTCGTAATTTTACATGACACACGTGTCAGCACGAGGAACCAGGACTCGATTCGACGCACAAATGTGATGAGGCAACAGACAAGTAATGAAGTAAACCAACTCCAAATCTCCAATGGCGTGAACTGAACTAGAATCTTCTAGAAGCAGTCTGGGTGTGCCACGTGGCGGAACACCACCTTCCCCGGCCAGTCAAACAAAATGCCGGATTTTTTGTCGGACGCGTTGGGGTTAATAGCAGAGGAGCAGGCCGAGTGGCGGAGCCGGCGATGGATGAAGTTCAGGGAGCGGCTGGGATGCTGCGGCGTGGCTTTGGAACAGGAAGATTCTTCAGATTCTCGTCATTTTGTAGACGTGGCTGGTCAATGTCTGATCTTTTTGTCCCTACCAGAAAAACATTGTAGTCAATAGATTGAATGTCTTGCCACTTTTATGAACCGATTTTACACACCCTTTTTCCTTGCTAATCCTGTGAAACTTGATACTTGACAAATCCTTCAAATTCAGGAGCCTGCGAAACAGCATAAGTATTCCACTTGTCAGCTCCTTGAGAAACCACAATACAAGAAAACAGGTTGATATATGCAGTGGTGCAAAACAGGTTGAAATATTTGAGGAACCCTCACCCACCAGAACACAAATAGTCAAAACTACAGATACTCTACACGACCAGAACTTAGTCCAAGATTTCATCAAACCTACACCCCATTCGCATACGAACAGGAAACAATAATTCAGTCTCAATCCGAACATACAACCAAAGACCTTAATCTTGCGCTGCCCTCCTTTCAATACCTGTTCGAATGCTGTTGGCCATTGCGACGCTCCAAGTCTGACAAGCAATGAGCCTACAGAAGGTAAGCCTTGCATTAGCATGGTCACACATGAGAGCAGGTATAACAGAAACATTAAGATGGTAATGACTAGGACAATTTCTTCCTTAACTGCCCCAAATATCATAGTCACCTAGCTGTATTTAGTACGATGATCTCAATAAACATATCTATCAGGATATAGACGGCTAACCAGTAGCTAGTTGTCTATTTACTATTCATACACATGCTGCGAAGAAATATAATGTGATCTCTTCATTGGAAAAATATTTGACTAAATTTTAGTCTCATAGATCTCCTTTTCGCATATGGACAAGAAATAAACACAAGCCTTATCCTTTGCATTATCAGCACACAGGATCAATAATGCTGAAAAAGCTGCAGTATATTTTTCGCACGGATTATGAATTATCCGTCAACAAAAGAAGCACGCGAAACAATACTGAGGGCCAGCCGAGTAATAATACATCAAGCAACAGCATACAAAGTTAGAGTAGTGAATGATCCGATGAGTCAACAAGAGAAAGATGAACATATAATAGAACAACTAAGCACACCGACCAGAAGGGATAGACCCATGAGGAGATTAAAGCAAAAATGGTGTAGTGTGAAAGATTTCGTTCTGAGCCAAATTTGGGCGTGGGTCCTGAACAATGTGCTTGCATACATGAACCGTGAAAGCATGTTAGTGTCATCCCACAGGCACCTAGATTTGGATATGGAGAGATAAGGGTTACCTAATCTTCCCACTTCGTGCAAGGTAGCCTCATCACAGTGGTCGCACTTTTCCTATAAATTGTGCCTTCTGTTGTAGCCAGTCATCACAACCTGCACAATATTTGATCATTTAAGATTAAGATAGATCGATTCAGAAAATATGGCGAGCTTTCCAGTCATCAACATGGAGAAACTCAATGGTGAAGAGAGGACGGCAACCATGGAGAAGATAGACGATGCCTGCAAGAACTGGGGATTCTTTGAGGTAAAATGGTTAAGCAAAACGAAGTAAATATATGCACTTGTTACCTGCATTTGTTTACATGGGTCTAAACTTTACTTTCTGAGCGAGCTGGGCTGTATTTAAAAGTCATTAGTTCCGGGCTGTAGCTGGTGAACCATGGGATTTCACATGACATGTTGGACAAAATGGAGAGATTGACCAAGGAGCATTACAAGCAGTGTCGGGAGCAAATATTCAGGGAAATGGTGGCAGCGAAAGGACTGGAAGCGCCTCAGCCTGAGATTAAAGATGTTGACTGGGAAAGTACTTTCTTCTTGCGCCATCTCCCAGAATCAAACATATATGAAGTCCCTGACCTGGAAGAAAATTACAGGTAAGTGTCCGAACTAAGTAAAAATCCATCAAATGATAAAAGCACACGGCAATGTTCTAATTTACATGGAAATTCAAAACAGGAAGATTATGAAACAATTTGCCACAGAGCTCCAAAAATTAGCAGAACAGCTACTAGACTTGCTATGTGAAAACCTTGAGTTAGAGAAAGGGTACCTTAAGAAAGTATTCTACGGCTCAAAAGGACCAAATTTTGGAACAAAGGTAAGTAACTACCCCCCATGCCCTCATCCAGAGCTGATTAAGGGTCTGCGACCCCACACTGATGCAGGTGGCCTCATCCTGCTTTTCCAAGATGACAAGGTGAGTGGTCTTCAGCTCCTTAAGGATGGTAAATGGGTTGATGTCCCGCCCATGAAACATTCCATCGTCATCAACCTTGGAGACCAACTTGAGGTAATGCATACATACATAATCAAATTGATCCGACCATAATTTCCTTCAGATTTCAGGATTTACCAACTTAATCATGTGCAGGTAATAACCAATGGGAAGTACAAGAGTGTGGTGCATCAGGTGTTAGCTCAGACAGACGGAAACAGAATGTCCATAGCGTCATTCTACAACCCTGGAAGTGATGCAGTCATCTTCCCAGAACCAGCATTGGTGGAGAGAGACCAACAGGAAATCCAAGTATACCCGAAATTCATTTTTGAAGATTACATGAAAATTTACATTCAGTTGAAGTTTCAGGCCAAGGAGCCACGGTTTGAGGCCATGAAGAACATGAAGTCGCCCACTGGTGCTAATCCCGTAGCTACTTCTTAACTTACCTCAAGTTGACAACAAATAAGAGTCGACCTTCATTATGTTACGTTTCAGTATGAATGTCTGCGGCTTGGGCTAATATTATTTCATGATAGTTTTTCCTGATTCTATGTGAGAAGCTTGGTGTTTACAAGAACTTGTCTTGTTGAAGGGGAACGTTCCTAAGTCTAAAGTATGCGTTGTTTTCTAGCTGTTATGCTTTTTTAATAAAATTGTATTTTAACTATTTCGATGGGTTTAGTATAATTTTACACTATCTGATCAGTTAGGTTTAGATCTGAAGTTTCCTCATGCTGCATATATTTGTTTATTAATCATCTTCCAAGGGTTGGGGAACTAATAAACTAGAACTGAAATCATTACTTGACGGAAACAAGGATGGGGTTCATTGTTTGTTAATCTTTGTGCAAAAAGGTAATATCTCAAACCAAATTTGTTACTAAGTTAATAGCACGGTAAGTTGATATTAGCAGGTAATCAAATCCTGAAGTTGACACTTAACTAATCAAGAAATGATACGAAGAGATTGAACGGGTACTATTCAAAACAGGCTTTTATTTTTTAACTCATGAATCCTTCACCACGGCAGTAAGCAATTGCACTTCAATGCGTTTGCTGGCCGCTTTCTATATATACATGGTGGCATATGCTATTTTATTTCTTGCGAAGTAAAACTCTTTTAACAGAAAACAGTACCTTGTCAGCCTGTTTCAGTTTCGTCATCCAACTCATCTTCTGAATGTGAGTGAGGTGAACGAAGATTTCCATGCGTCTGGCATGCCTTCATTGTCTTACAGTGTTCGCCTTCATCTTCTCTAATATTCCAGAAAACATCATACAAATTCGCTGCGAAAAGAGAAGGAGCTGAATTGGCAATCTGGCATAAGTTCGCAACCGCAGAAAATACTCCTTCAACAGTTTGTAACAGAATGCTTCAATCTGAATATAAAACTTAAATTGTACCAAACATGCTATACTTAAATTAGACAAATTTAGCATATGAATCGGATACAAGGCTTTGTTGCTTTTAAAAGAGAAAACTGAAGAAAAGCTATGCGTACATTAACTTCATAGGCAAAGAGAGGTTTAGTGTAAGCATATACCTATGATAGGCCTTCTAGTTTGTGGAACCCTGGAAGTCTGAAACTCATCTGCGGAGATAATGAATACATCAAATTTCAGGAACTTTGTAACGCTTGGGATATAAAGAGGTACATGTGACAAATTGATACTAACCAAAAAGGTATAGGTCGCCTCCGGTGTAGTACTTCACCGCAATTTCTGGGGCTGGTGTCTGTTTCAATACATCTGCGGGGAGCAAAGCCCAATCACATATCCATACACTCTATTAAGTTGCACAGCCATTATTCAGTGACACAGATAGCAGGCTATCGAACATGCCACTTTCTCTTGGCGAGAAATGTGAACATAGGTCTCGTGTTCAGACCGGGGAATGCATGCTACAGTGGTTGCATCGAAGACTGGTATGGCATAGCTCTTGCAAAATGCATATGTTTGAAAGTCACATGGAGCTGATCTAAGAGCAATACCTCCATGGGACTTCAGGAACTTGTCATATGTTTCATATGCATGGCTCTCCACACACTCTGAAAAATGATCTGGACCATAAAAATCACGAATAATGAATTTACAGAGGAATCTAGAAAATCGAATATGAAATCAACTATAAATGTTTTTGCCTAAAAGGAATGGTGCTCGAGTTAACGAACTAAGAGCTGTTAAGATTAATAAGCAAAAGGCACTTACATGCCATTCTTGGGCTCAATATATACATAAACACTGTCATGAAATAGTAAAATACAGCAATATGTTGCGCTAGGAACCGGTCAAACCACCAATTATTTCCACCTAACTCCTGCAAATCATCCATCAAGAAACCAACTCAAGTATGAAAAAAAAAAAAACTCTACTACAATAAAAACAGGTAGACTTATTTGTTACTTGTGAATTTGAATATGATCTTATTATGTGATTTTTATATATTCATGCTACCTCCATTATAAGTAAATGGTGCATCTCGTTCCAGCTCTCAGCAAAATGCACTTTCAGATAGTCAGCTCTTCGCCACCAGCCAAAACTCTCATACATGTGCAAAACTGACATGAAAGCTGCCAACAACATCAAGTTAAGCATTAAAGGCCACAGCCGAGACATAGATATAAAGAAAACTCAGTATCATACAATGTAAGATGTCACACGGAGATGCTTGAACTTGTGAAAACATACATTGTCCTCCTTGGGAAGTCTTATAATGAATTGAACGTGAGAAATTTATTTCAACTCTCTATATTTGACAACAGATGATGAAAATCCTAGATTTTAGCTCAGCGTCTTTTTAGATGAAAAATAAACAAGTAACCGAATCCATACATTAAAACTCACCAAAATAAGGAACTCTCGCAATAGTTTCTAGAACAAAGAACCTTGGATACTCACGGTCCCGATACATCGTATCAAGTATTTTTATCACCGAATCCTATAATCGCGAAGAAAAATGTCAAGAGAAAACCTTAATCAGACATACACACCCTATTTTACCAACTACACAATCCAAACAACATACCAAGCCCCGTTCTATTATTCTGCACTGGGTAGCAGAAAAAAGTTGGTTAATTTAAATAGAAAATGAAATGCTAAAGCGTTTACCGTGAGCAATATATTGATTTTCTGCTCAAGCTTGATCACTCCTCTCTCCACCACAGCAGCAAAAGAACCATCCAAGAGCTTTTGACGGCCAGCCTCACCATCATCATCAGGAATACCTTTTAAATTTAATGTCTCTCCCACCACCACTTTCTTATTTTCATCTTGCAAAATAGCGGCTTCAATTCTAAACGGCTTCCTGAAAAAAAGCAAACTCAATCACCAATTTCTCTAAAATCATTTCCTTAACACAAAATTCCAATCAAGAACATGAAAAATGACAGTTCAAACAGAATAGACAAACTCCTAACCAACCTTAAAACAGTCACAATTTCCAAGCATCCACTCTCAGATTCTTAATAAAATAAATATTAAACTACTCAGCAGTAGTCAGCACTCAGCAGTATACCTGGAAATCAGTTGACGCGAACTCAGTGAGGGCTTCAAAGTCCCAAACCTTTCATCACTCCTCCCAGCTCCTCTCACCGACACAACCGAGTCAACCAACAACACAGAACATGAAATACTCCCCGCCATCACCTTATCACTCCAATGCGCAAATCAAGTAAGCGATTTTGATCTAAACCCTACGGCGCCAAAAAATCAAATTAAACAAAATTTCGTGGCTCGAATCGCGCAACGTGCATCCAATCCACAACATAATCGCACGGCTGACTGCAAATGGTGATCGATTCACGGCTTCGTCCATCGGACCACGACAAAGATCACCTGGCTGTTCTCGCACTCGTCGTTCGTCAAGCGTCGCTCCCCCTCTGTGGACCCCACGCGCATAGCGGCCCAATTCTTAACCGGGCTTACGATTAACAGGCCCAATTAGTTATTGAGCTTATTATCAATAGGCCCAACTCGTAATTGGGCTCATAAATAACAGGCCCAAATACTTAACAGGCTAAGCCCAAATCCAACTCCTAATGACAAATAGATGAATTAAATAACTTATTAATTAATAATAAGTTAAGTTACATCATATAGTTACCTATAATTTGATGCAGTGCTGTATTTCGAATTTATAATTCGATGTAAATTTTAATTTTTAAAAAATCTCACTTAAAATTATATTATTTTAACATTTAAATCATATAACTTGACGTTACTAAATCTGAATTTCCCGACGGAAAGGTCGATTTATTATAAAGTATCCTAGTTCAGAAGGTCTATTTGTAATTTTTAAAAATAAATGGGTTGTATTTAAATAAGGACAGCTGTACGGTTTTAAATAAATTGATACATTGAATTAAATAATAATGGGATGAGGTGGCAGTATTTTGAAAGGACATGTAACTAAATAAACTATATGTGTACAATTTGGTCACGGTTGGAGTAGCATGTGGCAGATGAGAAGTTGTTCAGCAATTTATTTTTCCTGCCATTAATCTCGTGTACACGTCTCTATTAATTTGTCGCCCTTTTATTAAAAAATACGTATAATGTCGGGGGAGTACAGTCGATCAACTGACTAAATTTTAGACGTTCTATAAAAATTAGTAACTCGTTTTAAATAAACTTTATTTATTTTTAGATGATATTGTACGTTTATTGAAATTTGTTTAACACGTAATTATTTTCATTATTTATTTATTAAGTGTTGTATAAATAGCAGACTGAAGAAGAAATTCTTCGTCATCGATGGTCAACGAGAGACAATCCAACATCTCCGGCGAACGCGAACCTGAGAATTGGGGGTTCACACAGTCGATCGTAGTCAAATCTCAGATTTTGGATCCGGATGCAAATGCGGAGCAGCCGCAGGAATGGAGGATGATCGACGAAAGCTGGACAAATCCCTATTTGCCGGATCGAGTAAAGAGATAGGATACGAGCAAGACGAGTTGCAGTACTTCAGACTGTGCCTGAAATGGACTTGTGTTGATCAGTCGAACGCATGGCGAGCTAGTCTCTCGTGGTCGATGTACTTCCTCTTGGTCATCATCGTTCCGATTTTATCTCATTTTCTGTACTCGTGTTCCACCTGCGACGAGAAGCATCGGCGGTCGTATGATGCTGTTGTGCAGATCTCGCTCTCGGTTTTTGCTACGGTGTCGTTTTTGTGCCTCAGCTCGTGGTTCAGGAAGTATGGACTTTCTAGGTTTTTGTTTCTGGATAGGCTGTATGACGTCAGCGGGAAGGTCAGAGACGAGTATGCTGTTCAGTTTCATGTGAGTATCTAATTTTTCAATTTATTTATTTTATTGATTTAAAATTGGTTGATCTTTGCAGTTTGGTGGAATTTGAAGTTTACAAAAGATGTTATGCATCAGATTTTGTATGAAATATGTTGATTCAATTTATTGTTCTTAGCTTGAATTGGTGGAAAGTTCTGATCTTGATCGGATGCATTGCTGAAAATGGTTGCAGAGATCGACCAAGATCCTATGTGCGTTTGTGCTGCCGATCTTCGCCGTGGATGCAGGGTACAAGATATGGTGGTACATTACAGGAGCTACTGAAATCATCTACTTTGAGAACATCTACTTGAGCGACTCCATCGCGTGCATATTGATGCTGTGTTCGTGGCTTTATAGGACGACTATTTTCTTCTTGGTTTGTATCCTGTACAGGCTCATCTGTTATCTTCAGATACTCAGGATGGATGACTTTGCTCAGGTGTTTCAGAGGGAGAATGAGGTTGGGTCGATTTTGAAGGAACATTTGAGGATTAGAAGAACTTTGAGGATCATAAGTCATCGGTTTCGAGCGTTTATATTGCTGGCTATTGTTTTGGTCACTGCAAGTCAGCTTGCTGCTTTGCTTTGCACTACAAGTTCCACTGCTGATGTCAATGTGTACAAGGCTGGAGAGCTAGCGGTAATATTTTCACCTGTTGTTTTTTTTTTTTTTTTGGTGTTTGTTATATTGGGCGTGTCTTCATATTTGTAAGATAAAAGGCATAGCTTAAGTATTATCTTGTTCGATTATGATGAAAAACATAAATTAGGCTGGCAGAGAAACATTAAACTGTTTTCTACAATCCTGAGCACTACATATCTGTCTGGGTTTAACCTATAGCACCTTCATCAGTTGTTTCTGTATGCTAGTTTCGCATTGGCACACCTTAGTATGTGTGTAAAAATTATACTCATATGTCGATTGTAGTTCTAGTTCTCTCCCTTGTTTATGAGTATGAGAAATATCAGAAATCTGAACTGAATGCATTGATTATTTTGCTGGTTTATGGTTCAGCTATGCTCAGTAAGCTTGGTGGTCGGTCTCTTCATCTGTCTGAGAAGCTCAACAAAGATTACACACAAAGCTCAATCAATGACATGTCTGGCAGCTAAGTGGCATGTTTGCTGTACTATTGACTCGTTTGAAACGGCTGAAGAGACTCCAAGAGGACAGATAGTTAGCAGCGAGCCCCAGTACTGGGAATCAGAAGACGAAGAAGAAAAAGATGGAGAAGATGCGCTTGATAACACAAAGATGGTTCCGAATTTCTCACATACCATTTCATTTCAGAAGAGGCAAGCTCTGGGTAAGTGCTTCTGAGTTTCAGACAATAACATGCTCAAATATGAGTACTAAAATTAGCAACAAAGACATCAATTAGTTTACCTATTTGTGCTAGTGACTAATTTTAAATTGGGTTGCAGTGACGTACTTGGAGAACAACAATGCAGGGATTACAGTGTACGGTTTTATGCTGGACAGGACGCGGCTTCACACTATTTTTGCAGTTCAGCTCAGTCTTCTTCTATGGTTGCTCAACAAGACAATCGGTATATCTTAAGCTTCATCTGCAGGTCTGCACATATATAAATATATAAAGCGCTGTGTAGTTTGTACACTTGTGATATATAGATAGATGTTGAGCAGCCGTCTCAAAGAGCACAAAGATGTTGCGAAACTAGTATTTTTTGCGTATAACCTTATTTCTTTCTGGATACTATCTTCTGTAGCGCACTCTATTGCATGAAAGTTTACCTTATAAGATTACTGCGAGACTTTGTTACTATCGTCCTTGTAGCTTAAGAAAAGTTGGATGAACTTGTCAAGAAAAATAAATCCCTTCGAGTCATAGATATTGATACCAGAAAACAAATAAACAGCCGGATATTACCACATATTTTGTACGGATTTGTCAACATGGTGTGAGAGCTAATTCGGCAAGCTGCTACTCAACTTGCAAGCAGCTTGACCTGATGAAAGTTGCCAAGGTTCATGATCTGGTGAGAGTTTGATTCAATTTTGGAGTGCATGTGAATGACTGATAGAATCGTTCTAGATGATAGCTGCAGAAATTCTCCTACCTTGGATCCATCGATGATAACATTGGAATTTACGGAGACTCGTAAGACTATTTTATGTTTTTAATGGAACATTATAAAGAATTGTTTGGTCTATGAGATTCAGTGGTCCCTGTTTTCACAAGATCTCCAGTGTCTGTAAGTGCTCTCTACCTGATTTGTTAACACTTCGGTATTTATGTTTTTGATTTCAGACGTCTGACTATTGTTTTACTTCTTATGGACCACAGCAGCCCATCCGAATCCCAAGATTCAGCAGCTGGGACAGTGAAAATGTTGGATACACAACATGTTTTGACTCTGCGCGTAAAGAGAGCTAGTGGTGCGAGGATGAACCCAAATGATCCTGAGAAAAACCCAGAGGCATTCATGAGCCTGAAAGTTGACATGGAAAGACAAAGAACTGGCCGATCCAGCAATCCTCATCTTCACACAACCTCAAAAGCATCTGTTGAAATTTTTAAAACCACAGTTCTCAGTACTCCTGCCAGGCCTGTAAAGAGTCAGAGTCCGCAAAGTTTTCATTCAGAGTCTGGAAGTGAGAAATCACTCATTTAGCGAAAGCACACAGGATCGAAGATTCAACGGAGGGATGTATCCAAAGACAGTTATAAATTCTCAGAGTCCTCAGCAGTGCGCACATTGCGTAAAAGTGGGAATACTTCTGTTTCTCTAGAAACTGTGAGTTTACATAAATTCTGCAAATAGTATTACAGCAACTGTTTTAACATCTCCTATATTTCATGCTGAAAATTTCTTGAATCCCTGAAGCATAAATCTCAACAGCCCTTTCTTGGCTTGATTGTTTCATTTTAACTGCAGTTGTGCTACCTCAAGGTTTTTTGAATGTAAGGTACTTTAGAGGTAAGCCATTTCTTTTCAATAATGTCTTGTTTTTTTAGTTTCTTATACATTTTCTATCTTTTATACAAACAGTAATCTTTGGCCTTTAATTTGTACATGGCAATTTACAGACACCTGAGTTGAAAGCTTAAATAATAACATCATTTTACAAGTTTACTCATGATGCCATCTGAAGTGTTATTCAGAGTGTCGGCATTTACAGGTACTGATAAGAACTTCAAGAACACGGACTGCAACTACACAGCCAGAACTGCTTTATGTACACAACTTTTCCGGTAGAATCACAGCGCCGGCAGCCTCAGCTCAGGCTTATAATACACAGGCCATTTCAGTAATAGCTGGGGAGGTAAATCAGCTGAGGGGTGCAGGTGGTCTGCTTGGGGCTGGATTTTGAATCAGTCTTCATAGAGTCAAAACTCCATACTTGATGACTAATGAAGGAGGCTCCGGTGGTCTACACAGGGATCACATCAACTTGGTTATCATCGCACTTTAAGATGAGGTTTTCTATCGTTCTTGGAATGAGACAGCGCAGCCATTGACAGCCTGTTGACATGGGCTCGGCCGGTGGAATAATCATTACGACGTTATCCTGGCGCTTGACTGTTCCCATCACACTGACAGTGCTCCCCTCTTTAATGTACCTGACAGAAAGACAGGATTTAGCAGCACTCATTTACATCCTCGCTAAATCTGAAAACATCCTCAGATTCTCAATGTGCTATCATATCCGTATCAATGCAATATCGTCTCAATTCACTTGGTAAAATGAAACTATTTACTCACCCTTCCTTCAGCCGCATTATCCGGTCATCACTTGAAAGGTTACGATTAGACAGCCATTGGAGAAAGCTCGGGGAGAGATCCTTGTGGTCTTTACGGACATCGAGCACAGTTGATGTCTCAACAAATACAGCAACTTTGGCACCATGACCTGCCTTCACAAGTGCTCTAAGCCCAGACTGAAAGTCTGATATGTAAAAATTGGCCACGTATCTCTGTTAACAGGCAATATAATAGAGGCCAAGGTCATCATAGGATAAAAAATTGCAAAAAGTCGATACTTTTGAAGTTAAATTATCTAAAACCGGACAAAATTTTGCTAGCATATGCATATCATCAATTCAGAGAATTCACGATACTACGCTACAAGTATACAATTACATGGGTAAGTTGCAGTTTACAGTAGACTGTTACAGCTACTTTGAATGACCATGTGTACACATCAGTATGAAACTAACCTCTGAATATCTAGAACCCCAAGAGAAAGCGCGGTGTTTAGGATTAGCGGATTTGCCTCCCCACCCTCTATACTCGAACAACTCTGATGAAGTATACACACATCTGGGTACCCGTTGGTACGATGTTTCCAAAGAACTACTACCACATGTGACAACCTACAAGAAGAGAAGCCTGTATAAGTTATATATTGACACTGGTCCCGGGAATCCGGGATCTCAAGCAAGAAACACATATTCCCATGTATCAGCCGATATAATATAATAGAATGTTTAATTTAAACAAGTACACCATTCTGAATATTTCATATCTAAAATCCAAATCCCCACAAAATAAACACGTCCGAATAAAAGCCCTCCAAGCACCATGCCCGAATAAACACGTCGCGGCAGCAAAGCCACAGTGCACCTACACTTAATACCACAAGTTAATAAAGAGGTATGTCATGCGCTCGATCCTTCCGCATTCAGTTTCCTCAAATGCAACTCTTGCCCAATCTAAAATCAACATAAGAACCCAAAAGAACTCATTATCAAGTTTCCGATATACCATACTTTCTCGATAATAAAGCTTAGGATTTCCCAAACTCAAATCTATGGAAACTCGGACAACCCTCTTGTACCATGAAAATTCTCGGCACTCACACTAACATTGAACTCCTTACACTCTTAAAAAACACAATGGAATCATCTCGTCTACTAATTAATACAACTCACTACCAATCCCTGGATAAACATTGAAGCAGTTGTGTCTCGAAATCCAAACAATCAGCTAAAAGTCAGACACTTAATCATCATCATCGTTCAAACAAATCCAAACACAAAAAAGACAACATATTACCCCAGTAACTTTAACATACTGCCCATCAGCAGCACTTCTCAGCTCAGCATCTGGATACTTATCCACAAACCCTAACACCCCCTTTCTCCCCCAAATCAAATTCCAGACCACCAAGACAACCACTGGCACAATCAACCCCACAGCAACCACCAGCAGCAAATCCCTCTTCATCACCACCATCACAAAACCCCCTCCAAGCACTGCAACCGCCAAAACCAACACCAAACCCCAAACCACCACTCTCGGCACTCTATACCCAAACCCCACCTCCCCAACCAAATGCGTCGCGCCAGGCCCCAAAACCGACTTCCCGTCCATCGTCCCGGAGCGCCGGACTCGCTGATCCCCACTCAGCGACCCAGACGTGATCAGACCTGTCGGTTGCAGCGGGGTAGGCCCGGAGCCGGTCGGTTTCTTCAGAACCGAACCTGAGTTGGGCCCGGATCGAAGCGATCCGGAGTTGGGTCGGGAGGAGGAGAGAGGACGCGAAAGCTTGGAGGGAGTTGGAGCCGTGCTGGGGTCAGCCGCCACGATTGGGATATCAAACATCTTACCTAGCTCACCGGATGTCTTCACGTCGCCGCCTGTGTACGGTACTGCACGCGAACACATCGTCGGAGCTCTGTCCTTGGGCTGCTGCTCCGGGAGCCCGGAGACGAACAAGCCGTTGCTCAACTGATGAGCCGGCACACGAGTCTCCATAACCACCACCACCACCACCACCACCACCACAAAAACCCAGAAAACCAAACAGCTAGCTTCGTGCGAAATTGAGGAGATGAACCTGCCGGTCGCGAGCCAGAGAGTTAAAGCGTCGATTAGAGAAAACGTGGCAAGTGAAGCGTATATATGATTGCAGTGAAGGTGTGTGTTAATGGCGGAAATCCTAAATGACGAAAATGGGCTCCGATATTTACGAAACTGACAAACCCATCCTTGTTAACGGCGTTTAATTTTTCCGTCGATTGTATTAAATAATTTTTCAATTACATCCAAAACTATATCAGCGAATTGCATTATTGAATTACATACAGTGGCTAACTTATTTTTTTAACAAGCTTTAAAATTATGTGAAAATGTATTCACAAGTATATTGACTCGCTTGCATTCCTACATTTAAAACGAAAGCAACAAAGAGAAGCTACGCCATTGAAAAAGATAAGATACGATATGTTTTTTCTGCGTTGAACTTATTTACTTTAAGTACAACTTAATCAACTTAAATTTACTTAACTTATTTATTTGAAATTAAAGTTCGAACAGCGCCTTGCTCAACCAGGATCCCAATGGATGAGTAACCTCGTATTAAATGAAAACAAAACTAACTAAACACGAGAGGAAGGCTCACCAGTAAGTAGAGCAGTACTCGTACAGGGATCATCTTAAAGACGGGGGCATGCCCATGGGCCATACGATGCCAGAAAGTCTTTTTCAGAACCCCGAGCCTGGGTTCTTTCTATCGCCAATAAATAGCATATGCAAACTCGGACAGACAGTCTGGTGAAGAAGCTCTCCCATGTTTTAATGGCTGCATGTTATGGTAGGAACAAACGCATGGCAGTTAGCTGTCCTTCGCCTGAATTCAATGAAAGACGAACAGAGACATAAGAAATTAGAAGAGTTTGGCAGACCTGTTGAAACTCAGGCAGGAAAGGCACACAATTACTGAACAAAATGTCAAGCCTAATGAGATGATGAAGATGATTGTATGAAGTTATGAACTAAACTTAGGAAATTTCTCAACTGGCACAGGGCAGGATTTCATAGTTAAGAGTTGCCCATTTGAGATGTCCATATAAATTCGAAAAAGTTAAGAGTGGCTGACTTGAGATGTCCGTATAAATTTGATATAGTTAAGAAGATGAGTAGACATGTTAACCAACTCAATACCTTCATAAAGTTAGCATCCCCCAATACCTAACAATGAATCCAATGACCTAGTGGAGCTTTGAAAGCTGGGAAGAAGATTCAAAAAACATCCTACCATGTGCTAATGCATTCAAGATGCACTGTGATACTAACCAATCGATCTGTTTCATCGAGTCAAGACCAAGGATAAGATACTCAACACGCACTTTTGATTTCTTCCCTGAATGTCACTTGAATATTTTGATATCAGAAACAACAGAACACAATACTTCAAATGATTATACCCGGGAAAAGCAGCGCATTATCAAACCCTCGAGAGTGTAATTCTTCATACAAATCCACCTAGCGCCTCCGCCAATTACATGAACTAGCATTTCCAATTCTGTTTCAATCGAAACCAACCCATCGAATAATGTTCCTAAGTTAGTAAGTTTAAGGAAAAAAATCAACTAAAAGCATTCTGATCAAATCAATCAGCTAAAACCCTAATTCCAGGCCAACATGATCGATTAGCCACCAAAATTCAGACTATTCCACAAACCTTGATCAACTGCATAAACTCGCCGCAATGGCTGGTGACGGAATCCTCCCTCGGACCAGCAGAATTGGCCAGCTCATCCATCGCACTTGCTGCCAGCTCCAAAACCCTAACTATTCTCTGCACCGTCCAAATCAAATCACAAACTTCACCATCTCGTCAAATTACAGATTTTCTTGGCAATAAGATGATCTGAAACTTCATTCCCCGTACCTTCTCTACATTCTGAAGCCGCTGCAGCGACGAGTTCTGGGTCTGAGAATCCATGGAAGCCGGCGCGCAGAATCAATCAAATCTCTCCTCTCTCCAGACAATCAAATCAAACCCCAGTACAGACCGAACCGTCCGGTCCGACCGTTTTATTTCTCCCTTCATCCGACTAACTTTCTGACCCGTGTGGTTCGAACCAAAACCAAATCGGATTACAATGGAAAATTAAATCTAAACCGAACCAATAACATCATGTAACAAAACAGCAAAAGATGAAAGGCAGGTTATCACATGGCGACCTCGAAGCTGCAAGCTCTCTGGAACCACCCGGCAGGACCGAAAACCAGTGAGTTCGTCTTCGTGTCTGAATTTATGTCGGCGTGTGATCCTGTCATTTCTTACTTGATTGGTCGTTACGCTGTAGGCGGCGTAGATTTGAAATTGGTTACTAAAGTTAGGTCAATCGATGGCTACAGATCTGAAATTTGTATTCATTTAGAAGTTGATTTTGTATTCTGTTTGTGTTGATCTTTAGGGTTATCTGTTTGGTATACTGGAGAGTTTGGAGTTTCATAGTAATAATATTTAGTACTCAGGTAAGGCAGTAAAGAAAAGTGTGGTTGAGGGATTGATGCAGGTATAGTCAGGTTGCGCAGTCAGCCAATCCAGGGCTGTATTGAAGTGCTGAGCCACCCATTACTGCCCGGAAGGATGATGGAGTGTGAATGAGGAATGAATTATGACTAGTGAAGTGAATAAGAAATAAGTAACTTAGGGAAAAAAGTGGGATCTTTTAAGCCATCAGTACATAGTAGGCGTCTCTTTCATTGAGTATGACTTAGAATATTATATCAGTATAGCTTGTGGGACGATTGCCAGATATGAATTTAGCCAGGCGATTGTTTTCATATTGATACGCCTGGGATTGCTTATCAATTAATGACTTCACCATATCATTGGATGCGTGTGTGCATTTGTCGCATTGATATTACTACTTACTAGTGATCAGTATCACCAGTGGCAAAATGTAACTATTGGATACTGATTCTTTCATCTGTTTATTTCGAGGGGATTAACATCTGTTTATTTCAGTCTTTTTATTTTGACTTTTGATGAGTAAGTTTGACACCGAGCTATTCATGTAACTTAACCTCGATAGAGAGTTGCAGAATGAAATGAATCTTTCCATTTATTAAATCAGGGGGATGTTACTTTTATTGTTTTAATTAAATCATATGTTTTTTGTTATCCAATATTCTAAACTACTGCTGAGCTGTGCTAATGTTTCAGTTCACTTCTGGGCGCCAACTTTTAAATGGGGCATCAGCATTGCCAATATCGCAGACTTTGCTAAACCCCCTGAGAAGATTTCACTTCCGCAACAGATAGGTATTGGTTATTACTCGAAGCATTTTCATTGTTCTGTAATCCAGCGAATGCAATCTACTTAACACGGATTTAGGACTTGTACCTGTTGCACAAGGAATGCAGGCACATCACGCTTTCTACTTCACAGAGCTTTGATTTTGTATGTCTTATCAGTGTTTCTTACTCCTCGTCTTTTTTGTCACCAGCTGTTACAGCTACTGGACTTATCTGGTCCCGCTACAGTTTGGTAATCACGCCGGTAAGCTTCTAGTGCATGGATCTGAGTTAATTTTTGATGAAGTATATGTCTTTGTTTTAGTGAGAAATGGTTGGATACTCTTAGGGAATGGTGAAGGAAAAAGTTATAAATTAGCCAAGGTATCTTTTCCACATCAACTAGTTATATGTAAAAACTTAATAGCTTGTTCTACGTTGTGAAAAGGGATCTCCAAAGTTTTAGGGCGTAGAGAAAGTCTGTTCCAAATGATGCACTTGAAGCTTCATATTTTTATTTGAAACTTATGTGTTATTTCTGGGGTAGGGTACTCAGCCATTGCCAATATTTTAGCTACTCGTTTTCTGGATTGCAGAAAAATGTCAATCTCTTTAGCGTAAATGTTGCAATGGCTGGAACAGGCATCTATCAACTCACACGCAAGATTCGGTGAGTTTTAAGTCCACTTTATACGCTTTTCGGTTCTTATACATAACACATTATTTAAATCTATCCGTTTCGCATACAGGCACGAGTATTTCTCCGAGCCTGAAGCAGAACTTGCAAAGGAATGACAACCATTACACCCCATTTTCATGGTCGTATTCATATTTCCAATGATCGTCCTAGCATCAAAATATCTTTGCTCCTCAAACCGTATCTCCATTTTTTCAAGGTGCAAACCTGTTGGCATGACCTCTATGTATTTCGTCTACTCAATTGGGATTCAACCTTCAGCCCAATAAGATACGCTTCTCAGGCCAATGGGCCTTTATCCCAGCCCATTTCATCACCATAAATACACTCTCCTGAGCCAGCAAGTCGTAGTCATTATAGACCATCGCTTCTCAAACCCTAAATGGAGGCAGTTCTTCAGTCTCTCAATTCGGCCGTATTCTGATTTTTTAAGGTTCTGAACTTCATACCAATATCGCTGCACTGTACCGAGATCTGGGTAGTTCTCATCCAGATCTTGATTCTGCCATAGTTGGCTGCAGCTACATCAATGTCTACCAGGAGTTTACTGGCCGGTTGTCTCAATCTCTGTAGACAAATCTGCTTACCGAACTTCTCGCATTCTTCCCAACCCCATCAATCCATCATCTGGTCGTTACATCTAAGTACGAATCTTTTTTCTCATGGTCACTTTCCAGCTTGCTGGGTTTCATCCCAGATCAGCTCGCTTCATATGTTGCCTACTTAAAGATTGGAGAACTTATAGACATGTTTGATGACCCTTCTGATCAAGAAATCACTAACAGTATAGACATTAACAGATCTAAGCCCTACAAATTGTCCCAATTTAATGAATTTGTTTGACCTAAATTTAATATGAAACAGAAATTTCCAGGATAGGGAACATTGAAGCCAGGTAACACACCACCCCATGAATACTACATAAGCAAATTCTACATCTGGGGACTCATCAAAAGATGAAGTAAAAGTAGGACTGAAGAATAGGCGGGAGGCTAGTCAAATAAAGGTTCCGCTTTTCAAGAAAAACATAAAACCAGTTGCAGATTTCACCTCCATTTTTCCAATGCAGCCATGTACATAACAGGAATAACGAGCATCGTGAATATTCCAACTTGCTGCTAACTATAGGCAAGGATCATTCTTCATGTAAAACCTGCCCTAGCTTGTGGTACATTGCTTGTTGCTCCTCAAAGCTAAGGTTCATCAGAATCTACGAGAGACAAAATGACAAATAGGTTTGAGTAGTGGGCAGCAAAGATTGATACAATACAGATCAAAGCACATACCTGGTCTAAGATCATATCGAACGACACACTTTGTGTCGCTATGAATGATTGATGATATATGTATGCAAACACAGCCATCACCATCTACAATCACAGAGTATTCGTCATAAAAGGTAAGTTTTCGAATGAGCTTTACTTATCCTCCTTAGTTCTTATCCAGTAGTGGAGGCTCACTCCAACCAATTCAAAATTATTGTAAGACAGAGTGGAAGTTAACCTGGCAATCCATTCGATCAGTCATCCCCCCATGTCCAGGAATACTGTCACCAAAATCCTGAAGAAAAAAGTTAGTTTAGAATGGTAACTTCTGAAGGTAGAAATATTTCAAAATCCATTCAATAGTTGATTGTACCTTTATCTTAAAAGCCCTTTTAAACCCGCTGGCAAAGAAGCCTCCAAAGGGTGCTATTATTGATGCAAATAAACCAATGCATAAGGCATGCCACTGAACTGGTAAAACAGTAATTTCTTTCCAAGGAAACTGCACAGAAAAATGAACACAATAGATTTGCCAACTGATATTCGGTTCTGTGACGATAAGCATAAAATGCCAGGAATAAAACACAAAAACATTTCGTTCTCTAGGTATCATTGTTAACCTAAAAGCACAATTATTGATCTTAATAGATACATAGTAATGTAGAGCACAATTAGTTCTAAAAGTAGCATCTATGAACAGCATAGTTCTGGAAAAAAATCAGTTATTAACACTGCAAATCAAGTTTTTGCAAACAAGGTGATTCACATGACACTTGCACTGAGAAAGCATAACGAATTTTAATTGATAGAGTTTTATATATGTGATAAAATAAACCAATTTTGCAAAAAATATATTTTGCCAAAGTTCCACCAGGAAAAGAATACCAAAAAAACAGTGCACGCATTTTTAATGATGTTTTTATGGGCATCTTGACTCAATATGTGATTAATATGTACCATAAAATCTCAATGAATATAATACCATAAAAAGGATGTCAAGGTTGTAGCTGGAAAAGATCAACCACTAGCTTTTTTACAATACTTAATGAGCAGTAAATCATTGAAGGTGAAAACTGTCAGTTTCATTTTCTCTCTCCCCCTGGCAAGTAACAATCTTTTGTAATGAAAGAACTACATAAAGATGATTTTTTTCCCCTGAAAGGCAACTGCCTTACCGATTGAGGTAGCCACCCAGAAAAGTCAATAACCTCTGGTTTAAACAGCGGACCAGGATCGCAATAAAGCCAACCAGTCGAGAGATCCTTCATAAAATATTCCAACACATGGATGCATTTCAAAAGCAATCAATATAACCAAAACATTGAAATTCAAAGAAATAAGAAAACATACTTTCTTAGGGCAAGTTAACCATTGGAAGCGGCCTAGCACATTTGCGAGCTGCACAAAAGTGGTATGATTTAACTAATTACTGTCTCAGTCATGTAGTAGCACTCTATAATAACATTACAATGTGTAAATGCTATATAAGCAAATTTGTTCTGACTATATGTCTGCATAAGAAAGATCTTTGGCACACCACCTTAAATAAATGTTTCAGGAAGAATGAAAAGCTTTGCGCGCATTTAAAATCATATAGCTATGTTAATTATCTTCTCATGACTGAGATCATGAACAGCTGTTGTGTTTTTTCCAAATTTCTTGACCTCAAATTCAACTTAAGAAAAAGTTGCAAGGGAAAGGGGAAAGATTTGCTGATAAAAGTAAGCAACCATCATGAATACACTAGTGAACACTTGATATTCTTGGGTGAAGGAGGATGCTTTCAATGTCTAACTCAAAAAAAAAAATGATGTTTGTCTATGTCAATATTCTTTTGCTAGAAGAGCAATTAGTTAGGATAGATCCAGGGAACTTACGCAAGGTTGTCTGTAAAAGCATCAAAAGACTCACCAAAAATGCTGAAATCATAGTTGCAACTGATGCACCGATAAAACCCTCCCAAGTTTTCTTAGGAGAAAGCTTGATCAAAGGAGTTTTTCCGAAAAAGAAACCAAAGATATAAGCTGCTATATCGTTAATAACAATAAGAGATGCAGGAAGAAGAAACCTGCATCAGAAAAGTTAAATAAGTGACCGTTGTACAGTTCAAGCAAATGCTAAGCGATAATGTTCTTTTGAAACATCATACTGAACTGGAACATCTACCATATTGTAACTACTTAGCAGCCAATCATTGGATCATGATTGCAATAAGAATAGCAGATGATAGATCGCTATCTTGTGTGAGCTTTTAGGATATCTCATGCATGAGGTATAGAATTAGGGGGCAACTAGATGCTTTAACCGCAGCAGAACCAATTTCTAGTATTTATCCCGTAGACTGCTAAAGGTACTAACCAGTAAATCCATTTTGCAAAAGAGTAAAAAGCAAGCTTACATATGACAAGACTAAAGACCAAACTAATATAAGGATGATATCAGGAGAACATACTGAAAGTGAAATCCAGCAAGCAAACAACACAAAATTGAAGGTCAACAACTCAAGTCAGCAAAGAGAACCCATTGAATATATGTTTTACATGTTATGCTGCATTACCAGAAAATCCCTTCGAAGATGTTGGCAACAGTGAATGCAGACTGCGTAAACACCACAATAAGAATCATGTGTGTCCATGCGTATTGACCAAATTGATACTTGTACATCTTTTTCTTGAGTGTCAAAATAAACCACATGAAACCTGACCAAAGAAGGCCGGCAAATAAGATAACTTCCGAGGCCAGCAAAAGATAATAAGATATAACTGAATTCAGATCATCATAGAAAACAACAAAGATAACCCATTCCAAAGTGCATGAAAGGAAGACAAATGCCAACCTATGATGTACAATGAATAACATATAACCATATGATACTTGGTCAGGTAGCCCACAAGCTTGTATAAAACCCTGTCTGATGTAACAGTGTTGACCAGACGTTGATTGAGAATTCTGCCATAGACAAACAACATTGCAGTGAAGAAGAAGTGCCTGCAGACAGAAACAGAACGAGCAAGGAGGTTCAGCAAGATAACAAAATTTTGAACTGAGCCCTTGTTCCAACAGTATTAGCTTCTGTGGCATCTCGGTCGTCTCACCAATTTAATAATCTGAATCCTGGGAGACGGCTATCTTCGTGAGCTTTTCTAAGAAGACTGAATAGTTCTTTAGCCATAAATATCTGGATAATGACAACCATGGCCCAGATACACAGGTGTCCCAAGTAAATTACAAGTGCAAAGCCACTAATCATCCAGATAGTAGAATAAGCTCGAATCAACATTGACTTATATTTATTACGGTCGTTAACGAGCAAACGGTCTCCATTTTCTTTGCTGGCCTCTGGTGGAATCTGGGAAATAAATTTAAAATACAATTTAGCAATTAAATGCCACCAAATTTTAGCTAGTAGGGTAATTTATAAATAAGCTTTATTCCACTCTTTTTTATATATATAAACCTAGCACACATAATGATAATAAAAATTACAAATTTTCAACGAATAATAAGAAGTGGCAACCTCATAAAGTATAAGTTTTAACTTACCTACTCCATCCGCTAGCATTACAGTTAAAAATATAGTTACCAACAGCTGAAAATGTAACAGCAAACTGAACTTCGGTACTAACCTCACTGGAGCGCCTACGGTGACGAAGTTTAGGTGTTGATGGGGCAGCAGAAATATTTTCTCTCTGCATTGCAACTCTTACTCAAATCGCATGTGTGATGATATGTATATCCTTATTCCCGCACAACTCCACCTGGAATATTAAAGCACCTCATGTGTGAGTTGGAATTCACTATGCAAAGGCTTGAAAAACTGTATATGTGGATTTTACATTCTCCATTTATCTTGCATGATTCCCGTAATAATCACCAGTCAAAGGTAAAACTCTTTGCTATAAAAAAGAGAAAAAAAGTAAAATTTATCAAGTGGCACCCTTTAACACATACTAAAAGTGCTTCAAGAACATTATACACAAGTCTGCTATTCAGTCTTGTCGATCACTTGCAACATTTTATCAGTAAGGCACACCATTCAAATAACTTCCAATTTTAATGAAAGCAAAACCTCCAGTGAATTACAAATTTAAATAGCTACGTTCAATCAATTTAATCCACTGAACATGCCATAAAATCATCAAAGAATATTTTCTCATATAACTACAAACTCATCATTTCCTAGTCACAGTCCAAATCAACCAACAGCACTAAGCTAATTTCCTCTTAAATTCATGAACGCAACATATTCCTACTAGTCAGAAACAAAAACTCCAACAAGAATAAAGTCGACCGCAGAACAACCTTCCAGGTACCAAACACCAAACCTAAAATCAACACCACAGCAATCCAAATCACCATCCAAAAATCCAAATACGCCGCACACAGTTGTCTCCCAAACAACGAAATAAAAATCTAAGATCCGATAGAAAAGCTACTATACTTGCATCAGATACACAACATCAGCGCACAGATTACAACGGAAGGAACGACATACAGGTCGCCGGAGAGAAGCTGACCGGTGTCGGCGTCGGAAAGCGATTCACCGAGCGCTGAAGCAGGCTACGACGACGAAGCTTGAGATTTACGAAGAGCGTCAGAATCGAATGCGTGCTTACGAGTCCTTCCGAAATAAATTGTAATTTTTATTTAATAAAATTTTATTCGGAAATTATTATTTCATTTGTACTGTATAGAGAAATACTTGCGTTGGATATAAAATGGGAATTCAATCTGTTTGAGCCTAAAACGACGTTCTCGCATCCTAAACGGTGTCGTTTGATTCACTAATGCACAAATAGTAACGAAGGATTTGAGAACTGATTTATGGCGAACGAAACGACATCGTTAAAAACATCATCGTTCAGCACGACGGGTCGGTAACCCAGCTACCTAAATCTCGTCCCTCAGCCTCAGCTACCACCCACAAAATCTAACGAAAAGTGTTACTGACACGTGTCGAAATTTGAGAAGTCGGTAAGAACCGTTTCTCGGTTTGGACGAGTCGAGCTATAAATACTTAAACCTCGCGACGGACGCAAAGAAGCTGACTCCACAGGTCCACGTTTTGTCCGCAACCAATCCATCCATCGCTCGGTAGCTCGATCGACCACCGACCGTCTCGGCTCGGGCATGGCGCTGCGTTCGTTCATCGAAGTGAGTCCTGAGTCTCACTTCCCGATTCAGAATCTGCCGTACGGAGTGTTCAAGCCGGACTCGGCTTCGGCGCCTCGGATCGGGGTTGCGATTGGGGAGTATGTGCTGGATCTCTTCCAGGTCGCTTCCGCTGGCTTGTTCGGTGGACCTGTCCTCCGAGACTCCGACTGCTTCTATCAGGTGTCTGTCTGATTTTTGACTCCTCGTACTGTCGGATGCAGATGTTGCTTTTTCGAGATGGTCGTGTGTTTTTTCTTGTGCTCAAGTACTGCTGTGTTCTTACACTGTTTCCTGTTAATGACTTGTGCTGTTTGGTTTCCGAGGTTGTACTAATTACTAAAGAACAAGCTTCTTGTAGTTGGTAACTTGGTACTAAAGATCTTTATGTCTGGAAGAGATGTAGAAAACCTTTAACTGTGTTTGAATTGAATGGCAGCCTAATCTTAACATGTTTATGGGAATGGGGAGACCGGCGTGGAAAGAAGCGCGTTCCACGATCCAACGGCTACTTTCAGGTACATATTGAGTGTTCGTATTTTGCCCTTTTGGGCGTGCTTAAAGAGATTTGTATATAGGGAGCTGATGATTGATGATTTGGTAATGTAGCTTCTGAATCTGCTTTGCGTGACAGTGTGAGCTTGAGAGAACAGGCAGTAATTCCTACGGTAAGGAGTTTGTAATGTTTGATTATTTGAAGCATGTTTGAGTTTGTGTGTCTAACGTTGGTGGCCATGTAGAACAAGGTGCAAATGGTTCTTCCCATTGTGATAGGAGACTACACCGATTTCTTTGCGTCCATGCATCATGCCAAGAATTGTGGCATCATATTTCGAGGAGCAGGGACTCCAGTCGCTCCCAACTGGTGAGTTTTTATTGTGAAATTACTATTTAGAATGTTGGACGAGGAAGTCAGTAAAACTATGTTTGAGAAAATGGGCGTTTTGTTCAGGTTTAACCTTCCCATCGCGTACCACGGACGAGCATCGTCGGTGGTCATTTCAGGGACTGATATTATTAGACCAAAGTAAGAATCCTTGCTGAGTTCCTCATAATCGCATAATTGCTGAGTTCACAGATTTTGCCTGGGCCACTCTTTTGACATTTCACTCTCTTATTTTGTTTCATCATTTGCTAAAAGCTGTATTTTCTTCATGACCATGTCTTTTTTCGCCACTCAAGAGGGCAATCTTTTCCATCTGGCGACTCTCCACCATACTTCGGACCTACTATGAAGCTAGATTTTGAGCTTGAGATGGTCAGTCATGCTCTTATTTCACTCACACTTTGCTTCTCCTCGATGAATTCAATAGTGATAAAATGTGCCTATTTTACCTTCTTTAGACAGATTCCAGTAGTATAAAAGTTCCGGTTCATTAGCCTGCTGCAGAGTCAAGATGTTCCGACTAGTTTGTCAGTTATTTTTATTTGTGATCGTCCGCTTGTAATTGTCTCAAACCTTATTTTTTGTCGCACAGGCAGCGATAATCGGACCTGGAAACGAACTAGGAAAGCCAGTGGATATCAATGATGCAGCAGATCATATTTTTGGGCTACTTTTAATGAATGATTGGAGTGGTAAGCGTAGTTCATCAAAACTGATGGTTTATTGATTTGTACTAAAAACCCGATCTAAACTGACAAAAACATCGTTGACAGCTAGAGATATTCAAGCATGGGAATATGTTCCTCTCGGACCTTTTCTTGGGAAGAATTTCGGTAAGCTCATTGATGTGTTTGACTAGCGAAGCCATAGACGGCATAACTGCTTTTTCTTTCCGCTACCCGTAATGATTATAGCACATCTTCATCGTCTCCACGCTCCAGAAATTGTTGCCTTTCTAAAACAACTCGATAATTTCCATCTGAAATCTTTCAGGTACAACCATATCTCCTTGGATCGTGACGCTAGATGCTCTGGAGCCCTTTGCCTGTGTGCCGCCTAAGCAGGTACTTTCTATAAGAATTAACCAACTAGTTGTACTTGTACGAACAGGATTCATCAAGACGTATCTTATTTGCCTTGATTCATCGGTGTGCAGGATCCACGTCCACTGCCTTATTTAACCGAAAAGATCTCGAAGAATTATGACATTTCTTTAGAGGTAGTTTATACAAGCTACCTCGCTTTACGCTGCATATTGATTATTCCAATATAGAATTTAACAACTGTAGCGCCACTTCACCGAAAGGTTCAAATCAAACCCTCTGGACAAGAGACTCCGTTGACGGTCTCGAGGAGCAACTTCAACCACTTGTAAGTAATCTTCTAGAATTATTGTTTTTCAGTCAACGACGTGTTTGTGCTAAATTTTCCCGATCTTTGAAGAATGAGTGCTGTTTAATCTGAGCTCGTAGGGCTAGATGGTTCCCAACATGTTGGAGATTACTGGTTTAAATCTTCTGCAGGTATTGGACAATTACCCAACAACTGGCCCACCATACTATCAATGGATGCAATCTGAGGCCGGGTGACCTTTTAGGAACCGGAACCATAAGTGGTCCGGTATGATTTTACATCTCAGTAAATAGACAACATTAAATCTTTCCATGTTTCATCTCCAGAAGTTCTCCGTGGACCTTGCTTTTTTAACTGCAGCAACCTCGCAAAATATTTCTCACCATTAACCCGTCTTATGAATCATTTTAGGAACCAGAATCCTACGGTTGCTTGCTGGAGCTGACATGGAACGGACAAAAGCCAATATCCTTGAATGCCAACACGACACGTAAATTCTTGGAAGATGGAGATGAAGTCATCTTTAGCGGAGCAGCTAAGGTTAAGATACTCTTTTAAATTTTACATATCTAACAGTGGAGGTATGTCCTGAGTTTATAAAAACACCATACTGAACTCATCTGCAGGGAGATGGTTACATCATCGGCTTCGGAACATGCACTGGGAAAATCGTGCCCTCGCTCTAATGCGACCGACTCCAGCTCATTGCAGCCTGCCTCCTGCGGCGCAGACGAAGTTGACATTATTGTAAACCATATGCTTCAGAACAGGCTCTTTACATGTTGCCACTACCTTAAACTGACTTTAGTCAACTTTCCAAGAAATAGGTAGCTAAAGGTAATAGCTCTGTTGTTATAAAACGCTGCGTTTAATATGAACATCTTAAATTAACTACTGCAACTCATCCGCAATATCACTACGAATACCAATCAAGCAGGTTGTGGAACCTCTTCGCCACAAATCACAATCCAGCACACTCACACCATATCATCCGCAATCATCAACCAAAAACCCCCAATGTACCACAACCAATACTAGCGTAAAATATAGCCACAGAGTCATTCATAGCCTCCTCCGACCATCCCACCATTTACAAAAATGATCAAACACCAATCATGCCGGCTGCTAAACCTCTTGGCCACAAACTACACTCCACCCAGCATAGCCATATATCCACCATTATTCAAAAAACACAAATTCAAGAAACAGCTTATTGGTATAAAACCCAGTTCAATCAATTTCATATCTAACCAGTAACCACACCTCTCAGTTTCTACAGAAGAAAAAAAAGACAGCAAGGTTGGGAACTGTAGACAAAATGGCTTAGGATGAAATAACCAGATCTTAACACAAAGGTCAAACCTCTGACCAGATATGATCGGAAAAGCAACCTCATTTCGACGAAGCCGAAGCTGCGGTTCTAGTAGCCTTTGTTGCCGCGAATCCTGGCACGCATGTCAAGCTGGCCTCTCTTGCAATTGAAATACGTCTCCCTCAATCCAACGCACTCGCTCGAAATACACGGCACCTTCTCGCCAGCGCAGTCTCGATACGAACGGTTCTCGATCTTCACGCAGTCGGTCTCGCTCAAGCACTTCACCAGTTCCATCGCCAGACCTTTGCAGGATTTGGCCATTAAACGCGCTGAAATTCGCACAGCTTGACAAGCCCCAAACCCTAATTTTCAAAATCGTAATCGAAGAAGTTCCTGGGCGAGATGGCGAGCAGGGTTTGTGTGATTGTTTCTAGTTGAATTCTTAAGGCCGTGTTTGGAACGCTCTTTTTAAATCGTGTTTTTAGGCTTTCGTTGTCCAACTCAAATGTCAATAACAAACACAGCCTTAGGCTTTAGTCAAAAAAATAAAACAACCTAAAATTTGTTTTCCGTTGCCGGGACTTGAACCCGGGTCTCTCGGGTGAGAGCCGAGTATCCTAACCAACTAGACTACAACGGATTTATTTTTAAATTAATAATATTTAATATATTCACAACACAAAACATTGAAACTAAGAAAGGGCTGCATTGAGTTTCTTGTGGAATAAAAAGTCTCAAGATATCTGACATTAAAAGAGCACACATGAAATTGGGAATGTAACATAGTCTAGATTGAAAAAAACATCAGAAATTTGAAGCTTACAGCAAACATCAGCTGAACAAAATGTATAAGGAAAACAACAAAAAAACAGTAAGCAGCCGGGCATTTATACGTATCCCGGCTACTGAGCTGAGTGCCAGTCTCTCCTTATGTCGAATGAGTAGTTGATCTCCAAGTAGCACTTCTTGTCATCGTCGAAAAACTGCAGAAAATTAGAGCCTCGAGTTACTCAAACGACGTTTTTCTGAATTTACAAAGCCAGAGATTTCTGATCAGTAACTTTTTTTTTTTACCTTGGTTCTAGCTGAATAAGTCCCTCGAGCGAAAATGCCCGAAGGGGTCACTTCCTCAGGCATCTCGTGCGTGTATGGATCTGCCTGAGGACTAAAAGTTCCGAGCATTTCTTTCGTTCTGTCCACTGATAGTTTTACACATTTTGTTAGAAGAAATTGAGAAACCGGAAATTTTAGTACTGAAAAGTTAACCACCTTTGATGCCGGTTTTCCAGACAGTGTTGGTGTATTTAAGCCCGGAAACAATGTTGTTCCTGACTTTGAAACTGAAGTTGAGTGAGTATCTGCTGCCTTCTTTGAGTGTAAACCACAAGCCTTTTGGGTTTCCTGTGTCGGGAATTTCCAGCACAATGTCGGGCCTGTTGTCTGATTTAATGGCCAGGTTTAGTATCTTCACTTGTGGCTCTAAATCTTCTGCACAAATTCAAAACCAGGAAAAATTGAGGGTTGGAAACTCAGCCTCAGCAGAGAGATAAATCTGAGAAATCGAACCTCCTCCAACGGCCGCAAGGTCCAAGCTTCCAAGAAGCTGCTCCTTCCATTTCCTGAGACTCTCATCATCCTGATAAATAAATCAGAATCAGCGACAAGAACAATCAAGACAGTTATTATAGTTATAACAGTTGTGTCAGTTAGTTAGTTAAGATTTACCTTGTCTTTTTCGAGCTGTTCCTTTATAGATGTCCGAGGACCGAGCTGGATTTTTTCAGCAAGATCATCTACTTCATCCTCGTGTTCGTCATCAGTGACCTCGACAGAACAATCTCTCATCTTTCCCACCACTACCTTCTGATCATCATCAGCAGCAGATTTAGCTGCTGAACCCTCTGTACCATTTCCGCCATGGAACCCCATGTTGAGAGCTCTCAGCACAGCAACAAGATCAACAACAACCCGCAGTGCAGATTGAAGCAAAGATAAGGAATTCAAAAGCTAAAACCAGTCAAAAAGAAACAGACAATTTGGGGCCAAAGTAAAGCAGAAAAGTTGCAGAAGAGAGAAAGAAGGTGTGGATGGGTCATTCATGTGAAGGAAATCCTAGATTATGAAACTCGTTGGGGAGAGGGAAGGAGGTGGAGGAGAACGTGAGCGCCACTAGCTTTAAAAACAGTCAAAGGTTTTAGCCAGCTTCATCTCCAAGTTGAGATTTTTAATCACATTTATGGACCACTCGACATTGTTCATCTCCATGAATGATGAGCTTCATCTCATTCATCATGGAGCTCAAGACAACTGTCATCAATGCTCAAAACTCACACACTTGTGTTGTGTGTCGAAATTGCAGAAATTATATTTTCTTTCTGCGATTTTTATTAATAAACGAGTATAATTAATACGTCGTATTATTATTTCATATTAAATTATAAAAATGAATATATATTTCGAATTAATTTGTGCTCTGATCTTCCAAACTCTACTGGCCCAAAATGCCACCTGTCACACATCATTTTAACGTTGTAGCCCAAGATGAACTGGGATCAAAGCCCAATAAGACATGTAACATTTTATTAAAGTTTTGAACCTTAAAATTACAGAACAGTGGTTTTTTGGCTCCATGAACAAATGAAAAGCAACTGGCAATGGCCAGAGGAATCTCATATGTTCCTCAACATTCACGTAATACATAATTTTATCTACACCTACATTTCTTATTTTGTTACAGGAATGAGATGCAGCCTGAAACTGTACATGTTCCACTTATGTGCAATGCAATGGAGGCCCCTCTTACGAGGTGCCAAAACTGCTCCCAATGTGGTCTTGGGTAATTAGGTTGAAGCGATCCATCATTATTTCCAGAGTTGGGTAGTCTGGAATGCAGAGCTGGTGAAAACATGTGTGAGATGTCGGGAGGTGATCTGCTGTTCTTTCTGATTTGAGGATGTAGAGAGGAGATGACAGGCCGGAAGATGAAAGACCACAAAACCCTTCAACCGGGAGGTACCTGATTGAGGTCCAGAAGAAAAGAAGTTGTCTCCGCTGCCCTTCTGACATCTCTTCAAGTATCTGCATAATATTTTGTCAGGTCTAGGCATTAGAGTTTTATGAAACGTTTTTTTTTATTAGCGAAGACCAATCTAATCCTGAAAATGCAGCTTTGCTTATACTAGTGTTGCAACTAGCAAAGAAACAAATTAATAACGACATCAAAACTCTCAAAGTAGATGAGAAAAATAGATTTTAAAAACCGTGGTTACAAAATATCCAAATTACGCTTGTAATTTGCAAATAATACTCTTCAAGACCATAGATTTAGGTAGCTTTGAATTTAATCAGAGGAGGGTATAACAGTTTAGCTAAGCACAAAGCTTTACCACACAAAATGCAAAAATACTTGATACCGTCCCTGGTGGAACTAATTTTTTGATTTTTTTTAAAAAAATTGTTACCTTCCAGAACCAGCCAACCTGAGGATCAGTATCTCCATATCCGATGTATTCTGTATGTAGTTTCCAGTCTTCAACAGATAAATCACTTCTGTTCCCACGGAGCATCCAGTCAAGATCCTCTACCTCTAAACTATGGAAGAAGAGTGGCTGCAGTTCAGGATCAGAAAGAATATCTCCAAAACCTTGCGCAAAATGGTCCACTTGCTGGTAGGTGGCAGTCATGAAGTGGCTCCGAATAAGAGCCTCAACATAAATCACTCTATTTTTACTAGTCAACTTTATGCCTTCTCCATCAGATATAAGTTCCGCTCTTTTTCTTAACCCCAACTCCTCATATTCCCTAACAAAAGTTAGCCCTAAAGCATCAGAGTCAATCAAATCAGCATCCATTTCTAAAATATGCTTGCAACTCCGATACAAAATGGGGTCTGTGTCTTTGATATCTTCCAATTGAACAACATATCCAGCTAGTTGCATGACGAATACACGATCAAGGACAATGCCAACCTGCACTTTGTGCATCAATGCTAAAGCAATCACTCTACCACAGACCCGGAAATAGTCAAGGTGTTTAGGATCCACTTCCGATGCTGCAATAATTATATCATTACATAGAGAGTAAAAGACAGTAGGAATACATAAACAATAAATAAGAAAAAAAAATACCAATGTAAACATTTGATAGAGACATCCCAGTAATATTATGTGCATGTTCAACCCATTGTCACCTTCAGAAACATTTAAATGTATAACACATACATTAGTAAATTACTATGCACCAATGAAAATTATTAGACAGATTCTGGGAGGTTCCCACTTCCAACATACAGAGAGTATCCTCTTGGCAGTAGGGAGAGCTCTAATCTCCTTTAAGCCGTTAGCTTTCTCTTTTCCTTTTAACTAAAGCTTAATAAATACATATTGCTGATAATTCATATTGTTATATTCTATTTGACCTTATTTGGGAAATCTCTATCAAACATACTCTCTTTTCTCAATTTAGGTTCCAAAATGCTTCTTTTTTGTTTAGACGCTGTTTTGAAGTGCGCCTAAAGAGTATAACTGTCACGCCCCGAAACCCCAAGAGCGTGAGTAATACACTTTAAACTTTACTAACACCAGCTTACATATATATTTACAACCATTTGTCCTTCACCTTCCCATTTTTATACACAAAAAGTGTTACATAAGAAATCACTAACAACCAACGTCATACATCAGTATATTACATCCA
Organism: Umbilicus rupestris; assembly: GCA_963678935.1. Lineage (NCBI taxonomy): Eukaryota > Viridiplantae > Streptophyta > Magnoliopsida > Saxifragales > Crassulaceae > Umbilicus > Umbilicus rupestris. Next base: position 15,352,039 of record OY787611.1, on the reverse strand, counting down.
AAGGTCTCCAAAAGTGTTCCACGTCTCTTTGGAACTTCAACTCAGTTCTAACTCTCGAAATTCTCTGTAAAATATTTAGGAATGAGTTTTTCCAACTCAGTAGGCAGACTTAATTTCAACTGTTAGTTGCATAAGTTTTATATTCACACAAAAATGATATGCAATGGTCGTGATGTAAGCACATTTATACTACATGACAATCACACTATTAACTATTGATAGACTTTCCAACTCGGAAAGCTATCGGCCACGTTTCCCATCGGTCTGACCCCAACCATCATCCCTCTCACGGGATCTTCCTGCAGGGTTTAGGGACTTTAAACCAAGGATAACTCGTATCCCGATTCACATCCTTTCTTTCATATTACATTCCTTGTAGTTCGTGAATATCATGTATGAATACTTATGTCATGAGATGAATGCATATGTGAATGTAAGAATTAAGGAATAAGAAATATAATTCATGAACAAAGTCCTCACAAAATATATCAAGGCTAACATCATAGATTGAATAGTAAAACAATTCATTTGACGTAAAATCCATAAGTAAGAATCAATATCATTTGACAAGAAAGACTTTCCCATATAAATTCTCTAATTAAATAATCATCTAAGATTAATTTCCTCTTGTATTCCTTGATCAACCCTTTAGCCTTAGAAATATGAACCTAGGTAACTACTCTAGTACTCTTTAAGCTAGCACACAAGCCATTCTACGATGTAAATCAAAAATTCAGATTTGACATCACATGTTTCATCAACTATATCAACTCCAAATTTCATATCAACTAGTTTTTAACTTGTCTTTCCTATCTAGAACTTGACTACATAAACATAGTACATGCATGTTCACATTTGAGGCATTCATAGCCATTTTATTAAGGAAATGAGACATGAACATCCATATAACCATACTCCAAATCTGTCCATGACATTTCCAAGCATAAAAATCTTGCTTTCAACAATATGGAACTTTATAAGGTTAATTCCAACACTTGCACAACACATAACTCATTGAAACCACTCTAAAAGAAGCCTTAAACCACTCCCCTCCACCCAAGTAAGCAACCAATACATCATCCATAACATACATGAACATAAAACATAAGAACTAAAAGAAGAAATTAAGAATCCTACTTGTTTCTTCAATCCAAAGTTGCTGCCAGATTTTTTTCTTAAAGCTCTTTGTCCCTCTCTCCTTTTTCTTAAAGTCCCTAAACCCTCGAGGAAGATCCCGCGTAAGGGATGATGGTTGTGGCCAGGCCGGTGGAAAACGTGGCCGGTAGCTTTCCGAGTTAGAAAGTCTATCAGTAGTTAATATTATGGGTTGCATAGAGTATCATACATGTGTATTTATCACGATCATTGCATATGCATTTTGGGTGAATGTAAAACATATGAAACTAACAGTTGGAATTAAGTCTACCTACTGAGTTGGAAAAACTCCCCCTATTTCCTTACAGGGAATTCCGAGAAGTAGGCTGAAGCCCAAAAGAAAGAAAGAAAGTGACAATTAGTTACATTTGGATAGCTAGAACATCATTTTGTGTTTTTAATATGATGTTTAGCTTTAGTAGTTAGTGGTTTGTAATTTCATATGTAACCCCTTTTGTGTATAAAAATGGGGAGTTTAAGGGCAAATGATTGTAAATATATATGAAAGGTTGTGTTAATAAAGTTTAAAGTTTATTACTCACGCTCTTGGAGTTTTGGGGCGTGACAATTAAGCTCTTTGTCCCTCTCTCCTTTCTTGAAAACAAAATAACTTCTTCTTTGGACTAAAGTCATTAATTAGAAATGCTTAGGTAGTGTGATGAACTTCTATCAATGACTTTGGACTACAAGTCATTAATTGCAATGCTTAGGTGGTGAGTTGTGTGACTTCTATCAAAATTTTTGGACTATAGTCATTAATTAGCATGCATGATTGGTGAGTTTGGGTGAAGACAAGTGGCTGCCACTTGCCTTCAATCAAAGTAAATTGTTTTATTATTAGTATTATTTGTATTTAGTTTAGTGTAACTTAAATCTAATTTTTGTTCTACTAAACTCAGCAAGTCTAACATGAATGTACAATAAAATTTCAGGTTCTTACAATAACTGTTGTCATAAACAGCGCCTAATGACTGGGCTTCGAACATTGTTTTAGACAGCTCATTAATCTTAGGCGCACTTATGAACTTCGCCTAAGAAAAAGGGGGCATTTTGGAAACAAAATTAAGAAAAAAATAGTAGGTTTGATAGTGATTCCTCATTTTTTTAAAAAAAAATTCCAGTGATTTACAAAAAAATCACCAACGATTAAGAATACAGAAATTCTAATATGGAATTTGATGTATGAAATGCAATTCTTACCAGGGTTAATGTAGAATCTAGTAAGATCATTTGGGTTGGCTATGAACAGAGCATTTTGTGGATTAAACATCTCTTTGCATACCAAGAAAAACCATTCTCTTACTACACCAGGTCCCGTGGCTTCTTCATTTTTGAATTCCATGAATAAGCCAGCACGTAGAGTTTCAGGCTCTGCATTGGATATGTATTCAAATGATTCAGCCAATAACTGTGGTCTATCTATCAACATTTCATGTATATCGTCGTAATCCTCCTTAACCTCCGGGAACATCATCATAGCCAAGTGCCTCCTGCAGTCAAAGTTAAGCACTTCCTTGTGCTCAAGGAGCCAGTTGTTATCTTCATTACGTTTCGCGTATCTTATAATAAGTACATGCAGCGGAATAGTATTCTGCCTCAACATTTTCGAAAAGTTGTCTGTTTCGCCACTGTAGATCTTAGATAAGGTATTCATTTCCTTCAGTATTAAGAGATACTGAAATCCCACATCCTTAAATTCACATTCTCCAGCACTTTTCAATGAACCTTCCACTCTCTTGAAACATTTGGACATTATGCCGAATAGTTCCAATAATATCGAGTGTAGAAGGACAACTTCTCTCCCAAAGGAACGCCTATGCATTTCATCTATCTCTAAAGGCACTTTAATGGGACCTTCCTCATGCACCAGTTCCATGATGAGAGCTAGTGCAGGTTTCACAAATGAAGTGAAATCTCTAACATGACTGAGTAACGCCCACTCACTGATAATCTCTGCACCGTCCACAAAACCCTTACTCAGACTATGTCCAGCCTCATACAAAAATGGAAAGATCTCTGGCAAAGAAAGTGATCCTCCAGAGCTATCGACTAATTTATGCACAACAGCACCACCGCCAACGAGGAAGCCTAGAGTACTCCGACAGGCGTAGTACAGTGAATCTTTGGGTTCCATTTTACCAAAATGTTTACAAAACCCCAATACCATAGTTGCAGCATATGTATGCAATGTTTCAGGAAAGCCATGAGTTGAAATAAGAAATTGACGAATCGAATCATTAGCAACCTGCTTGCCCCTTTCATTGGGAGACAAATACATCATACACAATGCATCAATTGCAGAAAGGGATGTAAATATTTTGAGGTGGCTCATGCCCAATGCAGCACTATCCACCCGAACTCTAGTCAAGAATTTACTCATTAGAATTCTAATATCTTCCATATTGTTTTCATTGTCATCTCTGCAGGACCTGATTGCACCAACCACCATATCATCAACCATTTGCCACATTTCTGGATTTCTACCACTAACCAATCTACCCACCAATTGCAATGTAGACTCCTTCTCAATCCCATAATCCTCCAAACATTTCTCTATATCCAACTGCCTGCCACCATAAATTAACCTCTGCTCCTTCACCGGCACAAAAGTAGACCTCTCAATTTTCTCATGAAGCGCAAGCACAGTATCATCACTATTCACAATAAAAGCCAAACTCTTACCATTCATAATCCTCACAAACAGAAATAAGCTCTTCTCTTCCAACACATCATCGGAAACCCTAGACCGTATGGCCACAGACGACTCAATATCTGGCCGTTTCGCTCCTCGAGACACATCCAGTTGCTCTTGTTTCTCAAAAATAGCCAGCGAGGGCGCGAAGCAGTCCCCATCCTCCATCATGTACGCCTCAAATTTTCGCTTCTCTAACCGACGCTGGTGGTCGTAATCGGCTGGCTCGTCGTCCAGAAACGTCATGGCTCGTCCCAGCCGCCGCTGTCTCGAATCGCTCAGATGGTGTAGCTCAGGTCCGATTCAAACTATGAATGCTCCAGTTACCGATAAATTGAGATCGCAGCTTCCGAATTTCTTCTGCTAAATCAACTTCGTACACCAGTCGGTTCCCATAGCAAGAAATTAAAATAATAGTAATAGTTTTTGTTTGGAAAAACTTTGTTATATAGATCCCTGCCAAAGCCCATGTAGCTGGTTGGGCCTCATATCACTCACTCACACCTCTATCTCACCTTGTCAACAATACAATCACAGCTAATGGATTTATATTCATATCTTTGGTTGAAACTTTAGAAGTTTTAGAGTGAGAGTTGACCAACCGGCGATAAGGGGGCTGAAGCCAAGTATATAGAGCCATCGATAATATTCTTTATTTTAAATTAAAAATTATTTTTTATTTCGTAGAAGGCTTTGACGAATAGATTTTTATCAAGAAACGACTATAATTAGCTTCTGATACAAATCGAGATGATCCCACTAATCCGTCATTTATTTTTTTTGAGATTCTCATTTGTAATTGTCTCATATTGAATTATAAGAATCATTTTGTTGTGGTAGTGTGGTGGTGGATTCTTGTTGTGTTGTGGGGTGTTTTTATGGTAATGATGGTGATAGTGTTGTGATGGTGTGGATGTGTTATTGTGGGGTGGTGGTATAGTGTTATTGTGGTGGTACTATTTTGTGGTGGTGGGTTGTTGTGGTGGTGATGGTGGCGGTGGTGATGGTGGTAGTAGAGTGGTGGTGTTATTGATAGAGGTGGTGTGAATGTGTTGTGGTTGTGATATTAAGGTAGTGGGGTGGTGATGGTGATGGAATTTGAGTGGTGGTGGTGTGGTAATTGGGTGGTAGTGGTGCAGTGGTGTTGTGGTGGTGGTGAGCTGTTGTGGTGGTGGTAATGTTTTTGTGGTGGTGGTGATATTGTGGTTGTGTGGTGGTAATATTTTTGTGGTATTGGTGTGGATGTGTTGTTGCGAGGATCAGGAGCGTCTCAAGACGATTTGTGGCCTGAGGCGAAATCCAAATAAGGCCTTTTGAACCAGGACTTCAATCATTTCGATAGATGAATACCTACAATATAAAGCAAAAAATACATCATAATTTGGTAATTCAAAATAAGAAAACCAAACATATTCTATGAAATATTCAAAAATAAAATTTGGTGACATCCATATCTTGTCTTCATCATTTAATTGACAAAAGACTTGAAGAACCACCATATGCAATAAATAACTAAGCAAATTTTATTTTTCTAGCTTTTTGCGAAGGAAAGTTACTTATTAGATCTTCGAAGTCAATTTCTTGAAGCATCTTATTTTTAATAGAAAGAAATGACAATCCATTCAATCTTTGTCGAGTCATGATGGATCTCAAATAGGATTTTATCAATTTTAATTTTGAAAAACTTCTTTCCCCCGAAGCAACCGTGATTGCCACTGTTAGCATTATTCTATAAGCAAAGAAAGCATTTAGAAAAGAATCTATTTCTTTTTATTTGATCAAGTATACAAATAGGAGTATTGTTCTCCACTTGTATAATTTCTCTTAAAATTTTTAACTCTACAAATAAATCTAAACCATATATGTCTAAACTATCGTCATATTAAAAAATTTAAAGATTAAGACAATTTTGTTTTAACTCATCATTGTTTAGTGATTTTAATTTCTCTACACTAAAAAGAAAACCAAAAATGTCATCATACAATTTAAATTGCTCAAATCTACTTTGAAGTGAAAGAGTTGCTTGATCAACAATATATAGAAAATACTCAACTCGAAATGACTCTTGTGGAGACATAATTGTTTCATTCAACATGCTCATCAAATCTTCTATTCCTACGAATAATACGTTTCTCTCTAAACTTAGGTTGTACATCCATCTCATTGGCAATTTCTTTAGCAAATAATAAGTCATACCAAATACACATACCCAACAAAAATTCAAAGTTTTCAAGTTCATAGAAAACTAAACATTCTGCTTCACTTTTAATTTTAGGATCATTACTAATTTCACTTAATTCTAACAAAGCATCACGTATTTGGGATGTTTGATACCGTATTGCTTTAACACTATCAATTCTACTTTCCCATCTTGTTTGTGATAAAGACTTAAGAGTTAAATTAGGTACATGATCTTTTAAAAATTTCCATCTTTTGGTGGAAGAGGCAAATAATGAATAAACACGTTGTAACACACCAAAATTTTTTTTTGTTTTATTACATGAATTAGTCATATCGCAAAGAACTAAGTTAAGACTATGACAACCATATGGAGTGTAAAATGCTATAGGATTAACATCCAAAAATCGTTTTTGAACCCTCTTGATGTTTTCTTTTCATATTTGATCCATTATCAAACCCTTGTCCCCTCATATTACTAAAGTCAAGACCAATATTTGATAGCTTATTAATAATAACATCAAAAAGACCTTTTCCGATAGTATCATCTACATTTATAAATCCTAAAAAATATTCCTCAATTTTTAGAGGACTAGATGATACATCCACACAACGTAATATAAATGACATTTGTTCTTGATGACTAATATCCGGAGTACAATCAAGTATGATAGACAAATATTTTAAATCCTTACCTAACTAATAATCTTTTTTTTTATTTCACTTGCTATTAAGTTAATCAATTCATTTTGTATATTATGTCCTAAGTAATGATTATGAATTTCATCATCCTTAATACGTCTAACATGTTCTTCATGACACTATCAAACTCCGCTATCATTTCAATTAGACTTAAAAAGTTTCCGTTATTCTCTTGGTAAATCTTTTCATTTTTTCTACGAAAAGCTAAATTATTTTTGCCAAGTGTTTTAATTACCGAAATTATTCGAAATAACACATTTTTCCAATGTTGCTTTTCATTATTAATCATATCTTAAGCATATTTATCAATTGTCGTATTCTTTTCGAATCTACTCTCTAACTCATACCACATTATAGAAGTTTTAACATGTTCATCACTTGATTCATGACTTTTAAGAGTTCTACCTATATTTTTCCAATCATTATAACCTTCGTTAGCTAGCATAATTCCATTAGAACCAACACCAAATAATTTGCAACAAAAACAAAATATCATATCTAAATCATATGAATAAACAAGCCACCTCCTTTTATATTTTTCTTTATTCGGTAAAAAATGATAGTAATGTGTCCATGAAAAATGTCGATTTTGCGAATCCTTAGGAAAATCAATATTAGTTACATGAGTAGGACCCTTTTCAACAAGTAAATCTCTCATTCTATTATCAATGTGAGTCCATTGACTTGGATCATATATATTTTAAGAATTTACGTCATCTAAAGTATTACTATGATCCATCAATTCACATGATTGCAAATTAACATGACTCGTTTCTTTAGCAACTTCTTCTTCAATCATTTCATTCTCATCTAAACACAAATCATGAACTTCATTTTTTCATTCGAAGGACCCTTAACTATAAACTTATCAAGAGCTCCTTCTTGTGACTTTTTAAAAGCATCAATCTTTCTCCTTTTTAAGATTTTTGAAAAGCCGGATTCATGTTTACGATTTGACATTATGCATTCAACCAATTATCCAAAATCCAAATGACATAATTATTAAACAATCGTATCACAAAATCACCACACAAACAAGAAAGCCAACACACCAATACGTCAATATGATAAATGAAACGAAAGAACCTGATGGCTGATAATCAGATTTCAAATTTAGTAGTTGTTGATCTCAATTCTCAGCTTCAATCCTTCAAAATTCACAGCGACCATGGGTTGGTAGTCAGGCAGAGGCGCAGAGTGGCAGAGAAGCAGACTAGCAGAGGGGGAGAGGGGTGGCAGCGGCAGGCCGGCGGCAGCAGCAGCGGCAGTGCCTGCCTAATTTGCAGATGGAGTGCCTGCGGGCGTGCTGCTTGCCTGATTTGAGCTTGTATTCGGATTTCGGAGCGTTGCCGAGAGTTGTAGCGTTGGAGAATGGAGATGAGCGTTGAGCTGTTGACGAGAAATCACGATTCCATGCGAGATGAGTGCCGTTGGAGAATGGAGAATTTTATTTGGAGCGTTGACGGGAGTGGGACTTCAGGGATTTGGGAGAGAGTCGGAGAAGAGAAACGGGATAAATTGTGTGGCCTTCAGCCTTCTCCCAGCCCAAAATAAATTTTCTTTTTCTGGTCTTCAGCCATCTCACCTCGCCCAGATAAATTTTTTTTTTTCTGGCCTTCAGCTTCCTCACCCAGCCCAGTTAAATTTTTTTTTTTGTGTGGCCTTCTCAGAGGCCTGAGGCAGCTGCCTCATGGCTGGGCCGGCCCTGGCGAGGGTGGTGGTTGTGTTGTGGTGGTGGTGGTGATAATGTGATTGTGGGGTGGTTATGATGTTAAGGTAGTGGGGTGGTGGTGGTGTTATGGTGTTTTTGTGGTGGTGGGTTGTGGTGGTAGTATTTTTGTGTTGGTGGGTTGTTGTGGTGGTGATATCGTGATTGTGATATTAAGATAAAGGGTGATGGTAGTAGTGGAGTGGTGGTGTTGTTGGTGTGAATGTATTGTGGCGGTGGTGTGGTGTTGTCGTGATAAATAGTAATTTAAGTACTTAAGTTAAATTAAGTACTTAAATAAATAACTTAAGATCAAAAGATCATACCGTAACTCATTCATCATTGAGGCGGATGCGTTAGCAACAACTGGTGATAAAGACGATCCTCGCTCTCGTCGTCAATCAAGTCTACAAAGACAAAGACAATCTAAAAGTCATTATTAGAAGAATATTTTATGGAACGGCCTATTTTTCCACAACAAAACTTTCGCCGAAGGTATAATAGCAACTTATTTAATCATATCAAAATTTTACTTTGTAATCATAAATCAATCACAAAAGACGGCAAAATAAATTCATATGGTAGTTCAGTAAAAAGTACCGAGTGAATTAAAAGTTACATGAACTGGAGAGCAATACCTGGCCAATGTGTCCATTGATGAAGATATTGCTGCAGTTATTCCAGGCCTACAAGCACCTGCTTAGCCCACTTCTTTAGGGCTCTGGGTGACACATGGCGATGCTTCCTTCGAAATTCTCACAAATTCCCTGATGTGCAGACCTCGGTTAAAAAATTTAAAGTACCATGTGCAGAGCGAAAACGAACAAACACATTGAACTAATCTCAGCATAGAGACGAGCAACCAGAAACACCAGTACTAGCCAATAAGGAATCTTCGCGTCCCAATTCCCAAATCCACAATAACCAAACCAACCTACATCTACTCAACAAGATAACATTAGAGCTCAGGATCAGAAAAAACTATCATAATAAACTGTCAAGTCCCAAATAGCCAATTTTAGGGTTTTAGGCATCAAAATCACCATTTAGGCCTCTACACTAATCACATCTCAAAAACACAAACACCAAAACAACTGCAAACTTTCAGAATGCACAATCAGGTACGAAATGGATTATGGAGAGATCAGAAACCTCGCGACGAAGCCGAAAGAATCGAAAATCGTATCAGCGAGGAAAGGCTTGAAACTGAAGAATATGATACGAAGTTCCGTAAAACTTAGGTATTTATACGCAGCCCTGACGCATTTGAAATTCGAAGTCATGACCTGACGTAATCAAGCCCGCTAAGAAACGTGCGGCCCCAAGCGAGCAAGCCGAGAGGCTCTCTCCCCATCAGATCCCTTTGTGAGTCCGTGAGGAATGAAATCCTAACCCTTCAGATACCTAATGTTTTTTTTATGACGTTTAATTTTCCCTCGAGCAATTTCTTTCTTTACCAGCAATTCTCAAGAAGCATGCTCCAACTTTCAAATACCAATTTTTCCTCGACTTCCTCCAGGAGAATTTATCAGAGAAATTTCTTTGTCCTTCGATATTTTTTCTCACCAAACATAAAAATAGAACAATTGCTCGCTAATTGCTCGAAGAAAAAGTGATCGCTCCATATGTCCTCATGAAATATCGACCGTTATATCAGTTGCAAAAGAAATACACAATTTAAACATCCAACAACAGCCCCACATCAACAACCATTCGATTTAATTTTTTTATCGCATTGCCTTGTTAATGGGCTACTCTAAACGAAACATTTAAGGCCAGCCCAGATTCTCAAAGGCCCATATTTACGGAGGCCCAATTGAGGCCCATTAAACGTTCTTTTCAGCTCTCCCACTTCGTCTTATTCTCTCTCCTTGCCCGTCCATCTTCCCACCAAGCGACGTGTGCGTCGTCTATCTCCGATCGCGATTCCCCGAACCCTCCTCCACCGCGACAATTGCCCGCCGCCGTGATATATCCGTACGGGGACTATTCACCGCCGTCCGATCTGCATTTTGCGCCGCTGAGATCGACTCGGCGACTGAGCTATCTAGATTAAGTATGCGCGAAAACTCTACCATTTTTGTGTTTCTCGTGCCTTGATTTCGTTGTTGCGTTACGCTGATTCTTATGCATATGTGTTTGATTTTATGCAGAGGTTTTTAATTAGGAAATTGCGATGTTAGGTTTCAGAATTGAGCTGATTTCTGCGGCTAAAATTTGTGTTTTGGTAATTGTCTGTTCATTTGAAGAAAATGGTGTGTACTTGATCGATTTTGTGCTTGTATTTTGTTTGCTTGATATGTCCGTTTGTGTGCAGTTTCATGATCTTTTTGCAGTAGTTTGTTTATCTGATGTAATGGCGTAGGATGACAGCATCTGCTGAGCTAGCAAATTGTTTGATGATTTGATTTCTTTCTATGTTGTGTTGCCTGAGTCATAGTGATCTTTTGTTAGCTGAAGTACGTCCCTTTTATGTTAATTAACTTTGTTCAATTGGTATTACTATTATAGTGCATCCTTGAGCATTCTAATATTTATTTAGGTGAAATTGAGGCTTTCATTCTCTCATGTATTATTGAAAGTATGTGGTATTGTAGGGATGCAGTAGTTGTTGCCAGAGAGTTATTTGTGGTATAAACGTTCTGATTGGTATTATTATTGTAGGTTCTGATTGGTATTGTTCTTATTCTGTCAGGCCTTGTCTCGTTATATTTTGTCGGTATGCTTTGAAGCTCATGGAACTCTTAACTATTTAGGTACCTCTAATTTGGTATACGCACAAGCCAAATACTTTATTTGGATTCTGCAAATTGAAACTATTTAAGGTGCGCAGGAGTCTGTAGCGGTTCCGGGCAGTGTGGTAAATATCTCAATTTTCAGTCCTCTCTTCAGTTTGTTTACCTCAACTTTCAGAAAAAACTATTTTGTGTTTTCGTAATTATAAACCCCTGCTTTTTATTTATTATATACCTTCTTTCCCTACTGATATCCCTGCAGTTCTCGGAACCTTTCAATGATAAAAGACCTGATTTTATTTCTTATAGTTGCCATTTCTGAAGGTTCATAGATGGCATCTTCTTCTGATGACGAGCAAACTGAAGATTATCTATTTAAAGTTGTATTGATTGGCGATTCAGCTGTTGGAAAATCCAATTTGCTTTCTAGATTTGCGAGGAATGAGTTCTATCCGAGCTCCAAATCGACCATTGGTGTGGAGTTTCAGACTCAGAAAATGGACATTAATGGGAAAGAAATCAAAGCCCAAATTTGGGACACAGCAGGTCAAGAGCGTTTCAAAGCAATTACATCTGCATATTACAGAGGTGCAGTTGGAGCGCTTGTAGTATATGATATTACCAGGCGACAGACTTTCGAGAATGTGGGCAAATGGTTGAATGAGCTCCATAGTAAGATCTTTTTACATTTGCCATACTCCTTTATCTGAGTTTTACCTTTTGTGACCTTTTCTTTATAATTTTTGCGCGTCATTATGCATCAAACATATAACAATACTGACTGACTGACGTAACATATTTGTAAGATCATTTAGCTGTGATCTTCGCGACATATCTTGTACATCCATCATTGTCTATTCTCACTCTCACATGACTAATTCTTCACTTGTTATTGGCAGCTCATTCCGACATGAATGTTGTTACAATACTTGTTGGCAATAAGTCTGACCTTCAGGATGCCAGAGACGTCTCCACAGCTGAAGGCAAAGAACTTGCTGAGGCACAGGGGATGTTTTTCATCGAGACTTCAGCTCTAGATTCATCTAATGTGGTAGCTGCCTTTCAAACAGTTGTGAAGGAAATCTACAACATTTTGAGCCGCAAAGTAATGCAATCTCAAGAACTCAAGAAGCAAGATCCTGCCTGGATGGGGGACGGAAAAACTGTTGTTCTCCAAGATGGCAATGGCGACTCAAAGGAACAGGCCAAAGGTGGTTGGTGCTGTACATCATAACCCTCCGGATAAAAAGTAAACCTTCTTCAGTGGATTCATATCTAAGAGATCAATTCCAACCTTTTTCATTCCAACACTGCCATGTTTATCGATTACCCGACAGAGAGGAGGCTGTGATATGGTGTTATGTTGAACTGCCCTACAGATTTGAGAACCTTGTGACGTGTTTGTATCATCATCATCTTCAACAATTTCTGCATTCAACTATCCAAACCTTGTCAAGTTATTCTTCCACATTGCCAGCCGAAGGAGTCACCCATGTTTTCTGGTATGGTTTGAATTCAACCAAATCATAAACCGAACTGACACTGAACCGGGTAACAATTCGCCGGTCCAATTGGGGAATCACTGGTCTGATTCAAACATCTTTGGTGTGGTGTCTTTCAAACATATTAATTTACAGTAGCTAGCTAACACAACAAGATTTCAAGGACCAACCTAGTCATGGTTCCTTGCAACTGCAAGACGGAACGGAAACAAATCCGGTATAAGGCTACATATTCTACAAGACTGAGGCTATTTGCAGGAGCACTGTGCGATAATGGTTGAGGGGAAGTGTCATCTCCAGGCGCTTGAAGTGGACATAGCTCTGTTCTTCCAGCTCAAAACCAGAGCACCTTTATCTTCTGCTAGTTTGTAATTCTCACTGTAGTCATTCAGCAAGTTTTTTATGACTTGGGTTACTGTAGGACTCAGCGGGTATTGGGTGAACCCCGCCATGGAGAGTCTAGACCTCCACTTGCCGAGGAGTTCATGGCGTTCAACCCGTTCTGCATCTTCGCAAGCTATCATGTTGACAATGTCACGAGCCACGCAGTTCTGCTCTGCACTGATTCGCTTGCTGTCATCCCTGAGGAGCTTTATGTCTATTGATTCAAACATTGCTGTGTAGTAATCCAGAGTTTCAATGAACCTTGGCAGAAATGCAGCAGTGTTTGTGTTGGATTCCTGCTCGACCAGGGTAACCACTTTCGGAGAGTAATGTTTAACCAGCCTCAGTAACTGGTCTCTATGGTTCACAGTGCTGACACTCTCATCAGGCATGTGATGCAAGACATACGGAAAGTTGACTATCAATGCTTCATCGGGATAGATCAGCAGATTGTGAAGCTGGACGCTAAAGTTAAACTCAGCCATTTCCGCATCATGGAACTCAAATGGGACATTTAAGGAGTAAGCAAGCTGTGATAATTTTTTGCCAACTATTTCCAGCCCTCCTCCCCGAGCTTTTGTGGATTGAGAATCATCAACCCCTGTGATACGGATGTGAGGAGGGCCACCTGGACGTTGCGCGAGAGCCTGAATAAGAAGTGCCCACTGGCTCCCTTGCGCAATCTGGAAATCAAGAATGTGAATCCTCCTCTCATTTTCCGCTGCTTCGCCAATAACAACATTAGCTGAGAAGTAGGCGAACTTCCAGTATGGGCATATCTGATAAAGAACACCCATAGAAGTCAGCAATTCAGGACTGGTTGGCTCATTGCAGTGCAGAGATCTATAAATTTTGATTCCTGAATCTTCTAGCCTAGCTTTAAGCCCTTCCAACATGTAAGCACCTACACGCTGGACTGGCTCCCCGCAAACGGACACTCTATGATCCAGCATATTTATCAGAGTCGCTGCAGTAACTAAATCAGCATCAGAGACTGCTTGTGCGCACCATATAAGCAACTGTTTCATGCCTAATTGTTTGCTCCTCCCGATAATTTGGTCTCTGATAATCATGGCTGAATGATCTGATATAGCTGGATACCCTGTAAACAATGACTCACAAGAGTTTTCAGGGGAGCGATAATGCTCTGAGAGAATAGATTGAGAGCCTTGTGACGACAATGGACTTTTGTACGAGGAGATACTTGCAGTGATCGGAGAATCATAAGCCATGTAGCTATCGTTGACATCATATGATTCTAAAGTGAAGACCTGCATATTGCAAGCTGGATGGGATGAATGTGACCCTGTGCTTCCATTATCAGATCCCGTGTGACTGTCCGTAGTTTGGAAGTGAGAAGTGATACAAGGCTCCATTTCATGGACAGGCTGATGGTAGAAATTGTCAGAGCCATTCAAATGGTGGTTTTTCTGGGATGTTTGCATCTGGAATCACTTCTTGATCGTCTTATCCAAGCCAACCACAAATCCTTTGCTTTGATATGTTAATGCAGTTTTTCTTCAGTAGAGGCAGTCTGCATCACAACATCCTAGTCTTCAAGTGGGCCAACTATCTTAGTAAGCAGCTGATGCTTTTCTCACAGCCTTGGACAATCTTCCAGTTTGCTTGGGCTGATCAATCAAAAAGTATACAGAGGAAGAGTATGTTAGATCAAAGTAGTAACAATAACATAGTTGAAACATGGAGAAACATTTAAGACAGCAGACAATTTTCCCATCTTATAAAACACAACAATCTTGCAATCTAACCTTCTGATGCAAATATCTCCGTATTTTACAAATACTTGCCCAAAAAAGTTTTAAGATTAAAGGATCTGGATAACAGAAAGAAAGGAGCAGCTAACTGTTAAAGTTTTGCTAGGGAAACTGAAAACATTTTATCAAGCAAAATGAAAAGCCCGAGCCTATGATACCAAACATCCAGAGCAAGATCCGGTTCCAAACACGTATCCTCTTTCTTCAAAATCACCACCACAACACCGCAGTAGTCAGTCCCCAAATCAAAACCATCACTCCATTAAGTCATATCCACTGTGTTATACGAATTTAAATTCCATTCCATGTTCCCTGTATTAAAACAATGTGTTACTACCAGTCCAATTTGTGTAACATTTCTTTTGTCCAGGTAAAAATTGGACTTGCAAGAAATTATCACCTCAACCGGCACATGAACTTTTATACTTCTTGGCACTTGTGCCTCAGAAAGTAAGTTCAAACACCTTCATTTATATTTCTATCACATGTTTCCATCCATGTCTAACCAGCAGATAAAGCCATTTGCTTGGCAGACACCCATTGCTCATTCATAAGCTCAGGAACATATTCTGCATTCTTCAAGGCGCAAGTCATTTCTTTGATCAGATCATATACTTCTTCTATTTGTTCGTGGGAGTTATCTCCCATGAAAAAGTAATGCACCTTTTGTTGAACCTCAACCCTGCTGTAGCTTGCATCCTTCACTATTCCGGACTTCCTCATGTCTCCCCTAACCTTTGCAACCTTATCCCACAATCCAGAACTAGCATAAGCATTTGACAACACAATGTATTTTCCAGCATTTTCAGGTTCCAATTCGAAGTACTTCCGAGCAGCAAGCCTTGCCAGGTTGATGTCTCCATGAATTCTACAAGCCCCAAGTAATGAACCCCATATCACAGAGTGTTTGGAACATGGAGAGTTCTGAACAAAATCATAAGCTTCCTGTAATCTGCCAGCCCGTCCGTAAAGATCAACTATTGCAGCATAATGATTCGCTCGAGGCTGAATGTTATAATCTCTGGTCATAGATAGGAAATATTTCTTACCTTCTTTAACCAAACCTCCATGGCTACATGCGCAAAGGACAGCTAAATATGTAACATAGTTTGGAGTGAAACCCTCATCAATCATCTTATGGAAGCACTCCAAAACCTCCATGACTCTTCCATGCATCCCATAACCAGATATCAAAGCTGTCCAAGTAATGACATTCTTTACGGCAGATTTTTCGAACACTCGACGTGCGTCATCAATATTGCTGCACTTAAAGTACATATCCATCAGAGAACTGTTAACCACAATATTTTCCCCAACCAGTGTTTTTATCATGACTCCGTGTGCTTGCTTCCCTCGCTCTAACTTAGCAATAGAGGCACATGCTCTGTAAACTGACACAAACGTAAATTGATCTGGTACTGCTCCACTTTCTCTCATCCTGCGATAGAACTCCAGGCTTGATTCTTCAAAACCCATTTGTACATATCCTGCTATCATTGTATTCCATGAAACCAGACTTTGACTTTCCAATTTATCAAGTAAAATGTGAGCATTTCTCAAATTCCCTGATTTTGCATACAGAATCAATAATTTGGTCTTCAAGTACTCACCTGGCGTGAAACCAACAACAATCATTTGGGCATGCATTCTCCTACCCTTCATGAACTCTTTTCTAAATATGCATTCTTGCAGAAGAAGACAATATGTCCCTGAATGTACCTTCACCCCTGAACAGCATAATAAACCAACTGCTTCTCTCACTTTCCCAGTTGAACACAGATATTTTAGTGTTCGATCCAACTGACCATATGCATTAGTAGATCCAACCTGGAAACTGGAATATCTATACACTAATCATCAATTTATACTAGCACGACAACAATGGTGTACGCAAGATGATATACAGTCCATTAGAAGCTAACTACAAGAGATAAGAGAACCATTGTGAATTGGAAACACGAACTCTAGGCAACAGTCGACCTATCTTGCTCGCACTAAGTATGTTTTAAGAACTTCAATAGGAAGAATAAGTGAAAGCCTCAGCCGGAACTTCAGCAAAGCTAAGATATAAGACTCATAGGCAACAATAAACATTACCCCCTCCCTTCTTCATCACAGATAAATGGATTCAAACAATATAAAACCAAATAAAAATTAGAATGCTACCTAAAGTAACTAGAAAAAGAACAACAAAGCTAACCTTCCAGCAGTACTTCCAGCTTGAATAAGGCGAACAAGGCACGGCGCTTTGCCTGCAAACATGAGACCTACTGATCACCCAGAATATCAACTGCAATAAAGCTGCAACCTATAGTTCAAAAAAACCATAAACAAGAATAAATCAGCTTCTGAGTTCTGACACAAATTCGCCACTCTATTGTCAAACAGCCAACGCAGCTTTGTTTGGTAAGACCCTCAATCTACAGATAATCATCACAGCTAGATGACAAAAGCAAAAACTCAAACCCAAATCCCACCAAACACACATAAAATCAGCTTTAGACCAACTTCATGGAAACTTCCCAAACAGCTGAAACTCGAACTACGCTCTAACGTCCGAGAAGCGGATCACTACCTGAAACGTGAAACCGCCAACCCTCTAACCCAATCGATCAAAGACAACAAGAACCATTAATCACAAGACGAACCCATCTCCCTAAACAGACGACTAAAACCCACACATCGTTTCCCAAGCCGAGTAAAACGCTTCCAGAAAATTCGATTCGCAAATCAGATGATTGAATTTGGATTAAAATTCTCAACACAGCTTCTTACCTTCTCGAAGACCCTGCAATCCCAGCTAGGCACTTGTCGAGGTTTCGACGTCGCACGTTGTTAGCGTCGGTCTCCTCCACTCCACTTTGATGATTCCCTTGCGTACCAAGTGAGAGCCACTAAGTTGATAACATTTCAATATTTGAGGATCTCAGTTGACTAGTGAAGAAATGACCTTCTCCTTTCGCGTATTTACAGTTTTGCCATTAGCCTCAATTGGTCTCCGCTTAAGCACATCTATTTTTGAAGAGAATCAGATGCTGGTTTCAAGTAATTCGGCATTCAGATGGCATTCCTGTAAATACGCTGCAAGCTGAGGTCATTAGAGAGTTGGCACAGCACAGGATTCCTCCATCCAAATACCAGGAGCATTCCAGGAAGCAGCATCCCAGCATGGAGGGTGAGAATTTTGGGGTGTGGTAACTGAAGATCCATCGAGCTGCAAAAGTCCCGACAATAATCAGCAGTTAGTAAAACGTGTTGTGTTCTTTTTTTGTGTAGTGGGAACTTTTATCCAAATGAAAATGCACATGGAGACGAGCCTTTGTATGAGCAATGACCGAGAATCATCTGAATTCTGAAAGATCAACATTTGACAAAAGAAGAGCAGCAAAGGGAACATGTGATGGCATATAATTTAAGCTCACGTTTATCTCCAACATACTTTTCTTGGCAAAGTGGGACCTGTGAAATTGTTTTTTGCGCATAAAAGTCACATATTTAGGCTTGCTAGAATGGGGCAGCATAATCTTTTTCAACCAGCACAAACTCCCAAAATGAAAACTAAATTAGCGAATAATACAGGAAGCATGACGCTTTGATCTCAAGCTTCCAGAAAAAAGAAAAAGAAATAAAGAGGAAAGACAAAGTAAATGGCTATTGGCAGAAAAAGCGTAATATAAACAATGGATTTACCTTTATGGAGTTTAAGCCGCGTTCTTTCCAGCCATCTTTCGTTTCTTGGATCCTATAATCTTGGCTGCCAGACAGCCTCCAGGTATGGAGTTGGTACAAACATCCTCATTCTATTGGCCATTGCATAGGCTATGATTCCTGCATTACATTGAAAACGCTGAGCAAGCCAAACAAAGCATCATCTTTCACAAATTTAGCTACCTCACTGGATTTACATTTACTTTATCTACGGCTTGTAAATTCTTACATGTTTCCAGTTAAAAATTACTGGAGGGCCGATGAAGGGGAAAAACAAAACTTGCTTCGCCACATGGTTAATCTAAAAGGCCATAAGTAGTATTAGTCAGCCATAGAAACCTAACACACCCCAGTAAGAGCTCTCTCCTCACCGAAACCAATGATCCAGCAAGAAATATGAACTAATCATGCCTCTTGTAAATGTGGTAAACATAACTTCTTCATAAAAAGTGGCGTGATACGGGAAAACAGAAACTCTGTATAACTAAAGTAACTGGAGGTGGAACAGGGACCATCAATAAATTTTGCCTATCCTCACCCCAGTATTTCTTGCAGTTCAATATTGCAACATGTCATCTCGAGGAGACACGAAAAAAAAAAAAAAAAAAAGCTTTAGCCGTTGATCAACGCAATTGTTTCCTTACAGTCTGCTTCTTACTTGTTGGCAAAGGCAGCAATTAGCTACACAGGCAAGGGAAACTATTTGCACTGGCTTGAAATTCGTGTATTGGCCCAACCAGCAATTTCATCACATGATGCTGAGAAAAAACGCTCCCATCAAACAACAATTATTCTATCAGGCACTTCAAATACACCTATTCCATTATGATGCAATAAACAGTAACAATAAAAGTGACTGTGTGATGTGTGTTTAAGTCTCTTACCTGTAGTATTGGTGAGTGAGTTCATTTGCTCATAAGCATAGACAAGTAGCTCATAAGACATAAATCCAGACATATACTTCGACTGATGTGAAAAAAACTTCAAGCAAATTTAATTCTTACAACCTTTTTGATCCCTGCCCTAGGATTTCTAGAACTGCACTTGCATTGAAAAGAAGTGCAACCATGCACCATTGACACTGGATCCACGATCCGTGTGAACTGATTAGCAACAGCATATCATTGATAGTTCCCCATTATCCTCACATTACCATGCCTAACAAAGACAACAATTTAAACTATAACCTCGAAATCAGTAATCCAAGTTTGGTATTTTTTTTAAACCGCTGTAGGAAATACTGTGTAACTTATTTTAACATCTTGAAACGTAAGAAACTTTTCGATTTCTTATGACCACGAGGCAATTTGCAGATGCAGATACATCTGACAATGGAGAAGGCCAGCCTAAAACTGTAGTAACTAGTAACTGTGTAACTTGCTTTTAGAACAAACTAATGATCAGGATGTACTTCAGCTTGCTAACTCGCTACAACTTAAGTTTAATATCTACTTTCAGAGAGTGCAAATATTAACCTTAAGCGGAGGGCTTATATATTTTAAGCATACAAACAAACATAGTAATGACTTCCCCACTGGAATGGTCAAGCAAGGACATTTGAAAGGCAATGTTAACTGCTAATATTTGTGGCAAACTTAAGTTTAACTCTACTTATTTAATGATGACATCATCAGCATCTAAATCAACATAGCTTCACAATTTATTGTGAATTTATGAGCCTCACCTTCCCAGATCCAGGACAGCGCACCAAGTCACATATACTAGTGGCGACCCTTGTTTTCGTACTTTCTTTTGCAGACCACCATTTTCTAATGCAATCAATACACTGATATGCTCATTATAGTATTCAAGCGTGGATGCACTGGCTGGCTACAGTTAGCTAAGTTTCCAACCACAGAGATCCATAAGGCACCTTATGCAATCTCTTAAACCATCAATTCACATAAATACGAAAATATTCCACGTCCACAGAAAAAAAAAAAGCAGCTAAGATAAACTGGAATGGGAAATTTTGTATTGTAGTTGAGGCTAGCGAGTCTTTATTAGTCTCTATATAATGCACACTTCACCTACCATGGCATTCAACACTATCAGTCCTTAAGAACACTCTGGAGGCCGAGCTAAAACTAAGTTCAAATACCTTCCATTTCTACTTTTTTCTTGTCAGAATTTTTTCCTCTATCTCACACCAAGTATGAGTTACTTAGGAGTTGGAGTCAGTCCGGCAAACATTCCAGTAAATCAAGCTACAGTCTTGAATGCTATCGATAGACGAGTGAGACTTACCGAGCTGGCGTTAAGGTGTGCCATCTGCGGATTGGCAATACTCTCAGCTCTCCTACTCGCAAATGCTCACCAGGTGGAGGAGGTCTTCATGGTCGAGAAAGCAGCTAAATACTCCCAAATGAAGTCCCTCACGTAATAAATCTTCCCAACTTTACTTTTCTCCTTGCCTTCAATCATGACTTTCTGATATCAAAGCTGCCTTACTGCACAGGTTTTTGGTCACAGCTAATGGCATAGCTGCTTCATACTCACTCCTCCAAGCCTCACGCTGCATCTTCAGCATGGTTAAAGGCCATGTCCTCTTTAGTAAACCCTTGGCTTGGTTAATTTTCTCCACCGACCAGGTCCAAATCACTTCAATAGATCAAGCTCCTCCGTTTCATATTTTTCTACTCCTGTTTCAATCATCTGAACGCAATTAATGCCACGTTCCCAAAACCTGAAAAAATCAAAAGCCCTAAATTAGTGCACAGTGCGAAATTAAGATCCGTAACCTACCAACAACCCAGATTTTCTCAGTTCAAAAATTAACCTATATATCAAACCTTTCCATGATTGCAGCTTGTGGCGTACCTGATGCTCTCGGCGGCAGCGGCAGCAGCGCAATCCGCGGCGCTAGCGAAGTTCGGGCAGACGGAATTGCAGTGGCTGAAACTGTGCGACGTCTTCGGAAAATTCTGCAACCAAATCGGAGAAGGAATAGCTTGCGGTTTGCTGGTCTGCTTCGGCATGGCGATGCTTTCCGCCATCTCCGCTTTCAGCCTCTTCCGCCTCTATGGCGGCAAGAAGAGTTTCAAATGATGAAACGACGTCGTAATTACCAGAGTCTGTGTGCAGAAAGCTTTCGCATTCCTTGTTTTAAATCTGTAATTGAAATAGTTAATGGGCCAGGCCCACTTATTTGGGCCCACTCAGACTTGAGCACACGACATGCTGACGGTTAACAGTCCTTTTCTAATAAATAAATGACAATACTAATAATTCTTATATTGAATTCTAATTCGAATTGCAAGGTTAAGTTTCATCGACCGAGAAATCAATAGAATAAAATCATGTAGATCAAAATCAAATAAAGTGAATTGTAATATGATGTAATTTTTAAGTTTCGTTATTTTACGATTAAAATTGTCGAAGCCAACTGTATTTAGTTTGACTGCACCATCCGAGTTCAATATGACATTAGAGCTCGCAAAAAAATTATGAAGTAAATAAAGGCAAGGAAAAGGAAGCCGGATTATTTCCGTAAGATGACAACAAGAGAAACAGAAACCTGAAACCCTCCAAAAGGTCAGCGAGTTTCTCCTCTATCAGTTTCTTCTCTGTTTTCTATATGAAGATAGGTTGCCAAAAACTCAGAATGCCTGGCATTTTAGTGGAGTGTAAGATTGGAAACTACTTGGTGATATATGAGGAACAAGTTCACAAGCTCCATTGTACAAATTTCTATCGAAAAACTATCTGCAAAAAGAGTTTTATTCGGCGTAGGCATATTAGAAGTAGACAAAACCATTTACCTGGAGAAATTAGGAGCTTGTGAAAGACTACTCTCAGCTGCAGTGCAGTGAATGGGTTTGACTAGCTTCTAGAAGCTAACCAAGACATGGCTGCGATTTTTGTAGTTAAGAACCAGCCAGCCTTTTCTGGGGCCTCATGGAAAGGAGCATTCAGCTCCCTCAGATGGGACTCGAAAACAGATGCTAAACCTTTGTCTGAGAACCTATGTCTCCCATGTCCAGTGTTGATTCCAAGCTGAGAAGGAAGTTCCTCGCCGTTCTCCAGTGCTTTGGACAAGTCATTCATCCATACGTGCAAGGCTGTAAGCGCTGCGCCTAGGGAGAGAGACTTTAAATTTAAGGACCATTGAGTTGAGGACCTTGTTTGCAAGTTTCTATATATCTGCAACTTGATCCCCAACTCTAACAACTCACAGGCTCTTTCAAGCAGGTCGAGGTTAACACAGAGATCGATCAGGCAATTACAGTATGCTTTCTTCACCTCAATTTCTACGGAACTGATAAGATCAGAAGCATCTTTTTTGAAATCTCCCCCGTCAACTTGCTCACCAACTAACTGTCTGACGACTAAGCCCAGCTTCGGATTGGCTGTCTCGATACAAGTGGTAAGTTTGCTGAGCTCTTCTTTAGGTGTTTGAGTCAAAACATTTAGCAGACAACCACAGAATCTGTCATCAGGGGTAATCCCCAATTCAACACATCGGTTGAATGTTCTTACAACATCATCGGTCTGATTGACCTTCCCATAACACTGGATGAGTGAGGTTAGCACAAAGATATTGGGTTCATAGCCGGAAGCCAACATCTGATCTAACAGGTCTTCTGATTCCGCTACCTTACCACTGCAAGAGTATATAGTCATTAAAGACGAATAGGTCCAACTATCAGGCTCAATCCCCAACGCCTTCATATCCTTCAACATATCAAGAGCCACTTCAGTATGCCCAACATCAGCGCACATGGCTAATAGTGTGTTATACAGAACAATATTCAAATCCATACTTTTTTCCTTCATCTCCTTATACACTTGGAGAGCATCTTCAGCATAACGTGCTTTACCATAAGCTCGCAACAATGCCGCATAGGTTGTCCAGTTAGGGGTCAACCCATTACTGATCAACTCCCTGTAAATAGACTTAGCCTGCCAAGGTCTCTTTGCACGTCCCATTGCATCCAACAATGTGTTATACAACACTAAATTTGGCTTCACTCCAACTGCCTTCATCTCCTCATATACATTCAAACACCCATCAAAGTTCCCGGACAACCCATGAATTTTAATCACGGTCGAAAATGTTACTGGGTCAATCCTCCATTTCTCAGACCTAGCCCTATCATACAAACTCAGCGCCTTACTCACATTACCGGCTCGGCCATACGCATCAACCATAGCCGAGTAAGTAACCTCATCAGGATCACACCCAAACTTCGGCATCTTCTCAAACCACTCCACTGCTTTCTCGGGCAAATAAGACATCCTAGCACAACTTATAATAGTTGAAAACGTGACATTATCAGGCGCCACATTTCTCTCACGCATTTCATCAAACACCTTCTCTGCACCAGGCAAATTCTTACTCTTTCTAAACACCTTCAGCGTCACGTTATAGAGAACCACCTCTCTCCTCAACCTCAGCCTCCCCTGAAAATATCTCAACACAAATGGCGCCGTCTCGCAATTCGTCATATTATTGATTATCACCACACCATCCTGCTCAATCCATTTATCCCCAAAACCTTCCAAAACCCTCCGCACATCCTCATACACACCATCACACGCATCCAACGCCTTGGAAACTTCCACAAGCGAACCATACCTCGCATCATACGACGACTGCCGCAGCTTCGAAGCTCTCGGGCTACTCGGGTTCACCCACACGTAATTCACTTTCTTAACCGGCTTCTGCGACTCTGAAGCGTGAGCCTCAGCCGGATCACCTTCTATTCCGCTCGTTTCCGTACTCGTCTCCCCGACAGCGACCTGCGCGAGCTGCTGCGTTGCAGCTGCACCCGATATCTGCGCTGAGAGAAAATTGAGCTTCGGCCGGTGTGGTAAACTCCTCAATCGTAGATTCGAAGATGCCGGATGCTGCGAGGAGGTCAGATGCTGGCGGTCGTGGAAGAGCGAGGACGGCGACGAGCAGAGATGATAAGCCATTATTATCTTTCTTCTGCTTCAAGCTCCTCCTCGTCTCTCGTAAACCACCAAGCGCCTTATCGCTTCGAGCCACACTTGATCAAAACGCTGAGTTTTTATCCTCACTGCACCCATTGGGCCGTATAAATGAACTGGGCTCCAACCCTGGCCCATGTTACACGACATTATTTACAACGGTTGAAACTTCAATCACAACATAAGCAAGATAGGGTTCTAAATATAATTCATAGCGAGGTTGGTTGGAATTTGGATCGTGGAATAGCTCGCTTTGAGATGCTATTCCATTTCATGAAAAGGACATGTCGGCACTGAAATCAATCACAGCATAATTTAAAGAGATGTATCATTTGTGTGACGTCATATTTTATTTTATGTTTGATTAAACTTAATTTTTACGGAATTGAACAATAATTGTAGAGAGAATATTATTGGTTATTTTTTCTATTCTACTTTAAATTCGCCCATGGAACGGGTGTTTTGTTTCTATCAGAAATCGAACATTAATAATTGAAATGTTTGATGTTCCTTTTACCACGCTCTGCGCTGGAAATAATATTATTGTAGTATTAATTAACATTCATCAAAATGTTGTGTTTTTTAAGAAAGTGAGATGAATTGATTCTTTAGTACATGGTTTCTCTCCTTTTTATATTCGCAAATAAATGTTTTACATGACGGAGCAACCCGCAGGATTCTCTTCGCTAAAAAATTCGGCACACCGGCCCGGATGGCAAACCCGATTCGGCCCATACCCATTGTAACCAATTGGACCGTTCTCGTAATAAATCGATGGCGGTCCATATCCGTAATTGCACGGTCCAGCCCCCCGACCGCCGTAACACTGCTCGCAACATGTCGGCATGGGCTCTGAACCGAATAAAGGAGCCGGTTCGACCGGTTTTGGATTTGGTTCGTTTGGTTCCGGTGGGTTCTGAACCGGGTCAGGGGATTTAGCCGGAGGAGGTTTCTTTGGTGATTCAGGCTTAGCCGGAGGAGGCGGTTGTGGAGTGGCTTCTTTCGGCTTCGGCGGATCAGCTGCTGGGCTCTCAACAGATTTGGGCTCCTGCGGCTGCTTGATCTCGATGCTCTTGATGGAGCCGCGGCCCTTGTGGCAGAGCTTGTAGCGGATCTTCTCCGGGTCGCAGCAGATCACCTTGATCATCACGGTGTTGGATTGTTCATCGAAAACCCTGTCTCGGATTTCTCTTGTTGTCAAAATATCAACAGAATTCAGCTCAGCCAATCCATCCATCCATCATTAAATTTGATCGATACTATGAAGCTAGTCAGCTAGAAAAGCTCACCAGGAAATCTGCAGAGCAGTTTCTTAACCCTTTTGAAACAGCAGTCGCATTCTAGGTCGACCTTCAGGATCATCACTGTAACTTTTTTCTGCAATCAAAATCAAACCCAGTTCAGTCCCGAGTTTCACGATGATGAATTGATGATCATGCGAGAGTGGAAATGAATCAAGAAACAGAGCATGATCACAACCTCTCCCTCTCCCATGCCTGCAACAGAAATCACAATGATCAGAGGAGGTGGGGTGACGTCAGATATATACGCGGCGACTGTTTATCACCGGATGAATGGGAAAAGGGTTGGAGCTTCTCGTGTTGGAAACTTTCTAAACGATGAAGATCAAGAAGTTGGAGGTGAGATCAGGGTAGTGGTTGAGGTGGGTTGCGGAAGATGACGCGGGAGAGATGCGTCGTGTTCCGGTTTAGCGTTGCGTCCCCAAGCTTCCCATCCGATTCAGGCGATGGCTGACGTGGAGAAAACTAAATCAGTCAAACACGTAATAAACTCAGAATATAAACGACGAGATCACGTCATAATCAACGTCAATATATTTCGCTGAAGTGATTCCTTTAAATTTTCATTAAGAAAGTCTTCTGTCAGGCCTTTTCGGGAAATAACACATTTATTGGATGTGAAAAATTGAGGTTTGATCACTTGAGGATTTTGGAAATGATGATAGAAAATAATTGAAATTACTGTTGCATAATGTTTTAAATTTAGTATTTAAAATAATATAATTATTTTTTTATGAATACAGCATGAAGTTATCATTTGTTTTGTAAAAAGTCCGGCGGACGAATTCCTATTAAGAATGATTACATTTAGCTTGTCTGACAAAATAAAATATATCTCAACTTTTTGACGATCAATGTGAGATCGAAGTTAGGATCATGTTCCCTATGGGCCTATGGCGCCCCCACAAAGGTAGGGCGTGCATATGTTACAAGGTTTCTGTAATATAAACCTGGCACGAGATGTCAATTTCAAGACCTGAATCCAACGGTATTTTTTCCACGCAATGGTCATGGAAATCAGACAAGAAACACAATCTAAGGGCGTGAGGCCAAATTACACCACAAAAAACTAACGGCACACGACAATGTCAGCCATAAACTTTTAAGAAGGTCAGAAATGCATAATCCTTGAGGAAGTGGTAAAACATCTTGTAAGCGGTATAAAAATAAACTTACCGGAAAAGAAGATAGTTATTGACTCAAAATGATTTCATCATTTATGTTTTAGGAAAGTGTGGCCGAATCCGAACTTGGTGAAGAACATGACTCTCAATCCATGAAATCAAAGACGGAAGGATGTATGTCTTGGCAGCACGGTGAGCTCTGTGGTAAGAAAATCAATGAACAGCGAGTATCGACGCTGCTGGACTGATTGAATAATTTCCACTTCACTCCATAATGAC
Source organism: Umbilicus rupestris (assembly GCA_963678935.1). Lineage (NCBI taxonomy): Eukaryota > Viridiplantae > Streptophyta > Magnoliopsida > Saxifragales > Crassulaceae > Umbilicus > Umbilicus rupestris. The sequence continues at coordinate 15,324,862 of OY787611.1, read as the reverse complement.
TTTAGCTCCTAAAGCCTTCATCTTCTCTATAATCTGCTCTGCTTCTTCCTTGGACACTCCAGCCTTCAAAACCGACGGACTCTTCTCAACCAAATCCTTCGCTTCCTTCAACCCCAGATCAGTAAAGCTCCTAACCTCCTTAATCACCTTGATTTTCGACGCAGCTTCGTAAGACTCCAGTTTCAATTCAAAAACAGTCTTTTCCGGCTTCTTCTCCTCTTTAGCACCCCCGGCCTGACCCTTCGCACCCATTCCCGCTAATCCAGCAGCAGCGCCAGCCTTCATGACCGCAACGGTAAGAGGCTCCTTCATCCCCATTTTGCTCATCATAATGGATGACAACTCGGCGACTTCGCCCAAAGTGAGCCCAGCTATTTCATCCACAAGCCTAAACACACGAGCAGTCGGAGGACTACGATGTTCAGTGGGATCAAAATTCGCAGGATCATAATCAGCTGGAAGCCTCCTTGGATCAATTTCTACTTCCTCTTCTTCCTCGTCAACATCCTGCCTCGCAGGCTGACTAAATCTCCTCCATCCAAACCCAGCTAACCTAACCTCATCCTGACAAATTATCCGACATAAGCTGCCGCAGCCCAAGTGCTGCTTCAGTCGGAGAACCAAGCTCATTTCCAGATCCCAGTAAAATTCTTATCAACCGTAACAACCACCGAATTATCTAACGCGCAAATTAAAACCCTAAACCTAACTAGTCAACGGCGAAACGGGAGAATCAGGTTCCGGACTCGTACCTCTGCTGATGGAGATTCTGGTTAAGGTTGTCGGATGCTGCTCGATTTCCAGATGAAGGCAGTTAGGGTTTCGTCGCTCGTCAGCGAGCGTTCGTATCGAAAGAACGAGAACAGAAGTGAAACGCGGCGTTTCAAGGGCTTTTGGGCTTCTTATCTGGCCCATGGGATGGTTGAATGGACACGTGTCGTTCAAGTGGCATTTATGTGGATAGTTACAGAGTGTAGGGGTATGCCCGTCATTGAATTTCTCGGCATTTATGGATAACTATGAGCGTCTTTAATCAAATCAATATAATATCAATTAAATTAATTAGATTGAAGACAATTACAAATGAGAATCTCATACAAAAAATGAAGATTGACTATTTATAGTTGTTTCTTAATAAAAATCATAATAAGCTAAGCTTCGTTTGATGATTTTCTTAAAGCTTTTATTGACGTGGGTCTTAAAAAAATGCAAGAACTTTCCATAATACAACAACTTCTGAATATACCTATTTGCACCACAAGGTAATATCCCGATGAACCAAACTCGTGCTAGCAACTATCACCAAAGAAATATTCAAAAGAGAATGTATATCACAATCAGTCGCTATCAAGGGAAAAGATGTTTGGAAATAAGAGATGCTATTGTCTGATTTATGTACTTTCAAGTCTTTTCCACATCTTTTTATAGGAGAGGATGTGACAACCCATCATTATGACATTGTGAATAACATAATGTCTTATTGAAGACATTTCTAATAAAATCCATTCATTTCATAATATCAAAATCAATTTCTAATACTATTAAAAAGATCAATAAATTTCTCATTAATGGATAGTCATTACCAAGGCTAGCTAATCAAGACTTAAGTACTATTGAAAAACTAATAGCGCACAAATATTATGACAATACAATCAATATAAGTCTTCATGTCTTCAAAGGAAGACAAATAAGACTTTTCACTTGATCTATGTGAAATTTAAGTGTTCTTCATAATTTTGAGATTTTATTTCGTTTATTTGTGTTTCAATTGGATATATAAATAATTAATTTTGTTGCTTTCGTATAAGAATTTAAATCAAATTAAATACATTCATATTAAATCATAGCATACCCAATATTAATTATAAAATATTATCACACCACATTTTTTTTCACACTTTATACATTAATTTTTCCAACAACTTATACCATGTTGTATGGCTGCATACAGTTTCTGATGAGATTGACGACAATCCGATTGAGCAAGCCCGGTTGACCGTGCCAATTACGAACAATCCAACCGTGCCGTGCTTGACGTTCCCGACATGGATTTTTATACACAAGATTTAATATTTATAGTTTAATTAAATATATTGCTAACTAATGCATCAATGGAGTGGAAGCGGAAGAGGCTCTCAACATTATTTCATTCGATTTTATTGGGTCACAATTTTACTAAAAACAACACATTAAATTTTGTAAGGAATGATGAATTGGAATGTAACAAGTTCGGATAAGTGGATTAGGAAGAGAATAATTTTCAAAGTCAAAGTACCCTTGATCATCTCCTCACGTCTTTCCCACAATCCTTAGTCAGCGACATTTATAAATTAGGGTTGACCCAAGTTTGAACCAAACTTCATATTTACATCTATCAATTCACAATGATATTTTTGGGACATAAACATGATTTAAATTATCCAACGGTTTTTTTTTTTAATATTTTTTTTCTTATTATATCCCTAAACTCCACCAGAACTCTTGACGTTCATTTTGTCACCAGACCACGGGCCACACAAGAAGAAGCACCTGATACTAAACCCTTACTATCTACAAATAAAATTTAATATTTTTGAAGAGTCGCTTTTGACCGTAGGAAAAAGAGCGTTCATTTAGAGTGTTGGGGCTTAAAAAAAAAAATTTAATTTGTGCATTGGAACAGTCTAATCTCATCGCAGAGTTACAGGCTTACAGCTCGCCAATTTGCACAGCTATTAAATTCTCTAATGGCGATTTTTCGCAACGGACGCGGGCGATCGAGCAGCCACGTCGACGAGTCAACGCGAGTCCGACCCGCTCCAGTGCCGCAATGGATAGAGAAAGTGCGAGGAACGATCGCGGATCATCTCCACCTTCACCGCTGCAGTGACTTACCAATACCTAATAGTTTATGCGTGCGTGAGTTCTCTCTCTCTTTCTCTTCTTCTTCTTCAAAGTCTGAATCCGATAGAAAATAATTTTTTTTATAAATGTGGATTAAAGACAAGTCAAAAGTCTACACGGTACTGCTCCAATCTGTCGTGGAGGTGAGCTACGTACGCCGAATCCCTAGCTTGTGTGTTTTATACGTATATATGTGAAAAAGTGGGAAAAGACTATTGCTTTGGTGTGGATTTGCTGGGATTCATATCATTTTCTGGTTCTGCTTTTTTGATACAAAAGTTGCTACTTAACTATGGCAGCTTAGATATTTGGTGATTTGGCTCCGGCTTTGTCTTTGTTGGGGTTGGTATTGGTGTTGGTATTGGTATTGGGTTGTGTCAGTTTGGGGTTTGGGTTTCAGCATTTTATCTTCAGTTTGACCTGTATTGGTGATGGTTTGTAGTTGAGTGCAGGTGAAATTGGAGGTCATGGGGTTGTCTGGGAATGACATTGTTGTTGGCTGAGCTTGTGGGAGGTTTTTGGTGCTTTGAATATTCCCTGTAACAGATCGTGTTTTGGGTTGAAAAAGGTACTGTTTTGTAAATTAGGGTGGCTCTTTGTGGGAGAGGGTATTCAGTTGAGGAAGAGTTTAGAGAGAATTTGAGTTGTTGAAGGGGATTTGGGGTTTCAAAATGAAGCTTGTGGTGCGCGTGATTGAGGCACGTAACCTTCCAGCCATGGATCTGAATGGCTTCAGTGATCCATATGTTAGGCTGCTGTTAGGGAGGCAAAGGAGCAGGACGAAAGTGGTGAAGAAGTGCTTGACCCCTTCTTGGGGGGAAGAGTTTAGCTTTCGGGTTGAGGATTTGAGTGAAGAACTGCTGATTTCTGTTATGGATGAAGACAAATATTTCAACGATGACTTCATTGGCCTGTTGAAGGTTTCTGTGTCTGATGTTTTTGATAATGAGCTCAAGTCTCTTGGTACTGCTTGGTATTCCCTCAAACCAAAGGATAAGAAGTTCAAGAATAAGGAATGTGGTAAACTTTTTCCTTTCCTCAGGTTTTCTTTCATTGTCATTGATAGATTCCCTTACTCCCTGCATTCACTCAAGTCAATTCGATTCGTGAGATTTGTACAGTAGCTTGATTTTGGTTTGATGGTAAATCATAGTATGTAAGAAAATCACTTATCAGTTCATGATTAAAATTGTTTATGTTTGTTCTAAGAAGCATTTTGATATTGTTTCAGGTGAAATTCTTCTATCCATATATTTTGCAAGTAACAATTATTTCACGAAAACTGAATCCAGTGGAGATTGTTCACCTTTGGCAAGGAGATCTTTTGAGCGATCTGAGGATTCACCTTTAGGGTCTCCAACATCTTTTTCACGGTCACCTTCACCTATGAGATTTGAAGGTTCCACTTCTTATAAAGAAGAAAAGATATCTGTGCAAAAAGGTCTGACTGGCAGGTTTGCCAAAATGTTCCATAGGAGTGGGGATACACCAACAATCACCTCTCATAGAGGCATAGATTTGCCAGAGATCATCGAAGAAGAGTCAGTTCCAAGGACTCCAATTAGCAACTCTGAAGACCTGTTCTCTTCCAGTTTTGAAGAACTGATGGGAGAATTGGAATCAAAAGATCAAGGAACTGAAATTCCTAGTAATTTATCAGGAGGGGTGCTTCTGGACCAGTTATACATGATTTCACCACCTGATCTGAACACTTTGCTTCATTCTACAGAGTCGGACTTTTACACATCTTTAGCTGATTTACAGGGAACTACTGAAGTTGAGATTGGTAGGTGGAAATTTGAGAATGAAGGCCTGACTTTGAAAAGAGTACTTACCTATGTAAAAGCTGCAACCAAGTTGATTAAGGCTGTGAAAGGAACTGAGGAGCAGACTTACCTAAAAGCTGATGGTAAGGCCTTTGCAGTTCTAGCTTCTGTTAGCACACCTGACGTGATGTATGGGAGTACCTTTAGGGTAGAGTTACTCTACTGCATTACTCCTGGGCCGGAGATACCCTCTGGGGAGCAATCGTCACGTTTGGTGATATCGTGGCGAATGAATTTTGTGCAAAGCACTATGATGAGGAGCATGATAGAAGGTGGGGCTCGCCAAGGCCTAAAAGATAGCTATGCAGAATATGCAAGTTTGTTATCACAGAAAGTTAAGCCTTTGGATTCAAAAGACCTAGGCTCCAACAAGGAGCAACTTTTAACCACGATGCAGGCAGAACCACAATCAGACTGGAAGCTTGCGATTCAATATTTCGCCAATTTTACAGTGCTCTCGACAGTTGTAGTAGGACTTTATGTGGTTGTTCACATTTTTCTTGCTTTGCCAGGCACAATACAAGGGATTGAGTTTGTGGGGTTAGACTTGCCAGATTCCATTGGTGAACTCATTATATCAGGCATCCTGGTTCTCCAGGGTAAACAGGTGTTGGAGTTCATTGCACGGTTCATGCAAGCTAGGGTGCAAAAGGGTACTCCATCTCTTTCAAATGCATCTTTTAGATTTTCGAGATTCATCAGACAATGTTAATTATTTATAGCAATATGCCTTTCTTGTCGCACCACATATCTTAGAGAGTCTCTCCTGATATATTAAACCCCATCAGAGGGAGCCTGACATGAATGTTGTGTGCATATTTTTAAAAATAACGACTATCAGCTTATAAGTAGTTTTAGCAGTCATTCAAAAAGCATTAAGATTAGAGATGTAGTTTCACGCAATCAACAACGTATTGTCTACTTAGCACTTACCCAAAGGACTTTTTCCTTGTATTTTATGTACAGGCACTGATCATGGAGTCAAAGCACAAGGACATGGGTGGTTGCTAACTGTGGCCTTGATGGAAGGTTCTAGTCTAGCAGCAGTTGATGCTGGTGGATTCTCAGACCCTTATGTGGTTTTCACTTGCAATGGAAAAACACGAACTAGTTCAATCAAGTTTCAGAAATGCGAGACTCTATGGAATGGTAATTTCAACATACATTATATCTTATTTATATCCTTCGTACCTTATATTTTAGGGTCTGGTTTTTTAGTTGAACTTATTTACTTAAGTACTTAACTTCAATATTTAATTTAGCATCATTATATTTACTTTCACCGGTGCTCCATTACGAGACAGTAACTTAAATTTATTTAACTTAACTGAACTTAATTTATTTATTGAAATCTTAAGTTAAAAAAAAACAGGGCCTTAGTTTACAGGACAGCCTCTATCGTCAATGTTTCTGTTGAGTACTACAGAGTAGAGTCTGCACTTAGACGTTTGAAAATTCCACTGCAGAGATATTTGAATTCGATGCAATGGATGAGCCTCCATCTGTGCTGGATGTCGAAGTTTTTGATTTTGATGGGCCTTTTGATGAAGCTACATCGCTGGGACATGCAGAAGTTAATTTTGTTAAAACAAATATATCAGATCTTGCTGATGTGTGGGTTCCTTTAAAGGGAAAGTTAGCTCAGGCACATCAGTCCAAGTTGCATCTCAGGATATTCTTAAATGACAGTAGAGGCAGTGATGTTGTCAAAAATTACTTAACCAAAATGGAGAAGGAAGTTGGGAAAAAGGTACATAGTTTTCATTTTGTCTTTGGATATAGCATGGACACTTGTGTGAACAGTGAACACATAACAAATAAATTGAGAAATGACTACAGATCAATCTTCGATCCCCACAAACAAATTCTGCATTCCAAAAGATGTTCAGCCTTCCACCTGAAGAATTTCTCATCAATGACTTTACCTGCCACTTGAAACGCAAGATGCTTTTTCAGGTGATCTTTCTAACGGTTTCAGATCAAGTTGCCTAAGCAAGCAGATACTTTATATTCTACTGCCAAAAATGTTACCAACTCCAAACCTTATGTTATTTCTTTCAGGGGCGGCTATTTCTGTCTGCAAGAATTTTTGGGTTTCATGGAAATTTATTTGGACAGAAGACTAAGTTCTATTTCCTATGGGAAGACATAGAAGACATTCTAGTAATAGCTCCAACTCTTGCATCGATGGGCAGTCCTGTAATTGTCATTACTTTGCGACTAGGTAGAGGTATGGATGCAAAGCACGGTGCCAAAACACAGGATGAAGAAGGCAGGCTAAAGTTTTATTTTCAGACATTTGTATCTTTTAATGTAGCGCACAAGTAAGTGACGCATCAGAAATCCAATTTATTGTCCTTATTCCCTTTATACTGCAGTTAAAACCTGTAAGTCAATCAAGTAAACACTGAGATAGTGGAAGCTTCACTCCCCATCAAAAAAGAAGAAGAAAGTGGAAGCTGTGCTGCTATGAGTGGTTAACCATTTGAATGTTCCTTCTTTACAGGACCATTATGGCTCTATGGAAGTCTAGATCCTTGAGCCCTGAGCAGAAGGTGCAAATAGTTGATGAACAATCTGAAAACAAAAGCTTACAAACTGAGGAGAGCGGAATTTTACTTGACGTTGAGGATGTCAGTATGTCTGACGTGTATTCCTGCGCTGTGCCTGTTCCTGTAAGCTCTCCATCTTTCTCTATATTCACTAACTATTCATCTCAAGCTTCATTGGAAAAAAGCTATTCTCTGAACGTGTCAATAGTGTAGTCACTCATACTTTTTTTCTGGCGTTACAGACTGAATTTTTGATGAGGATGTTTGATGGTGAGGAATTGGAGGATGCCGTGATGGGGAAGTCTGGGTATGTTGAATATTCTTACACCCCCTGGGAAATGGTGAAGGCTGATACTTTCCAGCGACAGATTTATTTCAAATTCCCTAAAAACTTATCGCGATATAGAGGAGAAGTAACGAGCACACAACAAAAGTATCCAATTCCTGATAGAAATATTTGGGTCATTGAAGAGGTCATGACTCTCCATGGAGTCCCGCTTGGCGACTATTTTACTGTGAGCATCAAAACGCTTATTTACAAATTATATTTACCGCTGCTAATTCTCATTTTGTAATATACTGGTCATGACCTGATATGGAACCTGCCTTGTTCCTGCAGCTCCACTTGAAATACCAAATCGAGGATGTACCCCCAAAATCAGTGGCACAAAATGTCCATGTGTTCTTCGGAATTTCTTGGCTGAAAAGCACCAGACACCAGAAAAGAATCACAAAAAACATCCTAGTGAATCTCCAGGAGCGATTGAAGGTCATGTTCATTACCCTTGAGAAGGAATACGCAGCTGGGAAGTAGATGAGTGTCAGCCAAAGCCAACATTTTTAAGACATCATTTTCTACCATCCTGGATGTCCTTCCAGCTTCGTGCAATATACAAAGCCAAGGAATACTCCAGTCTGTGGCTCTGCAGTCGACTTGGCAGCTAACCCGACTTGGGATTATTGAACATAGTTATCATAGGATGATCATTTGTTTCTTCATCAACTGTTTTCAGACATCTTGACACTGTCTGCAACCATGTAACATTGACATCAGCAATATCTATTCATGCACATATATTTCGTATACAAACTTCTTCGTTTCAGGCAGTTTATTCGGTTAAGTCAGTTATCCATTTCGCATTCGACCCATCACAGGTTCATGACATTTTAACTAACTCAGATCAGCCTTCAAAGCTTTTTCTTCTTCTTCTTCCTCGGAATGCAGATTGAGTTAATGATTCTGTGAAGTGAGAAGACTGTATTGGGCCGGTTCAATTAGCCGAATTGCTAAATTAGTTCGGTCTGATGAAGTGGCTAAATTCGGTTGGAGCCGCTCATCTTTCTGGTAATTCACATCGCGAGCGCGCTGTGCTCTAAACCCTAGATCTCCGATTTGAGGTGAATCGGTATCGCTGATTCTCGCTGCACAGATTGCAACCTGTTCCTTAAGAGTGGCTGCCTGACAATGCTTATTCAATGCACATCAAACATTTTTTCACATAGCATTTTGATGGGACTCTTGGTAAGCATGATGTTGTTTTCTTCATCTTTGTGTACCGCGTATATGTAATTGATCTGGGATCTGCACATGGTAGATTTGCTCCAGTTTAACAAAAGATAATCCCTCGAGCTAGAAGTTGGGCAGCCACTTAGATTTACAGCATCACAAGAACTTATATATTGAGGAAGAATGATGCAGTTCACCTCCAATACCCTCAGAAATCAAGCTTCCACGTCCCCCAATGGATGAAGAAGAAGCTGCTGTGGCTTACAATACAGCCGTTAACTGCTATGGTCTCATTATACCAGGAAGTAACAGTGAATTAAGTGGCTCATCAGGCCGAAGTAAGCAAAAGTGGTGTTTTGGTAATCAAGTTGGTGGAGAGCTTGTTGAAGTAGTTGGGGTGTAAGATGGTGTAGACGTGGAGATAGAGCCCGGTCCAATCGGCGTTGAGGGAGGAAGCCTTGTAGGCAAATACGAATCACTTGTGAAGATCACTATTATACCCAAAGATAAAAAGAGTCCTCAAAGATGGAAAACAATGGCTCCCTAGTAGGCATGACTGGCAAACTTCGGCAAGCCCTGAACAAGGTGAAGTCTGTGCCCAAGGCTGGAGGAATACATGACGACTTATTTGGTGAATCCGTCAGTGATAAAGTGGGCTCTTCTTGGGCATCCAGTGATAATAAAATCACTCCTCAGACAGGTTCTCATGAGGACACTGAAGGTGCCAGTAAATCTGGTAACTCCAACAGAGCTAAGGATGAAGATGATTTGTTTGGTGAGTAGGGGAAGAGGATTAACCATATCATGCAATGTTGTTACCTTCTTTACAACAACATGATTTCTAGGCCCTCATATGTCTTGAAAAACAGGCAAAATCATGAAGTTGTGCATGAGTTTTTGCCTACACTGGATTCGGGCATTGGCAGCCTCTATTTATCTTCTGAGAAAAATACTACACCAATCACCCTGTTTTATTCAGTAACTACAGGCTAGTTTCTCAGTTGATACATGTACAGAAGCATATGGTTAGATGGGAACATCTTATTACAACAGCAGATGAGATAACAATAACAGTAACACTCTCATATACTACACTGTTCATCCTAAGGATGCCAGAATTTGGCCGAAACCATCCAGGGAGTTTCCCCATGAAATGTGATGGGGATGAAGGCACCTGTATCATAAGAACCCCTCAAAATACATGCTTCCTTTGTACAACTTTATGTTGTGATTATATCTTCATTTTCTCTCTTTGGGGTTGAGGTGAAAAATGGAAACCAATTTACAGATTATCGGCCTCCATGTGAAAGATGTATTTAGGAGGTATGGTCGCAACCTGTTTTTCAGAAGCTTCTTGTGGGGCACAATGGATCGTAATCATATCTCTCCCCCGCCTTGACAAAACGACCCTTCACACGCTTTCTAACATCTGCTCTTTCCTTTCTAGAGGCGTACCTTATTTTCTTATCAAACCTGTGCACAATCAGGAGTCGTATTATTACTTGAAGTTGCCTATTTTCGAGCTAAAGAAGTGTAGAAGAAATTTGCAAGGCGACTGTTCAGCCCTACTTCAGAAACCTACACATCCAAAAGTAAACTGTACTTACTTTCTGTTCTTTTTCTTTTCCTTGTAACGCTTGACAGCATTGTCTCTGCTTGCTGATGTCATAGAACTTTCTTGACCAGGCGGACACCATGGGGGTTCACCCATTCCTGCCAAAGGTGATACTCCACAATCTTGATATTCTCCATTGCTACTCTCATTTGTCTGTCCAGAGAATGACAGTGTAACACCAGAATTAACTTTTCTAGCTGGGTATGTAATGGGATCTGTCTTAGAGCTGACCAAAGAATCAACAGACATAGGATTGCTGCACGATGGCTGCTTCAAATTGGTACGCACCGCAGCAGGTCCCTGGAAACAAGCATCCATTTTACTGTTTAGGTACATCAAAATAATATCATACTATTTTGTCATACAAGCATAACTCCAAGAGTCGCACATGTTAACTCATGTGAATTTTTTGCTTGTGTAGTATTCAGATTCTTACTTTTTGATTTACCTTAAGCATCAAACTTTATATAAACAAACAGGTTGGATAACAAGACATGTCATAGATGGCATTACAAGTAATGCAAACCTTGGCAGCCTCGACACCTTGTGTACTTGTGCCAACTTCAGTGATATTTCTTTTCGGAAATAGGCTGGCCATTCCTCCATTCTCAAATAAGTGTTCCGAAAAGTTTTGAGAATAACCAAAAAGTTCTTCATAATTCTCTGGACTCAAGTCAACGTCAGCCATGCTGAAGTCACCATAAAGGTTGTCATCGTCATCGAAAGATTGAATGTCTTCTGTCACGGAACAGCATTGCTGCAAGATGATTCAGATAAATCAGTATTAACAAAATGAGAACTGTAAATACGTATAATAAAAAGCTCAATTGTTGGGCAAGTAATCAATACCTCTCAATTATAAAGGGATCAAAAAATCACTCCAGAATGACATAGTAAACAAAGTAGCATGCCAAAATAAAGGAAATGTATTTTAGTTGAGGACAGCCTTCTTTTAGTATTTTATTTACAACAGAGGTGAACAGGTATCCCTCCTTTTTCAAAGAAAAGTAACATTTACGACAATATCAAGGGAACTTGCCTGCGGCCAATGAATCAGCAGTCAATGAAAGGCACCACAAAAACAGTATATGTTCAAGATGTTGGACCTATCATAAGATGGCGCAAGACTAAGCAAAAGAGTACCTTTTTCTGAAACATTAGGAAGTTATTCATCTTTACTACTACCTAAGACTTTTCTATGTAATTATAAGAATCTGTCGTTGGTGGATCTCTGTTGAAACAATTATGAATGACCAATGCATGACAACATATTGATTATAACTAGCCAGATACCGGTGCAGCTAGTTTAGATCTCTCATGGAAAAGCAATCTGTAATGAAGGAAGTAAATTTGTAGGTGTGGAAACTCTATTGAACCATTCTTTGAAGTCTCCATGATGTATACCTGATGCACTCATGCCAAGAGGACACAGTTGTACATTTTCAATCATAATTATTGCACACCTTGAGAGGACTTGATTGATCCTTGATGAGTATTGTGGACATGGGTGCACCCATTGTAGATGAAGCCATCAAAACAGTAGATTTCCCTTCTGCGTCATGAATTTGACTTGCTTCTGGCTGGCTGGTAATACTTATCCCTTCACAAATTTCTGCCGCAGACACTGTCTCTTTCTTTCCATCTAAATCACCTTTTGAAGCAATATCTAACACAAAGGACCAAATCCTTGAAAGTTCTGCAGCTGAAGGGCAGCCAGAATAGCAGTTAATCGTCTGTCTTTTGTGCGTTGAAGCAGCAGAAGCGTTTCCATGACCACTCCAGTCACAATTTTGACAAAGTGAGGCATTCTCGTCATGGCATCTGACAATAGCTGGCTGGGAAGTGCATCTTTCACAAAGAAGAGTCCTCGAATGGCGATTGGAGAGGGCATTTGCTGAGTGAACATTGCGGTCACAAGACAAGCACAAGCATGCAGAATCAGACCTACAGTAAACCATGGACCTTTGCTCTCCGCAGAAATCACATGACCGACCCATCACTAAAAAACTTCAGTCTATGTTGCTGAACTAAATTTCAACAACCCAAAACCAAACTTAGCCAACACAACTTTCCAAGTTCAGTCAAATTCTCATAGAACCTGAAATGTCCAAAGCAAAAAAAAAACAAAAAGTGAGCAACTCAGAAGAATACACTAACTCAAATCCAAAGCTAATAAATAACCTGATTCAACTAAAGCAAAACTTCAAATGTGAAAAGGTAAGTAAATCAAGAAAGCAGTAAGTGTCCATCCAGTAGGTTTTTTAGCACAGCAGCACCAATTAAAGAACTCCACCAATGAGATCCACTCACAGTTGATAAGATAAGAACTGCTATAAAAATGCATCTTACAAAAAAAAGTAAATTTGTTGCTCCCATTACAAATATTCAGATACAGAAATCATAGCCGATAAAAAAATCACTAGAATTTCAATCCCAAATCGAATATTAATATTACAAACTTCGAGATCCGAAAAGCCCTGGAAAAAGCTAAACATGTTGATACCACTCATCCCTCATCAACAAAGTCAAACAGGTCAAACACCCGTTCGAAGACTCAAACCACAACCAAATCCATCAATCAGTTAACCACAAACAACGCTTCACAACCATCACCATGAAAAAGACCACATCAACAAAACCTCACATGCAAAAACCCCAACACAACAACAGCAACCGAAACAGCAAAACAACAGAGTCTGTACCGGCGTCTGAATCCAAATCGGAGCTCACCAGCCGCAGTAAACGAACAATCGCGAGAAGCTGAGACGACAGAGGTTGAAATCGAAGCTCGAAGAAGAAAATGGAAGTAGAGAGAGAGCCCTAGAAAAAGGTTATGGGGTGGAGAATTAGGACCTTTTTGGAAGATAAAGTGCACCTTTTTCACATTGGGTCCCACTTGCTTAGTTCTATCTACAAATATCTTTTTTTTTCGTCCTTACAAATATCTTCTCCTCACTAAAAATATCTCATCCATATCTCCCACATTTAACGTGTTACTTTATTTTAATTTCAAATGATTATATTTTCAGACAAATTAAATTATTCAATAATAATATACATTAATTCTTATAAATATCTACTGATAATTATAAATAGAATCGATAAATTAGTCGGAATTCTCGACTTTATAAAAAAAATTAATTATAATTATTTCTTATCTCCTAAAACCTTCTACGTGCCGGTTACACTTCATAATAAATGACACTCCTTTCGCCACGTCATCCCATTTGGACAAGAACAAATTTATTCTTTAGTGTTGTGGTTTGTTTGAATTAATAATAAATGTATTTAATCATTTAATTTAATACTGTATTGAACTCTGTGCGACTCAGATATTTTATTATTCGAATACATTGAATTATGCTTAATATTTGTCTTATCGAATTGTCATAATTTAGTAAAGATTTATTAATTTATATCGTTAATAAAAACATAATTTATTGGGCCAGGCCTGTGTAATTGGGCTTTGCATTTCGATACATTTTATAATTGATATTATCCTTTATTGACGCAAGACAAAGTTAATTAACACGCGATTATAGCCTCACCAAAACGCAGCGTTTGATGGCTCGCCTACACGGCCCGGCCCGGCCCATTGCCGAGGACTAAGTAAACATATTAATTTAGGCATCTTTTCTGTCGAAATTCGTGAAGGTAAAAGTCTCATCCTTTCCTTTTTGGCTTCACCACTCATTTGTAACTGTCTCTTTTTGAATTATAAAAATAAATATATATTTAAGTAATAAAATAATGAAGAAATAAAAACGAAGTTTTTTATAGTCTTCAAAGTGTCATTTGCAGGTTCAGATAAGGACGGGAAGAGAGAGAGAGAGAGAGAGAGAGGGAGGGAGCAGCTGCTGCAAAATCGATAAAGATAGTTCCTTTATAAACGCGGCGTCGATCCTCGAGGAGTGGGGGATTGCAAGCGGTCTGGGTTAGTGAGGGTTTTGGAGAAAATGTTTCCACTGCTGATGCAACCCCACGATGGAGGACTGGTCCCTGTAGGGCACGGACGCGATGACATTCATGGAATAATTGGGGGTTCGAGTCATGGAGTTGGAGATCCTTGTCTGGTTTTGACTTCCGATCCCAAGCCCAGACTCCGGTGGACTGCTGATCTCCATGACAGATTCGTCGAAGCAGTCACTCAGCTTGGTGGACCTAATAGTAAGCCCACTTATTTCTGTTGTTGAGTTTTGATTTGCTGTAAGAGGGAGTTAGGGTTAGATGATGAAGATGGCGATGGTGGTGGTAGGGTTTTTAGTTTTTACTACCTGTTGAATTTTGATTGATTGAAGATTAGAGTGTTGTGTGCTTGAGTGAATCTTTCTTGATGAGAAATGTTTATCTGTTAAAGTTGAGCCATCAATAGGAATATGGTCTTGTGGAGACAACCTGGTTTTGGTGAGAAAGAGGGACCTTTTTTGATCAGCTGATGGCCGGATTTTGTGCAAGATTGGTGCTTCAGGCTCGAATTTAGTGTTTGATGATAATTGCACACTTAAGGATGTTCAATTCCTTTCCGGCCTGTTTACTGCTTACTTTGGTTTCACTCGGAAGTTATTGAAATGTGAAAACGAAAACTATCGTCATGTTGCTGATAGGAGGATCAGGTTTAATGCAATTTTCCAGGTGCACTTTGTTGTTTAGATAACCCCTTTGTCGCCCGTTCACAAGGATCCATAACTCTAGTCGGTTAAAATACATACAGTCACCTGTTACTCTAACAGGAAACATGTTGTGGTTTGCCACCTACAAAATCGAAATTTGACGATGCTTTTCGGCTTTATTAGCTTGACTTCATGGGAAGCTTCGTGAGACCTTTGATGTCTTTTATGCTAATACCTTCCAATGTTCTTCAATGTTTACAGAGGCTACTCCCAAGGCGATTATGCGGACAATGGGTGTGAAAGGACTGACCCTCTTTCACCTGAAGAGCCACCTGCAGGTTCTATATTGTTTTTCAGTGTAACGAAGTATCGTTGTAAACTTGTAAATAACCTTCTCTTCAGTTGATTGACGTGTATGGTCAAATATTTCACAGAAATATAGGTTGGGTAAACAATCGGGAAAGGACATGTGTGATATTGTCAGCGATGGTAAGTCGTTCAGAGAAGTAAAAACCATTATCTTTTTGTATCGATAGCATTCAGAGATATATGACGATAAGAGGTAAACTCGTGACTGAAAATATATCATCCAAAATATTATTAACTCAAGTAGTTTCAGTCAATTTGAGATTCATTCACCCGACTCGGACTGATCCAACTTTATCACTCCCTTGTGTAGGACTTTCAGGTTCATATCTCATAGAAGGTCCCGGGAGCGATAATTGTGCCTCAAAGTTGCTCACTCCTGACACAAATGAGTAAGGAAGTATATCAAGTGTAAAGTTGTGAAGGTATCGTTACTAAAATATCCTTGGTGTTATCCGATTGGTTTAGGGGTTTTGAAGTAAAGGAGGCGTTGAGAGCACAAATGGAAGTTCAAAGTAAATTGCATTTGCAAGTTGAGGTAATATAAATTATAATTCACCGAACACAACGCTAGCTTTGGTTTTTTCAAAGTTATTCAGCCTTGTTTGACACGAGGGTGAATTTTAAAGTTGAGCCTACTAATTTTTCAGTTTATCGATCTGTTGACTTTTCTCCAATGCAGGCTGAGAAGCACCTGCAGATCCGTCAAGATGCTGAAAGAAGGTACATGGCAATGCTCGACAGTGCTTGCAAAATGTTAGCTGACCACTACATCGGAGGTGCAGTAATAGACGCAGAGAATAAAGTCAAGTCTCAAGGAATGGGGACAAACAAGCTGCCTCCAACAGTATTCACACACGACACAATCCAGCCTTGCAATTTAACCGGCCTCCGTGGCCTGGAAGAACTTCTACCCAGTCTGCACCCTCAGAGAGCCGATTGTTCCACTGAAAGTTGCCTGACTTCTCACGATAGCCCCGCGGCATACACTCTGCAAGGACCTCCGTCGGGATCCAAGAAAAGGATGCTCGATGCAGACTCAGTAGCTCAGTGCTTGTTATGGCGTGAAGTCAGCGTCTCCCAGGGAATAGTCGGGTATACCACCTGAGGCTGAGTCCACTTCATTCGGCCAATCAACAATCTGCTAACATGGCGAAGCTTCCTCTATCTGAGTAGCTGCAATGACGTCAAGCTATGCCACTGCTTCAATGTAGTTCAACCAGCAAACATCGTATGTACCAAAATTTATCTGTTCAGAAACCTATTTTCAGGTAATGGCATATTTCCAGGGTTGGGTTTCTCATATTTCCAGGATTGATGAGTTGGTAATTGATATCCACTGAACGTCAAACCTCGTATTTTTTACTCATGTCTGAGACTTGCAGGAAAGTTATGAGGATGGACTGGAGACGTTGCCACGTGGCAGCAATCTTTGATGTGCTTATTGGGCCGGAAGCCCAAAATACCATGTGGGCTTTAAGCGCGCCCGTCTTATCCATGGCGTCAGCATTGACCTTTCACTTTGGGAAAATATTTGAGCCCGAATGAGCAGAGGATATTTATATTCACAGTTCATCGTCCTTCTGCTTTCCTGTTACAGGTCTCAAGATAGACTGATGTAAGAATTTAGGGTTGTCAAAGGTTGTCTCCACAACTCAAGAGGTGCCAAAATCTAGCTTGGGGCCATTCAAACCTGTATATAAACACTAATTACAGGTTGTCACGAGCAATGTTTCAAGGTACCATTTTCTGAGGCTCAGGGATAGATAGATAGATGTTTGTATCAATGATAAAAAATGGACCAGCATGACAATCCACATATTCCTAAATTGAGCTAGTTTAACCTGCTGGTGCTTTGAAGATTAACTACCTACTGTAACCCGGCAGTGTATTTTTCGAGGGAGAAATATTAACTATAAAAGACTACATGACCATCTATGGTGATCGAATTGAGGGTGAGGCAGATTATTTGTTAATGATATCTTTCTTCGGATCTTCAGCAATGGAAGTTAAGACCGGTCATAAAAGCCTCCTCTTCTGGAACTTGGCATTGGCTCATCTGTAAAGAAAAGTGAAGAGAATAATAAGCAACAGTCAGTCGTATCAACAGGCGCAAAATGGTACTGCGTTAAAAAAACTGTTCCATTTTGACAATTTCCACATAATATCAAAACAATTTGGTGATTAAAGCTCCTATCCATAAAAAAATTCTCCATATGACCATGCTGAACTGCAATCGTAATTTTTTGGGTCTTAAGATCAAGTAAAGATTGTAGATAGCTCATTACCAAAATCTTCATCCACTTCATCTCCATTGTTGATGGTGAAAAATGGAGTGAGGTAATTCTTATCCAATGCCGTGAAGGATGCGGTACTGAAAGAAAAAAAAACCACATATCTTGTATCAAAGAAACCACAAGAATATTGTATTTGCAGAGTCCAAAAATTTAGGATGATACCTCTTATGAAACTCCTTGAGCTTCATCTTGATTCTATTCCCAGATGAAGAACCTTCATCTTCGTCGTCGTATGAAGGAGCTACATATTGATGGGTTTCTTCAATGTTCTACAGCCACGAAGATGGGATCAAAATGGGAAGCGTAAGAAATGATTTGGTAATACAAGGTGCAAATGTACTTTGGACAAACAAATAAAGAGAAAACAACACCGCGGCTATACTGATATTTCAAAATGAAACAAACATTCGTATTTGTTAAACGTAAATCTGATGTGAAAATATTGCCTTATATAGTTATATGTTAGTAAAAGGAGGGTTTGATATCAAGATCTGTAAAAATGGATACTTGTAATATCGATTAGTATGTTAAACTTACCACACTTAAGGGAGCATCATGATCATCACCGATAACCTGTAATGCCTCAAGCATGGTACCTGTGGACCCTCCTATTAATAAAACCTACAAATGTTGAAATTAAAATAAGACATTTATGAAATAAAACCTACAAAAGTGACAGATTTAAATTTATAAATACAATAAGACCACGCTAGCTAGCAGGATAAAATGAAAATCATTGCCACTCATCAAATTATGACATTTAATCCTGCATAGGTAGTTTTACAGAAATAGTATTCACATTTCAAGTGATTTTGAATATTTATATTACTACTAAAAGCATTTGAAACAGCAGAACTGCATCAATCACAGCCTGCTGGATTGCCAGAAAATGTTGAAAGTTCAGCACCATTGTCAAAGAGGACATCAATGGTTTGCATACTTAAAGTTAATTACTTCACTCAATTTTTTCCCCGGACAAGTAACCTCAATGTTTATATGAAAAATAATCATTATCCAATATACAATCCATGTGGGAAAAATGCAATACAAAAATAAAAACTTAATTCAAATTACGTAAGCATGTTTTTACCGTCAAAACAACTATAGCAGTAGTTGCAGTGAATATAGTCTGGCCATGTCCATCTGGTAGATCATGTATAGATTGCAAAGCGAGGGCAAAAGCCATAGCTCCCCGAAGTCCTGAATGTAAAATATAGAATTCAGGAATGCATGAAATAAAATAAAGATAACACCGAAACTTCAGACATATTTGAGCTCCTTACCACCATACCAAAGTGCCTTTTGATGTTTCATTGGTATTTTGCGATGCTGAGGTCTAACCAAATTCACGATATATCCACAAGAGAAGATATTTGCAGCCCTTTACAGTTTACATCAAAGTTATATTAAATTCATTGAAAAATATAGATTGAAAGTGTGAGTTAATATGGTAGTGTTATGGAACATCCATACCTTGCAATTACGATGAATATCTATCAATAATGGACTAAGTTAAGAGAATCAAATATTATACAGCCTAAAGGTTAAAACCCAAAAAAGGAAGGAAACAAAGAACAGGAAAAAGGAAGCACGGCAGTAGAGCAATAGTCTTCATCAATCAAGGATACAATTGAGAAAAATATGAATCCGACATGAGACCAGCTATGCTGCTCCATAGCGATATCAAAACCCATATATATAAACCTGTATATATAAAGGTAAAGATTAATTAATTTCAGATTGGTAAACTATATGCAAATAGTAATTCAAATGTATAGATATGGTCTAATGCTCACACAAATGTCTCTGCTAAAGATGATATTAGGTGGAAAAAGGCTGATACAAATCTCTGCGAATTTTCGGACAAATTTGAGTAGGTGTACTGCTTCATAACCTAAAATAAAGCACAGCTTTACCAATCATCAAATGCACAAATACACCATTTGAATGTACTGCTAGATTATTGATATGAACTCACAATCCCAGTGAACAAGATTGATACGATTCCAGAAAGGCCAATACCCTCTGCTAACATGTACCTGGCGGGGAACATCATAGTTAGTGAATATCAGCACGATAGAACACATCCATAGCGCAAAGCAAATATAAAGAAGAAAAGAAAAAATTGAAAATTACTGCGATCCAATGGATTTGCTTACGAGAAATATGGGAAGAGAACAACCAGACAACACTCTAAGTTTTGAAGACTGAACGAAAAAAAAAGGATTGTGTTAGAATAATAAAAATATTAAATTATCAAGAGTCAAACAATAAATACATATGCATACAACTTTTGAAAACTATTACTTACTTGTCGACACCTAAGCCCGCATATTTAAATAGGTTTTGGAAGTTAAGGCCTCACATAGTCTTTCTGTCTATCAATAGTCTTATATTTTTAAAGGTGAAATGATAAATGCATTGCTACACATTACACTTTATTAAAAGGATATCAAAGCAGATGTAAACCCCACTCCAACACCTGCAAACCCAAAATCCATAAGAAATTAGAAACACAAGTTTTCGTATATAAATAAAAGAGATGCCGAGGCCTGATGATTTTTTGATACATTCAAGCTAGCTGCTGCTCTTACTCTTGTTCACATCAACAAATTGTTTACAAAAGCATGTATCTGACTTTTGTGTAAAGAAGTGGCAATTGAAACACAATGCAAAACAGTTGCTTATCTTTAACCTCTATCGTAAAACATAGAATTGTAGTTTTCCTTTTATAATTACCAGCTACATGGACTTTAAACGAACGAAAAGTTCCCAAGTTATTATTGTTAATTATAATATTCTGCATCACAACCTTTTAAAGCATTACGTTGAATGGAAGGAACTCAAAGGTTTAAAATACTGTTTGTAATTATCTAGTTACTTTCCTGAGTCTGATGAACTCCTGAAACTGGATATATCTTTTTTTCAAAACAGAAATTCTGCATAACGATAGAACTGCGGAAAGCCGGAAACTGGGTGTATTTTTCAAACAAGAATCGACTTTATATTAAATTAATCTACCTGCAGACATTGAGCCGAGAAATGTCTCAAGAAAGTGGACAACAAGCATAAAGAAGCTTTGCCCAGATGAAGCATTACTTCTTACCAATGCCATAGTTCTGCATGTTAAATCTCACCTAGAGTTAGATATTAGAACAGAGCTCTAATAACATTGAAGCAGATACAACAACTGATTGGGATCATATACATACCTATACAAGGAGATTGCCATCTTACAGTCACACAGCAAAAGAAATGTATGTCAGTGAAATGATAAAAGAATTTTATACTGTAAAATACAGATGATTATACTAAGGGCTTACAGCATCATTCAAAACTGACTCTCCAAACACCAAAGCATATAGGTTCACATCCGTTCCAAGTTCCTAGAAATCATAATAATTATTAGAAGGTTAGCTTCCAGCGTAAAAAGAAGAGATCCTATGGAGTTTATCATCTAAATATTTCACTTTAAAACTATCAAACCCTGGTGCAGCAACAATTTTTACCAATCTAACAATCAGATGCATTCAATCTTCAGTAAACAAGTTGAACATACTGATATACGTAAAAAAACCTGAAATATGGACAAGACAGTGACAGGATCTGTTGCGGAGATAAGAGCTCCAAACATAAGACATTCAGTAAATGGAAGCTTGTAAGTCAGATAGAAGACACCGCCTAGATAGCTGCAATAAAGGAAGCAGCGTATTAGGTGTCAACAAATAGGAGGAAATGTGATTAACATCCATCTTCGGTCTTCCCTTTGTAAATAAATAAATAAAAAGTCACAGATAAACCTACACCAAAACCCCTGTCACAATTGCAGCTATAAAAGTTCCCAAGATAGCGAAAGTCACAATAGCCCCAAAATTTGAAAAGAATGGTTTCTGCAAATCACAACAATAAAGTGGGCATTCAACTAATATCACAAAGTTGACAGTTTGGTAAACGACAGATATCATATACTCAAGCGAGAGATAACTTACAGGTGATAAGCTAAATCCTGACTGGGTAAGAAGAAGCCGTCAAGGAAACAATGCTCGGCAGCCTCTTTGATTTAGCATTGCAATTAATTACCATTCTAAAACCATACGAAACTATTTTACCAAAACAGATCATACTACGCAGATAGAAAAGGATATAATATGATAGGCGGTAGTAGGAACAGGAAGAAAAATTCTTCATGGAAATTGAACCAAGTCCTGTAATTCACACAAAAATGTTAGGGATTATGAGCACAAGATCTAATACCATGAAATAAAAATCCATAACATCCTTCCAACACATAAAATCACCTAGTGCTAGTTTCAGTATTTGAAATGTTAGCAAGCCCTCCTACAATCAAACCTATCAGGAAAACAACACAAATGTTCAGTCACACATAGTCAACAACCTCCACAACTGCCATGAACGACTAACTAAAGAGAAATAAAATCTCCCGAAAACTAAAATGTGCAGAAGACTGCAGCGACAAAAACGAGAAACTGAAAGCATACCAATCAACAGCGACGCGCTGGCTTCAGGCAGGTAGTAAAACTTGCGTCTTCTGAGGACGTGTCCGAGCACAAAGGAGAGAACGAGCATCATGATCTGGAGCAGTATACCGACTCCTGCAGCTTGCTGCTCCTTCCCCGGAGCCACATGCTGATCGGCAGGTGAAATCACCTCGCCCATACGCCTCCTGAATCGGCTGCCGGAGCGATTGAACTTTGATTTTGGACCACTGAGAAATCTGTGAGCCGCGGCTTCGAATTGCTCGGCTCAGAGTCTTCTCCGATCAGTTCACGACTATGCTGTTCGACGAACTTCCACGCTTCGTTTTCTTCGATGCTTCGCTTTGTTACCTTTTTCGTCGTTATGATTTTTTAATTAAAAATAAAATAAAAAGTCTTAATTTGGCCCAACAATGTTTGACTTGTGGGCCAAAAGCCCAGTTAGCGGTCTAAGGAAGTAATTATTATTTGGCGATAATCCATACCCGGTTGACAGCCCGGGTATAATCCAAACCCGAATCCAGATTAAAATTAAGGTACTGACCTTGTTTTTTCTAATTGCTCGTGTTCCGTTAATGGGCCTCGGGCCCAATAAGCTTTCTATCAGGCCCAGTCTCAGTTCGATGCAATGGTTTAAAGGCGGTTGTTTTGAATTCCGTACAGAAGAGTGAAATCGCGATTGCATTTGCGAGCTCGAAAGTCGGATTCGGAAACCTAGACGACGCGATCTGGTGATTCTGATGGAGATTCATGGAGAACGATAAGCTAAGGTTTATCTACAGGTACGCATTATGATTAGGGTTTGTGTACGGAATGTAGAAAATTGGGGGCCGAGGAATTCGATCGGGGCCGGTGGTGATGAAGATTGAATGAAAACCTGCGCTAGAGTATATGATTGGAGTATATGATAAAGTGAATAATACGGAACCACTACGGAAACCATACTTATGAAACTTGTACTTTATTTTGTGAGAAGGACCTTATCAAGAGGTTTTTTTCCATTACAGATACAAATTTGCTTTTATGGATATCATAAGAAGGGTTACATGTGGTCCCTTTCTCACTATACATATCGGCATTTTTGGTCAATTTGGAGCAGGATTATAATGACTAGTTAGCAGTATAAGTAGTGATTTCTATGTAAGGTTGTCATTTTCAAGGTATCTACACAGAAAGAGAACCGAAGGCTAAAAGTTGTGGAGCTTGCGTTCCCATTGGCTATATTATCATTTCATATAATACGCAGAAAGCATGATAAAGTTTTGGAGTAGAAGAATATCACATTCTTTAACCCTTCGGAGCCTAATCATATTGAAAAAAACCTCGATGACTGCTTAAATCATAGGTTAATGATGTTATATTCTAGATTCAGAATCATGTTCACTAGGAACATTGGACGTGGGGAAGTTACCCTAAATTTAATCAACTGCAAGTATCTTATTTCTGTGGCAACTGAACTTTCAGAAGCTTGTAAAATGGTTATTGCAGAAACTGTTAGCATATTTTCTGGAACAGAAAAAAGTAAATTATTGCACCAGTGCTGCAGGATAGTAGTTTTTTTTATATACGCATTTTAAAACAATAAAACTGTTTTTCAGTATTTTGATTTTTACTGTGTCCGTTTTGCTGTATATTATGACATTGCACAACTGTTCAGCATTAAATTTCTACTGGATGGTTGTTTGTTCTCAGTGTGTCTACAGATCATATGGTATTGTACTAAACAGAAAAGGGCACTTCAACCCATGACCAAGAACTAGGTGATCCTAGAAATAGCTTTAGGCATCGTTTCATTAGTTATACCACTTTTGGAAGTCCCTGATGATTCAAGTGCTTATATGATCGGAGGCATACTATATTTTCTCAGATATGAATTATATCCATCAGGAAGTATCTTCATTTTTTAGAAAATTGAGTCTTATTTTTGGGAGCCCATTTTTTCATGCATAGACTTCCATTTGAAATGTCCTTGTGGTCATAGACACAAACTTTCAAAGCACATTATATTTTTAAAGTAATAGCTCGGATGAAAAAAGGGGTGTGTTAAAATATACAGAAAATATGGTGCAGCCTATAGCAAGTTCACTCATGGGTGAGTATTCCAACAAATAGAAAATACATGACTAGTCCAATTACAAATGATCGTACCTCTCTTCTTTATTGACAAATTTACCATGCCTAGAAGCAGATAATACTAGTATAAACTGTATAGTTTATAATGTTTACAACTCTTACTCTTCTCCATATTGGCTTTCATGATTGAAGGCATGTGATTCGTGGTATTTGGCAATGAAGGCTGATGCTTTCTTATTAATGCCAGGTTCAGCAACCCAGTATCCCCTGTCTTCATCGCTACGGTATCTCCTTCTCACGGTAAGGGCCTCATCATAACTGTCGTACCCTCTATCTTTATCTGAAAAGCACACCTTGAATATTTTGAACATGGACAAGCAAGATGATTTTTTTTGCTTGGTGTATCCTACCATAAATCTCTTCTACGTGTTACGTCGAAAAACTGCAACTGACAAGCTCAAACAAACAAAAACTTGCTTATGCTCCAAGAGATTTGCTTACTGACTGTAATGCTAAATGCCTTTTGAACTTCATCTATTTATAGATAGGCAAGCACAATCGATTCGAAAAGGACAAGTGGGAACACAGCTAATATTTAGAGTTTGATGGTTGAACTTTAGAAGTTACATTTTGGCAAAATTTTATAACAAAATGGAATCTTAGGTAGCTGTATACTTTAATTGGAAATGAGAGTTTAATGCAACTTTCCCCACTTGATTACAGTTCATCAAATGTTATCTGTGTCCTGCTCTCACAAGTTATACTTCCAGTCAAAGGTTGGCTTGTTTTTTTAATCCTGGTTTCGAGAAGTGAGGTACAGATTAATTCATTTGATTTGTGTACAGTACATTCTAAAACTACACTTTGACATGTTTAGCTCCTGTAGTGACTGGTTGATTAGTAAGCGGGGAAGAAGAGTAGCCTTGGAACTCAGAGCGTACCATATTTTATGTCCCTTAAGCAGCTTTTACTGGGACCATGGATGCGATTTCTTTTACTTTATATGATGAGTGCCTGGAGAGGAACTTCTAGGCTAAGGCTTAAGAGACGCAACAACACCTTCGAAACCCCCAAGCTATTCTAATCTTTCATTGTGCATTCACGCGTCTACTCTTTGAGCATCATTTAACACAAAACTAAACTAAAAGCTGCTGGAGTTTGGCATGCATGCCCTTTACTCTTTTCTCTATTCCTTCATAGTTTTTTTTTTCATGTTTTGCACCTGTTGTCTAATCTTATACTTGTTTAACATGTAATTGCAGGAATCTAATACTCCTACTAATTAGGCGTGGACTGGCTGTTGTATAGGAAGACCATGAGTATATGTATCTGAATTCTAAGGTACTCTTCCTCTTTTGATTGCACTCATGTCTGCCTATACTTTAGCTGTTCCGTTTGATTCCTATGAGTTCTCCCCCACGACAGTTTATTTGTTTCACATTACAATGACATGCCGAGTTCTAAAATCAACCTTGCTTTCTGGGATGTCTTATATGACCTGCCACAGATTTGAATAATTACAATTGAACCCCTTTTTCCTTAGTTGAAAGATGGAAATGTTGACACGTCTGGATGGATGATGTTGGGTAGAGAGCATCTGATATAATCTTTGACTTACTAGATTGAACCAGTAATTTGCCACGTGGCTTTTGTTTTGTTTAAGTGTAATTGGAATTCAGAACAAATTGATGAAATCAATATTTGGATTCAAGTTTAATTATTTAACCCAATATTGGGAATGGTGAACAGATGATGAAACGAAAGCCAACTACCACCCACCCACCAACAACCAAAATACCAAAGCACCCCACAGCTCCAAAGTCAATCAACCCAACACAGGCCGTTTGGTGAAGAAGGGATTGCTGAGTGATTCCTCCACTCTCATGGAGCCTGCTACGCCCAAAACTGAAGAACTCGACGCCCCTCTCCACGCCCTGGGCTTCGAATTCGAGCTCCTCTCGCCGGAAAGAGTCACTGGCCGCTTCCTCATCACCTCCAAATGCGTCCAGGTGTTCTGTGGATTCTCGTTTAGTTTATTTATTCTTCTGTTCACTTAATCTTTGAGATGAAATGAAATAATTTGATGATGATTTTGTAGCCGTTCAAGGTATTGCACGGAGGCGTGTCCGCGCTGATTGCAGAGTCGCTGGCGAGCGTGGGAGCGCACATGGCGTCGGGGTATCAACGCGTGGCTGGGATTCAACTCAGCATCAACCATCTCAAGCGCGCCGAGTTGGGTGACCTCGTTTTCGCCGAAGCTACTCCCGTCAATGTCGGCAAAACTATTCAGGTCGTTACCTTCTCCTGTCCCTTTTTTCCAATCAGAATCAATTCAGGAAATGTCAAAGCTCAGCCGACTCTTAAAACAAGTAATTTTGTATTTAATTGGATTTTTTGTTTTGTTTCGATGGATTTAAGGTTTGGGAGGTGAGGCTATGGAAGGTTGATAAATCAGACTCGGAGAACAAGTCACTGATATCGTCTTCTCGGGTGACATTGCTAACCAACCTTCCCGTGCCTGAGCATGTTAAGGATGCTGGCGACACTCTCAAGAAATATGCTAGACTGTGATGTGAGCGCTACATTGGTATTCATGTACAAATTCACTTGAGACGATGACAAAATCTCAGCCTAAGCTGGTTTCTTCTGATGATAGTTTTATACAAATTTCAGAGTGGTAATGTCTTTAAATCCGCATGCCTTGGAGCTACTCCTTGCTTTGCTTTCTTGTTCATTTACCGGCTAAATACATTTTGGATGCCCTCAGCTTAGCATGAGCGTACGAACTAGTAACGAGGTAGAAATAACTTGCAGGTTCTTGAAGATAAAATAGATCCATCCCCGTAAGTAGTCCCTGCATTGTAAATCAATCAAAAAACATACCTAAGAAACAAATCATCGGCCAATCTAGGAAAACAAGCATGTTGAACATGAAATTCACACCAATAAATAAACAACTCCCTTACCGAAATTAGTATCCACAGTTTATACCCTCCGCTTTTGATTATCATAGTTGCTCCTACTTCCACTCGCATTAGATATAACCCATCTTCCGTATTGAACAACAAAACATCAGAAAACTGCCGGAAATTCAACAGGATATCCCAGTAAAAAAAATCCTCGGAAACACTAAAGCTAGAAGTCTACCTTATCCTGGATATTAGCTGAGTTACCCCACTGATCTCCATTCCAGAGAGCTTGAGTGATAACAAGGTTCCTGTTGCTTCTTGCGCCGCTACTTTCTCAAGTTTGCTGGCAGATATTCCCAAACTCCTAAAAGCCTGCACTTTTTTACTACATTGTTAAAGCTAAGAAATCGATTCGTAAGTGCTCAAATACATGACCACATTACATTACACTGAATCGACGCAACTGAATTCTTGTCATTCAAAAATCCTGATTCGTAAGTATTGATACTAAGATTAATAAGTGAGGGCAAGCAATACTAAAGAATCAAAATTTAACCAGTGGGTTAAAGAAGCTTACAGCAATTGCCGGAATCGAAATCAGCCCTAACGATAAAAACGCTCCGAAGACCTTAACCAAAAATATCAACAAAATCAGCTAAAGCGGCAACGATCGATTCGGTTTCGGACGTTACCGTCGAGAGGACGAACAAAACAGACACCAGCCCTAGTTCCGGAGACGGCCGATTCAGGAGATGCGAAATTGAAGGAATCGCTGATATAGAGGAGGAATACATCTTCCCAGGTGAAGTTGTTGTGCTCGTCGATGCGCAGGTCACCGAGTCATGAAGCGTTGTTTTGTTCCCGGCGCCGAAGCACGCAACCGACTTCGAAGCTCGACGCCGCCATAAAGGTGCTCGATTAGGGTTTGCGAGCTTCGCGGCGCGAGGAATCGACAAGGGCACAATGCACGATCGCGACATCCGATTTGCCGAAGATGAGAGAGAAAGTCCACACAAATCCAGAAACTTAAAATCCCAATTTCTTATTATTTAAAAATATAAATTTATCAAATAGAAACTATTTCAATTAGTTCAGCATCCATCAGTGAGCACCAGTGGTCTAGTGGTAGAATAGTACCCTGCCACGGTACAGACCCGGGTTCGATTCCCGGCTGGTGCAAAAATTATTTTGTTTTTTATTACAAAAAAACAAGTAAAAATATTTACATTGAATCCTTTGTTGTGTTAATTATGTAACAAGCCTGCAACATGCGAAGCTGAACTGATCTAAGGTATCATTTTAGTTCCGAGAAGCTTGCCAGAAGGGCACCATCATTTTAGTTCCGAGAAGCTTGCCAGAAGGGCACCGGCATCGCCGATTTCGACGCCGGAGCAGACGGCAGGAGCTCGATTGCTGGCTGAAAGTCTCACATTAGGGCCCTTCTTGCACATTCCCATGCACTTGCACCCAACCACATTTACATCTTCTCTCTCTGCAGCCAGGCCTTGAAACTGTTCCAGAAGTTGCGAGGCTCCAGACTTCCTGCACTTGCCACCAATGCAGATCTCGACTTTCTTTGCTTCAGTATGTGTTTGAGAAGGCGAGGCGGCGATGAGGGGCTGCGCCGCTTCCTGAAGGCTAACATTGTCACAATGCTGCTCGCTTTCGATGCTTTCCAAGCTCCGAAGCAAGACTCGCGCAACTGCGGCTGCTGCTGAGCTACTTTTACTATCTTCTTCGATGATGGCTTGGGTTGAAAGAAATTTCTCTTTCCAGCTGCTGTTGAAATCAGTTGATTTCTGATTTCTAGCATCTCCTGAATCTGCTGTTGACTCAAAGTCAACAAACTTTTGAATTCCCATTGACTTCGTTTTGTGCTTCTTCTTTTTTTGCTTCCTCTTCCGCTTGGCCTCCTCCTCAGCCTCTCGCAGACTCTGCAGCTTCCTCAGTATAACCTCTGCAGCTTCCTGCCAACACCAAAATCACCAAATCAAATCCCTACACAGTCTTCTAAGCCTCACAAATCTCATAGCCCTAACCCTAATTTTAGAACCAAAATTAGAGCTTATACGCTTACAAATTTGGAAACCTAATCACTCATCAGCATCACTAACTCTGCAACTGATGAACAGAGTAATAGAAAAATCGAACGAATCGACGAAGATGAAATCTTACAGTCATCACGCTTCCCTGAACACGTCCGGCCAAGCCGCTGCTCGGATCGATCCCAAACTGCATCGAGGCAAACAAAGCCAAGTTCTTCTCCAATCCCTTCGCCAGCTTCCTCTTCTCCTTCCTATCATTCCTCTCTCCGCATGTAACACTCAATCGCTTGCACAGATCACCAGATTCCCAAACCGGATTCCTCACTTTCACAGACGCAGCGAGACACTGCTTCCTCCAACCGGATGAATCAATTCTACAGCAAGGCAGCACCGACACGCGGCGGGCGACGGCGACCTCCATGGATCACGACGACGAGAATCTACAAAGAAAAAAAGTAGAGGAAGAAAAAGGATTACTGGAAGAGAAATCAGCGAAGCGAAAGATATGAAAAAGTCGCGATCGGTCTGACGATCGTTCGTTTATATTTCAGAAGCAACCGTTTCCTAGTTGACTTGGAAGTAACCGCTTGGACACGTGTCGTCTGATTAGGAGGTCCACATGTTGACTCGTGGATTTGCCTATGAGCGGGCCGAGATATTCTAGCCGTTGGATGGCGCTGTGGATAATGGACTGCTGGTATTGCTTAGCTTTCAAAAGACGTACGTTTAAAACTAGGAAGCTTTCCTTTTAAATTTAGTAACTTGAGTGTCAAGCAACTACCTCAATTTCAAGAAGACTATGCAGTGGAATGCAGAGCACCTACAGATGCATAAATGGACACATATAAACAGCACTGATATGTTTTGAGAGATGTTGTAGATGGTAAGGGGAGGAAGCTCAGTCAGATATCTGTGGCTCCGGCGGTGGCGGTGTCAGCAGAGGCTGGAGAGCTCTCACCACTATGCTCATATTTGGCCGGAAATCAGCCTCGTCTTGCACGCACAGGGAAGCTACTGCTGCCATCTGTTCCAAGCACAAATCACGTACCAGCCGTAAATTTCAGTTGGAATCATTCCAAGTTACAACATATTATTATTGTCAGAAATAAAGCACTTGAAGAAATGTCTCACATCGTTGATTTGAAGAATAATTTACTATGATATATTGGATTATAAAACCGTGACTTTTGAACTTAAGCTTTTGAGTCACATGGAGATGTGATCCGTATATCTGGCAAATTCACAATTATATCCTAAACTGCGGATAGTTTGATTGAGAGGACTAAACATTTAGAGTACCTTGGCCGCGGCTTTGAGAGGGTAGTCCCCTTCCAACCTTACATCAACGCAATCCTTTAATTTATCCTCACTGAGTTTCGGGATGGCCTATTGTAATAATGTAATTGAAGAACAAAGGGTTATTTGATCAGGGCTTAAAAAATTAAATAACTTGCTAAAAAGTACAAAACATCCATATTCCATACCCAGGCCACGAGACTCTGAAGTGATCGTCGCCGTGTGTGATCAACAGGTTTACGCCCAGTTAGAAGTTCCAGCAAAACAACACCAAAACTGTACACATCGCTGCTCGAGCTTATTTGTACAGCAGTCGCATATCTAACAACCAAAACCCGAGATCAACCTAAATATCAACAAATTTAGTATGATTTAAGAAGAGGTTGAAATACGGATGCAACACTTACTCAGGGCCATGGTAGCCAGAGGCTAACTGAAAACGAGTTGAACGAAGGCGTTCAGCCTTATCAGGAGGCTGATTTGATAAATCAAAACTTGCAATCTTGGCAACATTATCGTCGAAAAGCAGGACAGTACTGGATTTTATGTCACGGTGGACAATTTCAGGTTCAGCATTATGTAAATACTCAAGTCCCTTAGCAGCCCCAACAGCAATTTTCACACGTTCCGCCCATGACAGAACTCGACCTGGTTGAGCTCCTTCCACACCCTTTCGCCCTGCATTCAAAAAATGACTCCGAATTAAAGCCATGGTTTTGTGCAATATAGCCAATTTACACTTCCTAACATGTTACCTACCATGGAGCTCGTCATGAAGAGAGCCATTAGAAGCATATTCATACGCAAGAACACGAAGATTTTCGTCAATGCAATAGCCAACAAGCTCGACGACATTTTCATTTTTCAGTGTTGACACAATGGAAACCTGTCAAAATTTTAAGCAATCAAATTAACAGACCGCTTTAACAGTTTCACACAAAATGATACACATTTGTTGCCGCCTTACCTGCTCCAGAAGCTCCTGATCTGAATGCTTACTGGAATCAAGTTTCTTGAACGCAGCAGCCAGCCCACTTCTCAAAATCCCATGGTACACTCTTCCACACGCCCATTCGCTAACCGAAACATTATTCCCCAAGCTGTCCGTCGTGTCCCTCAGCTCAGCAACTGATATAGCCGGTACATTAATCCGTCCTGCAAATCATTTTCAGCCATGTAATTACAAGTTTCAAACCATACACATAATCTATGATACCATAGTTACTAAATAAGGATTCTTATTCCTAATCGGCTATTCATATGAAAAAAATCAGATCTAAAGAAATTGCTGCTCAAAGAGTACTCAATTAAGGATTCCATGTCAACGAACAATTTATAGTGGATGAAGAATTAGGGTTAGGGCTTAGGGTTAGGGAATGAAGGATGAGGAATTACCAGCCGTATGATCCGCCACAGTATCATCAAGCTGAACGCAATCACCATCTTCATCACTACCCGAACAACTCATACTCCCTCGTCAAAGAAAACCACCTGCAAATACCACACAATCAACCGATCCACATCCAGCACAGTTCAATCTCCTCACAACAAGTCCAGAGCTTGAGACTTGTAGAACTCCGGATTTCAATGAACCGCCTCTCGTAGACTATTGGCTTGTGTCGGAAGTCAGGATGAGAACGTCGCAATAGAAAAACACAACTTGTGGATTGTTGGTGATCGATTTGGTCAAAGAGGGAAGCTGCGAACCGTTGACCAGAGACGTTGTAGCGTACGTCGTCTTTTGGCAACTATTGTCATAAAAAAATATGTGAAATTTACTTATGTTTTTTCTTTTGCGACCACCGTCTCTATTTTGGTCAACCATCGCTTTTACCAAAAGTCAAAGCTAGTCAACAAAGTTCTTGACTCATAAGAAGTTTATTTATCTAACAAAACACTGATTTTTCCTGAAGATAAAACCTGCTTGCAAATTTGCATTATCTTAAACTTTGGTAAAACGGAGGTAGCCTTTCTTGGAAGGAAGATCAGCAGTCTGAAACCCTTGTGGGAACATCTTCTTCGCTTCCTCGTCCGACACGCTCGGAGAGACCACGACAGCATCGCCAGTTTTCCAGTTGGCAGGAGTTGCGATTTTATGCTTGGCGGCTCTCTGCAGCGAGTCCACTGCCCTCAAAACCTCGTCCATGTTGCGGCCCGTTGAAGCCGGGTACAGAAAACTCAACTTGATCTACACATAAACATTATTTCGAATGTATAAAACAGACCCAGAAACTGAATCTCATGAATCGGTTGAGAGACAACCTTTTTGTCAGGTCCGATGATGTGCAGAGCGCGGGATGGGACATGGTTGCCCCTCTGATCCTTCTCGTCCGGGTCAACCATGTTGAGTTCCTTGATCAGCTCTCGATTTGGGTCTGCGAGGATCGGGTACTCCACCTTGCATCCTGGCTGAAATCCTCAGAAGTTTAATCAAAATTGTCAACCAAACGAAAACACAGAGAGAGAGAGAGAGAGAGAAATGAAGCAGGGAGCAGTGGAACATCAGTGTTGCTCTGTTTTCATGGACGTACAGTAAAAGCTTCAATGTCTTTCTTCCATTCAAGATGAGACGCCACGTCATCACACGACAGGCCGACAAGCTTCACACCTCGCTTTCTGAACTCCTCCGCGTACGCAGCAATCTTCCCAAGCTCCGTGGTGCACACCGGCGTAAAGTCCCCTGAAAAACCGAAACATAAAACTGTAAAACCATGAAATGAACGAAAGGGCATCTCTGATTTGAAGTCTTCAAACTCTTATGGATTTTTCTGACCTGGGTGAGAAAACAGGATGGTCCAATCATCACCCACAAAGTCATGAAGCTTGATCTTCCCGCGAGTGCTCTCGGCCTCCAAGTTAGGAACCGTGTCGCCAATCGTCAACCCCGGCATTCTCAACCCTTGTTTTCTATTTTTTCCAAAATGTTGATCAGAATGTGGTCGTGGAGTATCTGAAACTGGTCGGTTTTTATAGAGCTCCGGTGGATGCTTGCATGGGCAGAACGTGGCAGAGCACGTTCTCTTGGTCGTTTCCACATTCTCCCTCCTTCTTCCACGTGTCATTTCAATCTGGTCAACGCCGGTTCAAGTTTCCCATCAGTCAAACAAGGCTCAGGCCCAATTTATTTGGCTGAATAAAACGGTGTCGTATAGTGCTTTGTGCCACCGTACATGCAGATCTTTATGCTTCGTTTTGGCCCATGGGCCTTATTTGGATCTTAAACGGGTCGTTTGTGAGGGTTGTTGATTTGGGCTTTGAGAATTTCTTGCTCGCAACTGGAAGTCACGCGCCGCTCCGCTTGCCGAATAAGTAACCGTTACCTACGTGGTGTCCAAGATCGAAGCTCCGATGAAGTAATCAGTTGACCAATGGTGCGCGTGTTCTCTGTATTTTCTTTTTCTTTGAATACATTTTCTCCGGCAGTTTCTTGGAGTTTTTTGTTTTTTGTGTGTAAGCTAGGGTTTTTGTTGGACCTGTTTGGAGTTGTTTGAGATTTGACCACAGCTGGTTTTGTTTGATCATTAACGTGGAATGTCTTACGGGATGTGATGTGGCGGAATGGACTGCCACCTGATATGGATTGGGGGGTTCTCCTCGCACCCCCCACCCCTCCCCAACACAAATACACCCCCCGCGGGGCCCACCAAATTTTCCCATTATACCCCCAACATTTAATTAATCCAAATCCATATATATTTAATCCAAATTCATATATATATCTCATTCACCAATAATTCTTTTAATTTTTATAATAAATTTTTTATTTTTATTTTTAAAACATAACAATAAAAAAGTAAGTATTGATTTAAAACTATTTATAAATTAACATAAATATTATATATATTATATTTAATGATATATTATCATCAATTCAAAACAATCTATAAATTAAATATATAACACATTTTTTTTGAGTTATCTATTGATTAGACAAAAACTAAGTCATACTCGACATATATATAATACATAAATTAATATTTCGTAATGTATTGTCAAATCTATTTTGTGTTTCGTATTGTATTGTCAAATCTATTTTTGTCCACTAACTTTTTGGATAACAAAATTTGTAAATGTATTGTATTGTCAAATTTATTTTTGTCCACTAACTTTTTGGATAACAAAATTTGTAAATGTATTGTATTGTCAAATCTATTTTTGTCCACTAACTTTTTGAATAACAAAATTTGTAAATATATTGTATTGTCAAATCTATTTTTGTCCACAAATCTATTTGCAATCACTTCGTGCAACTTTTTTTACACCCTTATCATCCGGTGCCACCTGTACCAATGTGGTGGTGGAATCATTCATCGTACGAAGCTAAAGGACGGGCATCTTCATATAAGATACGTGCTGATTTATGGCGCGAAATCACAACCACGGGGCCTCCAGGAGCACAATTTGGAGGAAATACTGATTAGATATGTTTACTTTTTATGTATTTATTTTTAGCATTGTTGTATGTTTTTTATGAATCCAAATTAATGATTGGCTAACCAATCAAAACAATATAATATAAAATAATAATATATACAATAAACACATAACACAAATTTTCAAATATGAATATATAACATATTATTAATTAAACGAAATAAATTATTATTTGCCCTAAATAAAATTAAACTATTTTCTAAATATAAATCATAAATAAAATTATCTTACTACAATAAATTTTTTTAATTAGTTACTCACTCACTCTTAATTATAAGTTCTATTAAAATTTTAAAAAAAATCAAACACAATATATATTTTTTTTAAAATTGATACATGTTGTATTTTTATTTTTATTTTTTACTATTAATTATTATAGAATATTTTCTGATTAATAATAATAAATAACTATGGTAAATTAATTTATAATATTAATTGAATGTAATTGAATTTTAAATGGTAAATTAATTTATAATATTAGTTGAATGTAATTGAATTTTAATTATTATTTAATTGAATTTTAAAAATATATATAATATTTAATTAAATATATAAAATTAATTGAATGTAATTAAGTAAAAGGAGGAGGGTATATAGGTAAAATGACAATTGAGTTTTTGTCGTGGGGGGGTGCGATGAGCACCTCCCTATGGATTACGTTGAGCATCTTTTGTGCTAGCTTGTGCGTGTGTGTGTGGTAGTCCATTCACTCATTCTCCTTCTGGTGGCGTGTGTGCTTATATTGACACTTGTAACATCTTGGAATAGGCTGCTGTGTTTATTGGTGGTGGAAGTGGCTTCTCTGCTGTAAAAAGTTCAGGGATGGAAGAAAAGAAACATTGGACAAGAAGGTGAGTTGATTGGATAAGATGTTGCATTGCATCCAGTGTCAGTTAGATATGTTAAATACTTTTGATTTTTGACACTCTTAGAGTGTCAAACTATGCCTCTCGAACTGTGATGAACAATTTGCAGATGGCTACACTTGACACGTCTCTCGTCTATGTTGCATGAATTTGATCATGGGTTACAACATTTCATGAGCTCAGTGGAGATTGGAGGGGATGGTAAATTGCAAGTGGATTTGCTCGATCAGTTATTGGTTTAGTCTACCAGTTACTGGTTAGAAGCAATGCTTCCCTCTGATTACTAATATTCAGCTTGTTGATTAATCTCTCCACCCAACACGAAAAAAGGGTAAAGTCCTTAACTAGTGTGGAGGTATGATTTCATAGGGCCCTTGTTAAAGCTCAAACCTCAAAGGATTGTTTTGCTTCCAGGTGTCAGATTTAAGCTACAGGTGAAGTCCACTCAATCTTGCACTTTAGAAGCTGATTAAGATTTATCTCCTTTAATCATGTCATGGATCTCTTTGTGTGCATCCTATCAGGGCCTCCCAGCTGCGGATGAAACGAAGACAGAAGCTTGGTAATGTTTCAGCCATCATTAATCGAAGGGCCCAGATTCTTTGATCCAGTGGTTGACATAGCAGAAATGATAGAGCTGCTTGCAATCAATGAGGTTAGTCTTTCCTCTTTGTCCTCTGTTGTCATGTATCCTTTAATTATACAATATCCTAAGGCTACAGAGGATGATCAATATTGCCAGACAACATCATTAGGAGTTTTCTTACCACACAATTTTTCACTCTTCTACTGAATTCCCAATTTCCCATGCATATAGGCCTATGAGCTAAAGTTGTGGTTCTAAGTGCTCTTATTGGCATTTTTTTGCGCCCGTCAACTCCATGTTAACCCTTTTTTGTAGGACAGTTATTGATGTTGCATTTACAAGCTTTACAATCCCAGATCTGCCAATAATTCAACTCTTAAATGTATTGTAGAGAGTTGCCAATGGAAGCTTGTACCGGCACATGTATAAACCAGCCGTTGAATTTTAATGAACATTTTAAAACCAACAATCCGGATCTTCCTGTCCCAGAATATAGTACTGTGATAATGATGAGCCTTGCTTGATTACAATAAGAAAAAAATCATTTAGTGTTCGATTAAAATAAATCAAGCCTTCATAAGTTGCATCAACTGTCTCTCAGATCTGTAAAGTTAAAGATTGAGCGGAAGTGTTTGTCAGCAAACTCTTTTTTGTTAAGCATTATGGGAACTCAGGACATGAACTCTACATATTATAACTATGCCGTTCTTACTATTTAAGCTGATATAGGAACATATAATCGAAGGGCATCAAAAGTTGGTGAATCAGTCTTTATGATGTGTCTTTTCTCCTTATCCTGGGTTTATGCTGCTAATTGATCTTTAACTTGAGTCAGTTAGATGCATCCAGCTGAAAATGAATTTATCGTTAGGCAGTAATTTTGGTATTCGTTTTCAGTTCTGTTGTGAAATGTTGGTGTTAACTTACTTCTTCTATTTGCTGGCAAATGTTTTATCGGCTTGTTGTTCTCAAAATTGTTTAGTGGATGTTTTGTATAAAGATTAT
Source organism: Umbilicus rupestris (assembly GCA_963678935.1). Taxonomy (NCBI): domain Eukaryota; kingdom Viridiplantae; phylum Streptophyta; class Magnoliopsida; order Saxifragales; family Crassulaceae; genus Umbilicus; species Umbilicus rupestris. The sequence goes on along the minus strand of OY787611.1, from coordinate 15,287,496 downwards.
TTTCTCCCATTTACTTAAAAAATGTTGTGTTTTCTTGGATAGAGTATATTATCACTTTAAAATGTATATTTATAGAAAGGGTTAAATTATAATATTACAACTAGTAAGAAACTAAAGTGGGTAGGTGGTATGTGGCAGGGTACCTTCCTGGCCAGCTTGTCTTGGTCTGGCACTCCCTTTCCCAGAAACTAAAAAGCATTATCTTATTTCCTATCACTTGTCACTATGAATTACACAATAAACAAACTCATATAATATATATGCTGAGCCATAATTCATACACTTTCAATAAATAATTTCAACTGATTGAGTTGCATCCTAGTATAATGTATTCTACACTCTATTCTTTGAATCCTCTCACTTTCCTGTTGAGCAGAGGCAGTGCGGTTCCTTTTGATACCTTTGACCAGCATTACCATCAACATCAAATCTACTGTCCCTTTGTAGCGCTATTTATTTGAGCCTTTCTTATTGGTTTTTTACACATTTTCATCCTTGAAGCCAAACCTCATAGTTCAACCTGAAGATCTCGCTTTTCGCAGTTTTGTTCTGTTAAGGTCTCAGAGATTTGCATGCTTGTCTGAAACCAGAAGTGAATCGTTGTGATTTGAGTCATGTAACTGCAGTTTACAGAGTCCATTGTTGTATACATTTGCTCTCATCTTCCATTTTCTTTAACTGGGTTATCTTGCATCATGTAAATTCAAGTTTGGATCCCAAGCTGAGTCCTTCTTGAGAATATATTTGCAGTGGTCTGGTGTTTTTACGTAGTTTTTATGTAGTCGACCCCAAAAAAGCCAACCAGACTCATTAGGGTCAGAACCTAGTTAGCTTAAGGCCTGTCTTGGATTTAATCGTTGAATTTAGGGAAGTAATGGAGGAAACATTTGTGCCATTTCAAGGAATCAAAAATGACCTTAAAGGGAGGTTGTTATGCTACAAGCAAGACTGGAGCAGTGGTTTCAAAGCTGGGCTCAGGTAAAGTTATAGATTCACTTTGAATTGATGCACCTATATCTTTCTATATGGTAGCTAATGGCAACATGATACTAAATTTGTTATTCCTAGGATTTTGGCCCCTACCACCTACATCTTTTTTGCATCTGCAATTCCGGTCATTTCATTTGGCGAGCAATTAGAAAGAGATACAGGTACATAGATTGTTTTAATTTTTTGTTGAACTCATGACTAGCAAATACATTCACAGTTCCACCCCTTAATCTTATGATCTTTCTTATGCTGGCAGAGGGGGTTCTCACAGCAGTTCAAACACTTGCTTCTACAGCAATATGTGGTATTATCCACTCAATTATCGGTGGTCAACCCCTACTGATTCTTGGTGTTGCAGAACCGACTGTGATTATGTACACATTCATGTATAACTTCGCCAAAAACCGGCCGGATTTGGGATCAAAGCTTTTCCTAGCATGGACTGGCTGGTACTACCTTCTGTACATGACATCAATTTTCTGGCTTGTTATTGAACTCATGGTGTAGCATTCATAGATTTTCATTGAATATCAAAAACTTATTCCTTATAAATTCACAGGGTTTGTGTGTGGACTGCAATCTTGCTTTTCCTTCTGGCCGTTTTAGGAGCTTGCTCTATCATCAATAGGTTTACTCGTCTTGCTGGGGAGTTATTTGGCATGCTTATTGCAATGCTCTTCATGCAGCAAGCCATAAAGGTAAGAAAGTCACTGAGATTGTGTTCTAAATATTATTATTGGCAAAAGAAAAGGCTAGTTTACATATAAGCATTAATTTTCATACTCTGGAAATGTAACTGTGTCATCGCAACAGAAAAATGATGCAATAACTGGCTTTTATATTCATAGGGAGTTATTGACGAATTCAGCATACCTGCGAGGCAAGACACGAAGTTGACTGCATACCAACCTTCATGGAGATTTGCAAATGGAATGTTTGCTTTGGTTCTTTCATTTGGCCTTCTGCTTACTGCATTAAGAAGCCGAAAGGCTAGGTCTTGGCGCTATGGGTCTGGTGAGCCAATCATGTCATAATTTGTAGTAAACACCGTGAATAACAGTGGATAATGGCATTACAGACTATATCCCGATTGAACTTTTAAAAGGATGAGTATTAAATTGTGATTTACTTATAGGTTGGCTTAGAGGCTTTATAGCAGATTATGGAGTACCATTGATGGTTCTGATCTGGACTGCTGTTTCCTATGCTCCATCTGGAAGCGTTCCTAAAGGAATACCACGCCGTCTGTTCAGCCCAAATCCTTGGTCCCCTGGTGCGTATGAGAACTGGACTGTAATCAAGGTATATCTACTTCACTCCCTACTAAATATCCGAAAAACACTGCATAGGGATACTATCCGACTATTTTTCTGAATTCTGATATATCAAATTGTATTGACAGGATATGCTAAATGTGCCGGTTATCTATATCGTTGGAGCTTTTATCCCTGCAACAATGATTGCAGTGCTCTACTATTTTGACCACAGTGTGGCATCTCAACTGGCTCAGCAATCTGATTTTAACTTGAGAAAGCCTCCGTCATTTCATTATGATTTGCTGCTATTGGGCTTCATGGTATGAATCAAGTTCCTTTTCTTAGCAACATGGGGTTGGTTTTAATTGGATCCTTATAAATGATGTCTGAATTGAACAGCTTTGTCTTGGCATGGCAGGTTATAGGATGTGGTCTGTTAGGAATCCCTCCTGCAAATGGTGTCATTCCACAATCTCCTATGCATACTAAGAGCTTGGCTACACTGAAGCACCAGGTATGTCTTACAAAAGCTAGTACACTTAGACTGGGACGAAGGGTGTGTTCTTTTGTACTTAAATTTATTATTTACTTTTATTTACTTATATTTATCTATATTTCCTTATAAGTACAAAAGAATATAGCCTAAGCTTTGCTAACCACTTATAAAAAAAAAATTACCCTTACAGCTGCTCCGCAATCGGTTGGTACAAACAGCCCGTGAGTCGATGAGCAAAAATTCAAGTCTCGGTCAAGTATACGGAAACATGCAACAGGCATATCAAAATATGCAGACTCCACTAATATATCAGCAACCTTCCTCTCAGGTAAGAACTGTGACTGTCACATAGAACTCGAGCATTTTTCATTGAGAAGTCCAGTTGGGTTTATAGTTTATTTAACATTTTGTGAACTTATGTTGGTGAATAGGGCTTAAAGGAACTGAAGGACTCGACCATCCAACTGGCTCAGAGCATGGGGAACTTAGATGCCCCAGTTGACGAGGCAGTTTTTGATGTTGAGAAGGAGATTGATGATTTGCTGCCTGTCGAGGTGAAAGAACAGCGACTGAGTAATTTGCTTCAAGCTGTTATGGTTGGTGGTTGTGTTGCAGCCATGCCTTTCCTCAAAATGATCCCAACCTCAGTGTTATGGGGCTATTTTGCCTTCATGGCCATTGAAAGCTTACCGGGCAATCAGTTCTGGGAGCGGATATTACTACTCTTTACGGCCCCAAGCAGAAGATTCAAGTATTCTTCTGTTCCTTTCACCATCATTATCTGTTTGATAATCATCTTCCATACCACATTTCTTATGATGAAGCTGATCATGATCTTCTTTATCCTTTCAGGGTGTTTGAAGAGCATCATGCAACTTTTGTGGAAACAGTGCCGTTCAAGACTATCGCAGTTTTCACAATCTTCCAGACTATCTATTTGCTAACGTGCTTCGGAATCACATGGGTTCCGCTGGCTGGCGTTTTATTTCCTTTGCTGATCATGCTCTTGGTTCCGGTTAGACAATACATCTTGCCCAAGTTCTTTAAAGGACCACATCTTCAAGATTTGGATGCTGCAGAATACGAAGAGGCTCCTGCAGTGCCATTCAATTACACTGCTGTAAGTGGTCCTTATAATTTTCATATCAGAGCAATGTATAATAAGAGTCTTAGCATTTACAAATATTTTCTTACATTCTTTGCAGGAAAGGGATGGAGACATTAGGCCATCTTTCGCAGATGATGGTGAAATCTTAGACGGGATAATAACTCGAGGCAGGGGCGAGATAAGACGCATTTGCAGTCCAAAACTATCCAGCACTACAGCTACACCATCCCATGACGCCAAGTACACACCAAGCCCGAGCAGGTTCTCCACTGATAAATCATACAGTCCTCGTGTAAACGAACTCAGAGTGCTTGCAAGTCCTCGTGTCTCCACCAGCGGACTACGCTCCGCTAGTCCAATGGCCCCATCGAATCCGGGCAGTAAAACCGGTTAAATGGAGCTCATGGTTTAGCCTTCAACCATCCCAAAAATAAATAAACACTCAGAGTAGTGTGAAAGTTGTTTCAGTTTGTGATCTGATCCTTCCCAGCTCCATTACCAGGTGGTGCCCTGTACCATAATGTCCAAACAGTTTCAGTCTTTTGTCTTGTTCTTGTTGTACTAAAACAAATAATATCAGCGTTCCCTTTTTTTTTCCATCATTCTGTCGTCACTTTGACAAACGGTAGGCCTCGAGCTACATAAGAAATTTACCTATCTTTTGCAGTAGTTGACCAGCCGCCAGTGGCAGAGATAAGGAGACTATTGGCAATGCTTTGGCTAATGATTCTTGAGCATCTTTGTCCTTCAACTTTAGAAAGCTTGTGTTTTATCACAAGGTCATGTCATAACTCCAAAAACTAACTGAGAGTTATTCGTTTGAAATGACATTTTGATTCATGATGAATAAGGGTCCCTTTTTTAGAATTTAAATTTTAAATTAAGTTTAATTAAATTAAATTCAATTAAGTTAAATATCATCCTTATTCATCATCACCATAATAACACCACCACCAATATTATTCATCATCTTATTCATCCACACATCACTATCACCACAATACTATCATCCCAACTATAACATTAATGCATCACCACACCACCACCACACTACTACACCATCACCGCAACCATAACCCTACTGCATCACCTCAGTACCACCACACTACTAAATCACCACAATACCACCAGGCCCGACCCTGAGGAGTGGCCGCCCCGGGCCCATTCAGGAGACCTTTCCACGAAAGCCATTTTTTTTCCAAGCAAAATATTATGCTATAAGGGGCCCTATACGTATATTTTGTACAAAAACCCATAAAATATCGGGAACGGGCCTGAATACCATCACAACCATAACACTATTACACCAGCACACCACAGTATTGCATCACCACAATACCACCACAACCATAACACTACTACACCACCACTCCAACTATAACACTATTACACCACCTCAATCATAACATAAAATATCACCACACCACCACCACACTAATACACCACCACCACCCCAACCATAACACTACTACACTATACCACAGCACACCACCACCACCATAACACCACCATCGTTTCATACCACCATCACAAAATTACAAAATTTAACTTAATACTTAAGTTAAATTTAATTAAATTAAGTTAAGTATAAATTCAGTTCTACAGATATTGTAGGATCAAAATGCTTTTTGAGGAAATTGTCTTGAGCAGGGCTGCCGACAACTGCTGAGCTCGTACAGGGAATGAACGATGATTTATCTAGTGCCCCTAAAGAAAAGCGGTCGGGATTGAAGGGGTCTATCAGATTGTCCAAAAGCATCAGGCGCTCTTGCTTATCTTGCGCCCAGACAGCTGCTGCTCAGACTCGTGGAGTATATGGTTTATGAGACCCCTTGCCGCACTGCAATGGAAGAAATGCTTTCATTAAAAGATGTTGACATTTTTTTATAAAGGTTACAAATTATGCGAAACTGGTTATACTTGTAGAACGATACATGTCGATTTTGGGATATGAAATCCCTGTGATCACATTCTCAACAATAAAATCTGAGAGAGAAATAATATATACAATATTAGGCTATAATACTATTTAGAACTTACTCGTCTTTCAACTTCTGAATCTTCTCTGGATCTGTCTCATGCACATGTCTTTTGAACTGCTGCCTTAACATGTCCACCACAAGTTCTGTATTATGTTGCTGTGGAGTTGGAAAGTTCGCAAGAAAAGAACAAATCATAGAAAGTCAATTCTCATTATAATTGAGAAACATACATAAATTCCAGCATTAGGCTCTACAACAATGAAATTCTCATTCACAAAAAAAGGAATTTCAACAGATAATACGACTCCTGCTTCAAGTACTTCACAACAATATTAGAAGAGAAAGATGACAGATTGGATAGGAATCCAAGGACTCCTTTATACTTATCATTAAATGTTGAATTAAGATCAAGCACACCAGGATGGCTTAGACCTAAATCATGGCAGTGGCCATTACTATGTCTGAATAGCAATGTCTCTTGTAGTCGGGGGAGTTTTCGTGATGATGTTATATTCACATAAATTTAACATCTGGTGTGTGTGACTTTTAGGCCTAGTAGGAGACATCTGATCAACCAACTATTCAGCACATTTACAAGATGGTCTACTCCACGAAAGTTTGTGTGATGGGTATTAGAGTCCCGGACAAATTTATGACCAGCCTTGCAGTTTTCAAAGGAAAACATCATGAATGACATAAAGAAGAAAGTGAATAAAAAAAACGCAAGATATATCATACATCATTAGAGTACTCCACCAAAATCGTGAACCTATCATATTTCAATTTTACCTTATCACTGTTGAGTTTGCATACATGCACATGGGAAAATGGACATTCGAATAAAAAGTTATGAAACATGTTGTTTACTAGAGATATCAAATTGTTCCTGAAACATCTTCAAAAGTAAAGGTCCTAATGGAGAATACTGTTTATCATGGCATAAAGAAATGGGGACCAATATCGTGTGACATTTACAATTCCTCGAGTGAAAAGTGGGAAAACATTTCACGAAAGACTATTCTCGACCTCGAAACATATGCCAAGCTAGCCTTGCACGTTTTACAATGAACAAACTAAATCATTAGGAATATTTAAGTGAGCAAGACCTCAAGCATACCTTATGGCCAATATATTTAGCTCTTCGAAGACACTCACGGTACAGCTACATAAATAGAAAACGAACCCAAGTGTCACACTATGAAGCTACCAAGTTCTAAATCCAGTACAACATAATAAAAAAAATACAGCGCTTACTCTAATCACATTGTTGGCAAGATCCGGGGGTAAAGCAGTCTGAAGAGACGGCATTTCCGAAAACTCCACCAAGTAAACTGCAGTCTCAAAAACACAAAATCATTCTAACAAGTCATTGCCCAAGATACAGTTTATTTGACACCCATCATTCAGCAGTAACACAGCAAGTATACAAGCTTCAATCTTTTCACCACGAGTTCAAATTTTAAGTCAAATCAGTCCAATTAAAACCTAATTTTTCAACTGGGTCAGCCTCCAACTTCGGCTCACTAAACCTCATTGACGCATTTCATCAAACAAGATAAAGGCGTTATTTACTAATTACAATACGTTGCCATACAACAAAGAAACTGTAAAAATCGTGGAAGCCAAGCATATCATATACACGCATAGATAAATCGGATTCAGCAATCGAACCACAGAACTCACCAGATCGCGAGCGTCACCGAGCTCTGAAACTCGCCAAGCGCCGATATCAAGCCGAGATGCTACCGAGTTATGGAGTCAAAAGTTTGATAAACTCGCTTTCCTTTAAACGCTCCGTTTCATGCCCTTTAAAACGACATCGCATAACTCATTTTCCAAGTTAACTAAAGAGCAAGTATTATTCAGTAAAATATTCTACACTATGAAACCTGGGCCCAACACAAGGCCCATTAACAAGTCTACATCTCCTCCTCAACGAGGGATCGTACAAGGCCCAAAACCCACCATCAGGCCCAAATCTCAACTAACATCACTATACACAATCCTACCTTACTGGGCCGTCGGCCCAATAAAAGCTCGCACAGGCCCAAATCAAAAGCCCATCAGGCCCAAATCAGCAGGCATACTCAAAGCCCTTCTCAGCCACATTCTGAGGCATGCCATCTTGCAAACAATCAACAGGCGGGATGGTCAACGTCATCTGCACTCCATACGCATTCCAGCAAAACGGGTCGTCGACCAGCTCGCCCTCCTCCGGCAGAAGCTCCACATCCGACATCGTAATGTTCGTGCAAGCGATCGTGTCGCTGCACGCGAAATGAATCGGAGGCGTCCGAATGTCGTAAGTGCCTTTTATGTTCTTGTAGGCTAGATCGGCGACGTAGACGGCCGAAGTCTGGTTCCGGCAATCCTTGGATAGGCAATAGTACTGGTCGATTATGATGCAGTTGCGGACATTTTTCATTTGGATGTTGTCGAATCGGATTCGGGTGACGGATCCCATTCCACCTTGCCATGTCTTGATTCTCAGGCCGTTGTCCGAGTCGTGGATCACCGCGTTCTTGACCGTTATGTTGGACACGCAGGCTTGCGAGTTGTGTACTCCCAAACTCCCAATACTGAAAAATTACATCACAAGGTGAATTATGAGTCACATTGGTTGAGTAATGATTTCGTCGCTGAGGGTAATGTCGTCGCTGTTGACGAGTTATTTCGTCGGTAAAACTGAAATGGATATGGTACCTAATGCCGTGGCTGGGGCCGCAGGTGACGCCGTCGATGTCCACATCGGCGCAGCCGGGGCCGATGGAGATGCAATCGTCGCCTGATTCATCGGTCAATTAACACTAAAAAATTTAACCATGGGGAGTTGGGTATGAGTCTGGTTATGAGTTATAAGTTATAACTCACCGTTGCCGATCACGGAGTTGTATATTCCGACCGCTTTGGTGTTCTCGATGTGTATGCCGTCGGTGTTGGGGCTGAGTTTAGGAGATGATATCATCAGATTTTGAATCAGCACGCCTTCGCAGCCGTCGAATTTCATGTGGAACTGGGGACTGTTTTGGATCTTTAAGTCAGTCACGACCAAGTTGGTGCTCATGAAAAACCTTATCATCTGAAACAAGACAATGTTGGTAAAATGAAACAGAACAGAGCAAAACAGAACAGGACATGTCACAATATTAATGATTGAAAGTGAGAACTTACAGCTGGGCTGTCGCATGGTCCTGGCAATGTGGATCCATTTGGTCCCTGGAAATGGAACGTTGGAGATTTGATGGGTTAATAAGTTTCAAAATTTGAAGCTTTGAGTGTGTTATTTGCAACGAATTGGAATTCTAACCCGGTGAGGCTTGCAGGGGAGATCCCACCATTGCTGGCCATTGCCTTCTATCGTTCCCTTGCCGGTAAAAGTCATGCGATCGAGTCGATAAAAAACCAGCCATTGCCTTCTGCTATCCGCTTTCGGCCAGCAATCAGGCCCGTTTGGTGTCATCAGCACTCCATCCACCTGCTCAGACCAGACCAAACAGTTTCAAATTCGGACCAGAGAATTCAAAAACATCGATATGGATGACAATGCAGGACGAGATTCGAAGGTTGTCGGAATGTTTACCTGGAAAACGAGCCCGGGCTTACACGGACCGGAGAAGATGGTGGAAGTGACAATGAATGAGTAGTCAGCAGGGGCCAAAACGACACCGTTTTCGACCTGGCAAGCCTCCTTCCACGCAGCTACGAATGCGGCCGTGTCATCATTCTCGCCATCGCCAACAGCTCCAAACGCTGTCACGTCGAACACGCACGGCTCCGTTGAAGTACCAGGATCGTCCTCCGTCGGCGGCGGCGGCGCGATTGCAGGATTTGAAGGAGCATACGGCGGTGAGTCCGCCGGCGCATCAGAAACTGGGGAAGGTGCATTCTTCTTGTGAAAGTGAAATCTGGCATCGACGCACACTGAGCTGAAGATCAATGCAGCGATCAAAACCCATAAGATGAAAATCCGAAAAAGCAGCTCCATTTTCTGGAATGAGAGAAACAAACAGGTCAAGTCGGATTCTTTAGTGCCTGGTTCGACTGAGGTTGAGATGTTGAGTTATATAACAAGCAGGTCTTGTCATGAGGATGTCGACACGTGTCGAGTTGTGGTTGACCCGGAGATCTTTTTCGGAGGAGAAGGGAAAGGGTCCGAAGTTGGGTCATTTTTTGACACTTGAAGTCTCTGAAGCAGTTTTTTGTCTTCTAGTGCCACCCCTTTAGAGAGAACACTTGTGAGTCGACAACAATATTTATCTTTCTAATCTCAAATGTTAGATTTCTACAATTTACGTAATCATAAAGAAATGCATGGATTAGTCTAATTCATATTGGATATGTTAATTTAGCACGATCACTATTTTTTTCAACTGAAATTTTACTAAACTGTTCCGAACTGATCAACCACGTCAAAACTGAATTGACCCACATAATTTTACCATCAACCATGCATATGAGTTCATATACATCGATTTATCACTACCTATGGTTTTTTTAACAATGATAGTTTGAGACATTCGATATTGTTTAATGATAGGTATGTTATATGTCTCGTGACACTCGATTGTTGTTTTGCTAGTGATCATGTTTTGGCCACATAAGGAGAGAGCTAGGGCTTCAAGTAAGCAAGGATATTCAAAATGTGTATGCATGTATAATTAGGGTTTTGTCTTGACAACTCAAACTAAATTCTTCACGGGTTAGGTCTTTTTCTTTAAGGCCATATGCCTTACCCAACACCTGATTCATGATGATGGTGATCTCCTCATCTGTTATGGTCCTTTCTATGATAACTCTATATCTAACACTTCAACAACCAACCCTTATCAAACCCTAAAATGTTGTCGACATCCATAAATGTGTATGAATGCGCTTCGATACATCACACCCTTTTGGCTTTCTCCCTCGTGACACGAGAAGCTCAAGCAAGAAAAGTACTACATCAAAAGTTGGGAGATGAGGGTCGATGGATTCAGATTACCTTTCGCACGCGATCGATCAAAAGAGAGCTAGCACGTTGCCGGGTATGGGCTCGATTCTCGATATTAGTTAGGTTGAGCAACGGGTCGTCGTGCACGTGCAAATATCTGATGCGATGTGATGAATCTGTGAATATGTTTTTTACTAGTGATGACGAGGTAAAGAGAAGTATTTATAACGTGGTTGGTTTGTGTCGTGGAAAAATAGATTATGATGCATTTTACCAACCTATGATTTCGGATGTTGCTGGAATAATGTCTTGGCTTTGCATGTCACATGTTTGTTATCTTGCGTCACGGGCTTGTATAATTTATCAACCGATGACCGATGAGCCATCTCGGGGAAGGTCTGGAAAGTTCTAGAGCCTAATTCGTGTCGTTTCGGGTTTCGGGTTTCGTGCGTCGGCGGTTCAGAACACTAACATAGCCGTCAAAGACAATGTCGCTCTCGCTGGTCGATACACTCGTTAAGTAATATAGCGCCAAAGGCGCATCCGCATCGAATCAAATTAAAATCAATAATGTTGATGGTCGGACCGAACCCTCGACATCGTTTTCAAGTCGAAGTTTATAAATATAATCGAACTGAACAGAACTAAATTGGTGATGGATATTCAAACATGAGTGACACGAGTATGTACAAATAAAAGTCTCATTTCACTAGCCAAAATTTAAAAAACATTTCTCTATCTATCAAGTCATGGATGACACGTGGAAAAAAGATTAGGCCCGAATATCAAAACCCGTGGGCTGTTGGAGGGCCAGACACGTGGAATTGCTCTTTAAAATTTGACCGTGTATGACAAAATTAACATGATATTAACGTTATCGGTTAAAACGGTACAAAAAGTGCGTAACACCAAACCTAAATTCCAACATTGATTAACCCTCCGCGACAGGACACATTCAACAGATTCACATGAGCCTTTTACCTGGTCCGAAAATCAGCATTACACAACGACCAAAGAATCCCACAATCCCAGCTTTCATCAACCTTCACTGAAAATCATACACGTGTAATCTCCAAGTTCACGGGCCTCATGTCCGTCACGGGTTGCCCACTTGATTAAAAGGTATGATTAAAATTTATTTAAACATCAATTAATTAATTTAATCTTGGTATTACTTAACAACCGCCCGTATAAAAATTGGGCCCAATGGGCTGAATACAGGCCCATTAACACTGCGGCATTTCGAGGGTGTGGATAAACGAGGATGTCGACGCACATGTCGGTCGGCGATACGATCTACGCGGCGCATCGCACACGTGTCGTGAAGCGACACGAACGAGGTTTGTCTGAGTGACACGTGAATGACACGTGGCGAAATGGGAGCAGTTTCATGACATGCATGGGCTTCTTAAATGAAGAGCAGTTTGATGGACGATACTCGAAACATTATACGGTTTGGAAATTTGGATCTGAGAAACTGAATCAGAGAAAACGACAAGATAAGAGACAATGCAGAAGGCTAAGGAGGCTGCTTCCAACGTTGCTGCGTCTGCCAAGGCTGGGTTGGACAAAACCAAGGCTGTGGTTCAAGAGAAGGTTATCCATTTCTTTACTCAGAATTTCATTTTAAAGTTTGCTTTTGGCTAAATTGTTGTGTGTAGGTTGATAAGATGACAGCGCACGACCCAGTAGAGAAGGACATGGCGACGCAGAGGAAGGAGGAGAGGATCACCCAAGCGGAGATCAACAAGCAGGAAACGCGCGAGCACAACGCGGCTGCGACCGAGTACAACACTGGCGTGGCCGGGACTGGTGCACCGTACTCCCACTCGGCAACTGGGACTCATGGGCACTCTACTGGAGTGCACCAGACCCCCGCCGTGCCCGGTTATGGATCCGGGCAGACTTTAGGCGGGCATCTGGTGGAGGGGACTCACCAAATGCCCGGTCATGGATCCGGGCAGACTTTAGGCGGGCATCTGGTGGAGGGGACTCACCAAATGCCCGGTCATGGAACCGGGACCGGGCAGTCTTTGGGCGAGCATTTGGTTGGGAAAAGCACTGGGGCAGGTGGGACTACAGCGCACCATACTCAGGCGGGTGTGAACCACCTCGGAACTCACCCGACCGGGCATGGGACAGGAACCGGAGGGACTTACAATTAGATAACACATCAATTTCTTTGCTTTCATGAAATAAAGGGTTATAATTCTCTAACCATCAATGCAGCAAATATGAAGCTTTCATAGCTTTTATTTTATTCAAATCGAATCAGAATTCAAACTAGAATGTGACGGATGCACCAAGTGGGTGTAGCCTCGTTGAACATTTAAGGTCCGACAATGGTGGGCTTGTAGTCGAACACAACAACTTTCTCCCCGGCTGGAACGTACTTGGCCGCAAACTCGACGTGGGCTGGGTGAGCTATGTACTCAGACACGCCTTCAAGCGTCTCGAATGTCGACACGAATATATGCGTAAAGCCCTGGTGCATATTCTCAACGCTCACATCGGTCCCCCTGTTCCACAAATCAACCTTAATCTCAGCCATCAAGAACATAAAAACAGAACTTATATTAACTCAGTGAAGCATTTTGCGAACACTTGGCATGAATTGTTCCACTCGACTTCCTAAGCCGTAAAAAACAGCAGAAATGGAAGCTAAAGATGAGGGGAGTGATCATACCAGTGAAAGGACTTCATGGGTTCGATCAGATTGACCAAATTCGCATACCCTTTGATCAAACTTTCCACTTCTTCAGCTGAAAATCCCTCCTTAAATTTGACAAGCAAAACGTGCTTTACTACTCCCTGAACCTCCTCCATTACGACTCTGACTTTCGGTTGCTTATCAAACTTAACATATCTGGTCAGATCTCGATTTCTCTTTAACAATGGCGGAAATGAGTGGTCGTGAGCTGTAACCAGATCATGTAACGATTAGGCCGAACACAACCGACACTAAATGGGCCGGTCTACGGCCCAAAAGTCAAAACCTGTAAACATATTCTAGTAGTGTTAATGTCAAAACTTAGATAAAAAGGATATGAAGTTGAGAAGAGAAATCTTGTCTTGATTAAACTAAGCACATGGTTGTTATAGTCAAATTGGCATTAGAGGACTTTAGAGGGGTCAGTCCAAGTGATGAACTGTTTTAAGGTATTCTGATACAGATTGATTAAGGTTGGATTTGGAGATTCTTTTGTTGACAATTGGGTTATTAAGAGGTCAAACGACGCGGTTTATGACACAGTTAAGTGGCTTATTGGCAGTTAAGGGACAAAGGTTTTATGGTTGTCGCTTTCTTCATCTGTATTGAGAATTTCTAAAGGCTCTTTTTGCGGCTTTTTTCTTGTTTATTTTCTTCTTGAAAAGGGCACAAATTGTTGTTTTATGTGTCTTATACTTGCCTTCATTCGGCTTCAACCTCGGTGAAAACGGACCACATCCTCACGTGACTCAAAAGCTTAAGTTTAAGAGCCACAATTTTATAATCCAATATATCATAGCAAACTATTCTTCAAATGAGCGATGTGTGATAAGAAGTGCTTTATCTCTAACATAGTTTTACCTCATATCCGATTTTTCTCAATTGTGAGTCGAGATTTGTCCATAACTGACTTTGAGTTATCATAAAAGGAAATGAAGCTAGGGTTTTCATTTAAAGTACTTGATGAGCAGACTATGGATTTGGATAGCTAGCAACTATCTAAGAAACAAGAAGGTCAAAAGAGAAACCCTATCAGGAAAATTTAGGTCAATCTCACATAAGATGGAGCAGTCAAAGACGCCATATGTTCATAATGATGGAGCTGCTTAAGTTGCAAAGTTCCAATCTCTCACCAGGGATGACGCTTTGTGTTTGTTGATTCATTGTATAAACATATGTCACAATCCATTAAACACGATGTTGATGTTGATTACAGCAGCCAGCCAGGGTAGGCGGACCGGACCGGACCAGCACTGTGGCAGTGGCGACCTGTATTTGTGTCAACGACCACAGTTCTTGATCGTGGTTGGGCTCGATAATTTCAAACAAAAACAAACCCTAATCATGTGAATAGTAGCAAAAATGATAAGAGATGGAACAGGTAAATTTCCGTTTTAAGCTTAGCCCCTGGCGGCGAGATAATTCTACTAGTCCGTCATTTCCTCATTTGTAATTGTGTCATATTAAGTTATAAGAATTGATATATTCGAATTACATTATAAATTGAAGGAGCTACGGGAGTTGATCATATGAAAATATCTTAAGTCAAATTGTGTTAATTTGATGTCATAATCATTCATCCCCCTAACTTCATCCTCTCTCTAAACCCACTAATGTATCACTGTTATGATTCAAATTCTTCACACAGCTGAAGAATACATCACTCAAAGTTGAAACCAGTCTCATCCAATTGGACTTGGGATATTTTCATATGACTTTACTGCAGTAGAGTCATTCAATTGCACTGCAGTAGAGTTGAAACCACTCTACTGCACCCGGTTATGGATCCGGGCAGACTTTAGGCGGCTCGACAGGAGTGCACCAGACGCCCGCCGTGCCCGGGTATGGATCCGGGCAGACTTTAGGCGGGCAGTCGGTGGAGGGGACTCATGGTCACTCAACTGGAGTGCACCAACTGCCCGGTAATGGAACCGGGCAGTCTCCGGGCGAGCATTTGGCTGGGAAAGCCACTGGGGCAGGTGGGACTACGGCGCGACATAACCAGGCGGGTGTGAACCTCGGAACTCACCCGACCGGGCACGGGACAGGAACCGGAGGGGCTTACAATTAGATTACAAATCGATTTCTTTGCTTTTATGAAATAAGGGTTCTATAGCTCAAACCATCAATGTATCAAATAAGAAGCTTTCATTTCATAGCTTGCATTTTATTCAAATCGAATCAAAATTCTAAACCGGAATGTGACGGATGCACAGACGTCAGCACCAAGTGGGTGTAGACTAGTTGACATTCAAGGTCGGACAATAGTGGGCTTGTAGTCGAACACAACAACTTTCTCCAAGGCTGGAATGAACTTGCCCGCAAACTCATCGTGGTCCGGGTGAGCTATGTACTCAGCCACGCCTTCAAGCGTCTCGAATGTCGACTCGAATATATGCGTGAAGCCCTGGTGCATATTCTCAATGCTCACATCTGTCCCCCTGTTCCACAGATCCACCCCAATCTCAGCTATCAAGAGTTCAAGACTATAAAAACAGAACTTATATAAACACGAACTCAGTGAAGCATTTCGTCGAACATATGGCATGCGTTGTTCCACTCAACTACGTAAGCCCTAGAAAGCCCTAGAAACCGGCATAAATGGAAGCTCAAGATGAGGGGAGCGATCATACCAGTGAAAAGACTTCATGGGTTCGATCAGATTCACCAGATTCGCATACCCTTTTATCAAACTTTCCACTTCTTCAGCTGAAAGTTCCTCCTTGAATTTGACAAGCAAAACGTGCTTTACTACTCCCTGAACCTCCTCCATTACGCCTCACACTTTCAGTCGCTTATCTCACCTCACAAATCTGGTCAGATCTCGATTTCTCTTTAACAATGGCGGAAATGAGTGGTCGTGAGGAACGAAGCTGTAACCAGGTCATGTAACGATTAGGCCGAACACAACCGACACTAAATGGGCCGGTCTACAGCCCAAAAGTCAAAACCTGTAGCCCATCATGTCATCCATTCAAATTTCAAGCATCAAATGATTGTCATATCGGTTGATTCAAATGTGTGTGTGACTTTATACCAAACTCATAGCTGGAATCGTAAAGCCATTTTATGATTTCAACCTTAAAAATTTCTGGTCAAAATGGAACAATAAAGACTCCATAATGCCAACACATTGACTATCCCACATCCACATTCCAACAAAACCCCACGCGTGTCTTTAAATTGTTGTACAAGATACAAATGGATGATTACTTCTAATAATTTAATATGAGACAATTACATATGAGTGATCGTCAAAATACTGGTATATATTTAATTTGACTCGAGAATTATAAATTGATCATTCAGTAATAGATAGCGAAATTCAACATAACATCGACCAATCACAAATGTCAACGAGAATTAGGTTTTGTGGCAAACCCATCGGATCGGCTATAATCTTCTACTTGATAAGTCCCCTAAGCAAGATTTTCAACTCGAAAACGAGTTCTTATGTCTTAATCACATGGATAACTAATTAGTTGATCATCACAGGCATTGTTTCTTTTTTAGTCAAAATGTGTGTTGAAAAAAAACATATTCTAGCTGTGTTAATGTCAAAACTTAGTTAAAAAAGATAAGATGAACTGTTTAAGGTATTCTGATACAGATTGACTAGGGTTGGGTTTGGAGATTCTTTTGTTGACAATTTAGGGTTATTAGGAGATCAAACGACGCCGTTTATGACACAGTTAAGAGTCAAAGGTTTGCTTTAAGGTTGCAGAAGATGGCTATAACCAACTTTATAAATTGAAATGGAAGATATTTGTGTTGAATTTGAGCATGAGCCCAAACTCAATTGCAAGGTGCAAGAGCTTAATTTAATTGATCTTTATTGTGTCACCAATTTTGTTGGTATTCACATCATTCCAAATGTCATCATGCACAAGTATTTTTATATGCACTGAAGGAGTTTAAAGTGATCAAATGCGTAAAAGAAACTGTTTTATTGAGAAAGCTAATCCAACAAGGAAGCATCGAGAGTTTATTCTCAGTGGAACCCTAATGATTATTTAGTCCCAAAAACTCTTTATCACCTTAGAATTCTAATGAGTTTTTTTCGGAGCCTTTAAAGCATTTGTACCGGTGAGAGCTGGATGAAAGAGCTGGGAGGTGCTGAAGGAGCTGCTGATTGAACCCTAAATCATCCGGCAACTTATTTAAGGGAAGATGCAGCACATTTTGGAGTCAAAGTGGGAGTTTTCAAAGCATATAACCTAGAGGAGAAAATGCAGCCATTGTTGATCAGAGCTTGTAAATGTAGCCTTGTGAAGTGGGATTGCAACAGCTCAGACATGTCCACCATTTTGAAAATTAGGGTTTAGTATAGTTATGTGTTTCCACATGATGCTGCCATTTGGACTGTTAAGCAAAGCATCATAAATAGGGCTATCTAGGGTTACGTGTGGCTGTAAGATCTATGTGTTTTATATTTAGGGTTTGATGAAAAGCCTAATGATGTGTTGATTGTTTAGGGTTAACGAAAGTTGATGGAAATAGAATTGGCAGATTTGAAGACACGGTTTTATGGTTGTCGCTTTCTTTATCTGTATTGAGAATTTCTAAAGGCTCTTTTTGCGGCTTTTTTCTTGTTTATTTGCTTCTTGAAAAGGTTACACACATTATTTCTTTAGAGCATCTGCATCTGTACCGGTGGCAGCTGCTGGATGATTTAAGGCTCAATCATCAGCTCCTTTATAAATCCTAAATTCTTAAATCATTCAGCAACTATTTTCACCGATGCAGATTCTGTTATGTGTCTTACACTTCCCTTCATTCAACTTCAACCTAGTTTCACCTCATAACCGATTTTTCTCAGTTGTGAGTTGTGATTTGTTCATAGGAGACTTTGAGTTATCATAAAAGGAACTCAAGCTAGGGTTTTCATTTCAAGTACTTGATGAGGAGACTAAGGATTTCGACAGCTAGCAACTATTTAAGGAACAAAAAGGTCAAAAGACAAACCCTATCAGGACAATTTAGGTCAATATCACATAAGATGGAGCAGTCAAAGACGCCTTATGTTTACAATGATAGAGCTACTTAAGTTACAATGTTTCCATCTCTCACTAGGAATGACGCTTGTTATTGTTGATTCATTGCATAAACATATTTCACTATCCATTAAACATGATGTTGATTCCAGCAGCCAGCCGGGGTAGGCGGACCGGACCGGCACGGTGGCAGTGGCGACCTGTATTTATGTCAACGACGACAGTCCTTGATCGTGGTGGGGTTCGATAATATCAAACCCTAATCATGTGAATAGTAGCAAAAATGATAACTTAAATTGTGTATAAGTTGATGTCATAATCATTCATCCCCTAACTTCATCCTCTCTCTAAACCCACTACTTTATCACTGTTATGATTCAAATTCTTTCCACAGCTGAAGAATACATCACTCAAACTTGAAACCAGTCTCCATCCAATTGGATTATGATTTCACCAAAGAGAAGTTATGTTCATCGATTAGATTGATAATCTTTACTTATTTCTAAAATGATGATTACTTCTTATAACTCAATATGAAACAATTACAAATGCGAGATCGCCAAAAAGCTGGTACATATTTACTTTGTCACATAAACTAAATGTAATCATCCTTAACTGAATACATAATAGTAAAGCTGGTATATATTTACATTTCTAGAATTGAATATTTTCTCATATATATAAAAGAGAATGTTCTAGTAAGAAATGATTCTTATTTGAACCCTTAGTAAAGGGCTAACCTAAAAAAGAATATATACCATGACACCATTCATATAATTGCATATGCAAAAGTATGACGTTTAGGATGACGCATGTTATAAACACAATTGTAACTATACTAAAACATTATACCCTTAATTACTTTGGATTTAATTAATCCCAATTTCAAATATTCCTTGGTGCACGTATAAAATAGAGCAAGTGAATTCTTAAATAAAAAACCAATTATAATGAGCATCTATTGAAAAGGAGAGCCAATTAACAACACAAATGTAATATGGATACTTCTTAATCCAAAAAGGGTTTTAATTAACCAAGCATATATACATCATAATGCGAGTTTTATTATGCTTAAGAGAATCCACACATACCTTTGCTTCTAGTAGATTCTAGATGTTTTAGCTTCTCGTTGTCCCAAATGGGTATATTAAATGATAGGGGATCAGCTGACTAAATTTTTGACTAGCCGACAGATAAGCAAGTTTTGATCTTGCGTGACTTGTGCTTGAAATGATATTGTAAATTATAATGGCAACCATGAAACACGAAGCATTTAAAATGTTAATTTATTTAATGAACATGTGACAAATAAATATGCATAGAAAAGAATTTTGCACGAATTGGATTAAATGGGCATGGAGAGAATATGTATAACAAAAGCATTGATATGTAAAGTAAGTGTTAAGCACTTAAACTATGATTAGGAACTAATCAAGACACGTTCATTGAAATTAAATACTAAAAAATTGAATGAAAATTGATTGCGGCTAATGCCGTGTAAAATTACATATTCTTCCTTAGACACCCACCACTAAGATCAGCTCTATCCTCTCCATCTCCAGTCCTCCAGCTCCCTTATAAAACCCTCCACACCACTCTCATCATCTCCATCACCCAGAGCTTCAAAAGAGGCCCAGAGTAATGGAGGAGTACATGAATGGAAGATTGGGAGTAGCTGAGGGAGTTCATCATCAGCCGGCGCAATATTACTCCGACATGGCCGCTTCATCGGGCACCGGCGGAGCTATGAGCAGTAACATTAACAAGCAGAGCAACAGCAGCGGCGAGGAGGAGGAGGAGGATGAGATGGGTATGATGATCGATCTCCGTCGCGGTCCTTGGACCGTCGAGGAAGATCACACTCTCATGTCTTACATTGCCAAACACGGCGAGGGACGCTGGAATTCCCTCGCCCGCTGCGCCGGTAAGTTGCGCTGACAAAGCTGAAACCTTAAATTCATGCTCTGTTTTTTGTCCGCTGATTCTAGTTTTTGTGTCTTGTAATGTTGCAGGATTGAAGCGTACTGGAAAAAGCTGTAGATTGAGGTGGCTGAATTACCTACGACCCAATGTTCGTCGCGGGAACATCACGCTCGAGGAACAGCTCCTGATCCTCGAGCTCCATTCCCACTGGGGAAACCGGTAAGCCGATCTGCCAAACCCTCTCCGGACCGGAAT
Organism: Umbilicus rupestris; assembly: GCA_963678935.1. NCBI lineage: Eukaryota > Viridiplantae > Streptophyta > Magnoliopsida > Saxifragales > Crassulaceae > Umbilicus > Umbilicus rupestris. The sequence continues at coordinate 15,266,852 of OY787611.1, read as the reverse complement.
GATCATTTTCCATTTAAATGATTTTTTGCTGAATTGAAATGAATTTAACCGCAGGTGGTCCAAAATCGCGCAACATTTGCCGGGGAGGACCGACAACGAGATCAAAAACTACTGGCGTACCCGAGTCCAGAAGCACGCAAAGCAGCTCAAATGCGACGTTAACAGCAAGCAATTCAAAGACACCATGCGGTACCTTTGGATGCCGCGCCTCGTGGAGCGCATCCAGGCCGCCGCGGCCAACGGACCGGCCGCGGTCCAAAATCCACAGACCACACTCAGTTTCACTACTCATCCGATCCTACACGACCCGGACCTGATCATCCCCCCTAGCTGCGTTTGTTCGGAGAATTCGAGCACCACGGCCCTCTCCTCGGACTCGTTTGGCGCCCAAGTGTCCCCTGTCTCGGACATGTCCGAGACCCATCAGATTCCTGGGAGTTGCAACCTTAATGCCGATTACTTCACCGGCTGCAACGGTCAAATTGGTTACACGGAATCCCTCGTAAGCCCGTCCGGGTTTTATCACCCGCACGCTGCCGATTTTCACTACATAGAACATAACAGCAATACCAGCAGCAGCAGCAACAACCTTAATCAGTGGGCAGCGGACAATGGCCACCTACCGGACAACATGTGGAACGTTGAAGATATCTGGCTTTTACAGCAGCAACATTTTAGCAATAATTATTAAGTTAAATTATATTTATTATTATTAATCATGTTAAAAACACAAGTTGGATCATGGTTGTGAATAGTGCATTCCCATTCATACTGTAATTCATTACTCCTATTATAAAACTAATAAAATGATTCAGTTCAGTTCAGATCAGATCAGTTTTGTTCATTTCATATTCAGTTTATTTCAGTCTAGTTTAAATCCACCCGCCTATAACAAATAAATACTATGATATTAGGGCATGTCCGAAAGTTCTACAACATAAATAGTTAATCCAAAGGAGAGAAGAGTATAATTGGTTCCACCACTTATTTCCTAATAAAGCCTTAAATTAATCAAAAAGACAACTTTTAGTTTTTCTAATTTTGTTGCCAAGGGAGCAACCTAGTCCACGGGGTATGAACCACACAAAAGTCCCCATTCTTCTAGATCTCCAAAAGCAACAATAGTATATAACAAAATCAATATTATAAGTAAATTTAGATATGCGTTCGTTTATCAGATCTGTTCTCTTGAGTTGAAGTTATTTATTTAAATACTTAACTTTTTGATTTAACATTTTCTTTTTTCAATTTAAAGGTCTCTGAAATATTATGAGAGTAAATAAATTATTTAAGTTGACTGAACTTAAGCGGACTTATTTACTAAAATTTAAATGAGAGAGAATTGTAAATAAAAATACTTTGAAAAATATTTAAATAGAAACATGATTAGCTGCAAGACGTGGCTAAATTAGATACAATAATTAACGTCGTCGAGTCATCTCAACAGCCGTGAGAATCGGCTTTAGAGAACTTCGCTTTGCTTTAAACTTTAGGGATCGTCCAATAAACGACCCTTATCCCCATTGTGGCTCCCTTTTGAACTCGCACGTGCCTGCCCTACAGTAGTCACGTGCCGGCCCCTAACACGGACCGTCCTCGTCTGATTCCACTTTGGTTATTTATTAATAGCTTATTAGCTCGTTGTACGGGTAGTTCTCGGAGCCCATTTCGCCCGACATTATTGTTCTTCATAGTGCTCATATGGTAACTGCTCGTTCAGATGCTGCCACGTGTACAAGATCTAACGGTGGAGCGAGACAGTGTGCGAAATGAAGATCTGATTGGCAGGAAGAACTTTCTGAACTGACGGCCGCAAAGGAAGTCTGGTGATTAAGTTACAGTGATTAGTGTTCATTAAACGCTGTGTTTAAGCAAACATGGGATTTCAGAAGCTGTCAAGTCTTGATGCGAAGAATGAACGGGTTGGTGGGGCCCTTCGAGTTAGTTACGCCACGTGTCAGTTTCTAATTTCATCTAAGTGGGCCCTGAGTTAGTCCAATCTCTAATTCTCAACCCTAATGGATTCGTCTTGGCCAATCAATCATATAAATTATACCAGTAAGAATACCATGTAGTTTTTTTGTGGTCGGCTGGCGGCGAATGTGGAAACGAGAAGGAGGCGAGCACTAAGGGCAAGAGCCCACCACGTGGGACTATTTTCATTTCAACAAAGTTGATTGACCAAACACATTAGAAACCCTAAAAATGGCAAAATGGGAAAATTTTCAAGTCTGTCGAGTTTGAAAAAGTTATTTTTTATGATATATTTTCAGAAAACATTCTAGTTATGCTTCTTTTTGAAGAAACCTCGTTAAAAATAGCGTCTTAAATTATAATTACACTTATCTGACGCTGATGTATCTAAAAAAAGTCGAAAAAACAACGATTTTATCATAAAACGGAAAGATAATTTTCGAACAATGGGGCACAAACGAAATAACTTTCTTAGGGCAAATTTGAAAAAAAAAGTTCCTTTTATGGCCTCACATTCTCTACTTCTTATTTTCCACACCTTGCGTGAAAGGCTTGTATTGTTGGACAACAATGTTCTTCAAAGTCCACATCCATTAGGACTCTGGAAAGCACAAAGACCCCTCTACCTCATCTCAACCACGCATGTTGATGACGTCATTGTTCTTTCCCATGTTTTGATTAGGGTTTTAGTTCCCAAGGCGGAAGCGAATTAAGGGTATGATCATGTTCATTTGCCGCTTTAAGCCTCTTGTACTTATCAAAAAAAACGAGTCCAAATGGTTTCTGTGGCTGACTTAAAACAAGGGCTATTGTTATCAGAGGATTTGAGGAAGCTAGGGTTTGGATAATCTGAGACGAAACACTCTCTTTCTAAGTTATGGGGTTGTGAGGCTAAGAGATTAATCACATGGAGTTATTAAGAGCTCACATGGTTATGTAAACCCTAGTCATAGTGATTGACACAACGAATGACACGATGATTCGGTTTGTGAGGGTGATGATGAGTTTGCTTGTTTCTTAGTTAACTAGGGTTTTCCCATTGTGGGCATGAACCTCCATGTTCTGAGAAAAGCTTGATTGAGGATTGCAAAGGTTAGATGAGTTCTTATCATATCTCACTCCATGTGTTACACAACATCATTAAGTTATGTTAAAGAGATATTATATTCACAAATTGACACTTATGAATCATCATACAGATATTGTTAGGAATTGAGATCGATGCGGAGATAAAAAAAAAAAAATACAAGTGATAGGATCGTGATTAGTAGTATCACACTAGGTATAGGAACTGTTAGACCTAAACTTAGTTGGCACGTATATGTACCTCAGAGTATAAATGCACGGCGGAAATACGTCTAAAGATTATTTTATTAATCAATAGACTGTACAAATACTTACAGATATTACTTGTAATAGTGTTGCTAACTATCACAAAACAAGTCACCTAAACCTGATGATCCTGCATCACCAATCGCGACTTCTTGAGACAAGTACCTCCGACGATTCCGAATCGCCCACTTCGTCTCGCACACTCCGATCTGATTACTTGATGCACAGGATGTGGCTTACTCAAGTATTCTGGCTTCACTTTTTTTTTGTTTTTTCAAGCACTAGCCGGGTTGCCGTTGGGTTGCTTTATATATGAGAGCAATGGTCGAGTCCACGACCTCCAACTGCCTCCATGTCTTGCTCGTGTCCCACGTTCGGAAATTTCTCAACAAACTCCCGACTCGGTCAAGTGCTGCCTCGTCGATTGAGTTCGTCCAGCTCACAATGTCGTTTCTCACATTGTCCATGATTTTCGCAACTACTCGGTTGACTTGGTTTCGACTCTGTTCCCTTCAAGTCCTTCTGTGTCCGACATAGGTTATTGTTCCCGTCAGGTACAAGTACCTTCACACTCAGTTTAAGAATTAGTCGAGTGTTGTCATCATCAAAAGACCACATGGGGTTCATGTTCCAACAACAAGGATTTACATGGTTCATTTAATCAATGCGATCAAGCTACGTTCACGGCGAAACTAGAGAAGTATATTATTTATGTTTTACGAGATGCAGAACATTAATGATTTTAAATCACATATATATTAATGCGAAATCCTAATCTATAATCATTGCAGCTCTATGTAGCGTCAGAAGAGTCAAAAAAGACAAAAATCAGACTCCACTGTTCAACAGATATAATTCAATAAATATATTTAACCTAAGAAGAACCAAATTCATACGTTAATTCAAGTGGGTTTTCATGAGATACATCATAAATTTGACTAATGATGTTTTACATGTACTTGAGAGATAGCTATGTGGGTGTTGAAATTATCAATGATGTAAGCATCTATCAGGAGTAGCAAATCCATTTGAATTTGCAAAGACCAAAGTTGAATCACATCATTCACCAAGTAACAAAACTTATAGAACCTTTTGTTCTTTTGTATTTTCTAATGCAATCAATCCCTTAATCAAGGTAAGCAGCCGAAGGTTGGTCAAGTGTCTAATTCAGTTGACCGCGGTCAACACATTAAATAAACCAGATGTGACCCCTTGGCATGACTTTTCGAAGCCTTTAAACCAATTGGGCTGAGCAAGGTGTTCAGATTATTCGGCCCAATTAAATTGGGCTGGAAGAAATGTCTATATAAAACCAACGGCCCAAATTTGTCTGGGGAACTTTGTCCATTGGTTTTGAAGAGCAGCAAATCGCGCGCTCCGAGGACGATCTGCGATCGGCTCAAGGCCGATGCCGATCGAGTTGGATTTCATGTCGATGTACTCCGTAAGTTTTCGATTGAGTATCTATTCGAACGTTTCATCATTTTTTGTTTTGAGGATTGATGTTTTGAGTTGATCGCAGTTGAGTTGGCGTTGGTATTGTTGATTCGTTTAATTGTGATCTTTTCTCAATGCTGGTGGAATCAGTGGAAGTGAATTTTCAGTTGCATTTGATCTATAATATTATGATGAATAGTTTTCCTCTGGAAATTTACATTGGATTTATGATGATCATATCTTAGGGTTGGAATAGGGTTTTAGGGCTCCTGGAATAACAGGTTATATTTGCAGGCTGCAGGTATATTGTTGAATTGATTACAAACTATGAAGTAATGTTTGAAGTAGCAGAGAAGTTGTAGTGCTGAATTAAGTTGATGTATGTTGGATCCTGAGGATCATGTACCTCATGCGTTTTTGATGATGACAACACCTGGTTAACGCTTTGACTGAGTGTGCAGGATCACGTTCCTATCAGAGTCTGAGCGAGGAACATGAACCTGAGTTGGCAGCTGAACGGGCAACTTTGAAGGAAGCCAAAGCTCCACGGCTCTAACAACTACTACACGGAGTAATTAGGCTAGCTGAAGCACAAGGAGTCTCAAACGCAATTACTGAAACAGAGTTAATGGAAAACATCAAGTGATTGTCTTTATAGCTTGGGAAGAGACACAAGTGGGAGTGTCGTTCTTGATTCATCTCTCTCAAACGGTTGAGCTGAGTTGTGTTCCGAGAAGGAGGAGCAGAAGGAGCCTGGGTATCACGTCAGAAAGTCAAGAGCTGCTGTTCTGCGTGTGGAGGCCAGTGAACGATCAGGAGGATCGTTGGAGGAACTTGTTCCTGAGAGTCACGATTGATGATTTGGAATCATCAGGTGTAAGTGACTGAGTTTTGTAGTAGTAGTTGATACTATTGCTTGTATACAAATAGTGTAAGTATTTGTATAGTCTATTGATTAATAAAACTAATCATTAGACGAATTCCGCTGTGCACGAAACTCTGAGGTACAAGTACCTGCAAACTGTGTTTAGGTCCCTAACAGTTCCTTTACTAAGTTTCGAGCTAATCACGATTCTGTCAATTGGTATCAGAGCCTCTGGTTCTAGATTTGATTAGTATTGCAGGAATGTCTGGAGATTCATTCGCTACCCCGCCAAAATTGAAGGTAGGAGAATATGATTCGTGGGTGATCAGATTTGAGGAACATGTACTCTCGCTGGATGGTGAAGTCTGGCAGATTATTGAGCAGGGCAAACAACTCATCATGGATGATACAGACAAAACCAAGGAAAAAGCACGAACGCTTTACACTACCGCGGATTTCAAAAAGCTCCAAAAGAACGCTCAGGCCATGAAGGTTCTTCACTCGGCACTGGAACCTGGCGATCTCGCCAAGGTGTTGATCTACACGGACCCGTCAGAGGTCTGGAAGGCTCTCAGGAGGATATATGATGGTTCGGCAGATGTCAGGAGGAACAGGATCCTCACTGCTCAGATGAAGTACAACAGTCTTCGTCAAACTAAGGGCGAATCCATCCATGGCTACCACTCAAGATTTCAGGGGTGTTTATCGATCCTTTCAAGACTGGGAAAGGAGTACGAGCAATGGGAAGTTACCCATCATTTTCTGCAGGGACTTGATCCGGAGTGGGATGACATTTCCAGGACTCTAGCTGCTCTTGCTGAAACGAAGAGAATCACGTTGGAAGAACTGGTCTCAAAACTGGAGAGCAGTATGCTCATTGAAAAGTGCAAGCTCGAGGGACGTGAACCTCAGAAAGCAGCCAAGCAGATCGCACTGGTCTCTGAGAAAGAAAAGTCCCGGAAGTCCAAAGGAAAGGAACCTGAATCGGATGGAAAGACAGGAGATGAGTCTGAGTTGGTTCTTCTGACCAAGGCGCTGAAGGTCGCGAACCTGAGATTCAATCCAAAGGGTTCACCCTCTAAACGCACTGCAAAGAAGACGGATGAGTGTTTCTACTGTGGCAAAAAAGGTCATTTTGCCAAGGATTGTTGGAAGAAGCAAAAGGACAAATCCAACAAAGAGAAACCTGCTGATGAAAAACCTAAAGAGAAGAGGGCAATGATCGCCGCTTGGGGTGACTCAGATGAAGACAGTGACTCAGAGAGTCAGTGTAGGAACAAGTCCTCACGAAGGAACTTGTGCCTCATGGCGAAGGGAGGTTCATCTACCTCAGAGGTAAAACGCTCCTCTAAATCTTCAGATTTTAAGTCTCGTGCTGATTTATTAGTTATCATTCAAGGTCTTTGTGACAAGTATGATGAGTTAACTAATGTTATTGCTGAAAAAGATGCTCTAATTGATGAGAAATCTGCAAAGATCCGGCAACTTCAGGGTGAACTTGCAGGGAAACAAAAGAGCGTTTCCAGAGTGCAGGTACTTGAACCCAGTGTCAAGGTTAAGGCAAAGAAGTCCAAACCAGGTCTGGGCTATGGTGATATAACCATCATGAGGAGAGCTCAGAATGCTGGAGAGCCCAGGAGCACTCCACGGGTAAAAGTGGACCTCGGAGATGAGGCGAGGACATATGGTAAAGGTTACCATATTTGGACGAAGTTTGCTCAGGGACAAAGACCAGCAAGCATAAACTTCAGCAAACAGAAGAAGAAGGTTTCTGAAAAGGAGAATTTCAGGAAGAAGAAGATTTGCTTCCAATGTGGGAAGGAGGGACATCTTCGGGCGAAGTGTGCTGTGAGGCAAACCCCGAAAGTCAAGGATCAGGGACCTGGCGGTTTCATTCGAGGAACGCGTACCCGGCAGGATCCTACTGTCAAATCGAACACTAATCCTTCAAAGCTTGTTACCTGTGTCAGTTCTAAGTCAGACATGAAACCCAAAAAGGCTAAGCCAATTTGGGTTCCTAAGGTTTGATTATTTATGTGCAGGTGGAGAGAGGAACAGGTCCCTGGTATGTGGATAGCGGATGCTCAAGCCACATGACCGGAAGGATGGACCACTTCTCCTCTCTGCAGCAGCATTCCGGAGGTTCCATTACCTTTGGAAACAGAAGTAAAGGAGAGATCTTCGGAATAGGTATGGTGAATTTGAGTAAGAAGGTTAGTATTGACGGAGTGAACTTTGTTCAAAATTTGAAGTTTGATTTACTAAGTGTTTTTCAACTCTGTCAAGGGGGAAACAACAAGGTTGTTTTCACAGCTAATGGTTGTTTTGTGAAGTGTTTGAGTTCAGGTAAAATACTTCTCAAGGGAACTGTTGAGAATGGGGTATATAAGACCGATCCAGACTGGGATCCGGAAGAATACCTCTGTTTATCATCAAGGAAGGATGATTCAAGTCTCTGGCATAGGCGGCTGGGCCATGTGAATGTGAAGCTGATGAAGAAACTTTACAGTTTGGGTCTTGTCCGTGGGTTACCTGATGTGGGAAGTGTACCTGACGAGGTATGTGTTCCGTGTACAAGGGGCAAACAGACAAGAACCTCTTTCAAGCCAAAGAAGGAAGTAAGCACCAGTAGACCGCTGGAACTGGTTCATATGGACCTGTGTGGACCTATGAGGACTCAGTCTATCGGAGGTAACAAGTATGTGTATGTCCTGGTGGATGACTATTCTAGGTATACATGGACTATCTACATTTCCTCAAAGACGGAGGTATTTGAAGAGTTCAGTACCTGGGTCAGGGCAGTGGAGACCTCGTTTGGTCAGAAGCTCAGAAGCATAAGGTCAGATCATGGAACAGAGTTCGATAATGCTCAGTTCGTTGGATGGTGCGCAAGCCGGGGAGTGCATCATAATTTCTCAGCACCGAGGACCCCGCAGCAGAATGGAGTCGTTGAACGGAAGAACAGAACCCTGGAGGACATGACCAGGACACTGTTGCTGGAAAGCGGGTTACCCAAGAGGTTTTGGGCGGAAGCCATGAGCACGGCATGCTACGTGGTGAACAGGGCCTATCTGAGGCCGCTTATCAACAAGACCCCGTATGAGTTGTTGAGAGGACGAAAACCCAGCTTATCCCACTTGAGGACCTTTGGATGCAGATGCTTCGTACATGACAATGGGAAGCATCAACTAGGAAAGTTTGATGCTAGAAGTGATGAAGGTATTTTTGTAGGTTACTCTGCTCACAGCAAAGCCTACAAGGTGTATGTCCGACGGACTAGGACAGTCGAGGAAAGCATACATGTGGTGTTTGACGAGGGAGTCATGCCAGGGAACCCTGCACAGGTTCAAGAACCTGTGGAGATTCAGGTCAGACAGGAACCTGCTGAGGAATTATTTGTGTTAGCACGGTCGGATCCGGACAACACAGAAGGCGTTTCAACACAAGGAGGTGTTGTTGTTCCAGCACAGGAGGGTGCTGATGGGGATCAGGAGGAAGCTGATCAGGTTCCAGTTGTCGCTGATGAAGGTTCAGTTGAGGTACAAGTTCCGGAGGAACAGCATGGGGATCACAGTCAGGTACCTGAAGCAGGTCAAGTATCTGAGGGTAATAGCAGTGGTATGGAAGCCATAGGGGATGTGGTTCCACTGAGAAGGAGTACTCGGGTTAGTCAACCTAACACTAGACTTCAGAATTTTCAGTGTTATTCTGCTTTTCAGGGGGAACAAGTTCAGAATGCGTTCGTGTCCCTGATGGAGCCCAAGACTATCCAGGATGCACTTAAGGATCCTGACTGGGTTCAGGCGATGCACGAGGAGCTGCATCAGTTCGAAAGGAACAAGGTATGGAGACTTGTACCTAGACCAGATAACCGTAAAGTGATAGGTACTCGATGGGTCTTCAGGAACAAGCGCGATGAGAAGGGAGCTGTTGTGCGGAACAAAGCTCGGCTGGTAGTACAAGGGTACAATCAGCAAGAGGGCATCGACTATGATGAGACCTTCGCGCCGGTAGCCAGGTTGGAGGCTATCAGATTGCTCATCGCCTATTCTGTTCAGCACGGGTTCAAGCTCCACCAGATGGACGTGAAGACGGCCTTTCTGAATGGAAACCTCAAGGAGGAGGTTTATGTGAAGCAGACTCCGGGGTTCGAAGACCCAGAGCATCCGGACCAGGTATATGTTCTGGACAAGGCGCTGTATGGTTTGAAGCAGGCACCGAGAGCTTGGTATGAGAGGTTATCAGACTTTCTCATAGCTCATGGATATGAGCGGGGAGCTGTGGACAAGACATTGTTTCTTCTAAGGACGAAGGAACATCTACTAGTGGTGCAAGTCTATGTAGATGACATAGTCTTCGGCTCAACAAGTGAGGTTTTGGTGAAGGGGTTTACTCGGCTCATGGAGAGTGAGTTTGAGATGAGCATGGTCGGGGAACTCACCTTTTTCCTGGGGCTGCAGATTCAGCAAGAGTCCAATGGGACTAGAATACATCAGGAGAAGTACCTGACGGAGGTAGTCAAGAAATACGGATTGGATCAATCGAAGCCCTCAGCTACTCCGGGTTCTACTGACGTCTCCTTAACCAGGGATGAGAACTCTCCAAAGGCAGATCAGACACTCTACAGAGGGATGATAGGTTCTCTCTTGTACTTAACTGCTAGTCGTCCTGACATTATGTTTAGTGTCTGTGTGTGTGCCAGGTACCAGGCAGATCCCAGAGAATCTCACGTGAAGGCCGTGAAAAGGATTCTGAGGTACCTGAAGGGAACCAAGAAGCTGGTTCTTTGGTATCCGAGGTACAAGTCCCTAACATTGGAGGGGTACTCGGATGCGGACTACGCTGGAGACAGAGCTGATAGGAAGTCAACCTCGGGTATGGCTCAGTACCTTGGGTCCTGTTTGGTCTCCTGGGGGTCCAAGAAGCAAAACTCCGTTGCCTTGTCTACAACAGAAGCTGAATACGTTGCGGCTGGTTCCTGTTGCGCTCAACTACTCTGGTTGAGGAACCAGCTAAGTGATTTTAACTTGTTCTTTGATAAAATCCCCATCTATTGTGATAATACAAGTGCTATTTGTGTAGCTAAAAATCCGGTACATCACAGTAGAATGAAACACATAGAGATAAGACATCATTTCATTAGGGATTGCGTGGAGAAGGGACTTGTCACTATGGAGACCTGCCGAACTGAAGAACAAGTGGCGGATATCTTCACTAAGCCTCTGAGCAGGGAGCCTTTTGAGAAGTTCAGGATGGCACTCGGCATGATTTCTACTCAGTGAGGTACCTCTAACTTGAACTTCAATGATTGGTTAGAATAGGGGTTGAGTAGTTATGCACATTAGCCTGAAGTATGTGTACCTGCTAACATGTGATAAATTGACTGCATAACTTACTTCTTGAATAAAAGTGAAAATGTCATGTTGGTGTTCAAAAATAAATTGTTTTCAGCCCATGTACCTTCCGGATCTTGAACCTCACAACCCGCATGAAGGAAGAGTACTAAGCCACCTTAGCCATATGAGACTTGAAAAACACTCGAGGTACATTTTGTGTGATTTAAATTGAGTGATTTCAGTTGTGGTGATAGTATATCTTATAACCCTTACGGTTGAGCCGAACCACCACAACGTCCATTGTGGAGTCTTTGAAAGGCAAGAGGTACAGCATTCAATGGTTCAGGTTCGAGAACGGCTCAGGTACTTAAGCAGACACTGAGGTTGATGTACCAGGGAAGTTAAGGGGCGTGTCCGTTGGCGGTTCAAATTCAGAGAAAACTTAAAAATCTGGGCGAAAATCAGGGGTTGCAAATTTAAGGAGGACCCGTTACCAAAAATGCCATAAAAGGGAAATTAGGGCTTGAAATCAAGGCACACTTTCACCAAAACCTCCGAGCACAATCTTCTCTCAAGCTTTCTCCTCAATCTCCCAGAAAAGTAGATGGAGTCTTCAAGTATTAACAAGGGTGTGAGCGGCGCGTCTGCGGAGGGTCTGGAGAACCTGCCAAAGGTTTTGGCGCTGGAGGCTCAAGTTCCCGTGACTGTTGTGCCAGAAGCAGCGGGAGCGGCTGTGGTGGCGAAGGAGTCTTCTGAGACCGAAGGTAAGGTTTCTGGGACAGAGGTTGTTAATACTGTGTTGGATAATGTTGTTGAGATGGAGGTCCCAGGAGGGGACATTGATTTGAACACTGTCCAAGAGGTCCCAGAAGGGGATGAGGACTCGAGTATGGTTGAGAAGGTCCCAGAGGGGGACAAACCTTTGGCTGTTGATTCGGTGATCCCAGAAGGGGATAGGTCGAATGTTGAGAGGTTGGTCACGGAGTGTTCAGAGGAGAACACGATAAGTGAAGAAGTAAATGAGGGTGCTAATGTGTCGAGGGCGACGGTTAGCAGTCCACCAGCTGAGGTGGAGGACGATTCAGAGGACCTCCTCTCAAAGACCTTGAAAGAAATCCAGGCCATGGGGAGGATTGCCACCCCCGGTTCTTTGAAAGGAAAGGAGGTGAGGGAGCCTTCTCCCGAGTCCAGCGAGGAAGTTCAAATCATTAAGTCCTCAGCCCCCTCAAAGAGATCAGCCATAAGAAAGAGCCAGAGACACATTAAAGCCCCGCTGCCTCCTGCTAAGATCCCACTGGAGAAAAAGAGGCGAAGTACCGCTGAGGAGGTTCACGAACCTGTCTCAACTCCTGCCAAAAGGGCGAAATTTGCTAAACAAGAAACTTTGGAGGAGTTAGAATGTTCAACAGAGTGGTTGAAGGCTCAGCGCCTTGAGGGAATTTACGAGATGATCAAAGCCCAGGGGTGGCAGAACCTATTTGAGGTGGAGGAGGAGGTGAGCCAGGAGAAGGTAGTTGAGTTCTACAAGAACCTGACAAAGGAAATAAAAGGAAACATAGTTTACTTGGACTTCAGTTGTGAAGGAGAAGACCTGAGGATTTCAAGCCTGGACCTCTCACACATTCTGGGCATTCCTCATGCCGGCTATGACCATTTCACGAAAGGAGTATGGCCAGCCGAGGCAGAAGAGAGATATGTCATTCAAGAAAGGATCTGTGGGACATCAGAACCTGGGAAGGTGCCAACCAGATTTATGTCCGCGGAGGTCAAGACCTGGTTAACGCTTTGACAACACCTGGTTAACGCTTTGATAAATCACATTTCAATGTAGATTAAAATGTGGTTTGGATTATACTTTATTTTGGAATTGAAAAGCCTTATTGCTTATGTAATTTGATGTTCATAGGGTGGTGGATATATGAGCAAGAGGAACCAATGGAAGTGGCCATGAATATTTGACTATCAGAACTATCTTATATAGACGATTTTTGATCGGCATATGTGACTGGAATCTGATTTCATTGGCTCTGATCGATTTCATATCTAGTTTTTTCTGTTAAGAAGATGCTGAGTATATGTGGTATTATTTTGGGCTGTGATGGTGGATATCCATACCCACACATGCCAAGCCTTGATATAAACTTTGATAGATTATATTGAAATAGCCATGACAGACTTTAGCTAGCATTTTCTAGGTATGCATCAGATTCACATACAAGCCTCTTACTATGCTTATTTTAATACGCAGGGTTCTTTCGTCATGTAGTCTTATCAGCATACCTTATTGGAACTATTCAACATCTTCCTCTTTGTAAGGGTGAATTTTGAAGTGATCAAGCCGAGTTTCTGCCAGCTTCATCCCATACATTACTTTCTTCAACTCCATCCAAGTGAAGGGATTGTAAATAGGAGGCCTCTTTGGCGTAACCAATTCAGGCAAGCAAGTGATCAACGCATTTGGAGGTGGAGATGCAAAGTAGATAATTGACATTCTTGCCTGGTAAGAATTATTCAACATAACTCTGTGTCTCACACTGATGAGCCTTCCATTTGTCATCACCTTGAGAAACAGAAACGAATAGTAAGCATGTCTCCCGTCAATGCAGCTAGAAATACTATATGCTAAGTATACATGCTGAAACAGTTTACTGATTCTGGACTGAACAACAACTTTAGTTCCTTTCCTTAACTGCCCCTACTCTTATAGTCCTAACACAGTAATGTGCAAGGCTGAATATTCCATAAATTCAATTTCAAGTGGCCCATTTTGATAGGATAAAAGTTGACAGGTTAGGGTCCACTTTGCAGTGATACCTGATCCAGTTCAATTTCTTACACTTGTTTTTAAACTGTCTTTTTTTTTCCTTCGTTTTAACTTGTCAGGAAAGGAAGATTGTTTGGAAAATCATGTGTGAAAACCAGAAAAAGAGCTGACAAACCTGTAACACATCACCAACATTGACACAAAAAGCAGCAGGATCAGGCGTGACGGGGACCCACACTCCATCTCTGCTGCAGATTTGGAGACCACCAACATCGTTGGATCTCAATAGAGTCAGCATCTGAGGGTCAGTATGTTCTCCAAACCCAATCCATTGGCTGCTACTATTCCTGCTCTGAGTTGATTTAGAGTATGACGTGTCCATATTGTTACAGTCTTTATGGGGAAGAAGGAGATGATGTGGTGGAGAGATAGCAGCTGGATAGTAATTGAGTCTCAGGAGTGAGTCACTTTCCGGGTCCGTGATGAGCTTACTGAACACTGAATTCTCTGTGATTTCCAACCCAATTGACTCTGCGATCATGTCCAGTAGCTTCCTTGCCAGTCCTCTAACTGCTGCTATGTAGTCATTCATTGCAACACTGTCATGACGCAGTTCATGTACGGACACACAAACACCAAGCTCAGGTTAGCAAATTTCATACATTCTACATTTCTACTTCTCTAACTCTATCACACTGCCAGTCGGATTAATTTAATTTTACATATTTAACTAGCTAGTTGAGATGATCAGATGACCATTCATTATCATACATACATCTTCTTCTTCTACCATAGTACCGTCCTGTTTATTTGTGTCGTCAAGTTTCACATTGCTTAATAGAGAAAGGGTGCGGGTCATTGTTCTGCATGGCCAACCCTTTAAATTTAGCGTGGTAGGTTAAAATTATTAGGTTAATGATTTTCCTTAAACAATATTATTAAATTGAGTAATTCTATGAAGAAGTTAAAAAATTAATAAAAATAAAGTTGATGGTTAACAAGTGATAAAATTTGGCACTGAGTGAAGAGTGTCTCCTTTTGTATCTAGTTTTAAGAAATTTGATTGATATCAATTAGTTACGTAATTTTTCTAGAAATAAGATTGATAACATTAACAGTAAAATTCTCAATAACTGTAGGTTACTGTAAATGACATGTGGAATTATGGATGCATAGTATACTGCGTATTAACAATTAGTTTGAGATTCTGGTAATATAAATTAGCATATGTTACTTTCACAACAATTTGAATAATCTATTTCAACATATAGGTTAGGAAACAATAATATCGTTTTCACATATTGAAATGTTACCTGAAGTTTTTTGGATGATTCGATATCGTTTCAGACCTGTGGGAAATATCTTGTGGATCAGTTGGAAGGAGAAGATATTCGATCTCTCCTTCGTCCCCACAGCGGCCTATTCTTTTGCTGCCATACCCTAACGGGTTTGCTGGCCCAGCTTGCTGTTTTAAGGCGGATGATTTTGCAAAGAAAGCAACACCCTCTTGTTCCACTTTCCCAATAACATCGCTAGGAACACCATGGCTGACCACCTTGAAGAATCCATACTCTTGACATGCTCTTAGGATTTGTTTTAGTGTATCCGATCTATTGTTGCCTTTTGCTGAGATATCAATTATGGGTACCTGCAGGCTTTCTAAGGCTCCAGTTTTCTCGTTTGGGATGGGAGAGCAGGCAGAGGCAATCACCATATTCAGCATGCAGTGCGTTAGACGAGGCTTTCTGTTTCATAGAGAGCTGATGGGCTTGTAGCTTCATATATATATAGAGTGAGTCCCATTTTATTATTTATTTATTTATTCAGCATGCAGTGTGTTAGACGAGGCTTCCTTGGTATATCTTTTGTTGTTCTATATTATAAAATATAATCTCTCCCTTTTACATTTACCTATATGTCATTTATGTGACAAGTGAACTAACTCATACGCCTGTAATAATATTAGAGATATTGAATTCCCCCGGTTTGATTACACTAATTAGTGCAGATTTCGTGCTAAACCAAAACCTTGTCAAAAATGGCACATACCACATCCTCATTTAAGCTTATCCAATTTTCTCAATTTGATATATTTTTAGCAACTGTGATACGGATTTAGCACCAGCCATTTATGACCAAATCAGACTGTTCCAATTATCAGCCGATTAGGTGGTTTTGCCAATAATGTAGTTATGAGTTATGGTTACATTTGAGTAGAGAAATATCACAAAATTAGGGTGTATTACGGTCTGAATTATCTGTTCCTTATAATTTTATTTGAACCTGGAGGTGTTCCACTGACAACTATGCATTTTTTTGTAATTATTAAATGTTTGTGGTTTTGTAAGAAGTATGCATCTGAACACTTTTATTCCTTAAGAAAATTATGAATGAGTTTATATTGGTATTTGATCTAGATTAATCTTCAGTGTTCAAAATTGTGTTAAGGACAAATTAGACCACCGCAAAATTGAATAGAATTAAATCAATATTTAAAAACGTTAGCAAGAGATTGTTACAATCTTAAAAAAGTTATCCCATGTGTGCACATGGCTGGGCTGAACTTCGCTTACTGCTGTGTTTTTTTATTGTGAGTTTGTGCAGGGCACAGTTCTGTGATATCCATTCAAGGACCAACTGCATTTCCATGCAAGTTCATCACTGTGATGACCCACTTGGTTAGCTACTCAAAAGGTAAAAGTAGGTCTTAATTGCAAGCCATAGAACAATAGCTGTGAGATACTTATCTCTCGTGCTGTGTGATTTATTTTGGCCAATAATGGAGCACACGTGATTTCATCTTTCAACATATGTAGAAGAGCTACTCTTTCATGATGATACTTCATCCTAAATAAGGTGCCATGGTGACATATTCTTGGTGAAAATTAATGCACGTTTTCCTGATAACCAAATCTCATTTTCCAAGTAGTCACAATTGTATTGCATCTCTTAGAATCATTCATTCATTTTCAAAATTAATAGGTACGTATCATGATATGAATGAATCATGTACGCGTGAATAGTGATAGTGAGATAGATGGGCAGAAATAATTGTCATTTGTCAATAATAATTGCGTGCATGATTGTATTATTGATGCACTCTTGATTACGATCAATGTTGGTATTTGCTGCACTGCAATACCTAGATTGGTGTTGGTCTCCAAGCAAGTAGAGGTTCAAGTTGTAGGGAACACTCCGGTTTTGACAATTATTTTAGAATGCCTGTGTGACTAGTTTACAGCCAAAGAGACCACTACTACTGTGTTGTAACTTGACTTTTCATTCCCTCGTTTCTGAAAATATATTTATTCATCTGATTCTAGAGATTTTGGGCCTGTACATTTGACCGTGAAGGGCCATCTGAGTCCCATGAGCCCAGATTTGCATGCCTCCTTTGGCTAGCCTTAAAGTAAAAGAAGAGCTTTTGAATTGAGGTATCAGTCTAAACCTGTCACTCAGGATTCTAAATTCAACATGATTTAGTGCAACTGCTTGACATGGAGTATCACATTGTTAGATGCATTCTTGATCAAACATATGTTGGAATATTTGTGTATTAAGTGTGAAGAAAGTATGGTGTGATCATATTTTATAATCAAAATTATGTATGTTATTTATTTCAAATGAAAGTATTTAATTGGATTTTAATTCTTCGTAATGAAAAGAACAAAATCAATTATTTACATGTCACAACTGAAATCCAAAATGAATGAAATAAAATGCATAAAATTAAGGAGAATATTTATATTTTACATTGACCAAGTGAAAAACCTTATTTGTTTGTTCAGAAGGCATGAAGGCTTATCTTGGTTATGAATATGTCGTATTGTTTTTGGCCTACTGACTTTTCAATAGCATAACTTTTTTGATAATTAGTTTGGTAGCACTAAGCACTAATGAGAGATATATTCATCTTTTCAAGAGTATTGAATTTTAGTTTTGATCTTGTGAAATGAAGGGATCCCATTACTCATTAGAAGTTCATTAGTGCCTTAAATCATTCATTTTAGTGTCTTCAAAAAGACATTATGACACTCACAATGATATAACGATGGGCGGCCTTATCCTCTTCTATAAAAGGAGGTGCAAATGAGGGCTTGAAAGACACAAATCACACAACAACATCTATTATTTTCAATATCTCCTCTCACATAGCCGACTTCTACATACTCCTTGAGTATTTTCTCGGTGATAGTTGCAATCACAAGTTTAGTTCGTCGAAGTATTATCTTGTGGTGCAAAGAGCTATATTCATAAGTTGTTGTATCCTAAAGGTTTTGCTACCTAAAATCGTCGAACGAGCCTCAACTCATTATGCTTTGTTGTATTTTAATTTATTCCTACTTTAAGTAATTTGTTGATTTGATTATCTTTTGTACTCGTCCAATTTATAGTTTTCAATTTAATTAATTTAATGTATGTTATATTGAATTGACTACATTAAATTGATTTTAACAACTGATATTATATAATAAATGAGGTGAATAGATTCATATAATGGATTAATTACTTCATTTATTTCTATCTGTGTTGAAATAAAGTTAAAATTGTTCAACATTACAATCTTTGCGCTAATTCTATTTTTAATTTATTAGGACATCAATCAGTTCATTTTCATGAGCATAGGAGCAGATAGTAAGTTGCAACTCAAGAAGAGAGACATTGGGTAAGTATAGGCCATAATACCCATCACTTAATTCTAACTAGTTATCATCGTCCTGCATAGATAATTATTAGCTAAGCCGTTAGCAAGTCCTTTATGTTCACTTTCCTTGGTCTATTTAAAACTTTTCCCTCTGTGCGCACATGCTTTTGTTTAGCTTGATCACTCTGTAGCAAACTAATGAATGTGAGAGATATGGGAAAGATAACATGGTCGGGCAAAGGCAAGAGGTCCTATCTCATATGTATCTTGCTTTGTCTTTTGCTTTGCAAATAAGTCATAAAAGGAATGATTTGTGAGTGAAAAAAAAAGAAGTGAAATTCAAATAAAGTAAATTTCCAAGGCCATGTTGCCTAAAAGATACAAGATGTTTGTCCAGTCCCTGGACCCAATCTTTGCTCACTTTAAAGGGGGCCTTAGCTTGATCAGGATTGGTAGTACCACCTAGCCCACTCATCTTGTCTAGGTTCTTATAAATACCATGTTAGAAACAGTATGTAAGTAATCAATTTTGCATTGTGTCTGATTCAATTTACGCCTGGTTATTCAAGCAGGCCTTCCAATACATGGACACAAAAAACATTGGTCAGCAAGGTACCACAGATGAATGGATAATTGGATGAAAGGAGGAGTATTCAGATGTAAAAAGGTATTTGTCTTTCCAAGTGATTCACGTTAGTGAGCATGATCATTGTTTCCTTGAAAACTTTTTTCTTGCCGCACTGTTGTTGGTCAATAGCTCTCTCTACTTTTACTGCCTTTGGTCCAACTTCAATTGAGAGTCCACATATATCATCTTCAGTGCCCATCCATCCATGTCTTAACCTGATTTTGAGACTCTTTTTGTAAATGTAGTTACTCAGTTTACTTAATCGGATGGTTTTGTGCTGAGTTGATGTTGATGGGGGAATAGAATGTGCCATTTTTCAGCCAGACTAGCCCCATATACAATAAGTTACATACTCGTGAGGCCTGGTGGTTCAATAGAGTCGCAAAAGGACTATATACATGATTTTAAAATGGCACATTCTATATATCCCCGTGAGTCCCATTTTGACTTTGAGTTTCAAGTATTACAACTTTTTTCTCATGTGCTACTTGTATGTGAATGTGTGTGTGTTGAGGATGAAGACATTTTTAAAGGTCGAGTGGTGAGTGGGCACTGGGCAGCAGAAGAAGAGAATAACTCACTCTGAGAAGAACAGTGCAATAATGGACTGAAGCAAGAGTAATAAAGATCAGGTCACGAGTGGGTAAGAGTAAGACACTCGTACACTAACTCACACATATGAATTTATACTGTTGAAAGAGACCTTAAAAGGAAATGCACAATCACACGCACATTTGATTGAGCGTCTAGTGTCATGTGTTTATTAGTAATGTTTGGCCATGTAGCGTCCGAACAGACAACATATAGGACAGAAAAATCCAAGCTCGCATTGGCTTGCACTTAAGTTGAGGCAGGAGAGAAATTCAAGGTCTACATTTTGACAACAGTTTATTGTAGAAGAAATATTTAGAATATTACATTTCCAACTTACACATGTATTATTGCAATGTGTATTCATATTCTTTCTTTCAGGAAGCAAAGCTCGAGAGGGATAGACAAGGAAGGAGAAGATGAGTTTGGCAGGAAGGGGGAGGGCTGACATTGAAGCCACAGGTACCAAGCAAGATAGAGAATGAGGAGAAAGAAGGCCAAACTAGGTCTTACAAGGTCAAGAAAAGGCCTTACAAGGTCAAGAAAAACCGATTATAATCGGTTATAAAATATCAAAAGAACACCGACATTATTACCCAAGCTCAGGTAGGATAACACCCTAGTCGATGAGAAGAAGGACAGGATTCCTGAACATGAAATTGAGAGCATGGTTTTCAAGCTTCACATCCTTCAAGACCTCATCTCTTCGGGTAGGCAATACTCCCATCATGGTTTCCAGTTGTGCTTCAGTGCAGCAGCGTAGCTGCATCTCACACCAGCCAAACTCCTGCGGCATGTGACTTATATATCAAATTTACACATCAATTAGAAGAGTTGTACATCCTTAAAAGGACACTAAAACTCACTACTTCCTACCTTGCTATGAAACATCATCGCCTTCATGAGCTCGAGGATGACACCTTTTTCTCTCTCACCATTACCACTCCAGGAGCGCAGAGCGAGCGAGAGAGAGAGAGGAAGAAGTGCGAGTTTATTCTGGTGGAAGAAAGACAGAAGAGTGTTTTATGGAGAGAAGTTGGGCTCTGATGGATCTGACAGCGACTAATCTCGGCCCAGAAAGAATGCTAAATATATTCTTTTGCCAAGGTATAACAACATAGTTTAACCCAAGCGGATGCGGCGTTGATGGTTTTCTCGAGCTGTAAGAAACTTGTTAGGTGACGTAGCCGAATATTAGGGAGCTTGTGGGAAATGGAGCAGCTAAAAAAGCGCAGTCTTCAAAAGATACGGTCAAGAAAAGGTACTATTTCCCACGTACACTATTCCATTGTTTATTGCCGTTTTGCATACTTCAAAACTACAAGTAATTAAGGTTAGTGTATTGAAAACCAAAGCCTAGAAATGTGTTCATTTTGAGTGCATGTTTTCTGAATTTTATCAACATCAACTGCCGACAAGAAGCGCGCAGACCCTCCTCCGGTCCGGCACAAGTTTTTGAGTTGAATTCCGCATTTGTCACTTTAATGCTGCTTTCTCTCATCGGGACACTCACACTCAGCTCCTCCTATACACAATCTTCATTTGTAATTGTTGAGTTACGCAAACTGCTATACAATCTCTCGAGTTAGCAAATGGTAACATTTAGTTGGAGAAAGGCTGCATTGAAAACAACTAGACGTGTGTACAGGATTGAAACTCTGGTTCTTTGGTTGACCCTTATCTAGGCCCCACGGACGGATCCGATCAGACAATCCCAGCCGAGGGACCAGGTTTAATTTCACTAGTGGTCCTTCGGTTTCCCTGTACTCTGGCCCTTCTGGGGACCAGACCAGACCCCGCTCATAATGGCTAGCCACCGCCCACCCGGTTCCTAATTCCCTTTCGTGGAATCATTGGTGCAAATGCATGCATCGGATACTAGTCTTGATCATGAATCAACATGAACCTAAATTGGTTAGGTTTGCGTTAAGTTGGAGCTTAGGTCTTCTTTCAAGACGCGCAATATAAAATATGGAGCCCTCATTAAGGATATGCAACGTGGCTCATCTCAACAAATTTAGTACTCATCGAGTTCTCGTGTCTATACTTGAATGAACAGTAGCGAAATCTGTCGTGGGCAAGGATTGGATGTTTTATGGATCAATCGGACGTGCATAGGCCAGGTAAGGAATAATTTGAAGTCGATCAGGTGGTCCTGTTTGATTTGGCATCTGGTGGTGGTTACGGCCATGTATAATGATTGAGCATAGGTTAAAATAACATGATGAATGACCCAGTCCGGTTGCTTACCCTCTTCCTAAACCCTAGCCCACATGAGGGTTTAGGCTGCCCTTTGAGGCCCTAGAATGGAACTTCTAAGCAGACCCCACCGGAACAACTCAGGTTGATCATGTTACTATTGTCTGCCCCAAAGAATTGAACGATGAAGATAAGGTATGAATGTCACCGAACTTTATTTTTGAATATCAAAATGATAGATATTATCATCTCTCCAATAATTGGAGTCATCATCCAAAATATTTTTTTTTATGTTTCGACCCATGCTTACACATATTTGGATGAGCCTTTCTCAGAAGATATATACGATCGAAACAAAAATCTTCTAAGAAGAACACCAAGTGCTACTGGGTAAGCATTGAATGGATTTCTTGAAACTCAAGCTACAGCATTAGCCTGAGAAACCCTAGCGCTACTGGGTTATTAGAAAGTGATCCAAAAAACCCTAGGCTTGAGAGAGTTCTTCCTTAGGTTATCTAGGCTTGAGAGAGTTCTTCCTTAGGTTATATCCTCTACCCAGGTTTGGCTTCTACTCATCAGGCTCGTATTCGGTTAAAGCTGCTTAGGCCCTCGTTTTGTCCGAATTTCAATTTAAGGCCAAGCCAGTCATCAGTCTTGTAAGATAATCATGTAGCAGAGGTGCGTGAGGAGCAAGAAACAGAACATACTAAAGATGGCTTGTTGTAGAATTCAGAGATGTTGAACGAGCCATTCCTCCTCCGCCACCTTCATGACTCACTGCGCGCCTGCATTGACACGTGGCATCGAAAACATTGACCAAGCATCCCCATCCGCCATCTGACACTCTTCCAGCATCAGCAACCTTGTAAATCCCTACATATAATCGCATTTCAGACCCATGTCCCACCACCGCAATGACAATGTTGTCCATCAAGCTCCCATTCCTGTTGTGCATCCTCTGCTCAGCGTTGATCAGAGAATGTGCAGGACTCAAATCTTCCATACCTGAATCCGACGTGGACCTCTTGGAGTTCCCTTTGAATTTGGAGTATCTTGAAGCCGAGTTCTTCTTATGGGGCTCTCTCGGTTACGGCCTAGACAAAGTTGCACCCAATCTCACCGGCAACGGCCCTGCTCCGGTGGGCGCCAGAATCGGAAAACTAGACCCCTTAACCAGAGATGTCATTCTCCAGTTCGCTTTCCAGGAAGTCGGACACTTGAAGTTCGTCTCAGGCTTCCTTTTCTCCATCAAATGTTCATAAATTCCGACATTTTCTGATGATTCATCTTCTGCTCCAGGGCGATTAAGAGCACTGTAAAGGGCTTCCCTCGGCCGTTGTTGAACCTCAGCGCCGAGGCTTTTGGCAATGTGATGGATTCAGCATTCGGTAAGCCGCTCCGGCCCTCGTTCGATCCGTACGCCAGCGCCCTCAACTACCTCCTGGCCTCGTATTTAGTACCTTATGTCGGACTCACCGGCTACGTCGGAGCCAATCCCAAACTCAAGAGCCCGACTTCACGAAAGGTTCGTAGATTTATAAGTCTGAACTTTTGAGTCGATACTGAAAAAAAGTCAAATGTATTGATTTTTTTTTCTGATCAGTTGGTGGCAGGGCTACTAGGGGTCGAGTCAGGGCAGGACGCCGTGATCCGCGCCCTGCTGTACCAACGTGCGTCGCAAAAAGTTGCCCCATACAAAGTAAGTGTGGCGGAGTTCACCGGCAAAATCTCAGAGTTGCGGAACAAGCTAGGATCTGCAGGGGTTAAGGACGAGGGACTCGTAGTACAAAAAGATCGTGGTCCGGAAGGCAAGACCGGTGGAAATGTGCTGGCCGGCGATCAGATGTCGTTGGCATTTGACCGGACGCCGGAGGAGATACTGAGAATTGTGTATGGGAGTGGGACGGAGTCCGTCCCGGGCGGGTTTTATCCGAATGGAGGCGATGGAAGGATTGCTAAATCTCATTTGAACAAGTGATGCTCTGCCTCCTCCTCCTCCCATTCTTCTCTTTTTCTTAGGCAAAAACTTACATGTTAATTAAGTTACTTCAGAAACAGTTAAGCCAAAATTACGAAAATTTAACTTATTATAACTCATTATAAAAAATTTTAAATGTATAAGAACGTGTCGGATACTTTGATCATGATTTTATTGAAAATAATATCTACATAACTTTATCATAAGCTTTATATCTAGTTAGATTTTGATCTTCAAATCAATAGATGGAATAGCTTTCTATCCTCAAAATCTTTTTGTCAAAATCATAAGCCAAAAGAGTCCCAAATGTGTTCTCCAAGTAAACTCATTTGGTGTGTTATTATGTTGATCGTGATATATTTGGAATTAAGATCCGTACAATCAAGTCAAATAAACGACGTAATAATAAAAAAATATGTTGTATTAGCAACTGTGATGCAAAATAATGTCGTATCATAATTAATTGTATTTTGTTGCGCATCACTGAATTTGATTCCATAGATTGATAATTTCCAAAATTTTAATGATAATTAGTCTTTAAAAATGCAATTTTGCAAATAGATATTGCATTATTTGAGATTATTTTCTAATGAATGTGGAGTTCTAAAGCCTTAAGCTACACGGCCAATCTCAAGTGCCATTGCTTGATGATCAATTCCAAAATTGACAAGTTTGATTGAATCCACAAGCAACAAAAGGAGCGGTGTAAGATAACAAGAAGCAAGGTGTATAATCTAGTGACCAATGAGAGAAAGCCACAACAAAACCTCAGTTCACACATTCAATCTGATCAAAACAATCAAATCCCAGCCTAACTGTAAATCCATCCAATTTTGTCCCCACTCACTACCCCCATATTATTCCTCTTTATCCTTGCTTTATTGGATCGTTCTATCGACATTCCGGTGCAGTCAAATAAAATATATAAATATTGTTAAAGTTAAACACAGAACTTGTACTTTACTTCGACCGACTAATCGAAAATATTTTGTTTTTTCCTTCAATTTTATACTCTCCCTATAAATACACAAACATATCAATCTCTCAAAGCCAGAAAAACATCACTAGACTCGCCACATTTACAACCTTGAAGAAAACACTACAACTTACTTTTGTAACAAACATGAAGAGCCACCTCATGATGTCTCTGATGCTGTCTCTCCTTAGCCTGATGAGTTCCAGAAGCAACCATGTCATGGGTGATGAGAGGCTGATCACCAGCACCTGCACCCAGACACCATACAAGGATCTATGCGTCTCGGCGCTGAGGTCCGATCCTCGGAGCCCGAGGGCCGACACCGCCGGGTTGGCGCTCATCCTGGTCGACAAGATCGCATCCAAAACTAAGCAGGCAATCAGAATTGTAAAGCAGCGTGAGAAGAGTGCTAAGGACCTGAAAGTGGCGCGGGCTTTGAAGCAGTGCGGTGAAGTGTATAATGCTGTGATGGTTGCGGATGTGCCGATGGCTGTTGAGGCATTGACCAAAGGTGATCCAAAGTTTGCGGAGCAGGGCGCGGTTGATGCGGGGATGGAGGTGGAGACTTGCGAGGCGGGGTTCCCTAAAGGGACCTCGCCGGTGAGCGGGTTGAATGAGGAGATTGGTCAGCTGGCTGCGGTGACTGCGGCCATCACTAAGCTGCTGGAGTAAGCTGGTTCGGCTGATTCATGTCTTGGCCAAGTTGTGTTGTACTAAACATCTTTCAATCCAAATCTGGCCAGTCATCAATCCCTCAATCATCAAGTTTGAAATCAGAAACCCATGACACCATTTCAATCATTCCATCACAGTTTTGCATTTCAATCATTGAATCACCGCTCCACAGGTTATGAGGCTCTTGCAGCAGGATAAGGAGTGTGTAGAGGACACATGGAGCTGCAATAAATAGGGGAGTCATAGGTGTATGATGCAGGAGGGATGAAAAGGTCCTAGGTTGTCAAAATGGGTTCAATAAAAGGTCAAATCATGAAGCTTGAACTGTGGAACATTAATAACGCAAAGCTCACTCCAATACCAGAACATGGTAACTCAGTCCAGGTGTTTCAAGACAGACAGCATAGAATCATAGATCTAGGGCTTAGGGAAGAGGTGGGTGGCATTAGTCAAAACATGCTT
Source organism: Umbilicus rupestris (assembly GCA_963678935.1). Classification (NCBI taxonomy): domain Eukaryota; kingdom Viridiplantae; phylum Streptophyta; class Magnoliopsida; order Saxifragales; family Crassulaceae; genus Umbilicus; species Umbilicus rupestris. The sequence goes on along the minus strand of OY787611.1, from coordinate 15,240,990 downwards.
TTTAAAAGATTTTGATTCTTTGCCAAGTGTTGGTTACCTGATGCCATGAGGCATGAGTGACCAAGTTAATCAGATCATGTGAAGCAAAAGGGAAGTGTAGCTTCTGTTTCTCAAAACTGCATCTTGTTAAGGAATCCTTGTTTTAGCAGAACACCAGTTTAAGCACACAGTTTCGGTGTGTAGAACTGCTGCAGATTCTCTGTCATTATCATCTTCAGAAGACCTGTCTCAGACGTACCTTAAGCTAAAATGAGGGCCTTGTTATCCCAATGAGACTTAGGAGACCCAGAATGATGATGGCCAGCAGATGGAATAAGCAATTCTTTGAGGAGGAGGTTGGGGAAGCATCAAGTCTGTTCAACTCCTTCAGCCTTACGCTCTTGACGCGCTTCAGTATCATCTCCTCTATGAATCTCTGATCTGCTGCGTCCAAGGATGGAAATCTAGGATGGCGCGGAGGCTTGGACGCCTTCTTGCTACCTCTGGTCTTCTTAGGCTTCTCTTCAATCTCATATTTCCCATCATAGACGACTCTCAGAAACTCACTAGGCTTGCTGCCACAATGGTGATCAGTTCCAAAGCCAGCCTCAAGATCAGCCTCCAAAGCTCCCTCTTTCTGGATTAAATGACCCATTCTTCAAGCGATCAGTTGCTTCAACATACAAATTGAATGTTACCTAAATTCACAGAACAAGTCCTGTCAGATTTCAACTGAAGATATATCTTTTGAAGCTTGGAAATCTTCTACTCAAAGCGAAACACTCACACTGCCTATGTTTATTAACAACTTCAACAACCATTACAAAACTCTAATGAGGGGTTTCGAGGACAAACCCAAAATCTAAAAACAAAAGGAACAAGATGCCCACAACCACAGACGAAACAACATAAGAGCATATCATCAGAGAATAAACTAGGAAACGAAAATAATACAGTGGTCGGCAGCAATGGTACAAAATGAACAGCTGCAGAAAATCAAAGAAAAACAATATTGAAGTTGGTAACTACTTGGGCAAGGAAGAGACAACTTTTCCCTGTCCAGCAGTTGACTACCTGAGAAACTGAGTATATAAATGCTGCAGAGAAAGTTCTAGTGGAGCCATGGATTGTTACTTAAAATTAAATCTCAAGAGCTTTATCGCTGATGGTTGTCATCATGTCAATAAATTAGTTCAGTTCCGGCATTTGACTAACATTCTCACCCTGATCAGGATTATCAATCCTCAGAACCTTCTCACTCTCCGACGCATCACGCTTGCCGAATCACCATAGGCAACACCGAGTAGCCCTAATTATCAAAGTGCTCCCCAATCAAGTTCACTCTCCCTACAACAACAGCCCGATCGTCAACCGAATCCTCAATATTGAAGTTCCTCGCTTCAATTAATCTCAAATCAGATCGAACACTCCATACCTGGGACCGAGCGTCGACATGCGGCGGGTAACCGAACACTTCCTGAAACTTGGTCTTAAACTTGTGGTAACGAATTCGAGCTTCTTCAAGCTCCCTTCGCCGTAAACTCCCTCGATAGACGAGAGATGGAGATAGGAAGATCTTCGTGTTTCGCCATTGCAGTCCATCACGGTCAAAATTCTTCTCAGTTCATCTCCCGATGAAAATCTAATTACATAAAATGAATCCAAACGTTTATGATGACGTCAGCAGTCAGGCCCATCAAGCATAATGGGCTAGATTTGGGCTTCCTGCAGGCCAATATTTATGATGGGCTTAGGCCCATTCACTATATTTATACGCATGTTGCTTTCCATAATGATTGGAATATAAATAAAGATTTATACTCCATGTGTAAAGCTTATATTATATCATATGAGGAATCTCATAAGATAATTGTTGAGTACAAGTTAGATCAAAGTGGAGAAGAATCGTATTCGTATAAAAACTATTTTTCAGATGCTCATAGTTTCGTGTATCGAAATGAAAATGTTCATCGAATATTTCAAAATATCGAATAATTAGCTTCTTAATGTCTTACAAAACCTGATAAATGAATGCTAGTGAAAACGTTACTCAGACATTTATATGTACTGATCACATGTTGAAAGATTTGTGTCCATAGCGAGATGTGAACTAGAGAGAACATATTTGGCTAGCTGGAAAAGAAGGCGTAGAATCAAAGAACAATTCCATGTCTGAAATGTCAAGAGCTAGCTAGCTGATCACTCGAGTGTTTTGCATGTTGATCTTGCCAGAAAAAGAACAAGAAACTGGGCTGCACTGATCTTATTCCGGTTCGGTTCTTGCGGTGATCATCTATCAGGCTCGCAAGAGTGACTTCAACATCTAGGTCAAGCTAATCGATTTTGTGACTAGGGCTAGGGCTAGGGCTAGGGCATGGCACACTGAGTATCATAGAAATGAAACATTCCTCTAGTACCATATAGGACAGTGATGATACTAAAGGGCTAAAAATCTTGTTAAATTTCCAACAAGTGCATAACTCCATCATCTTGAGACACTCTCTATGTAACAAAGTTCTCAGAAAAAAAAGCTCACCAAATCACTCGAGAAATCCACCCATTGATACATTATTCTGTGCCCTAGATTTCTGGTTCAAGTTTTGAGGCTACTTTTCCACTGGGGTTAATCTACCCTTATTACCCACCGCACTACTGAAATCGAGAAAAAATTGGAATCAAAAACAGAGGAATTCAATCGAATGACAAACCCTAATCTCAAATAGGTAGGGTTTTAACTAAACTCAGACCTTGAAGAAGACAGAGAGACATGCTGATTCAAGACCCCCAAAAATCTAACTAGTTAAAGAGAACAGATGAAGTGTGCTGATAATACAAGCTTCAAAAAGTTGTGATGATCAAATCTGACAAAAAGCTCAATTTAAAGGATCCATGTCTCTAATAATTAGTAAGAGATGATGAGAAGAGATTACTAATTAAAGTTTAAACAATGCTTAATTCATATCATACTTCAAAAAGGTCAGAAAGAGGATTAACATACCAACAAAAAGAACATAGTAAAGCTCTCTCTCTCTCTCTATATATCCTGAGGTCTGATAGATCGATCATTCTTCTACCGGATCCTTTCGAGTCTCCGACCGCACAATCATGTCCTGTAGAAGCCCATCAGATCCACTAGCTCCGGCATCTGAAGTATTTTGAGAAGGGCAAAAAGGTAATTGTTGGAAAAAAGGGTTGGAGGCTAGAGATGGGGATGTATGATTACCAGCACTAGGGTTTTTATGAATGAAGCTACTCGTAGATGAGCTCATAGCATTGTTGTTGAACAAAAAACATGGTGATTGGGGATGTTGAAATAGATCAGAATGTTGTGGCGGAGTGAACGACGGAGCTGTTGATGACGCAAGCATGAAGCTGGAACCGGTGTTTCTGATGATGCTGCCTCTAGCCATTCCAGGACTCAGATGAGTGTGCTGGCCTTCGTAGGTTGTCACCACCGTTGTCGAATCCTCCAGAGATCTCTCCACTCTCTTCTTCACCCCGCATGACGCACTGGTGCAGCGATAGTAGCTTCTGCACATCCAACCCACAAAACCCTAATTATGAAATCATGTTCAGTAAGCTCATAAAACTAAAACCTAGTAAGCACCAAAACCTGGGGAAGGGGCTGTTCTTGACGGCCTTCTGGCCGTACTTTCTCCATCGATAACCGTCGTCGAGATGATCAACTTCAGTCTTTGTCATGAAAGCGAATCGCGGCTCCTTCTTCTTCAGGTTCTTCTTCGTAGGTTTCAGTCTGAACATATTGACACAAAAGTCGAACATCAGCAGCGAAATCGCATGATGTTTTTCAAGCGAAAAAGGTCAGATTTTTAAGCTCTCTGCTTACTGTTTCTTGTTCTGATCCTGCTCGTTGTTCTCGCCATTAACATCCTGATCCTTACTCTGTTCTTCACCCGCGGCAGCCTCACTCGACGACATCGAAATCGACGATGAATTAGGCGTCATCGGAGAATTCAGCGCCTCAGAAGCTTCGTGTTTCATCGACGGCACCGGCGGAGCTTCAGTAGTCGTACCTGTACTCGTCTGAATCAGATCAAACAAACAAGTCCCGTAGCAGTAATCTTGAAAACCCAGAAAGTCACAGAGCCCCAGAACAGAGTCATGGCTCTTTTCAACATCGTAACTGGAGTTGAACGCCGCCGAGGGCGGTGGAGGTAGCGGTGCTGCGAATGATGTCATGTCGAAAAGCCCAGATAAGCTGAAGCTGCTGGCCGGAATCTCATCAGAAAAATAAGGGTTCATCATCAGTAAGCTCTAGAGCTTTCGATCTTATTACTGAAAATCTAGCTTGTTACATGAGAGAGAAAGGGAGAAACAGAGTGCCAAATGAGAAAGAAGAATGAAAAACAGAGTGAAAAACAAATCCTTTTTGGTATGTACAAACTGAGCAAGGTTGAACCGGTAGCAGGTTTGGCCTGAACCGACATTTGTCGGTTCACGAGGGATTTGAAAGGTACGTTGCAATAAATGCCAGCGAATGGACCGATACAACCGAGACCGCCAATTCGTCCACATTGGTCCACGCTTCTGACTATTCGGTTTATTACCGTGTGAACCGGTTTATTTGATCTGGTTAAATGGTCAATTAATGCCTGAACCGGATGCAGGGGACCTGGTTTGTAAAATATTCCTTGCCTGGTCGATTTGGTTTCATATGGAGCTCAAGGTCATGGGTTGGTGAACCGGTTCATTCCGGTTCGGTGTAAACGGGTTTGGATCTCACCCATTTTCAAACTCAAATGTGATAGTACGCTTAAATATTTAATTTAATTTAAGTACTTACAAAATTTTATCGGTGAGCGACGAACATTTTAAAACCCTAAACCCAATCTAAATCTTGATTTGGCATGCATATTTAAGGATTTAAGGGGATTTCAAATGCACCTACTCCAAAGTGCTAAATCACATTTTATTGAGATTTGTGGTGACAAGTGTAAAACCGCGTTGTGAGCGTGCGAGGGAAGAAAGACACAAGCGGCACGTGCAATGTCAGTGCGTAGCTCATAATTATTCAAAACCAATTTACGCGTTTTGCATTTCGTCTAGGCTATAATCGATTTATGAAAGGGCTCATGTTCCTTTCATCATCGGAATTATTGGGAGGTTTTAGAGTGAATTTACTAAATATATCGGATCAAATTTCATTGTGACTCAAAAGAGTAAGCTCAAGAATCACTGTAATCTAATATATCATAGCAAATTATCATTCAAACTAGCGATGTGGGACAATTCTTCAAGTGCATTTCTCTAACATTTAGGACGAGAGTTTGTCAGAATGCAACAGCTAGGTGGATTCAATGTCAGAAATGGAGTCACCTGCAACGCTCGCTATCTTGGGAATGCTTATTTATGTTTTGTTTGAAGCTAACCAAATCCCCGAGTTTGAAGTTTAAGCTACTAAAATTCCTGTTAAATCATATGCTCCATCTACTAAACCCTAATCGTAATGAATGGAGCAATCTCCATCTTTGTGTTTTGGAACGCAAAGATCTTGAATAATGGTAAGTAAAGTTGATTAAGGTTTAACTAGGAGGTGTTTTAGGGTTTTGTTCTCTCTAGTGTGAATTGGAAATAAGAGATGGCTGAAGTCAGCGGTCAGAGTTTTGGACAATGTTGGCTTTCTTCAACCATATTGCTGTAAACTAGTACAGTACAATGATGTTGAAGTTTGCATGGTCGATTCTGCGAGTAAAAAAGACATCCTTTGCCTTTAGCCTTTTAGGGTTTTAGTTAAAGCAGTGAGTGTGAACACATGAAGATCAAACTCGGTAGCACAGTGTTTATATTCTATGGGGCTAGATTCTCGAGTCTCTATTTTGGCAGGTTTTCTAAGTTGGCCCTCCATCGAGTTCACATACATTCATTGATCCATGTACACAAAAAGTAGACTTTTTGCTAAACCAAAAGGAGTCTTTGTGCCCCATAAGATGTTCAAGTGGTAAGCAGGTAGATAGAGTCTGAAATAGCTGCATTACTAGAATATTTTTTCAGTATGTGTGAGGAGCGCTATTGAAATCCAGCCATAAAATAAAGTATCTTGCTTCCTTTTCAGGATTTTTGCCCGTTATTTGTTGAAATAGCACAAATATAGAGGGACCTCATAGAATGAAGAAGATGTTCAATCAGCACCAATTGCTAAAGAAATATATTCAGCTGCACAAGATTCAGCATCCAGCCGCTGCGCCACATCAGTAACAATTACTGAAGCTTGTGCCCGGTAGAGATGCTCTAATAGAACACTCGGATCAAAAGATGCTTCATTGATAAGACTGTGGATATCGGCATGGACCATTTATAACCCTAGCTTGACGGTTATGAGCCTACTTGAATACAATGTAACCTTTACCACAATTAATAAATCCATATGAATGGTTAGTATTCTAGACCCTAGTTAGGGCTAACAACTCGACCATGATCCTTATATAAGGGTTCCTTTTAATAAACTAAGCCCTACATATGAATGGCTACTAACTAGCAACTGTCCAAGATTAGGATTCAAAGAAAATAATAAGAAAGTAAGTAGTTTTTATAAATATAATTGCAATACGATGTGTAGGGTTTGTCCTCATCTACTTTAAATGAATCTTGTATCCTAAAAAAAATCGTAAATTTGACTTTTTAACTCGATAATGTTAGAAAACTAATAGAGTGTAATCAACTATGTTAAAGGAGAACTTGTGGGTGTCCCAAATGTGTCAATTCTTGTGTCTTTTGGGACCTCAAGTGTTTTTGATAGATAGAGAAAGACAATAGATCTTGACCGGAGGAGAAAGGAGTAGTCAAAGTCAAAGTCAAACCTTTTATACATCATTAACTTTATGACGTAATAATATTAAAATATATTTACATGATATTAAATTATTCGTGGCTGTAAAACGCGTTAATTTAATATTAAATAAACTTTTTATCACAAAATGTTAGGGAGACAGAGAGTCAAGTCAAATCCTTATCGGGTCGCGTGCACGTCTCCCCTATTTTTAAATTTTATGTTTATTTAATTACATTAAAAATATCTATAAGCAAGCTCAATTATGGGCTTCAGCTTCGGCCCAAATTCGCAAGTAAGAGCCCTGAATCGGCCATTTGTGGCCCACTTCAGTTGGGTTGAAGGAAGTTAGGTCATATCAAAAACATACAGAGTAAGAAAAATATTTGAGTTGCAGCCAATCAACGTCCGCCACGTAATAAAGTCAAGACAGGAAGAAAAGTATCGGGTTGACCTAGTCGTCAAAACCCAAAATCTTCCTCAACCCTTCGCAGGTGACGCCGCTGTCCCGATCATCGCCGCCGCCGCTGCTGCTGCCGAATCTCATCATCGCAACAATCTCCTCCTCGCTCACTGCCAACCCCATTTTCTTAAAATACCATCTCAGATCATCGCATCCGACTTTCCCATCGCCGTCCCCATCCATGACCTTGAACGCATCCTCCACAGCCTCGTACCCAAACCCTCTGTTTTTCTCAGGGTGGACAACACGCTCGAATTCCTCGTATTCCACGAACCCGTTCTTGTTCGAATCCGCAGCAGAGATCATCAAATTGATCATATCCTCGTCGGTAATCGATGCGTTGGAGAATGAGTTGTAGAAAGAGCGGAGATCGTCGGGGCCGATCTTGCCGTCGCGATCGGCGTCTAAAACGTCGAACGCCGGCTTCAAACCCGGCATCGGCTTCTGGGCCTTCGCGACGCCGCCTGGACACATTTCCAGATGCTTCCTGTTCTGGGTCGTCGACGAAACTAAAGAGGGTCGAAAAAGTTGGCAGCAAGATGACACAAAGGCACAGGCTGTGGAAATTGGAATGTGGACGCACCGTGCGTCCGTATACAAATATAGCAATTTGAATCTTGGGCAGCACGTGAATTGACGCAGTGACGTCATCTGTGACGTGGCGTGTCCAAAGCTCGCAAGACCAAAAGGGTTTAGGAATCTGAAAAGATTTGGTAAACCTGCGCTTTGGGTATGTATTTCTAAATGAATCTGAGAAAGTATGTTACTAGGAGTACTCTAGCCTGTGCATTTAATCTCAAGTAAGGAACTTGATGATGTCATCACTACCTGGGAATTAGGAAAAGAATAGGGAGAATGTGTTAGGGTGATCTCAGTCAAGCAAGGGGTCGTGGTTCAAAGCACTGCGGAACGAGAAGGGATGGTCCAGCCGGGAGCCTTTAGAGATGCGGTCGTGGTTGAGGAAGAGAATTATCACGGTTATGTCATCATGGAATTGGCGCCGGCCCCCCTTGCCGATATCGCAAAGTCCTGCATATGTACTTCCTATCCTTGCGGCTACTTCTCCTAGAGCAGCTTTGACCAGCGTCTTTGCGCTTCCCTGCACCACAAAAACAAGCTAAGCATTAACAGACAGGAAGGAACAGACCACAAATAAATCCTAAGATCTTCAAGAGGGAGTCCTACCGCAGGCCGGCAGCTGCGGACAATTTCCACAGCCTGCTCATTGCTGAAAACATCCCAGAGACCATCCGATGCAAATATAATGAAAGAATCATCTGGGTGAAGCTGATGTGAAATGGTGCTTGGATCTGCAGTCATGTACGGCATGTTCAACGGTGGTGTCAGTAAAAATTTTGCTTCGAGAGGCGCCCTGTTATACTCCTCATGCTTCAAATACTCATCCCCGATGGATCTGGAAACCTATACAAGAAACCAAACTACTCAGTTTACGTAAGAATCGCAACTGGAAAAATGGCGTAAAATGGGCAAAAGAACATGCCCAATTTCATCATAGACTATTTGCTATAGAAATAACCAGTGAGCCGTGGAATCAAAGAGTAAGTTTTACGCACTATAATTACAAGGAGTCTAATGGAGACTGACCTCACAGATGCCTTTCACTCTCCAAGACCCACGAGTGAATTCAACAACATTGGGATCATCGGGATGACGACTTTTAAGTTCGTTTTGAATCGCACGCAATTTAGCATTATGCTCCGTCGATAACTGAACGGCGGACATCCCGCTAGAAGTCCCGGTTTTCTTCCCAAGCACAGCACGGGAATCCCCAAGATTTGAAACGAATAAGGTCTGCTTATTTATCATCCCAACCAGACAGCATGTACCAACCGTAGCTATCCTAGGCTGTGTGCTCCACAACTGCGCAACATGAAGTCTAAAAGCTTCCTCCATATTAACAAGAGCCGTAGTAACGTTCTCAGTTGTCAGCTCCGTTTGTGGATCAGATACGTCTGCATGAACATAGAACCTGATAATGCCAGTATAAGAAGAAGAATTCCCAAAAATGCAAACTCTGCAGAGAGTAAGGTAGCCGCAATATCAACATTAAGAAGCTCCGGAACTCGTTAGATTAAAGATCCTTGGAACACATTCAAGGAACTTTTCTCTTGAAAATGGAGACTGATAAACCTAAAACCCTACTCAAACTCAGCAGACACTATGTGTAATGTAACCCAAAGAAAGGAGGCAGTGATATTATGACCAAGAATTCCAAAGCCGTGCATTGAAAATTCGAAGCTTGAAATATGAAACCCTAATCAAGAACCAAAATGGGGAAAACACAAACCAAAAAATTCATCGAAAACGCAAACCTGGAAAAAGCTGAAACAAACCATCGCAAACGAATCTTGCAGCCTCAGGTCCACCATGGCCGTCGTAGACCCCAACAAAGGTCCCAAACTGTCCGCTCATAATCTGACTCTGATCCTCAAGCACCTCATTCGCCTGGACCACCGCCATCGAAAATTCTCCAGCCGCGTGTCGCCCGATATCCCTATACCACAACAGCCCATCTGTTCGGGCCACCTCGTCGCCGACGACATTACTCCCGCTGGCGCAACAGGACGGTTTGAAGCAATTTGTAAGACGCTTCATCATAGATTCTGGCAAAGCACATCTCTCGGATAGCCTCCTCAACCCTAGTCCTCCCCAACTCTCCGCTGCAATGTTCTGCCCAACGCAACAAGAAAGCAGTCGACTTTCTTGGATCTTTTTCTTCGGATTTTCCCCTATCAAGTGCGTCGGGGTAGTATTTATAGGCGAATGAATAGCGAATTCGGGTTCCAGCGGAAATGTACGCCGAGAGATGATCGAGTGACGGAGGAGCTCTGCTGCTTTTCAAAGAGAGAAAATTCCAGTCCCAGAAATTCCTGCAGACTGCTAAATAATAAATAAATAAAACAGAAAATAACCAAAACCAAAACGGGCCTGTTGGGCCGGACCAGCGAGAGAAGTTGGGCGAAATGTGGGCCGCAGAGAAAGGCTTTGGGCCAAGATGTGGGCCGGACGGGGTATAGCCAAAGCCTTATGCTCGACTTCTGTGTATATTAATGTATCTACCACCTTAAATGGTGGCACAGTTTTCTCTGATGACACCCTGATGACCAGTTAACACACCTGTATAAGATAGCTTAACGAAAGCTGAAGAAAAAGCGTTGAAAAACTGGTCCTGATCGGAGGCGAAGCTGGCCACAATCGGAGCTGTCCGAGGGTCTGAGGTCAATGCAGTGTCGATGCTCAACACGCCTTGGCCAGCCATCAAGCTTGTATAGTAGTGATTGTCGAATATGAGCACGGTGAGATCATTTGCCACAATGCTGATATTTGGGGCTAGTGAGAAGTGAGGACATGCTGATCTCAGCATTAGCTCGTATGCAGGATTCAGTCCATCGACCGAGCCACTGTCTGATTCGTAGAGGCGGCTTATCAGGTTCCGGCAATGTGTTGCTCCAATTGTATGCGCACCTGTGATGATCAGAAGCATCAGGAAGTATATATGTGATTCGGGACGACGCATAATTTAGTAGTGGAGTCAGGAACATGGTTTAGTGTGAGTACCCATAATGGCGACAGATTCTTCAGTGGTCATTCCTTTTTTGGCAAACAGAAGAAGCAAGTCAGCCACTCGGATATTTGATGGAGGGAGTGATGAATCAGCAAGTTTGATGCTGGGAATGTTCGACGAGTCCCTTCTTCCCAAGGGAACGTTCATGTATGGCCCTCCTGAGAAAGCAACAGCATCCCGAGCAGCTAATATGATGATATCACTACACGAAACTTGCCCAGGACATTCCAATTCCAACACTGATTTCACGTAGTTTACTGAACGCTTGTGTCGTATTCCGAAGTTCTTTGCTGCCCCAGCTTCAGAAGGGATGGTTATACTTATATCCTCCCTTACAGCCTCATCAACAAGAATTGATGCATCACAGCCCTGCGGTTCCACCAGTACTATAAGCAATATGATATCACAATGCACCATGATCTAGGCTCTACTGAAAATGTAATCTGTAGTGAATGTGGCTTGAATAGGGAAGAAAATGGACCTGGACTTGACAATCGTGGAACATGAGCCTCAACAAAGCTGAAGGCGAGGAAGGGTCAGTCATGAAAATGGGTCTCAAGGCACCTCTAACAATGTCTTCGACTTGTGGACATGATTGCTTATAAAAATTATATGAGAGTCCTCCTCCATCAACACCAAACCTGAGAATGTGAAAAAGAATCAGCACAACTATACTCGTCTTCTCCATAAATTCTTTCATACATTCAATGTTCATACAATCCGTGTAGGAGTGTAAACTCATATATAATAGTGGCAAAAGAATCAATGAGTCAGTTAGGTGGGCAAGGTTTTTTTAGGAGATCCATGTCCCTCCCTGTTTGTAATAAGTTTTGCCCACATCAACCCTTGAAGGATAGTGCCTCAGGGTTAAAATGATCGACATGCAACAACCAAACACTACTGAGTAGTTTACTGAATTCATCAACACCAAATCATAATTTTTAAAGAGACCAGGTTTTACCGTTTTAGAGCTGCAGTTCAGTTCGTGATAACATGCATGATATAAACATCTATAAAAAAACTTGCAAGATAAGAATGTGACAAGCAATTTACTGAGCACTTACCTGTTTCAACATTGACAGTGCAATTGGAGTCATCAGCTGCAAAAACATTAATATTGAAGCTGTAAGTTGCTGTTTAGTGTAGGAATAAAATCAGGGAAATGAACAAATTGTACCGAAAGAAGATTAAAATTATGAATTTGAATGTAGCGGCAACCAATAAAATTTCAACCATAATAGCCACTTTTAGTGTAAACTGTGAGCCAACCTCCGTATTCAATACTCAACATGTATTACATGTGGAAGCCCAGCAAACTAATTGGGTGGTGTATATTTTGTTGGAAAAAATGAGTATTAAATTTGAAGTAAATGATGGTGCGTTATCATTTTGTGAGCCAATTTGAGGGTGGAATACACATCGGATTGAGATGAATTAATTGTAAATAAATACTTTGAGATGAGAGGTATAAAATTGATCATTCATAAGCAAAATCCAAGTTAAATTGAATGAGACTTTGATGCTCAAAGGGTGGTCTAAAGTAATGAAGTTTTTTAAGTCTATTAAAAATAGAACACTTACCCTTATAGAGTAAAAATACAAGCAATGTGCAACTATCCACATTGGTTGCAAATGGACTAGAATGTAAGTTTATATATCAACTCATTCTACCAACTTGGTAAGATAGTAATCAAGGAGGCTCTCTTTACGCATGATGCAAATCACGAGCTGACCTTACTTTTCAAATACTATATTCCCCTCCTTTGCAAACACACCCAAAACACATAATCTCATACATTCTCACATTCCCATTCAATCCTCCCTGAAGAGTTAGTCATCTAGTTTTATGCAGTTTCTTTAATTTTTATTATTTACTTTTTATTTTTCGCACCCATATTATCGAATTTCCATTCTAAATATTTTTCTTTCACCTACAAGTATTTCCTGCGCTCTGTGGTTACGAATATATATAGAGGAAAATTTCTTATAGAATTAATTCTGACAGAAAATATATGACCACAGGCTTCCAATTGGCAATTACCACACAACCTTCCTTAATTTCGGAGTACAGAGAGTGAAGGCCTCTGTCTCAAACATTTCACAGGTTACCAGACTGCAACTTTCACCATTTATATCATTTACCCAACTTTCCAACTCACATGAGTAACCTCTGCATATCACAGCCATACTATTGGTCCTTACAGGAATGAATTTCTTCTTCTTTTCAAAAATAAAGGCTGCAGCATATATCTTTACAATCTTATTCGTGAATTTTCCATGAGAGTTTTTTATAACCTCTTCAAAATTTGTGATGCAAATTTGTTGGTCTAGTGTCACAGGTCTATAGGAAGAAAGAAGAAAAAAAATGCATAAACAAAAACATCATTGAAAAACAACTAACCAAACCTGTACAAGTCATCGCTACAATCAATTATTCAGCTTTATTGTGGTCTAAACCATTTACTTCTATGCAGGTGTTATTGAGTCAATGCGTGGAAGTTCTCTTTAAACCTTCTTCTATCTCCTTTTACCAGGCACAAGAGCTTAGGTTAATGATCTGCCTTAGCTATTTTCAACTAGCTACTCAAAGATCTTGCACAAGTGACTCCAATTATACCAAATAGCCACCATTAATGACTCGCTGAAATGGCTCACTCAGTTAACCATTAACAGCTTTCCATATATATCTGGTTTCCATTTTGACAAAAATAAAGACCTTGTTTTTTTTGTTGTAATTAATTTAACACTGCCATGGACATAGTTTCATTAATAGTTCATTTTCAAGGCTTCATTAATAGTTCAATGTCAAAGCTTCCGCCTTAAGTGTTAATGTGGGGATGGATCACAAGGATAAGCAAACCCCTCTCCCCTCCCCACCCAAAATGCCAAAATCAGTATCATTCACTCTCCCAACTATTTCCAACTTCTAAGCACACATGGTATTAATTCCACTTCACAATCCTAACTCCCCGACCCCATCTACATCAAACACTCAAATCAAATCTTAAATTCCCTCATTTTAACTCTCACTAATTCACTTTCTCTATTCACAAGTCTCATTGTCATTTTGTCAAACAACTTGTGAGCATCTAATTAGACCACGCCCCCAATTTGCGACTTCCCGCATCATGCCAATCTCGTCAACTCAATAATCAAATACTAAATCACACATCAATGCGCTCACGTAATAAATGCAGATATGAGTACTGACCTCAAGAAAAACTGGTGAAAATTAAATAAAAATAAATATATATGCATGAACCTTGCGGACCTTCATTGAAGTTCAAAAAACTAGATTTTGCATCGGAAAGCGAGCTTAGTAGCCGGTTGACCTTCGCCAAAATCATCATCTCTCGACTCGATAGCCTTCCCAGCGCATAGAGCTTCGTCCATCATCATCATCGTAAATTCCCGCCATTAATGGCGATGATGTTTCTGCTTAGCGACACTAACAAGAAAAATTAGCAAGAGAGGATTATAACGCCCGAGATTCATTGGGCCGAAAGTAAGGCCGATAGCTGTTGGGCCGACAGTAAGACCCGAGGTAAATTGGGCCGACAAAAGTTGAAAGGCCCATTAAATAAGCTTGAGAAGCAACATGTCCCTGTTCATAACATGATGACCCAACAGTGAATTTTACACCATCTCATCCTAAGAAATCAAACCTGGGCAACCAGTTCATCAAGAATCACGCGCATTTCAATTGCTGAACATGGTGAGCGGTAGTATTTCAACCAAGTGACCAGTCACTAAAAACGGGCAAATTAATGTAGAAGAACCTGCAGTAGTCGAGGCTGACTTGTACAGTGGGCTTGAGTCATCGTCGGCGATAATCGTGGTAATTGCAGTCCTGGGCGAAGAAGGATCCATAGGAGCAAGTTGGATGGGGAACTAGCATTCTTCTGCAGCTGATTTCTTTTGGGTGCCGCCACGAGATGCTTGAGACTGCAGCACAGATTGCCTCTGCATGTCTTTCAGCTTCTCCAAAAGCTCCTGGAATGTTGGCCGACATGTCTGATCACTGGTTTCAAAATGCAAGACAGATGCATTAGGTAGGCTATCCGGTAGGGCCACTACAGCATCATTTAGTTTTTCTAAGATGTTCATGGGAAAAAAGAAGAAGCCGAAAGCATGAAACTAGTGGTTTTTCAATTTCATTGTCTATGCCAAGTATTGAACACAATTGTTGGATGAGTCCACAATCAACATTTTCAATGGGCACTGTGGTACTAACTTTTTTTTATCAAAAGCAACAAGCTATATTTCATGGCAGACACTCGGGCAAGATTAATCAGGAAAAGCACCTGTGACAGCAGCTCTCAATTAATGATCCCCACTGAGGATCCACGTCCTTCGGAATTTCAAGCCGCTGATTCATGAACCCTACGGCCCCAATTACCTGCAAAACGTTACCAGCATAGTTAAAAAAAAACTTTCCTTCCAAACAATTTTTCAGCAGTCACCAGGGATATGGTGGAATGTAGAATTTACCTGCATTGAGTTGAGGTTTTCCCAAGGGATTTTCTCAGTGGCTAGCTCCCATAGAACCACACCAAAGCTATAAACGTCAGACCTAAATTTATTCCAAATAAAAATATCAAATCAACACTTCATAAATAGGCGATAGTACTAAATGACCTGTCATAATAAACTGATTAGTCAAATGATAGACTCATTTTGAAAACTGAGGCATACTTCTCATTGGAAGGTTCATTACGGAGAACCTCAGGAGCCATCCATTGAGGCTGCAGACCATGAGGCACGTTGTAAAGCAAATTACAAGACTCAAGCTATACATAATCAGCCAAAAGCAACAAATACAAACAAAATGAATATTAATTGCGGTGCCAGTACCGTTCCTTTTCCAGTATTGGTTGACAGATATGTTTCGTGCTTCAAGCGCGACAAACCGAAATCCCCAACCTGTTTCACAAATAGATAGTCATTTTCTGTTTTATGGGGACAGAAAGCCATAGATTTTTTGGAGAAGATATTGACAATACCTTGACAGTCCAGTTTCTATCCACCAAGAGATTAGAGGATTTCAGATCTCGGTGAATGATGGGTGGGTTGTAGTGATGTAGATAATTCATCCCTCTCGCCTGAATATCAAAACAGTTAGTTGATACATTTGTCTATAACAAAAAAATCGCTGCTGGCGGTGAAGAGCATTCATGAGATCATATGAGATGAAAGTCTAATGACACCACAAGCACACACAACGGATCAAAGTATATTATTAACATGAGAGTAACAATACAAGATTAACCATCACGACATAAACTTAATAAATGGTCATCACTACAATTAAAGCTGGCACAAATTGCACTTACTATATCCAATGCCATGTGAACACGCCTTCGCCAATCCAGCTTGGATGTATTTCTTTGTAATAGTCGAAACAAACTTCCCCTGCATGATGAAAAGACAATGCCATGAGACAAAATATGCACCTCATATTTCCAAGATGCTTAGACACAGGAAACTTGTTAGGGGTCCACAGATGAACCACCGAGACATGAAGCTTAATCAAACATATTTATCAAGGTACATTTAGAGTTGCTCATGGATGATGCCATATCCTAAAACTAAGGGAACAAAAAACACATACCGTGGGAGAAATTCTGTAACGATGGCAAGATGTTGAGGTGAAGTTACAGCACCCATAAATAGTAGAACATTTGGGTGCCTGAGTCTTTTCATTAGTGATACCTGCATAATCATTAATCAACATAAGAACTATGATGGAAAAACCTTAAACTTACGAACAATGTCTGCAGCATTTACTAATAAACGTCAAACTTACAAGAAAAACGTGTAGCTACCTTACCTCTTGTCTGAAGGAGAATATGGTATCATCCGTATATTCCTGCCTGGAGAACACCTTGACAGCAACATCCTGCAACAGGATTCAGAAGGTCAATAAAAAAAATTCACCTGATAAGTGAGGACTCTGGAGGCATAAGATAGCTCTCATAAGTCTGCTAAATATGGAAAGTTTGGGGAGGAAAAAAGGAAATTAGAACATACTGATCCATACCACTGAGCATGATATACACTTCCACAAGAACCTGCAAATTGTGTTGACATTAAAAGGACCACAAAAACTCATCAATAAGCAAGAACGTTACAACAAAAATGTTCGTATTGCATCACAGTTCACATATTTTACAAACTTCCACAAGAAATGAAGAAGAAGAAGAAACTAAAAAAATTCAAGCCACCACAATGCCATTGCTAAAATGAACTGGGAGCACCATCACTGTTCTTTGACAATTCAAGGAGAGTTAAATATGCAAGTCCTTTAGTTATATGTTTCTTAAGTGGTGTCTAATTGTCTCACCACCAATGTAGTATGAAGGATAAACAGTCTCATGTCGAAAAGGAAACAAGCGAAACTAAACGGTAAGTTTTCTGCACATAAATTCAGTCTGTGGTATCTAACTGAAGGATAAACATGTACCGATGGTAGTAATTTCTGATGTTGAATGGAAATCTTCACAAAGAATAATGTATACCTTGCCCAATATGTTCTCCAATCGTCAGATCTTCCCACAAGATTTCATAGTCCAAGGAGTCAATTTCCAAGTCCACTCTATTAACAGTACTATTGCTACTTCCACAGCTACTTGCGCTGCTTGTGCTATGGACATTAAAGGAGGACCAAGACCCCAAAGCCTCATAATTGACAGGTCTCTGAGTTTCTGCCACTTGGTTCTCTTGTTTTGGGCTAGTGTGGGAGCTTCTTTGTGGAACATGGTTGGTTTGTTGATCATTGTTCAACCATGACCAACCAAACCGTGTGTTTTTTGCTTCCGCTCCTTCCTGCTCATTACCCTTCCAGGGCCATGATAACCCTTTCTTACTAATCCATTCTTCTGCCTTTGAAGAGATAATTTTGTGAAGCCCAGGTTTTCCATCACTATCATATCCAGAATCTCTATTGGACCTATCCACAAGTTTCTCCTCTATCTCGGTTGGAAAAAACACCCCAAATGGCATTGGAGCTACGAACCCTCTAGGTGTGCTTGCACCACTAGAATTTGCATCTTCCCTATGATCAGCATCTGAGAAACCATGATCAGAATGATGACCCTCTTCACTACCGCCATCATGATCTCCGTTATTCTCAGCTGTCTTGATTTTTGAACGAACTTTGTTGCTAACCTTTAATGCCTGTGACAAAGCAATAAATGTGTTCATTTTCTAAATCCATATATTCACCTCTTAGACAAAGCAACATTATTCATAATACTAACCAGGTCGGAAATTTTTGAGGAGATAGCTGCCTGCAAAGGCCGCTGAGGATCAAGGCCAAGCTTACTTGATGCCGTACTTTTGAGTCTGCTAAAGCTAGACTCTCCATCAGAAATCTCTGTGGGTGCAGACGAAAGCTGTTGAAATGGTCGAGTATCAGTAGATACACATATTTTCCCAATCAAACTACCATCATCATCATAAAAAGGAGTATTTGTGGCTACAACTAAAAACATCTCTCCATGCTTATTTTTAATAGGAAATTGCCCTGTCCAACTTTCCCCCATGGCTACTCTTTCGGTTATATTATTTGCAGTATTGAAGTGTTGCGGATCCGCTAATAGCTCAACCACATTTTGTCCAACAGCTTCGGCCGCTGAATAACCATAAAGCCGCTCAGCTGAACGATTCCTGCAACATCAAAAATCGCCAGACAGACTTCAATCCAAGGTTCCAACGAATCCTAAAGCTCAACTTTGACTTCTTCAGTATCAGAAATTCCTAAAATCAGTATACTTTAACTAAGACCTTCCAATTTCAAGTTCAGCTGACTACAAAATCACAATCTGAATTCCTATCAAGCTACCTGCTAACCATTCAACTCAATGGAAACAAAATCATGAAACAACTTCAACTACTTTAAACATCAATAAGCTACAAGGAAGAAGCTTCACCAGTAAATCACATTATTCTCTCTGTCCATTATATGCACAGCTTGTCCCATCGACTGCAGAATATTCAAATACTGCTTGTTAGAAAAATTCACACCCACCGGCCCAGCGACCTTCACCTCTCCACCACCACCGTCGCCACCTCTCAACGGCTCCAAACTACTACTCTCCCTCTGCAACGGCGAGGCATGCCGAAACGACGACGAGCCTTTTTTCCACCCGTATCCCCCATCCACGCCTCCCAGCTTCCTTCTCGACTGCGGAAATCTCGACCGCTGCGGCGACACCGAATGCGACCTCTGGTACTGCTGCGACTCCGATTTCGCAATCCCATCTCCCGACACCTTCAACTTCGACATCTCATGCTGCAGCTGCGCGTGCCCCGCCTCCAGCTCCTGGATCTTCCTCAGCAGCTCCTCCGCCGGCGGCGTGCCCATTTCATCAACCGATAAAACCCCTCAACTCCTCCCGACCTCCAAAATCCTAACTACTCCCGAGCTTCGAAGCTTCGATAATCAATACAATCGCACCAGAAGCAGCAGCAGATTCATGGATCTTCTTCAGTGCTCGATGTTGACGGAATCCGAGCTGCTTTTTCGTCTTCTTCAATCTCAACCTTTTTCTCAAAGTAGCTGAAAGCAGAAACTGGATTTTTTATTTTCCAGAAATTCAATTTAGTTTCTGCGGTTGATTTTCGATTCATATCACTCAAAATCCAATTGTCCAACTTCTTTGACAATAGGCGTACACCACGCGCTTCTCCAAGGGCGTGAATCTTACAGCCAATCGCTGGTCAGCGTTTCAGTTCTTCTCCACCGCCCAATCTTTCCTCTCAGCGCGTGGCTTACGTTCACAAAAATCCCTCTCATGACTCGCTCTCGTCTCAAAATACATACACGTGGCAGTCTCTGATTCGACAAAACGGAATGCGCTGTGACCAAATAAATCCCGAAAATGCAGGGGAATGTTTTCCACGGCGTCGTTTTAGCTTGCTTTTAAAATCTAGTTATTAAATTTAAACCGTTGAGATAATTATTAGCAGGGTTGTGTCACCTTCCCCAGAGCATGTGCATCCGTCACATTCTGAGGAGTCATGGACGGGATGTGTGGCAGTTGTTGAATACATTTCGAATTAAGTTTTTAAGGGTTTGTTCTTTTATATTTATATTTTGTCTTAATATTTCTTATTTTATTTGTAATATTTATATATATATATATTAAAATTTATTTATAAAAATATTAATTATTTTTTTTTGTTATGCAGTGACGGTGTTATCGAGATATGATGTTGTAGTGTTATGGTTAAGGCGAGGTTGATGTTGTGATGGTAATATTATGATGTTGGTGGTGTCATATGATGTGATATCGTTCAAGCGAATCATCTCCACAAATTATAGGTTTGAAATAAAAAAGTGAGGGCAAAAATAAATAAAGTGATGAAACCCAAGAATATTCTTCAACAAGCCACCATTTTCATGTCCTATGTCATCAAATCTCGAGCGGTGAGCTTTGAAAGCTGCGGATTTGATCCCTTTTCAAGCAATAAAGTCAATAGCAGACCAAACATTAACCCCAGAGACAGACATGCAACGATGTTTCAATCCCCAATTCATCGTTTTTTATCATATATATAATAATCGATCAGCCAACCAAGCTGCAGAACGCTACAAAAAAGAGGCAACAACATTTGCCAGGAGCTCCTCAGCTCTGAAACAAACCCACTTTCTGGAACTTGCACCAGCAACACTGCGAAAAAATTGAACCAGCATTGCTGGACTGTTGTAATGGAGAGCTCTGGAGCATGGAACGACAGCGACTTGACATCTTTGATGCTCTAGAAAGGCGGTGTAGAGTGGCTGGACTGTAAAGCTATACACTAGCTAGCTGAAAGGCTGTGATGCTGTATTGGGTGTAAGAAAGTTTCATGCTTTAGGGTTTCTGAGTTTCTGTAAATCTGGGCTAGCAGAATCTTGCTGACTTGAAGGCGAGTGGGTACATGAAGGAGTTTGAGTAAGTGAATCTGATGATCTGGCCGGTCATGAGAGGCTTTCCTCCGTTGACGAAGCAATCATCGTACGACAGTCGTTTGAAGGAGCTGGGGTTGACCAGCCTGGCGGAGGCGAACCAGCCGCAGTGGAGATGGATGTGCGACGGAGCGCAGCCGGAGACGCACGTGTTGACGATCTGGACGATGTAGCGTGGGATTCCTGAGGTCGAGTCTCGGCTTTGTGATATGCTGATGTCTCTGTTTGTACACGTGCCTGAGACACGTTTACATGAAACAGGTCAGAAACCATTACACAAAACGCCATTGAAATCAGCTGGTGTGGTTCTGAAGCTTACCGAACACTTGAAGCTTTCTGTTGCCGGAGAGTGGTGGTGGGCGGAGGTTGTGAGAAGATGGATGGTTCATGTCTGCACAAGTTTTTTTGAGTGGAGACAAGTGTGAGGGTGCTGCGAGAAGTTAAGCGGAGGAGATGAATCCGGAGGTGTGAGTTTGTACCTGAATGATGAGTTGAGATTCTGATGAAGGTGCAGAAGATGATGATGGCGAGCATCATCGAGATGAAGCCGGCGGAGAGCAGAGCTGACCTCCTCTTCATTTCGACAACAGCTCGTTGCAGAGGCGCAGAGCTACGCACCTCTCAGGATCACTCCACTGTGCAATGCTTTAATCAGGCACAAGGGTTGGAAGCAAACCGGAGATTTTTCCACTGTCAACCGACCAGACCTGGAACTGGAGAGATGATCGCTTATATATATATAGGTTGCAGGAGACGAGAGAGAGTGTTATGATAATCTGGTTTATATGGAATGATCTACCGTAATTAATGTAAAGATATGGAATGATTAAGGCGTATAAATATCTGATTAAGAGTGATTAGGAAGAAAATTAAGTTGAATATTTGGTATGTATGAGAGAGAAAGTTTATAGCCATAATTGAGCAAACAGTAGAATAGCATTCTGACGAGACCAGCAGGCTCCTTCATCCAGTCCAGCCTGCCTACATGCGTCTCTAGCTACGTGTAGGAGCCCTCACAGCGTCACAGGCCTGCCAGCAAGCCTAGCTGCCCGCCAGACAGCCTTTCATGCTTCTTGTCAAGCTTTCATACGGCCATATATCATTAAATACCTTCATTACAATTTACACCTCAAAGACCCATTTCATACAACTATTGTGACACGGTGGAGATGTTCAAATCCAAACTCCATAATTTGTGTGTTGACGCTAAGCCATAGAGATCCAAACTCTTTCTAGAAGATGATACGACTCGACTCATTATTCCCCAAGTTGAACTTTCTACAACAAGCTTCGGTTGCTTTAATTATACCAACTTTAGCATCGGACGTTGCACCAGAAACCCTACCAGTTGCAAGATGGTCTCAATCAGCTGCCCATAATGTCACACTCATACACCAGCTCAGCTATACCTTCCAACTTACTAAACCCTAAATAACATATAACCACACGTGTTGGCTTGATGCTTAATTCCTGCCGCCCACTACTCACGTGCAACAAGCAACACTTATCATCAGGCCACAAAGCTCTCACCATGAAGGTTATATAAAACGAGAGATGAAGACCAACGAGCAATGGTCAACGCAAAGTCAATGTCTGTGGAAGACAACATGACGTGCTGATCTGGCGACCTACCCCGTATCACGTGCGCAGAGATCCTGCGTAGCCATCCGAGGCTTCAACCCGTACAGCGTATCACTTTCCCATCTCAAAAAAATATTGCATCGGGACTCACCAATGCGTAGACATGTCTGTGTCTCAAACATCAAACCAGCTTTCGCAAAATCTCTGCCGGCGACTGCTACAGTCGTACCTCGTCCGACAACCTTTCGAGCCACGGTTGACGGTCGACAACTTCCTTCGCTAAGCACACAAACTGCAAAAGTACGCGTCTTTTGTGTCCCTTGCTTCCTCTAGCCTCGAATTTTGTCGTTTAGTGAGGTTGATGGGCCACGACCAATTCTAACCCGGCCCGGCCCAATAAGATTACTCAAATCTGATTTTCGAAATTGAAAAATCAACGAGGCCAGTCAAGCACATCAAATCACAGCCGTCTATTTCATCGACATCAAGTGTCAACCACATCACTAAAGCCCATCCAACGGTCAGTATTTCGTCATACTCTTCCTTTGTAGGCCCACCAAGAACCAGCATATTGAAAGGAAACGGTTTGATTTGATTAATAATTATTTAAAAATCTACAGAAATTATCAAAGCAAATCGCTCTGAAAATTCACGATCGACGGAATATTTGAAATTCGCTTCCGATCGATTCAACGTCGCGTCGTCTTGTGTAGATTTTAGTAGCGCCGAAGTCGGAGCGGGAAGCGGAGGAGGGTTTGGTTGAGGTCCGTTTTCCTTTCTATTGGATCGTTGATTTTGTAAAATTGTAGGTTTTGCTTTTTAGGGTTCATAGTGAATTTTTTTGAATTGAGTTGAATTTGAACTTTGTACTTCTTGATGTGTGGTGTTTTTGTATGTATTCGATTTGTGTGATTTCTTGGTATGGGTTTTCGTTGAGTCGGGTGAGTTTGAGATTTTGGATCTGAAGGGATGTGTTTGTGGGATTTAGAGAGAGTTGATGGTGTGGATTTAGGTATTTATTCAGTTTTTGGATTCATGATGATCAGCTTTTGAGTAGATTGTAAGCAGAAATGGTTGAAAGTTTCTTTCTTGCTGCTTGTTCCGTGACTGAATGATTACATTTTGCAGCAGGATTAGTGAGCGCTAGGCTGTTTTATTTGTCATCAATGGCGAGGATAAAGCCTCAGACGCTGCTCCTACAAAGCAAAAAGAAGAAGGTCCCAGGTCGAATTGGTGTGACGACTATTCTCTTTGGCCTCATGGTTGTTGCGCTTATAGTATTGTCTATAGTTGCTACATTTAGACATTGGTCTCAAAGGTTCGTTATTTCCGGTAACTCTTTAATGTATATTTTTCATTTATAGATTTTCTGGAAAAAGAGAAAAATCATATAATATCTCGTCGATGAGCTGATTTCATACTTTTATTATAATCCTGCTCGCAGATCGAGCAATCTGGTGGGAAGTAAGTCATCCAGTTATATGGTACTTCTTGATTTCTCTCGGTTAAATGAGCTTTGCTTTACAGTTTGCAGCTGTCCACTGCTGAGTTCGTTACTGAAAGTTTAACCGTTGCCATTTTCCAGGAAACTGACTCGGATGGAGATCAGTCGAAGATTGATGTCCCTGGATTTGCAGTAAGTTTTTGTTTCTATTATTACATCTATTTACTACCTTTGAGTTCGGTATTTGGATAGTTATCTATAATATGCTCCAGTAGGTGCTGAAAGGAGCATTTTAGTACTTAAAAAGATTTTTATTTTAGCAAACATAAATATTTAGTTGACTATAAAACCATATCCTAATAAGTTAATTGGGATCTTATCATAGGAACTTTATTGATACTTACCCTTCATTGCTGATTTCTGTGTATTTATTTGTCTCAGACATTTATTACTTCGAAAGGTAAAGTAACAGTGGAGCTCTACAAAGAAAGTTCACCAGAGATTGTTGACAAATTCATAGACTTGTGGTGCGTCTTATTCTGAAATTACAGACATATCCTTGATAAATATGTGCTGCTGTGGTGTTATGTGTTTGCTGGTTGGGATCTAGAAATCTAAAACTGGACGTTTTCTGGCTATTTCCATCACAAGTTTTGTGTTTACCGTTAGGCGCTTACTTTTCTATATACTGTTCCTTTTCAAGTAATTTAATATTTTTAAAAAATCATTATAACTTGTCATGAGCCTAAAATGTACGGTTCCTGCAGTCAGAGGGGTTACTTCAAGGGGATGCCTTTTCATAGAGTGATAAAGAACTACGTGATCCAAGTAGGGGATTCCGGAAGCGCTGAAGATTGGACACTAAAAGTGAAGCATCCCAGTGTGAGGTAAAATATTAAATGCATAATCTGTCATTAGGATAAAAACGTCACCACTGTATACTAATCATCTAAAAAATTCAGTCCAAAGCACGAGGCATTTATGCTTGGAACTTCGAAGACCAAACAAGATGCTAAACGGTTTCCCCTTTTCATTACAACCACTCCCTTACCGAATCTAAGTGAAAAAATCACTGTCTTTGGACGGGTCATCAAAGGAGAGGATGTTGTACAGGTACATCATCAAAATACACCTGCTCAATTTTGAACTAATGTTTGGATGCAAATTATATATATATCCTCATTACGGATTTACAGGAAATTGAGGAGGTGGATACAGATGAGCTCTTTCGGCCAAAATCCCCTATTGGGATCACCTCAGTTGCTCTCCAACAACAATTTTAAGGCTTGCTGAGAGCCTGAGATGGCTAAAGGGCAGTTCAACTTATATGCTATCACCACCACCTTATGCCATCGGTGTAAACTAAAAGTTGCAGTTTTTTCTGCGTTTGTTACCTTTTTCCTTTCGGTGTCAAGACGACGGAAATGCAGAATTTTGAAGCAAGTGTTTGGTACAAGATAGACTAATCTGAATCGCCTCTAAATTAGGCTTCCTTCATTTGATGTGCAAGAGACATTTTTTCATGTATACTCTTGTGGATAATTGCCTCTCAGAGTCCAGGATTTTAGAATGTGTTAATGAATATTGGGAGGATGGGGGTCCGTACTCTAACTCTACTAACTACAAGGACTAAATTGCAAATAGAAAAGGAAGTATCAATAATTAGTCAGAGGTCCCATGTTTCAGAATATTTACACAAAGACCCCACAAGTTATCAAACATACAACAAAATAACCTCGTCCTCATCGAAGCTTCCGCACGCGTCCCGATCCCAATCTCCCGACCAGCTCGACGCGTGTCCGCAAGACCCACTTCCGATCATCGCGCCAGGGTCTCCACTTGACTCGGTTGTCTCCTCAAACAAACAGATAAGAGTCACAGAGAAGATTAAGAAAAGAGGGTTGGAAGAGATGAGCGGAGACAGAAGAATCGGTGTGGCAGTTGATTTCTCGGATTGCAGTCGCAAGGCGCTGAAATGGGCGGCGGACAACGTCGTACGGAGCGGCGATCATTTGATTCTCATCACCATTCGACCTCAGGTGTTCTATGAAGGCGGCGAAATGCAGCTCTGGGAGGCCACCGGGTCACGTAAGCCAGATTCCTTCCAATCTGCCTGTTTGGTACCTTTTCAACAATTTTCATCACTCTCAATCTGGTTTGGTTGAATTTTGCAGCTTTGATTCCTCTGGAGCAGTTCTCAGATCCGGCGATCATGAAGAAGTATGATGTGAAGCCTGACTCAGAAACACTGGACATTGTATCCACAGCTGCTGCTCAGAAAGAGGTATCCTAGTACATGATTCACTATGTATGTTTGAAATTATATATATTACTTCTTATAATTCAATGCGAGACGATTACAAATAATTGATCGTTAAAAAGTTAATACATATTTATTTTGACGCAGAAGCTAAATATTTGGAATTTGTTTGATGAAGATTGGATTTTTGGATGGTTAGGTTCATGTGGTGATGAAAATTTACTGGGGAGATCCCCGCGAAAAGATATGTGAGGCTATTGATAACATTCCGCTTAGCAGCCTTGTTATAGGGAATAGAGGGCTCGGCACGCTCAAGAGGTAGTTTCATTCTTGCTCGAACATTTACGGCTTGTTCTCTTTAATGCTTCTTTTTCAAATGGCAAAGTGTTTGTATCGTTTGGATAGTTTCAGTATGTAATGTATAATCTTTTGAAACCGAGTACTTATCAAAATGCGGTCGTAGTTGATCATAAATCACACTTGGCAAAGACCCGAATAGAGTTTTTATTACTCTGTATGATGTGCTGACTGTAATTTGTGTAATGAGCTGAAGAACTAGTGCTTCTAGTTACACATAGATGTTTTTTATGAAGATCGGATATAAGCCCCTTCCCAATGTTTTCAATTTATGCCGATAGGATTTTTCTTGCTCTCGTTTCCTGCAGGGTCATAATGGGGAGTGTGAGCAACTACGTCGTCAACAACGCCTCATGTCCTGTTACTGTCGTCAAGCATTAATCTGTGCCTTTCGCCGCCCACACCACCGCCGCCACCTTCCTCCTTGAATAAGCACAAGGTCGTATTTCTGTCTATAATAAAATGACGTATTTTGTTTATTATCATTGCCTAACTCGAATAAAATCTTACAGCATCAAACTCTTTAAATTTTTACAACAACCATGCAGAAAATTAGTACAAAATTTGAGGTTTCTTCAACACAATCATAGTAGTTTTTTACTCAGGTGCATGAAAAGATCTGAAATATGCCAACAAGGAAGCACCGCCAGCGACGAGCTTAG
Organism: Umbilicus rupestris; assembly: GCA_963678935.1. Classification (NCBI taxonomy): domain Eukaryota; kingdom Viridiplantae; phylum Streptophyta; class Magnoliopsida; order Saxifragales; family Crassulaceae; genus Umbilicus; species Umbilicus rupestris. The sequence continues at coordinate 15,213,919 of OY787611.1, read as the reverse complement.
CCAGGTCCACAGGCGGGTTTGGTGGTTTACCAGTTTACCGCCTTGTGCTGTGCCTCTTGCGTTTGGACCTGTCATCATGGGTTTCGGAATCAGAACTACTAGAGTCTGACTCTGAAGAGCTAGAACTGTATCTCTTGCTTTTTCGCTTCTTTTGCTTCCTCATCTTTCTGCGCTTGCGCCTCTCCTCCTCAGAGTCAGAAGAGCTCGATTCTGAACTACTTTCTGCTGAGTTGTCGGTCCCAGTAACAGACGAGGAATCACTGTCTGTCTCGAAAACAGAAGCCTCACTGTCACTTGGAGGGTCAGAGCCAGACCGATGCTTACGCTTGCTTTTTTTAGAGCTCTTCTCGGCCTTGTCATCCCTGGCCAGGTCAGGGTTCTCCAGATCATAAGAAACAGATATCTTCATCCTCAACTTGGGATTTTTCAGCTGCTGGGTACGAGAAGGCCGTGAGATGTACACCCTCTCATTCTTGCACTCGTAAGTCCAGTGACCAGTCTGGAAACATTTCTGACACTGAGAGGAATTACTACCAAGAGTGGGCGTTGACGGCTTGAGATCCTTCCTCTCGCCCAACTTCACAGCCTTCTCGGTACTCATCAAGTACATCTGCCGCTTGGCTTCTCGCTTCTCCTGCCATCTGCTCGGCCCTTCTTCCTTCTGCCCATAAGCATTCACATTCCTAGCTGCTGCAGCTGCTGCTCTCTCAGCATGAGCACGACTTAGTCCCTTAGCCGCCGTCAGCGCCGCGGCCTTGATTCTATCAGCCGCAGCTTCAGCTTTCTCTTCCTTCTTATCAGACATCTTTTACAATCCACCGTAACTTCCCTAAATTCACAATTCAAATCTATCACCCACTTACAGTTACACCTCTCTATTCAAAATCAACAACAATAACCTCCAAAACTAAGCCTTCAGTAATCACAATTCAATTCCAGAAAACAACCCTAAAATTCTAATCTTTAAACATCTCCAAACCTAAGCCTTTAGTACTCAGATTACAGTTTCAGAAAACAACCCTAAAATTTAAACCTTTAAACACCTCAAGGTTGGCATTTAGCCACCAGATCCGAACCGGAGAAACTATAAAAAATATCATGGTATCTCATGCCAGCTTAAGCAATATAGTTTTAAAATTAGATGATTCAGGCCAAATCCAGAAACCCTAGAAAAAAATGGCAACGCGGTTCACAAACTACCGACCGTCGAAACTCAATAAACCAACCACATGAAACCTCAGCTGGCCCTAAATCGGAAATACGAAGGCATGAAGAGATGGAAGTGAAGGTAGCTTACCTTACCTCGCGTCGCGCGGGAATATTCTCGACCGGTGAAACACACGATCCCGGAATGAGAACGAACAGTCGGCTGATGATGATGATGCGATGGTGTCGCTTATTGGGCTTTTAATGGGCCTAGTATATAGGCCCAAGTTAAATGGGCGGATTCAACCAAGGCTTCTCGAAGCTAATCAGTCTTAGTTACGATTTACAAAACTGGTGTTCTTTCTCCTCCAATCTCTTGCCAGCTATTAAGCTACAGCTACGTCGTTTTGCAACAAGATGAGTTGGGCTGCAGCCAGCCAATGAAGCTAAACTACGTCGTTTTATCGGTTGATACAGCTGAGTTTTTGTAAAAATGGCGAAACAAAAGAACATACACTGGAAATGAAAACCCAAGGGATCAAAATCTAAACTAGCAGAAACCATCTCGGCCCAGCAGCCGGCATCAGTGGACTCAAAATATGCCAGTGAGCAGATTGGCAGCGCTGGAAAGCGCAGCTCCGGTAATAGCACACTGCACAATCTGCTCATGCGTTGTGTTCTCGGTCGCCATTGCAAGGGCCACGCCTGTGACAGCCCCGGCCACTGCACTGTTTTTCTGCAAATCGAACAAAAGAAACAAATCAACGTTGTATTTAGTATTTAGACAGACAGCCATGCCGGCTCGAGCAAAATAGAGAAACAATGATTACCCAGTCATGAACACCGCGAGCTTCCTTGAGGCCGTAAGTAAGGCCGGAGAAGACTCCGGCGGCAAGCCCTGTAGGATGTTTTAAAACCCCAGAAAGATGATTAGTCTAGTTAAGATTTCTGTGTTTCTTATTCTTTTTTGGGTAGACAAGATACCGGAGACAATGCCATTTCATCATCTTAATTCTTACCCCACTGGAAGGATTCCTTGCCTGTGTTTTTAACCTGGACAAAACATTCATTCATGAATCATGACAGTTCAGTTATGACTTTTTAGGACCATAAAGTCACAAGAACATGTCAGAAAAAAGGAGACGTACCATGGCCTCGATGGATTTTCGATTTGTTTCACCTGCAGGAGTTGATGAGACAGGGATAAGATCCCATATAGACAATAAAATAACATGAGATGAAAAGTGCGCAGAAGGGTGAACCGGTCAAGTTAGGGAATGGCTGCTTCCTGGCGCCATTATCAGCCGTCGCGGCGCGGCTGGATTCGAGTCCAGCTCCTGATAAAATCATACTCAGTCAGAAAAGATGAGTTTTACCGATCTAATTGGAAGACAGATAAGGAACAAAGCTAGGCTTGTAGACCTTCAACGGCTGTGAAATAGGCATCGCGAGACACAGCCTGTACAGCTCCAACCTACACCTCAGAAAATGAAACCATTGATCAGAACCACAACAACAACATAAATCAAACAAACCATGCATGCCTACCCCTGCAGCTTTGACGAAGCTCTCAGCTATGCGGTTCAGAAGTGGGTGGCCAAGGTCGAAGAAGCCGCCATTGTTGAAGCTACGGACCTCGTCCATCAATGTCCTGGTCTCCATGTTCCTGTTGCTGCTCATTTTCTCAGCTCCCAAGTCCCAACCCTGGCTAAACCAAAACAGAGGCTTCGGATGATGTAAAGCAGGGCGTGATCCTCTTTCCCAGCGCGACGTGTCTCCAGCAGTTTACGTGTTCAATTGGATGCGAGGTTGGTGGATCCAGCTGCCACGTGGCTCGAGCACCCAACGACAGCACATCTTTTCGCCGGTCTCAAAACTCTACCTCGTATATGTATGTTAGGATAAGCAAAACGTCACAATAGCGCAAAAGCATGGAGGTCATTGAGTGGAAAATCACAATAGATGCATGTTCATTAGACGGCTTTTACTCCGGCCTCTTCCACAATCAAGTAGCCTTTTTCCAGATCGTCCTCACGAGAACGCACACGACGACCCACTCTAGATGGATAATCAAATAGCTCTCCTAGGTCTTCCGCTTCGTGTTGACTCTCAATACGAGCTCAAGAGAAGTACTCACCACGAATAATTGTGCAAGCAAAACATGAACACTGATTTGTGTAATGGAAGGAAAGCTTTCATTACACAAAACCACACATTTTATCACTTCTGTAACCTCAAGAAAGAATAAACCCTCTTCAACCAACTCTTCACAATCCACCAAACTCATCAAACGCGCTGATCAAATGAGAAACATAAATTCTTCCATTCTAGTCAAACCAGCCAGGAAACAAAATACTCCAGAAACAATGTCAACTGTCATAGTTACCATCCACAGTACGAAATCCATGAATCTCAAACCCTTCCAGAAACACAGGCTCCATAACGAGCCTCTCACTCTCGTCAAAACACCACCACCACTATCCGCTACTATTCATCATCATCATCACCGCCGCTATTCATCATTTCTTTCATCCCAACACCACCACCACAACACTACAACCACAATCATAACACCACACCACCACCACAAATATAATATATTTATTTTAAGTTAAATTAAAATAAATATAAATATAAATACATATAAATAAAATAATAAGTTTAAGTACAAAATAAATAAAAATCAATTATATTAGTAATTATAACTTTAATTGTAATAATATTATCAATAAAAATAAGTACTAATAGTAAAAATATCCTAATTAAGTTTTTAATTAGTAACCGAATTAGACTTTCTACTGACTATATTAAAATTCATCTCGAGAGAGAGTGCTATTTAAGCGATAGTAATATCAATACGTCGACAGAAGATACAAGAAAGATGATGGGGATGTGTCTTCAATTTAGCAAATTTTATTTTTAAAAGAACTCTTAATTGAGGAAGGTCAAAAGTAAGGAAATGTTCATAAATTCTCCTCGAAAAACGTGCCATTAACTCTATAATATTTATTTATAAAACTCAAATCAGCTTTTACTTATGCCCTAAAATGTAATTATCTATACTGCCCCCAAGATATTTACGACTTGTTCTTGAATTAGAAATAATAATTGTTAATAAATGCAATTTAGTCATCCGAACAAGGTCAAATGATCAAATTGGGTCCCACCAAGAGTGTCTGTTTTACTATAATCAAGGGTATTTTCGTCATCTGCACCCTCCGTAATATATATTCATCGTCATCATCACATTCCTCACTGTTCGAATCGTCCACCGGTTTCGAGTTTCTTCTCTCTCTCTCGTCTGATCCATCCGCGAGTTTATCGATTTCCGAGTTCAACGAGTGAATTCCGGATCAGGAGGATCAAGTAGAAGATAAGGAGCTGAAGCTCAAAGACACACTTTGTTGCGCGTTCACTGGAGTTTTCAGAGATGACGCCAGCAATCGACATAGATGATCTTCCCAAGAACCCAGCCAACTACACTGCTCTGACCCCGCTCTGGTTCCTGGAACGAGCCGCTTGGGTTCATCCCGACCGCAAAGCTGTGATTCATGGCTCGGTGGAGTACACGTGGCGCCAGACGTATGAGAGGTGTCGCCGGCTGGCTTCCGCTCTCGCCAGGCGATCGATCGGCGCCGGAACCACTGTAAGCTCACTCCCTTTAACTCTCTGGTCGCCTATGTCGATTTCGCGTCTCCAGATTTGCAGTTAGGTTGGTAAAGTTTGAGTCTTTACAAGTTCGTTGAAATCTCGTTTTAAGGAAGAAGTTTTTGCTCAGCTCTCGTTTTAAGGAAGTTGTTGTGTTATGGATTTTGATGAGATTAAGGTAAGGATTTGTATATGCAAGTTTTGGTTTGATTGATGTTGACAGGTTGCGGTCATTGCGCCAAACATTCCAGCCATGTACGAGGCTCATTTTGGGGTGCCCATGTCGGGGGCTGTGCTGAATTGTGTCAACATTCGGCTAAACCCGGCCGTGGTGGCTTTTCTCTTAGGCCACTCAGCTTCGGCCGTGGTGATGGTGGATCAGGAGTTTTTCCCGTTGGCAGAAAAGGCGCTGCAGTTGTTGAAAGACAAGCTTGGAGCAAGCTACAAGGCTCCACTTATGGTTGTGATAGCTGATGCAGCTTGTGATCCCAAGGGGCTAAAGTATGCGGTGGAGCGTGGCGCCATAGAGTATGAGAATTTCTTGGAGGGCGGTGATCCGGAGTATGATTGGAAGGCGCCGGAGGATGAGTGGCAAAGCATTGCTTTGGGGTACACCTCTGGCACAACAGCCAGTCCTAAGGGCGTCGTGTTGAGCCATCGAGGGGCTTATTTGATGGCGTTGAGTGCTTCGATTATTTGGGGGCTGCAAGATGGCGCTGTGTATCTTTGGACGCTGCCCATGTTTCATTGTAACGGATGGTGTTATACTTGGGGCATTGCTGCTTTTTGCGGAACAAACATATGCCTACGCCAGGTATGCCTACGTTGTCGAGTTTTTAGGTCATGTTTTACTCGAATGATCAATATGGGGATCTGATGAATTACTGGTGTTTATCAGGTGACTGCTAAAGCTGTATATTCAAGTATAGCGAACCAGGGCGTGACTCACTTCTGCGCGGCGCCAGTGGTGCTCAACGCAATTGTCAACGCCCCGCCAGAGGACAAAATTCTCCCCCTGCCTCGTGTGGTCAACGTCAACACTGCCGGTGCAGCTCCGCCGCCTTCAGTTCTGTATGAAATGCAAAAGCGTGGCTTCCAAGTCACTCATACATATGGCCTGTCCGAAACCTACGGCCCTTCAACTTTCTGCGCATGGAAGCCTGAATGGGACACTCTGCCCCTCGAAGCTCAGTCCCGCCTCAGAGCCCGGCAAGGCGTGAGATATGTTGGTTTAGAGGGACTGGATGTTATCAGCACTACAGATGGGAAACCGGTCCCTGCTGACGGAACCACGGTCGGAGAAATTGTTTTCCGGGGAAATACAGTGATGAAAGGCTACCTGAAAAACCCGAAAGCCAACGAAGAAGCCTTCGCCAATGGATGGTTTCATTCCGGCGATCTAGGCGTGAAACACCCGGATAATTATATCGAAGTTAAAGACAGGTCAAAGGACATCATCATCTCCGGAGGTGAAAACATTAGCAGTGTGGAAGTAGAGAATGTGCTCTACACTCATCCGAAGGTTCTAGAAGTTTCCGTTGTGGCCAGGCCGGATGACCGTTGGGGAGAGGCTCCTTGCGCTTTCTTGACCTGCAAGCCAGGCGTAGATTCAGAAGATGAACAAAACCTCGCAAAAGAAATCATAAGCTTCTGCAGATCCAAAATGCCTGCGTTTTGGACACCGAAGTCCATCATCTTCGGACCGTTGCCCAAAACCGCCACCGGTAAGGTTCAGAAACATCTGCTCAGAGCCAGAGCGAAGCAGCTGGGACCTCCCCAGCCTCCCCCTCAGCCTCCGCAGCAGAGCAGATTATAAACCATTCTGGTATTCTCTAGCTAATGCCATAATTTCCTGATTTTCCAAACAGTCTTTCGCATGTTTATGTGCCTGTCTTATTTCCTTAAAATTTCCTACTGCTAATGTTTATGTGCCTTTAACTCTGAATTCATCGCTCTTTCGATTTCTGGGTTTCTCGATTTGACCTTCGGTTGTGATTCAGTGAGAATCAATGGCGGAATATGTCAGCACAGGAGCTGGACAAGAAGATGAATACTTGCCAAAAGAACGTGAACCGTCCAGCTAGGTTTCACGAGGTTTGGTACACCAAAAAAACATGACGTGAATACTTCGAATTGCTGATAAGTCTTGTTGGCAGGCTGCGGTTGGTGGAGGAAACAAGTATGGGGAGCTTGCGCCAAAAAAGAAGCCTCTCATTTCCAAGCAAATTTTTGTCCCGATTGTTGTCGAGAGAATTCCATTAAGAATGTTTTTAAGGTCGGATTCCGATGGAATTCATCAAGCTTCCCGCGTGCACATCCGGAGGAGATTTTGACGTCAGCAGGACGCCCTAGCGATGCCCGGTTTATATGACTTGATATGAATAAGAATCTGAGTTCAAACCAATAGGTTACATCTATGGCGTTTAAACATGTGCATGGGCTTGGAGCTGTCCCATGCAGAGATTCCGACAGACAACGTTAATAAGCAAAAATGAATCTTATCAATTTAGAAGGGGAGAAAGTTGAGACGAGATTTTGAGGTTGTTGGAAATGTGTTTCAGAAGCCATGAACGAGCACTGAGTATTTGTGCTTCATCCACCGCACCCCGTGCTGGAAACTGGCCTTCATCTTCCCTTGGACGCTATACGATTTGTACATAGCCACCCTCTTCCTCCGCTTCATCTCCGCATCTTTTATTGCGGCCTTGTTTGGCCTAGGCGGATCTGGAAACCGGTCCGCCGGGCACGGGCAGCCCCATTGTCGGGGCTGCCCGTAAAACTCGGTGTTAAAGCTCGAGTGGCAGCTGTGGTCCCTCATTCTTGTAATGAGAAAAAAGCAGAGCAGCGAAACAGAGAGACAACTCTGTTCCCGGGAATTGCAGAGGGAAAACAGAGCGGCTTGGTTTGAGATAAATTTAACTGGTTACCGTGACAAGGCGAGATTGTTTTCAGGGGTTCGTTGTTGGGTCGGATCTGGTGAGTGATTTTGAGATTTGGAATATGCATTTTTGAGTGTGGTGGAGCTGAAATTGCTGGAATCTCCTGGCGATGCAGAATTGGTGGATAGATGATCTACTCGTAATTTTGAGCTTGTTTATGTTGGAAATTTGAATTGAAAATTTGAATTTCAATCAGAAGAAAATGAGTTTAGTTCGTTTTCAAGAGTCAATTTCGGTGTCGTATACGCATCGAATAATTAAAGTTTTGATAAAAATCATTAGAAAGTGTACTATAAAATTGACTATTCGACTTTTAAATTGATCAAATATCGAATGAGATATCTGTATAAATTGCATACTTGCATACAAAAAATAATTTCATATACACTTATTTTATTATGATCGGACTCCTACCGTTTACACATTCAGCTTTTCTTCTGCTAAATTTGTACTGGAAAACTGGGCAGCACGTACTCAATAAAATATTTAATGGTGTAATCATTCCAGCTCTGCTCTGCACCGTTCCTGGGTCACTCAGACCTGCTTCAGCGCCACAAACAGAGCATTAACTCATTGATGTAACCCAACCCTCACCGCTTCATCAAATTATTTATTAACTAAAGGAAAATCAAGGCAACCTCTATCCAGATTCCAGATTGATGCCGCCCCCTACAACTGCACGACTCTGTTTTTCGAACAGCGCATAAAACCCCAGTTGACAACGTTGTCTTACTTTTCATCTCCTCTGCTCTACAATCCGCCATTAACGATGAGGAGCAAGCTTTACTCAAGCGCGGACGACGAAGACACCGAGTCTCAAAACGCATCGTTTTGCTGGTGGAGGGCGGCGCAGGAGGGTACCAACAATGAAGGATATGGGCTAGATCTGGGGAACCTGTCGGCGCTGACTCCGCGGTTGAGGCTGGTTAGAGAGATGGAGCGGCTGAACATGGTCGCGCATGAGGGGTTGGATGAGGTTCGACACAAGCTTGTGAATTACCGATCTGGGGATTTCTGGCTTCGGGCTGGCGGGGTTGAGAAGAATGACATGGACATGCCTCCGATGATCACTCTGCTCCTGGTCGGGTTGAGTGGCTCTGGGAAGAGCTCGCTTGTTAATCTGATGTACAGCGTCCTCGGCCGATCTGGGCTCATCCCTTTCGCTCAAACTTCCAGTAAATCATCCAACTTGATGAATGAATCGAAGAATCATATGCAAAACTTTGTCTGAGTTCGCTGTTTTTCAGGTGAATCTTCGAGATTTACGACGGCTCTGTTGGAGGAGCACAATGTGTTGAGATCTCCGAGGAGTGGATTCTGCGTGTATGACTCCAGAGGAGTCGACAAGAGCAGGGTTGACGAGGGTCTTGACGAGGTCTGTTCCTTGATGGTCAACGGCGTCCGCCATTACCAGCTCTGTTCCAGAACAGGGGATGAGGCGTCAATGGAGACTCAGTCTCAGCTTTCATCCGCTAGGTTCGTCTCCAGGCCAGTCAACTGCACCATCGTTGTAGCCAACATTTCCGACATCGTCAAATCTCTCAACGCCGGCGACCCCGCGCCGCTGGAAGCCACCAAAGAGCTCTTCAACTTGCACTCCATCAGAAAATCAAGTAGTCAAAACCTCACGCTCTGCACTTTCTCCATCGCTCTGTTTCACACCGTGACCTGAAACTGATTTGTTGCAGATGAGAATCCGATTCTGGTGCTGACCCACGGCGACCTTCTCACTCCGGAGCAGCGGATTACTGCACGTCTGAAGATCTGCGAGTTTCTGGGTATTCCAGAAACCTCCGGCGCGTACGACATACCCTGTTTGACTGAGCAGGGGATCCTGCCGGAGGAGGCTGACCCGGTCACCTCGTACGCCTTGAGCGAGCTTATTTACCGCGTTCTGATGCAAGCGGATCGCAGCCATTTACCGAAGCGGAAGTTTAAGGATCGGATCATGCTGGTGTTTTCTTGGATCATGTGCTGCATTGGATCCTTCTTCGCCATGCTTGCTTTCTTCTTCGCTAATATGAGCAAGAAGCACAAGCTCAGGATGAAGAGGCTTTGAGCAGAAAAGTCAACTGTGTTTCTTGGTGTGGTCAACGTTTCGTTTTGGATTTCATGTTGTTCTTTTTTGCTGACGTGGAAAACATGTACAACCTTATTCGCTGAAAACTTGTCTAAAATCATCATATACAGCTTCGCATGAAAAATTTACATGGTCATCAGTCACCTGAAACCTTAAAAAAAATCAAAAAAACAAGGTAATAAGTCGATCAAGCAAGCTAGCAAAAACCCTGCCCTTATTGCGACCATGCCGACAAAAAATTGATATGCAGCAGCTGCAGCAAACTATATACACCTGAAGAGAAAACAAGCAATTGGTTGGACTTCATCATCCCAAGTGAGCTCTAGACAAGGATGTTGCTGATGGGAGGGTACCCATCAAAGCCGAATTCTTCATCCGCTGGTCCGTTGCTTCCCGGATGCTGAAAGAGGAACACAACTCAATGAGCCCGTGCGCCACCACGAGGCTTTTCAAAATCGTTATCACAGAGTTAGGGAAAGAAAGTTACCTGTTTGAGATGGGAGCTCACAAGGTCTTCCAGATCGTATTCTTGAGGTAGAAAAATATTTTGAGGGTCAAAACTGATCCTCTCGCCTTTAATCTTCACTGAATTATGATCTACCATTCGCTGATTTGCAGTTTCACCCAAGTAGGCCGCTGGAGCACCTCCGCTGTTAAATGTTGTCCCGACTGAAAATTTCTGTCGCTGGACATCTAAGTTGCGGTGAGAGTCGTCAAATTGTAACCTTGCCCCCGCCAACTCCCATCCATGAGAGTTCTTCTGCTGCTGAATAATTTGGTTGAACTTATCCAAGTCTGAACCATATGCTATAAGACCCGTTATTCTTGAGTGTGTTTGGCCATGAAGCATTCTTTTAGCCGGCATGATTCCAGGAGCACTGGCTAAAGGAAAGCTTTTTCCAACGAACTCCGAATTATTATTTGAGAAACTAGCGACCGGAGAGGATTGTGAACCAGTATTATGTGCAGGGTTAGCATTTCTCATCTGAACCGCACCAGCTCCATTTGGGACATTCAGTAGATCAATTGACAACGGAATTTTAGACACTTCCGATTGTGGCTGAAGCGCCTGCATGTTCACACTTCCGAATGCTGACTTCGAGCGATGCATATTTGTAATCTGCTTTGATTCCATATTTGCCGGAATTCCATGAAGCAAGTTTATTTCTTTGCCGTTAGTCATTTGTTGAAGCTGCTGCCCCTCTCCGAATCTAAACTTAGGATTCTCAAAACTGAAGATATTTCTTTGAACAATTCCAGGCATGACCATACCCGATGAAGCGTCCCCCTTAATAAAAGCAGCTGATTGGGGAGCGGGGCGGCTTTGTGCGGGGAGGTGACCAGACACTGCCATAGCATGAAGGTCTAATCCAGTGAGTGAAGACATGTTTCTGAATGGTCCGCTGTCTTGGGATCCCATGAAACCATTGCTGAGAACGCCCAAGTGTTGTTGCGTCAAACCCCTACTTATCCGTGTTAGATACAAACGGTATTTCTGCAACCAAGGCTTTCATTTCAAATTATTCAAGCGAGTAAATTTATAAACCGATTTTCTAAAATTCTTGTTAAGGTAAAACCTGACCTGCAAATGGCTGGCAACATTTTCTCTTGTGAGTCCCGGAACATTCATCAACTCCAAAATCTTCTTTGGAACAGCCTCTGCCGTATCACACAAGTTGTTAATGTTAGACTAGTGCGAGCACATTACTCTAAGCCGCAAAAGTAAGCTACTTTAACGAGTAATCGTATTCTGATTAACGAACATACAGCTGCTGCCCCTAAAAAAATTCAAATATAACTCAACTATTCCATCCAAAGTTCATACGACTATCACAACTTGCGAATATATAATTTCGCAATTTAGATGAACAAGCATAGTAGTTGCTTACTGTCAATTCCGAGGTGATTGACAGCTGCGACAAATTGCTTATGGAGCTCAATGGACCAAACGACACGAGGCTTTTTCAACGTGGATGTATCATCTCTATCATCCAGATCTTCTTCCTCATCTTTATGCCTTTTGGAGTTTCTCCAACTGCCTTCGTTAGCTGACGATGAGTAATCCGCATCTTCAGTTTGCTTAGGTTGTCTATTTTCGACTTCTTCTCCACTCCTCGATTGCTCCAACTCCTTCCATTCATGCTTCTTTTTCCTAACAACGTGCTGCCAAATGTTCTTTAGAGTGTCCATCCTCACCGGCTTTATAAGGTAGTCACACGCATCGTGCGTCACACCCTTCATAACGACAGCTTTATTGTCATCCGCCGACATCACTGCAGATTCAAACGGATATAATGAGGTTAAAAAAACTGAAGAGACTGAAAAAAGGATTGATCATAATCCGCAAAACTTACTAATAACGGGAAGATCCATCTCCAACCCGACGTGTTCAAGTAGCTTAAATCCATCCATATCTGGCATATGGACATCGCTTATAACAACATCATATCCATTCTTGTTCTCTCGAAGCAGCGATAATGCGATTTCTGCTCTATTGCACTTCGTAACTGCATAAAGCCAAACTGAATTACATGAACCACAAACCGCTACAGCCGCAGAGAAACCATTCTTCGCACATTCATTCCATTCGCATAAAATGAAACCACACAAGCCCTTGTAGCTTAGCTTATCATAAATCCGCAAAGTTAACCAGAATTCGACATCAAATGAAACGGAGCCAGAATTCACAAACAAATAAGATTTCTCAAACAACAACTTAAGCACAAACTAGGTCACAAATCTAACAATTTCACATTTCCAGCCCCAAACTGGGATTGCAGAAAACCCTAATTCCATCCCCAAATTGGGATTTCAGAAAACCTAATGCAAGACCTTATTACACCAACAAAATCGTAAATGAGTAAGCAAAGGAACACTGCACACCTTCATACAGACACCTCTTCAACATTCTCTCCAAGATCAAAAGACACGTCGGATCGTCATCCACCACAAGCACTCTCAACCCAGCCGGAAACTTATCTGCTACACCGCTTGCAGGTCTCCAGTTCCCACCGCACGAACTCCGCACCGCCGACATCGATCACTGTAGCTCGATTTCTTCAACCCAAATTCAAACACTCCGAAATTAGCGAACAACAACCCACTCAAGCTGACCCAACCGGGAATTGAAACTGACTTCCCCAGAAAAAAAAAGGAACAAACTTTCTTGATGGGTTCGGATTTGGGAGCAGAGGGTGTAACAAATTCTTGATTGAAGCTCGGAGGAAAGTGGGGCTTCAGTTTACAGGCCTTCAACTCGTACAAAATAATCAAGGTGGATTTTTTCTGATGGTGATGGATCCAGCTCACATTTAAGCTAACAGCTCGAATCAAGAAATCAGTAAGAAGTTGGATCAGTAAATTGTGTCCAGAATCGCGCAAATTTCTCCTCTATCTAAAAACCTTAGCAGCTGTTTTTATCAGTTGTGCTTGAATTTCTATCAATGCAAAATGGTAACACTTGTATTGGGCTCTTATTGGACCGACACTTTCTGGGCCTTTATTGGGCCCACATCGTCATCGGTTATTAAACCGGGCCCACTTACTCGTTGTGCTTAAGTACTGCCATGCCAGGAAAAGAACGGATGAGAAAGAGAGGCACGTGAATTGAGGTATGGAGGCACGTGCGAGTTTTGTGGGCCGGGCCCAGTAGATGACTGGCTCGATCGGGCTCTGGGCCCATTTCAGTTAATGTTGGGCTCTGGGCTGCAAACTCAAAATTCATCAAACATAAATTGGATTTATGTTCCGAAATTAACCTTTGACCAGGTCAATCTTTCGTTAATAATTTTGTTGACTTTCAATGATTAAATTATCAATTAAATGTATATAAGCCGTTAGAGAAAGGTTATCTTCTGCTGTCTTTACTTGCGATTTCTTTCCCATCATTTTCGCCGATCGGTCTTATCAGCGTCGTCGCGTTCCTGTAGATCGATGGCGGTTCGAACTTCTGATCTCCTTCAGCCAGTCCAGCCAGCGCTTCACCTCGATGTCGACTCCCTCTATCGCTACTGCTGCGAACATGTTGCTGGATTTCCTGGAACCGTACGCTCCACTCTCGCTACGTTTCAGGTTGACTACTAGACTGCTAATGTTTTCTGAGTGCGTCGAAATTTTGGTTGGTTTTGAGTGTGAATTTGGAAATGATTTGGTTATTTGTGGTGTGAATTTCAGTTCGGACATGGCCAGTCGAATCCTACGTATCTGATTGAAGTTGGCGATGGGGATTTAGTGAAGCGATATGTTTTGAGGAAGAAGCCGTCCGGTAAGCTTCTGCAGTCTGCTCATGCCGTGGAGAGAGAATTCCAGGTTACCTTGCAATTTGTGATTCTCAATGTCCTGAATCTGGGAAATGCATTTGTTTGAATGTTGTGTTAAATTCTGAAACACGATGTGCAGGTTCTTCAAGCTCTAGGGTTGCACACACAAGTTCCTGTCCCGAAAGTGTACTGTTTATGTACTGATTCTAGTGTTATTGGAACTCCGTTTTACATCATGGAGTACTTGAATGGCCGCATATTTATGGACCCCAAGCTACCTGTATGCAGATTTTAGTATTTTTATTTTTACCCCAAGCTGCCTGTATACACATCCGCAAGTGCTGATATAAACTTAATAACAACTTTATTCAGGGTGTGGCACCAGCCAGGAGGGATGCAATATATAGATCAATTGCCAAACTGCTGGCCGCTCTCCATTCCGCTGATGTTGATGCAATTGGACTGGCAAAATTTGGTCAGCGTGACAATTACTGTAAAAGACAGGTGCAAAAGATTGCTTTGACTGTCATCTTTCTTCCTTGAGTTAGGATTCTCTAACTTACCAAATGCCGCTACTTTCTGCCATACTTTTTTTTTTACGTGCACTACACTTTCCATCTTTAATCATTATGAAATACTTTATTTTACAAGTGCCATGGCATCAGAGGTTGACTCCTGCTTTGATTTCGATCTGAATGACAAATTAACCATAGCTGCTAATGTATATTAAACTATATCTTTTATATAGGTGGAGAGGTGGGCTAAGCAGTATATAGCTGCAACCGCCGAGGGAAAACCAGAAAAGAACCCTAAAGTGTTTGACCTCATTAGCTGGTTGAGACACAATATACCTGGGGAAGATTCTTCTGGAGCTGCTGGAGGCATAGTTCATGGCGACTTCCGAATTGATAACCTTGTGTTTCACCCCATGGAGGTTTGTTAAATAAACCTTGACAATTTTTATTTGGGTTTGTCATGAATTTAGACTCTGAATTTTACTGGGTTGTTTGAGGGGCAAAGCCCAAAGGGCCCCCGTTATGATTATTTTATAACTAGTGAAAGAATGTGCCTTCATCTTTTGTCATATGTGAGCATTGCTTCGTAGGTGACAGTCACTTTGAAATAAATGATTCATGTAAAATGTTTTGCAGGATCGTGTAATTGGTATTCTTGATTGGGAATTATCCACACTTGGAAACCAAATGTGTGATGTTGCATACAGCTGCTTGGTATGTTACCATGTGCTTTTCTTAGATAATTCCCAGCTTTGCACTTTAACTGTATACAGCTATATTATAATGTGTTCTACTTGTGGGTATTGCCTTGCAGCATTTATGACAAGTTCTCTAATTTGCAGCCTTACGTTGTCGATGCTACCATAAATAACTCAGATAGGCATGAAGGTTTTGAACAAGCCGGATTACCTGAAGGGATTCCTTCACAAGCTGATTACCTGGCAGAGTACTGCATTGCAGCTGTAAGATACCCTTTGGTAGTTTGTTTTATTTGGCATGAGTTAAAGGGGAAAACCTGTTATTGCGCAATATAATGATACGTGTTCAACACACTGAAAGTTGATGTTGATATCTGTTTTGTCTTAATATATTTCCTTGTCATTTAGTAGAATCTTTATTATGAAGTATTATTTTTCTTAGAGTAGGGAAACTGGTAATAAAGTGTGTATGGTGCTTTTTTGAAACACAGATGAATGGGTTCTCGAAACCTCGCTTGCAAAATTATCAGAACATGAGTTCCTAAACTTGTTAGACTAGTTTTTATCTAATTGCGCTCTTATAAATATAGGGAAAACCCTGGCCTGCTGCGGAGTGGAAATTTTACATTGCTCTTTCTCTTTTCCGTCTGGTTTCAATTTGCACGGGGATTCATAACAGATGGATAATGGTATCTATCACTTAATGGCATATTGTTGCTTTGCAACAGATTTGCAATTTTTGTAACTTATAAAAGAATATCAAGGCATTAAATTTCTTTGGAATATGTTGTAGGGCAATGCGTCTGGAGGTGAGCGTGCTCAATGGGCAGGGAAAATGGCTCATGTTTTGGTAGATGCTGCACGAGCAGTTGTTGCGAAGGAATCTGTGCTTCCTGGGCGTCCTCCTCTATGTAGGTTCATACTTCATTGTTTGCAGTTCCTGTGCATTTGGCATGTCCATATTTAGAATGTAGCTAAAATGTTAATTTTGAGTGATTCCCGTTAGTAATACATATCCTACACTAAATGTTAATAACCAAAATAATTGGGCAAAACAACCAAGTCATTGTGTGATCTTAAGATCAACTGATGTTGCGATCAGACATTTGACTCAAAGGCCTTCTCGGTGGTTCAGCAGTTGCATTTAGTCCAATGGCTTATCTTACCAGCTTCCTATGGTTGCTCAAAGTATTACTTAATGTAAAAAGGAAGAAAAAAAATAATCTTATAGGATCGCTTTTCTAATCTTTTGCACACAAATGCAACATTATATTTGATTATTTCGAGTAATAGCCTCCTTACAGTTGAATGTGTAGATTCCAACCTTTACCATTTTTCATGCAGTTCAGTTAGCTCATGATCAACCAGAAAAATTCAAAATGGGTGGCGAAAACGTTTCCGATGGAACTGGAAGATTCATTCCCAATAAAAAAGTCAAGGACTTGGGAAGTAGAGTTCTAAAGTTCATGGAGGCCCACATATACCCTGTGGAAAAGGAGTTCTTCAAACTTGCTTTCTCTGATTCACGATGGACCGTGCACCCATATGAGGAGAAGTTACAAGAAATGGCAAAAAGAGAAGGCCTGTGGAATTTGTTCATACCTGTATGTGTAGTTTCTGCTTGTATGTGAATCTATTTGTGAAAGTTTGATTCCTAGGTTTCTGAATGTTGCTGGTGCTTCAAATTTTACTCTTTAATTTGTATGCAGTTCGACAGTGCTGCGCGAGCAAGGAAAATACTATTTGAAGGAAAAGAACAAGTTTCATCCGACAACTTACTGGGCCCTGGTCTCTCAAACCTTGAATATGGATATTTATGTGAAATTATGGGACGCTCTGTTATCGCTCCTCAAATGTTCAACTGTGCTGCTCCTGATACCGGAAATATGGAGGTATGTGCTTGCAAAAAAGGGGATATATCATTGCTTACTTATTGCTCTTAGCTGTTAGCAAAAAATGGTGTCCAACTGCGGATGGTAGATATACTATATGTTCCAGCTCAGATGCTTATGAATTCTCATTCTTATGAAAGGTATTATTGCGCTATGGAAATAAAGAACAATTAGAAGAATGGCTTATTCCCTTACTTGAGTGTAAAATAAGGTCGGGATTCGCTATGACAGAACCACAAGTGGCTTCTTCTGATGCAACCAATATAGAGTGCTCTATCAAAAGGTAGGCTCACATCGCGCAACTCTTAGATCATGTGATACTTGTAATTGTGGTTGCAAAAGTTTCCATTGAGCTGTAAACTAACTTTGTTGGACAAGAGTACAAGACAGCAATCCCATTTCATGTTGTGATTCTAACTGTGATTTCGGGATTTGTATGTTACTTCTTGCAGAGAAGGTGACACTTATATCATCAACGGTACTAAATGGTGGACCAGTGGTGCTATGGATCCTAGGTGCAGACTTCTCATCGTCATGGTTTGTTCTTGTTTACCTTGTGCCAGTCTCTTCTTTCCTTTAGTGGTTAATTGGTATAAAATAGGTCATCTCTCCAATTTGTGGATCTAAGTTTGTCAAAACAACATTCTACGGCCAATACAGGGCAAAACAGATTTCAACGCACCCAAACACAAGCAACAATCCATGATCCTAGTAGATATAAAAACACCAGGTGTTCATGTAAAGAGGCCGCTGATGGTGTTTGGGTTTGATGATGCGCCGCATGGACATGCTGAGGTAATATTTGATAAAGTTCGCGTACCAGCCAAAAACATTCTTTTGGGAGAAGGCCGGGGTTTTGAGATTGCACAGGTACTATTTTGTTGATGCCTATTGCCTTAGGTTGCTTATTATTGTTAAGTATTGAAGCACTTTAGTATCTTAACCTTTCCATACTCAGTGTGCTTCTTTGTATCATAGTCACTTAACGCTAAGCATTCTCATAGCAATACTAGTACAGATACAGATTTTTCAAATATGTTTTGTGTCTACCAAAACTCATTCTACGAATCGTCCTAGAGGGAAACCCTTCTTATACTTAAAAACATTTTGGGTACTCCCTCTTTAGAAATGTGTCGATTCAGTTGAGCTGTGCTCAAGAATCTTGCACATATTTTGGAGTATTGATGTAAATGAATTGTGATTCCTTAAAAACCTGTTTGAGCTACGTGATGATTTTATGATATGGAATTTCATCACTGGAAATTGCTTTACATTCTTACAGGGAAGATTAGGACCTGGAAGGTTGCACCACTGCATGAGATTGATTGGCGCCGCGGAGCGTGGTATGCAGCTCATGGTTCAAAGAGCTATGCAGAGAAAAACATTTGGAAAGCTAATTGCTCAGCATGGTTCGTTCCAATCAGATCTTGCCAAGGTAATTACACTTGTACCATTTTCTTCTTTTCCGTTCAATACTCTACTTCAAGCTAGCCTCTGTGACAGTGGTTAACTCTAGTTTCATCCACATTCCTTAACGATTTAGATGTCAATGAAATTTTCTATTGTAGAATGATCGCATTATGGCTGAGAAATCCTACTGTTGTGCAGTGTCGCATAGAGCTGGAGAGAACCAGGCTATTGGTTCTTGAAGCGGCTGATCAGCTTGACCGTCTAGGAAACAAGGAAGCTCGCGGCGCCTTAGCAATGGCCAAGGTTTGTTAGCAATACTGCTCCTGATCTTCCAAAACACATTAACAAATCCTCCAAACTTTCCCTATTTATTTTCCTCAGGTTGCTGCTCCAAACATGGCTTTACACGTCCTCGATACGGCAATCCAAGTGCACGGTGCTGCCGGAGTCTCTACTGATTTTGTGCTGTCACATCTCTGGGCTACTGCCAGAACATTGCGAATAGCTGATGGTCCAGATGAAGTTCACTTGGGCACCATTGCCAAGCTAGAGCTGCAGCAAGCAAAGCTCTAGAAGCTGCTTCCCAACATCTCAGCTCAAGACATCCTTGTATGCAACAAAGCCTGCGACACTAATAACCGCTTCCACAAATTTAAAGACATCAAAAGCTCCACTAGCAACAAAAAGCTCCACACTTGTCCGGTCAACGTCCCAAATAGTCAAACCTGTCTTTTTACCTATTTTAGCCTATCCTACTCGATGGGTCAAGCAGTATGGTGTGTGGCCCATCTTGTACCTCGGACTCGGAGATTCCCCAACGCCAATTTCCTCAACCGTTATAACTGCCATCCAAGCTTCCCCAATTCCAGCTACAACCTAGCAACACCAGAAGCTCTGAATTTACCACCATTTCAGATCATAGCTAGGGGCTTGTGAGGATGTGAGCAAGCAATCATGGGAGAACAACATATGACAAAGATGAAGTCAGCCATCAAGGCCATCATCATGTTGCTGGCAATGGTGGCGGTCAGCAGGGCGGAATCCGCCCAACCTAGATCCAGCATCCATGGTGCTTCATCTGGCTCCATCATCCACAAGGCAATCCAGGCCATATGCGAGCCAATGAAGTACAGAGAAACTTGCCGAGAATCCCTCTCCTTGGCCACCACTACTGACCGGAGGGAGCTCATCAGGATCGTATTCGAAGCCGGGAAAAGACACCTTGCTGCAGCTTTGCACACTTCAACAACATTACAGAAAGTGGAGAAGGATGTTCAGACTGAGAAGGCCTTGAAAGTCTGCAACCAGATGTTGGACATGGCCATTTACGATTTTCAGAAGTCGTTTGATAAAATGGGCCAGTTTGAGCTCTTCAGGGTCGATGAGTACCTCGACGATATTCAAACATGGCTCAGCGGCGCTGTCACGTATCGCGTCACCTGCCTTGACGCGTTTGGAAACTCCACAAGCTCCGCCAAGAGAACCATGGAGAAGACTCTGAAAGCAGCTGCAGAGATCAACACCAATGCTCTATCCATGGTCAACAAAATCAACACCTTGGTCAAGTCCTTATCCCCTTCTGACAAGACCAGCCGGCCTCGGCCACGGTTTAAAAAAACCACAGCCTTTCCTTCCTGGGTCGATCCCGGGAGGAGAAAACTGCTCGCCAATTATCCGACCAACTCGACCCAGAACGTGGCAACAGGCTCAGGCTCAGGCTCGGTTAACGCGGACTTGGATGTGGCAAAGGATGGGTCAGGAAATTTTACGACATTGACAGAAGCTCTAGCTGCTGTTCCTGACCGACCTGACAACAAAACATTTGTGATTCACATCAAAGAAGGTGTCTATGAAGAGAAGGTCGTCATTCCTTGGAACCTGACTCATATCACCTTGGTCGGAGATGGCCCCGAAAAGACCATTTTCACCGGCAAGCTCAACTTCGTCGACGGGACCTTAACTGTCGACACTGCCCCATTCTGTAAGTAGTTTTTACAGTTAGGTTAACTTCATACCTCCAAACCATCCAAATTCTTGCTTTAAAAAAGGGTGTTGAATGTTCTGATCTGCAGCTGCGCTTGGGAGCAATTTCATGGCGATAGGGTTGGGATTCGAGAACACGGCAGGAGCAGTGAAGGAGCAAGCTGTGGCGCTCCATGTCGGCGGAGACATGTCCATCTTCTACAACTGCAAAATTCAAGGCTACCAGGACAGCCTCTACGCCCACGCTCACCGCCAATTCTACCGCAACTGCACCATCTCAGGCACCATCGACTTCATCTTCGGCAACGCAGCAGCCGTGTTGCAAAACTGCCTCCTCCTAATCCGCAAACCCTTAACAGGTCAGCAGAACATGATCACAGCTCATGGAAGAACCGAGACAGGAGCTAACACTGGCTTAGTGATTCAAAACTGCACCATCTCCGGCGAGGCTGATTACATTCCGGTGAAGGATGCGAGCAAGACGTATCTGGGTCGGCCGTGGAAGGCGTATGCGAGGACGCTGATCATGGACTCGCAGATCGATGATGTGATTGATAAGACTGGGTGGGCGACTTGGCCTGGCGCGGATTACGATAAGACATGTTGGTTTGCTGAGTTTAGGAACAACGGCCCTGGTGCGGCGGATAGTGGAAGAGCGAGCTGGCCAGGGATTAAGAAGGTGGATGCGACCCAGGTGGCTGAATTCTTGCCGGAGAATTTCATCCATGCTGACCACTGGATCGACCCCAGCGGCATTCCATTTGATCTGGGGAACAAACCTACGTAGACACCGCATGCACGTACGGGGACGTGTACACGTGTCTTATGTTTATCAACCCGTTTTGTGTGTTGTAGTGTCCTTTTGTTTAATAGGTTTTTAAATTGTTTATTTTGTTTCATTTTCTTTGAAATATTTAAGTAAGATATTCATTTAAATATTTAAAGGCCCATTACACCAAGCCCATGAACACCCAGCCCACTACCAGTAGCCCAATAACGCAAGGCCCACTACCAGTAGCCCAATTACGCAAGGCCCAATAAGGTGAAATCACCTTCGAGCGTCGGAGCGGGAAAAGGCCGATCCGGGAAAGCTTTGAATCTTCTCTCTATTTTCAATGCATTAATTCTTCATCGCTGAGCATTTCAATCTGATTCATCGTCGAATTCTGAAACTTGTTTTTCAATTGCTGGAGTGGCTGGAATTTGCGATTCTGCTAACGGTATGAATCGGAGACTTTAGGGTTTTAAATTCGGTTCATGTTTTGGGAAATTGGGGTCAAACCCTAATTGGTTTTAATTGAAATCTATCATAGCATATCTAGCAAGTTATAGGATCTTCAACTGTAAACGGTAATGAAGATTCAATTTACAGCCTTGCTCCAGATTATGTTTCGGGAACGAAACCCAAAACGACAATGGACAACAAACGAAACGATTTGTGTGTACGACAGAGAAAAGCGGTGTGTGAGGCCACGTGCCAGGCGGCTAGCGCTGGAAGCCGGCTGGTCGCAAGGACGCTAATCGTCCTTATTCCTGCTACACCTCTGTCCACGCTTTACGCATTGAGCTAGCTGTGAGGCACTCTCTGTTTTGTCGTTTTCTCCAGTTTCATGTATCCATTGAGTAGACGTCTGTGAGAGATTATTGCGAGCTCATTTCCACCATTTTTGACCTGAAGAAGATATTTGGGGATGGTGGGGTTGAGTGTGGTGCTGGAGAGTCAGAAAAATGGCTTGTTTATGAACAGGAGGAGATGGGCAACAGCATCGTCTCTTCCTCAGATTGTTGTTAACCAGACCGTTTCATTTTCTTCTCCTTCATCATCCTCTTCTTCTTCTGGTTTTGTTGCTGGAGCTGAGACGAGGGCGTTTCTGCATCAGTGTTTTCTCTGTAAACGCAGGCTGTTGGAAAACGAAGATATCTACATGTACATGTGAGTGTTGGCCTTCTTCCAGCATTGATTTGTTTCTTTTCTCTTCTGGGGTTTGAGTTTTAGGTGGCAAGATTGGATTTTTATCATTGATTGCATGTTACCTGGGAGGATTGAAGAGATTGGATGGTGGGTATGACTGAAAAGTGGGCTTATTTTTCTGTGTTGTTGTAGGGGGGAGATGGCTTTTTGCAGTGAAGATTGCAGATTTGAGCACATAAAATTGGAGTCAGAAGATGGTGGACAAGAAGCCGAAGAAACTGGTGAAAGATCAAGTCAGAACAGCTGCAGTTCACCAGGCAATGTGAAGAAAACTCTCATCTAGTTGTTCAGGTCGGATCTAATGGCGGGATTGCATGTTGATTTTGGGTAACAAACATGTCATAGGTTTCATCTTTTTGTGAACTGGGTGTGTTTTAGTGGATTTGTGACCCATTTTGTAATCTCTTGTTTTGGGGTTTCTTTCTTTCTGGGTTTATGTCACCATGGGGTTTGTGTTGTTGGCTCACTGTGCTTACTCCTGATAGGGAGTGAAAGGTTGAAGCTGACATGTGGCATATGGAAGATGTGTTTTTTGGCTTGGTCTTCTTCTTTAGGTGCTGTTTTCCATGATGAGATAGGGATAATGTAAGACAAGTTAGACAAGACACCAGGCAGTACTGTTGTTGTTACCCCTTCATCATCGGATGAGGTTGCATTACATTCAATGAATGGGTGCGCTAGCTTTTATGCACTATTACTGAGATAAGAGCAGCCTGGTAGAACTAGAATTGAGATCAAAGCTGTTGGAAATAAAGGGATTTTTTGTTACCGTTTAAAATTTTAACAAGAAGGTATCCAGTATGAATGGATGTTTGTATGTAAATGATTTCAAGTTAAAATTCTAATAAAATGAATAAGGATCATTTGTATTTGTTTCTGGTCTCCAAACAAGGAAACAGGCGCTCCAGACTTTGACTCTTCCTTCTTGTGGATGATTAAGAAAAGAAGTTATAAATCCTTGTGTTAGCATCTATTCATAACTTCACACGTGTAAGTTATGCTACGAATACAAAACTTAAACAACAATTTCTTAGAACATGATAGCAACATATTCTACCACGTTTTTTTCTATTATCCACACAATAATACTTAGATATAATCTTCAGGTATCCATTTGATTAACAACTTCTTGTCGTACATGATCATCATATAATCTAGATGCTAATCTTTATTGATAATTAATATTTCTTGTTAATTATCAAGATTAGTAACATTTTAAAATATTTCTTAACTCGTTTATTGAGTTCCACAATTATAAATGCTCAAAAATTATCTATAAGTAGGAAAATATTGAAGAATCAAAACTAAGAAAACAATCACCATGGACTTCTAGATCACATGACTAACAGGAAACTCACAACTGTCCACACAACATACAAGTTAGTGATTGGTTACAGAAGATCATAGTTACAGAGGTTGTTTAGGATTGCACTGATAAGTTCTAGCAGACTGCAACGAAATGATCTTCTCACCCAGATTTGAATAGGAGCACTGCTTTGTGATCCAGGTAAAAATAAACGAAATGGTTTGTTTCGTGAGTGACATAGGAGCCTGCAAAAGTACGACCAAAACGATTAAGCTTGTGAAAATGGAAGTCTAACAATTTTATACAAGAAATTTCAGGCAGCTGAATTTATATTGAACTGTAAGAACCTTGAAGGGAGCCACCAGTTCAAACCATTCATAAGCTCAATAAAACAAACTTGACACCAACAAGATCAATATGCAGGACACACTTTGCTTCTACACATCATTGGGAGAGAAAAGTAATGGCTCTATAAATTAAGATATGATGTTTTCCATTCGCCGTTGAAGAGTGCAAAACAGCCAATTAACTGAAGAGGTAATCCCCCTCATCTTCTATCATATTTCCAGTGGCTAAATCTTTAAATGCAACCAACCATCAAATATTTAATAGGAAGTTGAGATACTATCATCTGGCCAAGTTATATGAGTCTTTAAACCTATACTCTACAAATCAGTAAGTTTGCAAGCCGGACAACAACCTTTGAACAGAGAAAAAACGAAACTGTAGAAAATTGTTAAATGGTGCACCATCAATGATAAAAGTTTCCTCCCATCCATTACAAGGTGAGGAACTGTGTGTACTACACACAAATACTCTTCATCAGTCAAAGTTCAAAATGGCCAATTAAGTATTCAAAGACCTATCAATCTACACATCAAATAAACCGCAACCATATTAATTCCTAATATCAGAATCGGGATCTTTTTGTACCATCAAGATGACTTCTCAAGAAATTTGACTACACAACAGTAAACAGAAGAATTAGCATGGCTCCTGAGAGCCGTCAGTTTTTCCACTTCCTAACTACTAATCCAAGTTGATCAGCATAGCAAGAACCGCTGATACACCAATCACACTCATAGCATCAAAGTTCCACCAACTCAATTGAAATTTTTTTAATCAGCAAGCTTCAACCCAACACTCCATTCACTGCATTGCACTTATATAATTACTTTACAGCAATTGCTTATGCCTAGGCTGGTATCATATGCATATGTAAGAACCTATGCCAAATATTGAGAGAAAATGAAGCATGAACAAACCGAAATTGCGGCCAACAATGCAATGCCAGGTAGGGCCGTGCTTGGTGTCAAACTCCTTTTTGATAAACTCAGCCACATCCTTCTCCACGCTATGCTTCTCAAATGCCTGCATAAAATCAAAGCACAACAAAATTTGTCAGCGAATTAAAATCGAGCATCAGTTTGCAATCGGGAAGAAGCTTGTAGTTTGCTACTTACAGCAACAGCAATATCAATAGCCTCCTTCTGCATATCATCCAGCATATCAGCACTCTTAATCACCACTTTCTTCTTCCCCGCGGAAGAGGAATCGGACGACGTCGATTTCCTCTCCTCTTTCGACGGCCTCACTGCAGGCGCCATCGCTACCTTCCGCTTCTGCTCCGCACTCAACTTCTCCATCCTAAGTCCAATCGCTATTTCGTCGAAGCAGGGAAAGCGGCTTTCCTTCTCTCACTCTCTCTCCCTTCGCCGTTATCCACCAAACGCTGCAACTGCTGCTGCCGCGGCTAGGGTTTCGGTTTTGGCTCGATTCGAAATCGGACTGAGAGAAAGCTGAGAGAGTGAAATTGGTCTACACAGGTGAACGATTTGGCGTGACGTTGGGTGCTGTCACATCCATCGATTAGTCGATTCGCGGAACGCGATGACATTATTTATGACGTGTGCTCAGTGGTCTATGGCTAGTACTCTGTCACTGCCTGCAAGCTGCAACAATGTCTTTTGTCATGTAAAACGCTGCGTTTTTCTTCTAGATTTCAGGCCCGATACAATTGGGCTCCTTATTCAGGCCCGTTTTAAAAAACGAATTGGTCTTGCATAAAAGCCCAACTTCTATGCTAGACGTTAACGAGCTAATTAATTATGCAAGTCTTTCGTCACGTAAAACGCTGCGTTTAACAATTAGATTTCAGGCTATTATTAGAACATTATTTTTATTTTAATATGAGTGGAAAATTTAAAATCGAAGCATGAGAAACAAAACGGATAAAAGTTGGTAAGAAAAGTCAAACATGGGATGTGAAGTTGAAATTGGAGCATGAGGTTCTGGTCGATCTCATGGAAACGCTGAACCCGAGCCTAGAGGCGGCTAGGTCAAACTGTAGCAGATATTGGT
The DNA here is from genome assembly GCA_963678935.1 of Umbilicus rupestris. NCBI lineage: Eukaryota > Viridiplantae > Streptophyta > Magnoliopsida > Saxifragales > Crassulaceae > Umbilicus > Umbilicus rupestris. The sequence goes on along the minus strand of OY787611.1, from coordinate 15,187,710 downwards.
CAAGCTGGTACGCGCCCAGCACGATGGACGTCCTCGGCCTCACCCCCCCATCCACAAATCCCAAACACATCACATCGCTTCTCACACGCACCATCGAGTTCGCGCCATAGATAAACCACTTCACGCCGCCGCTGTGCAGGATGAGATCGATCTGGGGCACAGCAGGGCCCAGGTAGGTATCCTTGAAGCTTTTAGTGGCGTAGCAGAGGCCGAAAGGCGAGACAGGGGCGACTGGTGAGACTGGAGCTGCCGCCTTACGATATGTTTGAATTAGGGCATTGTAGATGGAGGTTTCCATGACTGTGTATGGCTCGACAGTGCTGAGCTTCGTGCCGCCTGTTCCGCCGGCATCAATGGCGAGGAGAGTCGCGTTGAGGTTGACTGGTGTTTTGTTGATTTGAATGGAAGTTACGCCGATGAAGTAGTCGGTGGATTTATCCCCTTCGGTGTAAGTTCCGGCAGTGCTGACAGGGTTTAGTATCAGTGGAGTGTAGGTCAAGTAACGGGACATGTCCATGTTACCAGGAAGAAAACGGTAAGGACTGTCCCCGAAAATGGCGAAGCCTTTCGAGCCTAAGCAAACAGCAAACTTTCTATGGAGGCTGAAAGCAGAGGCGAATAAGGAAGGTAACCCTAGTTGACCTCTTCCAAGCCCAGCAATGCCCTTGGAGCCTCTGGCGAGTTTTTCCAGCAAAGAAGTCGGAGCACAAGTGAATATAAGTTCCGGCACGGAGGCGACGGGGCCAAAACTGGCCCCGTCGGTCGAGTGCACCGAGACTCTGTCCTGTGCAACCTCGCCGATGGTCGAGGTAGTGATGAATTCATTATAAGGAAACAGAGAGCAAGTGTTGTTGTTGCACCCTGGCTTGGGTGCACCGAAGCAAGTGCCGCAGCCGGTGGATCGGGCAAGAGCGCACGCGGCCTTGCGGCAGCGGGCAGGTTTGTAGGACGATGAGACGTAGCCTGAGTCGCAGTCGACCCAGAGAAACTGGCCGCCCAGGTCGAGAACTAGCTGGACGTCGACCAGAGGCGTCCTTTGCTTGATATGGGTGACGTACTGAGAGCTTGTCGGGTCCTTCGCTAGAGGGAGGATTACGGCTTTGGGTCGGGTCGAAGCTCGGGTCGGGTCTATCACGAGTAAGCTTGCGAGAAGAAACAAGGTCAGCAGAGTAGAGGAAAAAGCCATTCTGGGTAGGTGAGTGAGATGAGCAAAGATACTGATGGTCTCCTCTTATACCAGCCGAGAGAAACGGCGTCGTTGACGTTTAGTAACAAGGCCTTATCTTCTTCGTTTGAAATTATGGGAATTTGAAGCACGTGTTTGTATTTGGATTTAGATGGAGTGGTGCAGAACATTGAACTGAAACACCATTGTTGGATATTGCCTGGATCTTTGTGTATCAAAATAATTGTTGCATGGGTTTGGTGGAAACGGACAAATGCGACATAGGATGGTCCACTGGCCATCGGGCAGCTAAAGAAGGATTGAGCTAGCTGTTTCTTTAGAGGCAGCCCTATTATAGAGAGCTGTCTCTGGACTCTGGTGGCTGTCAAGATTGACAAGTTTGGACGTGCAAGTGGCAGCGTATAAAACAATATCTTCATTAAAAACAATAGACTCGTTGTTCGCATCTTGTCGAGTGTCTCCTGCATCATGTCAAGTATTTTTGTTAACTTCAAGCGTAGCAATGGCCTCCATTACAGACATGTTTGGGATGTGTTAGAGATTATGGCATATCTTGGCAAAGTAATTATAAAGTTGTTGCAGCCAAATTGATAAGGAACTGTTCAAACAATCGCTGAGACAGATCCGGTGCTTCTTTCGGTGAAAAGTTTTGAGCTTCAGGACGTAGCTACATTTGAAAAAAGAACGGATTGAAGGTACTGTGAATCATTTTGCAAGAGAACTGGCGGTCAGGTTAGTAAGACTGTTAGAGAGCCATTGTTTTGAAGTTCTTCAGCAGCAGTTTTGCAAGAGAATCATTGTTTTGAACTTAAAGTGTGCCCTAGCCACCAAACCCTAGAAGGCCAATCCTGGATCATTACAAGCCCAACGACTTCATCTAACATCATTCAGCCCAATAGATAAATTTCAAAGCCCAGTTTAGACTGGTTCGACCTGAAACACAAAAAACTAATCGAACGCAGACAAATAAAATTTACTAATAAATAATTGATTTATGTCACGGAATAAAATCTAATGAATGCCAAATTATTTCAGTAAACATTTAATGTAACATTTTTGTCTTGTTACATTTTTGGCACTGTCGACTGCACGTGACATTCTGGTGTCGTACGTGTCAAGTTTCCGAAAACCGGGTCGAAAAATTGAGAGCAATTATGAGGCGTGTAGGACATTCAAAGTCTCCTCTCACGCTCGTTCTCTGACGGGCCCCACTTCACCTCGTCCCCTAAAAGATTCCCTATCAAAACGCTGCGTTTTCACAGTCATTCAAATTTCATAAAACTCTTACTAATTTTTTTACATTTAAATAAATATTTCAATCTAACATTTTATTTATTATTATATCATATTAAAATATAAAAATTAATCAATTTGTGAAATGGGAGCGCCCATGTGAGCTGCTGCAACAGTCAATCTCTTAAATTCTTAAATTCAATTATTTAAATTAAATAAATATCCTCGTACGATGAGCTTTGAAGTTTGAATGTTGGAATTTTGCTTCTTCATCCATTTTTTTTATAATGAGCTTAAATAAAAATAAAATCAATTATAATGTGATCCATCTTAGCATTAAATTGTATAGTTTTATATGGAATCAAAATTGTAAAATATAATATTTTATTAACTATTTGTCATTGGTTTTACACAAACCTATGTTTAGTAGGTAATAATTGTTGACTTCTCCTAGCAACCCACCTATGAAATAAATATTCTCTTCCCCGAATTTCTTACAAAATCAACTATTTAATTCTGTGTTTTTGCTCCTCGGTATTTGATGTTTGTACCTATTACCCAATTATTAAATGACTAGTAATTACATAAAAACAATTTAAATTAAATAATTATTTTATTATGTATTAAATTATTGATACTAGTTAATGCATGCATGAGTCAGAGACGCATTACTTTTAGACCCTTTCTCGTATTAGTCAACATTTTGATGTTAATAAAATCGGATCCTTAACAGCTAAGCCAAAAACCGTTAAAAAGTAAATTAAATAGTTTTATATATGTGGTTAATGAAGTTAAAATTAGGCAGGTTTTGTTCGATATATTTGATTTGATTGTTCTGGATCGAACTCTTAAAGTTTATATTTTAATTTATATTATATGAGATAAAAGAGGAATATAAATTGAGTGACTGAAGGCTCCCATGATTCATATGGCCATGCATGATGAAAATAGGGCTACAATATATATGTATGGTTTAATGGTAAAAAGAACGTCAAATATTTTAGTGACTATAGTTCAATCCTGATGGATTCAAAGCAAGAGCTCTGATAGAGATTGAGATAGGATAGGAAATAATATGCTTATATATATAAGCATATTGACAACATAGAGTGCTCAAAGTTCTACTCCAATATCTCACCACCAAACCCTAGCTACTTCAAATACCTTACCTCCAAGTGATCTCAATTCTTTATTATTAGCAAATCTTACTAATAGGTTCGTTGTGGTTTCATTTGAACAAACTCGATCGAATCAGAAATAACCTTAAAAATATATTAGAACTGAATCGAACTGAATCGTAATCGGGTGCCGTATTTAAAATAAAAAGTGAGCAAGTTAAAAGATATGGTGATTAAAAATACAGACCTTTCATATATCTTACACATGAAGAATTTAGTATAAATTATGTAACATTATGAATTTATATTGTAAAATATTTACCTCGCTTTTATTTAAAAATGTATCATGCTTATTGATCACTACAACACCACATGATATCAAAGCAACAATCATGTAATTTAAGAAACATGGAGTGGAATGCAAGGTATCCATATGTCATAAAGCCTAAGTTACGTGCAAAAGAGCTTATTTAGGCCACAAGACCCCATCATTATGATCCCCTTTTCGCCATTATATACTAACTTATACACTAAAAATAATCGTCTTCATGATTCAAATATCGATTTCATTCGAATTTAACTGATCATTCGTACATAATAAATCTCATGCAATCAGATTCTGATCGAGACATGTTAATTGATGACCGAGAATTATATTAGAATTTCGTACCCGGTCTCGACTTTTACACGACCCTCGAAGATTTCAACAAGAACTAGCTCTCCCAAGGTAAAACCTTGCTTTAAATGATGCATTCGTACATATATATGGGTGCTAGGGCCAGCTTATATTCGGTTAAAGTGGGACGCTTGGTCGATCTAGATCCATAATAGTAGTGAGCAAAGTGAAGAAGCTAGCTAGTCGGATCATGGATCGAGTTAAATGTGGACTAGTAGCACATAAAGAATTAAAGTTTTCAATGTCTTGCAAAAGCAAACACTTCTTTTGACTTTGAATATTTCCCCACTCTTTTTTAGGGTTTCAATATCTTTCCTCTCTCTCTCTCTACACTCTTTCATTCAACTACTATATAATGTGCCCATTGTTTATGTGCATTTTGCGGAAAGGTGCATGTTTTGGGTGATCAACTCCAATACGATCATGTCAAATGAGACCAAATCGATCAATATACTAAGAACAAAGCTTGTTGAGCCCTACCATGTTACAAGAACAGTTCAGTGCAGTTCAGTACAGTTCGACATTACTAACAGTGCTGATCGGTTCAATAATGATTAAAACGGATATAATATTTTGGTAAAGACATATTTAGCACTGTGACATTTGCATAGGATTTTTAAGGTCGTATGAATGCCATGTAACATGGACGAAACACTAGGGTTTTTGTGCTTAACTTTTGCTGGGTGACTTCAACTGTGCCCTAGCAGCAGTTCGGTCAACTTCAAAGACATTGACATGAAACACAAAGGATTGAATTATTACATGTGCATTCTGGATCGATATGATCTAGTTGGTCAGTGGGACTTCCTTTATTGATCAATATTCTCCCGCACAGTAAATCTGAACTGAATTTGAATTGAACGTTGGAATATTTTTAATAATTGAAAGATAAAAATTATTTTTGTCGTCAAGTTAAACGATTAATTCGTAGATTACATAAATTAATCATCATTATCATTCCCACGTTTTGAGGAAACCACCAGCGTAAAATGTTGCGACAATTTTCGATGGGAAGAACGACTTAAGAATTACTAGAGCAATCGTGAAATGTTCACAATTCCCACTCTCCATTCAGAATATACCATCGGTAAGTATGTCCGATCCCTAATTCATTTCCGCTGTAACGTTCATTATTTGTACTGAACATGAATATTGTTTCGACATGTAAATGCGAGCGAGTACGATAATGCGGATTTTTAAGATGATAATAATGTTGATCGAGCTAAAACAAGATCATCATTATTATAGGGTGTCCTTGCTTGCTAGTGTATTAGCCGGCAACGCATGTTAAACACGAGTGTACGACGCATCGAGCCCGATGGAGTCTCGATACGCGACGACCACCAGGTGGCGTCGGGGATCGATGAAATTCCAAAGGCGGGTTCGAAACCCTAAGAAGAGCGTTTTTCTTTCTTTCATATGCTTTTGCTAAAATTGTCATTATGAAGTTTATAACACTTTATAATTATGATGTTTAATTAACGCCGTCAAGCTTTGCGTCAGTCCTCTGTTTGGATGACGGGATTAGCTAGTACGGGGTTGGAATAAGAGACAAGCAGACAATCGTACTGGAGCCAAACAGAGGCCAACGTCGCATGTGAATGTTCGTTTCGCGTTTCGGGATCTGACAGTCAACGGCTCAGTTTTCACGTGCTTTGGTCAACATGGACCGACATGTTTTTAAGTTAAAAACGAAAGAGGTGGTGATTGGACACGGGGGTGGAATTTCAAGTGTATCCAAACGAGCCCGACAAGGTTTCGTGAGCCGTTAAACAATCACTCATCTTTTTGGCAAGGACAAAAACGACAGCGTTTCATGTAATCTGAAGCGGAAACGACGACGTTTTAAGTAAAAGGCAACTGGAGTGAAGAGAGTGGAAGTGTGAAACCCTAATCGGGTACAGTGGAGTTGTGAAGTGAGAAGGTGGTGGGGATTATTGAAAGAGATAAGTGTGGAGTAGAGAAGATATGAATGGGATATGCAGAAAGGAAGAAAACAAAGAGAAAGGAATCTATGAGAAACACATGAACATGGAAGCATCAATCTTAATAATAATTGACCTTGAGAGGCTGGCTGACAACAAGGGTTGGTGGTATTATAATTATCAGATGTCTGTAAAATGGGGTCTGATGAATTTTGATTAGACCGAACAGAGAATTCCAATAGGTGAACAGAGCAGAGCAGAGCACAACACAAGACAACAGAAAGAAAGAAACAGAGTGTTTTATTTTTTGTCAATAAAGTGTCAACGGCGTTAGATGATGTGATGAGCTGAAATGGGTTTGAGAGATGGAAGAAAGTAGTTAGGTTGTCTGTTTCATGAAACCCCAGATCTCAGTTTTTTCTTGTAGTGTCGTGTTTGGCATCTCTGTGTAGCAAAGCAAGGAAAACAGAGAGCTTGCTTGACTGTGTCTTGAATTTGAGGATAAATGATGAAAAAAATGTGAAAAGGGAGGAAGCCAATAATGGCGCAGTTTGTGAGTGTCCATGTCTCCTGCTGGTTAGATTAATCCACAGCTCCAATACTCACTCATCAACACCTAACACACTTAAATGCTTGTGGGGTCCTCCAGTTGCATGTAGCTGTGGTCCCCACCACTACCACCATTGAAGCAGCTTGTCAGACACAACTTTATGAGTACTCTTGTTCATTCATTGTTCTTGTCACTCCATTGAATCAATCACCAAAAGCTCTGAATCTCAATACTTCTAGTTACAGATATGCTGCAATGAAACAGAGGAGGGAGGGAGAGGAGACGTTTGTTTTATAATAATTATTCTATATAAGATTCATTTAAAACCCTGAATTGGATTCTGGGTTGCTGAAAAAAAAAAGGAAGAGGATGAGGAAGATTAATCCCTGGAGAAAAAAAACAACATGGGACGAGTTTTTGAAACAGAACAGACTTATAATTTTACATAACATTGCAGCTGGATGTGTTCTCGTCCGAGAATGCGTGGTCGTAGTGGCCTCCTCCGGCCGAGGAGGATTGGGGCGGAGGGTATGGATAGGGGTAAGGGTACTGAGGATAGGACGGGTAGGGCGCCGGGGCCGGCATGTAATTCACCGCAGGTGGCGGCCTCGCGTAGATCATGGGCTGGAACCTTTCGTTCCCCATGGCGCGCTGTTGGTTCATCATAGCCGCGGCTAGTTGTTGTTGTTGCTGGTAAGGGTTGCCCGGTTGCATCATTTCAGGGCCGGGCCCGCCGCCGCCTTGGAAGTAGGCGCCGTTGCCTGATGGCGGTGCGGGCAGGCCCTGAACGGCTTGGAAGTTGGACATTTGGTGGTTGATTGGCATCCCGCCGTGGGTCGGGGGCTGGGGCTGCCCACCGCCGCCTCCTCCGCCCATTTGGTGTTGCATGGCGCGCGCAGCCGCCATGTTGTTCATGGCTTGTTGGATTCCTCCGTCGTTCATCATTCCTCCTCCCATGCCCGGACCACCACCTTTTTTGGTGCCGTTAGGTCCGCCTCCCATCCCTCCTCCAATGTTACCACCCATTTTGTTATTTCCACCTCCTCCTCCTCCACCACCGCCGCCGCCTCCTCCCATTTGGTGGCCATTTTTACCATCTCCTTTCCCACCACCACCTTGATTTGGGTGACCGCCACCGCCACCACCTTTCTTCCCTCCCTGTTGCTGATTCACCTGAATTGGCATCGGACCGCCGCCTTTCTTCCCACCGCCATTAAAATTCACTCCCGGAGGACCACCTTTGGCCATCGCCGGATGACCTCCGTTGTTCATCATCATCATCATCGGACCGCCTTTGGGTCCATTCCCGACGCCCCCTGCAGGCTTCATCTTATTCATAGCATGCCGATGCGCATCCTCCATCTCATCATCCGACATATCTTCGTCATCAAACTCATCATCCGACAAATCCTCGTCATCAAACTCATCATCCTCATCGCTAAACTCATCGTCCTCCGCGAACTTCACAGCCTTCTGATTCTGCAATGGATTGGGTCCTCCATGCCCCTTCATCGGCATATTGAATTGCGGCAATTTCATTTCCTGCAACCCCTTCATCTGCTGCTGCAGCAGCTGCATCTGCTGCGGCGTCGGTTGTCCAAGCCCTCCTCCTCCACCACCGCCGCCGCCGCCACCTTTCGGTAGCTGAAGCTGTGGCTGGCCGCCTTTCTGATTCTTATTTCCGCCTTTTCCATTGTCGAGCTGTAAGTTCTTGAACTGGGCCAAGTTGATCTGCTGCGGCTGGTTGTTGGCCGGCTTTGCTGGGCCCCAGAGCTCCGCATGCTTACCGGACTTGGCTAGCTTCTTGATGAGCGTCGCCGGGTCGACATTCCCAGAAACAGTGACTCTCCCGAGCTCTGAATCTATATGGGTTTTGTACACCCCTGTTTGACCAGAAATTCAAACCAGTTCAAAAAACAGAGCATAGAAAAGAAATTCAACGCAGGAAGTTCAGTCTGAAAAAGACCACTGACCGTCAATCTTCTGCAAGATTTTCTTCACTTTATGCTTACATCCATCGCAGTGTATATTCACTTTGAGAGCACAGGTCTGCAATCATCCAAGAACAAACCCAGAAAACAGAGCACAGTAAAAAGCCAGAGCCAGAATGTTACTGATTTAATAATTCCATTCACGCCAGTCTCTCAGGTTGCCGGAACTCAAGGAAAGGAATATAATTGTATCCTTAAAGAACTCCATGATTTCAAATAAAGCAGACAACTTTAACTCACAATCCGCTTCCATGTCTACAGGCAAACACACTAAAGCTAACAGTAAAGAGTAGAAGAGCATTGACAGCAAGTAATCTGGACAGCGAATTACCTGGATCTTAAGGAACTCCTCTTTACTCATATCTAACCGAAATTCACAAATCGGGGTTCAGATCTGGACCAGAGACAGGATATGAGGGTGTTAAGAATTCAAAGGAGAAAACAGAGCAATGAGAGAAGGAAACGAGCTGTCCGAGTAAAAGATTCAGACGCGTTTTTTGCCAGGCATTAACGCCAAGAAACGTCCTTGTTTACCTCTCTGGTTCATCAGTTTCAGGGTTTGATAGAGAGAGAAGGAGATGCAGAGAGTGCGGTGAAGAGTGAATGAGCATGAGAGAGAAACAGAGCACAGCTCAGAGATGAGGAGAAGAAGAAGAAGAAGAAGAATGGTTGCTGGGCCTCTCAATTGGGCTTTATTTATTAGCTTTTAAATCCCCTAGTCAAGCCGACAAAGCCGAGCCCCACATAAAGCCGAACTTTCTGCCTCTAAAACTGGCTCGCAGTTCGGCTTAACCCGACCCGACTCGGCTCGGGTTACCACATGGCTGCTGTAATAAATGGCGACAGTAAAGAAGTACAGAAATGCTTGAATACTCTCAGATATTTTCTTCACTCCATAAAACAAGGTCAGTACATAATCTTTTCATAAATTACAATCTAGTCTTCAAAGTTCCTCACAACGCAAATTATCACCCCATACTTTTCTCCTATTACAACTAAGTCCCCATTTAAGCATATCTTTTTTAACAAACCTTTTCATAAATTACAATCTAGTCATCGAAGTTCTTCACAACGCAAATTTCTCCAAATACATTTCTTTTATTACAATTAGGTCCCAATGTAGGCACAATCTTCTCTGATATGCGGCAACAAGTTTGGATGAATCTCAGAGCTGAGTTTGAATACCCACTAGGGTTTTTTCTTCTTCTTCTTTTCTGGGTCAAGCAAATTTATTTCAGAAGCAATGGATGAAATGATGAAAGTTAAATGAAGGTAATGAGCAGAGCCACAGATGCTCTCATCTCTGTCCAGGCCAAGCAGCTTCTCAGAGAATCATCATTCAATCGATATGTTCCAAGTTCCAGACTGTAGCTACAAATTCAGAGTCTGGTAGTTTTTTTTGATGATGTCACTAAAAATTGAAGTTGAACAGAAGATATTTACTGGTTCACTCTGCAGAGTTTGAGATAGGGAATTGTAGGAGAGTTTGTATATATGCACACAGCAAACACAAGTTTGTTACCACCCAGGTTAGTGATGTCTCACTGGTAAATATTATCACTGATTTTGATCTCTAGAAGTTCTTCAATGGGTTGGCGGCAGATAGGGCACTTGTCCGATTGAAGCCGCAGCTGTTTGGCGCATTCGCTGCACATGCACTGTAAGAAAGACAGAAAACACGGTTAAGTTCCATGGCCGAGTTACAATGCAAGATTGGTAGACAGTAAAAAAACTACCAGTGCAAGATTCATCGAGTTCGTTTAAGGATCATCTTCAGTAAAAAACAATCACTGAAAAACTGATTCTCTGAGTAAAAGTCACTATAAGGGGATTTATTCTAAATACCATCAATGAGAAATTTGAGACAAGAATGATCAATGGCATGGTAAAAATTTAAGAACATCATTGTACCGTATGGAGGTTTTAAGGCAACAGTAAATTTTAGTTCCTTGGCATCATGAGATAAAAAATGATATATGCAGAGTGAATAATAAGCTAAGAATTTTACTCACCATGTGACGGCAAGGTAAAACTGCCGTATCCTTTGGCTCCGTCATGCAGATGACACAATCCTTGCTGCTATCGGAGTCACCAGCCCCTCCTGCCGAGTTCCCAATACCATAGAGCTCCCTCAATTCATAACGAACCCCGTCAATCCACAATATTTGCCTGGTTACTTTCACTTGGAAAGGATCGTCGTAACTTTTGAGAAACACTGCCTGAGTAATCTGTGTATTCGGGAACGGACTTGGCACGTAGGGGCCGAGCAAGTCATCAGTGGGCGGAAAAGTCTCAGTTGAGATCACAAGGGGAAATACATCTTCTGAAGGAGACGGTTTTGAGAGATCATCCGGTTCAAAGAATCCCAAGTTAATGCCTGTTCCTGGCAACTGTCGAAAGCTTTGGCCTAGTCCTTTATGAAAGGGGACTCTCAACGGCGGACAGGCTTCAGGAAACAAAGGAATGAATCTGCAGTAAGGGTCCTCCTTGGCAAAGTATTGAATCGTAATGCTGTCATGGAGAAAATCGATACAATCAGTATAATAAAATTAAACTTTGGCCACATGGGACATGTATCGTCTAGCATAGCTGATTTTTCCTTCTCTTTGTTCGCATACGCTGAGAAAATGCCACTGGAAGTTTTAGCTATGTTGATATCATTGGTTAAATCCTAATTATCCGATGCTCGACGTCTGGAACCTTAAATTCATGCAAAGTATGTTCAGAACCCTCATACTGTCATGCCAGTTTCATAACAGAGATCAGTGACAGCAAGACATTCGCCTCGAGCGACATAATTCCTCCACAAACCAGACAATCACAAAACTTCCACAACACATATAAAAGCTGGAACATGATCCAAATTAAATCTAACAAAACTTAGCAAGCGTAGAGCTTGGCACATTTAGACAATCCAGACGCATTTAATCCCCAGTTACATGCGTCTGTCGCATGATGCACCCAAGTCCCAACCATTACCAACAATGATCCAAACACGCAACAACATCAACACAATTCAAAAACAGCCATAGAATCAACCATAGGACACACTATCTGACCTTAAATAACAGTACTGGCTAAGCCGAGGATCAAGATCAGAAAATGACTGCCTGATGATTCAATTCAAATCCATCTCTAATAACCAATGCAGCAGTCATCAGGTTGAGAGTTTTTTCTCCAAAAAAAATACTCTTTTGATCAGACATAGGTAAGCATAGTTTCTTGCAGCAGCAGCAAAATGACAGCAAGCAGAAGAGAGATCAAAACCCTAATTTATACCTGCCATCCTGCAATGCGTCGAACACAAATGCAACCAAATGATGCCCAGGATTTAACTCATCCTCAACGAGCCTCAACGACTCCTTATGCACATTCACGCAGCTTCTAACCCTCTTCGCATTCTGATGCTCCACATACGGCGGCGCTGGATGAGCCATCACCACCGGAACCCTACTACTCGCCCCCCATTGACTCATCTGACCAGGATGATAATACCCTCCTCGATTCACCATCACTGGGCTCGCGTAATTACACGCATCGAACGGAACACCACCGCCGTAGTACGAAGAATAACTCACCGCCGCCGGATACGGCGGCGCGTAAGGAGGAGGGTATGTGTACCCCTGCTGCGATGATTGATTCGAGTAAGGCTCAGACGGGTAGTAGTAATATGGATTGGCGACCGGATAGGGAGATGGGTTTTGCTGGTAATTGGGTCTTCTCCGGTTGTTGCTCGACGAAATGCCCATTTCCGATTTTGTCCGATTAGTACCAAAAAGCTTCAATCTTGAGCACAAAAGAAGGATCTGGGGACGAGGAAGACGACAAAATGGATTCGATTAGTCGAAATCACTACCTATTTCACTGTTCTTCTCCCCGTGTCTGAATCAACAACTGCGCAACGTACACAGTGTTTGTTTCTTGAAGGAAGCAAAATGATTTTGACGCACTCAACGCACTAAAGTCCAAAGCACACCAAACCCTACCCCATCTGGAACAAACAAAACCCAAATCTCAATTTACAGATTATTAACGCTGTCGTTGCTGCGTCCTCGCTGCTTTTTTTTTTTAGGGTTTTTCTTCTTCTTCTTCTTCTTTTTCTGCCCCGCAGTTTGGCCCACAGAAAATGATTTTTAATTCGACGACGATTTCTTCTTTAATCTTTTAGTTTATCTACTCTGTCCAGCTCTGTCCAGAGTTGGCAGGCATTATTCGTTGCTTCGCCGATCTGCAACCCTGGTTGGAAAAAGCAGAGCTTTAATGGAGGAAGAAGCTTTAATGGATGCTCTCTTTTCTCGTCTGCAACTTGGCCATTAAATTACTGGGCCAAGTTGGGCCGCTGTTAATGGGCCGGTCATGAATCCCTCGGCCCATTAACGAGCCTGAATGACAAAGCGTTGATTCCTTATACGAATCTGTCAGCAAGAATTTCTGTGTGAGAAAAAGTCAAACTTGTGTCTGAAATTGGATCTGGAAAGTGTATCAGTTACAACCTGGACCAACCAAACATGACGATTTTGAAGTTTAGGAACAGACAGACAACATGGGAGGAGTTGAAGAACAGCAGCAGCAAGCACGAGAAGAAAACTACCAACCACTATCGATGATGAGCTCAGCAGCAGCTCCAATGGTGCCAATCCCACCCACCCCTAACAAAGCCATGGCCAGCTCCTCCTCATTCCACTGCCTCAGCCCAGTGCCGAGCCTCTTCAACAAATCTGCGTCCACTTCCCGCACCCACGCCGGCGTGCAGCTCACCATCAAACTCACCAGCCCAGTGACGTAAGCATGCCATGTCGCCGGATCACACCCGAGCGAGATCTTCCCATCCAGCGCGCTGGCCAGGAACGACATGTGCTTGCCGATGATGTTCGGCCGCCTTTTCGACGCCGAAGATGACGAATCTATCCCCCAGGCGAAGGATCCACATAGCATGGTGAAGTATGCCAGCGCGTATCCGCCCAGCATTGCTGCCATGCCGCCTGAATTCTCCTCCTCGGCCGATCTGTGGACCGATATGAACCAAGACGGCAGCGTTTCTTTGATCAGCGACTGGACCAACCCTAGGCCGCCTGATAGCCATACCAGAGACGCGGCCAGGGAAGCTGCGAGCTTCACTTTAGTCATGGCCTGAGCAAGCGAGCCTTGCCGGCTCTGGCCGCTGAGCTTCGACTTCTTCCCATGTCCATTTGTTGCGACCTCTTTCACAGATTGCATCAAGATAGAAAGAATCTCTTCCATGATAAACATGATTTCCTTCAAAGATCTGTAAACACGCAGGTACAGGATCCCCGGCGCCACCGGAGAAATCCCACCGCCAAAGTGCGATACATAGCCGTGGCCAAGAAGAGCACCAACGCCGCCATTACTCGTGATGGGCGGTGAGCCGTTCAACCCAAGTGTCGCGCTGAAACAACTCTTTAGCAGCTGAACAATGGTATCGTTGTTGTGGAGGAATACTGTGCGAGAGGCGGAGAAGACCAGAAATTCACTCCATCGTTTCGCCTTTAAAGTCCATAAAGAAGCGACAATAGGCATGCATGGCCATGGACAGCCTGCTGCAAGGACCTCCAGAGCAGGACCGGCTAAATTGAGAAACCTCTCTGAAGCTTTATCAATCTTGTAGGTTATGGTAAGGCTCACAAAGGCGGCCAGGGGCAAGGGCAGCGTCGCAGGCGAGCTTTCCCCTGCTAAAGATAAGTATTTTGGTTACCATCCGGGAACATTAGAAAAATGTTGAGGGATGATCAGTAACATTTTTGGATGGTTTCAAGGGAATACCTTTGGAAATTGTGGGCACATCAACGCCCGTGGCAGCCACAATCTTTGTTATCTTCTCTTCGACGTTGGCTAGATTTGCAGCAGGACTTGGCCAATCTGTCCCGTTCATGAATACCGGTTTCCAAAGACCTCTTGTTACTTCAGCTGAGAAATAGCTTATGATTGTTGCCAATGATGCAGGAAGAAAATCCGCCAAATCTTTTAGTCCTGAAGGGAAGATGAAAAAAAGAAGAAGTTAAACTCTCTGTCAGTCATATTTAGTCGGCAAAATTCAGAAGTCTGTGCAGTCGGAAAGAAAATAACCTGTAGCGAGCTCGCGAGGCGATAATCTTCCATTAGCACAAGCAGTAAGAGAGGCATCAACGACAAAGGGAACAGCTTCAAGAATATCCCAAGCGGGTAATTTTGGCCTGAGGGAAGTATCCTCAACGGTGGTACCAGACGAGCTGCTACTTCCTGAAGTCACAGAAACGACAGGTTGTTGTCCTCGGTTGATTTTTCTAAACATCATGTTCAGCAGCGTATCGACGATCTGATGCACAGGGGTTCCATGAACAAGGCCAGAGAGTGTTGAAGCTATGCACGCTAGATGCTGTCTATACCAAGCTCTTAATTTAGGAAACGAATCCAAAAATACCGATTGTGCGGACGAGGATGTTGAAGCAACTGAGTCCCCAAAAATACTTTTAGCTCTTGAGGATAATAAATTGGAGTTTCTAAGTAGTAGGAGGTACTCGGGGGTTAGATGGGATCCTACTGGAGGTACGTCGCCTACGCTGCACTCAAGAGGTGGGTGATTAAATCTCCATAGCTTCAGAAGAAGAGTAAACGCATTTGAAAACACCGCATGGGCGGAGATTTCCTCCCCTGTCGGCAGACTCCATAGCACATTGGGTACACAAGACCCCAAGATTTCACATATTGGCATCAGGGACGCTGCAAGCTCAGGTACCTATATGGATAGATAGCTTATCAGAGTCAAGTGAAATTTATCACGAGGCTTACTCAACAACTATCTTTAATTCAACGAACATAAATTGGAGAATAAAAAGACGATTACATAGTTGATAATAATTTGAAGAGAGCTCATCGATACAGCCTTACAATTTGGCTAAGGATACACTAATAGAGAAGTGAGTTTCTAAACTAGTTTCCGATGCATTTGTTACGCTTTACTTATGTTATTAAAAAAAAAAAGAGGAAGTATGCTACTGGACTTACCAAGCCGAGCAGAGAAAAAATCTGCACGCAGTCAACCGATCCAATTCCAACAATAAGAACATTCAACATTGGAGCACATCCAATTAAATGGCTCTCACTGCCCGAGTAGTCTTCAGGAATTGGCGGTGCCAACAAGCTAGTAATAAAGCGAGCAGTGTGTTCCTGCAAATGTTTGTTCACCGTGTGTGCATAAGGCCATCAAATTTCAGAAGAAATCGGAAAACGAAAAACATTGATAAAACAGGTTGTGTTTCCTAGGGGGAAAAAAAAAGGATTCGCATTGGCAACTTGTTCAAAATTCAAATTGTATCCTTATTTTCAGCATATGATATGTCACGATTTGCGTTAAGGTTTAGTACCTGCACGTTCCAACCACGGACAAGAGATGCCCCACAAAGAATGGTAGCAGCAGATATCTTCTCACTGTCGGTTCCTTTGACAGCAATCTCATATACTTTCACAAGATCTGCTAAGCTTCCATCAAATTCATGATCTTAAATTTCAGTTGCTAGCCCTTGAGAAAGAAACCACAAAATAGAGCATCTACAATTCCTACGTTGAGGAAGAACGTAAAAAGGAGAAAAGAGAACTGACTACGCCATGTTAAAATATCATCATAAGAGAAATTTTGGTAAGAATCGACGATATTCTAAATCCCCAAAATACTTCTAACTACAGTAATACATGGCGCAGGACGCAGCTTTCGTCGATTTGGGAAAATTTTATTTTCATTTCCTGATAAATTATGTTGAGTTTTCAAGTAAAGCAAACGACTTGTAACGAGCTCAGTGAGAATCTTCCTCTCTGAATCCAAGTTTAACACATTTAACAAAAATGTTACGAGGAGAGTGTCATTACCTTGAAGCCGGAGTCGAGACTAATGCCTTTATTATGGGTGGCGTAAGTGGAGTTCCCTTTGTAAAGGACGACCAACTAGGTACTTGAGAAGGGATGGTATGAGGTACTTGATTGATTTGCCCGTTTACGTAGCCTGGCCAGAAATAAGCTGTTGTATCCAACAAATTTCTAGCGATGCAAGCTTCGACGATTAGATGCCGCAAGTTTCCAGCTGCAATGATAGAAGCAAAGCCAAACATTACAACACAACAACCTCAAGTAGCGCACCGTGATGCAAATGGAAAAGGCTCCAGCAATAATAAAACATTAGCAAAATGATAAATTTTTCTTCAAGAACATTTTTTGGGAGGGCTTAAGGGCGTGGTGATCATATTTCCAAAGGGCTAATCTTCCATTAGCAATTGTTCGAACCGAGAACACGTAGAATTAATACAAGTAACAGTGGGATGTGTATCGCTTACAACAGTTGGAAGGCAAGTCTTTCATGTTGACAGACTCTAAGTATCCACTGTCAAGGCTGCTCCCAGAGACCGACATCATTGCTTTGGCAGCAGCTCGACTGGAAACAGAAACGACAGACTGAGGTGGAATCAGCAAGCCTTGATAATCACCTAGCATCTGTAAGCTAGATACCAAATCCTTACGAAGCTTCCCGGTGACTTTTCGGTCTTTCCATTGATTGTTGGGAGAACAACTTAATTCACAACAAGATGCAATTTCTTCTTCCTCAATGAGATCAGCAGCAACAAGAGTTGTGATGCACAGTAGCATGCATAAGCGAGCATCAAGACGGGGCACAGGGCCTTCTATAGGATCCCTCTCCTATATTTTGACATGAAAATAATATACCACAGATCAATTCATCTTTGCAAGTAAGATAGCTTTTGTAAAAGATAGTGGCTCAAAAAGAAATGAGAGATCAGTTGCTGCAATATTTTAAATTGCTTTACTTAATATAAGCAATACTCTACCTAATGCAAATAATATCTACAACATGGAAATATGAAAGCTAAAGAGCGATTTATCCACGGAAGTATAGGGGATGAAGTAACATATTCTGACCCTTTGAACTAGACGTAAAGCTGACATCCACAAACCCAAAAAGGTGTCGTGCCAAGTGATGCCGTTAATTGCCTGAAGATCCTTTATTAAACCTGTTAAAACATTGTACATAGAGGTTAGATGAGCATATTATAAATACAAAAACTGCAGCAAGCTTATACTTGTAGGGATATTAAAACCTTTAATCATTTCTACAGAGCTTGTTGGAGAAACCTGATACCCATCCATAGCATCCTCTAATACAAGATCAAGTGGCAGCCAAAAGCCAGAAATATCATCTTTAAGATAGAGACAAGCAGAAGAAGAGACAGACCCAAGTGCCATAATTGCATGGAATTTATGTGGAGATCGTGTCTTTCGTTTACGCGACAAGACTACCCTATCATCTGATACAAGTTGTAGAAGAGACTCGGAAGTCATGACTTTAGAACTTCTCAATGCCAGTGAATTCCCAAGTAGCTCTAACGCGCCAACGAACTCTACCCAATGCTTTGGCCTGATACAGTAGAGATTTGAGAACATTTGGATGTAAGAGTAATACACGAATGGTAAAGAAATTAATATGAAAGTTCAATACGCAAGAAAACGTAGGTGAAGGAACTACGTACCAACAAGGACTGACATAAATAATCTAAAAAATGTCAACGTAGTCAGATAAAAGGACCATATTTCAGTATATATGTAGAGTAACAATGATCTAAATATCCTTCAGAAGCGATCAAATAGCACTCTTTACTCGAAATATATATTTATTATTCTTTCAGATTGCAGAAATTTCTTACATATTGCGACGTGCTAAGTAGAGAATTTTGGAGGTCACTTTGTCTTCAAGAAATTGGCCAATCATCTCAACTGCCATTGTTGTGTTCAGTGATTTCAGTCTCTCAAGAAAAATTTTCTTATCATCATAACAATGCAACTCCATGTCTTCTGATTTCGTGGTCCATCTTGATTCCTTCTCTGGCAAGAGTTCCATCAATCCTTCATCTTCCAGCGATGCATCAAGCAGTTGCCATAAAATGCTAAATATGTACCCAACGACAAGAACACCAGGCTCAGATGCATTTAAGCCAAATATCTGAGTGAGATGAAGAGCATCGTTTATTGATTTCATCACCCTGAAATAATAAAATGGATATACGTTGGTGACTGAAAAACAGATCATTGAAAGAAAAAAAAGACAGCAGTCATTAAGCAAATCATTATCCTAGAATTGAGAGTCAGTTGATAGTCGTGGCTGAGGTCACTTATCGAATCATGACTATCGAGTTTTATTCACATCAATAACAATGGACATATATTTTTAATTTCTGTATCACATCAGTGTCCCTTTTAACTGGTGAAAAAGCCGGCCTTCTTAAAAATGTGGATCTGATTCATTATCTGCACATGTATGAATCTCTCCGACTTAATAACCAACACATAAATTCCATGAATGTGTAAAAAAGTTCACAATTGGAACTTACTTTTCATAGTTTGGGGCATTTATTTGAGACTTAAACGCAAATACATGCCTCTTCAGGAGTTCCATGTAGAGCCTATATGCTGATGGCCTGCTACCTCGCTTGAAAATGACTCTGCCGAAGAACCCATAAGTCCATAGGCACAACAGAAACAAACCGAAAATTTGTTAATTTCTGAAAGCAGACACACATTCAAGATGATTGACTGCCAAATTTGGGAAACTCATGACACAGTGACTCTACATTGTAGATCGAACAGGCATGAAATTGCACTAGAAATGGAAACTTCACCAACATAGAGGCTTTTTTTTCAGACACATAACTGCGAAAATCGACAAACTAGAACTGAAAGCATCCTCATCATACACAAAGCACAACACACAGACCTAGTGGAGAGCAAGGCGAGGACTAGTAAAGGAGGCACGATGTTGAAAACCACAGCTTTCTCCAAAAACTTCCACATAATCGGAACATTGTTATCCCCACAAATGTAATCAACCAGAATCTCCGCCACCTCGGACGACGGCAGACCCACTTCAGCCGATTTCAAACATGAAGACAGCTGCAAAGCCCACAGCAACGGATCAGTCTCCTTCTCCTGCCCGGCTTCAATCAGCAACACAACTTTCTCCCAAACGGCTTCACCTCCACTCCCGTGCTCAGACCCCTCCATATCTGCCGCAGCTCGATTAGGGCATTGATGGGTTTGTAACGATTAACACCAACGTGTTGAAAGATCGAGTCTTTTTGAGCTGCGGAATGAGTCAACTGACACAAGACAGGAGAGAGAACGTGCCGTTTCTTTTTTCAGGGATCAGTCGCTGATCAAGTGATGCAACATCAGGGCATTTATGAATATGAGTGGTGGTTTTTGCAGATGGTGATGATCATCTTAATAAGTGGTTAGATTCGGCTTTCAATGGAGCTTGAATGGAAGTGGATTCATCTTCACTTTTGTTAGGTTTGTAAGGTTGATATAATTAAATCAAAATAAATTGGAAATTTAGTGGAGGAATATGATGGAGGACGAAGGGTATAATGGTAAGTGGATAGGTGTTTGAAGTTTTGTAAGTACGGTGTTGATTGTTCAGTTAGTAAATTTGGGTTCATGCCCTTCATCATGAAATTTGTAAGAGATTTTGAAGAGAGAGCGGATCAGCTGATCAGAACTGTGGTGGCGAAGTGGACTGATACTAATGGTATAGAGCCGCCTACAGCACTTTCTATCTTGAAGTTAAAGTTGTCTTCTGTCAACTTTGAAGGACGTATTCTAATTAATGAGTAACTACAATTAGCCCTTAAGATGTATCAACTAGTTTGTTCGTTTTTTTGTTTGTGATATCTCATTTGTAATTGACTTATATTGAGTTATAAAAATTAATATATATCATATTTTAGATTTATGAATTGTAAATTTTTAAGGTAAGTTTCTTTCAATTTTAAATTAATTTGATGCATTTAAATACAAAGAGTGAAATTGTAAACTATCATTTTTTCATGTATCATTTTTATTTATATTCATAAATGCAGATAAGTCTTAGTTTGTTATAATTGAGAAGTTCGTCTTATATTTATATTCAATTTTGTCATACGTTTCGAAAATATTTTTCTCATACGATACCTTTCTGTCAAAAGACTTTCCCTGACGATTTGAGCTCATTTATTTTGACTAAAGTGAGCCTATATTATCCAAGCTAGCATTCAAGTCAAACCATCATCTGAAATGGCGGTTTCATAGTCAAACTATCGGTCATAACGACAGTTTTTTATGTTTCCAAAATTATACGAATAAAATCTATCAAATATAACGGTCTGGTTTAAAGGGTGATTCAGATGTCGATTAGGTGTAAAACAAGTTCATACCCATGGAACTTTATAAACACATGTTCTCTTCTACCAAATTTTCATTTATAAAGAAGAAATTTGTTGCCTTTCTATGTGTTAATTTCTCAATGTATGAAATTTATGGACAATGTATGTGAACAAAGCTTTATCTAAGTTGACTTTGGATATTTGACTATCTATTTTCTAAAAATTTATGTTTATTATAATTCAATTTAGCTATGAAAAACACACCCTTTCTTAAAAGGAAATAAATTATAAATATGAATAGATAGAGACATTTAGGAAGTGGTTAGGGTTAGGTAAAATGGAGATGGAGGTGGCAGGAGAGGATTAGGTTAGTATTAATCCCTGCATTAGAGATATCTGTAACCCTAATCATCATCAGTTTAATGATATTCTACTGGAGAGGATGATGATAGGCTAGCTGAGAGTTGGTGAAGTGGACATGTCATGAGCATGCCATTCATTTTCATGGTGGCTTGTTTTTTCTCCAACATGACTCATCAACTGCTGCAATTTGTTCATGGATGATTCTATCAACATGAGCTGTCATGGTTGAATGAATCTCAGTTACATTTACATACCTGGAAAAGTCTGTAATGAGAACTTTGCTGAGAAACCACTCCTGCTAAACCTTATCCCATCTGTTTTTTTATGCGCTTTTAGGCATGTGAATCTGCAGATGTTTGACATTTTGATGTTGTTTGGTGGCTGTAGCTTGGACTGCAAGTAAAGCAACCATATTTTTGATGTATCAGTTGTGGAGAAAAGCCCTGTGGAAGGGAAGTTCCATAAGCCTGGATAGCAAACAGCATCTTGACATTGATAAACTGGTTTAGTGCCCACCTGAAGCTGATGTTGGATTGTAACAGCACCTGAAACTGATGAATAAATCGGCCTAATTCCTCTTCATAGTCCTCAACCTGTGCGACACCACCAGGCCTGATTGCAGATCTTTAATGAGTTTCTGAACAAAATATACATATAGAGTTACTGTAACATAATATTACTATATAAATATAATTTTAATATTTTTTCGCAAACATTATCACTTTTTTTCAAAAAATGAATCACTAAGGAAAGTGGACCCCGAGACGAACCAACCCCTCTACTTGCCACCCCTCAAGATGGGACCTGCTGGTACCCCAGTCCGACTAGCTACCGCCGGCGCCCTATTTTCTTAACCTGTTCATAATTTGTTACTCTTTTGGGTTTGTGAAGGGTGCAAACTGCTAACCATATCCTGTGTTCATTTGTGTGTTATAGCAACTGAAATTGAAATGTGCAAGCTCGTGAGCTTCATAATTGAACCAAGTTAAGAAACTTATCGGTTCAACC
Source organism: Umbilicus rupestris (assembly GCA_963678935.1). Classification (NCBI taxonomy): domain Eukaryota; kingdom Viridiplantae; phylum Streptophyta; class Magnoliopsida; order Saxifragales; family Crassulaceae; genus Umbilicus; species Umbilicus rupestris. The sequence goes on along the minus strand of OY787611.1, from coordinate 15,165,463 downwards.
ACTGGTTGAAAATTAGAATCGTCGAGTTGAACCGATCAAGCCGCGACGGCTCAACTCCAAACCCTAAATCTGCTCACATCATCTTTCTCGTCGGAGATTAAACATCCGAGCTTTGGCTTCGATTTCAATTCAGCAGCTCCCGTTTTGCGATTCCGCCAACCGATTTTACGCCATTTGGATGATCTCTGCGCTCATCTTTTGAGTCTATGGGTATATGAGGATTGGGATCTGAAGCATGGCTGCAGATTTTGCAGGATCGATGATTCGAGGTTGGTCAATGAGTATTCATGATTCTGGAAACCTTGTATTATCGATTAAAGAGATTGAGATATAATGGTGCGTGAGATTTACTGATGAAGCAGTCGTGCAAATTTTCATGTCACGCAGTTTGATTGGGAGCTTGGTTATTCATCTGTGCATTTTGTTTAATTTTTGTAAGGTTTTGTTAGAGAGGGTTGTACACAGTGGTGTGGTGTTGTAGTTGATGGCGAGGGGTGGACTTTCATCAATCATTTGTCAAATTTGTCGAAATCCGAAGCTGACTAGGAATTTCAGCAAGGAGAGCAATGAGGGAAACAATGTCGTGGGGGAGATTCGCAAGCTGTTCGAGAAGGAGAATTTTAGTGAAATAGCAAAAAGAGTTGTGCAAATTGCAAAAACTGATCCCCGGTTTGACAATCCTGAGGTTTTTCGTGAGCTTTTCGACCAACAGAACAGTGAATTTTTGCTACTCCGCTATTCAAATTGGTTGGGTTCGCAGAAGAACTCCGAGCAGAACAGTCATTCTTGTGTGGCGCTGTTTGATGTCCTTGTTAGGGCAAAAGCCTTGAAAGCTGCAAATGAGTTTCTTAATTCTGCTAATTTTATTCCAAGAGAATCTTCGTTATTAATTTATATTGGATCTCTTATAAAGGATGGGATAGTTGATGATATCATTGTAACCTTTGGGCTGTTAAAGAGCCGGAAAAATTGCCCACCGCTGAAAGTTTGGAACAGAGCCTTGTATTGCTTTCTTAGAGCTGGCAGGACTGAAGGAATATGGAAACTATACGATGAGATGATGGAATTAGGTGTTGGAGTAGATGTTAACACCGTAGGGTACCTTATATGCGCATTTTGTGAGGAAGGCAAGGTTTCTGAAGGTTATCAGCTTCTACGACAAGCAATTGAAGATGGAAACATGCCATCTAAGTTTGTTTTCAACAAAATGATATATGCGTACTATAAGGAGAAGAATTATGCCATGGCGTCCTCCCTTTTGCACTTGATGATTGAGAAGAACCATCTTCCGGATATTTACACTTACAATACCATCCTGAAAGGACATTTCCAAAAAGGAAAATATAACGAAGGTTTTCAAGTTTTTTATGATCTCAAAGAAAGAGGCTATGATAACATATTACTTTATACAACCATGATTCATGGGCTCTGTCAGAAGGGGTTATTAGATGAAGCTAAAAAATTGTGGAATGAGATGGTCCAGAAAGGATTAGATCCTAATGAGTATACGTTCAATGCACTAATTTATGGAAATTTTAAGTGCGGTGATGTGGAAGAGGCCAAGAAGTTATACGGAGAGATGGTTCGCAAAGGCTATAAGGAGACCACTTTGAGTTGCACCATGATGATAACAGGTCTTTGTTGTCAAGGGAAGACAATTGAAGCATATTTGGTGTTTTATGGAATGCCTCAAAAGGGTATTGCTCGTGACGTGATCACCTATAATGCTTTGATAACTGGCCTTTGCCGAAAAGGGGATATTAATCCTAGCTTGAAGCTATATGAGCAAGTTTTAGCAAAAGGCTTACAACCTACACATGAAACTTACACACCTTTGATCCGCGAGCTTTGTAAAATAGGGGATTTAAAAAAGGCAAAGGAATTATGGCATACTATGGAAGTTAGGGGATCAAAACCTGCCATAATTTCGTATAATCATTTCATAAATGGACTATGCGAGCAGGGGAATTTTATTGAAGCGATGCAGTGGTTAGCCTCAATGGTGAAGAATGCGTTGAGACCATGTCAAGAAGTTTTGGAGAGAGTGATCTGTTGCCTCATCAATAATGATAGGTTAGATGATGCTTTACTTGTTTTATATTCTACATACACCTTCCGTTATGTCCCTAGGCAATCAGTTATCTGTTTGTTGATTGATAAAATCTGCCAAGGCAAGTTAGACACTTCCCCAACATGCCTTCAGGAAATTTTAGACAGCATATAAGGCTTTGGAGACTTCATCAACGTAGTATTGTCTGTGACCTGTTTACTGTAATTTTTCATTCTTTTTTTCCCAAAGGTGATACTTTATTCTCTACTACACTGTGCACCCTGAGAAAATATAGATTGTCCTGTGATCATGTATTTGGTGTTACATAAAGACCAAAATCTCTAATAAAATGGCTCTGGATTGTGACTTTTTACTTGAATTTCATGTGCTCAGAATGGCCATGTTTTACTATGTTGCTGTTTTGTCTTAGAACTTATCTTTGTCAGTTTTATCCACTAAGAGCTCCTGAAGGCAGCCATAGGAGAGTAAATGGCTGCCCTAAATTATGGCTCATTCTCTCAAGTCCTTGCTTTCATGCTCCAGATAGTTTTTTTTTTTTTTGTTCGTGCCACGCTCCGTTTGAATCGTGGAAAATTTAAGGAAAAGAAAGTAAAATTAATCTCCAAGAAAATTTTGTATTGTTTGATACTGTTCTGTTTAAACTTCTATGGTAAACTCCTAACTTCATTTTCCTGTAATTGTTTTTTCATATTTGTAAATTTTCGAGATTCAAACAGAGTGTCACAATGTAACTTTACCTTTTAATTTATTGTATTTCGGATTCTACATGCTTAAAATTTAATTTTACCTATTCATTTATTATATTCTGGGTTCTATATGCTTACAGAAGCCTTCACATAATTATTTGAGAGGTTTGTTCTTTAGAGCTGAATTTATATTTAATTTAATTGAATTTAACTTAACTTAATTTAAGTACTTTTATAAACATATTTTTAACCTTAAATATTTGAGAATTAAACAAATATATGGTGGTTGGGGTGGTGGTTGTGATGTGGTTGTGGTTTGGGGTGGTGGTGGTGGGTTGAGGTGGTGGTGGTAGTGTGATTGGGGTGGTGGTAGTGGGTAGGGTTGTGGTGGTGGTGTGATTGGGGTGGTGGTGGTGGGTAGGGTTGTGGTGGTGAAGGTGTTGGTGATGGTGGGTTGGGATGGTGGTGGTGTGGTGGTGATAGTGTGGTTGGGGTGATGGTGGTGATGTGGTTGGAGTTGTTGTGGTGGTGGGTTGAGGTGGTGATGTGATGATGGGTGGTTAGGGTTGGGGTGATGGTGGATTTATTTTTTTACTATTTAATTTATTTTAATTTAATTTATTTTAACTGAACTTAATTTAATTTAAAGTGCTTCTAAATGACAAAAGGTACTAGTTCTATTGGTGATGGATGAGAAAGGAGAGTTTGGATAGAATAGTAATAAATTTTTTTTATTTTACATTAAATTAAAACTAAATTCATTTTAATTTCAGGAAGAAACATCCCAGTGGTATTCGTTAACTATTAAACGACGCCGTTAGATGATTTTTACTGAAGCGTGTAGAGAAAAGTACCGTGCTGAGCACTACTGCCGCTGAAAATCTAGGGTTTCAAAAAATGCACTTCGATTGAAATTTGTTCGCATCGCAGCTAAATTCGATCCACGAGCTGCAGAGTAGCTGCTCGTTCTCACTACCAGCTACGTAATGGGACATGAGAGCTACGTCACAGTGCACAACATAGCGAAGTGGCTGCGTTCGGAGTGTAGGTACTTATTTTAGTTGGGGGAAGAAGCGTAAACTTTGAATCTTGTTTGTGTTTCTTTTGTGACTCGCTCGTTGAAGTTGTATCGTTTATTGCTTAGGGTTTAGTAATGGATGTGATAGGGTTTGGTTGACATTGTGGAATAGGGTCACGTAATGTAATCGGTCTGGATAGGTTTCATTAGAGAAGGTTACTTCCCCGTGGTCAGTTTCACTTTTATAGATATACCTGCTGCTGTTATGCAGTTGAGATGCTTGGGTTGGGTTGAATGGTTGATCGCCCATCTGCATAAGTTGTCTGTTGTTTAGCTGACTTGGGTAGATGTGGGGTTTTGGCATCTATTGATTGTATTGATTAGCTTTTTGACATTGATGGAGGGAAGATTGAATGTAGATTGGTCATGGTGCTCTGGATTTTACGTCATGGGTTATGATTTTCTTGTGATTGTAGGGAAGTGGTCTCTCGCCTATGGAATGTGACGTTTTGAACTTCTTTGTTTATATACCACAATATGGCTGTGGAACAGCTTCGTTGAATGTGACTGTGACTGCTTCCATTGTTCTGCATCAGTTTGGAGGTGATTACATGGTAACCACTTGTGCAATTATTTTGCACTTTGTTATTTTATTAAAGAACTAGATATCCCGCTCTCTTTTTTTTTACCGTGCACAACTGTTAACAACAATCTTAAACTAGAAAAACAGGTTTAGGATAACACGGATTAATTGCTTCGACTATTTTTGCATGTTGTTTCTCCTGAATGTCAAATTTGAGTTAACCGTCTTACCCTTTTGTTTTCTTTCTCAGTTTGGGCAGGATTTCCTGAAAGGAACCGTGAAGGTAACAAGTTCATTGTGGCCAAGAAGCCTGCCTTAAAGCAAAGCTTCTTTGCAGAAACCAATGAATCTATTACTAATGAGAGGAAGTCCAAAAGAGAAATGTGTCCATTGGATTTGTTGAAGAGGGTGGAAATGGTAGTTCACCTGGTGACATGCTGGACACATTGTTTACTGAGTAGTTTCCTCAGGCAGATGGCAGCAACAGATAACATTTCCCAAAATGGTATTCCTGCATTCCTTCACATGGACATCCAAAGGAATTGGGACAGTTGATCTGCACCCTCGCTCAGTTATCCAATGAGCATCTCTGGTTCAGATCGAAGAAAGCCTTGATTGCATGTAAGATACAACTACATGCCCTAACACCCTAGTAAATTGTGAATCTCACAATATTTGTCACTTATGGATACATGAGTTTTGTTGGCTGGCAGCATTGTTGCACACCAGTTTTTTCTAGCATGTGAATGAGAACAAATGATTGTCCATCGGCGCTTTTTGCACCGAACTACTTGTCCAGTATGCACTCCATGATTGTGTACTCATTTCCTTATAACTGCAGCATATTCTGTAACCTTACACATGCGTGTTCTATTGTTGTTTTAACAGGCATCCAAAGATTCCCCAAACAAAGAAGAAGAGACAACAGAGGCAAATGGTAGGCCTGTCTTTCTTTGTCTACTTCTTCATCCATGACCCCAGAAGCCAGCAAATCTATTTTGACTTACTCACCCCAGTAACTTGACGCAGCACAATCAACACCCTATGCGTATTCATGCCATAGTATTTTGAAAGGTATACATCTCAACACAAGTCAATTCACCTCCTTAGCTGACCACCTGTACACATATAACAGAGTGTGATAATTAATTGGCTTCTATGGAATGAGATTGGGTGAGGGATGCTGTTTTCACCCCATATTATATTGTTTGGTCTTTCTTTTCTTAGGTGTGGGGTGTGGTCTATAATTAGGATCCCAAATTCATGCAAGGTAGGAGAGGTTGGTGCATTTTTGGTGTCATCACTTAGGAAAAATAGAGCTCAATATGCTTGATGATCCCATAGTCAACTTTCTTCTTTGTAGCAGTTGGAACATTTTTCTTTCTCTATGAAAGATACTTCTTTCTTTTCATTGAAAGAAAGCTGAAATGATCATGTGCCTTTTCTCCATACTTAGTTTGCATTTAAGAGTTCCCATCATTGTCATTTGTTCTCATATTCCTTCATTCCGCTCTTAAATTCAGATCCTATTGTGGTTGCATGCTTGCAGTAACATACCCATTGAGTGGGGGAGTTGCTGGCATGATGATGCAGTCTGGAGGTGGTCGTCTTAACGTGTGCAGTAATAGAACAGCGCATATGCTGACCAATATTGCCAGGAAATTGCGTCGGCTATGCTCTAGGCTGAGGTGTCTGGTATGGAGGCGGCCAAGGGCTAAAGTTGTGATCAAGAGGTTTGGGAAGATGTACTACAAAGGCTACTCGAGAAGAGACTCTAAAGGCAGGGGTAGAGAGGGAAATGGCTCCAAGGGGTCATTTAGAGGGCACTCTGTCGCTGGGAAGCCAATCAGAATTGCTACTTTCAATGCTGCCATGTTCTCCCTAGCTCCAGCTGTTCCAAGATCTGACAACTTAGATGGATTCATGAGTCATGAAGATGAAAACTATTTTAGCTTCAGAAGCCCTATTGCTTATGGGGCCTCTCCAAGGTCTTATTGTCCCAAGGGTATACTTAAGCAGTCCCCACTGAGTTCCACCATGAATAGCCCTGAAAATTTGCCAAGGAAGGTGATGAAGGTCCGGATGAACCTACCTGACAATGAGATATCATTGGCTCATAGTAAGTTGCTAAGCTCCATGGATGGCGACAAGGATGAAACATCTGGTAAGTTAGGATGTCGTAACATTAGAGGCTTTGGCAATGGGATCATGAGGTCTCCCGTTTGTCTTCCTCTTAATATGATGACCAACTGCAGCTTCAATGATAAAAATGGAAGTAGCAATAGCATACTGGAAGTGCTCTCAGAGGTGGATGCTGATATTCTTGCTCTCCAGGACGTGAAGGCTGTGGAGGAGAAAGGCATGAAACCCTTATCTGACCTAGCAAAAGCTCTGGGGATGAAGTTTGTGTTTGCAGAGAGCTGGGCTCCTGAGTATGGTAATGCCATTTTGTCCAAATGGCCCATCAAGAAATGGAAAGTTCAGAAGATTGTAGATGATGACGACTTCAGGTAAACAACGAAACCAGTAGATTATTGCATCATTTTCAGTTGCAATCCTGTTAGCCTATTCTTACCAGGTTCATTAACAATGCAGGAATGTGCTAAGGGCCACAATTGACGTCCCATGGGCAGGAGAAGTAAACTTCCACTGCACCCAACTTGATCATCTGGATGAAAACTGGAGGATGAAGCAAATGAGTGCTATAATCAATTCCAGTGATACACCCCACATCTTGGCTGGAGGTCTAAATTCTCTTGATGCCTCAGATTACTCATTGCAGAGATGGGCAGATATTGTTAAGGTACATTGACATCCTGTAAACTCTTCTCCTATATTCGACCCATTCGATGCTTGAACTTAGCAATGACATTTCTTGGTACAGTATTACGAAGAGATCGGAAAGCCACCCCCAAAGACGATGGTCATGAAGTTCCTAAATACCAAAAACTACACAGATGCAAAAGACTACGCCGGGGAGTGCGAGCCAGTCGTCATAATCGCCAAAGGCCAAAGTGAGAACTTCTAAACTTTTTCCTACCCTTGAATGCCTTGGTCCATTCTGGGTGAGTTAGAATTAGATCATAGAAATCTCTCTGATTGTAGCATTCTCATTTTACACAGATGTTCAGGGAACATGCAAGTATGGAACAAGAGTAGACTACTTGCTATCATCATCCGATGCACCATACAAGTTTGTCCCAGGATCATACTCTGTCATATCTTCCAAAGGAACATCCGATCACCACATGGTCAAGGTAGAAATGGTGAAGCTTAGAGAAACCCCCTTTTTAACCAGAGAGCTTAGCTTCAACCACAACAACAAAGCTGTCGGATTTTCAAGCTCTTGCTTCCCTAGAGGCTTTTGGCAGATCAACAACGCCTGACTCGCCTAAAGTCTCACTGACTCACTCCATGATGTTGGTCGGAGCCTGTTGGCTGCCTCGTTGTCAAAATTAAGAAAAGACAATGACCGTTCAACTAACCAACACCCATTCTTGACACTTGGTCTACCTCAGCTTCGTATTCTTAATCGACCAAAAACAGTCATATTCATATGACTTTGTACATGAATTATTAGTACACAGCTGGCAGCTCCAACTGCAGATATTATATTTCAATCCAATGATCACAATTTCCTATGATATGCTGAACATGATTGATGTCTGATGTCATCAGAAAACTGAACATATCAACATGACCTTAAATCCAACTTATATTCACCACCACATGAAACCCAAAATACATCACAGAAGAAAACTTAAACAACTGCAGATACAGAGAGACTCCCAACTTCATTTTCATCTCCATCTTCTTCTACTGAACATACCCACATGACTGTTTCAAAACAACAACAACAACAACAACAACTAACCCTAGAAATTGAACCCCAGATCCCCATAAACAACATATAACTTGAAGCTTCATGAAATACATAATAAACCCTTGTGGCGATGACCCAAACTGAAACTGAACTGATTGATTGTAAAGAAGAAGACCCCATTTCCATGTCTAAAATCGAACCCATCATCTTCTCAAAGCTTCCAACTTTCTTCCTTTTTAAAAAATATTCGGAAGGTTGAATCCCAAGAAGACGAAACCCACGACTTAGCTATGGCCGATTCCATCCATCTACGTCGAGCTAACATCTTTCTACTCCAGCCGGAGAAGACGCCGGAGATCCCTCGTCGCCGAATCATCAACCACCACCACCGTCGTAGACTTCTTAGTCGAAAACGACGGCAACGGCAGCGAGCTAGGCGGCGGCGGAGACGTCGACAGAAACGCTGATCCAGCGTAAACGTCAACCAGATTCCTTCCCTTCGATCTCCCATCCAGCGACTCCCCTCTTCTCAAAATCGTCACCGGGCTCGATTTCAACACCGCCGGGTCCGATTGACCCACCTTGCTGCTCTTCCTGTTGGTTCTCGGGTTGTTTACATTTATACCCCCATGGATCGATTTGCGCCTAGGATAACCCTGGTGCGACCCGATCAAGCAGTCCTGCGGCCTCAAAACCTCCGTCGCCATGGATTCCTACCTCAACAAATCAAAAACAAATCTATTCACGCGACTACGTTAACGAGCCCAAGCTGGGTACCAAACTACGATCCACGCCTCTCACGTAAGGCAAGAGTGGAATCTGCAATTCGTATAATCGACTTTTTCTCCTCGCCGGATTTATCCTTGTTTATGGATATTCGAGAAATGGGGATGGGCTCGATTTATAGTTGCAGGGGTTGACGCGAGGAGGAAGACGCGTGTGAATCACGAACGTGAATCGCGCGTGAGCAATTCGGGGCTCTGGCAGACAGAATGGACTTGACCAGGTCGTGACGTGAAGTAACGGAAACCGTTATCTCCGTCAGCTGGCTCCAGTTTGTCTTTGCATAAAGGTCGGTTAATGAGTTGACGGCGTTAGGTCTAGTGGGTTAGTTGTCAGTTACCCAAGAGGTGTAGTTGTGTCCAAGACCGCGTTTGGTTTGAATATATTTATGTTTCGCTGTTTCCGCTAAGCTACCTCCACGAATTAGCTCAAGGCCAAACGAGGCCTTATTCAATAATTTTATTTAAATAATATTTAATTAAATGAGTTTATTTGGTATTAAATATTTGATCAACCATCACCAACCAAACATGCCCTTATCTCCCTTTGGCGTGAAATGACGATTCTACCCCTCATCACCGGCCACCTAAATTGACATCGATATTTATTTAATGTAACGCGTTTTAAATGCAATACATACCAAATTCACCTTGTTAATATCTATGTTGATAATACAAGACATTTATTGAAAGGGGAAATAGTCTTAAATATTCCCTATTACTCAAAGGGTTGATTTAATAAAAAAGATAGTTTAAGTGTAAGTTCATCTGAATTGAGTGGAACCGTTTCATCTAACTTTGATTATGTAATACATAAAATGTGAGAATAAATAAAATAGAACATAAATAATGTGACTGAATCCATTGATTGAATGAAAATCCTCGATTAATAGTTTCGATCTATTCATATGTTTCTCGTTTACATTTACTTAGATTTGTGTTAAGTTACTTTAAAAAAGTATTTCATTTGGAAAAATTTGTTTGGATTTGAATATTGAGTTCGTGATATTATAATGATTATTAAATTGAGTTAATTTATAATATTACTAATGGGATCTCCATGGTTGATATTGATGAGACATAAGCCAACTTAACAATCCACTTTAATAAAAGGTCTCATGGTCTACTTTAACCCATGTCTCATTTTTATCTTTATGTCTTTTAATGTTTGGTGGTTAAAGTAATGTGACATATTTTACTTTATAATAAATTAAATTAGGCTCGAAATTATTAAGGTGCACTTGTTTGAATTGAAATTATACTGAAATGACTGATATGAAAGTATATTTTTTTTATAATTCAATAGGAGACAATTATAAATGAAAATTTCTGACAAAAAAGATGTCGGATTATCTCGATTTGCGATATAAGCTAATTGTAGTCGTTTCTTAATAAAAATACGTTTGTCAAAATCTTCGGTAAGACAAAAGATAATGTCTATTTCAAAATAAAAAATACTGTCGATCACATTATATTCTTGGCCTCAGCCTACTTCATTATCATAGTTCTGACCAACCGATCCATTTTCACCCAAAATCTCATAAAGATTGCACGATAAAAGAGATGTGAACATTATTTCGATAAATTATTTACAATTTGCGAGAGGATATGGTTTAGGGGGTAACTGCCGATTGCTCTTTTTGTGACCACAAACAGCAATGTGGTTCGAATCGAATGTAACCACATGGTTATGGTCTGCTGTGTCGGGTCCGATGTATCCAGCTGGCAATCTATTATTGGACAAAGGAAATAAAAAATAAAAAAAAGCAGAGAGATGAGGAAATCGAGATAATCGGAGATGTCGGCGAAGGAGACGGGATTGTCGAACTTCGAGCTTCCCGAGGAGGTGCTGAGCGTGCTGCCATCGGATCCATTCGAGCAGCTGGATGTCGCGCGCAGGATCACCTCCATCGCTCTGTCCACTCGCCTGTCGTCGCTCGAGGACGAGTCAGCTGCTCTACGCGCCAGGCTCGGTGACCAGGACGCCCTCGCCTCCCACCTGCAGTCACAGATCGAGTCGCTGGAGGCCTCCCTGTCGGACGTCACCGACAAGCTCGCTCAGGCTCAGACGGAGAAGGTAGGTCTTCCGGATGAATTTTTTTCCAGTTTCGGATTTCGATTCTTTGAAGTTGTCGTTGTTGCGCGTTTAGGAGAGCTTGGTGAAGGAGAATGCGTCGCTGTCCAACACTGTGAAGAAGCTTAATCGAGATGTGGCCAAAGTGAGCTTCGCTTTTCTGGAGCTTGTGAAATGATGGAGTTTTTCAGTGTTAAATTTTGTTTTGGGAAATTGCAGTTGGAGGTATTCCGCAAGACGCTGATGCATTCGCTCCAGGAGGATGAGGAGGTTTCTGTGAGTTCCTGAGAATTGTAAACCTCAGTTCTCCCATTTGTGTAGCTAAATTGATGTTTTAACAGGGCGGCGGAGGAGGAGGAGGACAGCAAGTTCCTAAGATGCCGGTCGGAGCTAGTCTATCTCCAGGTAGGCATCAGTTTTTTCAGTAGTCTGCTATAGCTGATTTCATCATAAACATGGAACGAGAGCTGTTGAGCTGCAGTTGTTTTGGTGTATCAGATGATGGAACAGTTACACCTCCATGGAGATATTCGTTTTCCCAGAATAAGGTTTCGGATACTGATAGCACAACCACAGAGGAGCGAGAGACAAGCGGTACATTATCTTCACTGTCAAATGAATGGATGATGATGTCATGATGATGCAATTGAGATGATTAAAGCACCCTTCATTGATGGAGGTTTTTTAGTTACTGCAGCTGAGTCTCGGCTGCGTGTATCGCCTAGTCTTTTATTAGCATCACAGACTGCCACTCCTCGGCTTACTCCGCCTGGATCGCCTCCTTTGTCGGGAGCAACATCTCCTTTAAGAACTTCCAAGCCTGTTTCCCCCAAAAGGCAATCCATGTCATTTTCAACTTCAAGAGGCTTTTTTGAGGATAGGTCCTCGGCGTTCTCTCCAACTCCATCAAGCACGCATAGTTCGATAGGCTCTGATGCAGGATCACAATCAGGTAGGTAGGTCGGTAGGCCATTTTGCTTCAGTAGAAATTCTGCAACAGAAGTTTTTGATGTTGTGCTTATTGGTCTCTGATGAAGATAGGTTAATCTTGATACGAACTTTTCATGGAAAATTGCCACTGAAGATACATTTTCCTTTTCTTTCTTTCAGGCAGAACTCGAGTGGATGGAAAAGAATTTTTCCGCCAAGTCAGGTAATGGGATGAACCTGACCTTTGCTCCATTGTCTCTCCAATCTTCCCCTGATTCATAAATAGAATTTTACCCGATTAGAAAATCAGCATTACTTTATAGTAAATCACATGCTAATTCTTTCGCGCAGGAGTCGCTTGTCATATGAGCAGTTTGGTGCCTTTTTGGCCAACGTAAAGGAACTAAATGCGCATAAGCAAACCAAAGAGGTGAACTAAACTATTTACCTGTAGAGTTCTTATCAAAAGGCCACATCTTGTTAAATTCTGAACTTGTTCCTTGTGCGGAATATTTCAGGAGACTTTAAGGAAGGCTGATGAGATATTTGGACCAGACAACAAGGACCTGTACGCCGTGTTCGAAGGGTTGATCACACGGAATGCCCAGTGAACTGTTTAATTAGCACGGACAACATATCCATGATCTTTGGCATGAATTAATCCCAACTCGTTTATCATACTGGCTTGTTCCAAGGTCGAAGGTTTCCAAGTATATTTCCTAGTCGTGAGGGTATGCTCTTCTTGAAGATTCTCAGCTGTCCAACACAACCATTGCATTTTAGAAATCGTCTCTTGGTCCGCAGCAGCTTTTCCTCCACTTCTCCTCGATGCATCGTTGTCATTATTAGATTAAGAATAATGTTTTCTCACTGAGAGCTTCATTATTTGTCATAAAAATGCCGTTTTGACTATAGATGGAATACTGTAATTCCATTTATATCAAACAATGTCCTCAGTTTCTGGCTTTGCTTTCTTGTTTCCATTTTTGTGCCTTCTTCTTCTTGTTCAGTCCAAAAGCCAAATCCTATTCAATGCCAGTCCAAACGCGGTGCAGCAGCCCAAACATGTTATCCAGGAAAAGAGATGAGATGATCAGAAGATGAATCCGAGAATGAAGGACATAAATCCGGACATGCAAACCATCATATCCACGTCCTCCTCCATTACCCTCTTTCTCCTATTTTCAACCCTCTTGTCATTTTTCAAACTCTCTAGCCTTCTTCCTCCTCGTTTTTCTTCCTGCCATCCTTGGGCTGCCATTGCTTTATGCTTTTGGATAATCCATGGATGGCGCCCAAGAGCTCGCCTCGACATCTCCTGCATCCTGGTATGTCATTCTCCCATCGATTCTTTCTCATCTGGGGTCCCTCTCCTCTTGTTTATGTCTGCCAACATCATCATCATGTCTTTGTATACATGTTTCATCTGTTAGGGTTTGGTTTCCCATTTTGCCATGTCCAACGTGCTTCGAGGCTCTTTTGATAAATCTGTAACTACCCAGTTAGGGATTGGTGTTTTGGGTGCCATTGATGGGTTGAAGTTTCCATCTTGCATGCCTTTGTTGTTCAAACTTTGTCCCTTTGATTGGCTTTGCTGTGTTCTGTATCTTGAGGCAAAAGTATCTTATGTTGGATGCAGCAATGGCTCTGGTGAGATAGCTATAAACAGACTGCGCAGGGAGTTTCGTCTTCTTAGGACCAGGAACATTCGAGCTGCATCCTCAGACCCCACCTCAATCCATGGTTGCCTCTCCAATCTCAATCCATCATTCATGTCTTTATCACCTCAGTTTTAGTATGTCCTGTGTAATATGCTGACATTTTGCAGCAGTCAATTTGGATGAGGAGGAAGATAACCAGATAGCAGCGAGGAGAGCGAGCAGTTTGATTTCACAGAAGGACGCCGCAGAAGCTAAAAAGGCTGTTGCAGTTGAGGAGGAGGGCGAGGAAGAGGAGGCAGAAGCTGAGCTCAGCACAACTAGTGGCAATGAAGATGGACTCAATTCAAGAGGTATTGATCAAGATAGCTGGACAAGTTTTGAGTCTGAAACGGAATCATCCAAAGCCAGCACATCAGACTCGTGCCAAGGTCCAGCAGCACAGACAAAGTTCCCTCAGTGGCATGGATTTTTCAAACTCCTGAAGAAAAAATCCACAAAGTCCGGATTCCACTTCAACAACATCCCTACCATCAATGTGCCCAAACTCGCAAGAAAAAAGAGCAAGAAGGTGCTGGAAGTTACTCCTCCAAATAATTGCGGAACATATTCTGGTTTCTACCATTTGAAATCCTCTTGGAAGAATTTCAGCCTCGCAGAGCTCCAAGTTGCCACGAACAACTTCAGCCGTGGTATAAGTACTGTCATTTTTTCCATCACAAACAGCCCAATAATTCGATATGATATATCTTCCATCTTTCCTCATTCTGGTTTTTCTTGCTGATGTCACGGTTCAGAAAACTTGATCGGAGAAGGAGGCTATTCTGAGGTGTACAAGGGACAGCTCGTAGATGGAAACTATGTTGCAATCAAGCGACTGAGCGGAGAAATGTCTGAGGAAATGACTGCAGATTTCTTGTCAGAGCTGGGAATCATTGTCCATGTGAACCATCCCAACATTGCTAAACTGATTGGCTATGGTGTAGAAGGTGGAATGCATCTAGTTCTTCAGCTGTCTCTGAATGGAAGCTTATCATCCCTTCTCTGTGGTGGGCACATAGATAATCTTATGAACCCTGAACCCAGTTGGGACCAAATCTCTTACAAGTTAACGATAAACGACTGTCTTTCAGGAGCCAAGGAAAAGCTGAACTGGGATGTAAGGTACAAAATCGCCATGGGGACATCTGAGGGCCTCTTTTATCTTCATGAAGGTTGTCAGAGAAGGATTATCCATAAAGACATCAAGGCGGCCAACATTTTGCTTACTGAAGATTTTGATCCTCAAGTATGACTGCCTTTTGTTCTCATTTAGTTTCTGCACACGAATATTTTCCATCTTCCTGAAGTGAACTCTTTCATCCAGATATCTGATTTTGGACTTGCAAAGTGGCTACCAGAGCAATGGACTCATCGCGTAGTGTCGAAGATTGAAGGCACATTCGGGTAAGCTTGCAACTTAACACTCTTTTCATTCTCTGTAATCTGCAGAGTAAAGCTCTTAGACACTCTTTTCCTTGTGATGTCTGTCTGGTTTTGGATCATGGACAGCTACCTCCCTCCGGAATTTTTCATGCATGGTATAGTGGATGAAAAAACCGATGTCTTTGCTTTCGGTGTCCTACTGCTGGAGCTCATTACGGGGCGTATGGCCTTAGATAAGTCCCAGAAAAGCCTTGTCCTGTGGGTGAGTTTACCGTATTGGCTTCCTGGCGCGTAACTTTCTCTTCTGTGTCGCATTTTCCTGGCAGTGAAACTTTTTCTTCTGTGAAATTGCAGGCCAGGCCTTTGATTCGGAAGAATAGCATCGAGGAGCTCGTTGACCCATCGATTGCCGGTGCATACGATCTTGACCAGATGCAGCGGATGATCTTGACAGCTTCTTTATGCATACACCAGTCTCCAGCAAAGAGGCCTGAAATGAAAGACGTGAGTTCATCCCCTCACCAATGACCCATCACAGATTTGTAATTAGCAAAAGCCTCAAGTTCAAGAATCAAGAGAAACAGAAAACCAAAGCTGAAATCTTATTCTATACTGTCTGGTTTTTCTCTCTCTCTCTCTCGAAGTGATCTATGTGTGCTGTGCAGGTTACAAAGATTCTTAGAGGCGACCTAGACAGTCAAAAGTTAGTGGAGCAATACAAGCAATCTCTGGCAGCCCTTGAGGAGATTGATGACAGTTACAATTATGGCTCGAGTAACCAGCTAAAGCTGAACCTCTAAGTTTAAAGTTAAGTATCTGTTACCTTTCTTTAATCTTGTCGTGAAGAATGAGCTTTCCACATCAGTATAAAGATGTTGGGTTGCAACAGGATAGGCTTAGAATGCTGCCTCATGTCGTTTCAGAGGATCATCCTGCTGTAATTTGCTCCCAAGTTTGTCACAAAAGGGCACACAGCCTTACCTGCCAATATGTTACTTTCAGATACGCATAAAATCATGATGATAAACTACCTAGATGTCTTTGAACCCTTCAATCTAGAAGAAATACTAGAAAACATAGCAGCATAGTTGAATAGAATGCATGGCTAGTTGGTAAGGGAAAACAAAGGCAGAAGACATCTCATATAGTACAAACTGAAACTTGCAGCAAGGAAAAACTCCAACGCAAAATTGATACACATGGAACTTGCGTTAGCCCAGAGCTGAAAGTATCAAAAGTTGAACATACCAGAATGTATCAGCTCCTACCCTGATGTCAATGTTGTATGCGACTATGTTCTGTCAAACAAACGCCGGAAAACAGTAACATAAAACTGTCCAACCTTGAGAGGATGGAGGATCACTGCGCAAACCCCAAAGCAGACAATTGCAATTGCAGCCAGGGAAATGGTCGTTCCGGTGTGTGGAACTACTCTAGTTCTTGATATTATGGCACTGCAGAACTCTCTTGGCCATTTATCCATATGCTTGACGTTGACAGTTCTGTCCCTTGGCGCCATATGTTCTCATTGGCGACGGCTGAGACAGAACTGTCTAATTCTGCATAAAAGCTAAGAGATATCTTAAAAATAGGGCATGAACGAAAGAACAAACTCAAACAGGACATTGAAGACATTGAAACTCAAAACTATGGCAGTTCTATTAAAAACTTAAGTTATTAGTATCATATATCTTACCTCTACAAATGAATAGTGGATGTCCTCTAGTACTGAATGGAGTTATCTGATACATCAGTGGGTAAATTTTTCTGTAATGGCAAACAACTTTGTTTAAGTCTAAGAATATTACTGGCCTGATCCATCCTCTTTTGAAGCAACCTAATACCATCTTCACATGTCGCAGAGCCTGGACTACTCTTCTCTGCATTAGTAATCTGAATACTTAATGACTTCAGCGTTCTTTCCAAGATGGCGGTAGAGTCATTGTGCAGTAGGTAGTTTAGCAAGGAATCATATCTTTTGATCTGTGAAGGTGTCAGACTATCCTGCACACCTGAAACCGGGTTCTTAAGCAACCATGCAATGTCTAGGAAAAATTCTGAGAGTGTATTATGTCTTGCCAAATAGACATCACAGTTGTCAGCTTCACAAACTGAACTCTTGGAACAGAATGACCGAATACTTTTCTGTTGAATTCTCTCCATTTCAGCACAAACTTCCTTGTCTCCAATGAGCACTGGAATATAATTTGACAATCCAGACTGATTTTCCACCTGCAAAAGGATTGTATTACTCCAAACTTCTTATGATGAAACTCAAATAACTAAAAGAAGAGGAAAACATGCATTGCACAAAAGATTCTCATGCATTTTACGTATTATGTGGCAAGCCACCATATAATTGATTTTCGAGATACCATGCATATTTAATAAGGGTTTATAATTGACTTTGCAATGAACTTATGTACTGAAATACTTCACTTATTTACTGAAAAAAATTTAAGTGCAAAAAACAGGCCCTAAGTGTTAATATTTGATCTTTGATCCTAGGTAGAAAAATCTTTGAAATTTGATATTTTAGAAAAGATAAGAAGGCAGCAGTTAAAAGCTTCACGATATCACGATTTCGAATCCATACACAAAAAGGTAGGCAGGGAGTGAACTGCATATACGGAATATCATGGAATATCATGGATGAATAAATATATAAGACATCTTTCATATTTATAATAATAGGAATCATTAGAACAGATACCTCGATAAATGCAGGGCCAAAAACATCAGAATCAGTTAAGGGGGCATATATCTTGTACTTCTGATGGTTAAAACTGCAGGTGGGTGCCATTTCAGAAAGAACCAGACGAAAATGATAAGTAACACTCATTTGCAACATATTTCTCTTGAAAAGATACAAGGATCCTGCATCACAACCTAACTTAGTCAAACACTCATCAGTAGAGATTACCAATGATACAAATTAATAAAAATAAAGCCAATCAAACGTATCAAGAAAAAACTGGTTACAAAAGAGGACATACTGATGTACCTGAATTTCTGTTGAAATATATTGCTTCCCAGCCTCAAAGAAAGTAGGGTGAACATAGTAAAGCTTTGGGGCCTGCATGCAGTCAGGAGTTTCTTCACAACAGTTCCATCTACAGAAGTGCGCAATAAAAAACCGGGTATTAGAGTCGGAATCAGTAATCAGAAAAAGGTGACACTGATTCTGATACAGAATATCCAGCATCTTATGATTATTTGAGAAAATACAATAAGAAGTGAGCATGAAGGGCTAAATCTAGTCCAGTATCAGTTACAAACACTTGGTGAATTACACAACAAGCATGACTGATTTGGGCATCATCGAAATATAATCCATTCCCTAGACACCTCGCATAAAGTGCAGCTAGAATTTCAGACAATAGGACTGATTTAAATTCTGAAGATTCAAAATATAGGAAATCACCTCTTTCAATCAGAAATCTCATGTTATCGAAATAGACATGTATTGAACCCTTCCCTGATAGCAATCTTCCGGGGGCTGAAATGAAGACTTGCAATTGTGAAGCTGGATCTTTAAATAACTGTTTTGACATCCAATAAGTGAAACAACTGTAAGCAAAGGCTTAAACGAAAGATATGTGACATAGAAATTAAGATATACACACTTAAATAGCTATACCTCAACCCACATGAATTTTGGCATAGAGAGAAACACAGTCAGGATTGTACAGCCAAGACGAATGTACCCTTCCAACTAGACAGGCATGCTAGCCAACCACTCAAAAATCTGATGACAAGCCAAACAATGCAAATAATGAATTATTTCTTTCTTTAGGAAAAGTTCGAAGGGAAGCTGGTAATACTAAACTGTATTGATAAATCTTTAATACTTGATACCGAAGTCGCCGAGGGAATTCAGCCGGATTCCAGTCATATAGCTTAAATGATATGCGACCTGTTGGATACTATAATGAAATAAGGATAAGTGACCAGATACATATTCGGTAAGCGATTTGGAAGTGAGAAAGGAAAATTGCCCAATAAAATGTAAGAGAGACTTACAACTGAGAAAAAGGCACCCTTATTGTCACCACTTGATGAAGAAGGATTGTATTTGGAACTATCTTTGGCTCCATCCATGTTGGTAGCATCAGAACCAAGAATATCACTTCGTGTGTCTTGGGAACCGAGAGTAGAGTGCACATTTGTTACTTGTAAATCTTCCAATCTCACAAGGCCCTCATTTGGAGCTATATTGGTTTTCAGTGTTACACTGGCTGTTGCATGAATGAAACTGCATGAGTATCAAGTTGACGGAGTCAAAATATCTTAGGTAACATCAAGTTTCATAGTTACTTTGAGTTTCATTCTACTTAATAAAAAACTAAAACAGAACCATATTTAATAATGTTATACGGTAATAAGACTTTTTCCTGCTTCGATATCATTACCACTTTCTTCAACCAACGTATACCGCTGAGTTTCCTCCTCCGTTAACAATTTCATATTATGCTTTCGTCTCCTCTTATTATGCCTCTCTAACTCTCTACGACAACTGCGGTTTCCTTTATCAAAATCAGACAAGACGTGAAACCTGAAGGAAAAAAATATTTATTGTAATTATGCAGAAAACAGCAGCTAATTCAAGCACAATGCGGACATCCAGTTTCAAGTACTTACTACTTAAAGCTACATAGCATACTTGATAAGTGATAACCAAAATTTGTCAATATCTCAATCGCTTATGTAAAACGAAACAAACTTATCAAAATGACTTTGATCTGCTGGGAAGCTAAAGAAAGGTGCTCAGCCTCGATATTGGCCATAGATTAGAGCAAGCATCAACTGTAATGTGCAATGTGGAGGCGGCTCAAATTACAAATTCAAGGTCAATCAGTTCAACAAAGGGACTTCATTCAATGATAACAGGGAGAGAGCAAACATCACAAACCATAGATACACACCACACGAGTATCCTTTTCAAGAAAACCAAAAAGTGGAATTCAAGTGCACAAGAGATGGACTAAAGCGTATCAAGTTCATTACTTGCTTCTATGCGTACTCCTCAAAAACAACGGGGTCCTCTTTTCACCCAAAACACAGCCGCAAAGGATAACGACTCCAAGGGGGAACTAATGCACATTTATAAGCAGTCACACAAAGAGAATGAGCAACTCTTACTTGCCGCATTGCTGACAGTATCTCTTACTCTCCTCATCAAGCTCAACAGCACTGGCATTGGCACATTTCAAACAAACTCTATGCCTCTTATGATACCCTTTCAGCCCACTAATATCCACCTCACACCCCGGCACCTGACACCTCGCCACCATCCCATCCGCCACCGACTCTCTAACCGTCCTAGTTCGCTTCTTCCCAGGCCCACGCAAGTCCACCTCCTCCTCCGCCAACAGCAGATCCATCTCCGGACAAGCGCACGGCACTCTCCCCGCCAAGTAATTCTCACAGGTCAACTTCGGTTCTCGCTTCCTCACCCGATCAGCAGCACTCGCTTCAAAACCCTCAGTCGCAAGCAGACCTGCATCCGATCCGAATGGCGACGGTAACGACAAAGCGCTCTGGTCATCAACACCAAAATCCAGAAAATCGCCCCAGTCAAAGATAGCCGGAAATCCCAAATCCATCCCAATAACCCTAAGCACGTAAGATGAGGACTGCGATTCCAGTTCCGATTGAACCAGAATTTGAGATTAAGATTGCAGTTTAAGCAGTTGGTAATTCGGCGAGAGTGGTCCCATGAAATCCCCGAAATCAATGGGTTGATCGGTGTAGTTAGGGCTTTGGCGTAGAAGGAACGTCAAGGTTGGTGGCTATGGTTGAGAGCAGGAGCACCAGCAGCGGTTGGTCTTGGTGACACTGACACAAAGGCTCGTCGTCCTCGATATCGATGCCGATGTCGTCATCTCCAGGCGGAAAAACTAAACGATGAATTCGAAATTTAATTATAAAAGAAACTTTATTGAGATCCTATAAAGATAAACCTACAAAATTGAATCTACTTTTATGAGAAAAAATTTAAAGTAACACATTTCATAACTAAGGGCATTTGGTCTAGTGGTATGATTCTCGCTTAGGGTGCGAGAGGTCCCGAGTTCAATTCTCGGAATGCCCCTTATTCTATTTATATATGTGGAAATCTTTTATAGATTTTGTGACGTGCGAAGTTGCACTGGTTTTGCATGGAGATGGGCTTGTAATTTATATTTAGAGTTCTGAAAATAATGCGTCCTGCTCCTAGAAAAATGTGTCCACTATTCTCCCCCTAGAGCAAACTAGATGGAGAGCGGCTATAAAGTGGCCCTTGTATTTTTAGTTTCATTTGATCGTTAGAACATGTTAAAGTACTAGCCTCCAACTCACATGGATTCTGAAACGAAAAACGTCCTCAAAGACGATATGAGAGAGAAGTTTGCGTGTGACACGCTTATTTTTTGATCAAATGGATTGATTTTTAATGGGAAAGAAATCTGGTTAGTTAGATCATAAATTTAATCTAAAGATTCGGATTTATTTCCAATGAAATTAATCCAAAAAATATGAAAAAAATCGAAAAAATATGAAAACATAATTATTTTAATGTAATGTCTAATTCGAAATTTTATAAAAATTAATTAATTAAAATTAAAAATTATTTAAAAAATGTGAATAGCAATAAAAATATTTCTTCGAGATAGTTAGGAATGTATAGATTGCTATTGCTGTTTGTTGAATAGTAACAAGAATTGCTTCTCGAAAACTTCTTCAACAAGATAAAACTTCCTCAACAATGGGCGCGGATGTCCTAACAGACCAACGGCCAAGGCCATGAAAAAAGACATTAGAGGATATTGTAACAAGGGTTTCAATAATACTTGGATAAACAAAGGCTAAAGCCAGTACATGAGGACAGCTTCATAACAAACATGAAAAATCTAGATAGGTTTTTCTCTTATCATAAGCCTGGAAAATCTCTAAGCCGACATGCCAATGTACCTGCGAACTGAAAAGTTCATTACTTCTCAAGGAGCTTCTCAATGAGGTCAGCTGCATCTTGCACGGTAGCTATGGTCTGGGCACTCTCTTCTTCTACACTGATACCAAACTCTTCCTCTAGTCCCATCACAATCTCAACCTGCCAAATAAACCATTTTCAAATATGAAACATCAATCAAATAAAAAACAAAAACTCCAAAATACAAGACATAATTCTAGTTAAAGAGATAATAACAAAGAACATAAACATATATTGCAAGGACCATATTCAAGATTCGAGAAATTAGAGTACCGTGTCCAGTGAATCAGCTCCAAGGGCAGCAAACTTGGATTCGCCATTGACAGTCGTATCTGCAGGTAGTGCTAGCTGCTTCTTGACAATAGCACACACCTTGTCCACTGTCTCAGGCTTGGCCTGCCATTCATTAAAATGATAGTGCTATTTTAGGACAGTACTTTCCACAAGCTTTTATGTGAAAGCTCAATTCCAAAACAAAAAAATCAAACTATACAGTCACCAGGCATTTCAAACAAACTAGGTTTAATGAACTCGACAAGCCTTAAACATGCGGCTATTATCCAACAATTGACTGGTACACACTACACACCACCGACTGATTAATGTGTTTCAAATTCCTATTATCAAAATACTCCAACCATTTACACACGAAGTTAACAAGGCTAATCAAGTTCCAGTAATAATATAATATTAAGATAAACATCCAAACTACACACAAACTGAGTGCAGTTTCAATACACTTCTTCTCCAGTATAACACTACAGATTTTCAACACCTCATTTCTTCTCAATTCACTCTGTCAACAAAACATCAAATAACATAAATCCTAATCAAATTATCAAACGCATACCGCGCATGAGATCTTGAAATGGCGCGCAGTGAGCGAAGGGAAGCTCCTTCCCTGGGCGGAACCAGCGCTCACAGACATGCCAGCGAACCTCGTCGCCACCTGCAAACGCATCAAAACCAAATCAATCACAAAATCGTCCACAAACGCCGACCAAAAACGCAAACAAAACTCCAAAAACCAAACACACAAACGGCAGATCTGGAAGTAACGCGGACCTGATTTTGCTTGAACGAGAGAGCCGACAGCGACAGGGAAGCGCCTGTGATGGAAGCCATTGCAGGAGGAGATGGAGCCGACGGCGGTCGCAGATCGCAAGGCAGATCTGAGAATCGGATGATAGACGAAATGAACGGAGAGCACGAAGAGCGTGGATGGCAGGGATGAAGTGAGCTTATATAGGTGCCAGAGCTGCTGATCTGTTTCGCCTTGTTTTTATCGATGGCTCGTGTTTGGTTACAGAGTTAAAACTATCCTCGAATAGATTACGGTAAGGTGATAATATAGAGGTGTTTGGGTATTAGTGGTAATTAATTTCCCGTGTTTTTATGATCGCCGCACCTAATTGATTTATGGCTTCCCGTGGCATGTTAAGTGGAATGGGCCTGGCCCAGCTACTTCTGGCCCCAATAAGCCCAACATTTATTTTTTGGTGTATTTTTGGATGAAATTCAATTTAAGTGGTTTTTTTTTTTATTGCATTCCAAATTTCACCGGAGTCCCTGCTATAGCTCCATATCGAATCTTAATCGTTAAGATATTTGACATTTTTTTAACACAAGATCACGTCTGATGAACAATTTAAGTGACTTTTATTTTCGAGATACTTCGTGCCATTAATATTTTTGCAGCAAATTGATGGCAAATGCAATGAAGTTGGCATTGACCAACCAAGGAAGTAAATATACTTTCTGTGACGTCATGCCAATCTCATAATCCTCCCGAAGAGATGAAACTCAAAAGCCAATATTGAGAGAGCTTAGATATGGGAAAGTACTGCTGCAGAGAAGATGGTGATGGTTTCAATTTCACTGGGTTGCTGCTGGCACTCATCGTCGCACTGGTCCTCTTCATAATCTGTAGCCCGCCTCGTCGGCCGACACACAGAGTTTACACGGTTTACCGGTGCCCTGGCTGAGCCCTGTCCAGCATTCATCTTCACTATAGACCGTTTTTACAATCTTGTTTTTTTTACAGTCAGTTCAATTCAAAAAAAAAAAAAAAAGTTTCAGAAATGATTTGTCAGACACATTCTTAGAGTCACAGTTTTGTAAAGCCGTCTTTCATAAACACGGCTCTGTCAGGTAAAAGGCACCAATAAAAATCTTCAAAATGCTGCCCAATTTTTTATTTTGACTGATGTGATGTTTTGTGCTTTTATTTTATAATAATATTTATTATTTTATTTATATATATTTATATTTACTTATTTATATTTACTTATATGTACATTAATTATATTTTTTACAGTAGTAGTGGTTTTGTGATGGTAATGGTAATGAATAGTGGCAGTGATGATGATAATAAATAGTAGTGGTGTTGTGTTGATGAAAAAAATGATGAATAGTGATGCTGGTGTTGATTTGATAGTGGTTGTGGTGGTGATGAATACTGATGATGATTTGTTGATGAAAGCGATGATGAATTGTTGTAGTAGTGAAAG
This sequence comes from Umbilicus rupestris, assembly GCA_963678935.1. NCBI lineage: Eukaryota > Viridiplantae > Streptophyta > Magnoliopsida > Saxifragales > Crassulaceae > Umbilicus > Umbilicus rupestris. The sequence continues at coordinate 15,140,930 of OY787611.1, read as the reverse complement.
AAATAATATATAATTATATTTACTTATAAGTACAAAAGAATATAGACTATTTAAAATGGATATGACGTCAGTTGCCCATGATGAAACAGACCAATAAAAAGAGAGTTTCAGTATATAATAAGGACATATTATGAGAATATGTCCTGTAATTAAAATCCAATGAGTTGGAAATGTATAACAGAAACCAGTTAGTGGCAGAACTGAGCTACCATTCCACAGGAAGGAGAATATAAACAGAAACGAATACGATAAACCTAGACCCTTTTGCGTCACTTCTGATTGTTGAAAAAGATCCAGTGGACTAACCTTGCATCGATTGTTTTTGAAGTATTTTGTTCGTCTGCAGAGGTGGGCGTCGTCGTCATTGAGGAAGAACAGGTGGGGAGATGGAGCGGGTATTGTATGATTTGCAATGGCTGCATTTCTGACCAATTATGTGGAAGTAAACCTCTGTCGTGTCATTGCAGTCGTTGCACAGTATCCAAACCTGCAAAATGGTTTTATTAACAGGAGGGGGCGAGGAAATCGTAATGGTGGGGAAACAAAATGCAGTTAGGCGCACCTTCCTGTAGCGGTAGTCATCAGGCATGACAGTGGCTTCAATCTGAAACCAATAGAAATTCAAGCGTTACAAGGTCATATTCGATATTTGATTATGATGGAATAAAATGGTGCTTTTGGTAGAAGCTTCAGTTTATCTGGTATTTCTAGCTACAACATTTCCAAAGATTTCATATCACAAGTAAACCAGCATTGCTCGACTGACAGCTAAACCTCAACTAGCACAGAATTTAGGAAGATGAGTTTACAAACAGAAAAAAGAGCAGCAAGGAAATTACTAGTAAACTGAAAGATCACGAATTCAGACAGAGAGAGGACATTTTTAATCAGGCTGTTAAAACACTCGGCCACAAAGAAAAGAAATACAGTGAATAACATATAGCGGCAAATAGCATAGCATGACAGCGCAGATATATGTACTGTAAACTGACAAATTGCAGTAAATTTACATGTCAGACACAAGGTACAAAAAATACCTCCTCATCAATCCTCTTCCAGGTTCTTGACATGTCTATCACTGATCTGGAGCATATAGGGCAACAATATCTGGATCAAAGAACACAATTACATCATTAATAATTCAACAACCCACAAAAAATTGTAGGCATCTAAACGACTAAGCCCAGTAAAAATCAGATTACATACTTGTCCCGTTTCATCATTTCATTGTAACATTCACAATGCATTGTGTGCCCACATTTCATAACAGTTGTATCTTTCATAGAGTCGAAGAGGTACTGCATACACACAAAGTCAACTAGTTTAGCAGAGCAGCCACAGCCGACACAAGAAATAAAATTAGCTAAAAGCACCTCATAGCATATGGGGCAGTGATGGCGCATGGAGTTCTCAATGCATGAATGATTATTCCGAAGACCAATAGAGTAACAAGATCCTGTCACAAAAAGTACACTAAAAATAAGAATATCGCTTGAACTTTTAAAGGGGAGTCATATGACTTATCATTATACAATCTACGAATATTTGTAGTGAAAGCAAAGAATCTATCTGCATACAAACAAGCTGTTCAACTTAATATAGACTATAAGCAGCTATAAAGAAACAAAATAGAGTCTATAGAAGTATCGTCACACAATCAAAGACAATTAGTACTGAAAGCAGAGAGAACACATCGAGGCGTACCACACTTCTTGCAATGAAAGAAATTTTCACGACCCCCAATCCTGATACAAAACCAAAAAACCATTTGAAGCATGGCAATATGACATTTTGCATCAAGTTATAAAAGTTATGCAGATACAGAAGACAAGAGAACTACAGTCGCTGATAACTGACCTGCAGATCCCACAATCAAGACAATGATACTGCCCTTTACTAACCTGAAAAAGTTGCAACGATCAGTCATCAGTGCCATCAGAAGCAGACAACTGACAAAATGTGAAGTTTCTAGCTGCTCTAGATTCTTCATTAGTCCTGCTATTTATATATTCAGTTTACAAAAGTGTTGAAGCATAAATTTAGTCATATCACGTACGTCATCATCATAGAATTTGCAAACTTTGCAGACATAAGCTCCCATACTGACTCCACAATTCGTACAAACAGCTCCAACCTGCAAAAGTTGTAGTACTTAAGAGTCTCAGACAAAGATATCCTATAACATCTTAATTGATACAAATAATTGAATGCCACAAGAACATACCGGTTGCTCTGTGTCACAAACAGAACATATAACCTAAAAAATGAATTATAACAATGTCAACCAAAATTAACTCCAATAATCCAAACCAAGAGTTTAGCTATCACAAATGACACATATGAGCATTCATTTAAGAGCTGACCTGCTTCACATCCTGTCTTACAAGCTCATGCCTATCAAATGGGTTGCGCAACATGCTCTGTGCCCAAAAATATAAGTCAACACCATACACAGCAATAAATCACCTCAGATAATTAAAAAAAACCTAGATGGAAATGAAATGTTTATGAACATGTTTTTTTTATCTACAAATAATTGTACTAAAATACTGTCAGTAAAAATAAACTCCTTAGAATCTTGTTGCACAGACAAAAACTAGTAGGGCTTACATCAACTATGATTCAAGTAATAAAAGATTGAATCACCAAGTAGAGACAGTATTATCTTAGGGATACAGTCACTAACCGCAGCTTCATTGTGGCAATGGCGACAATCATACACTTCATTACAACATGGAGCTCGGATTTTGCACCTTCTCCTGTAGTGCTTGCATCTACAGTGGAACCAGTAACAGAAACAACAAACTCAGAAAACACAACCATCAATCAGAACAATAAAAAGGTAAGTAAACTATTTGACCACATACCCATATCCCATCTTCCCATAGTCAATCCGTTCATCACTTAGGCCTTCCATGGTCAAACTCTGAAGAAGATCTCTAGCAGATTGGATTGGCAGAGCTCTAACTTCTTCTTATACGTTCAGGACTCAGGAGGATGGAAGGCCTCAGGGACAGAAACCCAAGACTTTCCTGATCTGGGAAGAGTGGAGATGTCCTCACCACTCCTAAACACTCCTCAAAATGGACTGCCCATAACGTGGGGTCATCAGACACCCCTCAATTTATGACAAACTTGAATAACCAAATCCGCCACCTTTCTTTAACATTAAAATTCACAAAAGGATAAGGTCTGGGCGACACTTGACCAGTTGAGCCAAATAAATAACTCCCAACAAAATATTAAACTGACACAGCGCCGAAATCTCAACGAATCACACACCAGGTCACAAAATCTCAACCCAAACTCCTTTTGAGGCATTTCGTCGAACAGTTAACATGCTTCGTCATCGTAAACCACATTTCACTTTTCCCATCTACCCAGTAAAGATCAGTCAAAAGGGTACGTGACATTTACTCCATTTCACAAGAAAGGTAACAGATCGAACCTCGAAACTCATACATATTGGATGATCCAACCCACTTGCTTCCTTCCCTGTTTAATGGTCGCTTGCGCCTCGTAACATGACTTTGCTCCAAAACCATACAACCACGCCTCATGACTCAGCCCTCGGTTGTAGAAGCATCCGACGTCACTCCATCATAATTCCTACAAGCTTCCATTTTCTTAATCGACGAATCAGCAACTGCCTCGCTCCTCGAAAGTTGTGCCTTCTTAATATTTAATTTAAATTTAATCAACTTTCACTAATCACACTTTCTCCAAAATCTTGGTCTGCCTATCTAAATGCAATTTCCACAAGTCCAATGGGCTTTTAGGCCCAACTTCTGCATCAAATTCAGCCCATACAAATAGGCCCACAAGTCAATAAAATTTAATAATTTTAATATATCTTATTATCATCATAAACATTTAATATATTTGACATGTGATTCATGAATAAACTTTGAATATCATTTTGAACTTCCATTCATAAAAGCTTGATTTCATTATTTTTGTGATTAAATCGTATTTAATATTTGATTTAAATGTACCAAATCAAAATCCTAATTCATCAAAATGGGTGGCTTTTAACACATGATAAGAATATCCATCAGAGCATGGTTTGGTGACAAAAGAGACGTCAAACTTCTCAGCGATTAGGGTTCGATTCCTGATCTCCCCGGAACAGAGGTTTGGGTTAGAATAGAAAAAATAAATAATTTTTTTAAAAAAAAATTATTTTTCCAAAAAATGGAAAGCGAGATATAAAAATAGACTGAATTAATTTGTATTTATCGTTGCCAATAATAGAATGGCTGCCTCGGTAATTATGGCGCATAAATAATTACTTTAATTTATTAATAAAAAAAGGAAATAGAGAGAAAATTGACTAAAACAGAAAAGCTAAATACAGCAAGAAAACAGAGTGACAGGAAACAGAACAGAATTAACCGTTCGTTTCTCCGATATCAACACCGACTCACCTCTCCACATCTTTCATCCCAATTCCCAGAATCCTTCGTCGTCCGATCCCTCTCTGGTTTCTTGATCGGAAAGAGGCGGGAGAGGGAGAAGGAGAATCCATCTTTGATCGCGAAATGGGTTGTGGGAAATCGAAGCCTGCGGATGTGGCGGCCGGGAGCACTGTCATAGCGAGGAAGAAGCCGGATGATGACGTGTCAAATGCCGGGAAGGTTGAGACGAGCAGCGGCTCGATGAGCTCCGAGTCTTCTGATGCTCAGGTTGTGGCTGGTGCAGAGGTTGAAAAGGGCGTGGAGGTGGGGAAGAAGATTGATGGGGAGCCGGTGGAAGGCGTGTCTGAAGTTGCACCGGAGCCGGTGGGTGAACAGGTGAAGGCTGCGTCTGCGCCGGAGACGGAGAAAGTTGAAGAGGCGCCGGTGGCTGCTCCGGTTGAAGAAAAGCCCGTTCGCGAAGCTAAGGCTGAAATTGTAGCTTCAGGTATTTCATCATCCAATAAAAAAAAAAGTTTATATTGAATTTTAGTATCATTCTCCGGCATCGCCTCGGTTGCAGATGAGATTGTGACCGTTAACGAAAATGAGCAACCGGAGGCAGCTGCAGGCGCCGGAGCTGAATCAAAACAGAGGAATGCTGGAGAGGAAGCCGCTTAAAGATTTCTTCCCGAAGAGATGAAGAAGGTGATTCGGAGATGGTGATGAAGGTTTTGATTTTGGTTTTTGTGGACTCTGTGTTATTGAAATGCGAGTTTGAATGGATTTTATTGGCATTTTAATTATTGACATTTGACCTAAAAATATGTGTAATGTCTGATTTTATCGGTTTCATACGTCACGTATCACTTTTGAATCGTTATATTGGATTTCTGAGGCATTAACTTATCACAATAAGGGTTGCATTGTTACTACAGTCGGATGCACTTTAGTTCGAGGGTTGGTGTTGGAGAGCCCAGAATTGAAAGATGCGAAATTTTTTGCTGAATGTTTAGAAATAACCGAAGGCCAAGAAACTAATACAAATTCCCTCCGAATAAAACCTTAAAGGGATGGAATATACGGATAGGAAGATGACTTTCGACTTAGACATGCTCGAAAAGTGGGTCTCTCGCCTAGGTATGGCCGGAGCACTTCGGAATGCCTTTGGTTGATCTTGATAGATACTTTGGATTGGACTGATGGCTGTGTTTTTATAGTTGGCGGGCGCCTCCGGGTTTATTGTCCGGGCGTTACCCCTTTAATGCCCGCATGTTTCCCTTTTATTGCCTGCCTGTTGCCCCTTTAATGTCCGCCCGTTGCCCGCGGTTACCCCTGGTTGGCTCGGGCATTGATGGGTTTGATTCCTTGGTGGACTTCGACTTCGTCAAGGTAGATTGGCTGCGTGCGAACACTTCCGGGCTAGCTGGGCCTTGGTGTTGACCTGGGCTTTGGTGTCAGGCCTTGTGCGGGACGAGTCCGGGACATGCGGGAATTTCCGTCCGTGTCCTTCTTGCTTTTCCTAGTATTCCTCTGTTAGAGATTGGCCACACTGACTTTGGGAAGTTTTTCTAATTTACGGAAAGATCATGATCGGCTCCGTGAAGTTCGAGAGTTGCACTGTTGCGTAGGTCTGGTGCACTTTAACTCCAAGATTGACCTCTTGCTCAGATCTAGATTCAGTAGGGGAGTCAGAAAATTTTTATTTAGGGTTCAGAAAATAAATTAGTAATCGGTGTTTACTAATTGGTATTTTAATGATTAATCAATATCTATTAATTAATTTACCAAACCAATTATATTATATTACAAATAAATTTGGGTACATGATTTCTTAATTAATCATAATAAATTAATATTTTCATCAAAAAAAGATATGTTTGGATACAGAAGTTAGTATTTTAAATAATTTTAAATTTTTATTTGGATATTGTTTTAAAGAAAGATGAGTATAAATTTATTTACAAAACCAAACGGATCAAATATCAAAAAAATATGGGGGTCAATAGAATAATTTTATACGTATTAATGAGTATTTATTATAATATAATGGATGCAATTCATCCCTTACCAATACACATGGCTCCGTCCCTGGATCTAGTGCACCATTAAACTAAAACTTTAGTAACCCTGCATATTACAAACCGTCAAAATTACATCGTTTCAATATCGTCCTTTTATCTAACTTGCTACACGCGTGGTGCCTAAATACAGTTACTTAAAGTAAGGAGAGTTTCTCACATTCCATGTTCCAGCCAGAGAATGGAACATCAAAGTGCCACTAGTCCTCCCAAAAAAATCAGTAACATTGCTTGGTCGGGTTGCTCGAGTCATCCCTGATTTTACAGACCGAGTTCTCCGTCAATGTCCCGGTTGGTGTCTTGAAGTTTCTCGCTTTTCTGATTCGTCAAAAAACCAGTTTCTCCCAGACCCGCCGCCGCCTATATATGGCTCGTCTACCTCGGGGCCATTACCCCTTTCTGGTCGAGAGTGGCTCCTGAAATCAGGAGAGTCTTTAAAGATGGACGAGGATGAACCGAGCTGCCTACGCCTGTTTTTTTCACTTGGGCTATCTACGGCGTCTTCCTTGGCTAGTGCATTGTCTCTTCGTTTGACTCTATTGTTTTGAGCAACGGGTGCGTTGGGATCATACGCCTGGGAGGCTAAATACGATAGTGCAGTCACCACATCCCCTATGAGAGGTCTCGTGGAGGCTTGCTCTTGTAAACACATTGCCGCAACTGCAAGAGCCTGGTAGAGTCCTCTAACTGGATATCGGCCTTGGAGTAATGGGTCTGCCATTTTGGGGAATTTTCTGCGATCCTTGAACAACGGCCTTGCCTGCGTTCAGAAGAGTAGCGGGGGAAAATAGTTAATTTATTTTCTAGAGAACGTAGCACCATTCATGGAAAATTATCTTAAGGAGCGGAAAGCAGAAGATGAAGTAATTACCCAGCATACAAGATTATGCTCGCTATGGGACCTGGCATTATCAATGGCCTTACGTCCGGTGATAAGCTCGAGAAACACAACTCCAAAGCTATAAACATCGGACTTCAAAGTGAGCTGGCCTGTCATGGCGTACTCCGGTGCACAGTAGCCGTAAGTTCCCATAACTCGTGTGGAAACATGAGTTTTGTCCCCGACAGGACCAAGCTTTGCAAGGCCAAAATCAGATAACTTGGGATGAAAGCACTCGTCAAGAAGGATATTTGATGACTTCAGGTCCCTATATATGACTGGAGGATTCGCTTTATCATGCAAATACTCTAGCCCTTTTGCTGCCCCTGCAGCAATCTTCATCCTGGTATTCCAATCTAGCGGCTCCTTGTCGGGCGGAAGATCTGAAGTATCATAAAACAACAAAAGAAAAAAAATATCACCAAGTTGCCTTGACAAAATGTGAGACGACGCAACCTTGCTAATCATCCTAAGACTCGATTTAGTCAACAATAACGATATCGCCAAAAATATTGCAAAATAATTTACACACCACGAGCTCAAACACAATATAACTTGGCAAAGGTCTTTCATGATCCTATCTGCGGAATCAATACAGTCAAAATGACACCTGCGCAATTAGAAAGCAAATGTACATTTCCTAACCGTGTAAGTGATCTTCTAATGACCCCAGTGGCATGTATTCGTAAACAAGAAGGCGTTGATCTCCATCTGCGCAATATCCAATCAAGTTAACGAGGTTCTCATGATGCAGGAGGCTAAGCATCAACACTTCCACCAAAAATTCTCGGTTTCCCTGAAGGCCATTTCGGTCAAGCTGTTTTACTGCAACAATCTGCATATAGATTTTACAATCATCGCATCCAAACTAAAATAATTAGAATACGAGCACGTCCAGGGACTTGAATCGAAACAGATCATTTGGTGTAACAAGAACCTGTCCTGTGCTTTCCAAGCTGCCTTTGTAAACGCGTCCAAATCCTCCTTCGCCAATTCGACACTCAGGTCGAAAATTCTGTGTGGAGATAGCAAGCTCATTAAATGTAAAGGTCTGAGCTGCAATATGAGTGGTTGATCTGTCGCTAGAAACTACGAGGTCCTTTTTGGAAGAATCGGATACGTTCCTTGTCTTCGATTTATCTAACTCAATCAAATGGGAAAAGAACAGATCAGGTAACCAGAAGCATAAAATCACAAACACCAAAAACACATTTTGGCTATCCACATTCCTTAAATTCTTTGCTGCAATCCTGCTTTTTCTATATCATATCTACATACAGAAAACATTTATACAAACATGGACAGTTTATGAAGTCATCCATGCCACCAAAATTAAGAATCCCAGATATCAAATGTTGCCTGAAAACATCAACATGTCCTAACTGCAAACATCAAAACATAGGGTTCATCTCAAAAACCATAATACATTAGTGTTGATAAAATAGTCGGTAGACTTATTTATTAAGCAATTACAAACATCTCTCACACATCCATCCGGGATAAATTAGGGGCGTTATAATAGACATACATAAGTATTCTAAGAACATAAAAAGAAGAAGTTCAGGAATCAAAAATTCAACCTGAACCGGCCTTATTCACACTCCGAAACTGAGCAGCAGAACTCAAATCCTTCTTCCCAACTTGCTTGACACCATTGTTGCTGCTCTCAATATTGGATGCTCCAAACCACGAGCAACAACCACCCATATCAAAATCAAAACCAAACCCACCTCAAAAACCCCCAAAAAAGCACCCACGATTCACTCTCATCAATCAATCATCGCCCGTTTACAGAGAAAAAACAAGCTCAAATAACATAACTCCCTCGAACACAGATTCCTTCACAACCTCAAACGCCGCCAAATTCCATCGAAACTGGAGCTCTTTCTGAGCACTCCCCACTAAAGAACCAAGCTCAGCACGTCCTCCGATGACCCAGCGACGGACCCAGACCAAGCTATTGCAGGAAAATAATGTCGGGAGAGTTTCAGTGGCAGTGTTCATGATGACGATTTTCAGGGGTCGAAACGGAATTATTACAAACTACGGGCGTTTAGTGTAATTATCAGTTTGAGTGATTGACGCTGGGCGACAGCACTTTGATAAGAATACAAAAACAAAGCATAGCTTTTAGAACCTTAAATTACATTTTTACCCCTGCCAATGTAATTGACACAAGTATTTCAATATTTTAATTCAGCCCTTGAATTATGGAGTAATTAACGACGTCGTTAAATAGTCGTAAATTCTCATTTGTGGGACCCTTAGTTGAAAAAATAATTTAAAATTTGAGAACATAAAACTTCATCATATTATAATTAATAGTCTAACTTTTGTAGATCTGTTTTATTTATTCTTACTAATATTTTACTTAATATAAATTTATATATTAATTATATTAAGATATTATCTTGAATCTGAAGTACATAAAGGATGGAGTATGTCGGCAAATGATTAGGTGAGAGGATTAATCCTAGCCGTTGGATGAGGAAATCAACGGAGATGTGGCATAAGGTTTTGCCACATCCAACGTTAACAAATTTCTTCATCAGTCTTGGTCAGCGAAAATGTCAACTCAACATTGACGCGTGTTTCGCGTAAAAATGGACACGTGTCGATGGATTTCAACCGAGAAGCGGGCTGGGCCGAGGCCCAATCAAATAGAGGTTGATAAGTGTGTAGCTGCTTTTTGTTGATACTTGATTTTTCAATCCGATGAGAAGAACAAGAACATATTCTTGTAGTGATCATACAAGCTTGAAATATCTATGTTGTGTTTGAATTGTCATCATTATTTAATGAAACCCTAATTTTATAAGAGATTTTGATTCGGAATCTTTCCGCTATTTATTGAAGGGTGATAATAGATTTAGATTCGGTGCAGACAAGTCAAATTCAACGATGTCAAAACTATGTTAAATAAGAAATATCTATCTTGTGTTTGAATCATCATCATCATTTAATGAAACCCTATTATATAAGAGATTTTGATTCGGAATCTTTGTGCTATTTATTGAATGGGGATAATAGATTTAGATTCGGTGCAAACAAGTCAAATCGAACGATGTCGTTAAAATAAGATAAGATATAACCATTAGAATGACTTCAAAAACCAGACTCTCTCTGAGTCAACTGGTGCTCAATTCTTCAGAATTAGAGAGCTCAAAAATGGTTTTTTAGAACTGAAATAGATAGTTAGCTAGAGCCAAATGGCGCCGGCATCTTTGAGGAGCTTCTTGAGAGTGCCGTTGAGATGAAGTGTCATAATACTATTGGCCGAACCGATAAATTTTCCACCAATGAAAACAGCCGGAACAGCAGGGCTGCAGCCCAGTAATTTACTCAGAGCAAACTCCATCTCCTTCCCTCTCGAATCCTCGTCCAGCTCGTGCACTGCTGGACTCACTCCTTGCTCGTAGAAAAGTCTCTGGATCGCATGGCTCATGCAGCATGAGCTCTTGCTGAATATCACCACCGCCTTTTGCGACGCCAGCTTTGTCACCTTATCCATTGAATCTAGTTGGAAGAATGTCGTGTTTTTACTGGACAATGTCAGATGATCACTCTTGTCGTGTCAGGTCGATCTAGGGTTTTCTTCTGATTGCGTAGATATGAGATAGAGAGAGGTGGGTTTTATAGAGAGAGGAGATCATGGATAGTTTTACTTTGCGAAGTTGAAAAGATGGGTGGGGAAGAGAAGAAGAATAAGATTTAAAGGTGAAGGTTCTCAGAGATATTTGAGATCGTATTTAGGGTATTGATTCTTCAATCCATAAACAGTGAAAGATACAGTCCTTTATATCTATCCTTTCCCTATTCGATTTGCTGCAAATAAAAGATTGGAACATTTCATGCGTGTCAAAAATAGCATAGCTGGATGATGATGATGATGCTAGGAACCCTAGTAAGGATATCTTCATCTCTTATAAAGATGTTCCTCTTGTCCCCTGGCCGGTGGAGACCCTATGGAGCCATAAAATATTATCATATCGGCCCGGCCAATGCGCACATTTCCCAAGAACCAAATGTGACGCATTTAGAATCGATGCCATGTACGTAGGCCGATCACATATATAAAATGAGATCGATAAAGATGAAATCTAATCTATGGAGAATTTAGAATTGTTTGCAGTGTGTCAAACTTTAGTCGAAGCATATGCATGAATGTGTGTTATAAGTTACGTAAAGATGCAAGTGTTCTGTGGAACATCTACAAAAGGGCAACATGGGAATGAAAAAAGAGACTTAGTCGGTCATATGAACATGTTTTGTGAGCTGCCATGGAATATAAAGATGTCATTTCACGTTGACATTTTACTCTGTTTTGTCGCTTCTGCATCACCTTATCCTATCCATGCTTTATCGAGTTTAGGGTTTAGGATATGCCCTAATTTAGGCTCTCAAAAGGTCAAGAAACATGCATGCATGCATGTATGAATGAAGGAATGCGTGCGTTTGACCATTGACCTAGCAAGAAGCTAGGTCAACGTATAGGATGTTCTTAGACGATATTCATGCATGTGTGATCAACTCTGAAAAAAAAAACCCTTTTTTGAAATAGGGCACCAATGTGATGTAAGTGTCCCAAGGAGGGGCTGTGGCCCTTGGAGTCCATTTGGGTCGGTTTAACTGGGACACGTGTCTTACAAAGTAAGGCATCAGCTTGGGATATCATCATACTTGAGAGCATATAATGTACGTACACACCAACTACTGGAAAACTCTATATTCCAGCTGCTACTTGTTTTCTCTCTCTCTCTCTCTCTACGATAGGGTTTCAAGTGGCAAAAAGTCTCTGTAGAAAGAATCTGATACCACAGTGTACTTCATTCTTAAAGGATTTCCACAAGGGAAAACAGCAAAGCGTTCTGGCTTTTGAGCACATAGGTATGGCCATGGCATGAGGTCACTTTCTCTTAAGTCTATCACCAGGTTATGAGATCTGAAAACTCAATCGGATGGCTTAAGATTTAGGGTTTAGAATTAGGGTTCAGGATCGATGTGATGGTGGTGGCCGCAGGTGGATCAGACCGAGCCCGATTGGATCTGGGAGATTTAGGGTTTAAGAATTAGGGTTGGGGATGATTTGATTAGTATATCCGTGGATGGATCATTCAATTTACCTAGGAGCACACTGGTTCGATATATTTGCTGGCGAAAAGTATAAAGGAGAACCCAATTGGATAGCACCCAATATACTTTGATCCTTCTTTAGCTGATCACCACTCCCACTAATATATGATGCTCTCCATGATCATCTAAAACCCATCACATATAATCCATGTGCGAGAGCTGGTTTTGATCATAGTTGCAGAAGGAATGTATAGCCGGACACTTGACAGTGATAGGATATTGATTTAATACTAAGAATCAGAAAAATGTAGTCGGCCAAATTTATAGACGAAAACAGTGAGAAATTGATATAGAATTATAGTGGTTCGCTTCCAAGCTGAGAATATCCACTTACCGTTTGCAGGCTTTAATCCACTATAGTCTCCCAATAGGAGAAGATCGTTAAACCCTCAAACTTGTTCATGCACTCTATATTTTGCTACACTGTATATATATATGATGGCTGCAAGCCGTATATATAGAGTAGCCTAGGGTTTAGAATTTTCTTATATAGAAGCCTAAAATATCCTCACTACTTATAAACGAATTTTGCTCGGGAGGCACTGCATAGGCTTGAGAGTGTTTTGCCCAGGTCGATCAGCTTGACTGCTCTGCGTCGGATTTTAGTAGCGCTTCCGTGTAGATCAGGCTTCACACTCAATAGACACGTTCCGGGTACATTTTGTACCTTGGTGGGGTCGGGCGAGGCGAATCGATGCCGATTGGATAACAACAAAATCCATCTCCTTGCATGATCTCCTCTCCAGCATCTAACTGAAATATCTGATACCAAAAAAACGCGCTGCACAATCCTCTATTTATTCTATTCCGCAGCAAAAAGATTTTCACATACTGTTTTCCACACACCACCATATCAACCCTACCCTATATAAACCCTCACACCTTAAAACCCTAACTCAGCAAAACCATCCTCATCGATCTAGCCACACTCAAACTCAAGCGCAGCCATCTCTGAAGCTTCTTTTTAGCACTTCAACAATGGAGAGAGTGAACAAAATGGTGACAGAGAAGCCTGTGGTGATCTTCAGCAAATCCTCCTGCTGCATGTCGCACACTGTGAAAACCCTCTTGTGTGACTTTGGAGTGAACCCTATGGTGTATGAGCTGGATGAGATTTCTAGAGGCAAGGAAGTGGAGCAGGCTCTGACTAGACTCGGGTGCAGCCCGGCCGTGCCGGCCGTGTTCATAGGCGGCGAGCTGGTTGGGGGAGCCAATGAGATCATGTCTCTGCATCTCAACCGGTCGCTCAAACCCATGCTCAAGCGGGCTGGTGCATTATGGGTTTAGGTAGAGTAGAAAATTACTAGTCTATGTATCTGAATCCTCAAGTTTTATGAGTCCTAAACTCTTGAGAATGCAATAACTAGTGACACGTATGTATGCTTTGAGATCATGTGTATGCCCTAAAAAGACAACTGTACTCCTTTTTCTGTACGGTCAATAAAGTTTTCAAGTTTTTGTTATGGATTGCCAAACATGTGTAGTGATTTGAGATCTGTACTTGTTTTATATTGAGTATAAAAAATAATACATAGGAGAAAGTGGGAACAGATGGATATGGACTGAAACGGGATGGTTGGCGCCATGTACCAAACCTTAAACTAGCAAACCCTAACTGGGTTTCAGAAGCTGCAAAATAGAGAAGTGCAATGAAAACAAGGTCTGACGAGAAGAAGAAGTAGAAGCTTTGAGAGAGAGAGAGAGAGAGAGAGAGAGAGAGAGAGAGAGAGAGAGAGAGAGAGAGAGAGAGAGAGAGAGAGAGAGAGAGAGAGAGAGAGAGAGAGAGAGAGAGAATTTGAATGTACTTTGGGCAGCAGAGAGACAAACATCTGAGATTGACATGAAACTAGGGAGCCTATATCTCGATGTTCATGTCTGAAATTAAGTGACACGTGAAGATATGAGCAACAAGTTCACGGCACTAATCATCACTATCTATCAGTCTTGGATTTATTCCACTCAAATCAAATTGCATTCATCCGTCAAATATTTGTCTATTATTATTCATCGAATATAAGTTTTTATTTCGTTAGTTTATGCCGCTGTTTTAATAATAAGATTTTATATTATTATTCATTAAATCAAAAAATAAATTTGTTTCACATACAATTAAAATTACATAATTAGATAATTAAATTACATAATACAAGAACTAAAATTATATAAATTTAAAATAATTTAAAATTACACATGATTCTAGTTGACGAAATCAAGTGGACAATAACAGTTTGAATAATCTTTAGATTATCTTGATCATCTTTTTCTTCATATTGTCGAAGAATTTCACATTTCTTTACAAAAAGTACTGTTTAGACATTGAGATTATCGTTTCGGTATTTATTTGCATGATCTTTGTCTCTACCTTCATCTTCCTAATATCAATTGTTTGTTGTTGAATTACTTGGGCTTGCTCCAATATCTTTTCAAAATACTCTTTTTGGTTATTTGCAATGCTTCGTTCTGTTTGCTACTTGTTGGAGTCGCCATTGTTTTTCATTTTCTTCTTTCTTCCTTGGTTGCCTGGATTCCAGGAGTCTAATCGGCCATAATGAACTTATGTGATTGCTTTCGGTGTAAAAACAATATGATATTGGAAATTCACATTTTGTTGCACTTAACTAACAAATACCTCATCAATGGAGGGGCTAGCTTCATATGTGTAAGACGGTGGAGCATTTGATTCACTTTTTCATATTATTGGAAGTGTATGACTTCTTTTTCTTTTTCGCAGCGTACATAGTTCGAAATTTTTTTATCTATACATCAAATTCAAGTGAATAAACAATTATAATAAATAAAGTGTATAATTTAATGTAATGTGCATATTGATATACTTACCCCATCTTACAAATTACTTCTCGATTTCTTATTGCATAGGAACGACAAGAATCCAATATGCCAACTTCGACTTTAACTTGAGAAAGCAACAAGTCAGCACGGCTTGAGACCTACCAATCGCCCTAAATTCATTTAGAATTATTTATTGAAAGCGCCCACTCCAAAAGAATTTAGCGAACAACCACTTAAACGTTCTCCGATTTCGGCACGGAACGTCCTTCATTACAACTCCTGCACTCCACTGTAAAAGTTCAGTTAGGAGAGAGCAACGAAATGTTTCTAACTAACTAAGCTGTTTTTGTCCTATTTTTTTGTACTTAAATTTTAAGTATTTATATTAAATTAAGTTCAGTTAAATAAACTTAAGTTAAATTAAATTAAATACTATTCATCATCACACCACCACCACCACACCACATTCCACTACCACATCATTACCTTAACATCACAATCACAATATCACCACCACAAAAATACTACCACCACCACAACACGACATCAACCCACCACCACCATAACGCCGCCACTCCACTACCACTACCAGGCCCGGCCCAGAGTGGTGGCACGTAGGGGCGACGGCCCGGGGTCCTCTTTCTTTAGGGGCCATCTTTTTTTTCTTTAAACAAAATATTATGTTATAAAGGGCTCATTGGTTATGTTTTGTCCGGGGGCCATCAAAAATGAGGAACGGGCCCGACCACTACCACTACCACTATCACCAGCACCCACTACCTTAACATCACAACCACCACACAACCACATTATCGCCACCACCACCACAACACTACCACCACCCCCCGTAATAACACATCCACCATCACAACAACCCACCATCACAAAAACACCACCACAACCTAACAATAACTCACCACCTCCACAACAACACACCACCACAACATCACCACTTCACACCACAAGACTACCACCACCTCCGTAACACATCCACCACCAGCACAACCCACCACCCCCACCACAACATCACCACTCCACTACCACTACCTTAACATCACAATCATCCCACTAACTTAACATCACAACCACATTATCACCACCACAACACTACCATCACCCCGTAACAACACATCTACCACCACCACAATAACCCACCATCACAAAAACATCACCACCACAACAACCGAACAACAATACACCACCACCACAACATCACCACTCCGCTTAAGAGAGTGGGATGGTGGTGGTAGTGGTAGTAGTGTTGGTGGGTTGTTGTGGGGTGGTGGGTTGTTGTGGGGTCGTGGTGGTGGTGTTTTTGTGATGATGGGTTGTTGTGGTGGTGGTGGATGTGTTGTTATGGGGGTGATGGTGATAATGTGATCGTGTGGTGATTGTAAGTTAAGGTAGTCGGTGGTGGTGGTGGTACTAGAGTGGTGGTGTTGTGGTGGTAGCGGAGTGGTGGTTTGTAGTGGTGGTGGATTGTTGTTGTGTTGTGGCGGTATTGTGTTTTTGTGCTGGTGGGTTATGGTCGTGTTGTGGTGATGGTAGTATTTTTGTGGCGGTGGTGATATTCTGATTATGATGTTAAGGTAGTGTGATCAATGACGGTTCCAGGAGGTCCCGAGACCCCACAAAAATTTCGAATTTTTTAAATTAAATATTAAATTATTAATATTAATAAATTTATTAATATTGTTTTACATAATATTAATTTATTCAAAAAATAATTTGTGACCTCCCTCTCTCGAATCTCTGGATCCGCCACTGAGTGTGGTGGTGGTTGTAGTGGAGTGGTGGTGGTGTGAATGTGCTGCGGTGATGGTGTTATTGTGATGATAAATAATAATTTAAGTACTTAAGTTAAGTATTTAAGTGTTAAGTAAATTTAAATTAAGTTATATTAAATATTTAAGTAAATAACTTTGGTCAAACCACTACTTTCAAAGATAATTTTTCATAAATTGACACTTACATGTCATGTAGCCTTTTAATCGGCCGACCGTAACAGCTTCAAACCACCACAGACGGTTCGAAGAAAAAAAACAAAATCAAAACGTTTTTAACATATATCGAACTGAAAATTTCAAACATACAGTAAAGAATATTTTTGCCACCATCTCCCTCCCTCCTTCATTTTTATCTTTAGCATGAAATTACTTCTAATTGGTGTTTCCATGGCCTATTTAGGTTTAGGGTTAGGTTTGAGTTGTTTAATATAGCTGGGAACACACCATCTTCTTATTAGTGTTTGACTGAAAGCATTTTCCAATTTTTAATCACAGTCACTTTTATGCCAACTGTTCTTGTTGTTGTTTTATTTCAGTTTGTTTGCTTCTGGTCAAACCCTAAGTTGAAAATAACATCTTTAGCCCCCAAATCCGGATGACACTTTAAGACATAAATATGCTTCATATTTTCCGACAAGTCCTCCAAATTCATCCTCGTGGGTGTTAGAGCTGGGGTTCTAACGGGGTGGGTTTAAAAATAAAATAAAAAATCCTCCAAATTCAAATTTTTGGTTCATGCAAAAATTTCATTTTTTTTTTCAGAAATTATTAGCGAAAACGGGTTAACATAAAAGACTAATGTTGTTAACGACATTTCGATCACAGTCAGCCCTTACTTAATAATGCTGATATAACATGGCATTGTGATTAAGCTATTTAAGAGAAGCATTTTGAGCATTGCAACATTACTTTTAGGTCAAAGGCTCAAAGTGCACGATTCACTAAATCTCACTAACCCTAAATCTCCATCTTCAAACAAAAATACATCTTTTAATTTATTGAGGATTAGGTTGACATGGGAGACTGCATGGTGCTTATTGTGGTTGAAATTTTCATGTGCCCTAGCTAGCCTCATTGAGTCAAGTGCTGTGTTTTTTTTGGAGAAGTGGGTTTGAAATTTTTGGATAGAATGTTGGGATTAGCTAGTTATTGATAATATACATGTTTATGTTGTCTTGAGATGATGAAAATTGAAACCCTAGAGTGGATAAGTGAAGAAGGACTAGCTACACATAATTGATTGGAATTTAATGAAATCAGAGATGAGGAAGAAGATGAGGTTGACCAATTGGTCCATGAAATGTCTCTTTATGCAATTCCCAATGCCATTAGACACGTTTAAGTTTGACTTAACATTTTTGGCATGCATACGAATAAGGTCTACTCTTAAAGCTAAAATCATTAGGTTTTAAACTTGTTTGGAACTTATCATAGTTCAAAATGCACCCCACTTGAAGTCCTTTGCTAAGGGAGCTTCTCTCGTGTTGTTTCTTTCTTTATGAGGTTGCTAGTGAACTTTTTTTATCTTATTATGTTCTAGGATTTATGCACTCGTCACAACAGTTACTGGATGATTTAAAGCTCAATAACAACTCCTTCAGCACCATTCAGTTTCTTTATAAGGTTTCCTCCTTCAGTGCAGATGGTGTTACATGTGCCAAGAAATGAATAAAGTGCTATAAAGTCTCATAATTGACCACTTGTGCTAACTCATTGATAGATACATGATGTGCTCATGGAACAAGACAAGCTATACAAGGAGCTTGCTTAATGAGTTGAGCTAGAAACAATGGTCACTTAACTACTACATTTGAATGAGTTAGTATGGACAAGAGCACCCTATGAGGTAAGAAAGGTATGCATGTTGAGATTGAGAAAATGGTTAAGTGGGGGTGATTAGATTTCAAATGAGAAAAAGTGTTCAAGAGTTAGGGAACCTAAACCCTAAACCCTAACTAAGTAGACATGTAATGCAATGGATTCTCCCAAATTTTCACAATTGAGGTGCAGCTATTGAGTTATTGGATTCAATGAAAATGAGGTTTAATAATACATGAAAAGGGTCCAAATTTATTGTAAAAAAAGTTTTGTGGAAGTGGAAATTTATCAAGTCATTACAGCCCTTCGATTGTAGGACATCTGCACTGTCCCTTTCTTCAATCAAGAGCCTTTAAAAGGGACTCACTTCATACCCAAAACCCCCCTACAACATTGCATTCCAGTGTGTCACAAAACAAACAAGCATCAACAATGTCATCAAGGTCCTTAAACATGAACAACTACAATGCTGACTCAGCTGACGTCAGCATGTCTCAAACATTTTCCATGCTTGAAAGGAACACAAGTCCAGTTCAGGCCAATGAGAGGAGAGGGAAGAGGAAGCAAGCTGAGCCAGGGAGGTTTCTAGGGGTGAGGCGACGGCCTTGGGGCCGTTACGCGGCTGAGATCAGAGACCCTACAACAAAGGAGAGACACTGGCTTGGTACCTTTGACACTGCACATGAAGCTGCTCTGGCTTATGATAGGGCTGCCCTGTCAATGAAGGGCACTCAAGCTAGAACAAACTTTCTCTACTCTAATAACACAATCTTCCACTCTTTGCTCACCACCCCTTTTCATGCCCTAATACCATCTTCACAGTTTCTCATCTCTGCAACTCACTCAATGCAGCCTCAGCAGTCCAGTATCAGTCAAAATCACCATCATCATCATCTTCAAGGGGCTGCTGCCCAACAGATGTCTGAGAGTTCTGACAATGCTGCTGGTTTCTTCTCCTTCTCCAGAGAGACAAACTCTGGTTACTTAGACTCCATTGTTCCTGACAACTTGCTCAAACCTCCACCAACAAAACATCATCAGATTCACTCACAGGACAGTGATAACAAGGAGATTCAAATGGGCTCTGTTCCAGGAGCTGGACATGGGTATCAAGAGACGAACGAGCTTTCAGCCATGGTTAACAACCCTTTAATGGTGGAAGACGG
Organism: Umbilicus rupestris; assembly: GCA_963678935.1. Classification (NCBI taxonomy): domain Eukaryota; kingdom Viridiplantae; phylum Streptophyta; class Magnoliopsida; order Saxifragales; family Crassulaceae; genus Umbilicus; species Umbilicus rupestris. Next base: position 15,120,881 of record OY787611.1, on the reverse strand, counting down.
CTGCATGGGAGCATTGTATCCCATGATCGGAAACCCTGCAGGAAGCAGCTACCAGGCCAATCCTTCAGGCTCAGATTTTGGTGATGGTGGATCATATCCGCTGTTCTGAATGACTGTGTTGAAAACAGTTTAGTGTTCCTTTTGCTCTGTTTTTTGTTTATGATTCTTGTAACTAAACCTCCAGCTCTCTCAGTCTCTATTTGAAGGAAAACCCTAATCAGAGAAACTTGTGGTTGACAAGTTGTATGAAATCAAGTGAAGGGTTTCTCATTAGTGTCAGATCGATTCTAAGAGATGTTTGTGATGACAGTCTTACTTATAATCGTTCAGATCGACTTTTTCGGTCGGATCATTAGATGAGTGTGAGAGAAGATTTTATGGCCTTGAATAAGATGAGGTGATAAATAACAACACACTCCAGAATCTGGAGGGATGCAGCCTGTGGCAGTAGCCAATTTGTTGTGTGAAAGTATTTCAGGGTTTTGCAAGGACCTCTTACAGTTTGGCAATGGCTTATTTGATGAGGACATGAATGGCCATATGAGACATTATAAATATCAACGCCTGTGGACATCTGCTGAATCCGAATTCTGTAGGATATGAGTGGGAAAGGAAGCCCAGAAGCCGAATGTTTAGCTGGAAGAATGAGCTTCTTTGCTGCTGGTGCTTTTTGAATGTTGAGCAGGCAGGCTTATGGAGACTGCTGCGAGTTCTTGATGGAGATCAGAGGAGGAGGATGAAGCCGCCAAAGTACCCGTTGAAGATCCCACCAGTAAGGGAGCCACCGGCATGTCTGTGAGAGAGGAAGCTGATGGACTGTAACTCAAGGTTTCAGCTCTTGATGCGTGGTCATACTTGCATGCCGATCCATACTTGCATACCCCATATTGGGCGTAGTAAGTGCAAGGCTGCGCACCCTGATAGCCAAAATAAAATTTATCAAAAACAAGCTTGTCCATAAAATTAACGCCTTTTATTGCAAAAAGACAGTCCAGCTCTAGCATGGTAAAAAAAGCCGAGAAAGCATCAGGAAGGAGAAAACTACATATAGCACACAGGCTAAAATACAGTGTATACCAGAGAAGCAAATTAACGCCTTACGAGATGGCCTGATAAAAATTTCAAGACTATATGGGGATGGCTGCCCGGTTGCATTGAATGGCCTATGCAAATTCGCATTGCTTACGAGTGATTTCTATCGAGTATGTTACTACAGCCGACCAAACATTACCTCTTTATGGTGGACGTAACAGACTTGCATATAATATATCTGACATGTTCTGTTCTTACTACTAAGTCTTCTAGTTAGACGTATACAAATACCCCTTACCCATTCTAGCCCATAATCGAAACTTACATAAAAGTTTCTAGACGCATCGCTCATCTGAAAAAAAAAATACTCTAACTCAACGGAGCACTTGCATTACCATCCAGAGAGTTTTAAATTCAGTGATTAAGTAGATCACAAAGGATATCCAGAAACACATACCGGGCGTATAGGAAAGTTCCCTGGTTCCGAAGTTTTTGCTCCAATCGACTCTGGTGGATGATGATATCTACACGATGATCCATATTTACAGTCCCCTGTTTTCATGTAATACTGGCATTCAGGTTGCCCGGGTCTGTCAGGTAATCCACGGTCCTTTTGGTTGCTACTCGAAGGACCAACAGATTGAGATACAGAAGAATAAGGTCCCGTGTATTCAGGAGCTGAGGAGGACAGTGGTGTGATGCCATAAAGCGGATTTGATCTAACAGGCGGTTGAGGAGTGGGCGAGGCGGGACTTACATGCGCCTGCATTCAGCAATTCGATGCAAATTAAGAAATTAAGCAACAAAAAAGGCAGCTGAAAACAATGCTTCCGTTTACTTACCGGGAAAGGTCCCCACCCAGGCATGGGAACCATACCGGGAGGGAGGATCATAGGAGTATACGGCCCTTGCATGTACGGATATGGAAGCATAGTAGGTTGTCTAGCAACTTGCCAGTTGCCCGGCATGACCCCATACGGTTGAGAAGAAGAAATTGGCGAATGCTGCACCTGCGGAAACATTCCAGTCGCAGGCCCCGGAGAAATTCCTTGGGCTGGAGACGCAGTAGTCACAGGAATATCACTTGGCTGAGGATGGTGGAATTTACACGTTACACCAAACTTGCATTGGCCTGTTTTCACATAGTACGAACACTCCTTTTCACCCTACATCAAATAGAAGAACCAAATACGCATCACGACACAGTGATCCATCCAACAAAATGATGGATCGAAAGAAAAACGATCGATATGTAATACAAACCGGACGAAGAGGGTAGCCCAAATAATTAAGCGAAACATGAGTACCACCTCCATGCCTTGGATGATGATATTTGCAGGAAGGGCCAAATTTACACGTCCCCGTCATCATGTAAAACTGTCCGTAAAATCAACATCAGTTCACAAAAACACAATGCACTATCACAACAAGCAAATATCAACCGCACAAAATACATCAACATCCGTCAAATTAAATCGACGCGGATACTAACACAGTTCCTCTAAATCCCACACAGATAGATTCACACGAGTCTACGATCTAAGACTGATCAATGCAAGTAAGTACCTTGCACACAGGCTGGCCGACTCGCTGAGGATACTCCCCTCCGCCAAGCCTCAATGCTCCAACTGCCTGATAACATTCACTACAAATTCTCACATTTATGTCACCGACAAATTCATTCAAACATTTCAACAACCACAGTTCATAACTTCAGATATCAAATTGTAATCCACAGTTTCATCATCTGTGGAACAAACACATCACCAGACATTACTGAAACTTAAAGATCAAACCGACAAGTACCCAGAAACCAAACCGATCTCGTTAAAAAGACACGACAACATTCGATCTCGTCGAAACCCAACAATGGAGATTGGTGAGGAACAGTACCGAGCTACGGTCGGGAGGATGATTGAACCGACACCTCGCGCCGTACCCACAAAACCCAGTTCTCAAATAGTATTTACAATTCGCCTCACCGGGACGCTCCGGGTACATCTCCTGTCCACCCAACCCCAGCCGCCACATCGATTCTACATTCCGACAAAAGATCAAAACTTTCAAACACCCAAAATCCAACCCTAGTCCATAAAAACCATAAATGCAGACATACCCAACTCACCTTCCGCAAACCCCTCTCCGCCCGGATCCGATTGCGATCCTCCCGCCCCAGGATTCTGCCCATAGCCCTCCATCCCAATCCCAAATCGATGACTACGGTGGGCTGAAAAAACCCAGATCGAATGGAGGAAAGGAGGAAGCTCAACCCCTCTGGGATTGTCAGTGAGGAAGAGCGAGATCGTAGAGGAATTTTTGAAGGTTTGGTGAAGAGGAAGAGATCCCTTAGGTCGGTGTTTCTTCTCTCTTTCACACGAAGACTCTCACACACCTACAGTGGTTGTGGTCTGTGTATGTATCATTGTATGTGTGTCGAAACTTTGTCTCTGGTTTTTCTTTGTCTCTGTTTCTCTCTCTACACGCTCTGTTTCGTTTTCAGAGAATCGTATTTATTTCTTCTCCTTTTTATTTTTTTTCATTTATTTTATTCCCTCAAATACGCGCCAATCTTCTTATACAACTTTACCCTTCTCACTTTCCAAATGCTAATTTATTTACTAATATAATAAATATAAGACTGAATCGATTCTTTTGTACGGAAATACTTTGACGCCAACTTAAACTAAAATATATAAGTGTTTGAAGCAGTTGAAACTAACTAAAATAAGTATTTAAATATTAATGATTATTCGAAATCGTCAAAAAACTGATACATATCTACTTTGGCGTAGAAGCTAAATGTAATCATCTCTTAATAGGAATCCGTCCGTCAGATATTTCTGTGAGACAACCGACAAAATAACATATTTTTAACGAATCATCGAGTAAGTACTTAAACCCAACTGAATGGACCACTTACATTTAAGTTCAAAATAACATACTTTAGCCGTGCGTTCTTTTGAATTGAACCGATTAGAATGACTCTAAATTTCCTAAAGTACACGGGATTTCACACAAAAGTATTTTATATTTAACGTTATTATTAAGGTTAAAAATGAATATTGGGGCCTCAAATTTTGCATAGTTGAGACATTAATGTAAATGTGACACACTATAAGCTAAGGAAAGGTGGAACACATGTAGACAACACGTGTCTATAAATGTTAGGAAAATTTATATGTGGTCACACTCGTTGGTGACCATTTCTTTACCGTGATTGGGACTTGTGTTTACTTTTGAAATATTTCAATTAAATTTGATATATTTATTTCGAAACGATGTAATTTTGAACAGACAATTTGTGGTCGTATTTGTCAGTATTTTTTTTTGGCGATTGTGTGGGTTTTTTAAGGAAAATTCATCATTATGATTGTTATTGCCTGAAATAAGTAAGCATGGTTACGAGTGTAATTAGGTTAGCTGTCGAAATTGGATTAGTGATAGAAAGGGGTGTGATTTGGGATTTATGGGAAAGGGAGGGGCCGCAGTGTAAATTAATGAAAAGTGGGGTTGATTTCTAGATTTGGGAAATTGGAGCGGAAAGTAGCAGTTGATGTGAGTTTCGGAAATCTGAGAGGGACCGCACTTTATGGTGACCAATTACAACACGACACGTGGCAACATGACGTGACGTCACTGTCTTGTGTCAGCAATGGTCATGAGGACAAAAACCCTCGAGGTGGATTTAGGGAGCAGATCTTTACCAATTGTCTAGTACATATCTTTGTATTCTGATTATTTTCATTTCATATTGAATCAAAATTATATTATGATGGAAAATTTAATTTATGAGTCATTATTTTATAATTGTGTAGAGAGATTTTGTCCCTTCATAAACTGGAGAAGGGTAAATTTTACGGTCACTCCTAGCATCAGGATCAAACTATTTGACAACAATCGGATTCATTTGTTGTTAGTTTTGATGTGAATTGACTTTGTTGTTTGTTGTCTTTAGTGTGTGTTGTTAATTGATTTCGCGGTCCGGTGTTTTTGTTGTTTGATGTTAATTGATTCTCGTATTTGCTGTCATCTGTGTTTTTTTGTTTAGGGAAGGAAAATATTAGTTGAATATTTTATTTAAATATTTGAATAGTTATGTGGTTTTTTGAAGAGGGTAAAAAGATGATGCGAATTTTAGTTGAAATGAAGAGTGCTGTAAACAGTAATACTATTTGTTGGAAACTTGTCGAGAATAGATACAATTCACAATCCTACGTAAAGAAAAAGGTGAAGCAAATGTTAAATCATTATAATAGTTGTAAGCATAAGTGGAGAGCATTGAATGATATGAATAAAATGACTAGTTTCGCCCTCAACGAATATGGTTTACCAACATATGAGGAGCTTCAAAGTGAAAGAGTGAAAAAAATTAAAGGTACAAATTATATGTTTACATAAATTTCCTGCAAAGATAAGAAAGTACGTTATCATATGCTAGCGTTCCGAAATAGTCATTCATATACTGAAATGTATGAAACTTTCAACTATCGACATTCATCTTTATGGATAACTATTAAAATATCATTTGATTTTTTGAAAAATAGTTGGAAGATAAAGGGTCATGCCTAAGGTGTCAGATGTGCGACAAATTGACATAAATTGCTACATTTATTTCGCACAACTTTATTCAGATGCATAAATCAGAAATACCAATTATATCATAAGAGTTGGTGCAATGTACAATCGATTCTAGCCTATTCAATACACGTTGAATAAAGTACATGATTTATGTGCGAAACATGATAATATCTGAAATTATGCAATCTGAAAATGAAGTAGAATATATGGAGGAAGATGAAGAGATTTATTATATAGTTTTATTATTCAAATATATGTAATATTATAGTATTATCATGTCAAATATTAATTTTAAGGCTTTGTTATTTATCAATGAAAAATTTAGTGATGTTTATTACTTTACTGATGCTTACTGATATATATTGATGTTACTTAATTTTTCCATTATATCCCAAACTCTCCATCAGAGCTCCTACTATGGTCTATCAAAAAATCGACCCTAGTCGCTGAGATGTTTGACATTCTTTTTGGAACTAGACTACGCCCTGATTGACTTGTTAATATTACTGATATGTACTGATATAAATACAAAATAAATAATAAAGAACATACCCTTAGTTATTCCATGTGTGCTCAAAAAGCCCTTAATAGTGAATACTCAACTTTTTAGCTAGTTTTCATCCAAATCATTGCAAAGTGCTAAATTATCGTAAAAAATTATATTCAACGATACTTAACTCGAAACAATAGAAAAAGTGTTGTGACGGATGCAATATAATTGACAAATGAAGAATAAACAGAAGATGAATAGTCAGTCACAGAAATTAACGTAGTTCACCAACCGTCTACTGGCTACCTTCACTGACAGGAAATGACAGATTTAATCAGTGAAAGTTACAAAAATATATATAGTTTTACAACTAAAATCCTAATCAGAATGAATTAGTAAAACGAACCGGAAATATATAATCATAATTCAAAACAAGACAAGATAAAATTCATTCCCTTTTCAAATTGGGCGCTCGAGTTGAAAGCAACCCTTAATTTGGAGGGCGTAAAGACTCAATTGAATGGGTTAAAATGCTGATGAGTAAATCAAAAGAGGACTAGACAAAATGAGTCGAGGAAAAAAGAGTTCTGTTATAAAAAAACGCTAGACTAGAAGCTAGTCGGGAGGAAAGGGTCGACAAATTGTCGTCCGTCCTTACGTTTGACCATGATACTGTATTTACCTGGATGGACATGAAACATGATTTTACAGGAGCAGTAATGCATTATGAAGAATCAGATTCCTGAAGAGGGCTCGAGTGGCTACAAATGGAACAGAAATCTTTTCTGCTGGCATCCAAATTCGAAACCGACTTTCTTACAAACAAATGAATTCAGGATGGCAGAGGCAAAAAAATGTTGGAATTATGAATCCTCTTCTGCCCGAAAACCTGCAAAAAGTATTTACTTCTGGGTTGGGGAATCTGCATCATCATCATCATCAGTTTTCGAATCAGAGATGATACCATTTTCAATCCTGGAATCCTTAATGCGGCGGTCTAAAGCGTCCAACCTGGTACCCAGCTCGGCAAGTGAATCTTAGTTAAGAAATCAAGTCACTCTGCAGGCAGGAAATTACAAGATGACAAACTGCGATTTTAGAGGATATGTTTTGCCTTCATGGATTCAGTCAATGTCCGGAGCCTGCAGTGCTGTCACAAATAAATAAGCGCATGAAATTTGTTCCCATAAATCACTCACTCAGCCTACACAGCAGAACTTTACCATCTCCTGAAGAAGGCACTGAACCTGAGAGAGAGACCCAAAAATTCAGTCAAATGAAAATGTTTGAACAGCCATTTCTGGCGTGTTTCGAGTAATTTAGGCCTGCAATGCTGAGTTGAGTTTCAACAGAAGTTAAGCGCGGAGGAGCTCACAAATATTGTCATGTCATCGACGCTTTGAGCGGTGCGTAGGATTCGGGCTTTACCATTCCCATCCTGGAGACAAAATGCTCAGAATAACCCAAGAAGCATTCCAACAAATTTATCAAAATGAAGCCCTTCAGACAGGCTCAAAATGACCATGATTCGAGACTATCAGACTATAACTATGCAAATCAATTTCTGCAGATAAAAACTGAACACCCAGATTCTAAGGAGCCCTAAAATCTCATGTCAAGATTATCTATCTACCTGCTGTCCATGCCCACATAGCATCCATCAACAGACACATGAACATTTAAATATATAAAAAGCTATGATGAAAAATGATTCCCATAACTCACCATTTTCTGGCAGACAAGAGCTTGGAATCTGAACAAGAAATTGAGACCCTTGTGCAATTGACTAAATTGGTTTCAGAGACATTTTTGGTCATCCTTACGCTCCGTTTCAATTTTAGAAAATTCATGCCGTGGTCTAGTGGCAAAAGGACGTTAAATTTTTCAGCGATTAGGATTCGATTCCTGATGGGGCTCTGGTGAGAGTTCAGGGGTAGAATAGGAAAAAATAAATAATTTTTTTTAAAAAAAAACATTAGCTAAGATTTTAAATAATATGCAAAGTTTTTATTTCAATTTTCTCTCTAAATTTTTTCATTCATCTTGATAATCGAATATTTATTAACCATAATATGACGTAATTTTATGTTTGTTCGAACTAAAGTTTGATTTTTGAAATTTATTTTGTTAAACGACGTAGTTTTGGAGGCTAACATTCGTATTGCAACGACGACGTTTAGAATCAAAGCGTTCAGCACAAACAGTGAAGCAGACTGCGTAACGAGTGAGGGAGCCTCAGAAAAAGTGTCGCCTCTGATTTGGTGACCCGCCGTTGTATATAAAGTCGAAACCTTCATGAAGAAGCTTTCGATCCAGTGAAGAGGAAAAGCGAAAGGGATACTCCCAGCGTGTTGCGGCCGCTGAAACCCTAAAGATTGTTTCTTGCCGCTGTGGCTGCGGTTGATTTGGCTAGAACCCTAATCGGCGGATTTCTGTAGTTGTTTACTTGTTGATTGGTAGATTGGCGTGGTTGTGAGATGGAGGTAGGATTAGGGAAGAAGCCGCAACTGAGTGAGTTTCATTTGAGCTCCGTTCGTGAGCTGTCTTGTCCGTCATCTGAGGTTTCGAACTCGTCAGTGGTTGCTCGTTTTGGGGTATATTCGGGAGTGATAGGGATTCGGTTTGTGTCGGATGAGGGTGGTGAAGTTGTCACCTTGGATCTTAGGAGAGCTCAGGTTTGTGTCTTCGGTTTGGAACTTGGGGTGTATTGGTCAAATTTTGAACTGATTTGTGTAAATGAGGGGCTTAACAGAAATTGTGAAAATGGTGATAGAATGTTTGGTGCATTGTTTAGAAGGAACCTAACTTTGTCGAGTGACAGCGTGAAATGTGAAGTGATTTGGAATGTGCCATTGCATAAATATCTACTATATTGCGACCTGATGATAGTATTCTGCTGACAATTTGCAGCTTTACAAGTTGGGTCCTGCTGCATCCATTTGCGTAGCGGAAGATTCCGTAACGATTAACGAGGTATATGGTGCCCGTTTGTCAGTTATCATGGTTGGAAAGATTAAACAGAAGATGATAAGTGTCTCTATAATATCTATAGTCGTTATCTCATATGCCAAGTCGCGGAAAGGTCTTCATTATGAAAGAAGACATTTCCTAACTGTAGGACCAATATTGTTTTGTAGAACTCAATTCGTCGAGAATGCCGGTGTTGAAGGAGCATTACTCTTATGTTAGTAACCTTGTCTAAAAATATGCAGTTGTAATTTATTGATGCTGAACTCACCTACTTGCTTCGCTTATTACTAGGCAAAAATATAACACTTGATCTGAAATTTACACGGATATGAAGTAATTAGTTACATAAGATATGCAAAGTCAAGCCTTTTCCTGAAACATTCATTGGATCAAAAGAGCTATATGAATATTGAACAGTAACTGATGTGTATGATGTCATTTGTTTCAACAGAATTCTTATTCCAATGGAGTTTCCATCCAGTTCAGGAAGGAGGAAGAAAGCAAAACTTTTCACTCTGCATTTGAGGCATGGAAGGAAGAAGCCACTTCACAAGGTTTTATCTAAATCTGATTGTATTCACGTTCTTCTGTTTTATCCTAAACCTACCTTCACACACATCGTTTTGAATAACTATATACTGTCAGCGGCCTAAATAAATTTTCCGAAAACAGCGTACCTGGAAAACATAACAGGGATGTACTGTTGTTTTTGTCTCAATGCTTTTCTCAAATACATTTTAGTATCTTTAGGATTATAATAATAATAATTTTTGTGTTATTAACCGTGCCTATACAACTTGGGGCCATGTTATATGACATTCATCAAATAGTTATTACCTTGGGCTTTTAGTTGTGTGTCGATATGTTAGGCTGAATTGCACCAATCGCAGGTGAGCATAATATTTCGAAGTAACTTATTTCATGAAGACATGAAGTATCATAGTTGGTCAGTTAACACCGCATCTGCCCTCTGTAGTAGAGTTGAAACACTATGATCAAACAGTTCCATTAGCTAAATGATTCCGTTCTTTTGTTTCCAAATTCATGTAATAAGATATGCAATAGATGTTTCCAAACGAACTTGTTTGAAATTTTAAGTTGTTCATCTTTAGAATAAGACCAGTGCCTCAAGCTTTTAAATGTCTAATGGTATTAATAACCATTCTGGTTGTGATAGGAGAACAGCTATCCAACGGTGTACTCTCAACTTCAAAAAGCAAGTTTGACCACAAAATAGAGGCTTCATCAGCAAAAATGTATTTCCATTACTATGGGCAGCTGCTGCATCAGCAAAATATGCTTCAAGATTATGTTAGAACAGGTAATATTAACTTCACATGATCTGTAACATTGCTAGCAATCCTCTCTTTATTATTTTGTATTATTTTATTTTGTTAGCTGAACTAACACATTCCTGAATTTCTTTAGGAACATATTATGCTGCAGTTATTGAAAATCGTGCAGACTTTACTGGTCGTGTGGTGGTTGATGTTGGTGCTGGTAGTGGTATTTTATCTTTATTTGCTGCTCAGGTATCTGAAAGTTTTCATAATTGCCTTTCAGATCAGTAATATGCATCATAGGAGCTGCACCTACTTGCACCTGTCCGTTTCCTTTCATAATTTGATTGTACATGTTGTTGTTTTGTTTCCTGAGCATTTGATCTTTGACTAGGCTGGTGCAAAGCATGTATATGCTGTTGAAGCATCTGAAATGGCCGAGTATGCACGCAAGCTGATTGCTGGCAATCCATCCCTTAGTCAGCGAATAACAGTAAGATATCGTCAACTGTCTTTCTTGACTTCTTTGTTGCCTTTTTTTTAATCTTTTCTTAACTAGGGGATTGCAATATGTAACTTCTAGGTAGTCAAAGGTAAAGTTGAGGAAGTTGAATTGCCTGAGAAAGCGGATATTTTGATCTCTGAGCCTATGGGTAAGCTTGCTTTTAGATTGCTCTGACCGTTGTTCTGTTTTATCTCAAGTCTACAATGTCTAATCTCTTTTTCAGGTCATTGAGTTTCACATCTCTATCTCATTGCAGGTACTTTGTTGGTCAATGAAAGAATGCTGGAATCCTATGTGATTGCCAGGGATAGATTCCTTGTGCCTAATGGAAAGATGTTTCCCACTTTAGGAAGGTAAAGTTCCCTGATACTCTCTCTCTTTCTATCTCTCTCTCTCTCTTCAATTATGTTTATTTTGCCTCTAATCACTTTTATGGATTCTGTAGGATTCATATGGCTCCATTCAGTGATGAGTTTTTGTTCATCGAAATCGCAAATAAGGTACATTCATCATATCAGTTTCTCACTATGAATCCATCTCTTTCTGCATGTTTTTTTTTTTTCAAATGGTAAAAGGTCAACGGCCTATTTACCTGGTCGTACTGATTACTGGATTGTTTGATTTATTATTCTGTTGAATTCTGACTTGTTGGTAGATAAGGACAGTACAAGTAATTTCAAGGGTAAGTAGCTCTGCTGACTTTATATGATTGGAATTAGAAAATTTAAGATATGCTATCCGAGAGGAAAGTGCTAATACCGATGTAGCTCAAAGAGTACCATTAGCAGCAAGTTAAATTAAGCTTGCATGCACCAACTTTCATTGGCTGGAGTAAGTTGACATATGGTCCACCTATCAAAGAAATATGATATTGAACTGTCATAATTTCTACATGTGAGAAAAAATGGATTTACGGATAGCTCATTCTGTAATGCTAGCATCTATTGGATTTGCTTATGTTTTTACTTCTGTTCCATGGTATCATCTTTTTAACAACTTTCTGTCACAATATTCCAGGCACTGTTCTGGCAGCAACAGAATTACTATGGTGTCGACCTGACACCTTTGCATGGCACCGCATTTCAAGGATACTTTTCTCAGGTTGGCTGTCAGTATCTCATTTTGATGTGATATTTCTCTTTTTGGCCGAACTATTTCAAACAATTTGTCACATGCTTCCAAGTTTACAGTATTATGTAGTAATAAACTTGAATTATAAGAAGGAGCATTTCAGCAGACTGGTTCATTTACATGTGAGAGTATAATGGGCAAAACTAATTTTACGAAGTTCTTTGTATATGAGCTTGGAATTTCTCATTTTCATATCTCTATTCATCTCATGATTCTCCTAATTTCACAGCCTGTGGTGGATGCATTTGATCCGAGACTGTTGGTGGCCCCACCTGTGAGTCATGTCATAGATTTTACCAAGTCAAAGGTACAGACATTCTTAAACATATGGATTCCTGTTTACTGATCTCGGGGGCACTCTCATTGGACTATTTGTCACACATGTTGAGTTGCTAGTTGTTATTTGTACTTCTGTAAGCTGTAGCTGCTGCCTATGTCTGATCGGAGACATCACACCTGCATGTAAACAGGCATGACTCTTTTTTCCGTGATCTGTCATGTAATAGGAAGAAGATTTATATGAAATCGACATCCCACTGAAATACATAGCCACAGTGGGCACTAGAGTGCACGGCTTGGCATGCTGGTTTGATGTGCTATTTGACGGGAGGTAATGGTTATGATCGGATTTGTTCTTTCTTTCTGAATATAAAGCATTTAAATTTTCTTATTGTGATGTGTTTTTCGAATTACATGCTAAATGTTATTCTTTTCCATTTGTTAGCACTGTACAAAGATGGTTGACCACTGCTCCTGGTGCACCGACAACACACTGGTATCAGATTCGATGCGTTCTCTCCCAGCCGCTGTATGTGATGGCGGGTCAAGAGATAATCGGAAATCTCCGCATGGTTGCCCACAATGCTCAGAGTTATACCATGTATTTAACTTTGTCAAGTAAGTTTCATTGAGCTCACTCTGTGGTGTATGTACACATTCTATGTATAGTCTCTGACCACTCATTTCTTCCAGCTAAAATGTGGGGGACTGGCTCGGAGCTAGGAGGAATAATACAGTCATCGTCTTGCAAATTTGACCTCAAAGAGCCCTATTATAGAATGTCTCAGCCGCAGGCCTATCAATTGGCACAAGACCAGCAACCAAATCAATTATTACAACCACAGGTAAGAACTGACAAACCTCGACAGCATGAGAAGATAGCTTAAATTATGTGCATCATCGGTCTTATGTAACTGCAGGAAGACCACCTCCATTTATGTCAGAAACTATTAAAACTAACTTTGTATCAGCATTTTCATCTGCATTCCTAGTATTTAAACAACCTCATGTTTCGTCAACAGGATATACAAATTGAACGGCAGGACATAGCAGAAGAAGATGAGTTGATAATGCAGCAGCCACAACAAGCAGTAGGCAATGAGCTTCAATAATGGATTTTCTTGTGCCAGTTTCGGATACACCAGTGTTGTGATTTATTGAGAGTTAATCTGTTGGTCTAACCCAATACAATGCCCACTCTGTATGAACATCTCAGTTAAAAGCATTCTGAGCATATTTCTGGAGTGTAAAATAACCGAATTGCTGTCAGTTGTTGGCAAATTTTATGCAAACATTCTGAGGATTTTTATTGAGCATATGATAGGTGATGCAACATATAAATCTGTTAGCAGCCACCTTGAACAAAAAACTGTAAAGTATAACAAAGATATACACAAACAACAATTGACAGATCCTCAATACTCAGCTAATCTAGGTATGACCTCAAAACTCAGCTAGCATGTCAAAATTCACCTGGTCCCAGTTGGATAAAAAGGCAAAAGAATTCCACAGATGCCAAATTTCCAACTCTTAAAAATTTCAACTGCAAGGGAGAATACATGTTTTAGAATCATGGTGATATTTATAAAGAGTAAAGAGAACATGTAAGGAGAATGAACCTCTAAGTAGGATTGGATTGCATACCAGTTGAACTGTTCTGTGTCTCGAAAAGATAATTTCCTGTACAGTTTGCTTTCGGGGTGAAAAGGATGAAGCCTGAGAAGACTGTTAAATATGACCATATCTTCCAGTCCCAATAGCAGCTTGGAGAAACTTCATCTTTTTTATTTTTCACCGTCCTCAGTTCTGGAATATACCGTGTCTTTCCAGATTGATCATATGAAATAAGCACAACTGGATTTGCAGATTTTCAAGGCTTGAGGCGCAGAAGGTTGAATGACCAGCAAGCCAATGGCTATTATTAGGGAGGACTGTTTCCGATGTTAAAATGTTCTCGAGGCATGCTGAGCCTTGGCGGTTTCTCTCAAAACAGCTCCGACGATAGCAGCCTGCTCCAGACAGTCAGCTTTATGCAAAGAGTCTAAAAGAATAACAAAAGTTTTTGAGTGAAGTTGGCAACCCCTTAGCCGGGCTTCCTCAAATAACGCGTATGCGTCCGATGCCTTGTTTGCATGACTTAATCCTACAATCACAGCATTATAAATGGCTGAATCGGGCACACCTCCATTGGCCTTGAATCTTTCGAAGAGACCTTTTGCTTCTGCTACATTCCCTGCATCTGCAAGGCCTTTAATCATCGTGGTATAAGTGATTGTATTGGGTTCAAAACCTTGTTTCCTCATCTCTTGCCAGAACACAAAGGCCTTGTTGAACTTGCGGACAATACAAAGGCCGTTTATGAGGATACTGTATGTTACGGTGTTTGGAGTGCAATTCATATCTTTCATGGATTGAAAGGTCACTAAAGCTTCGCTTATTTCCTTTGCCTTCACAAGTGCATCGAGCAAGCAGTTCCATGTGTACACGCTAGGAGTCAAACCCTTCTGCATGAGTTCTTCCATGATTAGATAAGCTTCATCGATTCTTCCCACCTTACCGAACCCATCAATAAGGCTACTATAGATGACGGTATTTAATATTATTCCTCTTGATTTAGCTTCTTCAAAGAGCATGTATGCCTCATCAAGCCGGTCAATCTTAGCAAGTCCATCGACTACAGACCCATAGGTAACCACGGTGGGGGGAAATCCCTTGACTTTCATTTCCTCCAAAAGCTGGTACGCTTTGCTGACCTTGCCTGATTTACAAAAACCATCAATAACGGTGTTATATGCAAGGGTATCTAAAACACACCCTTGTTCCTTCATTGCATGAAATAACTCGTAAGTCTCACGTGCAAAGCCAGATTTTATGAGCCCGTGAATCAGAATAGAATAACTCCGGACATTAGGGACAAGACCACGAGCCATAATCTCATCAAACAATGCCCTGCCCTTTTCAGTTTCTTCAGATTTGAAAACACAATCCATATACGTATTAAGGAGCGTCAGGTCAGGGGAACAGCCTCCAAGAACCATTTCTTTGTAGATTTTGTGTCCATCCTCTTTCCTCCCACTTTTGAAGAAATTCCTGATAAGAGATGTATACACAATAGAGTCCGGCTTGTGATTAGCATCCAGCATCTTTTCGTACATTCTATAGGCATCATCCATTCTGCCACTTTTACCAAAACCATCAATCAGGGAGCAATAAGTAACAGCATCCGGCGTACATATTTTATGGTCCAGACCTTCGAATAATGCGCACGCTTCTTCCAGTTTGTGTGCTTTGCAAAGCCTATCAATCATAATATTGACTGTTATGACATTAGGAAATAGGCCAGCCTCCTTCATCACGCCTTGGATTCTGAAAGCAGTTTCAAGCTCTCCGGTTTTGCAAAGCATGTCGATGAGAACATTGTAAGAGGCGAGATTGGGCTTTGCATCTTTCTTCATCTCCTCAAATAAACTCAAAGCCTCCTTTACTTTCCTCTTCTTCCCAAGGCAAGTGAGAATGCAGTTATATGCAATGACACTTGGAATACAGCCTTTTGCTTTCAGCCTTTCAAGCAAATTGTATGCTTCCTCAAACCTCCCAGCGGACCCAAAACCCATTATCATGGTGTTGTAAGCATACGCACAAGGCACCTTCCTGTTACTTTCCATTTCTTCAAAAATATCGATAGCTTCCTCCAATCTATTAGCCCTGCATAATACTCCTATCATGCTCGTATACGTCACATCATCAGGCATTATACCATTTGTCTTCATCTCATGAAAAAACTTCCACGCCATATCCATATTACCCACCTTTCCAAAGCAGTCGATGCATACATTATATAGCACAATGTCAGCGTCATAAGAATTGCTTTTCATCTCATCCAACAATGATAGAGCAGCATCAACGCGACCCTCCTTGGCAAACACCCGAATAAGTGTCGTGAACAACTGGGCACTGACTTCATAACCTAACTCCTGCATCTGTTGAAAGAGGGTAAGCATACGATCAGGATCATGGACTGCAGAGAGAGCACCGATCAGAGTAGTGTATGCCGAAAATGCAGGTCGGAATTTATACTTTCGCATGCTTTGTATGAGATCAAAAGCATCATTCAGCTTCCGAGACCTTACACAGCTTGCAACCAGCTCTATACATGTATTGACGGCAGGGCCAAAACCAGCCACACTCATTTCTTCCAAAATCTGTTCCAAGAGTTCAAATCTTTTACTCCTACCCATTACCATCAAAAGACAATTATACGCTTCAGGACAATGTGCATTTTCAGTTGTTCTCTCGACCCAACGAAAATAATTCACTGCTAAACTTGCATCCTTCAGTCGCCTCAGTACCCCAATTACCAATTCAGGCCGATGCTTATCGCCTAACATACCA
Source organism: Umbilicus rupestris (assembly GCA_963678935.1). Lineage (NCBI taxonomy): Eukaryota > Viridiplantae > Streptophyta > Magnoliopsida > Saxifragales > Crassulaceae > Umbilicus > Umbilicus rupestris. The sequence goes on along the minus strand of OY787611.1, from coordinate 15,104,224 downwards.
AGTGCATTCTCCGCCGCAGGCCCCCAAATTCCTCTCTCCAATATACCACACACTTCATCCACCAGGTGTCTTGCACCTTCACATCTCACCGAACTCTCCCTATTCCCTCGACCCACAGAAAAAATAGGTTTATCGCCCATCTCAGATACAACACCATTGTAGGTGGTTGACATCCCCTTGCACAATCTGTCGACATTATATCCCTTCTTAATAACACAAAGCACCAATCCTGCTACATAAACAACAAGCTATCAAATTCAAAACCCCCAGCTGATCGGTATACCTCAATGTCGCCACATTCAGCAAGAATTGAACACCAATTCAAACTAAGCAGCCTCAAACACCAATTCATCCATGATGAGCATTTAACTTCATATTGCACAAAATTGAGCTGAATTTTTGAATATTTCTAAACAAAAAGCTTTGAACTTTACCTCGATTTCTGGAAATCGCCTTCATCCCAGTTCGTCTGAGAAGCTAAATGGACTGAATCCACCGGAAAATACGAAAAAAATGAGGAAAATAATCAAATTCAGAATACCAACCTTTGAGGATTTTTAGGGTTTAAGCCCTTCCTTCCTCGACTACACGACCACGATTAAACCGACTTCGAAACTAAACCGGACCGAATAAAGGATTTAACGGTCCGACCGGTGACTGTTGGTTCAAATACCCAACCGTTTCGTTGCCTTGGCCATTTGTTGAGTTCAATCATGGGGTTGATCTGTTGACGCTCACACTGGGTGTAAATGGAGGAAGCTCAGCCCCCGAGGAACCTGAATTTGAGGAATTCGGCGAAAGAGGAGATGCCGACGTCGCAGACATCCGATAACGATCGAGGCAGCGGACAATTGCGTGCCCTAGATGGTAACCTGACGTCGCTGTGTGATCATGTGCAAATCGAGGGTTTCAATTTGGGGTCGTTTTCGGACATTGTTGTCCACGCTTTGGGCGCTACGTATCATCTTCATCGGCTGATCATCTCTCGCAGTTCGTATTTCAGGTTTGAGCTTTGGTTGTTGCCTGCATGTTGTTGCGGATTTTGGAGTGGATTGTTGGTGGTTGGTTGTTTGAGGAATTGAGAATTGATTGAGTTTCCTTTTTCGTCACTCTGTTCGGTGTTTCTTCTAAGATTTTACTAAGTTGCAGTTTCATGTGTTGGTTTGGCCCATGCAGCTGTTGGCAGAGTAGCTGTTGTCCTAGGTGTTGTAATGCAGTAGTAAAAAAGAGGATCTTTGTATTATTTTATTATTTTTAGTTCTTTATACAGGCAAATCAGTGAGACACATTTAACAAGTGATGCAACAAATTTTTGGTAGAAGTTTATGGACTTGCATTTGTTATATGATCATATACTTGTAATTTAAGGAGGTGGACCTTGTATGCTGTTGACAGGAACATGCTTCATGGTCCCTGGAAAGAATCCAATGCTGCAACTGTGACATTGCTAATTGATGATAAAAATGTAAATGGAGAAGCTGTTGCGATGGCCTTGGCATATCTTTATGGGTATCACCCTAAGCTAAATGATGACAATGCATTCCGTGTTTTAGCTGCTGCTTCCTTTCTTGACCTTGAGGTATTTAAGTATGATAGTTACCAAGTTGTCAAATTTTTTATATCGTGTTTAACGAATTGTAGGGAGGGACATTAATGGATCATATGATTTGCATTTTGAAAATAATAGTTTTTCGTTCGTATTCAGCTTTCCTGTTTTATATTCAGGATTTATGTGCAATTTGCACAGAGTTCATTGTATCTGAATTGTGGACAGCAAACTTCCTCGCTTATCAGGTAAAGATGCTAGCAACTTATTGACTTCAACTATATGTTTGGTTCTAAACTCCCTCCCACTATTCGGTTTAGATTTTTGCAGAGAGTCAAGATTATGGAAAACATGGTGAACGTGTCAGAAGAGCATGCTGGGGCTACCTTTGTCAATGTGGTGCTCTGGAATTGAAAGAGGTGAAAATAGAATTAGCTCAATCAGTCAGAAATTATATCTTCATATAACGTATTGAGCATGATCGTAAGGCACTGGCATCTCAATTTTTTTGATCCCCTAAAGTTAGAGGTCAACATGACCTATACCTAGTCACTAAATAGAAGAAATACTTTTACTGCATATCTCTCCTAAAATCACTACGGTGTCAGCATTCTGGTGAGTTAATATTTCTCATAAATGGAATCACCTCGCCCACTTTTGTCTGCTGTTGCCTGTATCTTTAAGAAGTGTTATTGTGCTTTCGAAATGGTCACATAAATTACTACACTTTTTGTAGGGTAAGATTTATATATATGAATGTGTATTCTTGTCTGAATGAATAATGTTTTAGGATAGAAGCTATGTTCGATTTAGTTATATCTTTTTAATAATTTTTTAACATCTCAATGACTGCCAGATGCTTCCTAGACTTTCTTCTCAAACTTTGCATGCATTGCTCACCTCAAATAACTTGTGGGTACCAAGTGAAGAGACAAGGTAATCGTTCTTAATTTTATATGTTTCAGTTGGTAATCAGGATGCGGAAACGTAGAGTAAAATTTGACATTCCTCTAGTGTTGATCGATAGGTTTGAGTTGGCATTATATGCACTTGTTTCGAAAGGTGCCCTTTACAGTGTCGAACATCCTGATCAAGGAAGTTCTAGTTCAGAGAATCAACTATGTATAAAAAACAATATTTGCTCCTCAAAAGGAAAGGGAGTAGTTAATACTAGTTCCAATGAAAGTCTGGAGTCTGAATTAGGGCGGGTTAGTTTAAATGATAACATTGATGGGCACATTGCTCCGCAACATATTGTGGTCGGGCTGGCAGATCATGCTTTGAACTCACGATCGGGGGTCTCCAACATTAGGCAACAAATTCAACTGGCTGCATGCACCCAATCAGCATATCATATGGGCAGGTCACACTCCTGCTATTCATACTCATCTGATACTAGTGAGGTTCAGCCCTCTTGTGGATATGTAAAAATTCCAGATAATTATGGAACGAATGCATCAGATTCAGATGTCAACCTAACTCCCATCGAAGGACCATCTGATGATAAATCGTATATATTGGTTGACAGAAGTTGGCTTGCTAGAGATCTGTCTGTGAAGTGCTCTTCATTATGCACGGTCGCTAATGGCTGCTTGCCAAATTGGGGTAGTTGTGATAATTCTGATCTTTCTTGGGGTGGCCTATTAGTTGGGAATAGTCAGATGGCAGATTATGCTAGAGAGAACTCTTTAGTTCGTGCTGAAGTAGATGATACGTTTCATAAGATATTTGAAGGCGGCTCTCTTTTCTACTGCAACATGTCTTTTGAAGCACTTTTAAATGTTAGAAAGCAGCTGGAAGAACTGGGGTTCCCTTGCAAGGCTCTGAATGATGGTCTGTGGTTGCAGGTTTGGAAACATCTCAATTTCTTTTTAAATGTAATATTCACTGTCTCATTTTGTGATTCCCTATTGGAGTTAGGAGAGAGAAAATCTGAGGGAACTGGGTAAGTAAGGCACTTATTATTCCCATATTTTATATGCGTTGTGGCAAACTTATATTAATCTCCGTAGTTTAGCATGAAATTGAAAATAAGACCGGTTGCACCATCATGATGAGCATCTTAACATTTTGGTTTCTAGTTCTGATGCCATTTTGAAAATTCTAGCTTGGGGACTCTGTAAGGGTATGTATTCCTACAAATTCTACCGGCATGGATCTTTGAATTACAAGAATAGAGGGAAAACATGTATAAATTTTTAATGGGGAATAATTCCCATGTAGCATTTCTTAATGACAATGTCTATGCTAAATGCAAATAAGCAAGATAAGTTCAATATTAATGATTATTTTGTTATTTTGCAGATGCTTTTGAATCAGAAAGTACAGGAGATTGGTGCTGATACGTGCAAAAACTGCTGTCTTGTTACTTCACAATGTGCATGCAGGCAAACATTTAGATACCCACATGGAAATTCAAGTGCTGGATATTATATGCAAGATAATGATGTGAATACTTCATCTGACAGCTTCGGAAATGTGTATGTTACTGAATCTGGCCAAGATGAAGGACATAGGCTCTTTAGACCAGTTAGAATTCATGTGAGAGGTTCCAATGATGGGCTTGCTGGCTTAGGCCGTGGAGCTACCTTTGTGCCAGATGATGCATGGCCTCCAACACGTTTTGTTTTCTCCCGTGTACCATATGGTATGGGAAATAGAAATTACCAGCAATCTCTTGGTAATGATGATGCAGAACCCAGAGCCGAGCTTAGTGCTGATCTGACCGGAGATGGATTGACGGCTTTGGTCGGGCTTAGTCAAGGAGCAGGTAGTTCTACCAATTTTAGTGCAGAGCAGCCAACTGTACAGAGTTCCACGCCTGGGTCCGGTGCCTGCAGTTCACCTGTTCCAATGGTAGATACAGCGGAGGACTCCTTAGGTTTCGAATGGGAAACCACAAATACTTCAATTTCATTGGATATGAAAACACCTTTGAGTCACTTCCCTCCCTTCCGCTTTGGGTTAGTTATTTTTAGTTTTGCATGATTTCGAGGACTTGTTAATTTTCATTTCAGCCTTATGAGTATCTATAGAATTGAACTTGTTAGTTTTCCTTGACTAATATAGGTAGTATGGCCTCCTGAGGTCTGATTTTCTGTTGTCAGTCATTAGAATCCATCTTGTGTTAATGGAAAATTTGTTGTACAGGGTGGAGTTTGTAGATGTGCATCGGCTTAGCGATGGCCAGGTGAAGCACTCTCCAGAAGTATTCTATGCAGGTTCATTATGGAAGGTATCAATTTCCAGTTGACATGAAGATGAATTTTATCTCTATATTTTAACGTCTTATGCCATGGCTATATATATTTGTTACAGGTCAGTGTCCAAGCGTTCAATGACGAAGACCTTCAAGGCCGTCGCACGCTTGGTAATATCTTCTTGCTTAATCTTGTGATATTTGGACTGACAAAAAATGTCACTAAAGCTGTTGCTAAATCATGGAATTTGGGTAATGTATTCTATCAGGTTTATTTCTTCACAGAAGGAAGGCAGAGATGACAGACTTATCAAGAAAGGTTTTTATTTTGATCTCTTATTTCCCTTGCTTCATCGCATTCCATAGAATTAAGTTCCATCGTATTACCTTTTCTCAGGTACACGCCTATGTTGATTCTCGAGAGAAAGTCACTGCCCGCTACCAGGTATTCAATTCAACCATCAGTTGTCTCTTGCCCTCATCTAAACATATCAAAAACTAAAACAATAAATCTTGTCAGTTAATCTGTCCTTCCAAGAGGAAAGTCGTGGAATTCGGCCGCTTCAAACAACCTGGTACTCTCTTACCCAAAGCTCCCAAGGGATGGGGCTGGCGCACAGCTCTTTTATTCGACGAGCTCGGCGATCTCCTGCAGAATGGGGCCTTAAGAGTAGTTGCTGTTGTGCAACTAGTTTGAAATCTCAGCCAGAATGGATCAAATCAAAAAAATAATTTGCTTTCACCAAAACTCGAAAGCCGGAATTTGGTGGTGAAATTTCTGGCGAGCTTCTCTGTTACGTAGGGAAGTTTTGCTTTTTGTTGCATTCAGTAACAGAAAAAAATCTAATTGTCCAATTTTCAGATCCCTCCTCGTACAAATTATGACCTCCTGAAACAGATTAATGTTTATAACCTGGATAGATGTGTCATGTGGATTTCCACTATACTGAATTGTCTGTCTATCTGTTTCGACTGAGTATCTGTTGCTCCTTATGTCGGTGTTGAAACCGGGCAAGCCGGGCCTGAAGACTGACTAGACCAGCAGCCTTGCGAGACAGTACAAAGCTTAACTGTGTTGTCAATCTGACTGCCTGGTCGGTCCACTTCTGACACTAGTTTCATTTCCAGATGATCAATGCAAAAATAATCATAAGGATCTTTTTCAACTACTCTCTCTCACCCTCACTTAATATATATAGCAACAGCAAGCCACTAGAACACATCTCAAAGCTTAATCACTCACTTCCCGAACAATCTCCATAGTGTCCTCAATTTCCTTTCTGTGAGCTGCAATCAAGGCCTCTTCTTCCTGGAATGGAAACCCAAAAACTAAATCAGGCACATATTGAGTATGCACACAAGAGCATAGTTGATGACTACCAACCTCTAGTGTTGCTGCATTGAGACATCCATCACTAAGAGGCCCTGATTCTTCCTTTGAACTATATGTATTGATATTGCTCAAATTCTGCCGCTGAGATCTAGTGGTGGATGCATCAGAGAAACCATTGTCTTTCCTTGACCAATTTCCTGCAGTCTCTAATTTATCTTCCCTTGAGCTCTTTCTACGAGGTGGGGACCCCTTTCGATACAGGCTCCTCTGTACCAACTGCATTTTGAGTACTAGATAATGCATACTTTGGTCCACCAAAAGTACTACTGATTTCAGTATTTTCCCTGTTCGTTGTGCTCGAAACAGATGGATTTTGCTCCCTCCCAGTCCAATGATTTGATATGTAAACTTGGAGGCTGTCGATCAAACTCAACAGCAGAGTTGTTTAAGGAGTTTCCTGCTTCTACTGATCTTATGCCCCATTCTAATCCTTTAATTTCTGAATACTTCAAACTGGTATCCTCAGAATCAAAAGATGTTCGCAGTGCATCCTTTGTAGGCAAGGATGGAATCGTGATCTGGTCTTTTTTTGAATTTCCACTTTCGACAAACTTTTTACCCTGTTCAGATGATTGCATCAAATTGTTGGTAATATTAAAGGGAACTGCAAAAAAAAAAAAAAAAAAATGAAGAGAGTAAAAAAGAAAACAACATACCTGTCAGCGTATCTCAAAGTGTTAAGAGTATGCTCACAAGAACCAGCATTTGGAGAAATGCAAGAAATCATAACAGTCCTCGAGTTACCCACGAAGGAGTCCCTAAGAACCTCTGTAAGCTTGCTCCCACGGAAAGGAATATGTATCTGATCATTGTCCAGTGCGCGGATACACTCCTTTAGAGCTAACAGACTCTTGTTAATCTCAGCTCCCTCAATCCTGTAAGAAATCGTCAGACATCTCAGCTCCCAAGGAAAGGAATATGTATCTGATCACTACTTGCAAGGACACCTATCATGTTGCTAGCGCATAAACAACTAGGCACTTCATACAGAAATTGGTACAAGGTTCCTAGCCACGAAATTATAATTCTAGACTAAACTGTCAGTGCAAAAGATAATAAAGCGGATTGCACTTGATTAAATACAACCATGATATGACATGTCTTCAATTTCACAAATTCTATGACTGGAAGCTAACTAGACCTTGTCCCAGAAAATTGAGGCGGATATGTCAAAGAAGTAAAGATATAAATTTGGGAGGTTACCTAGTTTGTCTGTCGTTATCAGTAGTATCAGCACCTCTTTCACTTCCTGCTAAGTCAATAAATGAGATTTTCCCAACAACCTTTCCGACTTTAGCTTCATTCACATCGGCATTTCTTCTGGTTTCTTTAACCTCAGTATGCTTCTTGACAACAAGTTGTAAAATAGCATGAGATCGAGAAGATTCCTCGTTAGCTCCTGTTGAACCTGTACTCCTTGCAGAATTCCCTTTCTCTATATATTCTCTGAACATCCGACACTTCAAATTCCTGTAACCCAACAATGTATACTTGTTGGCGTCCATCTTCTCTCATCATGAGTTTCCTATTTGTGATAACCACCAGGACGTTGTCAAGAAAAATAATAATAGTCGCACCAAATAACAATCCATGAAATCAGAGTTGCTATGACCATGAAAAAAGACTGCTACTATATTCCATATAAAATAAGCATGACTATGAATATTGGCCACTGCTATGTACTATATTGTGTCTTTAAATGAACTATAATACATGACAAGTAAAAAATTTCCCTTGATAGCAAAAAGTAACAGCTGATCCTGGTGACCCAATACACAAATTAGTACTCGGTATTTTTAACTTTTTATATGCAAGTCTAATCAAACGAAAAGAACAAAGAAATCATTAATTGATATATCACACTATGACTATATGCAAAAGTATATGATCTTACAATTCACCTAAATTTTAAGCAGGTCAATAAATTGACATAAACGTGTAACAATGTCAAAAATAAAGGCATACAGGACTTGTATAAAGAAGAGAAGGGGAAGCATGGGAAGCATTTTCAAGCCTTTTTGACTGGTTGGTTGTGAAAGACGAGGCATAACTAAAAGGAAACATCAGCCCTGACAGAGGAAAGATCCATTTATTTTTAGTAGACCCAGTTACACTTCTATACACTACATCAAGAAGCTGACATGCTAGTGAAGCCCCGATACAAGAACTTTTCCAAGCCAAATTCCTTGTTCATCAAGAATTTATTTAGATATAAGTCAATAAAATCAGAGGCAGAAGCGAATAAGAGGACTTACTTCCTGTCGCTTAGGAGATCATAGAGTTTTCCACCATATATTTCGAAGTAGCTGAGCCACAGCTTAAACCTCTGGTTACAGTAAGTTGGGTGATGCAGTAACCGGACAATGTCTTCCGCAGCCCTCAGAGGCAAAGGCTGCATGGTGAATGTTTTTCCACTACCTGGAGAACACAGAATGATGAAAACATATCATATACTTTCCCCAGGAGACAAAATCATCTTTTAGCATTTTGTAATGGTAAGCAAACATGAACCCTGTTATTTCCATCGATATCTAAAGTTTACAATAGATAATAGAAACTATAGATAGATAGACAGACCTACTAATAACCAACGAGAGTGAAGATTCACAGTTAATACATACCTGTCTGGCCATATGCGAAACAGGTTGCTTTGGTTCGTTGAAAAATGATTGGAATGATAGGTTCAACTGTCATCCGATACACCTGGTCACAAACAGTTGACCGTACTTAATAGCAGCGACCGAAGCTAGACATGTGAAAGTCAGCAATCATTATGTAAAAGGATGAAATGATACAAACATATATCTATTACAGAGAATCCACTCGAGGCCAGTTTGGTTGTATGAAAATAATAGTGAAAGAAAAACTTTAGCGGGAGAAGTTAAGGAGTAAGTATCCAGTGTAGGGAATATTTAGAAGAAGGAAAAAACACCATGCGCATTTTACTTGGTGGAACCAAACACAAGGGGAAAGAAGATAATTTTTCTTAAATTTTCACTGTATTTACCATTTTCCTCTTCTTTTTCTTTCCACCCAATAATCATACCACCAAACATGCCCTTATGGTTATCATTTTCCAAGAAGAAATGCCTAGTTTTGGTGGTAAAGCCATACCTCATCATTAGTAACGTTCTCATCCAACACTGCATCAAAGCAAAACTCGTGTTTCTCAACGTGCACAGTCAGATCAACCTTCAAACCAAAATGTGTGAATTAGTACAGCCTGCTTTGTCCATATGTAATTATAAGTTTCAGTTATTTCCCAAATAAACAAGCCCGTACCTTCAACTTAGGTTCATGGACAGTCAGATACACATTGTCACAAACATCAACAATATCCTCCTCCTTTCTTGAAAGCTCTTTCCTATTTAAAGGTCTTTTACGCACCTGAAAAAAATGAGGGCAAACAGCTTTCAGTTTTCATCAAGCTTTTTGCACAATGATTTAAGCCAAAAACAGACAGGGGCTTCAAAAAACGTTGATGGACAACATATAGGACAAGATGACGCCAGTTTACAGATTGGTGATGCTAAAATCAACCGAAACTCCTCGTGTAGAGTACATTGCACGATACAATTCATAACTCATATGTCATTAATTCATCTCGGAGGTTGCAGAAACGGAATGGCGTCAGGGGTGCTGTGTTCTCTATACGTAAGTAGAAGCACATGTTGATTTTACGTCTCAGCCATAATTGAAATACAAATACAAATATAGTGAGTAGCAGATTCAGCATAAACCTAATCATGTTGAAGCACAAGATTGAATAGTTAAACACTATAGAGACAAACATACCACAACTTTAATCTTTGCAACATTATTCTCCTTTGCATTGTTTTCTTTCTCAACTGCTAATGAAGATGAGAACTCGGCCTCTGCTGGCCCTCTCTGCTGCCTGCTGGTGGCAGCAGTATCAAAGTCATTTCCAAATACTGTAATAGTATCAGGAATAAAAGGCGAGGGTTCAAATGGTTCTGGAATAACATGCTGAAAGGAAAACAAAAAATCTAATCAGCTGCTACCTTGGAAAATAGATTAGAATGATCCAGTCTAACTTACCTCGGAGAAAAGTTCGGTGTCATCCATCGCATGAAGATCTAAGAGGCCTGCTCCAAAATCCCCTCTAAAATCAGGAGAGTAGAACCCATCTGGAGCAGACGCTGCCAAACTGTGTCGTGGCCAAATATGATTCAGAAGCAGACTCTCCGTTGAAATTAAGGTTTCTCATTAACTTGAAAAGCCGCTGTTTCTCTTCAACAGTTTGAGCTCCATAACCCTTGAAATCCAATCATTGTGCCATATTAGTTAACAAACTAAACCAACCCAAAACATTTCCCTCATATCATATGGTGAGTAAGAAAACCTGCATGAGCATATTTGGGAGGTGGCAGTGGTCAATACCAGCTGAAGCCATTGGCGAGGCCAGATGCTGCAACCCGGCCGACTGGAGCCACCGAGCCATGACTGCATCTCCCGCATCACTTCCATGACCTGCATTTTGATACTGGCTACCAGCCCCGGACTGGTCATAAAGAGAAGCAGCAGCAGCATTACTCTGATGCATCGGGCCGCCCATCTGGCACTGAGAGCGTTTTGAGGAGACAGTTTAAGACCTGTAACATTCACATAAACACATATTTCCCATGTCGAAAGAACCCCCAAAACAAACATTTCCAATCACCTCAATCTTCACAAGTTCAAAATCCACCAAGCCAAATGCGAATCTACAAGAAACACACACCACGCTCACAATAATCTAAACATCAATCACCGACCCACAATCACACAAAAAAATGTCAAAAAACCAAATCGCCCAAATGCATATTTCAAATCCGACAATTCAAAATACTAAATACAAAAAAAAAAAAAAAAAAAAAACTTAACCAATGCAGCCGCCATTAATCTTTCCGCAAATCATTCCAACCAAAATCCAAAACACAAATCCAAGCGAATCGCACATCCAACCAAAACCAAACTATTCACAACAACAAAGGCAATGCAATTATACGAACCTATCAGCGACTGCGGCAATCTGTAAAGAACCGGAAACTGAAAATCCTGATCCTATCTGAGACGACGTGATAAACCCTATGATCCAGAACAATGGCGGTGATGCTGCGAACTATCTCTCTTCTCTCCCGTTGGCGATGAGAAATGGCAGAGCGGATGATGCTTTCTTCTTCCCACTGCTTTCACCGAATTGTAATTAATTTATGTACGCGACACTGAATTGAAAATAGTTTCAAACTGTGAAATAATACATTAATAACACTTTTCGTAAATTCAAATCTTTAATCAAAAGACGATTATACCCTTCCGTCCGTTGATCCTTCGATCCACCGTCTATAGCCAAGTACCGGCCTCGACACAAGATGGTAAAAGTGTAAATAACTGGAAGTATGATGGCATTTTCATAGCTGCTAGAAAAATATATAAAATTAATTATAAAATTTCATGTTTGCCACCAAATCCTAATTAAAAAGTTTAATTTAAAATCTCATCAGATAAATAAAAATTGCAGAGCAGTGTGTGGCTCAAAAAACTGGTCATGGAAGCTTCAGCTCTTCCTAAAACATGGCTAACTCCGAGCAGCTCCAGTACACTTCTAGAACCATCCAGAATCAGAGGAGTCCGATATTGCAACCAGAAGGCTCGGCTGCTCACGTTCAAAACTCGCGCCATGGCTGAGGTTGTTGCTGAGAGTCTGAACTCTGCCCCCGTGGACGTCTCCTGGGAAATCATTGTCGGTTCCATAGGTAGTCCTGAAGATTGAATATGAACTGGTACGACGTTGTGCTGTCTTGCTGATGAATTTGATTTATTGATTCTGTAGCTGGAATTACACCTTTTGTGGTTGCTGGGATCGAATTCACCAAGAGAATTGTACGTGCCCCACACCCTTTTTCCTCCCAATCTTAATGATTTGTCGATATTAAAGATATAATTTTTATGATATCAAATTTTATATAGTATACGACCTACTGATAGTAATATTATGATGAAATTTTTGTAGTATAATATTACTGACGGTAACATTATGATGAAACCTCTATAGTATACGACTATTGACAGTAACATTATGACGAAATTTTTGTAGTATATGATTACTGACAGTAACTTATGATGAAATTTATGTACTATACGACTACTTACAATAACGTGATGAAGAGTATAACATATATATTTTTTGGAAAATAATGATATAAAAAGTTATGAATCGTGTTAAACTATAATTGTTTTTAATAATTCGATAAACAAACATGAGGAGAAGTTGTTTGAGTTAGGGTTAATTTAATTTAATTTAACTTAACTTAATTTAACTGAATTTAACTTAACTGAATTTAACTTAACTTAACTGAACTTACCTTAACTTAACTGAACTTAACTTAACTACTTAAGTACTTTTACAAACATATTTTTATGGTGGTGGTGGTGTGGTTGGGGTGGTGGTAGGTTGGAGTGGTGGTGGTGGGGTGTGATGGTGGGTTGGAGTGATGGGTAGTACTTAACTTACCTTAACTTACCTTAACTTAACTTAACTTAACTGAACTTAACTGAACTTATCTTAACTTAACTGAACTTAATTTAACTGAACTTAGCTTAACTTAACTTAAGTGCTGAAAATTTAATAGCTAAAGAACAGGGCCTTAGTATTTCATTCGGTAACGGTAAACCACCTTTAGGGTTTTCAAGTCCAAATTTGGCTGCAGGATGCTCAAAAAAACTGCACCGTCTGCAAAGGGTCGGGCTTGGTTCGAAGGGAGAAGTATTTTTTCCGATGCCCTCGTTGCGGTATGACTTTATCTTTCAAGCGAAAAGAAGTTAATTTATTGAACCGTCTCGCAAGATTAGTATGAGTAACATTGATGTGGGCCGCCATAGATGAAAAGGTTGGCTTGCTGCTTTTTAAGGGAGCAACATTGCTTATAACCAATGTCTGCGCAGGTGGCTTCCTCCCCTGGCAATCATGGAGACGGTTTTTCACGGGCTGATTGTCACCGGTAAAGATTCGTTCATGCGTGGATGTGTTGATTTTTGTTTATATGATAGCTGATAAGAGCCCGAATATATACTTTGAATCGTTTTTCTTTTTTATCGAAAAAAGTTTATTATATGTAAAATTATTTCTAATTGTTAGATTTGGTAATTTTATTTAGAATGCAATCCAATTGAAATAAATATCTCTTCCTCTTGTTGGCGTGCTGGTAGATCTAGAAAAGTACAAATGGTCCATTCTAGACAGCCCATCAATAATGAAATCAAAGAAATGTCAAAATAGGAAACTGACAGTCTCATAATGATATTTTCTCTTTTTCGAAAAAAATTAATTGCACGGTCCTCAAATTTATTTTTCATTATACTCCTTTTTTTTAACTTTGAATTCTGACTTATTCATTTTGACAAAGCGTTTATAAAAAACTTTTATATAATAAGGCGTCATGTGTCATCGTGACGCTGATGTGATAAATTATTAACACTCTAGTCAGTAATTTAAGATAATAAGCTCTTATAAACAACATCTTATCTTTTAAAAAACTGACATAATGCTGCTACGGTCAACACATTTTCTTCCGTGTCTAATTGTTTAGTATTTATTAATAATAAGGTGTTGTTCGATTCAAGAGTTTCTTGTGAAAATATTTTTTAAAACGATGCTTTGTTAAAAATGATAAATCAGAATTTAAATTTTAAAGAAGTGTGTATTGGAGAACAAATTTGAGAAACTGGCAAATAGTAATAAATCTTTTTCACGTTTCTGACAATAAAGATAAATAGGCAGGTGAAAAATATAAGCAAATATTCAAACATGTAAAAGAAAATACATAAAGATAAGTGGAAATAAGTTCCAGCCTCCACAACCGGAATGACCATTTTACCCTTCGTAACCGATAGAATTACATGACAATGCCATAATCGTCGACGCATGAAGCAAAGGTTATTAATAGTTAATACGTACTTCGGTACTTGGCTTGAGCTCAGTCGCCGGCGTCGTCGTCGGCGGTGAAGATGGATACGCGGTTGACTAAGAGGATGAGAACGAGTAAGAGGACGAGGGCGACTCCGAGAGGGGATCCGCTGACGCGGTGGAAAGAGTTGGGCTCGCCGGTGGAGAAGATTGCAGAAGCGAAGGAGCCTTGGGGAGAGGATAGGAAGTGGATGAAGAGGAGGAGGGCGATGGGGAGGAGGAGGAGGCCGAGTGGGCTGAGGAATTCGGAGATGGATTCTGCTAGAGCCTCGCCTTGGCCGCCGACTGTGAAGGAGACGATGACGCTGATGATAACCACGGCTGCCAGGATTACGCCGTGCGGTGCCCCGGCCGCTCCTCGCCGGTCGTCCAGCATTTTTCGAGTCGGTTTTTGAATGGTGCGTTGGTCGTTTTTTTTTTGGTTTGGCTCGTTATTAATTCTCTCTTCCACTCCGACTAGAATTCTTATTCTCAATTATTCGGAATCGGATTTTAATGGCTGAAATATTTAATATTTTTTTATTATTAGACGAGATGTCGATGGAAAAAAAGTATTATATAGAAATTGATCGAACAAAATTGACAAAGTCCGAAAAAGACACCATAAAATATCATTACTAAAACAATGTTTTGAAAATTTGTAATTATTCAATAATGAATGGTGAGAGGTGGTGTGTGACGGAGGAGAATCGGATCGGGAACGGACAAGTCAAATAGACGGGTCTAATTTGTTTGATGGACAAGGAACAAATGAATCGAAATTGGTAGTGCTCAAATAATTCATACATGTAGCCATCCACATACATGATATATTGAATTGATTTATAAGTCCTGATTTTTGAGCTTCAACTTGAGCTTGACTTGGGTATGATTACGTGGCAACTGCATAGTCGCCATGTTTGACTTTTTATATTTAAAGCGTTAAAAACTCACAAGTGACAGTCCTTAAACGAATAAAACGACGCCGTATGGTGGAAATGAGCCTCTTAAAAAACAGAGCAACTGAGAGAGTCGACAACTTTCACCATGTTTTCGAGCTCGCTTCACCACTCACTAATCTTGTTCTTCTTCACAGCCTCAGTTCTGCTCATCGGTGTTTTCACCTCCATCGCGGCGGCGGAGGCGGAGGTTTCGAGGTTACACCCCAAGGCCATCATCCTCCCCATAACCAAAGACCCATCAACTCTCCAATACCTCACGCAAATCCGACAACGTACGCCCCAAGTCACCGTGTCGCTGGTCGTCGACATCGGCGGAGTCTACCTATGGATCGACTGCGACACGGGCTACGCCTCGTCATCGTACAAGTCCGCCCAATGCGGCTCTGCTCACTGCCACCTTTTAAATTCGAGGAAGTGTAATAGCCTTTGCTACCTCAACGTCACCGGCCCCGGCTGCAATGACAATTCCTGTGACGTCAATGTCTATAACCCCGTTTCGGCGTTAAGCACCGGCGGCGAGGTGACCATGGACGTGCTTAATGTCCATGGATCTGTTCGGGACAATAGCAGAAGTGACATATACTTGAATCAGTTCCCTTTTATTTGCGCGCCGGCCCTTTTAAAGAAAGGGCTGGCCGAGGGAGCTAGTGGCATGGCCGGGCTCGGGCGAGGGAGGTCGGGAATGCCGGCGCTGTTCGCGGCTGAGCTGAGCTTGAAGCGGAGATTTTCCGTCTGTTTGGGATCGAAAGGGGTGGTTTTGATCGGAGACTGGAGTTACAAATTTGCTGATATCTCTCGATCTCTGACTTACACTCCGCTGATACTCAATCCGGTGTACACGGCCGGCATTCGGTACATCGGAGACCCGTCGACGGACTACTTCATCGGAGTGAAATCCATCGAGATCAACAGCAATCCCGTGAAGCTAAACTCGACGCTTCTCAAAATATCCTCAGGTAATGGCGGGACGAAGCTCAGCACGGTACATCCCTACACGGTGATGGAGCCGTCAATTTACAGAGCAGTGATCGCGGCTTTCAGAAACGAGATAGCGCACATCCCTACAGTCGCACCCGTCTCGCCTTTCGGCCTCTGTTATAACTCGAACCGCTTCCTCGGCACGGCGGCCGGGCCCGGCGTGCCGCGGATTGACTTGGTGCTGCAGAGCAGCGAAGTGAAGTGGAGCTGGTTTGGTGCAAACTCGATGGTGCAAGTGAGTGATGAGGTGATGTGCTTGGGGGTTGTGGATGGAGGTTTGCTTTCGTTTCCGATGACGTCGATCGTCATCGGAGCGCATCAGCTCGAGAACGTGCTTCTGCAATTCGATCTGGCCGATTCGATCCTGGGGTTCAGTCCATCGCTGTTGTTGATGGAGACAACGTGCTCCAATTTCAACTCTACAGCCATTGCATGAACTCAACCATTTGGTCAACTAATAAAGAGCAAGAAATTTTTTTCAAAAACGCTCCACATTTTATCAAGTCTATTTAAAAAATTACGCAATTTTAAATTGATTTGCAATTCCTATTAGCGGTTTGTATGTTTATAAAATTTAAAATGCTGATTAAGTGACGATTTGACGAATTGTACACAATTACAAAACACTTGAGATTTAAATGATTTGTGAGATTTAAAGTTGTACACAATTAAATGATTTGTGAGATTTAAATTGAAGAAGCGGCTAGTCGGATTTGACTGGTCAACTGAGATCTTGGTGATGCAAGCTAATTGCTAATGTATTGTTTTTCTTTTTCAGCAAGTAAAGTGGATCACGCTTTAAAGGATTTTGGCCGGGTTTGGTTTTGTTTATTTTTAATTAGACCAATCAAGTAAGCCGACATCATCGGATTTTCAACATAAAACACTTGAGATTTATTCAAATCCTTGAACTTGCTTTTTTGTCCGGGCGAACCGTGAATAAACGGACTAAATTCAATTAAAAAAGAGATTGTTCGATTTATATAAAAAAAAACACGTATTCTCGCATATATCTATAAATTTAAGAAACTAATATAGATTTGAACTTGTGCAGTCTTATATTGATTTTTATATATTTTGAAAAATTCAATTGAAAAAAAAATGAAATGGAAATCAAGTTGGAAAATGAATAATTATATGATTTTTTTTATTACATTTAAATAATGGGATAATCTTTATTTATTAATTAGTCGCCATCTTTGACACTTTCATCGATTCGCCACGTCTATGATTAACCCAAAGTCAACGTTTGACTTTTCAAAGGCGAGGATCCATCCCTGTCCTTATAAAAGAGCACAAAACCAGAGCTCATTTTCATCCCACCAATGGCGGCTGCACTGTTTTTCACCTTCATCATCCTCTTCTCATCAGTCCTCACTTCCGCGCAGACATCGTTCCGCCCCAAAGCTCTAATCCTCCCGGTCACCAAGGACGCGTCAACTCTCCAATACATCACGCGCATCAAGCAAAGAACGCCTCTGGTTGACGTCACGTTGGTCGTGGATTTAGGCGGGCAGAATCTCTGGGTGGATTGCGAGACTGATTACGTGTTCTCATCATACAAAGCCGTGCCGTGCCGGTCAGCCGCGTGCGCGCTTGCCCGGTCCAGGAGCTGCGGAGACTGCTTCGGCGGGCCCAGACCCGGGTGCAATAACAACACGTGCGGAGCTGATCCGGACAACACGGTCACCAGAACCGGCACCAGCGGCGAGCTGACGCAGGACGTGGTGGTGGTGCAGTCCACCGATGGGTCCACTCCGGGCAGGACCGCGTCCGTGCCCAAGTTCTTATTCGTATGCTCGCCGCCGCTCCTGCTGGAAGGATTGGCGAAGGGAGCTAAGGGCATGGCCGGTCTAGGACGCGGCAAGGTCGGCTTGCCTTCCTTGTTCGCTGCTGCGTTCAGCTTTCATAGAAAAGTGGCAATCTGCTTGGGCTCAAACGGCGTCGTGTTCATCGGGGACGGACCGTATCGGTTCCTCCCCAGGACCGATGACATTTCGAAATCCTTAACGTACACCCCACTCATCCTCAACCCTGTCAGCACCGCGAGCTCGTATTTCGAGGGCGATCCCTCGACAGAATACTTCATTAAAATCACATCGATTAGAATCAACACCCATCTCGTCCCGATCAACACCACTCTTCTCAAAATCGACTCCGAAGGGAACGGCGGGACCAAGATCAGCACAGTCAACCCTTACACCGTCATGGAGTCAACCCTCTACCGAGCCGTGGTCAAAGCTTTCAGGACCGAGCTCGCTCTGGTTCCGACCGTGACGCCAGTCGCGCCATTCGGCCTCTGCTTCAACTCCACCACGATCGGCAGCACCCGACTCGGCCCAGGCGTGCCGCAGATCGAGCTAGGGCTTCATTCCAGCAGCGTAGTGTGGACCATATTCGGTGCGAACTCGATGGTGCAGGTTAAGGAGGACGTGTTGTGCCTGGGGATTGTCGACGGAGGTGCGAATCCTACTACGTCGATCGTGATCGGAGCGCATCAGATTGAGGATAATCTGCTGCAATTCGACCTGGCCGCGTCCAGACTCGGGTTCAGCTCGACGCTGTTAGGGCGGCAAACTACGTGCTCCAACTTCAACTTCACGTCCACTGCTTGATACGATGACGTCTCAACATTTCATTATTTGTTGTTTTCAAGAATAAAATGGACCACTCAATGTTCATGCTTACGCGACCGCCTGCACATAAAATCAATGAAAATATTTGGGCATGAAACGTTGAAATAACTTGTATGAGTAGCAATGTATACTTTACAATCAGACTAAAATTTTCTCCGCAGTAAACCATTCACAATCAAACTAGAAATCAGAAATGAGAGTTTTATGCAACATTTAGTTCGCATCGGTTTGTTATTCAGTTCAGTTCAATTTCAAATGAAAAGAACGCACCTCCTTGGGAGTAGATTGACAATAATGCAAGTAACCTTGCCACTAATATCTTCCTATTATCACAATAATGCAAGTAATTGATAAATATCTTCCTTGCAAAAAAAAAAAAAAACTTCTCTATGGTCTATTTGATAAATAATTATCAGGAGATAAGTCCACTAATACGTTTTTTGTAGCCTCTTTAAGCTTATATTGAATTTTAGTGTCGGTTTGATGTCGGACAGAAAGTGATATGGTTAGTATTTCGGTTGGATGGATTTTGGCAGGACCAATTGGGCAAGGTTCAGCTCTTCTGGGGGATCACGGCCGATGGGTCTCTCGCATTTTCCGACAATGCGGAATTATTCAAGGGGGCTTGTGGCAAGTCACTTGTATCATTTCCCGAAGGTTGATGATCACAAGAACTTGTTACTTGAAATACCCAAATTGTCTAGCACCGATTAATGAAAAAGTTAGTGACTTGATTTATACTTATATTGGACGATAGAATCATTTGAATGAAACTATAACCCAACTGGGTCGGAAAATGTTTGATGTTGGGGTGGCGTTGGGTGTTTCTTCTCAACTGCTGTCGGGGTGCTAAGAAGGTTCGAGAAAACTGGATCACAGTAGTTCGAGCGAGTGAGGAGGAGATATGGGGTGCCACCTTCAAGGTAAAATACTCTACTAGTTACAACCATTGATGAGTTTCAATCTCAAGCATGTTGCTATCAATTGTCATGTTCCGATAATTTGTGTCCTTGTTGGTTCTATGTTGATCCTTGGCAGGTGGAGGGCCTGCCATCGTCGCAGCCCTAGGATTACAGAGATGGACATCGTTTAGTGAAGTTGGAATAAATGACTGAACTCGGTTCGGGTCCTTTAGACATGAAGCTTTCTAATTAGCTTGGAGGCATATTTTGTGTATTTTGTGTAATGTCTTCGAATCATGCACATGTCTTGCTCTAATGGGTTTAATAACAACGAATGTTTTGGGTAACCTGAATGATCAGTCTTAAAACGGCGTCGTATGAAGAATTGCAATCTTATTCGAGCCACTAAATGAAACTGGGCCGGGTATGGGTATTTTTATACGGGCCCGGAAAACGGCCCAATATAAAACTGCTTTGACAACTTTTCGAAACGCAGAGAAGCGTGCCGTTTTACCCCGTAGAACGAGTTCAATCCTCGCAACTCCGACGACGAACGCCGGAGGCGGCGTAGCGCTTTATGGTTCGTAGGTTGTAGTCAGGATGAGAGAATCGGCGAGAAGGAACGCGGTGAGATCTGGGATTGTCGTGCTGGTAGCAGCGGCTTCGGGCTATTTGACCTGGCGACTCATCGCTGTGCCGTTTATGGAGAGGGCTCAAGCAGCGTATGAGAAATCAGAAGCTTTAAAAGCACCTGCTGAGGTTACGATTCGCGGAGATGAAGATTGGGAGGCCGGTGAGGCGAAGGCTACTGAAGGTTACTTTGAGGAGTGATCAGTGTTTGAATTGTGACTACTTTGATTATTTTGATCGGCCGTGTTTGACTTCGGATCTTGAAGGTTTGTTGAATTTCCAGATTTTTGATATAATGCAACTTCGTGAATAATATTCTCTCGAAGCGTAGAGTATGAAATCTTTGAGTTCGAAAGTTGCAGGCAGTTTTCCAGATTTAATTTGGTTTTTGTTGCATTTGTGTTGTTGATCATCTCTGTCGTGCTTCCTCTTGACGTTATAGTGACCTGAGATACCTAAGTAAGCAGGTTTGGAGATGAATAAAAATGATAGTTTTAATACAAACATTTTTCTAGATGAAGCAGTTTTGAGCCTGGTTAGGCCAAGTTCATCAATTGGCTATGGATGTGCTGGATTGTTGATCATGTTCATCCTTTGAAACTGAGAACATGATACTTGACAAGATAATTTTCAAGAGTGCTTTTAGTGCTAATACGTCTCAAAGATGGCTGGCTTATACATACGTCATCAGAATGAAATATGGTATTGAGATCGATAAATGTGTGCGTATTCCTTGTATTAGGTTTGCTGATAACTTGCTACTATGTAACTGCGAACTTGAGTGATTCATGTAATGCTTCGAAATGGGCCTGTATTTTGAGCTGTTTGAATGAAATGGATATTTGTTAAGTGGAAGCTTTGAAATACAAGGAAGACTCCAATATGGTAAGTTACTTTATTATTTGAAGAGCTAACTAGTTACTAAAATTATTGCCGCCACTGACCTTCGAAAGTATAAGATCTTGAACTATGGTTAGTGTCTGTTCTTGATTAAGGTTCTTTGTTATTTTTTTACTTGGGTGTATTGTTTGTAAAACTAAGATTAAACTGACCAGCTCACCTTAAGAGAACGGTGGCAGCATTTTGTCGGTGGAGAAAAAAGAAGTTAAGAGGCAACGGCAATGCCCTGGAGCTGAGACTAGGAAAGTATGAAAATTATGTATGTGCACTGAGCTGTGTCTTAAATAATTTGTGACGGCAACAGAGTAAATTCTGTCTGTGGTGCTTGCTTTTTTGTGTTGCTGATTCATTTAAGATTTATTTCATGAAATTCAATAATGAAACTGTTTTGGTGATTGCTATGTGTTGAAGTCCCTATGAACGTCAATGTTGGCTAGTCCACTACTTTTTACGTTGCTTCTACCTTCAAGAATGCATTTACTTGTATGGCTTTTGTTGAAAAAGAGAACCTTGGCTACCTAAATGCTGGTACAAGCTTTCAGTAGCTTTCATTGAAACTCTTTGGAAGCACTTCATCATATTTCTATGGAACAGTGACCTCTCTCCGCCTGTACGTATCATATTCCGGCACTTCCTGTCCAAGCCCAGATATGTCTCTAATGACACTTTAATTCTGGTGAACCATGTAGCCTGGAGGAATGTTAGTTTGCATTGTTAATTTACTCACTACTGTTCATGTCTTAGATAGATTAATTCTAACTATTTATGATCCTGCCTGTATGCGCATCATCACGTGCACACTCTCACCATTATTGTTTTTTCAGTTCTGTAGATTTGCAGAATACTTTTGGGCACGGTTTATTGATCATGTTCTTCATCATGGAACATCTTTATACCAGAAGTTTGCCAGGGAACATTCCAAAGTCCGTGACCAGGATCTGAACATCATGAACCATGGAGCACCAAGGAGATAAATATGAATCATTCGGAGAGTGGTTGCTTGAACAGGGGATGGTATAAACGGCAAGGAAATTCAAAATATCATGAAAGGTAACTATATGTGAATCATTCATAAATATCATGAACTTTTATAACACTAATCACTTCCTAATCATGTTGTTAAAATAACCCAATACAAAACCTCCACGTCACATGATGTTCCATATTTTTAGTCGATCTGAAATTTCTAATCACATTACATGTTTTTCTCAGGCACTGACGGAAAACTGAAACCCCACTCTCCCAATCAGTTTGAATTCCCTCAACCGTCAACCCTCCACCACCACCACTTCCTCCATCACCATTCTTCGGCCACTCCATCATCTCTATCTACATATTTTGATATATTCGATCTTCAAGACCCAACCCCATCATCAAACTGCATTGCTTAAGCGACCCACTTCCCAGAGCAGAGAACATGATTCCACCATGAAAGCTTCCTTTCTTTACATACACCCATGTTCATTTTTCCTTCCTCAACCGCCACTTCATCTTTTCAATTGTAAAAATAATTATTTTCTTAATTTCCCGTTTTAATTTCACTTCTCGCTTTTCCTTTTCCGTTCCACATACTCTGCATTCTGTTTTTGCCCCCACCTCTCTGAACTCCGATGTCGAAATCCGCTTTAACCTCAGTTCCTGAAATGCTCTCGGACGTTGAAGTTTACAAAAAGTTGAAGCGGTTGAGATTCATAGAACCGACAGTTGGGTTCCTGAGCTTCTGTGCAATCACTTCGTGTATCGTTTGTTCATTGTTTTACTTAGATTACAGAGCCGTTGGAAACCGGTTCGGGCTCTCCGGCCAGTCTGAGAGATTTGCATGGCCGAGGATCAATAGGTCGCTTCAGAAGAGGAGTAAAGTTGAGTTCCTGGACGCCAAGGGTACTGGGTGTGATTTGTTTGATGGGAATTGGATTTGGGATGATACATATCCGTTGTACCAATCCAAAGATTGTAAGTTTATGGATGATGGATTCCGGTGCTCTGAAAATGGCCGCAGTGATTTGTACTACACCAAATGGAGATGGCAACCGAAGCAATGCAACTTGCCCAGGTATACAGATTCTCTCTTTGCCTTAAATTTTGAATCTAGGTTACGTTTGAATGCTTGGAAGATCTCATTGTTGTGGGGACAATTCTTAGCATTTGTTAGAGTAGCATATATTACAGAAAGATTGTCAACTGGGGTTGTTCTTGAATACTAATTATGACCAGCTGGTGAGTGGTGATCAATGCAGCTCTGGCAGCTGTGGTCCCTCTAAGGCTTTTTATGTACTAGTGTGGACTTGTTTTCTTCTTGATGGTGAACATTGGCTCGTGAATTGCTGTACAAGTGTGTTGAGTTGTTTTCATGGTTGTGATTGGGTCATAGACCTGTGATTGAATAACTGTTGCCTCCTGTGAAGTTTCATCTTTGTTTCCACTTGAAAATGGAGGATTACAGCTCACTGCTAATCTTGATTGTGTTTGTAATGAACTGTGTTTCAGATTTGATGCAAGGTTGATGCTGGAGAAAATGAGGAACAAGCGGCTGGTTTTTGTAGGGGACTCGATTGGAAGAAACCAATGGGAGTCCTTGCTGTGCATGCTTTCATCTGTTATATCAGACAAAGAGTCTATTTATGAAGTAAATGGGAATCCCATTACAAAGCATAGGGGGTTCCTGGTGTTCAAGTTCAAGGACTTCAATTGCACGGTGGAGTATTACAGAGCTCCATTCCTAGTCCTGCAGAGTCGCCCGCCTGCTGGAGCTCCACCAGGGACCAGGTCGACACTGAAGTTGGAAAAAATGGATTGGAGCTCGATGAAATGGAGAGATGCAGATATTCTGGTATTCAACACCGGGCATTGGTGGAACTATCAGAAGACCAAAAGATCGTGAGTTTCAATCCTTGTATCCGGTGTCTTGTGTTGTTTGCGATCAGATTATTTCTCACTGTTTTTCTTCTTCAGGGGTTGTCTCTTTCAAGAAGGTGAGGAGCTAAAACTTGAAATGCCAGTGGAAACTGCTTACAAGAAGGCTGTGGAGACCATATCGAACTGGATAGACAAGGAGCTAAATCTGAACAAAACTCAAGTCTTTTTCCGCACATTTGCACCCGTACATTTCAGGTTCACTTAAAATTGCATCTGAGCGGAGCATGTTTACAAGTTAATTCTTAGAATTTAAAACTGAGGATGTTTTGTTGATACTTGCAGAGGAGGAGATTGGAACACTGGCGGACACTGTCACTTGGAGACACTACCAGACCTGGGGTCATCTCTAGTACCACCCGAAACTTGGCAGAAACTCAACATAACTTCAACGGTTTTGTCCCCGCATTCGCCACTAAATGCATCAACATCAGGTCTACATTTACAAGTGTTGAACATCACAGACATGAGTGCCCGGAGAAAAGACGGTCACTCGTCTGTGTACTATCTGGCACCACCGGCCCCACTCCACCGGCAAGACTGCAGCCACTGGTGCCTCCCTGGAGTCCCGGACACCTGGAATGAGCTGCTCTACGCGCTGTTCCTGAAGCGCGCAATGTGGGAAACTTGGAACTCATCAGATTTTCAAGCTCAGACATGAAACCATTGGAGCTTATATTACTCATAAGCTGTTGTATGCACTTTGTGTGACATTGGGAATCTGTATTGATTTTTCCCCAGGTGTAAATATCTTATTTTGACGAAATTACCCTTCTGTTTAGAGTAAGAGTTTTTTATTCGCCTGATAGATTCGAGGGCATTTCAGTCATTCGCAATGATGGAATTATCGAATCAAGAAATAGTTACCCAAAAAAAAGGAAAAACGGGGCTTGAATCGACAGGAAGCTTTGGGGCCGATCGAGGAGTGAGAAAGCTGCGATGGCGAGCGTAGGGGCAATAGCGAGCAGGTCGAGAGACCTGGACAAGCTCCTTCTGCGACCTGGAAATCTTGTAGGTCCCGACTTCGAGCCCGGCGTTGAAGTAAGTCGACTCATGTAACTTTGTTTAAAGGTCTAGCAGCGTGAATCAGACATTTGAGTTGATTGGTGGTGATTGGAGTTTTTTTTTGAAGTTGAGAGAGGGGCTGAAGGAGTATGTGAAGGTGCTGGTGGTTGGGGCTGGAGGACTGGGGTGTGAATTGCTTAAGGACTTGGCGCTTTCTGGGTTTCGTAATTTGGAAGTTATTGATATGGACAGGATTGAGGTTTCAAATCTTAATCGACAATTTCTCTTCAGGTTATTAGCTGTATGCTTAAGTTTTTTATTTGCTCAGGTTCTATTGATGTGTGTTGCTTGAAGATGTAGCAGTGTGCTTGATGATATTCTAGAATTGAAAATGAATATTAGGATTTAAGCATTGTTGAGGCGACAACCTGAGTACTTCACCCTAAATGACTTTGAGAACATGAAATTTTGAAGAATTCATGCCTTGACAAGGCATGCCTGAGAAACGTTTGAACTTGCTAATTGCATCAGCAACTGGTGGTTGGTATGTGGCTAGAATTCACTGTTAGGTTTCAGCTTTGTAAGAAACTTTATTTCGATGCCCGGGGTTTAAATAATTGGATTTGGTATCCTGAGAAGTATATTAGATTCTGACAGCCAAATTGTTATCGACTTGTTTTTTGAGATCAACTGGTTTGCTTGTTACCCATTAGTTGTTCCATGGCTCAATCTTAGAAAAATCGTACAAATAAATTTTGAATGCTGCTAATGCTGGTTGCTATGTACAAGCCCCGAAATTTCATGTTCCTTTTATAGACTTATAGTTTATTACGTTATGGCAGGCTGCAGGATGTTGGTAAACCTAAAGCCGAGGTGGCTGCTCAGCGTGTTATGGAAAGAGTTAGTGGAGTGAATATCGTTCCACATTTCTGCCGAATTGAGGATAAGGAGCTTGACTTCTACAATGATTTTAATATCATAGTTCTTGGTCTTGATTCCATCGAGGCACGCAGTTACATAAACTCCGTTGGTTGTAGCTTTTTAGGTTAGTAAATTTTGACAACTTCCGTTTGGCTTTTTGTTTCTCAACTGAAGGGTTACAGGTTACAATTTTTAGTTAGTTGTCTTGTGGTATTCCTTCTTATATGCAAAGTTTAGACTTTTACCTGTGTAATCACATTTCTTTTGTCTAGAGTATGATGAGAATGACAATCCTGTTGATACGACAATCAAGCCAATGGTAGATGGTGGTACTGAAGGCTTCAAAGGTCATGCTAGGGTTATTTTGCCTGGAAAAACACCTTGCTTTGAGTGTACCATCTGGCTCTTCCCACCTCAAGTGAAGTTTCCCTTATGTACTCTTGCTGAAACCCCACGTACAGCAGCTCATTGCATCGAATATGCCCATTTAATCAAATGGGACGAGGTACTGCACTCACTTTCTCTACTGGAGCATATATTGCGTTGCTTTGAAATCTTTCCGAAATTTCTGTTGCAGGTCCATAGTGGAAAAGCTTTTGATCCTGATGAACCAGACCACATGAATTGGGTCTATTCAGAGGTTGGATCTATTTTGTTTAGATTTCAACTCAACATATTCTTTACCCTTTTAATTTCACTTGTCCTATTTTACTCAATTGTAGGCTGTAAAGAGGGCTGAGCTTTTTGGAATTCCAGGCGTGACTTATCAGTTAACTCAGGTAATTAGGAGAAGTAGCTTTCTTTTTGTATGAAACAAACCCATTTAAACTTAACTTTATTCAGAGGATTAAGTCGTCTTGATATCATTCCATGGTGTCCACTAAAATTAGTGACAACAACTTGATCTCTTATCTCTAGCTCTACGACATAAAAAGCTTTACCAAACTCAAGCATACTATGTTGACACTAGTTTGGCCAAATATGAACAACTCATAACTGAAAGTCACTTAAAAAGCAGCTCCAAGCTACTTCACAAATTTAACTTGAAAGAATTTTTTTTCCTTACTAGTAAAATGATGCTTTTTATAAATTGCTTTTAATTTAATTTTTAAAGTGACTTATATGTGGTTCCCAGCCCGGAACTTCATCAGAGTTCTATTTGTTGTACTTGTACCAACATATGTGTTTTATCAATGGTCGTCATGTATCAGTTCATCTTTATCTATTGGCCATAGTGCTTGGACCATGATAGTTCTCATAAGTCATAGCAGCCAGCCTTTTCACATAGATTAATCCTTTGAAAATTAACAGGAAGAGGGGGCATATATTAATCATTTATACTTTTATGAAAGAATATGATGACTGTTTGTTTATTTTATGAGGATATTCCAATCTAAAACCGCTGCGGTTATGTAATTACTTTTATCTCTCAAATCTTTTTTTTTTTCAGGGTGTTGTGAAGAATATTATTCCAGCCATTGCTTCCACCAATGCCATTATATCAGCTGCATGTGCCCTAGAAACACTGAAGATTGCAACTGATTGCAGCAAAACATTATCTAACTATCTAACGTACGTTCTGCTTTCAGACATGCATTGACCAGTCCATACACATTTCATCAACTGATGGCTGCAACAGTCTGCATAAGCTTGTTCTGTGTGATGGGACATTAAGTTTAGTGGATGTGATAGGTTGTGGTGATCCGTTATCGGATGCAACTTTTAACAAAACTTGAATTCCACATTTTCAGGAATCTGCAATTGTCGACGTTCAGTTTGAATTAATTTTTCTTTTCTTTTTAAGGTACAATGGTGCAGAGGGTCTCCACATAAAAGTGACGGAATTTGTGAAGGATAAAGATTGTCTCGTTTGTGGTCCTGGTGTTCTTATCGAGCTGGATCCATCAACCACGCTGCAAAAGGTTCTTTTATGTCCTTGAGACTCCTAGATTTTGAAGCAAAACATGTACAATCTACATTTAGTTGAGTTGCTTTGCACGTTTGTTAGTTGATATTCTTGTAGGTTCCATTCCCTCCATCTTATTTGAGTCTTCTTTCGGTCTGTATATTTGGTGAAACTATTTGAGCATTAAATTATTTGCATACCTCGGGCTGAAAAAAGAATCGGTAAAAGCTGAGGGATGAAATTGATGGTTGAATTTATATCTTCATATTAAGTTCTATCTATAATGAAAAATAGGTTTGATGTTTCTGTTTCCCGGCAACTTAACACATCTAAGTATCTGTTTTGTTGGAACAGTTTATTGACATACTCGAAGAAAATCCAAAGCTGTTCCTATCAAAAGCGAGTATCACTCACAGGGGGAAGAATCTGTACATGCAAGCGCCACCAATACTAGAAGAGATGACCCGCTCCAATCTCACACAGCCTCTTTTTCATTTAATGGGGGGAATCCCCAAAGATGTCGTCCATGCTACAGGTATAGCCAGCAAGAACGGCTCAAAAACTTCTTCACTGATGAAATTGCGCGTGGTTTTCAAGGGAGTTGATGGAACCAAAGACATGGACATGGTTAGCGGCGCATAAATTTGCCTTTACCTGGATTCACCTAAAAAATTGGTAAAGAATCATCCCTAGAAGCCCTTTTAGATGTTATATTTTACATCCCTGTTGGAATCTGTTTCAGCAGAATTCCTACAGCTAAAAGGTGAGTTTTTTTCATGACATAATTCCAAACATTACTATTGCATTGGATTCTTTTAGGTATGAAGAATTGATACAAAGTTTCAATTCATCATTTTGACAATTTTTTTTTATTTCTTTCATTTTGAAAAACGGTTTGTTTTCTGTATGTGACATTCTATACAGGGAAGTAAGAATGATTATTGTCGGTAGCGTTTTGTTAAAAAATAGATATCGTACGAAGGTATTGGTTGAATATTTTCTGTGTGAATGATGATGAATTACATGATTTACCCATCAGACCGTTACAATTGGACCGACTGCAGATCGGTCCAATTACGAAGCCCACATGAATTGCCCCAGATTTAAATTTGAGTTTTTCAGATATCCTTCATCACATTTTAAATGTCTCATTTTCGGGATAACAATATCGAATTGTCAAAAATTACATCAATTCACTTAGCAATTAACAAATTTGTGTTGATTGAATGGGACGTGGGGTCCATTATTAATTTATTACAGTTTTTTGATAGGATGCAATTTTTGACAGAAATTTTTTTTGTCGAAGCTCCAACAATGGTGGATTTGAATCACGCTTACCTCTCTCTCCTCCTCGAACCGCCACTCCTACTTCTATTCCTTGTCTTCGTCATAGTCAAGCCAAGATCCCGATCGAGAACCGGCATGTGTTTATCACTTGGCGCTGGCGCATCGCGCGGCGTTGGAGGGCGCGCGCCTGTCCATACTGGCTCGGGACAGGAAGAAGGTAGAGGAAGCGACTGGAATTGATGTCGCGGTGTTTTCTGCTGATGTTAGGGATTTGGAGGTGGTTCGGAAGGCTGTGGATGAGGCGGGATCGATTGATGTGTTGATTTGCAATCAAGGCGTTTTTGTGCCGAGGGAGTTGGAGAAGCAGGAGCTGAAGAGGTTAGTTTTATGCTGGATGTGAATTTGATGGGGAGTTTTAATGTGGTTAAGGCGGTATTGACTGGGATGAAGAATCGGACGGATGGTTTGCCGGCTGCGATCGCTTTTATAACTTCGCAGGCTGGTCAGGTATGGTTTTGGAAATCATTTTTGTTCTGAGATTTTGGTTGATTTGAGATGCATTAAGGTTAGTGATGTGGTTGAATTGAATTAACTTTTGGATCTGCTTGATTGTTGCAGGTAGGGATCTATGGCTACACTGCATATTCAGCAAGCAAATTATTAGCCAGAGGCCTTGCAATAAGAGGTCATTGCAGATAACATTTACATCTCTCTTATATCCCCTCCTGACACTGAAACTCCTGGACATGAAGAAGGTGTTAACTCCTAAAGTGAACTGGGCTTTATTTTATAGATTTGATAAATATTGATTTTTTGTGCTTTATCAAACTTGTGTTACAGAGAACAAGACGAAGCCGCAGCTGACCAGCATTATAGCGGGATCATCGGGTGCAATGAAGGCTTATGAAGTTGCAAAGAAAGCTTTGAGTGGCATTAAGGCAGGAAGCTTTATAGTACCGTGTAACTTTGAGGTAAGATTGTTGGCTATTGCTACTGCTGGTCTTTCCTCTCAGACATCATTTTTGATGGCATTTGTTGAGGTAGTTTCCGCGGGTCTGTTGCATGTTGCGGCTTCATGTTTCCAATGGAATTGGTATGGATGTATTGAAAAGTGGCATGTTCAGAAGAAGGAGTGAGGCCTATGACTGCATAGTGCTTCAGTTTCGGAGATTAAGAGCCAAGAATCCTTATATCTTCGTCAAAGCGGTAGCTGGTTAACATTTCACCCATGATCCGGTGAGTTAGTTTCACGTCCATACTTTGCTTCCTCTTTTTTTCCCCTTGTGCATCATTTTGTATACCTGTGAGGGTTACTGCTGACTGCTACTGATGTGAAATTTCTTTAGTTTCATCAAGATGTTTTTTGTTTATAACAATATGGGCTTATCTTAAATAAATCTCATTTCCTTTTCCACATGAGTTGTTGCCTTACTTTAAATTGCTGTTCTTTCCCACTTTCTTTTTGGCATGAATTGGGCCTTGGGGTTTGAGTCCATGTCTTTTTTGCTGCATTTATGAACTGAGAAATGTTACAAATAAAGTTAGACTGGCCTATCTGTAGTTTGCACTTTCAGAACCTATTGCAGATATTTCCTCATTCCTCTTCTTGTATTGCCAAAATTTTTCAAGGTGTAATTTTTCTTCATATCACAGTCCCGTCCGCAATGACTGAGTTCTTCAATATAACTGTAATCCCGGAACGGATGTAATAACATTCTGATGCTCTTTCTGCTTCTTGTATGCCCTGCAAACCCATCCTTATTAACTTTCATATAAATATTGTTCGCACATTTTGCTTTCTTTGCATACCTCAGAGTTGGCAATAACCACATTCGTTCCTATTCTGGCATTTTTGTCGATGATACAGTCTCTGCAAGATGTAAGAGTTAAGTAAAATTGATAGGTGGACCATACTTTGATGAATTTCTTGGGAAAATAGAAGATAATTTTTAATACTTGATCCTTGTGTTTTCTCCAATTCCAATGGGTACTTTTCCTTCAGCCAAAAGTGCTGCTGCTTCCTGATCAGTTTCATAAAAATCAGCTCCAAGCATCACAGTGTCCTGCAATAGTCAATGTGAGCTCATATAGTAATTTTTCTTTCTGTAAAATCTCCTGCATAATTCTTACTAGAAGAATTTCACACCTTAAGATGCACATTGGATCTGATTCTAGAACGAATACCAACCACACTGTGTTCTATAAATGCATCTGTCAAGAAGCTTCCATGGGATATGATAGAGTTCACAATCTGAGCAAAATATATATCAGTAGGTATTATTTTTTAAACCAATACCCTAAGAACCAGGAACTATGCCTCTGCTAAGTACCAAGTGCTGACTACTGACCTTGCTGTTATCTATTTTTGATGGCGGCAAATTTCTTCTTGACGTGTACATTGGCTTGGCTGCATCATAGAAGCTAAACTTGGGAGGCTGAGAAAAGACGAGTTATGGATTATGATTGGTGTTCTGAAAGATAATTTGCAGTGGTTGATCTGATTTCTTTCAATTGGTACTTACGTGTTCAGTGAGCGCCAGATTCGCATCAAAGAAGGATCTGATTGTCCCAATGTCTTCCCAGTAGTCATTGAACAAGTAAGCCTGTGAATTTTCAGTAAGAAATTATGCTTGGAATTTTCTAACATATAACCAAGTCTGCTGACAGATATGCAGAAAACCTTTATAAAGTACTCTTTGGCTGATGCAGGAATGATCTCTGATCCAAAGTCATTTGCTGTTGGAAATCTCCATCTGGTTTAACACCAGTAAAGCTTCAAGTCAGCATCAACTTATTTTTCTAAAAGCAAAAACTGACCAGTACTTCCGAGATATTGCTACCTGAGTAAATTCAGAAGGATTTCCTTCTTGAAGACATACACTCCCATGGAAGCTATGTATGGTTTCTTCTCAGCTTCTTCTCTTGACAGTCCCAAAACTGTTGTATCAACTTCCTGCACACCCCTTGGTATTCAGGACACGTATCACTTTGAGTTCTGCTGATAAAACCGAAGCCTCAAAGATTTACCATTGCTTTGAGCTCTGCTCCCTTGGGCTTCTCACTGAATGAAAGTACCCTTCCTTTTCCGTCTATTTTCATCAGACCAAAATCTGAGGCGCGGCTATTTGCGAAATGTGAAGCAAGGGAAAATTTAGCACAAGAACTGATCACGATGAAGGGGTGGATATGCTGAAAGTAGCACCTTATGCTTTCATGATACGATAGTTTTGGGTAATCACCTGTTGTCCATGGGAAGGCATGAAATGGAGATATCAGCTCCACTCTGCCTATGATTCTGCAGAAGACAAGGAAACTTATAACACTGCTAGAACAATGAGCGGAACTTTAACCCTTAGATCATGTCCTTTGGTACCTGAATGAAGTCCATATAGTCCATTCTGTACAGGTGATCTCCGGATAATATGATCACATCCTCAATCTCCTTACTTCTAGCATCCTATTATGAATGTGGTGGTGTGGAGGCATATTGTTAAAGATGGTATCAGTGGATACCGTTATAGTGAAGAGTTGTTTACCTCAAACAACCAGTGGAACTGTCTGACTGCATCTGCAGTACCTTGAAACCACTTTTTACCAGCCTCTCCTGGAGTTTGAGTGGCTGCAAGAACCTGAAACGAAGTCACCGGGAAAGAAAAAAGACAACAAAAACATTAGCTGGGGAAAAGGCTGCATTTTGTTTGTGAATGATGTTTGGGAATTTGGATCAGAAGAATGTCTTGCCTCAACATAGCCATCTCCAAAGCCGATTCCATTGCCAGAGTTATAAGCTCGTGATATGTGCCTGTTGAGTGATGCTGAATTGAACTGGGTGAGAATGTACACCTTGTTGATGCCACAGTTAATGCAGTTGCTCATTGGCACATCAATTAGTCTGTATGCTCCCCCTATGGGCACCTGCAACCACCAACAATGAGGAAACCATAGTGAATCGCTCTGTCCTGTCATCCAAGCACCACATAGTTTTTCTTTCAGGCTAGATACTCAGTACAGGTTGTTTAAGCCCTTCAATTCAAATTGATGATTGATGCCCCATCTCAGTTTATGATTGTTCAAAAACCAGTTTGTGTACCGCAGGCTTGGCACGGCGTTTGGTAAGAGGGAAAAGGCGAGTTCCAGCTCCCCCTCCAAGGATCACAGCCACCACTGTCTTTGGATCTCTGCTAACCATGTCCAAGTCCCTCGGCTGAGCATTACACCACAGAAACGTATAACTTAGCTGTACATATCTGGCAATGCAAGGCAATGCACCATTACAAGGTACTGAAAATTATTTACAGATGGACTAACACCTTAGACTCATTCCCAATGTTTGTAGTTTGTGTCATGCATATGCCTGTCTTGACAAACTTCTTCCTACTATTCACATTTTTGAAACTCAGCTTGGTGCCCATTAACTCTCCATTGGTGAACTTGCTTAGGACACTGCTCCTACCAGTCAATCCTGCAGTGATGCATAGCTGGCTGGATGCTGAGAAGGCAATCCGGCCATCAACACAGACAACCATTGTTGGACCCAAATGGAAAGTAAACCAGTTCCCAAGTTTTTCCCAAACTGATGAAGAGGCTGAAAAAGGTGAGTATGCATGATGATATGTTAAACTTGTTCCAACATTATCTGCCACATTCAATTGCATCCACCAGTTCCATCTTTTTGTCCTTTCTACCACCATCAGTATCAGGTTCCTGTGGCTGTTAAATCTTTTGAGAAAAAACTTCAAATTAAGTGAATTTGAAAATTGAGAGATTGTGTATCTGAAACTTCAAAGGTGAAGCAGAGTTCTAAGATTGTCATAGTGCTGCAATCACCAGTAACTGACTTTTATTATGAACTGGGTACCTTCCTGGGTTGCTCCCGCATTGGGTATTTTCAAAACTAGAGAAGGGAGGCTCAGCCTAGATCATAAATAAAACTCTCCTTATAGTTTTTAGTTTTTACTGCTTTTTGTAAATTCTTATCACCAAAAGTTCTCATTATCAGTCTATGGAATGTGCATGCTGTTTGAGGGAATCTCAAAATGATTGAACTAATAAATCTGGGTTTTGTGGAAGATTTATGAATGACTCCAAATACTATCTGCTTTGCTTTTGTTTCTATAGGAGGCTTGCCTAATCTGTGCGTCGTTGTGTGTGCCAAATTTGAAATTTATAATTCCAAGCTCTAGCTAGTATAGCGATAAGCAATGGTTGAATACAAGAAAACTGACTGTAAAGTGATTTCCTGTAAATATTAAACTAAAGTGTTTAAGTGAGTTGATGCAAGAATGAAAGTAAGAAAACGTGAATATCAATTAAAAGAGCTATTCAGTTCAGGGAATTCAATAATGATTGTTATCATTTCCGAGGATTGCAATTCTGATCAAGCATGTGGTCATTCCGACAAAGGTAATAATCTAGAGTACTCAAAGGTGATGCTAAACCTAGATTTTACTACTTGTTTCCACGACAAAGATTCGACAAGTGTTAATAATCAAAATTGATAATCGGATAGTTTCGCGATAAAGTATACGCTAACTGTACAATATAATTTATGTAATTTATATCCAGAACTAAGATTGAATAGAATTGGGCGTTAAATTTGAGTCTCAAACATGTATGTCACTAACTGAAAATCCTAAATTGAAATAAAAATTTAGCTACTCATAGCCAAGAATGAAAAACATATTAAATTAAAAAGAATGAAAAACATCTCTGATTTGATGGCCGGAACGATTTCTTCTAGAATAACTGCTCGAATCAATGTCAATCTCCTCTTCTGCTCGCCGTCCCTCAAAACTGCCGTCTAACTCTAAATATTTTTGAGTTAGAAACCCTAATTGAAATTGGACTTCAATATCTGATTTTGGGCCGTGAGCCCGATGCTGACGTCATTCGCACCACACATTAACATTAACCAGCGCGCCAGCAAGAGACATTAAACTCTAGCGCACCACGCTAATGTCTTCTTCCGAAGCGGTATCTACTGAGTTGCACACTCAACTTCCATCAACGTCAATTTCCGCATCGACTCTCTAAAAACGTCATTTAAGACACAAATCTCCTTTTTATGTATTCCGAACATTTGAAATGCAAATAACACTAAAAAGTAATTGTTCACCTACAAAAATGTCGAAATTACTGGGTTTAAACCGTTCAACGAATCGTATAAATATCTCTCATCAATTATGCTCGTCCCTTTTTTGCGGGCAAGATTTATCGAACAGATAATACAACTTTTTGAATTTTTTTCGGCTGTTAACTCTTTGAAGCCTCCTCTATGTGATGAGAAGGTTTTGTCATTTTACAGATATCTCATGAGTCATCCTAATAATGGTCTGTTTTTTTGCTTTTGTTTGAGTTTCAATCATCTCATTTCCAATGGATCATGGATGCTCCTTGGTGGCATATTTTTTTCTGGTATTCGTGACTATGGCTAGTCACATCTTGGAAATGCATTATTTCTAGTGACCGTGTTATTAAATCGGCTAGATGGACTCAATACAAGGAATTACATGAGTAACTCACCAATAGTTTTACCGAGTAAAGTTGCTGTATGATGTTACACAATTAAACGTGCTAGTCTTGAGCAGATAAATTCACCATGTTTTAACTGAGTGGGGCAGTAAAGGATAAGGCCTTGTTCTCTTTAGACTTTAAATTTTCAATACTTAGTTAAATTAAATTAAGTTTAGTTAAGATAAGATAAGTTAAATTTAGTTAAATTAAGATAAGTTAAATTAAATTAAATATAAGTTCAGCTCTAAAGAACAGATCATAAACCTCAACAGTTCTAGCTGATTTCATTTTGTGTTACTGGATTAGTACTAAAAAACAAGCTTGGAGTAATAAGAGACAAGTCAGAACCTAAGTTAAGGGTCATAATCTGACATGGGAAACATAACATGTGTATTATAGAACAAAGCCTTTCATCTTAGGTCATCATAATGTTGAGAATGAGGAAAGCTTTCATCTTAGGTCATCATAATGTTGAGGATGAGGAAAGCCTCTCATCTTAGGTCATCATAATGTTGAGGATGAGGATTCAAGGACATGGCTATATGCTGACCATATAGTCAGTCTCTGATCGAATATCCATATCAGATTCCCTCTATGTCATCATCAAAACTTTAAATTATCTGTTAGGTTCAGACAAGAATTAAAGGTAGGAAAGTTGGAATTCTTGTCGAAGAAAAACAATTTCCTGAAAATCAACTAGGAGAAGACATGTAGGACTTTATGCAATTTTGAATAATTTAAGTGCCCGAAATAGCTTACCATGCAAACTTTCAGTGGGATGCAAGATGGCCCTCTGTATCTTTTTCTCCTTTTCATAAAACAAAAGGCTCCGAATGTGATATGCGTGTGTTTTAGGAGTCACTGAAAATAGCAAAGACTGAATGGAAAATCTAGCAGAATTGATGGACGGTCTTTACAGAAGATAATGGCTAATATAGGTATATGACGAGGATGGTATTGTTGAACTTGGAACCACAATCATCCCGGTGGCTGGCTGGCTCCATTGTCTTAGTGCAGATTCTTCTTTCCAGGGTCCAATGCAGTGTCTTGTATCCTTTAGTGCCTCTTTTGAAAATTTCTCTTTTTGCATTATTTCCCTTTGAGCTTTAGAATCTTTAGATCCATCCATGTATTATGCCTCTCAAGTACTTTCCTGTTTTTCTATCCAGGAAGGAGCCAATTGGCGCGAAGTGTCTGGCTCGCAGAACTGCCAATATTTTCAGAAGGAAATAAACCATATAATCTGTCCAAGCAGAGATTCATGAAACTATGGATGAGGATGATGGTTTAATCCACCAAGAAATTATCGGCAAAAGCAGGAAAGGAAAAAAAGAAGGAGAAGAAGAAGAAGCACAAAAGGGCTCTATAGTGGTCATTATTGAAAAGCCAACAGTGTATCCACTGCCCACCTCCTTCCTCATCTGAGCCCTCATCTCCATGGCCACTGTTGGGATCATCTTTAGACTTTACAGAAGTGACAATGCTGAGATTGCCAATGGCCGAATGCTTGTGGCACTCCACAATTGGCTCAAACTTCCCTTTTCACCTCCACCAAGTAGGACAATGGAGATTTGACTTGTTCATGAGATCATCAAGCTTTCCTAATGCGGCCAAAACCTCCCATTAAGTTTCCTAATTGCCTATTACTGCGAGCACCCACATTATCCTGCAAGTCCTTTACTACACACTTGGCACTCAGCTCTGGCAAAGACCCTTTGTCAACTCATCCATCTAGCCCCTTTTCGACTACACGTTGCGCCTTTTCATTGGTCCAGTGCCCTTCCAACAAAGCTCAATCATTCATATGCGACAAGGTTAAGGAAATCCAGTGGAATTGCTTATGATTTGATTACTTAGGAGCTGTGGAGTGTGGATCATGATAGGATACTTATCAAAGGTTTCACTAATTAAAGCCACGCCATAGGTTGAAATAGGATTCTGTACGCCTTAATTCAGGACTTTTCAAGTGCTTGGAGGGCTCTGCCGGCCATGTTAATCTTGGATGAAACACAAAATTAAGGTATGTAATGTTTCACCAAAAATCATGCAGCGGGAGAATTAACAGGATCTTTAGTACCTTTCTCATTGTAAATAAAAATACATGAATCCATTTCCGAAAACAAATTGTAAAAAACCTACGAAGGAAAATTCTCGATTTGTACTTTCAATTTAGTCGTATGTGTCAATGGTCAGTTCCTTTGAAAGTAAAGATATTGGAGAACGATAATCCATATTTTTATCTTGTAGACGATAAGAAATAATCATGAATAAGAATATCATAATTATCTCTTCGATTTTTACAAAATATATTTTACGACTAATATTATACTCGAAAAGTTTCTAAAAAGATTAGAGCACATTATTTAAACTTATCACAATGATAGCACATACAATTAATTAAATTACACGTTCAGTTTTGATTATATTAATCAAAATAATCGACAATCTCCACTTGATCGCATGTGTAACCAAATAAATGTATAAAGAAAAATGTCTACAAAATTTCTTCCATTTCATTTAGATATATTATAAACTATCCGGTTCATTAACTATGCAGACATATGATCAAGGTGGTCTTCGTAATCATAATCGTTACTCGACCGTGCTTGCCACGTATGCCAACACAGTTCAACGACATGGATTCGTCTTGTGCAGCATAAAAATTACATATGATATGCACATGACTATTTTCCAATTGATCTCCTCAAAAGTGAGATTAATAAAATCAATACATATTGTACCGTGTATACACAAGCTCTGTAGAAGACAATTCAAAATGTATAGACAGAAATTCCGCACATCTCATAATTTCAATGTAAAATTACAAATTCCCACTAAACATGAATATCCTCAACAAGATTACACTTATGTGAGTTGCATAGATGCTAATGCTTTCGTAAGCAGATCCATTATCATGGAGTTTGTATCAATATTTATATGGATATTTGTCTACTCGATATTTTCTCTTTGTCAACCAGGAATTTGATATCATTTTGTAATGCTCCCATCGTTATTGGCGTATAACACTGCTGATTTATTGTCAAAATATAACTTTAGTGGTCTTTTAATATCACTCAAAATGCGCAGACCAGTGAAAAAGTTTCGCAACCATACACCAGGATTTGATTCTTCAAAACAACCTACAAATTATGCGTAATAAATGGAGCAACGAGCGTCTATTTGGTAGAACCCTCCGACTAACAGATAGATATAGTTTGACGTGGATCATCTAGTGTCTTGGCATCCAATAAAATTAGAGTCGAAGTACCCAATGATCTCAATATGGTTAGATCTCACGTTCATGAGCATGTATTTTTTGTTCCCTGCAAGTACCTCATAACCCGCTTGACTGCTCTCTAATGATCCACTCTCGGGCTACTCGGATATCTTCCTAACATGACAACAGTGTATGCAATATCAGAACGAGTACACACCTGAGCATACATAAGACTTCATATAACCAAAGCATAAGGAAACAACTACATCTTCTAAAATTTCAGAGCACTCTTAGAGCACTGGTCCGGTCTAAACTTGTCTCCTTTAAAGACATGGGTGTCTAATGGTTTATAATTATACATGCCGAATCTTTCTAAGAATTTTCTCAATATAATTTCTTTGTCATAATTCTAAGATACTTCTCGAAGGATCTCGGTGTATCTAGATTCCAAAAGGTTGCATCACCAAGGTCTTTCGTCTCAAAATATTTTGAGATTCTTTTGTGTCGCGTCATTTCATTAGTGGCCAGCGGTATGTCATGACATATAAAATCAAGAAAATGTGCGTGCTCCCACTAAACTTATGGTACACACATTCGTCCTTCGGATTTGTCTCAAAACCGTACGAGACAACAATCTGATAAAATTTAAAGTATCACTGACCAGAAGCTCGCTTGAGCCCATAAATGGATTTTTCAACTTATAAACTATGTTCTCTGCATCCTTTGACACAAAGTGTTATGGTTGTACCATATAAATCATTTTATCAACGTCAACATTGAGAAACACAATCTTAACATTCATTTGATGTAGTTCATGATCACAGTGTGCAATCAGTGCCAAGATTGTTTAAAAGAGTCCTTCGACGAAACAATGAAGAATGTCTTTTTAAACTCAATCCATTCCTTTTGAGTAAAGCTCTTAGCTACAATACGATATTTGAATTTCTCAACTTTACCATTAGAGTACCTCTTGGTTTTAAATAACCATTTATAACCAATAGGTCTCGCACACTCTGGTAATGGGACAAGTTCTCAAACTTCATTGTCTTGCATAGACTTATACTCATTCATAACATCAATCCATTTGTGAAGGTTTGAAGTATTTATGAGTTGTTGAAAGTTGATTGGATAATCTTCCAACAATCTATTTTTCTCATGTTCTAAGAGATATACGATGTAATTATGTGAAATCGCATTTCTCCTCTATCTAATGGATCTACGAACTGACACTGTCTCTTGAGGTTGTTGAGTTTAAACATTTGGAACATTGTCGTGATGTTGAACTGTAGGTGGATGATCTAAGTCCACTTCTTGATCAATGATAGGTAAAAGAACCCAATCATTGTCAAAAGCAGTTATTGATCCCTCTTCCTCAAAGACAATGTTTCTGACCAAATGTATATCCCAAGCTCAACATCTTTAAAGAATCTGACATTCCCGTCGCAAAAATAGTTCTGGAACCAGTATTATGAAACTTGAGACCCTTTGACCGCTCTGCATAGTCAATAAAGTAGCTGCTAACTGTCTTTGAATTCATTTTCCTTCATGAGGCTTCGCCTCAGTTAGACATCCTCAAATATGCAAATGTTTCAGGTTGGGTTTTCATCCATTCCAAAGGTTAAAAAGTGTTTTAACGACCGTTTTAGTTGGCACTCAATTAAGGATATATGTTGTTGTCTTTTAAGTGTTTCACCCCCAACAAATTTCGGGCAAAGAAAATGACTAATCATATTTATGGATTAATTGTGTCTTTAAATTGCCATGTTGTCTGATTTAGAGTTTCAATTATTAAATGTTGACCCAAACTAGAACTTGAAGCCAAATGAATAATATTTAAAAAAAAAACTAAAATTATATCATTTTCAACTACAAAAATAGTATGAGAAGATAAGTCCAATGTCATTCTATGTGTGTGAACCAGTGTTGTAGGAATGAAACATTGGTCAACTTGGAAACTTACACTAAAATAATGTGTAAAAAAGTCAAACTCAATTCTTGGGCAATATTACTTAAAGTCATTGATCAACTTGGTTTGGGTTGTCCACCTGTGTAACAAGTAGCAGAGATGCAGAGGTCAATTTTCATGAAGAAGTAGCCACCCAAAGAGACTCTGAATCCACCAACAATCCTTCTGTAATCTCCTCATGCCCACCTTCCTTGCACTTGCCTTGCCATTCAAGCGTTGAATTGCCAACCATGTATTCCTGGGTCCACCTTTCTCGCAGCTTCTGCTGCCCTTGTGAGCTGCTCTTGTTTGAACCTTCATCAACATCATCATTACCGGAATCATCGGTGTACTCTGCACCCAGATCAGAACTAGAACTGTTGTCGGGCTCCAGGAGGCGCAGGCGTAGCCTGCCATTACTTCTTTCTGCTTGAAAACAACTGGCTCTGGGTTGGACTTTCACAGCTTGGAGAATCAGCCTGCCATTTTCCCTGATGGGTCTAAACCGGACAGTGTCTGATCCCATCATTGTCGACAGAGGTGGTGGGAACGTCTTTGGTGGTGATCTCCTGAAACTGGAAGCATGGCTTTTCCGGGGATGAGTTTCGCCATTCTCTGCATCTGAGAAAATTGGCGAGAAAATGTTGTTCTCATCTTCAATAATATCAGTACCTGTTTCACTGCCCAAATTCTCAGTGCACAGTTCCAAGCTCTTGTCACTAAGCATGGACGATGGGCGCTTGACTAAAGGATGAACATACAAGCTCTGCTTCTCATTTGGGATGCCTGGAAGTGTCTGTAGGAAGCTCAACCCACCCAGTTGGGGTTTTGAGGAGGGTTCAGCTGAAGGATTATCAAACTTGTGTCTGAGAGGATCTCCGGTGTTGAGGGAATTTTCTCTAAAGAGGATCTTGGAATCAGAATCCAAGACCGTACAAATGGCCATTTCCAGGGATTGAGACAAGTGTGATCTGGGCGAAGCTAGTTTGAGTCGCAAAGTCCTTGACTCATTGAGTTGGGAGTCTAGAAACGACGGAAGACCTTGGTAAACAACCGTTGACATATCGAAAACTCCTGATAACAACAAACCAGAATCAAGCAAAATAACTCAAGACTTGGGTTTAAGACACTGATGAGATCAGATGAAGAGAATACCGAGCAGGATGGTTAAGTGAAGCCGAGTAAGGGTGCTTATTTATAGTCCTCAAAACTGCTTGGAGGATCATCTTGGGGAAGGGAGGCAGGGGGGGTACTTTTGGCTCCACTGGAAATACATGAATAAAAAAATGTGCCAGAATTTTTAATCATCGAAAAGTGCTTATGTAAGCATTGAAGCAAAAAAAAAATCCAGAACCAAAGCTTACCTAGAGATTTATTTCCCATCGATTTATTGCCTGCCCAAATGGAACCTAATAAGAGGAGGATAAATAAATCCTATAGCATTACTTCTCATCTCTGCAACCATCTCCTACCGCCTGTGTCAATTGAAAAATACAAATAAGTTGGTCACTGGTCAGTCCAATTCACACAAGAGCCTGTCTAGGTTCCTGAGAATCCAACAAAACAATATTCTCTAGCCGGTGCCCAATCGACATGGAATATTGGCAATCATACATTTAAAATAAGCATGTGAACTTACTGGAGCGAATCAGATGGCACCAATTCTGACCATTGATTTTTCATTTCGATGGCTGTATCGTAGAGCTTTAACAAGTTCAATAAAATCTTCGTATATCCGCCTACATAATTGAATATTCTAACAAGTAAACTATTCCACAGTCCAGACGAAGTATCGGATTACTACCATCATCCACAGAATCAGAGTGAAAAATTCTAATGAAGCAAATGGGCATATAGTAGAAACTAGAAAGAAATACTCTGATTCGAGATCTGATGCTATAGGCACGAGGGTAAACTAAAGAAGCATGCTAGCTTTTCAGATTGGCAAAAAGTTATGACTATGTCATCTTTAAGTGGAGTTCAATTACAAAATTCAATTTTCCGCAGGCCGCGGTGGAACAAAGTATTATCTATCATACCCACAAAATTATAGTAGCATAAGAAGATAAGATTCATTTTAGTCAATTTAACATGATGCAGCAACATGAGGCTTTGAATGTATGTTTCTCTTTGCCAAACACATACCTACCCGTTGAATCTGAATTGTTAAGGCGCCATTTTTGGACTTTTGATCTAGGCATCGCGGACCTGTAAAGAAAACAAGGTTTCAAACTTCACAGCTATAGACGCTCAAAGTGAATTATGTAAGGGATAAGCTATAAGAGAGTATATTACAGTGTCAGATAATGAAGGTTTACAAGAGAGTAATTTTGACTTGAATGATGAAGAAAATTGACTTTCAATATTATGCTTAGTTGTCAAGCATGAACTTGGTACCACCTGTTTTGCTTTCCATGAAAAGGTAGGCAGAAAAAATAAAATCAGTAGGGTTACGCGGGCTACTTGGTCCTTACGTGCCTTCCCTAAACAAAGCAAATTACTAGTTTAAGAAAAGTTAGCGTTCTTGAAGCGATGGGTATTTTTTAAAATGCCTTTTTGATGTTGTGTTGTAATCTGCACTGTTTTTGTTAGTGGGAGGCCATTACTTGGTAACTAAAACTAAACAGACTGTGTGAAGATTGCTGCTTAGGAAGAACAGAATAAAGAGGATGATTTTCTATACCATATTGTTCACAGCCATTCTTCCTCTCTGAAAGACTGAAAGTTGAAACCAGTGCTCGAGTAATTGCATATCAGGACGTCATCATCTTTGTTTAACAGATGCCAGTATATTCCTTCATGACCTGTTTACAAAGATGACAAAAATGCATCAAAGGTAGATAGTTCTTGTCCCGTGTTATATAAGCAAACTTAGGTAGTTTAAGGAACTCAAAACATGGATTTGCATGAAAATGAGTACATCACATGCTGACTCCTCAAATACCTTACTTTCAAGAAACTGGCACACATGATACACTTTTCTCTATAATGCAAAAAGTAGGCTTTTGTTCCACAGATTTACCGAATATAAGTCATTCAATACCCTAATGCAAGAATAACGAGTATGCACTGGCAAGGTTAATCCATGGGGGTGGCTTATTACCTAACTGCAGTAGAACCTAGCAACAACACATTCCAAACTGCTCA
The DNA here is from genome assembly GCA_963678935.1 of Umbilicus rupestris. Taxonomy (NCBI): domain Eukaryota; kingdom Viridiplantae; phylum Streptophyta; class Magnoliopsida; order Saxifragales; family Crassulaceae; genus Umbilicus; species Umbilicus rupestris. Next base: position 15,060,279 of record OY787611.1, on the reverse strand, counting down.
TACATGATATTACACGGGGATACATTGTGATCACTATGCATACATCTACTACTGCCACGTTTCCCATAGAATATGCAACTTCCATAAAGAATAAACTGTACGAAATAAAGGAACAAACTGGTGTCTCTACACTTATTTTTCCTGTAAGTTACAAAGAGAGTAATCAGTTATCCTGATTTCTAACCACAAATTGTTCGTTGAGTCAAAGATTGAGGCCTGCTGGCTTCAAGATAAAGAAAAGTTTTACCATTCTACTAGTTTTAGCACTGGTCACAAAATGTGGATATTGTAACTTGCAAGTGTACGGCATTCATTGGATCACTTACACGTGGTAGACATTCGTACCCTTTTCGAGATATAGAGTACCATAATGATGGCAAGGTGAGAGTCTTTGAGCTGAAGGGTTCCGGACTTCCAGGGAATCTTTAAGCCTAACTGCAAAAGCGGTATAAGAAATGTGAAGCAAAGTACTCGAGAGAAATCTCAAAAGACTTATGCATATAAATATTCCAAATAACAACTATTTGATATTCTGAATGAGCAGGCCTAGCAACTGGTAGAGGGTAAGGGTCACAAAGTGTTCACCACTGGTAGTACTAAAATGAAATTTCAATAAGTACTTGCATCAGAATGGATACTGCAGTTCATATATACTAGCCAGCAATTTATATTCTCAGAAAACAAATAAAAGGTACATTAGAATCCACTCAGTGCTGTACCTGTTGCTTTAATGACTATGAAGAACTTTGCCCCAAAGTGAAGCCTAAGGTTACTCGGATGTACTAAATATTTCTTCAATTGCATAGACAATCTGAGACTTTACTGGTAAAGACAAAGAGTATCAATTTATCCTCACAGAATGAAGTAACGATGTCCGCCACTATCCTTTTTTTCCATCTTATCGGTGCCTTTCTATTCATCTCAAAGCTTTCAACTTCAAAAGGTCTGGCCATATTACTGGGAACACATTTTGTTAGCTAGTATAAGTGTATCAAAATTCCAAGTATCTCGCTGTGTAGCAACACTCGCTAGAATTTCGTTGTAATTTCATCAGCTTTCATGCACTGATAAGGTATAGACTCACATAAATGCCCATTTGGCCTGCAAATTTACAACAAAACTCCATGTCAAGGCAAGTGATTACAAAGAAACAAAACATTCGCATCTTAAATGCTTAAAATCTCATTACGGAGCCCATATCACTTTAGGCTCAATAACAATGCGGTGGGCAAGATATCTACTCTTTTTCCTTTCGGACTCAAAATTCCCACTTTCCATCCTAAGTTCCTAACTAGCTAAGCCAAAAACAGCTCACTCTCTGCAGTCTGTACACACATATGCTTAAGTTATCCCCATCTCTCACATCTCAGATCACTGAACAAAGCTTTAGTATTATCCGCATCCTGTTTAAGATCTAGATAGCAGCACTGGGGTAGCATTGCCTGAAAAATGACAACAAACATGGACAATGTGCTTTACACCAATGTATTCACAGTTCACAACTTCCACCACAATCGACACAAAATGAAGTTCAAATTAGAACGAAGGAAACTTCTCTCACATCTATCCTTAAACCCCATTAAATTTAGCAAACCCTAGTAAGCATTTTTATAATGTAGGTCTCCAAACAAAATCAAAACACTAAATTAATCAACCAAACGCAGAAACCTCCTTCGCCGTTTCCGACCTACTAAACCCCTTCCTTCCGCATTTCACCACTCCACTCCATCGACCACATCACCAACGCTGCTACTTCGCGTCATCCCGTTCAGCTTTCGAAATTCAAAATAGAGCTCTCACAAACGTCTCCCCGCAAATAAATAAATAGATTCTGCCAGGTGGGTCAATATAGCATTTCATTATACGATAGGGACTTCTTCGTAAATAATAAAACTTCAAACGCAGCGTTTTCCCATTCTCGAGCCAAGAGGACATCCATCAGGCCCGTTAATAAACATAAAAAAACAATTTAATAATTATCGGTCAAAAGAAAAGTTGCGTTTGTAGGGCTTTGAAGAATTATGACGCAGCGTTTGTAGAGAATTAAAGACGAAACGATGCATTTAGATGACGTCGACTAACGAAACGCTGCGTTTCGGGACTCTTTGTAGATCGTCTTATTTATAGTCGTCTGATTTTAATTTTATTTATTTAAAGTGGTTAAATTTGAAGATTCTCATGCCATGGCTGAGCCGCCGTGAATACCAGCAAACCCTAAACTGAAAACACCTTACTGCAAATGCACTCTTGACCCTCCTCCGAGTTTCTTAACCCCCAGAATCCCCACGTTCCGCCATTAATGCTGAGCTCCAGAGCATCTTCAACTCCTCTTCAGATGCTAATCCAATACACGCTGGAAAAACAAAGGACTCGCATTTTTTAACACTCTGGTTTTCTGGTTCCAGTCTGGCTCTGGCTTTGTGTCCTGAAATGGGCGAACCAGTGTCTGAATTTACTTGCCGTTACAGCCACGACGTGTACAAAAAACTCAATAAACTCGACATGATAACGAACAACTCATCTGACATCATCACAGTAAGCGAATTGAATTCTTATGTCAGACTCTGTTTTCTTGAACCCTCTTTTGTCTTCGTCTCCAGCACTCATCTTCGCGTCTCTGGCTTTATCACACCCTCTTGAAGAAAACAGTAGATTTCGGATTAGGGCATTCAATTTTTATCAGAAAGATTCGTACTTGGCACAGAAGTTAAAAACAGAGAGAATTACAACGGTCAGAATTTACAGAGCAAGCCGGAAGAAGACAAAAAGATACAACAGTGATCATCAACAATGGCTTTTTTCTGGCCGGCGATGGGGATGGCGAGGTAACAAATCGATTGAGATTCTGGGCATTTCTATCAACTTGGTCTGATAATCAGAGACTGGAACGCTCTTTCATCTTCCTCTCCTCAACGGAAACGGAGGGAGAGAGAGCTCTGTTTGGAGCTCGGGATGCAGATCGGGACGTTGACCATCGGCCGGATTCTGATACTGGAAGATCTCGCCCTCTCCAAACTCTTCTTCACCCTCTTCACATTCTTACAATTACTTCCAGCATTACTGTCTCTCTTCTTCTCCGTGCTCATGTCGAGCGAGCTCGAAGACGACGAAGAAGAAGAAGAAGACGAGGATGGCGACAGAGTCGAACCTCTCTGCCTCGTCTTCAACCTCAGCAGCTCCTTCCACAGCACCGCGCACTTCGGCGGCCTCGGCGACGGATCGTCGTCGATAAACCATGTCCTTACTCTGCTCTCATCCTTCCCAGCAGCAACTGTAAGTGTAACAGCTTCCTCTGCCGCCACCTCCTCGATCTCCTTGCCCCTCAAGCTGAGGCTCTTCAGCTTCTCCGACTGATGGGTCTGCCAGTAAGGCAGCAGCTTCCCTTCGAAGAAAAGCTCGTCGGCCGTCGGCATGTCGCGCTGCGTCCGGCTGACCGCTAGAAACTCGAAGTCCGGCGTTCTCGACTTGCTGGAACTGATGCTCTGTTTTCCATTGTCGTCCTCTGTTTTGATGGGTGCTAGGTTGATGGAGATGAAGTTGCTGTCGTCGAGGATGTCGCAGGAGAAGGAGATTCTTGGGCTGGAGATTGTGTTGTCCGGCGACCTGCAGGTCGCTTGTTCCCACTCCTCTTCCATTAACACCTTTTTCTGCAACTTTCTTCTCTGAGATTTTCTTCACCTGAAAATTGGAGAGAGATTCTGTGAAGCAGAGCAAGTGGCATTCACAGGTTCATAAAAAGAATTAACAATATGCCAATAAAAAACTCAGATACGTACCAAATTTTATTTGATATGGATAATATAATTTAATAAAATATTAATAATAATTTACATCTCAACTCTTCTTATAATATTGATAGACATGGTAAGGGCAACCGCATATGGATCGTCACCAGCTGTTAGTGTGGATGGGCATGTAAATAAGGTTTGTGTTATGTTTTGAGGATGTCAGATAATTTCAAATGAGGTTTATGTTATATTTTTTTTTAATACAAATGAGATTTGTGTAAATTAGTATATATTTATTCTTATAATTTAATATGAGATAGTTAAAAATGAAGTTTGTATTGTATTTTTGGGATTTGAGATTTTAGAATCTTCTAGACTCGTGACTTGTTGGACTTGGTAATGTTGAGGTTTTTGAAATGGGTTTTGGTAGGGTTGAGGTTGAGCTGATTCTATTACATGATGTTTTTCTTTACTAGACAAGCTTTGGTTTGTTTATGTGTTGCTCATTTTTATATAAATGACTTGGTGGAATAGCCTATTAAACATGGTCTGGCCAAGACAAAACAAGTGGGGTATGCCTATTGTTTTAGAGTGTGGGGGAACGTCAAATACATCCGGCTAGGGAGTGGCCGTCGTGACATGCCCGGTCGCGACACATATCTCTCATGTTTATTGTCGTAATTGTACTGTTCTAATCTAATCAATAACAACAACTATGAATAATCTAAAATCTATGGAACGCTAGCAACAACAAAGATGAAGAATACATCAATTAAGCACACAACAATTTTACTGTAGTTCGGCTTGTAAACAAGCTTACATGCTCAATCGAAAAAGGATATTATCCAAATGCATTTCAAGTAATTGTAGTAAAACCTGACCCGTTGAACCTTTCGCTTTTCCGGAAATACGGACATATTTAAGCTATTGTCGTTCTGTAAAACCATAATGAAACATTCACGCTCAACTCGGAAGTTCAGAACTATGCACAAAATTCGGCCATAAATTTACAACCAAACAGACGACTTACAAGAATGACTACGCTGCAATCTCTACTCTGCGCTATTCAAGAAAGCTACAACCTACGGCCAACAAATCTGACTAGCGTGACTCGCTTGGCCAAATCCTGACCTTACCACGCCCACACGATGCCCAAATCTTTAAGGGGGTGACTTCTCACCACTAATCAGCCAGCCACTCACAGTAGGAGTCTTCCTCTTCGAGCAGCCTCCTCAGCTCGTCCAGCAATGCTCTTTCTCCTACTCTCGTCGTATTCCAATCTCAAGAACGCAGCTTTCTCACTCTTAAGCAATCTCCTTTTTATAAGCAAATCATTACACGGTTGGATCACCTCCAAATCAGATCAACCACTCACAATATACAATGTTGAAACTAGCAATTTGACTTAACCAAAAAACTAGAATTTACAACAATGATATTTGAAACCTCCGGTAAACGGGTGTTGGACAGATTTTGTGTCCACCGTGCCACATACCGTAATTCAATCGCGTAAGGCTATTCCTTTCTGGTCCAAAAAACATGACAAACAAAATGATTTTGATTCAAGTCCTACAGCATGTAGTAGCCTTAAATTTGTCAAATGTAGTGAATTTTTAGTGTTGAGCTTTCTAGGTACACAACTTTATAGAACCCTAAAAAGAGAGAGATTAGTGTTGCTGCGTGAAAGTCTGGTGCGCTAATTTATTAAAGGGTCCGCCTTTGTAGCTGGCTTTTCCTCGAGCAGGGACAATAATGTCACGCATAGAGGCCTTAGACCTTATAAATCAGTGCCAAAACCATGTGGTCATATTAGGCTCAAGAAGAGGAAGGAGTAGCTTCACCCTTTTTTGGTTAGCACCAAGTGAGTGCAAGTTCATGTGGCTATTCATTTTCTGTATATATATATATATTTCTTTTCTGGTTATTCTTCGTTTGTCAATTATATATCATCTTTCGCAACATTTACAGAGGTCAACAAGTTCACAGATCCTTCCTATCGAAAAAAATACAAATGCTCATCCAAGTCGTTGGATTATACTTTCATTCTGAATTGATAATTCAAAAAAATATCTAAAACTTTAAGTGATTGATGTACATGTGGAGAATTTGTGCAGGTAGATGTGTTTAGTTGTTTTCATGGAGTTTGGGGAAAGCTATGATAGGGTATGACCCAAGCCGATAAGGGGTGGTTGAGCTGGCCAAAACAACAGCTCCAGGTCAAGTCACTAGAAACCATACTTGGTACACAAACATGTAACTCTCAAACTAGAGAAAATACTGGGCGAAGGGGCCTGATTTAAAGTTAGGTATTGATTTATGTTCTCGTTTTCGTTTAAAAATTGATACTTGAAAGTCATGATTTTATAATTCGATTTGACAGTATACATCGAAATGACCTAAAATTATGAACTACCATGCACGTACAACATTGTTAAGCAGACCAAACAATAGCATTGACGATGATAATCATTTGAATAGCTACCATCATAAACTTAAATACCTGTGACGGTCTGTTTAAACTAAATATTTAATTTAAGTTCTTTATAGAAATATAAAAAAAATTAATCAGAAAAGGTTGTCTACCCAACTTTCCAAACCCCAGTTTTCAAAAGCCCAGCCCAACTACGCTTCTACTAAAGATATTTACAGTTCAGTCCCCAATGTTTTCTTTATCGACACAATTAGGCCAATTGATGTTGCAGTTTCATGAATTTTGAAATTAGGGTTTACCAGATGGTAGTCGTACTGAACCAGAGAGTATACACGAAAATCTTACCTTTAATCGAAATTCAGCTTATGTGTTGATCGGTTTCGTACCATTTGACGCCTAGTCATCAGCGATTAAGTGCTTACCGACGGAAAGCTGGAATCTATATTTTCAATTGATTTGCCGTGCGCATGCGTTCTTGGTAATATTTCCTTTTCCCTGTGAATCTGTAACCCTCCGAAACCGATCCGAGTTGTGTCGCATCAACCCCGCATAGCCATCGATCAAAGTTTTTCGAAGATCGGCTGACATCGAAGGTTTGTTGAATAGAATTGAGGTTTTTAGGCGTGAAAGGTAGATTTTTTGGGTTTGATTTAGTTTTGAATTTGGCGTTTTTTGGGGACTCCGGTCGTTGATTTTGATCGCAAGTTGCTGTGTTGGTTGTGGGGGGTGTAAGTGTGAAAGTAAGATTGCGAGTTTAGGGATCTGGATTGGAAGGATTCGTGGTTGGGTTTGATTTGGTTAAGTTGGGGTTTGATTGTTTGTTTTAGTTACTGATGTCGTCTAGGTGTTTGATTCTTGCTTTGCAGTTTCAGTAGTTTAGATTTAGATAACTTTTCTTCTTCTTTGAATTGTAATGATGTTTGCGTTTTCTGCAGTAGGTGATGTATGTGAATTAGGTTTTGAGGATGCTGATTTTGTGTTGTGCTGCTTAGCGAGAATTGTGAGTTTTCAGAATCTTTTTGCTGTAACTTGTAATTAATTTTCCTGTTTTGCAGAATTAATCATGTCATTTGGACGTAATCATCCATTGTGCAAGGTCGATGTGTATGATGATGGAAGGTCCTATTTCAATGGAACCTTTGACTACAGTTGGGTCAAGTGTGCCAACACTAATGATCCACGTCTCAGGAACTACAACATTCCTTATGCGTTCAGTGCGGAATCTCGGCACCAGTACCCTAACAACTTTGTAAATTCAAACCCTATTGCTGCACCTTCTTTAAAACGGCGAAGGGTCTCCTCTTCATCTCGGGAAGCTTGTGAGAGTCTTTATCAAACTTACACTGCGATAGATTATGGTGCCCCCTCCTTCCCGACCATGCCAGTTGTTTCCCGTGTGGAAGCAGAAAGAGCTAATGCGAATGCTAATGCTTGCGCAACAACTAGTTGTAAACGTGACCGCTCAACATTGGAGGAAGAAGACGTGGTTTTCATGTCTAGGGATGAGATTGAGGGACGTTCTCCATCCAGAAGAGATGGCATTGATGCTCTCCATGAAAAACAGTTGCGATACTCATACTGCGCTTTTATTCAAAACCTTGGGTTACGTCTCAACTTGTAAGCTCTTCTTCTTGAGCTAGTTACTAAGCTGCTAAACCGATCGGGATATTTGTAGTTTCTTAGTTTATTTAAGCTGTCATTATTTACATTTTGCTAATACGAGAAAGATATTGTGTTTTGTGCAGGCCTCAATCCACTATCGGCACTTCCATGGTTCTATGCCACAGGTTTTTTGTTCGCCAATCTCATGCCTGTAATGACAGATTTGTAAGTGTTCTCTCAGTCACTGTAAGTTCAGTGAGTCTCAAATCATCTCTGTATGGCTCCACTGAAATGGAATTGTTGTTCGTTCTACATTGTTTATTGCTTAATATCGGTATGGTCTCATTATTGTTGATCAAATAATTGCAGCTGATTGCCACTGCTTCTCTTTTCCTCTCTGCAAAATCTGAGGAGACAGCTTGCCATTTGAATGATGTACTGAGAGCATCCTGTGAGATATTGCACAAGCAAGACCTCTCTTTTTTGTCATACATTTTTCCTGATGTGAGTGTTTGTTTCACTCATTATTTTACCAAAAAGAAATACTTGATGGAGCTATTGACAGCTATACACTATACTTATTTTGTTTATAGGAGTGTTGCGTTTTAAATCTGAATGCTTTCATGTCTACTTAACACTTCACCTCTATTAAGTAGCTCTAATCCCACCTCAATTGCAGGGTTGGTTCGAACTGTATCGGGAGCGTGTCCTTGATGCTGAGCATTTGATACTGACCACTCTTAATTTTGAGCTTAATGTCAAGCACCCATATGCTCCATTGACGTCTGTTCTCAGCAAATTAGGTCTAGCACAGTCAGATATGGTGAAGCTAGCACTGACCTTGCTCAGTGAAGGGTAAGTGGTATTCATCTCATTGACATTTTCATATACCTAATGTATAATAGCTAAAATGTAGCAGCATCAAACTTAACTAAGCTATCATGTATATATCAATTTGCAAGGTACAGGTTTTACACATATTCTAGTCAGATTATATTTACACTAGTGGAAGTTTTATTGGTGTCATGTTGATCATCATCTTACACTTTAGGTGTTTCAATTTGTTCAGATTGCGGATATGTTGGTGCTTAAAGTTTCCTGGGGATGCAAAACTTGGTTTTCTGTGTTACTGTCAAGTTTTTTCTTTATGCATTGCACGCCAGTGATATTCAGATGTTGTAGTGGATAAGATTCTTGAAGGGTTCTAAACTTGTAGTGCTAATCCTGTAGAACCATTTCCTGCAACTTGCCTTGATATAAATGATGTAAGAAGGTGTTTCTGCAGATTTTCAACAGAATGCTTACAAACTGTATGCCTTCTCTTACCTATTTTGAAAGTAACATTTTGAAAATTAAGGAACGAAATGGAGGTGAAGATGATGTCTTGGTCAGAGTTGGATTTTTAAGACACCATTAACCATGGATTGCTTGAAATAAATGCCAGCTAAGGGTTGGAACTTGGCAATACCTGTTGAAGATGATCATTCTTGTAAATGTTTGCTCATCTCCGAAGTTGGTGTACTAACTGCTGGCAAGTGGCCTGTACTCATTGTGTGTGGATTTTATGTGTTAATACCTTTAATATTGCTCGGATATCATGGGCTATGTGCTGGGGATCATTGAAAGAGTCATACCTGGGATTGATTAGGCCATAATTGATGATGCATGGGTTTATTTCTAGTGCCTGATGTTTTTGGAGAATGAGGAGGTTTCTTTCCAATATAATACAACGGGTCTCTAGTAAAGGATTATTCAAGCGCTCTATTGATTATGTCGGCCTGGTAGCTTTCTCAGGATTGTGTTTATGGGTTATGCCCCCTTGGCGTCTGTATAATAAAAGGGCTGTAACTTTTATGCACTATTGTAAGGCATAGTCATATTTGACTAGGCGCTTCAGCCACGATCTTCAGTTTTAGCCTACTTAACTGATATTTTGGCATGTCATATAATGTGGATTTGGGCATTTAGATGCTCTGGTGATGTGCTCGACTCTGTCCATTGGGTATACACTTTCATAAAGAAAATCAAGTCAGACGATACACAGCCTTTTGATTGTTGAGTTCTTGCATCGTAGTTTGTATCGTAATGGTAAGCATATGTATCTTAGTTCAAAGTTCTTATGCTACTAGGTTAAAATGGAAGAAATAAGTGTATTTTTGATATATGCTTGTTACTTCCCAAGTATCGTCACCTAAGGTAGTATGAAACATTTTAGTTTCGTTGGTTTGCAGGCTTCGAAGCTCCCTGTGGCTACAATTTCAGCCTCGCCACATTGCAGCTGGAGCTGTTTATCTTGCTTGCAAACTTCTGAACTGGGATTCACCTGATCTCCGCTGCGTTTGGGACGAGTTCCAAGCTAGGCCAGCTGTTGTCAAAGGTACTTTCACCTTCCGCTTCATACGACCATATGCTGCATACTAAATTTCTTTTCTGAACTTGTATCTTTAGTTGGTCGTGCACGGTTAAAAGGCAACTTTTGATCTTGCTGAAACTACGCACCTGATTTTGTGACGCAGATGTGGCACAGCAACTTAGGGAGGTCCTCCAGTACTAACTCAGCCGGCCGGGGCAAAGTATTTTGGTGCAGATAATTTAGTCGTCTACGGCTGAGTAATGAATGAACACCAAAGTTTGTATACCCTGCTCGTTCAGGTTTTGCAGGTATGGAGATGTATAAGATATCAATTTGTTACTGTACCCACAACAATGGTGAGAGGTGCATACAATTATTTATGTACAGATCATTATTAGACTACTCAACAGTTTTCACAAGAGCACAAATTGGTGGCAGATTTAACGGTGATGATCGAGCTTCCGAAACTGCCATCTGGACCGTCCGTTTCGTTGATCCAAATCTCAGGTACCGTTTTGGCCAATTGGGTGATGTTCTCCATCGCGTAATCCGCTTCCTCGATCCTCTTCGCCTTGCCAATCTGCAACGCCAAAAAGGATAAGACTCCACCCCAATTCGTCAAACAAACTTTGTCAAGTTTACCAGAGCGGTGTGGAGGCCTAGAGCTTTTCCGGCAGCGATGTTCTTCGCGTTGTCGTCCAGGAACAGCTGTTGTGACCAAAAAGATGAAATTTTGGGATTATGGTTTCGCTCGAAGGGGAAATTTGTTATGCGTAATTTTTGTCGTCTCACCGTGCGGCTGGGATCGATGCCGGCTACGGCGACGGGGATTTTCATGGCGGCAGGCGAGGGTTTGAGGAGGATAGGGAACTCATCGGGTCGGACTGATTTGGAGAGATTAGGATTCATGGTCTCGAAGCAGATTATCTGATGGAAGCAGTCTTGGATCCCCAGTCGCTCCAGGACCTTGACGGCGTGGTTCCGGTCGGAGTTGGTGAAAATCTGCAACAAGAAAATCAAACATTTTTGTCTGTCAAATTCAATCTTTGTTGTTGTCAGAATTTGAATGGGAGGAGGAGGAGGATTACGATCTTGCGTTGGCGGATGCTCTGTAGGAGATTCCTGAGCTGTGGGTTGGGTTTGATGACGTCATAGGGTAATCTACCATGGACGAAACTGAAAAATCAACAAATGGAATCATCAGAACAAGAACTGTCCAAGGAAGAAAGGGTAAAAAATGGCTGCTGCTGCTGCTGACCTGTGGTAATCGTCAGCATCAATGTTGTAACCTAATACCTGCCACAAACCCCAGATCAGATTCTCCAACTATATCAAACTTGATGAACAGAATATTATGTAATGATTCCGTGATTACTCTTAAACCCGCTAGGGAGCTGCCATAGGTTCTGAAAAGCTCGGCACGAAGACTGGACGCTTTGCGGGGAGCAAATCCACATCTTTCGATCAAAAAATCTGCAAAGAAAGAAACACCGAGCCAGGTATTACGATCGAGCTGAACTGGACAACGATCATGATCATGATCATCATTTCCAACCTCGTACTTACTTACCATCAATGTTTTTCCTTAAAGCGGTGGCGAGGCCGGTTGTCGAAGGGTACAGGGTGTCATCCAAATCTGTAACAGAAAACGAGGATCAATATCATTACAAATTTACAATACAGCAGCAGCAGCAGCAGCAGAGTGAGAGAGAGGGATTGTGGAGCTGACCGAAGAGGAGGCAGTCGAAAAGGGAGGAGGAAGCTGAGAAAACCATAGCTGCAGGAGATGTTGTTGCTGATGATGATGATCAGGAGAAGAAGAGGAACAGGGCTAGATATTGGGAAGTTTGATGGGGTCAGGGGACGTGTTTATAATGTCCTTGACGGAGATAAAGATTGGGGACGAGGACAGCAAGGAGGAAGATATATTGATGGTGACTCGGACTAGTTTTTTTAAAACCAAACCAGAAAATGTAATAATAAACATGTGACTGGAAACCGAGTAGATAAAGGGACCCACACATGTCATTCCAATCACATTTTTATCATAAAAAAGTTTGATATTTTTGTGTAAAGTGAAGCAAATTGCGCCTTCTAAGATATAAGAAGAGAACTAGGAAGGGATGATCATAAACATCAAGAAAAGCTAGAGTTTACCAGCAGCATTTTGAGGACCAAACATCGGCCGGTCAGTGCAGGAGATGTCGGATTCTGGCATCTGAGCCAGAAAAACATTATCTTCCACGACAGAGGTGTTAAAAATTGAGAAGTGGGGTTTACGTGGAAGACAGCCAATTATCTTAGTTTTCATCTATGAACAAGACTACCACATAAACAAAAACGCAGTATATAATTTGAAGACAAGCAAGCGTGTTAAAGAAGAGTACACGTGTCTTTCGAACAACACTCGTCTCTCTCTCTCTCCGAATTCACTATCCTATACTTGTGTGGATGATGACAAATATGTGTCCATTGTCATATTATCCTCCATCCTTATCCGACACAAGTCAATTCTGTTAAGGTTTGTAACTTCATTCATAAAATTCATGAAAAATGATCAATCAATAGCTACAATATTTTGAAAGCTGCTCGAACAAGCTGAAGACAGTCAACTTGCAGTCGATTAGTCGATGATTACAAGTTGCTCATGGAAGGAGATTTCCTACTCGGTGTTAGGAATTCAATGGGAACAGAATTGTTAACAATCTACAAAAATCGAAGAGATGATATGACTTAAATTACTTTTAGAAAAGAGGTTATTATAATCAAATCTCAATAATTTATTAAAATCTAAGAAAAGATAGGGATCGTTGAAGGAGATTTAGAAAGTGTTATAAATCTAATAATTCTAGGAAAGCTAGGATTTCTATATTCCTCGAGGGCTGTCAATATATAAGGGCAGATTGGGATGTACAAACACACACAAAGAAAGAGCGATAAGCAAAAGCGAAGAAAGTGTGCTGTCACGATTGAGCAGAGAGAGATCACGATTGAAAGAGTCTGTTTGACGCTTGATCAGTAAGTTCAACTGGAGCGGAGACTCATTGAAGATCAAGTACATATGTCATTTGAAGAAGCGTCGCCGTTGAGCTGAATGCGGAGGATTAAAGAGCAAAACAACGTCCACAAACGATAATTGGAGGTCATTGATTAAGGGGAAAGCTTTCCCGAAGTTGTGTAAACTGACGGAAGTCGGATTGAAGCAGCAGAGAAAGCTCGAAGAATCTGAGGTAGATCTAAGGAAGAGTAGCTTATGTCAGCAAGTTGATATAACATCCTGTCATAACATTTTATAATAGAATAGGCTAAGTATATGTGATCAGATCTGTAACATTCTGGTATTACATTGTGTTGAGACGTCGAGCAATGTATGCTAGTCTGTGTGCTCAGATTGAGCGATGATTCTAGCTATGTTAGAAGTTAAGAATGTTCTAGCGTAGGCTGAGAATTGGATCCATTTATTTTAACCATTAATAGTGAAATCTTAAAGACTAAAGAGAAGTTCCCCAGATGTAGGCATTGGTCGAACTTGATTACCAAAGTGATTGTATTTTTCAGATTCGGTTTTAGCAAAATTATTTTATCGTACAAATTGCTATAGCAACCTGTCAAATCAAGACACGAGGGAGCGCGCCTAATTTTCAAATTTCTATCCTCTTGTTAATACCGTGACTAGCACCGGATTGTTTACTGCAAAAAAAATAACCGCATCGAATCTCAAAACTCAATGAATATGTAAGGGCATATGCAGCGGTGCATTTCTCACCGAGCAATCAGCACGAAATTGCTTCAATTTCTGTGCAGGGGCGATTGCTCGAGGAGAAAGAACTTCCTCGGACGAGTGCTCCTCGAGCAAGGCGGAGAGAACTTCCTGGGCGCGTCGGATCTGTACAGGAAAAGGAGCGTGCGACGCGTCGAAGCTCTTCTTCTCGCGCTCCGCCTTTTTCTCGCGCTTCCCCCTCCTTCTCCCAGCTCGTTCTCCTTCTCCCTCTCCGGGTCTTCTCCTCCTCCGTCTGTTGGTGTTCTTTGTCTCCTCCCCTGGCTAGGCTGCAATGGCCCGATTGCAACGGTCCAAAATTTTGGTCCGTTAGATCCGAACTAACGGACCAAAATAAATACTAACGGAAATCATTTCAAAAAATACGAAAAAAATTTGAAAAAGTAAAATTTTGAACTTCAATTTTTTCCTGTAAATTAGATGCTCATGTGGATCTCAATTTACATCAAAATTGCACAATAAGTTATTCTTGCTTCTCTCTTATATTATCACTCAAGTTCGATTTTTTTTCAACAATGAGTGCCGCAATTCATTGGTGTATTGTTTGAAGACGTGCAATTGTGCATATCTTATTGTCGGCAATCCGTCGATCCAATTTCCGACAACAAACAAATAAAAGATAAGTTGTGGGAAAAAATTCACGTTGATTTTTGTGCAAATTAGATGTTGGGAGAGAATGAGGTACTTCTGTCCACCGAATCAATATCTCAATCAGCGCTTAGCTCTCGATGGTCGAAGTTGAAGCCCAATTTGATTTTGTGGGGTGCATGTATTTTCCACGCAAGGAGAAATCCGGAATCTGGCGGCAATTTGTTATATGAGTTATCTTTTTCAATAAAATATTTGTGTAGTTATTTAAAGCTTAAGCATCTTTAACATATGTTTTTACTATACAGATTCACAAAGTTCAAACTATGTACGTTGCAAAGCGAAAGAAAAAATTCGTATACTTTGAATGTTGGGACCAAGTGATGACGCATCAAACATTTGCGCATACCCAACCCATTCCTCCATCGAATTACGCTTATGAAGGTAGTCCTTCCACTGAAGAAGTACATGCAAATGAAATAAATGTGAACCCTACCTTAGAAGATCCGGATATTTATACTCCTGAAAGCAACCCTAGAAGTTTATTTAGTCTAATAAGACCGCCGGGAGTAAAAGTTTCTAAAGAAGCAAGAAGAAAGGGTAAAAGAATTGCAACTTCAACAAGGAACTATAATGATACTTTGCAAGCCATTGCAGACAACCAAACAAAACAATTAGCTATTCAACAACAACAAATCGAGCTTGCTCAAAAGCAAATGGAGCATACCTACAAAATGCAAGAACACGACGCAAATGTGAGAAAAATGGCGGAGGAGACAAAGATTATGCAAATGAATACGGAGTTAATGACTCTAAAATCCAAGAAATACTTTTCGAAGAGGAAGACTGCAATTCTTCGACAGTATGAGGAAGAGGACGATGAAGGCAACAATGAAGAAGGGAACGATCGTGATGAGTATTTTCAAATTACTATCATGCTCGTCGCGATGATTAGATTGTGTTCAGAATATTTTCAAATAATTTGCAATTTGTTTTGTTATAACTGAGCAAATATCTTTTCACAATCTATATGAATAATTCACTAACATTGCAAAAAAAATTAAATATCAACTTCAAAAATTATATTTCATTAGGTGAATAATAAGAGAAATTTCTCATGGAAAATGTCATGGATGCATGAATTGTGTAAAATGCTGTTACTATTTGGTGAATAGTAACATAAATTACTCATCGAGAAATATTTCAAGGAGAAAACGGATGCGGATGCTCTAATAGAAAGTGCAAATCAAAGCGGACAATAAGCAATCTAGCACCACATTTCCAACGATACCTAATCAAAGATCAAATTGTCATTATGAACATCCACGATCCACCAGTTGAGATAAACGAAGAAGAGTGTTACGCAGCAGGTGCGAAGTCGAGAAGCCTGCAACGATTGGCACACGCCAAAAATTCCGGACAAGCGCATCCATTCCCGGCGCTTCAATTCCGAGTCACCAAATTCGTCGGTAGACTAACCTCAATTCCCTCCATTTCCCGATTCTCCCAATCGACACCAACTACCAGAAAAACACACAAAACTCTGCAGTCGCTCGGAATCCTACCGAGCTCTATGTCGTCACCGACGAAGCCTCAGCCGGGTCTCGAGTCGTAATGCCATCTGCCAATCAAGCTTTCCCGCTCAAATTACCAAATATAAATGGGCCTCTAATTGGGCCAAATAGCTTCTCCAAACTTGGCCCACAAGGCCCAATTCACGACTGAAGAGAAGTGGCTTCAAAGAAAGGTGTGAAAAATGTAAAAGGGTATGTACTATGGGGAGCCAGGAGGCTCTACTTGCAGGAGACTCCAAGTCAGCATTATTGTAGTGCAGTGTGGTCTTACTTGGAAACCAAGCATGGGGAGTTTGGGACCAGAAGCAGAGGCTAGGTACAATCAGAAGCTAGCCGCATCGACGTGGAAGTCATCCTACGAGTCGATGCAGATTACTCGAGCTACGATCGAGTACTTCAAGGGATCGGTGGAGACTGGTGAGCCTTATGATCCAAGTGACCTGAAACCAAAAGAGAAAAAAAGGGTAAGAAATTGACGTCTTACCTAAAATGGTCATCATAAAATAAGATACACGTGTTTACATAATACCATTATAAATGCCAAGGAACGCCAAAATGTGATTTGGTGTTTAGCATATTCAAATCAAGGCTCCTTTTGTAGGATTCTTAGAGGTGCTGCAAATGAGATAAGCAAGCAACGGTTAGCAATGGGATGGCTTCGAGCATTCTTCAAGCCGTTGAGGAAGCTCTGGATGCGGTACCAGAACTCTGTTCACAAAGAGGGTATGTATTTCTTGGTCTTCGGGTTTTCATCTAGTAGTTCTTTCGGGGTTTTCTAGTGTTTCAGACCTTTTTTTGGTGCTGGGGATATCCAGGGGCAGGGATATACATACTGTACGAGGATGTCAAGTCCTGCCCGTATGAAGATGTGCAGGTCTTGTGGTCGATACTGGTGGAGTCCCAGCCGCAGCAGCAGTCCATGCCGTCCAGAGTTGCCACGATGAGACGATGAAGAGCTGATGCCATTTCCATTTACACAAAAAATGAACATCACACCTGTACAGATTATTACCATGAGTGTATTTAACAGAGGTCCTGCTTAACGTGATTTCTTCTATTATGTACTTCAGCTGAGAATAACAATGGAGGATTTACCAAGAATGTTGCCTGCCATTGGCTAAGATTCAGATTCTGGTCATCTTGTAGCTAGATATGCGGTGGAAGAAGGTTGGGCATACCTTCTGAGTAGGGTTCTTGGTGTTTACAGCTGCAGCGTCAGTTTCAGTAGTTAAGATGGCAGTTGTCTTTCACATCTGCAACCACACGTACAAGAAGAGATGGGTGATTAAACATTAGGGAATTGATAGGGGAGCTTGTGTGATGCTGCCATGTAGTATAAAACATATACACAAAAGAAAGGATGGGTAAGTTGTAGAAAAAGTATTTGATGTGGACACATTTGCTACCAGGTGATGTGTTCTCAAGTCTCAACTCTTAACTGCTGTCCCACTTCCATATCAGGATGATGATTGCATTGACATTGAGAAGCAATAGTTAATACGTGCTTGAATACAAAAGTTTCTCAATAAATAGCTCACCGGAAGTGGGAATTGGACAATGGACACTTCAAGCATCCCAGATTGAGATGGTCGTCTAGCATTGCAAAATGACCCTGTTTTGTTGTACATTGAAAGCACTTTAATATTGAGAAAGCACCTCTGAGCGTAGGTCTGAGTTTTGATGTCAGTTAGAGTGGCGCTGAAAATCGGCAAGATAGCCTCTGCAGCTAATGTGAGTGAAGTCTCCAATAGTATTTCTACCTCAAGTCCTGAAAGCCCCTAATCACAAAGCATTGGTAACTGTAATGTATTGCATTGTCCATTGTGAAATAGTACAACTTTGAGCACACAATTCAACATTCACCAGCAATATTGTATCATCTACATAGTTAGAGTTTACACCCGTATGTGTGCAGATTGACGCACAATTTAGACCACCAAATTAACTCCAAACAAATTTTAACAGTTCTAAACTGGTCGAATCCAGAACAAGTCGAATCAAGAGAGCCCATTAGCAGAGAATTTTCCAAGATGGTTCTCATCACAAACTCATCTCACAAGAGATGCCAAAAAGAAGCTCTTGTTCCTAATCCCCACCAAGGTAAAAACCTAAAACTCTGAACTTGTTGGAACCTGAGCCACTCTATCCCAAGGATTCCCAAGTTTCAGCATATGTATTTATAATGATGGACAAGTTTATCATTCATTCCTTCAAGATAATAACTTGGTAAAATAGTAAGCCAAACACAAACAGACTTTTGCATAATCAGTTGCTAATGTCTACTACAGTTCCTACTAAGGGTAGAAAAATGGAAACCTAACAGAAAACACAAAAAAGTAAGTTTCTAGACAACTACTAAATATCAGATGAACAAGTGACTTACCACCACCACAACCCATCACCACCACCACCGCCACCGTCACCATCACAACAACAACCCACCACCACCCACCGCAACCCACCACAACCCATCACCACCACCATCATGAATAGTGGTGGTTATGAATAGTGGTGGTGATGGTGAATAGTGAATACTGACTATGATGAATAGTGACGGCGGTGATGAATAGTGATGGTGGTGATGAATACCGGTGGTGGTGATGAATAGTAGTGATGGTGAATAGTGGTGGTTGTGATGAATAGTGGTGGTGGTGGTGATGATGGTGATGAATAGTGGTGGTGGGGTAATGAAAGACATGCAGAAATGTACTTAATTTAACTTAAGTGTACTTAACTTTACTTAAGTGTATTTAAATTAACTTAAATTAACTTAAATGTTATAAATTATAGCTCAAAAGAACAGGCCCTTATTCTGCAGTATTAAATTTTGCAGGAGATCATCCTATATACTGGCATACCCTAAATTCCTATCTATGAAGGCTTACAGCTGATTTCTCCCTGAACGGTTAACCTAGAAGAAATTTAGTAATGCATATGAGAGCTACTGGATTCAAACAACAAAGAGGTCGATCTACAGCAATTTCACAATTGAAATTTGAACTCTCTACACGGGATCGGAAACCATCATTGACTCTAATCATCTTCTAACCACCAACAAAACAAGTCTCGTAAATTGATAAATACAACATTACCGAAATCAACATCCCGCAATTTAGGCATACGTGATCTTCCGAATCAGGCGCGCTGATTAGGACCTGGTACCGATCGTTGGCGATCATAGCTTGAAAGGGTGCTCGCCGCTTCGATTACGTCATCGTTCGTCACAATGAAACTCGCTAATCACCAGCCACAGCGTTCCTATGTAATTTCTATAACAATTAAAATTTTGAAAATTCTGATTTTATTTTTAATGGTCAGACCAGAAAATTAACGGTCCAAATTTAACCTATTTTACCGATCGAGTAGACGTTGAGTCGTTGACGATGACGGGTCGGTTTGCAGAAAAATCGCCATTGCTGACGTCTGTCTTCTTCCTCCAACACACCTTTTATTCCAGTCGATTTCAATCCCCAATCAAAGGAATTCGAATTTCCATGCTCGCCGTTGGATACCCATGTCAGGAATCGTGGCAGAAATCCCCAGAAAGCCTGAAGGCTCTTCCAAATGTGGTGGTCCCTAACTTATTTGGATTTCAATGCCCGTATCTTTTGGAGTGTGAACACGTGATTAGCCAAAATGAAAGTTGCTTTCAGCAGGACAATGATTTTATAAACGTGGAGCCAATTGGGTAAGTCCTTAGATGCGTCTCTCAGTTCTTACCATTTGAGTTCGACAGTTTGTTCATCGTTCCACTTAAACCAATCCCTTCGATCAATTGGCTAAACAAAGTTCACCAGTTTGCTACAAATTTCTTGATTAGCTTTTTACATTGATTTATTCGAGTGTGATGGATGATGCTCGTTGCAGAAATCAAATGCAGGGGGAAAGCCAAAAGACAGCTTTGTGTGGGAACCGCCACAGCCAAACTACTTTCCTGAATTGTCGACTAGTGCGTGTCCCACACGCAGTTTTCTCTATAGAATTTTTTCTGTATATATGGCTATAGGTGCAGATTGTGGAGAAGAGTTGAGAAGAGATGGCTGTGAAGAGATGCGGCCCTATAAGAATGTTTGTGGTTTTTGGCGTGTTTGTTCTTCTTATGGCTTGTGATGTTGCAGAGTGCTTAAATGGGACAGAAGAGGTTGTTGGGGCTAGGCAAGCTGGGCATAATGATGAACATGTTTGGCCAGTAAGTTACAAGTCCTCTAGTTCATCTCTTCATTTATTTCTTTGAGATTTTTCAACACATATCTTTTGTTGAGATGTCAGGACTTGAAATTCGGTTGGAGGATTGTGGTCGGCTCCATAGTTGGGTTCTTAGGAGCGGCTTTCGGGAGTGTTGGAGGCGTCGGTGGCGGAGGCATTTTTGTTCCTATGCTCACCTTGATCATCGGGTTTGATGCTAAATCTTCAACAGCTTTATCCAAATGTAAGATAACTGTATGTTGTTGTTTTTTCCACTTTTGTTTGTGTTCAGACAATCCTCGAATGTAGATTTCTTATGTATGGGACAGGTATGATCACCGGCGCATCTGTTGCAACTGTCTATTACAATCTAAAGCGAAGGCACCCTACTCTTGATCTCCCCATTATCGACTATGACCTCGCGCTTCTGATCCAGCCAATGCTGGTTCTAGGCATTAGCATCGGTGTTGGTCTTAATGTGCTGTTTGCTTACTGGATGATCACTGTCCTGCTCATCATTCTGTTTCTCAGTACGATGATGTTCTTTCTTCAATGTTCCGAAACTGGTTGCACGTGCATTTCTTGAACTGCAGCTTTTTCTTGCAGTTACCTCGACAAGGGCATTTTTGACGGGCATCCAAACATGGAAAAAGGAGACGCTAAAAATGAAGGTCATGCTTAAACCGACACTCTTTCAGGAGAAATGAACAGCTGAGTGATGTTTTGTTTCTTTCTGTTTCAGGAAGGTGCTGAAAAATTGCAGAACACTGGTAAGGCTTTTTTGCTTACTTGATCTTACTTCCACGAGTCTGCTAACATGTGCAAATTAGGTACTGATGATGTAGAGGTCAGCCTGCCTGAAGATGAAACCAATGACGTGGGGCTCGAAAACATGGAACCCAAAAGCCAGACGGTTATTATTGCTTGATGTTGGATTCATCAATGGTGGTGTATATCTCATATTCTCTGGAAAAAGGGTTACTGATCCCTTGACATTTTGCAGGTTTCGATTCTTGAAAATGTGCGCTGGAAAAAGCTAGGCCTTATCTTTGGAGTTTGGCTATCAATTCTATCAATTCAAATTGCCAAAGTAATACCGAAAATCTGTGCTTTTTCATCTGTTTTACCACATTAATCTCCATGGTAGATAACTTGATGTGCTGCTTGTTTGTGTTTGATGAAGAACTACACGACTAGATGTTCCGTGGTGTACTGGTTACTCGACCTGTTGCAGGTAGGAAACAAATTTCTAAGGTACCACCCCATGTGCTTTTTCGTCGAATAATAGGCAGATAATTTAAGCCCATTTCCTCTAGTTCCCTGTGGCGGGTGCTGTAACTGGGTACGAGGCAGTTGGGCTGTACAGAGGGCGAAAGGCGATCACGTCAAAAGGAGATGCAGGCAGACAGTTAACTTTAAACCAGCTAGCTCTCTATTGTACCTCAGGTATAGTGGCTGGAATTGTTGGTGGATTATTAGGCCTCGGTGGCGGATTTATCATGGGGCCGGTTTTTCTAGAGCTGGGCATTCCTCCTCAGGTATAAATCTTCAAAATCCATCTCGACACTATTTATGATTCATACAAAAATCATGGTTGGTGTATTTACTTACCTCTGCTGGCTCATGTTTTTCTGAGCAGGTGTCCAGCGCCACTTCTACCTTTGTAATGGTATTTTCATCGTCTATGTCAGTAGTCGAGTATTACCTCCTGAAACGATTCCCCGTTCCTTACGGCAAGCAAGCATTTATTTTCTACCTACGAGCTTTTCCAGTTGCTTGGTGAGTAAGTTACTGATGTTGGTGTCTTTTCCTGCAGCATTGTATCTGATTGCAGTGGCGACAGTGGCTGCCTTAGTTGGGCAACATGTTGTCCGGAAGGCCATTGACATTTTAGGAAGAGCATCACTGATCATATTTATTCTAGCCCTCACCATTTTCATAAGCGCCATTTTCTTAGGTATGATTGACAGCAACAAAATCCCATTTTCTTTAATTCCGGTGATCATCAACCTTGAATTGCACTGCAGGAGGAGTTGGGCTATCGAGAATGATTGAAAAAATTCATCACAGGGAGTACATGGGGTTTGAGAACATGTGCAGGATTTGATGGCGGCATGGCATATATCTTCTTCATGTTTCATGCTAGAACCAGAAACGCATGCGGGCAGCCATTTGTGATTTTAGGATGATAAATTTATATCGAATTCTAATATCAAAAATCAACAGATGGTTAGGAGGACATAGCTAGGCGAGCTTTGAGGCAATCTCATGGGATAAATAATAACATAGGAATCAAGGTCCTAAAATTCATAGCAGACATGTTTAAATACAACAGTGTTCTGCAAACCTAGCTGCTGTGTTTTGGTCCGGTGCATACCTAATTGAGCCGGGTCAAAGATGGTCAAGGGCGGGTTCAATTCATCAAGAGTTGGTTTGATCTTTTCTTGATGTATTTGTACCCAATGTAATCCATCAAAAATAATAAAAATAAAATTGAATATGATATATTTCATATTATTAAACTAAATTAACTAAGATTTGCAGTTTATTCTTTACAAAATCAGTAAATAAATTGATTATTGATTAAATATTAATTTCATCTCATAAATTAAAATACCTGAAGGACGCCCCTATATATTCCTCTGATATGAATGGTTCACAGTTGAAGCTTATTTCAATCTGGTTCAACTTAGGAAAAATGTATCTTTCTTGAAACTCGAAAATAAAACAAAAAAAATTCTCTCAATCCCAACTGGCCTAAAGAGTTTTTGTTACCATGGATAGAGAAATGACCTTCAATCAGAGATCATACTATAACCAATCCTGCCATCATCTCAACTCTAACTAACAAATTTTAATATTCATCAAGGATATATGTACATCCTCGCACGTAACGTAAATGAGGTAATCAAGTTGTTAGTCAAGAGTTCAGTCAGTTGATTCACTCACGTTCGTCGTACTTTCATACATTTTAAATTTATTGATAAAATAAAAACTTTAGAATACTTGCTACACTAATAAAAATTGTAATATTATATATTTAATTCTGAAAATGTGTTCCAGGTTGATTATGGTTGAGATTTGATCTTGAAATTGTGTAGCTCTCTTACAAAGAATTAACAATATATAGAATAATGAAAAATGGGTGGAAAGATTTTAGTATTTGTGCATAAAAGTAGAAAATGCCCATTCAAATTATATTCGTATATTAATTATATTTTAATAATTAATAATATATATAATCTGACCCAACCATGTATTAAGTAATTAGTTAAACCACTCGTATTCTAATATCGCCTCAATTACAGTCTAAATTTTTTTTATTCTACCACAAACCCTACAGACTCCTTCTGTTATGCCTTTATTAAAAATCAAACCCTGCTCACTGAAATATTACCTGCTCTGACTTTATCAAAAATCAAATCCTATTTTCTAAATTATTAGATGTCCGCTTTGCCAATAAATTAAAACTGTATTTGGTCAAAATGAAGCTAATTGCGGGACCCTGTTATTGAGAACCAGATGCGAGAGAAAATACATGTCACAGTTTTTGGAACAACATTTCCAGGTGCTGGACTACAAATCATCATCAATCTTAACTTGCTTATTTTTCAACAACAACATCATCATCAGACAGACAGACAAACCAGAGACAACCTTTGAAGAACAAAACAGTCTGAAGCTAAATCCTCTACACGAACAAAACTCAGATATTCATTCCAAGTCCGCATTGTCGTCATCCAGAACCATCTCCTCGTATCTGCACTCGCTGCTGCAGAACGCCTTCTCGCCTCTGCATTTTCCGGAACCAGTTAGCAACACATCAGATGATGATGAAACTGACAAGACTAATTTAGGGTTTAGGAAAAAGGACGCACTTGTAAATGTAAATGTCTTCTCCGATGCTCAAGTTCTTCCGGCAGGTGTAGCAGCGGCTGAGGAAATCTTCAGGGAGGCGATGGTGATGATGAGTGTTTTCAGTTCTCGACAGGCTTCCCGCAATGCCGCAGCAGCTCTCCACGATGCAATTCTCGTATATGTGAGTTGTTTTTGGATTGGGGCCGTGAGAGATCACGCGAGTGTAATCCTCAGACAGCTCCATCTCGGTCGGGGACAAGCAGCCGGAGAACACGCCAGGAGATTTCACTACCGTCTTGGTCTGGTTTGGAGGATTCTGAGTATTTCTCGTCTTGATTCCGAAATCGCCGGAGTAGGGGTGAAGTGGGATTTGGATCTTGAGCTGGGAGCCGAACAGGACCATCCGTGTCTCGGGCTTGGACTGTTGTTGACTCCTGCTGTCGTTTTCGTCGAGGATGCTGAGGCCGACTTTGTTCGACTCCAGGTTGGTCCACACGCGTCTGTGGTCGGGTTCCGGGATGGATTTCGGAGTGTTGGATTCGGAGGAAAAAGGGTTTTTGAACCCAGAAAATGGGATGCTGTCGAGAATCGAAGTTGGACTCATTAGAAGCTGGGAGTCTGGTTTTACTCCAGTGAACAATCTTGGACAGTTGAAGAAGATTGACGAGATGGGTTTGGCATATTTAGCACTAGGAGATTGCAGAGAGCCACAATCCGCCATTGAAGCTCACAGAAAGCTTCAAAACCAGACTCAGAAGCCACTCTTTCTCCACTGATGAAAAGATTGGATTTTGAGCCCGGAACTGGACACCCTTTAACCACCACAACTCAGAAAAAGGTTATGAAAAAAATCTAATTTTGATACCTCTTCAGATGATTGAACCAAACAGCTTAAAGATGCTTGATGCTGTACAGTCAAAACCACCTAACTGAAAGTCTGAAACCGCAGACTCCAAAACCAGGCTTGAGGATTGTCAAGTTCCTCCAACTCTCATCCAATCCACCTCTGCTCCCTCCATTTCGACCCAACAATGTAAAGAACTTGAAAAAAGAATCCAACTTTACATCCCCATCAAGTACAGATTGAATCTTTATCACTTGGGTGGCTTTGATTTAACCTAACTTTCTAGGGTTTGAAAATTGGGGTTTTGGGTGTGATGTTACCGCAAGAAATAATCAAAGAAACGTTGTGTTTCTGAGATATTCGATGACAAGGGCAGTTGAGATGAAAGGGGCTGAGAAAACTGGAGCAAGAAAAGAAGAGATGAGATATGACCAGTGATGATGAGTGTCTCCTAAAACAAGCTTTTTCTTTAGTGGGTGTTGGAGATAAAGTGAAAAGATTGTAACTTTGGGGCCTCCAGGGCCTCTGCTGAGTTGCCGACTGAAGAGATTGATTAGGGTTTTGAACTGCAGTTATGAGCACTGGCCATGGAATTGCAGAAAGATGGAGGAGGTTGAGAGAGATGGGAGTTTATTGGATGCTCAGGTGGAGATCAGTGCAAGGCTATTATAAAGAAGTTCAGAAGAGTAAGCTTGTGAGCTTGGGAATTATCAAACTCAATTTCTTGAATTTCAATACCCACTCACTCCATTAAAATTTTTAAATAGAAAATAAAAAAAATTGCACTCACTCCCAAGCCCTACCTATAAAACCCAATTTGGTATTGGATTTGTATTGCCTTATCAATGAGAACCTAAAGTAGTCCACAAGTTGGGGACTTGGAGCTTTGTCAATGTCACTCCTTACTCAAAGAAATATATATATATATATACGAATAGAATTTCAAACAAAAAGAAAATAACTGATTAATCGGATCATCTCGATTTGCGTCAGGAGCTTATTGATAAAATATAAAGTTTTGGCCCCTTAAAAATAGTTTTGCTTTTATGATTAAAATTTATTTGATTTGGGAAAATTTTACTTGTAGGTCTAATAAATAAGCTCATCTCTTCAATGCAAATTAATGTGACAAGTTATTAGAGGTATGATTCACACATCAAATTCAAAAATTGAAGTAACCCTACTTGTTGATTTGGACATACTAGCTCTAACATAGTTAAACCAATTAATTTATTTGACTAGTCATTACTTTTGTATATCATTTATTGCTAGTTATATAAATATCTATTTAATGATTATAGATCATCTAGAAATAATGGATTGAGCTGTGGTCCAATAATGAAAGGTTGAATGATGAAAGCAATAATGAATTGAGCATCAAATTAATTGAAAAAAATGGACAAAGAGGGTCCCACAAGGTGACATCCAACTGAACCTGAAAGCTCACCCAATTGCCCATTTGCTAGTATTTAATGTAACATTATTGAGACTCAAGTGTAACATAGTTAAGGGTTTGATTGTATTAGTTGGTGATAATATGTCATGCAGCCATTTTAGCCATCTAGGGCTAGAGAGGACCCTATTTTCAAGGCATTCCTAAACCTCATCTTTCAATAGTCACATAATCCTCCCTATGTTTTATAAGGTAGTTGAGAGCAATTTAATGACACTAAAATGAAAGGCCCATTACATAGCAATTTCATAATTTGGACTATAGAGTAATTGACTCCACTCTTATCATCGATTCAGTTGTCCTTTGCCCTATTAATATCCATTTGGACTATTTGGCCGTTATTTATATCTTGAGGCAGAAGTTGTCATTTGTCTCGCAAAAAGTTCTAGCTGATGTATTATTTTGAAGGGATGATTACATTTAACGTCTGCAGCAAAGTTGATATGTACTAACTTTTTGACCATCTCTTATTTATAATTATCTCACATATAAGAAGTTATATATATTCAGTTGTTGGCTTTTGTTGAAATGAAATGGGAAGGTATCTCCTAGTGGTAGGACTTTTGTGTAACCAAACATATTCAACAAAGGCTATTTTCTTGGCCTGCACTCCAAGAAATCCAACTTCAACCACATACCCATTTCCATGATGCTTCTTCTTAGCTATCCATCTTCCTTATAAACTGAACTAGGCAAAAGCAAGAAACTATGTAATAAGGAAGTAAGACAATGACTGCAGGATTCAGCAACATGACCCTCTCAGATGTAACTCTGAGACCCTTTGATGTTTTGGACATTGATGATCACATGAAATGGGCTACAGATGAGGAGACGGCACGATTCTGTTCTTGGTCAGCGTTTCGATCTAAAGAAGAGTTCCTCAAATATTTCAACGACCGGATCCTTACTCATCCTTGGATCCGTGCGATCTGGATAGACGATAGGCCAATCGGGTATGTACTAGTGACTCCAAATATCAGTGGCATGGACCAGTGTAGGGCAGAAATCGGCTATGGCTTGGGATCAAAGCATTGGGGAAAAGGGATAGGTACAAGAGCAGTGAAGATGGTGGTTAGTGAAATATTTAAAGAGCAGGCTCATTTGAGGAGGATTGAGGCCTTTGTGGATGTGGACAATGTCGGGTCTCAGAAAGTGTTGGAGAAAGTTGGATTCTTCAAGGAAGGTGTTCTTAGGGAATACCTTATTTTGAAGGGTAGAATTAGAGACATGGCTTTGTTCAGCATTGTGTCCACTGATCAACTTAATTTCTCTGCTTCATAGATTTCTCTCTTCTTCCGCCTTTTTCTTGAGATTGAGACACATAAATAAGAGGTCCATTTTATCGATTTGTAAGAAAAGAATTGTTGAGTGTGAAGTCTAATTTACGCATAAGTGTTACTGAGATTCGACGCAGAACAGTCAAGCTGATCGATCTGAGCATAGGAACGACGGGAGTGTAGGGGTGGTAAATCCCCTCTGGGGGTCGAAGGGGGCAGCGCCTCATGTGCAAAATTCGCATATAAATAGCAGTATCCGTACCACTTGTACTGGTCGTATGACTTGTACTAATACGGACGATACGACCAGTACGAGATCCTTGAACCAGCTGCGGTCGTACTGGTGGTATGATCGTAATGGTCGTAATGATCGGCCATAAACCCTAGTTTCTCTTATATATACGGTCTGTCTATCGTCATCATATGTATCGAAAGGAAAGAGTCGGTGCATGAGGAAATTCTGAGGGTGTAAGGATAGACTATAGTGGATTAAAGTCTGCAAGTGGACGTAACTACCACATTGGGAGCGAAACACTATAAATCGTGTATCAATTCTTCTTTATTTTTCATCTACCTCATTTTGTTCCGATTCGTGGGCGTTAGATCGAATTCCTAACCAGAAACACAAGAAATGCAACATATATAATACAAATCTCAGGTTTATTCGAATGATGTTACAACCAATAAGGAAATAAATAGCCCAAGCAGGGATGATGGGTCTGAAAAATCAGCTGGTTAAGGCTGTGGCCAGAGCAGCTATGACAAGGAGAAGGAGCTGAGCTGAGGATGTCTTGAGAGAAATCCCATCTGATGAGCCGCTGTCTGTCGTTGGCACGGTGGACGGTACGTCGTTGGATCCATCTACATTCAGAAGCATCAATGATCAATGGTTAGATTTAGATCCATCAAATGCAGCCTGCAGCCTGCAGCCTGCAGCAGAACTGTTTAGATTTTTTCAAGCTGAGGAAGATACCTGATGGAACAGTGGTTGGGGTATCAGTTGATCCAGCTGGAGAGTCCGAAGGAGTAGCTGCTGAAAAAAAGTTGCAAAAATCTTAGGACAAAGATTTATAAGCTTTAGAATGTAAGAAAGTTTGAAAAAAGTTACAAGCATTTTTACCATTGCAGTTGCTGATGGAAGGAGTTTGGACATTGCAGACGGCAGGGAGCGTCAAGGCTTGCGTCTGGTTGATGTTAAGGCCTATGGCGGATGCACCGCCGTTCAAAACCTGACACAAGCATTCAGGCTGGGATTGCACAACACTAGCTAGCTGCGTGCAGCAGCTGGAAGATGCAGTGGATGAGTTTCCTGCAATGTAGCTAAGACAAGGAGTCAAGCTGAGTAGCACATTGGTGCAGCTGCTGGACTGAGCTGTGGCTCCTGTCCATAGCATGGCCATTAGAACCAGACTCAGACCCAGACCCATTTTGATCTTTTGATTCGCCGCCATCTGGTCAGTCAGATCCTCTTAAGAAATGGGTGCTGCTGATTTATGCTGTTGATCTTCATAAGATGAATTGTGCTTTATATAGGATTTAAAACATGATCTTGTGGTGGAAAAACTGGTGGTATTTTGGGTCACCAACATTCCAACTCATGGATTTTTCTCTGGTCAATCTGTCTCATCTTTTCAAGCTGCAGAAAGCATAGAATAAGGTTTAAAGACAAAATCTTGGTTGTGTGGGCAACCTACCTTGTTGGTGTTTTGACAAAAATTTTGTCTTGTTGAATTTCAATACCGGTTCTAACTAAAACTCGATATGGATGCCTCATCCACTTGGCGTTCACGTGCGCGTCTTACACATTGGTTAGTCGGTCCAGGTTGTGAGTCCGCGGTTATATGATGTGAATTTGTTAGATATAGCGAACTATAAAAGTTTAAGTTCAAAAGTTACGATTTTGTAATCCAATACCATAATTTGTCGAATAATATTTGAAGTCCTTTATTTCTAACAAATTCAATATAAGATCCGCGTACAAATTGATCCTGGCATGGTCGGATGTCCTTTTTTTTTTTTTGAGGCCAAAGTTAGTTAAAGTAGTTGAGCTTCAAACCAGTTTTAAATCTACCCAAGCTTCCCTAGCTTGAGCTCATCTATATGTTGTTTAGTTTCTTCTCTCCACAGAAATCAACAGCTCCATATAACCATCTTCTCCCACCATACATTTCATCAGGAGCTTCTGAAACCATAGCTCAATGGCATTTTCACGATTTCTTCAAGCTTTGTTTCTTGCCGCCATGGTTCTGAACTCGCAAGTTTCTAGCCAAATCACTACCCCATGTACAACTCCAGTGATCAACATGTTCACCCCATGTATGAACTTTCTCACAAATAGCTCCGGCGGTGGAAGCTCGCCAACGGCCGGTTGCTGTAACGCGCTCAAGGGCCTCACCGGCACTGGATTTGATTGCTTGTGCCTGCTTGTAACTGCCAGTGTGCCATTTCAGCTACCCATTAACCGAACTTTAGCCGCGTCGCTCCCACGCGCCTGCAACATGCCCGGAGTCCCGGTCCAATGCAAAGGTCAGATTCTAGCACATAGCTTTAAAAGCGGGTATGTTGAATTTCGGTAGCTCAACTGAATTATTATATTTTTTGTTTGATGGACAGCTGCGGCTGGCGTCCCGCTTCCTGCGCCCGGCCCAGCCGCATTTGGGCCAAATCGGTCTCCCAGCCCTGCCGGTTCTGTTGTTCCCGGAACTGTCACCCCCGGTCTGGAACCATCATCTGACATCCCGACAACGGATGACTCCAACACTCCCACTGTCCGTCCAGCCATAACCCCATCTGCAGCTACTCCTCCGTCTGCCGGCTTTTCGCCTGTTTTCGTCCTAATGGCTCTGGGTACTCTGGCCATGAAGTACCTTTAGATTACTCTGCTCTTTCATAAGTTTGTAATTTCTTTGAAACACAACTTATATAAAAGTTTATTTTATATCTTGTCCGTTGTTGATTGAGAGCACACATATCAAATTATTACTAAATAAAATGTCTAAATAAGTTTGTAATCTGCAGTTAGCATTTTCACCGAGATTGGAGGCAGCTGTCACCCTGAATCCAACTCAGCCAATGTCAGACAAAACAGAAAATGTAAATCGGACACTGTAAATCTGTAACGTAACCAATGATCTGAGTAAGTTAAAGTTGTTATTTTTACTGGTGAAAATTGAAAAGTAGTAAAAAACAACAAAAAGGGTTTCATCGAGGAGGATGAGGTGAACTGAGTATGCTGCAATTCATTATTTACGATCGATTTTAAAGAAGACTGTCTTTTTGCTCGTCAGAAATGCACGTGACCCTAATTCACGTCCACGTTCTTAATCACTAGAAGGCGTTTCGTAACTCAAATGGATCGTTAACTTTGACCCTAGCCTGCTTTCAAAGGCCCATTTAGTAAATAACTGAAATTTAATATTTTTATGAGTATTCAAATGGGTCGCGAAATACGCTCGGGCTTTCCATCGGCCCAATAATAAGCCCATTGGGCCACTTCGCGTGACAACTGGCAAATCATGATAATAATAAAAAAGGTCTTGGGAAGTCGGTCAACGGTCCTTTCGTAGGAACACATCTGACTGGAGGAATCAATACGGCACAGCTTTCTTTGAACTCACGAATCACTTGTTAGTATTTTAAGCATATGCTTCAGGTAGCTCAAAACTAGACCATCATTACACGTCACCATTCCAACTAGCAAATATTTTACACAACTATATTTATTAGTTTAATAAATTACATTTTATAATCTCTAATTTGAAATTATTTATTATGAAGTAAAGTCGTTTTATTTGGAGGGTTCATAATATCACGTAATTTTTAATAATTTTTTTAAATAAATATATTTGATCTAACTGCACACATATATAACCAAAAACGTGTAAATAAAATAAGATTGCACTATTAAAGTAAGCAAAAGAAGAAAGTCAAACTAAACACAACAGTGAAATTAAAGGAGCAAGTCACGTGGTTAAAGCATGTTTTATTTTATACACAGCAAATCATAATTTCAATTTCAACCAACAAACACTATGTTTCATAGAGTAGGTATTGATGGAGAGACAATAGTACAACACAATAATACCGTATTAGTTAGTTCATCAAGGACTAGCCTAGTGATTGTTGTGGTGTATTATAAACCTGATGATACATATTCTAATCATTTAATATGCATGGTGGGGCTCCTCCATCATTATTTTTAATATGTTGTTCATTGCTTAAAATTAATATTTAATAGAGTTACTTGAAATTTGTGAAGTTAAAAAAAAAACAGGGCATTAATCGAGTTTCAGAGAGGAACTGGGGAGAGATGAGTTGTCAATGGATTGGTGGGGTTTGGTGGTAGGGTCGGATTTTTGTTGTCACGCAAAGCCTGCTATCGTCTTCTTCTCCATCTTCCCGCTCCTCCTTCAAAATCATTTACCACGTTGCATCTTCCCTCCCATTTGAGAATAACAAAGTGGAGTCAAAGGGATTAGGTCAGAGTGAGGGAGGATGTTAGGCTGAGAGGGAAAGTAGAAAGAGAGAGAGAGAGAGAGAGGGTCGACGATGCGTGTGGAGGAACTAGTGGTGGCGTCGGCATGGATACCCCGCAGAAGAACCGAATCGGAACACCTGGGTCGAAGATCGAGGTAGTTTGGTTTTGACGGCATTTGTGGAATTGGGTTTTGGTTTAGTGGCTTTTGGGGGTTGCTGTTGGTGAATTGTTGTGGGTAGGGAAATTAGGGTTTTGAATCTTTTGATTTGGGGGAGGTTGGGATTTGACTGATAATTTAGTGCTGAAGCCCTCATTTTGGCTGTTGACTTGGTAGTTGATTAGTCTGTGGTTGTTGATGTAGTTCTTGTGAAGCTGATCTACACTTTTGACTGGGTCTGGTTTCTGTCAGTCAGTTGCATGGGGTTGTCTTGTCCATCAGTTTCCGATGAGGATTTTTGTGCTGCATTTGTGCGGTGATTTTCTGCTAGTTAAATGGAATTCAGCTGTTGAAAATTCAGTGGCTAATTAGACTTTGTTTGTGTAATTTAGCCCAGCAATTACACTCTTCGGTGATCTAGCTCTTGGCTATCAAATTTATATGAAAATAATGTCGGGTTGTTGACAAACTGTAAATTCTAGTGCCAGTATAATGTTAGGAGCTATAAATATATAGGTAAGATGTTAACTTGTAAAGAGCTGCAGCATAATGTGTAAATGTTTTTATTCAATGTGTATGACGAATTATAAGTTTGTTTCTAAAGGTTTGGTAAATCTCTTCCGAGAATGATGATGCTTTTTTACTTCTTCCGCATCATTTGCTTTGTGAAATCTTATGAAACGAGTGGATGACATGGGATGATCCTAGTTGGCTTCCAAGCTACACATTTGCCAGTTGAGTTAGCTTATTTTGTTTTTTATGTATGCAGGAATCTCCTGTCTTCAACTATCTGAGAAATCTTTCCCCAATCAAGCCAGTGAAATCCATTCACATAAGCCAGTCTTTTACATCCCTCAACCTTACATCGCCATCATCTGTTTTTACTTCACCCCATGTCGTTAGCTCCTTCAAAGACTCCACTTTCCTGAAAAGGTATTAATTGGGTTTCATTGATGTCTTGTCGAGGTGGAGTTCAACATGTCTAATCCTTTTACTCCCGTTTGCAGGCATGGATACTCGGACCAATCGATAACTGACGATTCTGATGATAGGAATAAAGACAAGTCAAATGAAGAATTTGCGGGCTCGTGTCAGCTGCTCAATACTGCTGATAAGAAAGACATTGATTTAGAGCACCCGGTTGTAGAAGTTTCAACAGTATTGCCTCGGACCTTAGAGTATGATTATGGTACTCCTGCTAGTGACTCAAAGTCACTACAGTACACTGAGCAGCATGATGGAGATTCAGCTGAGGCATCGGGTTCACTTGCGCCATTTGGTGTTGGGATGTTGAAGGAAAATTCAGATAAAAGTGATGGTGTAACGGGGGCATTTCAAAATACGCCACAGAGAGAAAGGTTAAGGCTCCACTGGGATAGTTTGGCCACTGATGCTACAAACTCTTTATTTGTAGGCTCACCAAGTGAAACTAGAGCATTTCGAGGCTTGTTTGATAAGTCTCTAGATACAGGGGAGAATCCTGGTTCGCTTGCATCTCTATTCCCTGATAATACTAATGATTTGCAGTTAGCGCAACCTGTTTGTCAAATTGACTCTGATGGAGTTGACATGGGTCAGCAAGTTAACCCAGCAGAAGATAATGAGCCACAGCATTTAGATTGGCCGCTTGTGAGTATCCCTACCAATTTAGAAGAGCCCACAGACAACTATTCAAGTGCAAGCATTGATGATCAGGTAAAAATGTACTTAGACATGATGAAATAGCAAGCAGGTTGCTTTTTATTTTCGGGCACTGCAGCAAGTCCGTATGCATGTACTATATAGAAGAAATATTGCAGGATTCTAAAATAGCAGATTTTGTTAACACTAGTTTTGTGTTCTTTCCCCACTCCTAATCTAATGCATCTATTTGATTCTGATTTTCCTAGTTGGTTTCAAATTCGCACCAAGGAGTGCGAAGGCGGTGTTTGACTTTCGAGGCATTCGGTGGACAAAAGAAGAGCTCGAGTGGTGCAGCTACTAATCTTCCTTGTGTGCGGTTGCAATCGGAAGAAAAGGGAACCTCCTGGTTTAAACGATCAGTTCCTAGCAAGTCAATCAGTACCTATTCTTTGCAGTCTGTCAGATCTGGGATTGGCTTGCATTTGAATGCACTTGCAACTGCAAAGGACGAACCGATTTCACTCCCTGCAAATGTTCCTCCTAGAGTAGAAATAAGCACGTCTAGCTCCACTACCTCCTTTTGTCCTCCTGCAACTTCTCAAGAGTCACCACGTGAACCATTGCATACAACTTCTGATTTGAAAGATGCAGGGCCCTTGAGGAAGGATTCTCAGGCATCAGAAGATGATTTTCCGGCAACTGTGCCTAGTGAAGAGCTGAGTTCATCTAGCCCTAGAAAGAAGAGGTCTTTATGGAACACTCTTTATTTGCATGTTCTGTTCATTTACCATTTACCTGTGCTATAATTGATTTAATATGATTATAATTTCTACATCTGCATGATTTTGCAGACCCAAGTTGGTAAATGCTGGAGAAGACGAGTCTTGCAAGCGTTGTAACTGCAAGAAATCAAAATGTTTGAAACTGTACGTTTTTACCAATCTGCAGAGAACTAATCCACTTTAATTAATACTGAAAATTCCACGGCTGTGTTACCTTTTTCACTGCTCGGATTCCCAAATCATGCCTCTCATATTTGTTGCATTGATTTATAATGCAGTTATTGCGAATGCTTTGCTGCCGGTGTTTATTGTATAGAGCCTTGTTCATGTCAAGATTGTTACAACAAGCCCATTCATGAAGACACCGTTCTTGCAACTCGTAGACAAATTGAGGCTAGGAATCCTCTCGCATTTGCTCCTAAAGTCATCCGAGCGGCACAGGCTACACCTGATGTTGGGGTAAGAGTATAAATAAGTCCTTGTAAGTATCAAGTTTCCACAGGCTGATCTTTAACAACTATATAATTATGCTGCAGGATGAAATGGCTAATACTCCAGCATCTGCGAGACACAAAAGGGGATGCAACTGCAAGAAATCAAGTTGCTTAAAGAAATATTGTGAATGCTATCAGGTATTTCTTGGGCACATTCTTTCTCGCCTTCATACTTGTAAGCACTTTCTCTGAATTGGTCCATTCTTGCTGCAGGGGGGTGTTGGCTGCTCCCTGAACTGCAGATGTGAAAGTTGTAAGAACACATTCGGCAGAAAGGATGGTGAGCGGGCTTTTTGACACGTTGATTTTTTTTCTTACATTACCTTCTGCTACCAGGATGTATTTTCTGAAGTTTGCGTATCTTAACTTGCCGCCTTCGCATCAATAGGATCAGAGGTTGATTTAGAGGTTGAAGTCGAGGCATTAAAAGAAGAACCACAACCAACTGAAAAGAGTGTCACATACAGAGATTCACAAAAGGCTGCAGTCCATATTAATGAGAAGCAAAACTTGGATCCATCTTTTCCTGCCACACCATCACGGCTTAGCAGGTTTAAATCCTCTGGGTCATCACATATCACTTTGACATTTCGTTACCTTTTTTGGTGTATTACTGTAACATATAACAATGGCTTTCTGTTACTAAAAAGTTTCTTCTTGTTGCGACAGGCTCTCTGTTAAACTGCAATTTCCTTCCAAGGGAAAGCCTATGCGATCCTCTTTTCTCTCAATTGGTTCCTCTGCTGGATTTCAAAACGAAACCAGAGGTGTGAAACTCAGTTCAATCCCTCTTCCGCCCAAGTTTGAGAAATCTGTACCAACTCCCGACGCAGAAGAGATCCCCGAGCTTCTTCAAAACCAAGGCTCCCCGAGGAACAGCATAAAGAGCAACTCTCCAAACAGAAAAAGAGTTTCACCACCTCAATCCAAGCCCAGACCATCCCCCTCTCGCAGAAGCACCCGCAGGTTAATTCTACAAGCCATCCCTTCATTCCCTTCCTTAAATCAACAGTGATGAAGCCTGGTTAGTTATTTTTCTGGTAAAAGATAATCGCAACCTCCTCCGTATGGTTTGTTATGTTGTCTGTCTATCCGAAAACTGCATGTAAAGCTCAGTAGTGGATTCAGATTAAGCGCAGGGTAGTCAGTTGCTATTAGTTTCAAAACCAGACAACATTAAGAAACATCTTCCCATGTGAAGCAGACCCAGATGGATGATGAGCAGCATTGCATCAAAGACTCATTTTGTATGAACTCATTGATGATGACCCCAGGTGGGGAAGGATGGACATTCTTAGCTGGCTTCTCTCATTTTCAACTAAACACCCAAATCTCAATCTGTATGTTTTTCCATGCCACCCCCACCCCCACCCCACCCCACCAACTTTCCCCTAGGCCTTGTCTTTATCAGCCTCTTTCCACAACAAGCTTCACTTTTTTTTATAAATCACCACCCAACTCTTTCTTCTTAATAATGCAGCATCCTTGTGTGTCGGTCATATCCAGCCATGCTTAGGATCCAAGGTTGCTTGAACGACAAGAATTAATACTAATCTACAACACTGGTTGCTCCATAAACCCAACCTAATCCACCATCTTTTGCTGGTAAAAAAACCCTCTGTTACTCAATAAGTGAAAGGAACAGGGCGCCCAAATGTGGACCTGTTTGAATGGCTCTTCGCAACCAAAATGGTGTCCTTGTTCGTTCAAACTTGTAGTAAACCCTACCTTGTACCCTCAGTAACTTCCTATTCTGGAGTTGGTGCTAAACCTCTCCATTGATGTGAACAAAGAAAGGCTCTTCAAAAATTCACAATTTGATTTGTTCACTTATGGTAACGACAACATTGAATTATGAATTGGTATGAGAGCAGATCCGCCATAACTATACACGTCATTATGAGGCAAAACATGTATCCGACACTTGCATGAAAAGTTATCATTATTTTTGTCGAATTATAATTCTGTGTTTTATATATAAAAAAACAAATAGTATATTTTTGACAGTTCATATTCGCAGCTCTGCTGCCAATCATTATTCCAGTTGGAGCGAGAATGGGGTGAAGGAGAAGACCGGAGCAGCTGCCGTAGAGCTGAGAATCACAGCTGCTTCTTAGTTCTTACTGCTGTTGGCGCAATCTGCAGCGCCGGAATTCGTGTGTTACGTGTGATGTCGGCAGCAGAGAGTTTATGTCTGAGTAGCTGTGTTGGAGACTTGGAGTTTGACGTAGGTTTTCGGAGATCGAGGTATGATGCCTGCCTGCCAGGTGTTTGTGTTTTTGCCTGACTGAATCTGAATGTCTGCATTTCATGACTTGAGTTTTTTTTTTTTCCTCTTCAATTCTCTTATGCTGTTTACTGTGATGTAACAAAATGGTGTTTGCAGATTTGATGGATTTTTCAGTCATATTAGATTTGATTTTGATGCTGATTCTGATACAGGAAGGTGGATTTGGATTTGCAGTTGTGTCTATAGATTTGGATTTGTGATTGATACAAGAGGCTACTCAGATTTTGGGCTTATTTTCTGAAGAACAATGGCGACTAGGAGGCTGTATTCATGGTGGTGGGACAGCCACAATACCCCAAAGAACTCAAAGTGGCTCAAGGAAAATCTCCAAGGTGCTAATTTTGTCTATGCAAAGTCTTCCTAGTTTTGCTTTCCTCCTTTAAATTGCTAAAATGGGCCAGCTGTAGTTCATGTCTACTTGTCTCATTTTCTCAGTGTTTGAATTTTGGTCTTTTGATGTTTGATTGCATCTCCATCTGTTCGAAAGTTTTTGTCTGCAACTGGTCTGCCTGATCAAATAAGAACTTTGCTTCAAATTTTTATGGTGATCTCCATAGACCCTTTGTTTTTCTTTGTACAGATATGGATGCAAAAGTTAAAGCAATGATCAAGCTCATAGAAGAAGATGCCGATTCATTTGCAAGGAGAGCAGAGATGTATTATAAGAAGCGTCCAGAGCTGATGAAATTAGTTGAAGACTTCTATCGTGCTTACCGTGCTTTAGCTGAAAGATACGATCACGCAACTGTGGAACTCCGTTACGCCCACAAGACAATTTCAGAAGCATTCCCTGACCAGATGAGTTTCGCTACTGATGATTCATCCCCTTGTTCCTCAGTGTGCGACAATGAGCCTGCACGAGCTATCTTTGATGCAAATGGCTTCCCTATGAATGCTGTTGATTCTTCTTCATCCGAGTCCAATGCTGAAGCAGCTGGCTTGAAAATAAGTAACAAGGGTTTGAAACAGCTTAAGAATGTGTTTGAGGCGGGAGAAGTATCATCCCATGAATCAACGGTTGCTGGAAAACAGACACCAACTGTTTCATCCGACAAGAACCAGATATGCACTCCGCGGTCTGTATCCAAAGGTGTGCAAGCCGGTGAGGCTGAATCAGAATTTGAAACTTTAAGGAAAGCAGTAGCTGAAATGCAAGCAGAAACTGAAGCTGTTTTTCTCCAATACCAACAAGCTTTGGATAAAGTATCTACTCTAGAAAGCAAACTTGAGAGTGTTTTGAAGGATGCCAAAACCTTCGATGAAGAGAGACGCAGAGGAGAAGCAGAAGTTAGAGCACTGAAGGATGCGCTTACAAAGCTGGTGGCGGATAGGGATGCTGGTCTTCTGCGATACAAACAATGCTTGGATACAATTTCTCAACTAGAGATCAGAATTATTCTGAATCAACAGGATGCAAAGAGTCTTGGGGAACGCGCTACCAAAGCAGAAACTGAATCTCAAAACTTAAAGCAAGAAGTGTCCGGATTAGAGGCTGAAAAGGAAACTATTCTTGTCCAGTACAAGCAGTGTTTAGATATGATAGCAGATTTGGAGAACAAAATCTCAGTTGCTGAAGAAAATGCTAAAAGTCTTACAGGGCGGAATGATTGTGCCGAATCTGAGTTAAGAGAGTTGAGGCAGTATGTGGATAAATTAAATGAAGAAAAAGAAGCTGCAGCAGATCATTACCAACAATGTATAGAGATCATAGCGAAGCTAAAAGTTGAACTTGCTCGTGCACAGGAGAATGTCAAGCAACTTAACGGCGAGATTTTGATAGGCAACACAAATTTGAAAGGTGCTGAGGAACAGTGTGGTCAGATGATAAGGCTAAATAAATCCTTGCAGTCTGAGGTTGAGGATTTGAGGCAGAAAATATTGACAAAAGACCAGGAAAGCTTGAGTAAGCAAGGAGAGTTGGCGAAACTTGAGGCACGCATAAAAGATGAGAGGTCAAGGGTTCTGCAACTGGAAGCGAGTCTCAGTGCTTGGAAGAACAAGCACTCTCAAACCCAAGAAGACCAGGAATCATTGACGTTGGAGCTTAAACGAGCTCTTCAAGACTTGAATGAGTTGGAGATAAGCAAATGCAGTTTGCAGGAAGAAATCAATCAAGTTAAAGAAGAGAACGTCTGGTTGAATAACATCAAACTTACAGTAAAGGATTTGCAAAATGAAATCACCAGTCTGCAACATATGAAAAAGAGTCTTGAAGATGACGTTGCACGGAGAGAAAATCAAAGCAATGCCCTGCAGCAAGAAGTTTCCAGTCTCAAAGATGAAATCAAGGATTTGTGCTTGAGATATCAGGGTTTACTGGAACAAGTAGAGTTGGCAGGTCTTAGACCGGAGTCCCTGGGATCTTCTGTAAAAAAGATATTGGATGAGAACTTGGAGCTTAAAGAAATGTGCAACCGAAAGCAAGGTGAAAAGGATGACATGGAGAAGAAATTGGGTGACATGGAAATGCTGTTGCAAAAAGATTCTTCTTCAGAGAATTCAATGGTGACTGTAATTGCTGAATTAGAGAGGTCAAAAGAGAAGTTTGCATCGTTGCGAGAGTCCTGTCAGTTTCTCCAAGGTGAGAAGTCGTCTCTTATTGCTGAAAAGGCCACCTTGCTCTCCCAGTTACAAATGGTCACTGAGATGATGCAGGGAGTTCTGAAAAAAAACGACACGTTGGAAAATTCATTGATGGTTGCAAATGCTGAACTTGGAGGTTTAAAAGAAAAATCAAAGAATTTAGAAGAAATCTGTCAACTGCTCCGAAATGAGAACTCCATTGTTCTTGGTGAAAAAAATAGCCTTGCCTTGCAACTTTTAAATGTAGAAGAAAGATTAAGAAGGCTGGAAACTAGTTTTGCGACACTGGAAGCTAAGTATGCTGGTCTGGAGAATGATAAGAAGTCTACACTGCATCAAGTGGAAGAACTGAGAGTTTCCTTAAGTGTGGAGAAGCACGAACGCTCAAAAAGTTCAAATTCAAGTGAGGCTCGAGTAGGCAATCTTGAAAACAATTTGAGTACTCTGAGTGATGAAGGCCGGTTTAGGAAGAAAGAGTATGAAGAAGAGCTAGAGAAAGCTATGAAGGCTCAGGTTGAGATTTTTATCTTGCAAAAGTTTATACGGGATTTAGAGGATACGAATTTGTCCTTGATGATTGAATGTGAAAAACGCGCTGAAGAAGGAAAGTTCACTAATAAGGTGATTGCAGAGCTGGAGAAAGAAAATCTTGAGCAGCAGGTTGAAACTGAATTTTTACTGGATGAAATTGAAAAGCTGAGATCAGATATATACAAAGTGTTTAAAGCTTTCCAAACTGACCTTGGCGGTGAGTACGCTAAGATTGAACGAGAGGACAGAAGCGTACCTATTATTCTGCAGCATGTGAATATTATGAAAGATGAAGCCTCAAAAGCCGTAGATGAGAAACAGAAGCTGCTAGTAGAGAATTTAGTTCTTGTAACTCTCATTGGGCAGTTGAAGCTAGAGAGTGCTGAGGTTCAATCAGAGAAGGATTCTATCGACCTTGACCTTAAAATGTTGGAAGCACATTTGTCCGTAGTGCAAACTGAGATAGATGAGCTTCTTGAGATGAACAGGCAATTGAAAATCAAAGTTTGCCAAGGAAGTCAGCTTGAGGAAGTTTCTAAAGAGGAAATAGTTACCCTGCATTTGAAGTTGGTGAAGTTGCATGAAGATTACTTGGCTTCAAAGGCAGAAAGATTGAGGGTTTCAGAAGAAAACAGATCTCTATCGAATGAATGTCTGGAACTGAAAAGGGAAAGATGCATTTTGGAAAATGAGAACAACATTTTTCTTCAAGAAACTGTAGCTTCCAGTTTTCAATCTTTGTTGTCCGAGAATT
Source organism: Umbilicus rupestris (assembly GCA_963678935.1). Classification (NCBI taxonomy): domain Eukaryota; kingdom Viridiplantae; phylum Streptophyta; class Magnoliopsida; order Saxifragales; family Crassulaceae; genus Umbilicus; species Umbilicus rupestris. Next base: position 15,018,917 of record OY787611.1, on the reverse strand, counting down.
TTGGATTTCAGAAGATCAATGAGTTAAAGTCACTTGAAGAGAACTTGGACTGTCTACACTTGATCAAAAGTGATCTTGAGAAGGAGGTTGGGACAGCAAGGGAAAATTTGAATCTCAAAGAAAAGGAAAACCTGCACTTAATTGATTCTCTAACCGAAATGAAGGAGGAACTTTTTGAGAAAAACAAATTAAATCAGGAACTGCATACCCGGATTGCAATGGGGAGTGAGTGCTTGGCCAAGAAGGATTTGGAGATATCGAAAGCGGGAAACAAACTTGTAAAAGCATACAACGTAAACTTGGAATTGTCCGGTGTTGTTGAGGCATTGAAGAAGGAATGCGAGGACTCAAAGATATTAGGTGAATTCTCCTGTAATCAACTTCTAGAGCTTGTTGAAGAGAAAGGTGTTTTGAACAAGGAGGTTGAATATCTCAGTACAGTAAAAAAAAATTTGGAGTCAGAACTTTTTGGACTCCGTGCAGAAAATGAGAATTACAAAATCAGAGAAGAGAATTTGTTCTTAGAGATTCAAGACCGTGAGAATGAGTTTGAACTTTGGGAGTCGGAGGCTATGATGTTTTACTTTGATCTTCAGATGTCAACTGTGCACGAAGTTCTGTACAAGAATAAGGTACATGAACTTACTGAGATCTGTGGTAATCGTCAAGAAGGGAACTCTGCAAAAGACGCAGAGATCAATAAAATGAAGGGAAGAGTTGGCTCCTTGGAATGCAATGTGAAAGGATTGGAAGCAGATTTGTCTGTATATCCTACTTTGATAACTTCTTTGAAAGATGATTTAGTATCACTTGAAGGAAAGGCCCAATGCCGCACAAAGGATCGGACAATGGACTCACCAAAGGTATGCACCATTAAATTCCAAAGTCATTCCCAATAGAGCATCCAACATTTTTACTCAAAACTATAAACTGAAATGTGAGCAGTGAGTCTGATTATTTGTGTTGTGATTTTTTCTTCATGTTTTTCAGGATTTGGAAGTGACTGGAGGTGGAAGTGACCATGGTGCCTCCATGTCCAGTGTCATTTCAGATCTGCAAGAAATGAGGCATAGGATTAAGAGAATTGAGAAGGTAATGATGGAAGACATCCAGGAGCCTCCAAAGAAAGGACACCTGAAGATTAATACCAAGCAAGGAGCGTCGAGAAAAGAGAGTGAAGTGTTATGTTCTTCCACTCGAGAGAGAGTTGTCATAAGAAATGAGGTTGAGCGAGAGAATGACATGAGGGATATTCGCAAAGTGTGGAAGTCAAAACCTATACCTTCGGAGGTGAGGAACCGAGTTCTAATGAAAGATATTCCACTTGATGAAATTTCAAGCTCTTCATTTAAAGAAGTTAGCTGCAGAGGAATTAGCAGGGATGACGTTCGAATGCTGGACTTGTTGAAGGATGATAGATATCAGTTTGACCCTGTGCCCGAGGAGATGGAAAAGAAGGTCCGTAATCAGGCTGGACAAGAGCAAAACACAAGTCCATTTTCACGCTCACCAACGGATGACCTTGGGACGGACATGCTGGGGCTGACAAACATCAAAAGGCGAAACCAGGACAAGGGAAAGGTGATGGAGACGCTAAATTCTGATGCACAAAAGCTAACAACCATCCAAGTGATGGTGCAAAATTTAAGAAGGAAGTTAGAGACATCCAAGAAGAGAAGGAAGGCAAAAGGAGCTGAAGTCGAAAATGTGAAAGAACAGCTGATGGAAGTGGAAGAATCTTTGTTAGAGCTTATGGAAATCAACAGTGAACTAATGGTGAGCATGGAGAGAAGTTCATCATTAACCAATACCAACTTGTCGGCCAAGTTGGTAAAAGCGGGGAAGACACAGATTAGGAGAGTTTCGGAACAGGCAAGGGAAGCTTCTGAGAAGATAAAAAGATTGCAGGTAGAAGCAAAGAAGGTGCAACAACACATTCTAGATGAACAGAATGAGAAGAAAACTGATGTGGGGCTCAGAGTTTCAAGGGGTAGAACCAGCATTATTCTGATGAATTTCATCCGGGGCGGCAGTGGAAGCAACCGGAGGCTGAAGAAGCGACGCTTTTGTGGTTGCATCAGGCCTAAAACCAAAGAGAGTGATGTACAAATGGTTGAGCACTAGGTGTTGGTGTGAGTTTTCAGTTGTAGTTGATGGAACATTAACTGATTGTAGTAGTTAACTGGTTTGCTGTGGAGCCAGACTTTAAGAATTTAACATCAGGTCTCTCTCTCTCTCTCTCTTGTAAAAGAAATAACAGGACCTGAATTTATGTAAGTTATCATTAGATTTGGATTGAGGAAATTGTCTATTTAACATCAAACTTGTTCTAGCATATGGAAGGGCACAATCTAACAACAAGAGTAGCACACTTACAGTTTAAGCTCCAATTAACTCGGTTGGAGCATCAGCCACAGTTTCTTCTAGTGGCCGGTCTACCTTCATGCCAACATCTTCTGAATAATCTCCATGAACCTACAAGAAATTCAACCCAGCAAGTCGTGATGAGAGCACTTATTTGGTGTGCAATGGAGATGTAGAGCAGTGAATTGAGATATAACAGGGTCTGGACAGTTGCAGTTTTAATGTGCAGAACAGGATGAGATGCATACCTCCATCAGTTTTCCAAGGTCGAATTTTGGTGCTTTCAAGATCTTGACCTCGCGAATGTAGACATTCTGTAGAGGGTAAACACTTGAAGTGGCCTTCTCATACAAGAGAAAGATACCTGCTTAATCTGGCTGGATTGTGCATAACAGGTCCTTTTGACTTGATTGTGACGCTTCTTAGCAAACCCAATGCAAAACAACCTCAATGTGTTAGTTATCTGTTGTTTTCACATCAACATGAGCCTCAATCAAGGTTTGCCATTTGCTAACAAGAGACCTAAGCTTGTCTGTCGTAAAGTCCATTCCCTGTTTTTTGTGAGGGGAATGAAGTCGGTTTATTTCAATTAAATTAAAACTTGATCAAAAACATATTGAATCTTGCTTGATATACAAAAACAAGTAGTGACTTTTTACCCAGAAGTTGGTCAATACATTCCTTCCCTGAACATCTTCAGCCCTCAAACGAATCTTTCTGAAGGAGTGATCCTCATCACCCTGAAGGTCAGCCAGGGACACCTCAAACAATCTGTGTTTAAGTCCTTCGGAAGCAATCTGTTACAAATTCATAAAAGCAACAAAAGAAGTTCATTAAAACCAACCGATCAGTCACTAGGTTGCACCACCCAAGCATGCTTCAGAAATTATTAACAAATATATATATAGACTGCAAAACCTCCTGTCCTACAGCTCTACGAAATTCATCCACCGGCAATAACTAATCACTATCATCAAAGAAAGCTGAACAAACTGCTCTGAAACTTTACAATCAGTTGCCTAACCTTGGTTCCCTGAGTACGAGAAACAAGTGTCTTCCCAACTTGCTTGGTGTTGAAAACTGACGGAGCCTTTGTGAATTTGCTAGATATACCGGACCATATCCCCATGTGACTCAAAAGCTTAAGCTCAAGAGTCACGGTTTTGTAATCCAATATATACTAACAATTCTTTCATTTCTCAGCCGATGTGGGACAAATTCCCAAGTGCATATTTCTCAACAGCCTTGATGTCATACCAGTCCTTCTTGGCAAAAGGATCAGCCCTACACTCATCAAAAACAACGAAGACAAAGGCAACATAAACACCAACACAGCCAGAGACCTCAAAATTGACATCCACCGAAACCTCAAAAACACCAGTTAAAATAACTCACGCCTTCTTCTTTCCTCCCTTCTTCCCCTTTGAAATCCTCCTGTTCTTCCTGAACAAACATTTGCTATTCGGTCACAGTCCTCTAGTTGTAACAAAATGATGAACCCACACATTTGCTTATGTCCTTCCTTTGCGGCGCTCTACAATCGTTTGTATAAGTACGATGTAGATTCATATGGGATATTGCCTCAATTATGATGATATTAGTTTCTTAATCGAATTATCCTTACCACAAATTCTCATAAAATATAACATCAAGCGACGTAAGGTTAAACACATAAGTAAATTTGAAATAAAATATATATTAAATTGTATGAAAAGAGTTCATACAATATGGAATCCGTAGGATCTCAGAATTACATGAATACCCACGATTCATTGCAAGACAACTAGAATACATTGAGTTAAAGAACCTAAGGAATGAAAAAGTAAGAAGTAGATGAAGAATTCTTCATTACGAATGTCGAATCTTCAATCCTCCACCGTGCCTCTTATTTTTGGTCGGAATCTCTCTCCATTAAGTCAAGATTTTCAATTTTTGGATCCTCCCCTTAATGGGGAGCGTTTACTTATATATGAGCATATTTGGGCTTCAGAATCTCGTGTCCGTATTGGTCTAGTATCGTACCCAAAGGCTGTACGGTGGTACTGCCCATGAAGCTATACTAGTATTGCTTCGGGTACGGGTGAAACTCAACTCCGTACCTTCAAGTCCGTACCAATATGCTAGGTACCGTCGTACACTTTATGGTACGGTTGTATCGGCCGCACTCCTCTTGAATGATACGAGTGATACCGACGTAAACACATTCAGGGGCTTCCAGCCCGTACTTGGCCCTTGGTACGACCCTACCATCCATTGATATTGGCATACCGGTCGTACCTAGTTGGTTCCGGATTGTTGTTTACTATGCACCATGATTCTCACTTCAATCGTTTTTTAGGTCATTTAAAGCTTCGAATTTCGCTATAGGTAAACTAGAAAGTTGTGTCCAACAAGCTATGAAATGCGTTAATCAGGCTAGTATCATGTACTGGGAAACCCTTGAAGACGAACAAGTCAATCTATCCATATTTAGTTTGTTTTCGTCTAAACTTTTGTATTTTATCTTATTTTCCTCCAAATGGACTACACAAAGCCTCAATTTAATAGATTTTGACATAAAACAAGAATAAGGTAGTAAAATGACAACAAAAAAGTCCGGAAAACAAACAGAATTCCCTTATAAATGAATTCATATTTAGTTCATAAATCGATCGATTAATGACGAAGGCATTTTCGTCTCTATGGTAAAAGATACGTCACTATAGTTTACTACCAATGTTTCTCTCACTCTTTTTAGAATTATTACAGATGTACCCCTTGTGTTTCTCATTTTGTCCCAACGCTCCCCTCTTTGTAAATATACACCAAATTCAAAAATATTTGATTCGAATATAACTTTTGATTAAAATTTGAAATTCATTGTTTTTTATTGAAACTCAATCGTGAATTCAATGGCCGGTGTCAAATTTTGGGACTAAATTGAAAAAGAGAAATGTCACAACACATCAACCTCTATGAAGAAAAATTCCACAAGATGAACATTTATTTCTCTTCAACCTCATGGCCATGGGTGGTGAAAATGAGGAGGAGGTGGTGACTGTGGAGGTGCACATGCCGCCGGTAGTGGCGGAGGTGAAGATGCACAGGCGCCACCGTAGCAGCTAACCGGGTATGCATAAAACGCCTTGCACTCTTCCATGGACCGCTGCACCGGCCGATACGGTATACAATTTTTCTTATCATCTTTATCCTTCAGTTTCAGGCACAGCTGCGGCTCATCGCATAAGTAGTTATCGGAATATGTGAAATTCTCCAGGCTCTTCAACGAGCAGATACTGGCCGGTATCTTGCCGGAGAATTTGTTGTGTGCTACATTCAACTGCTCAAGATTTTTCATCTGTCCTATAGACTCCGGCAAGGTTCCGGCCAGCTCGTTGGAGCTTACATCGAAAACGGTCAATTTGTTCAGCTTGCCGATGTCCGAGGGCAAGCACCCATTTAGGCCTGAATTTATGAGTAAAATCTGTGTCAGGGTGCTGCCCATTTGCGTCAAGGTTTTCGGGAAACAGCCGCTGAAACCATTGTTGGCCAAGACAATGACCGAGACCGGCGACTTTCCGATGTTGTCCGGCAAGGATGATGTGAATTTATTGTTGTTGATGAACAGAGCATCAAGTTTTAGCTCAAAGAGTTCGGGTGGGACTTTGCCTTGAAACTTGTTGAACCGAATGTCAAGGAACCTCAGCGATGGCATTTCGAGAAGAACTTGTGGAAAGAAACCGGAGAATTGGTTGTTACTTAAATCAAGCTCATGAAGAATCTGAAGCTTCATCAAGGTCCGAGGAATTGTTCCCCAAAACTTGTTGGAATTCAGGTGGAACAAAGCCAAGTCGGTCAGCAAACAGAGCTCCAATGGCAGGTACCCAACAAGTCCATCATGGTTGAGATCAATTCCGGCCACTGTGGTCAACTGAGGATCATCCGGCGCCGGCGCGCAGAACACTCCCGTGTAGCTACACACATCAAAGCCGCACCAGTTCTGGGTGATGCCCTTGGGATCATACTTTATAGCGTACTTGAACGCTTGGAGAGCTGTGTAGGCGTTGAGCAGCCGTGGATTGGGAAGAGGTGATGGGAACGTGTAGTTGTTGTTGGCTTGGTGAGATGGTGTGGAGAAGAATTGGATGCCCAGAAGGGTTAGGCAGGTTAGGGTTAATGGTGAGGAAAAAACTCCCATTGTTGGAAATGGTTTTTTTTTAGGCTTTGGATTGTTGGAGGAGGTTTAGGGTTTTATAAGGGATGATGGTTTCTTGTATTTGGTTGAATGGGAGGTATCTCCCCGATCAATTAAGATCGAAAATTTTATAAAAGAATTCAAAAATATCAAAGAAGTTGTTGATTGAACCTTAAATGATTCGGTAACTGTCGAAATCCGGTGCAGATGGGTAAGAAAAAGTATTGAATGAGGAGGACCAAGATAATTGACTATGTTTGTTGCTTGCCTTGTTGGGTTAATTAATATTCAGATGATGGGATACATAAGATAATGAAGTGGGATTAGTTCACTATGTTTGACTTCAAGCAAAAGAAATGCTCAAATTAAACCCTAGATCACAACAAGTTAAAATTTCCCAACTTTATTGTTCATCTCGTAGGTCCATGTAATTCAATGCTCAAATATATATAAAAAATCATGATATGGGTGACAAGATAAAAACATAAGTGTTATATATAAAACCTAATTTGCTTCGTACAACCTCCTTCTTCAAACCCTAAATGTGTTAACTATGTAATTATCTAAGTGATTATCACCGACTAGGAAAAGTGACATGAGTTAAGGTTTAGCCCTTAAACATCTTAATCGCTTTTGAAGGATAGCTACTTTGTTAATTAAGAAAATATAAGGGATTAATAACCGAGTATATAATATCGAGTTTATAAACGAGTCCATGAACAAGTTGTTTGCGAACATATACGAATCGAACATATAATTTTAAGCAAATGCAGTAACTCATTTACATTGCATCCTTGGGGAGACTTGACTAGTTCATGATTTTACCAAAAACACGGTTGATTAACACATGGTTGGTTCCTCTTTATTAAGTTAAATTTACAGTAACAAAGAGTTGGTAGAAAGGTCTGTTTCTAGAAGAAAAAAGTCAATCCTAAACTTACAAATAATTATTAATTACATATAATAATTAAAAATAGTAATAGTTGCCTGTCGGTTTTACTTTCTACTAATTACTTTATAAATCGTAGCTACATTATTATAAAAAATTAGAGCAGGTATAATTCCCTTTTAGTGTCTTGACAATGTCAACCTAATAATACTAAATAATGACATTTAGTTAAACACATTTGCTCTGGTACCATGTAAAATTTGAATTTAGTGGACCGCTAAATCTTTGTAGTAAGGTGAAATATTTCTTTATTTCGAAACGATTTTGAAACAATTTCGAATGAATATTTGGATATATCGACACATACAGCAAATCGGAAATTAGGTTATCCAAATGACATCTTCTTTAAGCTATATTTATTAGGAGGTTGACTAGGAACAATTTCTCTCGTGATGTACAATATGAGTAGGTCCAATTAAAAATAATCACAAGTAGATTATCATAATTTTTTCGATATTATTTTTTTAGTCTTTTAATTTTTTTAAAAAATTATTTGATTTAGAAGAAGCTCTTAATATTTACTTTTTGTATAATAATACACTCGATAATTATATTAATAACATATACATGGATGTGAAGCTATGACCTATTTTTGTATACTTAAATTTTTAATAAGTAAAAAATAATATTTTAATAAATTAAATAAATTTCATCCAAGCCCATTTTCAGTATATTGGGCCTAGGCCCAAAATACTTAGTGAAACACTATCGCAATACGAAATTTAAAACATAAGAGAGCCGTTGAATACAAAAGTCAAAAGCATTGTTGACCACCGGGCAAGCGTTCATCTTCGTGCTGTCGATTTTTCAATTTTATCTTATTTATAATTTTTATCCGCACGCATCATTTTCGTCGAGTGTTTGGTTAATTTGTGTTTTATAGGTTTATCTGGGTATGAAGAATGTTGTGTTGTTTTCAATTTTGAGGTAGTGCAGAGTAGGTGTTCGATGATTTGCCCATTAGAGAATCAAAAATAAAAATTTGGTGAAGGATGGCAGATTTTGGTACTTGAGGAAATGCATGTGTTTGAACACAAATCCTACATGGTCCTTCTGTGTTTTAAGTTTGTAAAGCATAGCTATGTTGGACACTGTGTTGCATATGTATTTGTCTAATGAACTTGAATCCGGACACTGACTGTGACGGATAATTCTTGTGAATGGTGAGCGTCGCTGTTGTAGGCTGTGTTATTTGATTACTCTGCGTTTTGCTTGCAGCGAATAATACTTTTGTGGTTATGCCGAAAGCAATGATTTTGTTGATTATGGTTACATTGCTTGATTTACCATAACTTGGTTCGGGAGAGTTTGCTTTGAGTAATGTTTAACTAATTGGAATGTTTTTCCATGTTATGACAGGGGCAGACTTGAATGCTCTCACTTGGTGGTTAGTTTAAGATCACTGAATCATCCCGTTGTTGGATTTTTTGTCTGTGTTTAGTTCCGATGAAAATGTGAGTTCTTTTGTGAAACCATGTTACAGTTTTTGTATTATAAATTTTCTTTTGTGCATCATCATGGCCTCTGTATTTTATATGAATCATTACAGAATTAAAGCCTCTGCTGGTCTGCTTACAAATTTCGAAGTACTAGATTTCCTGCGTAACAAAAGCGACTCAACAATTGAAGACAAAAAGCTGGCTGAAACAAAAAATGACAGTACAGAAGCCGGGGAAGATGATCCTTGCAGATAAGATAAAACGCAACTTAACACCATCTGAAATGAAGGTTTGTTTTCACTGTTTAATAAATTGTGTGGGTAACTCTTATATTTCGAGGATGTAAATGACGGTCTCTGCTGCCCTTTCAGGTATATGAGTACTTGGTTCAGACGGCTGCTCGAGATCAGACTAGGGAGTGTGTCATTGAATTCTTACAAAGATGTAAAAAGTATGAATTTGCACAAGCGGACATACTGCCGTTACTCAATATCAGACCGTCTGCGCCATCTGCTACTGTAGAATTATACTCGGTACAAATATCATGCTTCCTTTGTCTCTTTGTTGTATCACATTTTACCGAATCCTCTTGTTCTATATTGCTTGTTGCTCAAAAATTACTGGTTCCTGTTGTTATTGGTTTTTTGTTTGATACAAAAATGAGAGCTTGTTGAATTATTTTTGCGGATGGTCTTTGAATTCACACAATTTCTTTTTATTTGGTTTTCAGATAGTAGAGTCGTTCTTTGAGCGTTATGAGAACCAAGTTGATGAAATTGCACAAATGATCGAGGAAGTATTGCCACCTCGTCCAGTTGCCAAGAAAGGCGGCAACGAGGAGGCAGAGCTTGAGCCTTTGGAAACAAGCAATCTAGTAGATGAAAACCCTCAGACAGAACCTCAGAAAGACACTCTTGCAGAACCCATGACTGAAGGCTAGAGCCATTTCAACCCTGCATCAGCCACAACATCCTTAATCTGCTACATGAACTTCTTAGCAAGGCCAAGCTTGTTGCTAATTGGGATCCAATGCTGAAACTCAGAAGATTCAAATTCTACCAGGTTGAAATAATTCAGGCAACTTTGATCAAATCAATCAACTATTCAACTGAAAGGCTGACAAATGTCCAACAAAGTCCTCAACCCTGTGGAATCAGACATGTCCAACAAGACCATCAACTCAGCATCTGCATCCCCACTTTATGAATAGCCGAAGGGAGTTTTGCTGCTAACCAGATGCATAATTGCAGAATACCAGAACTACCCTTATTGGAGATGGACTTCAAATCTGAGATGAGATGCGATGAATGCCCATCAACCATCCGACCACGCCCCGTAAGTACAAACAAAAAAACTCATTATTTAGGGTCCCTGTCCTTCCTATTTTGATGGGTCAGGTGAGGTCCCTGTCTAGGAAACTCTTGATACTTGTTTTACCAAAACTTAGCATGATACCATAAAGAAGCAAACAAAAACAAGTAGACTAGGTGAGTGAGTGAGCTAGCTAGCTAGCTAGGGATCAGCCCCAGCCAAGATTGGTGTGGGGAGAGCTGCTTCTGCTGCTTCTGACTGACTTTAATCTATGCCACTACCCAACCCATTCGTGTCTGTGGGAATTTAATGAAGTAAAGCTGCCTGACATTATCTGGTTTCTATTTTCTACCCCAAATTTCAAGAGGAATGTTAAGCCACCAGCTCTTGCATACATGCCATTAATCTGTCAAAATGTTCAAGACCGAACCGGGTTAGAATTCAATTCAATACAATGTTTGGACTTTGATGGTAGACTTTTATAGTGTACCTGGAACCAAAACCAAGTGGAAAAATAGAGTAGAAGGTGACAGTGCAATACCAATAATGAAGCTCTCTGCAGATCAAATGAGTAGTAGATGTTGTGTAACCTAACCATACATCCACAAATCCGTACACAGTGGCTGATCCAGAGATCTGGATGTTGAAAGATGATGAGCTCCTCAGTGAAATGCATCCTTGTGTTCCTCAGCTTGGCTTACCAGACAAACATATATCATATCCAGACCCCATGTACCTCTGCAGACCAATAATCAGTAGGACCTGACCTGATGAAACCAGCTCTCAAAAATCATAAATATCTCAAACTCAAACCCAACCCATGTTGGAAAACACATGGAGGGAGTGGAGAAGATTAGAGACTTTCAATCCCTTTCAGCAAACAAAGATATCCTGGTCTCTGCAGAATCTGCATGCCCATGTGTTTTTTACAGCATTAAATGTTTTTACTGACACGAGACAACAACACAACAACAGTAGCAGAGTAGCTGCTCTTCCACAGTCCTCCTCCCTCCTTCTTCCTTCCTTGTAGAAAATAGAAACAGTGTCACTAGTAGGGTTTTGGTAGAGCAACATGGTGAGGTGAGGTGATGAATCCAGCATTAAATTTTCTGACCCTGTAAACCATTCCATCTCTAGAGCAAGTAGAAGTACAGTACAGTAGTAACCATTGTAAGAAACGCTGAGGTTTGACATAAATGGTTAATGGCAGGCAGCAGGCAGCTGTCTCCATGCTCTTGCCATGTTTTCAGTTACCCCATCAAAGTAATCAAACAACATTAATTTAAGCAAAAGACAACATTAACCATGTTTTCCGGCTGTCTGATGATAGGGTTAAACTGTGGTGAGAACTGGAGAAAAGCTTACATTCCCAAAGCCTCCTGCTCCCTCACATGTCAGCAGAAAAGAGATGCTTAAAAAACCAATTAATTATTAATTTTAATCAACTGATTTGTGATTCTGCTGGAACATGCATGGAGCTGGAGGAGGCTAAACAGAGATGGGGTTTTGAGATTTTCTAACCCTAGAGACTCTACAAGAAGTGGTGCAATTTCAAGGCATGAAGAGATTGTTGCCACATTTACAGCGCCAGGCTTCTGGGTAGTACTCCAGAGGCTTGCTCAGGCCTGGTTGGATTGGTACGTGGACAGCTCTGCACGGCAGGCAACGGCCGCATTTGGATCTGCAGCTGGGCGGAGACGAGCCTGGTCCGATCAGTCTTCTTGTCACTCTTTCAAGTTCCTCAGTCACCCCTGCTCCTGCTACTCTTCTCTGGCTGCTTCCACCATTACTGCCTCTGCCACTACCTCCTGCAACTGCTGCTGCTGCTGCTGTCTCTCTCTGATCGCTCCTGCTTCCATCTGCAGATGTTTGTTAGTTAGTTAGTTAAGTTAGTTGGCGAGGAGTGAGAGTGATGAAGTGGGCTTACCAGGTTGCTGGGTGGAGCAGAGGGCGGAGGAGAAGAGGAGGAAGGCGAAGGCGGTGGAGATGGTGGCGGAGTGGAATTGGAGGCGGTGGCGGCCCATGTGGCCGGAGTGGCAGACTGATGAAGATCAAATCTGTGGCTGGTTGGATCAATGGGAGGAGGGTTCAGTGGAAGGAAGAAACAGAGGAATCAGAAAGAGAGAGTGTGCGGAGATAGAGAGCTGTGTAGAAGGAAAAAACAGAGCATTCAATAAGTCTTTTTTTTTTATCATTAACGTGTGAGGATTTTGGGTTGCGTGTGACCCTTCCGGTCAAGTCAAAGTCAAACTCCAACCTATATAAATTGAAATTTTTGCCTCTGCCGATCTAAATTTTTTCTTTTCTTTTTCAAAATGGCACACAAAAAATCTATTTGATTTCGATTTGTCACTTTTAAGTTCGGATAAATTAATTTATTTTATAGTCGTTGGATTTGACAGTACAAATTTTATTGAATTTGGGAATATGATATTTGAATAGCAAGTGTTGTAGGGCATTAATTTAGGTTGACCCATTGAGGGGTCCGAATAAGAAAGGGACTGTCCTACACATGTGTCTTGTTTCTCCTCTCTTTGCCAGTTAATTATATATCCAACTTGTCTTGGATTCAAATGTGACTCAAATAGTTCATATTCACAGGACTAACCTCTGTACTTGGGGTCCTAAGGGACACAACATTTCGATGAATGATTTTTGCATCATGGCAACGTTCATTATTGAATGTCCTAAAGATTAGGACATGACGAGTCGCCTATAGGTACTTTTGTAGAGTAAGACTTTTCTAAAGGTATAAATCGAATGAGTTATGAATCATAACTTTGCTTCTATTTTTCTACGAAATTTCACAAATTACGCTGACCATATATTTTGATATCTATACAGCACTCACTTATCTAAAACGAGCATGACATATTTAGCTAACCAGTCCTTTTTTGCTTCATAAATTTGCGATAGTTTAATGTTATCGAATTCGTAATCGACATTGCTAATTTCTTTTTAATAGATGGTAGCTTTTTAAATGTTATAAAATTTATTTTGGCATCAAAGTTGTGGCCCAAAATATTTAAGTGGGAAGCTGCTTAAGTATACTCACTTGATCATTTAATGTAATGCAAGACAAGAATGTGTCCCATTTATTGCATCACATGAGTTTTGATATACCTTTTTTTACTCTACATAAAAAACTTGTTTTTTTTCTTTTGACCAACCAATAGAGAAGCTTTTCGATTCAGAGGCTCTTCCCGGATCAGTGTCCTCTGTGACTTGTGCTTAAGCACTAAATATTTATCCAAAAATATTTTGAACTTCAAGTTATAAACGAAACATTAAATATTTTGGTTATGAGGTAAAATTTCAGTTAACTTGAATCAGAAAAATAATTTTATATATCAAATTAATAGAATAAATTATAATATAATTTTCATTTCTTACCTTAAAAAATAAAAAGTTGAAAGCAAAAACTACAAAATCTAAAAAAGCAATGACGAGGTGGGCCCGACTTAACAGTAAAAATGCTCGTGTGGGTTTGACCTCACCACACGAACATTTCCTTGTTGAGTCTTGTCAAGCTACAAATGGGCCCTTAGAAAAGCCCATTTACATTATAAGGCCCATTACGGATATAAGCTCGGGACGCTGATGTTATTTATTTACCATTCATTTTTTGTGACGAAATTACCCTTTTGTTTACGAGTGTGAATTGCGGATACAACTCATCTAGGCGGAGGCGTGAGCCACGCCTCCTCGATGGCACGCCGCTCGAGGGGTAAAATCGTCAATTGGTCAAAACCAATCAACAACATATCATCCCCAAGAGGTAAAGTTTGCGTCGCGTCGTCTTCAAGCTTCGAATTATCTCTGAGAGCTGCGGAAACCGTCGATGGGGGTTCCGGCGAAGGTATGTATACGGATTTAACTTCGCGTTGGTTGATTTTACAAGTTGATTATTTGTTGGTGTCATATGCGATTGAGCTAGTTTGTTTTCGTTCGTGTTGGAGAGGAATCCGTATCGTATCGCTGAGAAATTATGTGACCGTATCAGGATGTTTTGATGGATTAATTAAGGTTTTACTTTTGGTTTGCGTAGCTTTGTATATGTCTGTGGACTACTTTATTGATAATATAATCGTCAATTTCCGAAGAGGCGTATTTCGTTCATGTTGAAATGGAGGAAGAGTTAGTAGTTTGGATGGCGTTGATTCAAATTTGATATAGGATGAGGAAATGACATAGGCCTTAGTTAGAATGGTAACTACCAGATAACAATAATGAACTTCTTTGGAAAAAGAAAAAGATTTCAAAACAGTAGAGGTTTATTTGTTCTACTTTGGACATAAAGCTTGGCATATTAGCTTGACAGGTGACCTGTGGTAGATTGGATGAAATTTAGAGTACTTGATTCATCTTCGTCTAGGAAACTGGTTAAGGGGTTGGCTTTTGTAACATAGCATGCATATTTGTTTTCTCCCGTATTGGTATAGATCAGAAAAGTGTGTCAAGGCAATGGTTTGGTATTGAGAACATACATTGACTAGTTATTGTTGCACGATGCTCCCGAGCTTTAAATGTTTTCGCAACAAGGACCATGTATTGGTTACTTGAATTTTACCGACTGGTATTAGTGTTTGCGGATAGCAAATCCTTCATCCTTTGCATTTTTTGCGTGACCCTGCATGAAAAACTTGTTTATTGGCTATGAAAAAACTTGATTATGCAAATATTTAGGACTTTTGCGAAGTTATGGTGGGTGTTTTGTTAACGAACCTTATGAAGCATTTGTTTTGCTCCTTGCTAAGAGTTGGACTTGGACTATGCAGGATCCCAGAGAAGAAGTGATTCAAGCATGGTACATGGATGAGAGCGATGAGGACCAACGACTTCCTCATCATAAAGATCCTAAGGAATATGTGTCCCTGGATCAGCTAGCTGGTGAGCATCCATGGGTGTTATAAATCAATAGCACATGTTTTTACTATTTTTTTCAACTTAATTGAGTTTATTGGTCCCTTAGCTCTTGGAGTCCTCAGCTGGAGGTTGGATGCTGATAATTATGCGACGGATGAGGAGTTGAAGAAGATTCGAGAGGATCGTGGATACTCATATACGGTACACATCATTTTTCTTCATTGCACAATGATAAGTACCACAGACTTGCTTCGTACAAGTTTTGAATATATATACAGGATTTCTGTGAAGTCTGCCCTGAGAAGCTTCCTAACTATGAAGAAAAAATTAAGAATTTTTTTGAGGAGCATCTTCACACTGATGAAGAAATTCGATACTGTGTTGGTGGAAGTGGTAAGAGTTTGGTATTGTTGAGTATTAGTTCTTATGCAGACAATGTTTTAAAGTCTATTGAACCCCTTTTCTTGGTTTGCCCCTTGCAAAGGTTATTTTGATGTTAGGGACCAGGATGAGAAGTGGATCCGTGTGTGGGTAAAGAAAGGTGGAATGATAGTCCTGCCTGCTGGTATCTATCACCGTTTCACTTTGGATACTGATAACTATATCAAGGTACACGCATCATTTAGGAATCCAAATCCTGCCTCTTGGTTATTACTTCCTCAACAAACTGTAGATCGATAGTGTAACAGGCCCAAACTATATGTAAAATCTAAATGGAAGTCCATATTTACAAATATAGAAAAAACCAATAGAACCATATGATGGATTAGTGGTCTCAGGAATGTGCATTTGATGTCTGTAGAATGCTATCCTGTTAATTTTTATCTAATCAATATTTCGTTGAAAACCTGCAGGCCATGCGACTCTTTGTTGGTGATCCGATCTGGACTCCATTCAACCGTCCTCATGACCACCTCCCTGAAAGGTATATAAGGACTCAACATTCATCTTTAAAATGTTCAAATTCTATTCTGTCCAACAATTATTTACTGCCAAGCAAGTATTGCATTTGCAGAAAGAGCTATGTGGAGACTTTTGTGCAGAAGGGATCTGGTAACCAGGCACTGGATGCAACCGCTTGAACATTTGAACACCTCAACACTAAAAGAGTATTAACATAAACGTTGAATGAATTGGCCTGATCTACTTATGGCCACCATCATCCTTGTGTGTGCTGCATAAATAAGGTTGGAATTGTGATGTAACAACCACTGACACTTCTGTATTATGCTCTTATACAAGGCTACTTTGTTCTCGTATTTATATTTTTTAATCATGCTAAACTAATCGCAACAATATACGAAGTGAATAGCTTTTCTATTCATTGAAGATGATGGACCATCAACGGCTCAGATTTCGCCCAAATTCTTTAACTACTAGGGTTACGTGTAATTATTGGTTTTGGAAATTACACAAGTGCCCCTCCTTTGACGTACTCGGTAAAGGCCAGAGCGACCAACCCCAACATGGCGAACCGCCCGTTCCACATCTCAGCGTCCGACGTCATCAACCCATCAGACTTTGACTGAGCGCTGACTCCCTTGAACAGTGGAATCAGCGACGCGACCGACAACATGACACTCGACGCGACGAACAGAGGCACCCCATTGTTAGAGATCTGCGAGAAAATGTCCTGCCCGCTCGACAGTTCGACAGCCATGGCCGACACGAATCCCAACATGGCTAGCCGGCCGTTGATCCTTTCCGGCGCAGGGCCGTCGAAGGCCAGGACGTCTGAGAATTTTGTGCTGACCTTCGCAGCTGGGCGCATGGTGGGCTGGACTGATGAGTTGGACGGAAGATCTGGAGACGCTGGGGTTTTCTTCGGACTCTCCTGAAATGTTAAAGATCAAAGCTTTACTCAATATCATGAAACTGAGTGAGCTCACTCAAAAAATCAGAGCATAAGGATTAAAGGGGCTTCAGAGTTGACATACCTCGGTGGAGCACTTGACTATGAGGGAGCGTGGGCCAGCTCTACCGGAGCTGGGTAGACTCAGTGGCGAGGTAAAGAAGGACTGCATGGTAGCTGAAGCGGCCATTTCTGAAGCTTGAGTTTTCCGAGATGGAACAGCTACACGTCACCCAGCAATGATCTGATGACGATCTCTGATTTAGTAACGTGAATGAAAACAGAGGATTGGTATTTATAGGGTCAAAAGTGAGGGAAGTGGGGGTTGTGGATGGTTGAGTTCCACGTTTGTATTTTTCGAAAAGATGTAAATGTCAAGGTCCAGGTGGGGCAGAGGGTGATGTTGGAAGACGTGGCTCGAAAAGCAACCAGAAGAGTTTCGAGGTTGTTTAAAGGTCGAGATTGTTCTAGAGTCTTCTAGCTTGCAGGTTCAGAGTGAGGTGGCGGTGAGAGGCAAGATGGAGGACGGAATTGGTAAGGTGGGCCGAGCGGGTTCAGAGTTAGAATTACGCCTTTTTTCGTAGTTGGGCCTTGAGCTTACTGCTACCTGATCAGTAGGCCCATAAAGTTATTTTTATTTCCGCTTGGTAAATAATATCATGAAACTCTCCGACTCGGGCTCCGCATCCACCCCTTTGAAAAATGGGACAAAGGTTGCAATGGAGAATATGATGCTAAACGAAATTTCAATTAGACAAATCTGGGCTCATCTAAACGTAATTTCTACTACTTCAGAGTGATTAGGGTTGATCTTGTGAAACCCTAAACTCCGCTGAAAATGCTTGCAATATTCGACAAATCTGTGGCGGTGTGCCCTGATAGTTTCAAGAAACGCCATCGCAACTCTCTCTATTCCCACGATAATGAATTTCTTGTTAATCACTTCGTCTCTCTTCACCCTGATTCGGTTGTTACCCAAATTGGAGCTTCTGCTGTAATTGCTTACCATCTTCATCCATTCGAAGATTGCCCGAGGTAAATTTCCCTTCTTTGCTGATATTTTCACCATGATTATGGCGCTGAGCTATGATTATTCATCAAGGCGTGTTGTGTCTTCTTCCTTACCAGGTTTCGGTTTGGTGTGAGGGATGATACGCTCTGCATATATCAAGGCTCCATGGAAGATGTTTCTTCCCTTGAGAATATGCGCTCCGTGAATCCAGTAGATGATGAAATCGATCTTGTTATCAAAGTGTGTAAGATTATGCAAGAAGCCCGTATTCACACGCCTAAGAAAGTTGCCTCAAACTTGATTGGAGACTTTTCTTTCATCCTCCATGACACCTCTTCAAACTTACTGTTTTTGACATCAGTAAGACTCTCACCAACTGCTGTAAATTCATCTATGCGGCGTATATACTCCAACTGCACTCATCTTCATGCAGGCTACATCTGGTCTCTTTCCAATTTTCTGGGGTATTGATTCTGAGAGATCACTCATCCTCTCTGATGATCCTGAGATTGTGGAAAAAGCTCGTCTCACAGTCTTCCTCCAACCTTTTCCTCCAGGTATATATCTTACCAATCAGCTATGTAGTTTCAAGCGTTACATCCTCCTTAAACTTTATAATATTTCTTGTTCATCTTCCTCAGACTATGTATATATTAGTCGTCGAGGTCACGCAGGACTTGAAGCCATCTTACAGGATTATACGCCCGAGGAGGTGGAACAAAAGGTACGAACAGAGTTGGCATATGTTGAGACTCCGGCCAGAGATGTTACAGCAGAGATAGAAGAAGTATGGCAACCGCCGCCTCCTCAGGTCTTCAAAATCAACACTCAGGGGATTGCTTTTCCTGGTGAAAAAATGGTTGGCATAGGAGTGATTATCCGAAACTCAAGTGGGAAAATGATAATGGCAGGAAGCAAAAGAATTAAAAGATTCAGTTCCCACTTAGATTGGCGAGGATGGGCAGTAGTGGAAGGTCTTTCTTTGGCGCTGAAATCAGGTTTCAGAAATGTTATTTGGGAATCGGTTAATTGTGATACTGAGAATTCTGCATACACAGAACTGGTAGTCAGACACTTTAACTCAATTGCATTCTCTAATATCTCAACGAGTGCAAACAAAGCTGCATTTGGCCTTGCTGAATACGCTAAGGAAGTTGATGAGTGCATTGTGTGGGTACTAGAAATACCCGAGTGCGTTTCCAGTGTAGTAGAGACAGAGTCTTATGGACATGCTTGAACCTCAAGCTGGGCTTGTTCCTATTCCCATTCTGCAGATCAAGTTAGTAGGGTTTTCAGACCGGCCAATATCTTTTTCTACAGGACATTTATCATCATTCAGTGTATACAAGTTTAGGCCTCATATATTGGGTATGTTTTGTGATTCTGGGCATATAGTAAATGAAGTCCTATGAATTCACTCATTTGCTTGAGAAAATCCGACCGTTAAAGGATGAACTGCGTACATGACCCCATGCTTGATGTCCACTCCATCTAGTGAAGGCGACATCGTCTGAAACTTTGTTACCGGCGACTGAACCTGTGGTGGTTGAAAGATTTCGACTACCTCTCCGATGGTTGCAACCTCTCATGCAAAAGGTTACAAACCCTAATGAGCTTTCTTCAATTTATCTGGGCCTCAAAGTCAATCTACACCTGTTCATACTTTTCCATCTACGAATCTTAATGCAACAACTGCTCCATTTATGCCAGCTCAATCATACTCATTCTTTTGCTTCCGTGTTTGGTATTTCTAAAAGGCATAGATCACACCAAGAGTTATTGAACGTTGTTGTTTCTAATAAGCCACACTTTAATGCTCCAAAACTTTTGAAGAAATTTTTGAGCCTCCATGGTAGCCGCGCAAGAAGAAAGGATACAAGACTCTTCCAATCCAGTCCATGAAGAGCTTAGGACTTGGAGCCTCAGCCAAGAAGACCCAGGAGCCAGGATCACACAAAGTAACAACTCCGTTCGTGATAAGATTAGTTCTTCCCTTACTACGATATTAATATTTCTTTCTCAGGATCTTGTCAGGTATTCAGTGATTTGTTCCCATGCATATGTTGTGTACGTTCAAACACTTATCCTAGTTGCTTTGCCACCCAAAACCTTAAACCGACGCCAAAAATACGCTTTCATGTGCTAAAAAAGAATTATATTTGGTTTTGAGCGCTTTGAATTCATCAAATAAAAAACATTTTTAAATAAAAAAAAACTGACTAGGAATCATCTCTACTCTTTAGCTAGGATAATTCAACAAAAACATAAAGATGATGAAAGAAGTGCGATGGAGGTGATGAACTTCAAATTGCGACATCTTCTTATATTCAGGCTGCTCCTCCTCCTTCCATCCTCTCCCTCTCTTTCCTCAGCGCTTCAGCGACCTCCGCCTTCGACTCAACGGCCCGCTCCAAGATCTCCACTAATTTCCGATCCACATCTTTCTCCGCACGCTCTTCCAGCACTCGAATTATTAACAGCATACATTCTGTTAGGATATCCTTGTCCTTCTCCAGACTCCTCATTAATGGCCCCAATAGCCATCATCGCTAGACAGCTCCAGACGATCAAGTTTCTCACACAACTCTAGATCTGTGAGCTTGGTCGGATCTTGAGATCCAGCCATGTCTTTCAACGCTGCCGAAGACGTGTACTGCATTCTCGGATTGAACTAAACATCTTCTCCAATGATTGTTTAGTGTGTTACATTGAGAGGGATGTGTTTAAGAACATTGACAATGAAGTTATAATGCACTATTTTCAGGACATGAAAGACTCGCAAACAAATTCTTTTTTTTTTTTACCGCCTTCGGCGGCAAAACGACATAGTATTAGTGGTTATTTAGCTATAACATCTTTTTGATGACTAATTAAATTGAATATTTATGTTTCATTGTCATTTTATATGAAGTAAAATGATTTAAACTCTCGATGTCTTTTTGTAAAAAATATATACTACTATATGCAATTTTTCGCCCTCCTTTGTTGATCGGCTGGATCCGTCACTGGGTGTATATGCTCTGACGTACTACTCTCTTGTCTTCAGGAAATTTCATGATTTCTTGCATTGAAATGCGGAGATAATATTCATTGAATTACAATCGTACGGCTGCTTTAGCTTCTAGAAATAGTCACCCCACTTCAGCTTTTGACATTGTAATTTAGCGGGTGAATGATAAGCTACTTGATGAGCTTTTCAACTAAAAACTGTACAGTAAAGTTGCACTCTGCAGCTCTCTATCATTGATATTTGCTGAGCTATTTGTTTTTGTCTTTTGTTCAGGATTGGGTTGATGACTTGGTGGTTCAGAATAAACTGCCCAACCACAACCTCCGTGCGAAGACGCATGAACCCCCGGTGGGGTCTCATTCCCGACGACATGGAAAGCAACCTCAACAAAACCTTCTCCTTGCTCAAAGCTAGAGGAATGATCAAAAGGATCTTAACTGAAAGAGAGGTCACAGTGTGGTTTCTGGTTCTACCCCGGGTCCAGTCATAATGAGACGAAAACAGTAGCTTCTGACGCCGCTATTTACAGTCACCTCAACCTCAGTGCATCTTCTTCTTTATATGATCACCTTTTATTCATGTTAACTTTTAGTCTCATGTCCATTGTAGTTGTAAACTGTTTTATTTACCGACCAGAATGTTGCTGTCGTTAGTATTTCCTATGTATGTATCTTCAGAACTTTAAGTCGAGAGTATGGGCACCTTTGTTGTTGTTGTTTTCTTCCTACATTTACTAGCTCATGACTTCTCCACCAAATAATAAAGGTATTCAGATCCGGTGCATCCATAGCGATAGAAGGATGTTAAAATAACTTCATTTTATTTTTAGAAAAAAATTTCAATTAAAATGACATTCAACACAAATTACATTATAATTAATTATATTTTGTCGGACCGCGGCAAACTCAAAACCTTTGTTCAAGCGGCTCACATGCCCCATGTAAAGTTGTCCTTCACTCCATTTTTATTTATTTATTTGAGTTGTCCAACTTATCAACCACCTGTAATTTGGATGCATGAGTGTGAGGCCATGAGGAGCCCTTAATTGCTTCTGCACTTTTGTAAGGTTGGTTTGACCTGAATGCCATCAGGTTCCAGCAAGGTAATCTTGAGAACAGATAACCACATTTCCCATTAATGTTTGAGTGCACGGTTTTCTTTACTTGTTACATTTCTTGCACCGCACTGAAGCTCATACATTCGTGGCCACAATATGTTATAAAGTGTTAGGTTATATTTGGTGCAAGAAGAGAATCTCTTGTGTTTCTCAAATATTATAGGAAGGAAGAAACTTTCAAATTGCTTATTTCCATTCTCAATGGGTACAAATTTCAATGTGATTCATGATTTAGTGGTTCACGATGTGATGACTTGTAGCACGCATGTTAGAGACCCGAATAAGAGAGTGAGCGGGCCATGCTGGAATTTTTTTTACCTTAGAAGACATTGTTGTCTTTCCTAAATTTGGAGGAGCTCTCAACAACCCGCATTATTACATGTAACAGAAAAATCTTGGCATCATTTAGCTAGGGTTCCTGAAATGTCCTAGCGTGATTGAATTGGTGAATCATCACCAACATCTTTATATACTATCATTTTAGCTTAGGGTTTTTATAGTGTTAATAGAATCATAATGTGTGACAACTTTCGAATATGGCTATACAACTATCAGACACCAACCCTATGCAGCCACCTATTTTTCCATATAAGTTTTTGTTTTGACTTTAATCATACATAGGTTGATTTACAGATCGGTGTAGTTGTGGTCCTTCCCAGGGATCGTAATGGCAAATTTATCAGCTAAAATGAAGCATTTCAGCATTACCATAATCACATTTCAATACTTATCATAGCATGAATAATGACACGTCACATTTGAGAGGTAGAGAGTTATTTGTAAAAAATTAATAGAAAAATGATGATCATTTCTTAGGAGCTCCAAAGGTCTCCACTTTGGGCACATTGACTGGAAAGTCATGAATCTCATCAATCCAAGGACTCTTCTCCCTAGCCGGGTCAACGGTCTTAAGCGCCTTCCACACAGCGCTGTTACACTTGAAACCCGACCCGAATGCGATCTGCCAGGTCCGGTCGCCCTTCCGGATCCTCCCCTTGGCCTCCGTGTAAGCCAACTCGTACCACAACGAGCTGCTCGACGTGTTCCCGAATCTGTACAGCGTCATCCTCGACGGCTCCATGTGCCACTCGCTCAGGTCCAGATTCTTCTCCAGCTCATCCAGCACAGCTCTCCCTCCGGCATGGATGCAGAAATGCTCGAAGGCCAGCTTGAAGTCAGGAATGTACGGCTTGATCTTCATCTTAAACACCTTTCTCGCCACCAACGTGGCAAAGAACAGCAACTGTTCCGACATGGGGAGGACCAGCGGACCGAGCGTGGTGATGTTCGTCTTGAGCGCCTCTCCGGCCACAGCCATTAGGTCTTTGGAGAGCGCGACTCCGATCTCCTTATTACCATCTTCCTCTTGGAACACGCAGCTGTAGCACTTGTCGTCCGCGCCCTTGTGCGTCCGGACAGTGTGGATTAGCTGGTACTTTGACCGGCGCCGGTCGGCCGGTTTGTTGGAGAGGAGGATGGCTGCGCCTCCCATCCGGAACAGGCAGTTCGAAACGAGCATCGATCGGCTGTTGCCGAAGTACCAGTTGAGCGTTATGTTCTCCATGCTCACCACCAATGCGTATGAATTTGGGTTCACCTGTCACACCCAAAACGACGCCGTTTAAATTTATAAAACTTTACGATAAACAACATTATTCATTGAATTCAGTCACATGTTTTGTATTTCTACAAATTGTTATGGTGATTTTGAATTGCATAATTAAAGCAAGAAAACTGATACTGGCCAACTAACTAGGGCAATTAATGAGAAGGGTAAATGTCAACCTAAATCCATCAACTATGAATTTTTCAAAGAAGACAGCAACAGCTCATGGATGCAGACAAGTCTGGTGACATCATTGAACTTGTCCGGAACCCAATTTTGAAATGTGATTCTCTAAAAATGGGTCGAGGTTTTAGTACCATCAAGAAGTTATTGCACATACCCAACTAATTCCAAATGTGGGTCGAACTGAGATTTTGAAACTCAGTATGATGCAAAAAATTTATAATGAAAGAGTTATGTACCTGGAGAAGTTGTTTTGCGAGATCAATGGAGAGCAAGCCAGCGCTGCAACCCATCCCACCAAGATTGTAGCTCTGGATGTTGCCTCTAAGCTTGTAATGGTTAACGATCATGGCGGACAGGGAGGGTGTGGGGTTGAACAAGCTGCAGTTCACTACAAGGACTCCAATGTCCTTGGCCTTAACTCCAGTTTTGGTCAAGAGCTGGTCGATGGCTCCGAACATGACCATCTCGGCCTCTTTCCTGGCCTCGGCCATGCACGGGTTCGGAGGAGCTCGTAGCAGGCACTCCGGCAGGTAAGTCTTCTGCCCGAGTCCGGACCGTTCCAGAATTTTTTTCTGGAAGGCGAGATTTTCCTCGGTGAAAGTCCCGGCGGAAGTGGACCGCTCCATGAAAAGCTCACGCGGGCACATGGTCTCGGCCGGGGGCTTGTAGCAGGAGAAGTCGACTAAGTACACCTTCCTAGGCCGGCTCATGAAGTAGAGAGTGGCTAAGAACACCACCAGGGCTGAGCAGAGGATCACGGCTAGCAAATTGTACTTCAGATGAGCCCAGAGCTGGACCACATCGTCCGGTCTGACGGTGGATAAATGGGCGGAGATGATGAAGAACAAGGGAGTTGCTAGCAAGTACATGGCGTGGGTGATCAAGTAATGATATCCCAATTTCACATACTTGAGCTTCACAGATACTAGAAAGTTGGGCAATGGAGAGGACCTCCCGGCCTGAATTGGCGCCGCTTCGGGCTGTCGTTGCTCGGTCATTTTCGGTCGAATCGGCAAAAATGACCCGAGAAAAATGGGAGTGGGGCTGAATTAAAGGGTTTCTTCCTAGACTTGTTTTCTTGGTTTTTTGGTTGAGGATGATGGATGAATATTTAAAGGGAAGATGTAGCTACCCAACCAACAATTAATTGGTGGATCAGCTTGCGACATTTAAATGGGTCAGCTTGTAATCAGCCCATTCATCATTTTAGTTGTTTTAGGGGTTTAAGTACGGTGCAACTAAGCAGATATTAAGACGATGTAGTTTTAAGTAAACGTGTGTAATATGTATATCGGGGAGTCGAATCTTGAATATGAATTTAAGTTTAATTAAATTAAATATTAAAGGGTATTTATGATCATCTACTTGAACTATTAAAATTATATCGATAGATTAGTGGGATCCAAAGACACGTGGGTTAGGAATAAGATAGATAGAAAATGATGAGAATTAGATTTAGTAGAGTTAATTAACAAACCATGAACAGTAAAATGGTGTAAATTTGGTGTAATTAATCATTTGTTTAATAGTACGATGAAATCAAATTCGATGCAGCGAAGTAAAATACACTGAATTATGTTGTACATTTTTTTGTGCTATACATTTACCATACGCCGTAGTTTACGTAGTTCATTTGATCAGTGTGATTAAGCTACGTCCACGGCCGAATTAGAAAGGTATTTCATTTCTGTTTTCTGAGATACATAACATGACTGAGTTTACATTACACAAAACGAGACTCATTGCAGCTCTGTGTAACGCCAGAAAAGTCAAAGAAACAAAATCAGACTCTACTACAAAATATTTCCCTCACATCTACCAACAATTGGATATGTTGCAATAAAGAAGGTCGCACCACACCCATAGAAACCCAGAGCACTCAACATGCATCCACCATAACCAGTCCTAAGCTTTAACCATGTCAATCTTAATCACCACATTGCCCAGATATCTTATTGTCGATGTGATGAGCCACGTCATGAGCTAATGCCAAATTGCCAGGCACGAACCCTACTTGTTCTGCACTGATGAGCTCCGGAAGAAGATGAACAAGCCTCTTGCCACAACTGCTGTCTATCCACCGGATTGCATCGCTTTCAACGGTTGGTAATCAAACATTGAAGACATCAACATAATATGCTGTCAAAACTGTTTTGTATTTACTGCATATAATTTGATGGTGCGTGTTATTTGAATCCAAAATTATGTCATTTTTTATGTACAGATGTTCTATTAAAAAAATTTACCCAGCATTTAAATAAAGATAAAAAATTCAAACTAGTATTAATAGGGCAAACAATTGGATAGCTCTATTAAATTCATATAAACAGGCCCATAATTCAAATTGGTAATTTAATTACTCAAATAAAACGGCGTCGTCTTTTTCTTCATGGAGGAAAAAAGAAGAGAAGATACTACTAACAATCACATCTGAGTTTTTAAGTTCATACTGAAGATTAATTAAATATCTAAATTTATGATATGAACAGCTGGGTTTAAGTTCATGGTGAGATCATCCATGCATGTGAGAGATATGCTCCTCTTCTAGAAGAAAGATACTACGTAATGTATCTTTTGCAGCTGTCATGCATGTAGGGCATTTGACGATCATGTTCAGCATCTGATAAGATCAAAATGAAGTCTCCTGAAGTCAATGTTTACACCACTAGCCCCACCAAACTCAACAAATCTTAAATACTCAAACCACCATTTCATAAATGATAGAGCTAGCTAGCTAGCTAGCTACCCACCCTTCAATTTTCAGACAGAGAAACCCTACATAAAACCAATGCGAATTGATTCATTCAACAAGAGTTAACAGAAGTATCCAAATGAGAGTTTTGGAAGAGTAGTTTCAGATTGATACTATGATGTTGGTATGTGTTACTTTCTATATGTGTAATCAAAACTCCAACTGTTACCAACTTTTCTCATCCCATGTCATTGCAAATGCGTGTACACATAAACCCTAAACTCTCTCGCTGCACACTTGTCTGAAAACACACCATATCTCCAGCAAGTCAAAGTGGTTTTAGGGTTCACAGTTGAATTCGGGACTAGTGGAGTGAAAAAGGTTGAAGAGGGCGCAAAAAGATTCATCACAAATGGTCAACGAGGAGCCATTAATAGGCCATCCAACCAGGCTTAATCAATTATAACACCTCCAGATTAGTTTACACCTGCTATGAGATCTATTTATGATCTGAGGTTGGAGCAAGATTCAAGAGTGAGGTTTATAAACAATATTTTGAGGGTCTAATTTACACCGCAATTTATGGGTATCGAAGCAACCGCATGCGGTCCGAGCCAATATATGATTGTAAGACGCGCTTTTGAGCGCCAAGTGCATGACGAGATGCCTATTTGACGGCAGCGTTAGTTGACCCATATGTGGAGTCACGTGTTGCCCACCTACGTTGACCGATTGTGTAGGTAAAGATTCGTGTGAAGGGTAGTCGCGTTGAGCGCATCTACTAATTGCAGCTACGATGAATTAACGAATTTTCGGAAAACACGTCAAACTTCCCAAATGAAGGGGAATGTTGAGTATAAACACTTTGTCCCACATCAACTATTAAATGAAAGATATGCTATTATAGCTTGAGTTACACTATTATGACTCACGAAACAAAATTTTTGAATCATATACTGATGTAATTCGAAATATGTAAATGATTTCAAAGCATGCCAACATGGCTACGGGCTCAACTTGTGTTGGGCATTTACTGATTCTCGCGGCAGAGTCAACCAGGAGTTAGTTTTGAGGATGGGACTTTGGTCAGGTCCTCCACGTGTCTGTGGGGTAGATGTGTTGGTCGAGGTCCACCAAGTACGAGTAACTGGCCCAGTTTTGGGTTGGGCCTGAATGCGCCAGTTGGCCCATAAAAGCCTTTTAATTTTATTATTGTAGTGAATACTTTATTTAATTTATTAACGACTGATCCCTCATATTATTTATGCCTGTTTTATTTCATTATTTCTCTATTTTGTTCTTAACAATTTCAAGAGAATATCTTAAAACATCTCTTGAGATTAAATATACAAGCGATCTTATCTCTTCTTCATGGGGCGCTGGAGACCACTGAAATTATTTGGATATTTTTCTCAATACGTCACTCTTTTAGAAATGCCATTTTTTCTTAAAATGTCACTTTTACACAAATGTTGAGTACTCCAGATTCACTTGATTCTCAGCATGTGTTGTATCACTCTTTATCTTGGATATATCAACAAAGAACCAGTGTAATGTTGTTAGAGCCTTAGCCCTTATGTGGTAAATATAATCATTCATCATGTTTCCTTTCATCTTGTATGGCCATGTCAACCGCTGAAGGACTCAAAATCTGGTAATGCAGGGGAAGCCCAGGCTGAAGGTCTCCTGAGAAACTCTCTTGATCCTTCATCACTCATCTGTAGGATTTTGTGCTGTAATCGCTTATGCTTCAGAACCAGGTCCGACAGCTTCTGATCCTTTCATGATTCTCAGTCTTTTACATGATGACATGAACATTCTGCAACATATCCCACAACAGTTAAGCATACATAGAAAGATCGAAAAGTCAAGGGAGTTGAGATACAAGATCAGGAGCTTACTCCCACGGAACATCTCCGACCAGCATCCAGTCACCATCTTTGTCCTCATAAGTAGGCTTATACCCTTCTGATCTCTTCCCAACGTTGAACTTGAACATGGCCTCCAAAGCCTTCAGGAGCTCTGCATATCCTCTGTAAACCTTCAGGTCAATCTTTCTCAGATAAGGAGCTCCATCCATGCTCACTTTCACATAAATCCCAGAGCTCTCAGCCTCGTTCTTCTCTGCTCGTAAAGCATTCTTCCTAAAGGATCTCACCGGTGGCCATCCCACTAATTGTGATCTGCCATTAGAATAAGTCTCTAATTAGATCCTTTTCCTTGTCATTATTATAATTTGCTATCGTATATATTGGATTACAAAATCATGATTAAGACTATATACAAATTTACTTACTTAGCAGGAGGCGGAGCATCTTTCCCATTTTCAGGGCTGCCGGCAGACATGCCGGAGGCTGGTCTCTTGTTGCCTCTTTGGCCTTCGGTCCCGGGCAATCCCAGCGTCAGCTCGGTCGCCTTGAGGTTAAGATCGCCTTGATAAGAACCCACAATTTCCATTTCTTCTTCCCTGAATCAAATTCCAGTAGCTAGCAGGAGGAATTCAGTTAAACGTATTTTAGTTATAAGCTTTGAAAAACCCTTAAACTTGGAAAGAGAGAGAGATATGATGTGTCTGAGTCTGGATATGCAATATGACGCAGAGCTGTAGTCTTATAGATATTTGCTATACACAGGATGAAGGTGCACCGTGCACATCTGTACAGATGAGTATGTGGAGTGTAAACCCTTTTTTATTTAATGTTGAATTATGGACAAAGGCAAAGCTTAGCTTGTCGGTAGCGACAGGGAGCATCATAGATGCGAATGTACGAGAAATTTGGGGACAAGGGTGGGACAAAGCTCAGCCACTCATATGACCTGGAGACTTGTCTAAGAAGAAAATACTTGATGATTGTTTTAAATTGATATTTTTTTGTGTGGAGCAAATTATGGGAGCCATTTTAGCTGGAGAGATGATTAGGTCGTACAGCCCCATGTGAGCTGGTCCAAACAAGGTGGTGTTAAAATTTGGTCTGGCCAGTGATCATGCATGGTTTGTATGTACACGTTCATGTGGCTGTGATGCTTCCTCGCGTTCTCTCTTCTCTTTTTCACTTTACTTGAAGATTGCTTTTTCATTAGCTGGCCTGTTTTTTGGGCTAGCATTACATGTGACATGTTTTCTATGTGTCTATTGCTTTGCTTTCAATCTTTGCTAGCTTCATTTCAACCTTGGGGAATGAGTTGAGTGATCCTTGGATGCCCACTTGGTGAGATCCGGCTTGGTTTCATTTCAAACGTGTACAAGATGTTGTTTCAAAATCATGTAGCGGAAACAAGTTACAGAATCAAACTCATACCAGAATAATTAAGCATACTTGATTATTGCAAAATAAAACGTAACTGATTCTCAGTTTCTTTGATAGTAAGAAACTGGAGAACCTTATGTTGGACCGTGAGATAATCATGAATTATATCTCTCCAAAAATATCATAATTATTTATAAGTATCTACACAACAACGATCAAAATTATACCTGATAACGTTATTCAATTGATAGCACATACAATTATTTAAATTACACGTTCTGTTCCAATTAGATAAATCATAATAAGCAAACACAAGAGAGCCAAGAGGTTTTTATTAGCTAGGAGGACATGATCCAGAGCCACGCGTGTGTGTCCATTTTCATTAACCGTTGGCATTGTGTAGCCTGTGATTCATTGAAATGGCATCTTCGTCTTTGGCTTTAGTACACCACTTGTATCTCTTATGTATGATTTCCAACATAGTAATGATCCCTTTTATAAATTAATAAGGGCTAGGGCTAGGGCTAGTTCAGTTCCATTCTGATGATGACTTTGGACTAATGTGTCCAAAAAAGAACAAGCTTATCTTTACATCATTGGCAGCTGGTCGGTTCCTGCTCAGCATCCTAAAACTTGTTACATCTGTATTCAATCTTTCCTCCAAATGACCATGAAAGTATCCTATATGAGCCCGGTTTCTCATTCAAAATTTGTAAGTTTTGATACTATAATTCAACATAACTCATCTTTCTTCATTTTTTGTCTGATGTGAGACAATTTCACCAACTGTTCAATTGAATAAAAAGCCATGGTATGTCGAATTCTTACATTCATCTACCATCCCTAAATCGAGGTATATGAACCTAGATAGGCATATCCCACACATGGCGGATGGGCTGCTAACTACTAAAATAAAAGATAGACTCATCTATCGTCATGTGTAGAGATATCCTTTACCTTGTTCAAATGAGATATTCGCATTCTATTCTTGTGAATTGTTAGATATGTCGTACCATATCCCCATTTGACTCGAAAGTTTAAGTTCAAGAGTTACAATTTTGTAATCCAATATATCATAGCAAATTATCCTTCAAACTATCGATGTAGGATAATTCTTCAAATACTTTTCTCTAATGGGCTAGTACCTCCAAGTTCATGTTGGGCTATGATAAGCATGAACTTGGAGCTACTATTAACCTAGATAAGCATATCCCAAACAAGGTGGCGGATGGGCTCCTAAATACTAAAATAAAAGATAGAATCATCTATGGTCATGTGCAGGGATATTCTTTACTCACGTTCTATTCTTATGAATGTATTAGATATATCCAATCACATTCTCATGTGACTCAAAAATTTAAGTTCAAAAGTTACAATTTTGTAATCTAATATATCATAAGAAATTATCCTTCAAACTATCGATGTGACAATTCTTCAAATGCTCATCTCTAATAATTGTAATGTGCTAGCAGCTCCAAATTCATGTTGGGTTTGAAAAAGTCAAGAAGATTAATGCCAATAGGGTCGCAACCCATGCTTGTCCATGACCTGCTGAAAAGCAACATCTCATCTTCAAGATCAAAATGGCATCTACGACATTGACTACTTGCTTATCTTATTCG
Source organism: Umbilicus rupestris (assembly GCA_963678935.1). Classification (NCBI taxonomy): domain Eukaryota; kingdom Viridiplantae; phylum Streptophyta; class Magnoliopsida; order Saxifragales; family Crassulaceae; genus Umbilicus; species Umbilicus rupestris. The sequence goes on along the minus strand of OY787611.1, from coordinate 14,987,469 downwards.
CATTCTCCTCGATCTAGAGCAGCTGATTTGCTGGATGATGTCTACTTGACCTTACGTTTTGCATAAATGTTCTCGTGGTGGGGTTCCAATGCACCTCGATGAAAGCAAACTGGCCGATGTGCGCTCCATTTTCCAGGTTGGGTTTGACAAGGGCTCGTTGCAGATCTCAATAAATGCAATAGCCAAAGCGAAAAGTGAGCCTCTAGTAACCAACCGGTGTGGACGTGGATCGCTTGGCCTGCATGCATGCATTGCTGTTCCATACTTCACCTTTCGATGGTTTGGCCGGATGCCCTCCAGGCTCCAAGCCGATCAATATGATCCTGACCCTGATCTCAAATGTCTAGTCGATTTTTCGAATTCTATCCACATTTCTATCCTCCACCTGCTGGAAATCTCATGAAGAACAACGACATAACATAAGCGAATCCTTCTCTGTCACCTTGTTTGCTTTTATCTCTTTCATTATCAGTTTGTGAAAATCACATTCCCATTTGGACATCATGAAAATGTCTACAAATATTCCTGTTTTTATTGTATTAGTTTTGTTTTTCATAGTAAGCCAAGTGCTTCACATCATAATCAAAACCCGAACAATGATTAATTAATTAAAAATAAGTTTGCATTTTTACACATTATTAGCCACAATTTCTTTTAAATTTAAAAATAATACTTTCTTTTGTCTTATTTGTCCGGTCAAGTCAGCCCAGATCACCACAGCTCCCATTGCCATAATGGGCCAGGCCCCACATGAAGCCCACTATGTCTCTATCCAAATGGGCTCGGGCCCTTTCTGTCGGAGATTTATTGCCCAAAACAAATGACAGATGAAGACCGAAATAGATTAGAACGGCGTCGTATCAGTTACATATTGCTTACAATTACGTAAAACGAATTACAAACGATTAAATAGCAATAAAAAGTTGACACGTGAACTGGATGAAGCGGTCTTAATGAGTTAATTTGTGCATAGTTTTTGGGTCGAGGAGAATAAGCTCTACTCAATCAACCAGATTGCGCCACGTGTCAACATTCTAAAATATGAAATGAAACAGAAACTTGAATAACATGGTAGAGAAGAAAATGAGGAATATATAAACAACCATCATCATTCACAATGGCCAAGTATAAGAAGATTGTTTTGAACAGCAGAAAATAGCAAGGATGGATCATGAGAACATGAAGGAGACAGAGCTGTGTCTTGGTCTGCCTGGAGGTACAGCAATGGAGAACAGCAGCATGAACAAGGTGTTATCAGCTGCAGGGAGCAAAAGGGTTTTTGCTGAGACTGAAAAGTCTCATGAAGATGACTTCAAGCTCAAACTCCATGCCATGCTGCCCCCATCATCCAAACCGCCTCCTTCTCCCTCCAGCAAGCCATCCCCGACCAAGTACCAATGATTCCTCTCAGCAACCTTTTTCTAGTCCTGGAACCTCATTTTCATGTTTGGTTTTTCTGATGTTTTGTCCAGCGGTCAAGTGGTGGGTTGGCCCCCAGTGAGGGCGCACAGGAAAAACGCGATGAGGAATCAGAAGAATCCTCCTCCTGCTGCTGCTGGTGTGACTGTGCCTGATGAAGCTGGTGTTGGTTGCTCACTTGTGAAGGTTTCTATCGATGGTGCGCCATATCTACGCAAAATGGACTTGAAAATGTACAAGAGCTACCAAGAGCTGTCAGATGCACTGGCCAAGCTCTTCAGCTCCTTCACCAAAGGTATATATATCATACTTATAATTTCAGATTCTGACTGACCAAATTGAGTGATGAATAATGAAGGGAGTGATGGAGATCATGATGGGATGATAGATTTTATGAATGAGAGCAAGGTGAGGGATGCTTTAAACTGCTCTGACCATGCCAAAACTTATCAAGACAAAGATGGTGACTGGATGCTTGTTGGGGATGTTCCCTGGGAGTAAGAACCTGCAACAGTTTCTACACATGTTTCATTCATACTCTAATCTGATTCCCATGTTCTGCAGAATGTTCGTTACCTCATGCAGACGGCTGAGGATCATGAAGATATCAGAAGCCATAGGACTTGGTAACATAACCTTAAATCAACTGAAAAGGAACTGATCATCACAGCTCCCAGACCTGTGGAGAGCTCCAACTATGTGTTCCAGCCTCGCCCCATCACACATAAAATCTCGGTCCATGGTTGTTTCCAGTTTTTGATAAAATTTCTGTCTGTTATTGCTGTCCTGGTTCTAGCCTGCATGTCAAGATGTAGATATTAGCAATAGCTCTAATGGAGGACATTGCTTTTTTCTAATGCCTTTTGGAATATTTATCAGTATTGCTTCTTCTTCTTCAGATTGTGCTGGTGTGGTGAGGATGTGTACTTGTATGTCCTTCAAATAAATTAAGTTTTTCTTAAGCTCATGTAGGGCTTAACCCCTTACACCCGTTAAGTTACTTAACTCGAATAGATAATTTAGGTTAACGATATAGTTTTTTTATAACTCAATATGAGACAATTATAAATGAAGATCTTACAAAAAAAAAAAAAAATGATAATGAAATTTGAAAAAATGTGATCAAACTTTACCCGCCTTCTCCGACCCGACGGGGAGAGTTAATGGGCCGATCCACCAGGCTCAATAAGCTTGGAATTTGGGCCGCAAAAGGCCCACTGAGAGTTGGAAAATATAGTTAAATTAAAAATAAAATATCAAGGTTTGGTTCCGGCGAGGAAAATGTAGAATTAAAAAATTGTAGAAAATCAAGAAATCCGATCGCTGAAGAGTGCGATGGATTTCATCGAGTTGGAAGCGATCGAGGGTTTGAGATGGTCGTGGAATTCATGGCCGGCGACGAAGCAGGAAGCGGCCTCTCTCCTCATCCCACTCAGCGTCATGTACACGCCGTTGACGGACTTCGCCGAGCTGCCACAGCTCCAGTACGACCCGCTCATCTGCGTCGACTGCAACGCTGTGTTAAACCCCTACTCACGCGTCGACTACACTACTCGGATCTGGACTTGCGCCTTCTGCAACAAGAAGAACGCCTTTCCGCGATCCTATTCGGGTATATCGGAGAACAATCTACCGGCCGAGTTGTTTCCGACTTACAGCACGGTTGAGTATGTGAAGAAGAGTTTGAATCCGCCGACGCCGAGTTCGAATTCGAGCCCGAGGGTGAAGGTAAGCCCTAGTACCGGCGGTTGGGGTAGTTCGACTTCGTTGAAGTCGCTAGGGTCGTGTGCTTCGTTTGGTTCTGGTGTGACGAGTGCAGCGGAGGTGAGGGGGGTTGGGGCAGCTTTTGTGTTTGTGGTGGATTGTTGTGCGACGGAGGATGAGATTCAGGCGCTGAAAAGTGAGTTGTTACTGGTGTTGACGCGGCTGCCCGAGAATGCGCTTGTAGGATTGATTACGTTTGATGGTATGGTCCAGGTTCGTGACGTTGGGTACTCGGACTGCTCCAGAGCCGTGGTATTTCACGGTGAACGAGAGCTCTCGGCTGAGCAGGTACCTGTGTTTGTGTACATTAGTTATTCTCTGTGTTTCAGATGTCTTTGATGCCTGAAAAGATACTGTTGCCACATTGAGCTTTACTTGAACTCAATCAGTGTCATTCGTTTCTACATCTGCTAAAGTCTTTTTTATGGCTTTTGGTTAGGCACTCTACCATATCAAGATACCTAATATCTTTGAGCTGTGAAAGTGTGCTCTTTTAATGCGCGGAGTTATGTGGTTTTTCTGCCTTATTAACTTAAACGGATAGTTGGTTATCTTGGTATTCTATGAGTTACCTTTCCGTCTTTCAATCTCTTACTATTTGTTTGTTTTGTGATGATTTAGTTAACTTGTGTTCCATATATCTTTCATTAAACCGAGTCAGAAACAGTCTTGAAGTTTAGCTAGTTAATTAGGCTTGAAAGCGTTGTTATATTTTGTTCGTGAATTATGAGCCCCACTGGCACACTACATTCTGAATGTAGAATGGATATAGGTATGCACCATTGAGTCACCTTATTTTTTCTTTTTCTTCTGATTTGTCAGGTCCAAAATTTCTTAGGCATACAACGCCCAAAGCAGCAACAATACGGGAAATCCCCTCTTAGTCAAAAGCAATCTTTTTTAATGCCATTATCAGAATGTGAATTTAACATCACGTCTGCCATCGAAGAAATTCACTCTTCATCACGAGTTGTGGCAGGCCATCGCCCACTAAGATGCACGGGAGCAGCGATATCAGCTGCCATTGGACTCCTAGAAGCGTGCTTAGTGAACACAGGCTCACGAATCATGCTCTTCACATCTGGGCCTGCAACTGTAGGCCCTGGAATTATTGTGGATTCCTACCTAGGCAATTCTATCAGAACTCACAGAGATCTTATAAATGGTCGTGCAAAGCACTATGGAAAAACTAGCAACTTTTATGGGCATATGTCCCAAAGATTGTCAGAATTCTCTATTGTATTAGATTTGTTTGCCTGTTCTCTGAATCAAGTCGGTGCAGCAGAGCTGAGAACTGCTGTTGAGAGATCAGGCGGCTTTATGATGTTTGGGGAATCATTTGATTCTGATCAGTTTAGAAAATCTCTGCGGCACATATTTACCCATGATGAAGACGGGACTTTGAAAATGTGTTTTGATGCAACAATTGAGTTGGTGAGTACTAAGGATTTGCAAATCTGTGGAGCACTTGGACCATGTGTTTCACTACAGAAAAGAAACAATTTAGTCAGTGAGAAAGAAATAGGGGAGTCGGGTACTTACATGTGGAAAATGGGCACACTTACCAAAAGGACCTCTTTTGCCTTCTTCTTTCAGGTGAATAATAGTGAAAAGAAAATCCAACCTGGATCAGCATTTTTCCTGCAGTTCATAACTCGATATCGGTATGGAAATATGGGACTCAGAAAAAGAGTTACAACTGTTGCAAGAAGATGGGTTGGGACAAACTCAGCAGAAATCGCAGCTGGGTTTGATCAAGAAGCAGCAGCTTCAGTTATAGCGAGAATGGCCATCCATAGAGCAGAAACATGTTATGCACGTGATGTCATTAGATGGTTGGATGATACCCTGGTTCGTGTTGCTTCTAAATTTGGAGAGTATGTGCAGGAAGATGCATCTTCTTTCCGATTCTCGTCCAACTTCGCCCTGTACCCTCAGTTCATGTACTATTTGAGAAGGTCTCAGTTCATTGATATTTTCAACAGTGCCCCAGATGAAACCGCATTTTTCCGTTTAATGCTGAACCGGGAGGGAGTTGTAGGGACCCTCGTCATGATCCAGCCTACACTCGTTCAATATTCCTTTGAGGGTCCTCCTGTTCCAGTCCTGCTCGATGTCCGCTCCATCTTACCAGATGTAGTTCTGTTATTTGATTCTTACTTTTGTGTGGTCATTCACCACGGGTCTAAAATCGCTCATTGGAAAAGGCTCGGTTACCATAAAAACCCCAGCCATGAAAACTTAAGAAAACTATTGGAGGTTTCAGAGGTTGACGCTGAGCAGTTGGTGACAGACAGAATCCCTACGCCAAAGCTAATTAAGTGTGACCAACACAGCAGTCAGGCAAGGTATCTTCTTGCCAAATTGAATCCCTCTGTTACTCATAAGTCTATGTACACGGATGATGCGGATATCATATTCACTGATGATTTGAGTCTGCAAGATTTTGTTGATCACTTGCAAGAGCTGGCCGTGCAGGGCTGAGGTCAGTCAGATCATGGTGACCTTGTTGTATATTACACATAGATGGAGGGTTGGTGCGTCTGCAAGTTTTCTTATAAAGTTCATATGAAAAAAAATATATATATATCACTCAAACAACAATGTACAGTGTTTTACTTAATTTGGCTGACAAAATCAAATGAATGACAAGCTGTTATGTTTCAACTCGGTTGTTCAGCTGTAAGATAGCTGCATAACTCGGGGAGGAAGGCCTGAGCGACGGTTTACTCCACAAAGTCCTAAGGTCAGGGAGCATATATGGGGCTGACGCCTGCCCAGTGGCGGCGGGAGTTAAGTTGATGAACACTAGGGAGGCTTGTGAGGGTTTTACTGTTTTAGAAGAGAAAGGTTGGAGGAAGGCAGAGTTAAAATTGAATATTCTTTCAAGAATACTCCTTTTATCAAAGTTGATTTCAACAATACTTCACCTTATTTGTTCTTTTTTGTTAAATTGCAGATGTGATATGCTTTTTCTTCTTGTCATATGCATTGAGATGGCGTTGGCAGGTTTACAACAATGAGTTCCATTGAATGTTAAGGTAAAGTGACATGTCAGAGCAATAGAAATCATATTCTGTCAATACTAACTTGTGCCTAGGAGTCATGAAAGTTTGAGCGTGTTTCATTTGTAGTTGAACTCGGTTAACTGTAGATAGAACAAAGATGATATAGAATTGATGCTCTCCAATACTATATGATTTGTGTTGGGTTATTTGTGAATGACATGTGCTTTGATTTTATATGTATACAATCTTATCACAGTTCACTTTTTATCGTTTCATCACTCTTTTGCAATACGGAAATTAGAGAGAACATACACAAGTCAATACTACAATATGAGAAAGGTTTCTAAGCACATTTTCTTTTTCTATAAGTATATTTTTAATGATCATAAACTAAGAGTGTTCTTTTGTACTTAAAATTTTAGTTCTTCAATTCACTCATTTTTAATTACTTAAAATTAAATACTTTAACTATTAATAATTATTTATATGAAATTAATAAACTTATAAATACAACATATATAAATATTATAAAATTGAATCAAATTTAGTACAATTTTAAATTCTATTTAACTATCATCATTTTCATCCATGATAATTTTCGTTACATTTTCTAGACTGTGTTCTAGAATTTGAAGCGATACCACGTCGCGCACTTAGTTCATCTTCTCTCTTTCATGTGTATCAAATAAGTTAGAATTCGCAATCCCTTTCACCACCTCATTACATAAATGGGTATCAAAATCTATGCGTTCAAATGAAGCTGTGCAAAGTAAATGTAGTTAAAATAATGTCAATTTGACACTTGAGAAATGCCTTTAAGTATTTTTCATGTATTTCTTAAGATACTAAATGCTCTTTGGATGGTGATTCGTAAAGATGAATATTGGTAATTGAATTTTTCATAAATTCCAAGAGGTTGATCACCATGGTGAAATAGTGCATATGATAATGAATTTCTGTCTTTGTAAAATGCCAAATATCCAATTGTATTTGGATATCCGAAATCAACCAAATAATATTTTCCTAATAAAATATGGGTTACTAGTATCAATTCAATTTAAAGATAAAAAAATGAAATGTTAAAGTTTAATGTTTCCTTAGAGAGGATGTGGAAAATAATATTTTGGTTGAATAATTGAGTCTATCCAGAAGCAAGCAAGAACATTCCATGTTTTGGTTCATTTGTGATCTCGATATTGATTGCCTTCATCATCTCCTAAATTGGCTTGGATATAAATGTCATCCAAAGCTCCAATACAATCCTTAACATAATAAAGAAAATATATACTAAAATGAAACAAAAACATGATAAAATATATAAAAGTTGATGGCATGGTAGGTACCTTAAAAAGAAGGGGTATACAATCTGTAATATAATATTTTCTGAGTTACTTCTCCCAAGGGTGTATGTGGTCTGATATCAAATGATACACCTTCATAAAGTAACTATGAATAATCAACGGCAAGTGTATCGGCTATATGTCGATAGGAAGGTCCCTTAACTAAAATATATAAGTATATGCCAACGTACTCGGTAACACCAATAAATTTATCGTCACTCAATAGTTGCCGTGGTACCATTATGTCAATCAAATGCGTGAATTTTTCCTTTGTTCAGTTGCTCCTGACAAAGTCGTTGATGTATTGTTATCAACATGTGCACGTACTTGCTTCCAGTCTCGTTTTCAGTTCTTAAGCTTTCTCTCTTAGGCTTAGACATCAAACTTTTTAACTTATCAAATGCAATCCTCTAATAATGACTGATCACGCCTTCATTCATTTTTATAAAAAACATCAAAAATGTCAGTAAAAAACATAATCAATAATGTCAAATTGACAAATATAATTAATAATGTCAAATTAACAAACATAATTAATAATATTAAATTAACGGCAACTGAAGTCAACAATGTCAAATTAACAAAGACAGGTCAACTCAACAAAGTTTGTGGTTGCATCATACTAACCGAAGTTCAAATCATTGTCCAGAATTTTAAGCCATGCCTATTTCTCCTCGTCAGTCTGAAACTCCAAAAAAAAAAAAATTGTCCAGCTTCTTTCCGTAAGATAGCAGATGGTTCGTCCTTGAAAATCAGGGCCACATAATTTCACTTGTTCCATACTTTTAACTGCACAATATAACTTCCTTTCAAGATTCAAATGTCTCACTAACTTCCTTTCAAAATCAGGGCCAATATAATTTCTCTTGAAATTCGGCCATCTTCAAGATTTCAAATGTCTTACTAAAGTCAACACTCATTGTTAAACTAGAACCACACCGTCTTTTGAACTAAAAGTGTTGGAAGGAGACCTGCTTTTCGTTAGTTCCTCCAAAAAGGCATAGTGTTTGAGAGGTATGTTGAGAGTCTTCACTCTCTTCAAAACCATCATTTCACTAAATATGTGATCTTTTTTAGAACATTTCCTCTTTTAAGCAGTGGATTGAGATTCGGCTAAAGCAGGCGAATAACTTTAACACCAATTGCACATCTTCCTCTGAATCTAGAATTCCAAATATCCAAGTCATTAAGTTTATACTTTGTAACAAAATCACCAACACCATTAGACTTGTATTTTTGTAAATAAAATAAGATAAAATGAGCTTTGTTTTTTGTTAATAACCATAAAATGAACTTTGAATTTGTAATTAATGAATACCTACATAAATTGTTTCATTCTATCACTTTCAATCTATTTGGGTAGATAATTCATCTTCAATTAAGGCAACTGATCATGTGACTCATTTCTTTCCAAGTTATCCACTTATCACGACAACTGTTATAATGATTGTTTGCGTGTTTTGTTTTCACCTCTTTATTTGATTGTATATTATAAATTCCAACCACTTGTTTTCATAAATAGCAATAGGAACTCTAGACTTTCTAATTTCATGCACAACTATCAACTTCCTACTTTCTTCAGGAGTCCACGTGCCCCCTAAATTTTTCAAAAAAAAATATTTTTTTAATATTTTTAATATCCATCAATCAACACCACATAAAAAATCAGAAACCTACAACCAACAAAGACCTCTAAATTCACATTGGAACAAAATTCTGCAACATGAGATGATCAAAGAAAGTTTGCTTTAACCTAGCTAATCGTGCATATAATCTTTTGCTTTGTATTGATTGTCAACAGAGATAATGAGTGAAGAGTGAAATTAAGAGAGATTCTTCACAGCTTCCACGTGATACCGTATCTCCTGTGATGTTGTTTTTACCTTATAAGAGAACGAAATCAAAGAATTTATAGACTTATAGAGACCCTCTATGTAGTTGTCTATTTAGGGTGATCGATCTGCATCATATATATTAGGGTTTTTTATCATGAAATAAAACTTGTAGCTGTTGCATTCTTTTGAATCAATATTATTGCTATGTTTATACTTTGAACTTTGATGCCAGTAGATCCGGATCTTTAAGCCCTAAACTTCCATGCAAGATAATTTTCAATAATAACCAGGAAAGCAAAGTGAGAATCTGTTATATTGAAGTTTAAATTAACTGGCTGAAAACAAACACCACAATGATTATACAGAATCACAAAACACGACTACAGAAAAGCTTCCATTAATGTGGACATCTCCAAACAGACTCGGGTATAGTATAGAGATGACCACAACTCTTAACATTTACAAGAAAAGCAATCCAACTCTGGCACTCGTATCTGCTCAGCTTTGATAACACCGGTTGGGGTCAAATGCTTTTCCTTTATAATTACCAAGACTTGCACGATGTTCTTGCACACGAGCTCCTTTGATTTCATCAACTTGGAATGAAGCTGGAGGAGCATCATTGCAACTTTTTCGACGACCCAGCTTAGGTGATTTAGTGCTTGTTGTGGGCAGCTGGTATCAAATAGCACAAGGAAATTAAGTTTATGAATTACTGTGTATCATCTGTCCATTTAAAGGAAATAGTTTCACTTATTTTCATAATTGATTTATCTAGAAGACTGTGAAGGAAGTACGTATATGACGTCAGATGTAACCTTTCTCAGCTCAATGTTCAGTAGAGGTCCATCATTGTAGAAACTCGGCAAAGGTGTTGCCTTAAATGTTAAGCTTTTTCTTAGTTGTTTGATGGCAGCCTCCGTCTCCTCCTGAAATTGTTTCAACCCCAAATTTCAACAGGCGTTATAGGTAGTTAAGAAGATACCATACGGACTACACATTGTTATCGGTCGTTGTACTTGTGTGTTTAATTTTGTCCAAGACAAGGAAATTATTTCTTTCTCAGCTACACAAAATTGTACCTTGGCTCTTGCCTCGTATTGATTTTTTTCAGCCTCTAGTGCAAGCTGTTTCTCCTCCAGCTTTGACTTAAACTGGACAAAAGAAAGGAGAAATAAAATACAAATTGTATGCAACCTTGATATATAAAATGAGAGAATACCTCTTTCCGCTTCTCAGCCCGTTCAGTGCATTGAAATTTGGGAGTAGAAACAACCATTTTCTTCTTGGGGGTTCCTGTTGACACAGCTGTTCTATACAAATTCAAGGAGAGGCAGCATGCAGCATGTATGAATGGAATGGCTGTGGATAAAACAAGACAAAAAAGAAATTGAATTGTTTCCGAATGGTGGATACGATGAAGCAACTGAACAAGAGTCTTGATCCTTGGGATGCTTTTTATGTTCAGCTCGCAAGGGTTTCCTCGAAATAAGACTCTCGATAATCTACAAAAGTATAATGACAAGGAAATAAATTCTTCAGGTTACCATCATAAAAGAAATCTCAGGAACAAAAATCCCATATTCAAATCGGAGAGGGCCTTTGCAGTATATATTATGACATGAAAATAATTTAACGGGAATTTTCAGTTTCAGATTGTGATGAAACAAAACACAATTTATGAATTAAAGCTCCCAAAAACTTCCTAGTATTCATCTTTAGAAAGAAAGAAAAAACCGCTCTAGAAAAAAAAAATGAAAAAAAAAAAACCATTGCAGTAAGAGATCTAATGCATTGCAATAAAGCCTTAAATACATTCATATGCACCTGTAAATGTAAACATGATCGGCTAGAGATGAATAAAATCATGATTGTATGTCAAAATTCAATAAGGAATTAAAGAAGTCGGAAAAATAATTTGAGTAACTGATTACCTTTTTGAGCCTAGAATCCTTTATTGGAGATAATTTAAGCTCATAATTTATGGCACCTTCAGTCACCGGACAAGTTCCAGCAGAAACAAGCTTTTCAGTAGCTAGAATGAATGGTTTTGGAGTTGTGCAACTTGATCGAACGCTTACAGGAGAAATCTTCAAGGAGTGCTTAACTGGTCTTTCTTTATTTTTAATCATTTGTGTGTATGGTTCAGTAGATAGTTTTTCCTTCACACCATTTCTGACATTCTTGACAAGTATATTCTGCTCCTCAGTACTATCCAGGTTTAACACTGTTGGTTCTGAATTTTCCCTCATACATTCTTTCAATTCATATTCCTTTGAGTCACTGTTCTCTTCCAGCATCTGTGGGTCACCATTACCCTTGAGTTGTTCAAAAGAGTCCACTCTCTCATGATGAATTATGTTTGTTCCTTTAGGTGAAGTATCAAATTCTTCATGGGAATACATAGTAACACAATCAGTTTCCTTGTCCACACATACAACTGTCTCTTCCATTCCCATCGCTCTGCACAGGGATTGCAACTTTTTAACCTTCAGAGGTGTATTTTGGGTTCTGAATTGAGAGAACAATTAAGAAAGATAAAGCATATAATAAGTGCTTATCACAGTTCTCGTCTTGTTTCACTTCAAATTCTCTACCATTCATTTTTGCATATTTCTAAATGAAAAAAAAACTATACAGACCAAGGCATAATAGAATCTAAACTCCCTATGGCACACTAATAATTTTACGGCTCAATTGATCAACTGAATGTGCTTTAACCACTATTTTCACTGATCACGAGTAATCAACCAAACATATGCCATCATGATGCTTGATTCAACTTCTGTATGTTCAGTGATCACAACACATTTCAAACTTATTTACACAGACCGTGCACATAAAGTCCCATCATCAACCTCCACAAGCTTCTTAAAAATGCAGCATCCTACAAAACTACTTCCAAAATCAACTTTTAAGTTTGAAATTTTAACCAATTCGTCTCCTCACCCCAAAACCAACGAGTCCTCGTCCAATACAATAATCATACAATTTCCATCATCCATCCGAACCTCAAATCACACCACCACAATCAAATACCATATCCTGAAAACATTTGATAACTAGCCAACTAGTTCCTCAAAATCCACCACTTCCGCGCAAAAATGAATCAAAAGAAAACTCTAAAGCAAAATGTGAGCGATTTCTTACCGGCGATCGTCAATCGGAGGGCCGAACTGCAAAGAGCGGATTTACAGCGCAACGGTGTCGACTGCTGGATTTGCTGTGTTCATCCGTAATGTATTTATACCTGCATAACTCTCCCCAGTCGTCGTTGACGCCGTTTGTTCTAACGGCGTCCTTGTTTAAAAATTCGCAACAAGTTAGGTCCTGTTTTTGATAAGTTTATTAACTTTGTGGACCCTTTTTGAAATTCTGAACATAATTAGGCCGTTTAAATTTTGGAAAATTAAGTGAAAATAAAATGAGATACAAAATAAGTTAGAAAATAAAAAAATTACATAGAAAAGTTTGTAATGTATTTTTTTATTTTGTTTCCATTTTTTATAATAAAATTCAAACATAAAATTTATTTTGTTTTAATTTTTTTTTCTATCCACCCAACTTTCAAGAATCAAACGAGACCTTATATTTTAATTTTAACTAATTTACTAATTTAATTTAATGATTTATTATCGGTAGATATATTATTTGATTACCACAACAACTATTTTTGTATTATACTACAAACTAGCATAACAATCATACACTAATTTATAATATACAAAATTGAATATATAGTTTTTCTAATTTGATTTTATATAATTTTAGAGACGTTAATCATAATTAGATAATCTTAGAAATATAAAGAGAATATAATTGAGAAAAAATATATTAATCCCATACTAATAAGCGAAACTTCATAATAAGTGGTCAAGTGATAAGTAGGTAGGCAAGGTCTGAGAAAGATCTAGATTTAAATCCTCTGTAAAAAAAATTATCTTTGGTCGAATCTATTATACGCGTTGTTTGATAACAACTGCTGGATGTGGACAGTGCTAAAATTCCCCGACAATAAAAAAAATGGGTCCGACAAATAAGTTTGTGAACGGTAAGATAAAGCAATGGAGTTTGATATTCATTTTGCACCATCAAGTTATGATTGATTATGAAACAGTAGGGGACACAACGGATTTATATACTATTTGAGGACTACTGAAATTAATGATTAAATTAAAAAAAAAGATGCTGAACAATGATTGGGTGTTGGATTTGTATGCTGAAGGACCATAAGTTGCCAAAAACGTTCTTGAATCAGGTTCAGTAGTTAAATATAATTAGTTGTGATATGATTTTATTATATATATTAATAAATATATCAAATATCTTTGTGATATTCTATTTGTTTATTTAATATAATTTCTTGAAGAGAAGTCTTACAAAGATTCTTAAAATATCATCATGAAAAAAACTAGAGACGACTACGAATATTGTAGAGAGAGGAGGTATAACATAACCCTAATTTGTTCATGTGTCTTTGTCCGGCCACTAAACCCATACTTGGTACTAATGAATATTTTATGTGAAACCTTTCGATAAGGCCTCAACACCCAATGATTGCAGCTAGCTAGCTGATGGTGGCTTCTCAACATTAATTGGATGATATTAAAAGTCGCACTAGCCGTTGATTAAGAATCAAATTACATGGAACATAACTTCTACTTGTAGCTTCAATATACCTCTTTTCACTCGAGCATATGTAAAGTTCATGTTGAATTTTGCATGCTCACCTCGACCAATACTCAACTCTTTGGGTCAAAGTTGGTCAACGATTTACTTGCTGAAGTCTGAAGACCGTTGCGCGAAACAGTGTTTTGCTCAGCGAAGAATAAAGAGGAAAATGCAATTAGATATTAGGGCACAATTTCCTCAAGAAAAGCCCAATGGGCTCGGCCTAACGGAATCAGTCCAACAGGCTCAGCCCAATGGGCATCAGGTAAGCCGGGCCTGCAGCTAAGCTTACCGCTAACAAATCAAGAAACCGATTTGTAACGTTTGGCTAACGACGCAATTTGGCAGCCGCGACCGTTACACAAGCAACTACCATATCCACCCACCAATTAAAATGTTCCACGTGTCAATGCCCCAATGGTGTTGATCTCGGCCCGTTACTATTTAGATTCCTGTCCGTACACTTCATCCTCCGCACAGAAGTTTTCCCGCCATTGACGCAGAGTGTTTGCTTTAGAGACAGAGAGAGAAACTGCCGATCCACAGAGAGGAAGAAGATTTCGAAATGGAGAAGAACGAGGGGATTGCAGTCGAGAACGGCGGTGGAATCGTCGGAGGTGTAGGCAAGGTCAGCGAGAGCGCGGTCCAGAACGGCGGGGGAATCGAGAAGAAGGAGGCGATCGCGGTCGAGAACAACGGCGTAAGCGAGAAGATGGAGAATGAGGTGAGCAAGGGTGGGAAGAAGAAGGCCGCTGGTGTTGGGCAGAAGAAGAAGAAATTATCGTCGAGAGTTGTAATTAGCGCCGCGGCCGATGCGACCCCTGCGGCGGTGACGAGTGAAGGAGGCGCGAAGGGGAGCCGGGTTCAGGTTTCTAATACCAAGAAGCCTCTCTTCTTTTACCTCAACGTGGCCAAGGTATGATTCGTTAATTCGAAACTTCATCTAATTCAGTTCTTGGATTTGTTCCTGAAAACCTAATTTGGTTGATTTTGTTCAATTTGGGGGATTGTGACTGATCAAGATTTCATTCAATTATGAGTTTCTTCAACACTTAATCTTCAACAGATAATTGTATGGTCTTTGCAGATGCAACGAAACCTTTGATTGTGATAATCTCATACACTTGATTTCTTGATAATGGAGTTTACAGGTTGCTGTTTATTGTAAGAAGTTTAGTTTCATTGTTGACTATCTTTGTGTTGCAGCGGTACATAAAGCACAACAATTATGTTGAGCTAACTGCTCTGGGAATGGGTACGTATGCAGTGATCTTTGTTTTTTAGATTCCACTGTATATTGTTTGTGTTATTCTCTTCCTGATTTGATGAATGTCCTTGCAGCCATCCCAACTGTGGTCACAATATCTGAGATGCTGAAGAAAGATGGATGGGTGACCGAGAAAAGTAATGCCTGTTTGTTAACTTGTTTGTTAGTTGGGTTGTCAAGATTTGCAGTGTTTTGCGTCTTGTCTTTATTTGCACAGTCAAATGATGTAGTTGTTATGAAATGGACCAGAGATTGGAACTTCTACTGTTACGTTGAAGGATGAAGCTAAAGGCAGGGTTATCATGAAAGCCAAGGTTGGTTATTATTGCAGTGAAATTGTGCAAGTTTCTTGGGGTTGCTTTCATAATCGGTATTTGATTGGTTCTTATTTTTTAAAAAAAAAACATTTGACTTTTGTGGAAATAATTCCTATTTGGCAGATTGAGATTTTACTGGAGAAGCATAAGAATTTAGAGAATCATAAAGGGTCTGCAGCTAAATGCCCATCTGAAATCTCCGAGAAGGAACAGTCATCTGAGAGCAATGGAAAGCTGATTGAGAAAAAAGACCAATCTGAAAGTAATGGAACCTTGACTGAGAAGAAAAATACGCAGAACACTGAGGAAGTAATGGTAAAAGAGGCATCAGCTAACAATGGGAATCTGAGTGTGAAGAAAGACGCATGTGGAAGTAATGGAAAGATGGCTGACAAGGAGAATACTGAAGTTGCCCTAGCTGCTGATGGGAAGTGAAGAAGAATGCTTTTCAAACCAAGGTTGGTTTGGCTTGCCTGTAATTGAAATTTGCTTTGCATAATGGATCTGTATATTAGTCATTGCATTGTTGTTGTTGTCATATAAGATGATTTGTTTGCTGTAAATGATTTGAAAGGCATCTGAATGTTTGTGTGGAAATGTAGTAGTGGATACTTCTGCAATGTGGGGAACAAGAGTTAAATGACATATGAATTTGCCTTTTGTTGTAGTATATCTTACATTGCACTTGTGAGGATTTTATTACATAAGCCCTCTCCTTTTGCTTCCTGAATATAATATACAGTGCAGATTCACTTTTGGCTTCTGGGACAACTTCAGTCGATAATGGTAATACTTTGACACTACACGTAGAGTGAAGAATATTCTTCAGGTTTGTGGGTATATCCTGTAAAATCAAAGTGAAAAATATGCATTTGTTAATAAACAGATAACGGAAATATGCAGTATTTGCGTCGGTAATCGGATAAATGGATTGACACCCTGTTATGAAAGGAAAGAAGGTATAATTCAGAAAGTTCAGTCTCCCTAACAAAGAATAAACTCATGGTTTGGAACCCACATTACCAAATTGAATTGCATAGGAAGATGCATGAGAATTTTTTTTTTAACTGCCACCTTTTACAAACTTTATTTCCCAAATGCCATCTTTCTCAACTTTGTTTCCAAAATGCCACAACTTCAACAAACCGCTACTGCCAGTAGCGGTTTGTTCCTCGTTGTACACACAAGATAACACATCAGCGCTGATTTGGCACTGACGCGGCAGGATTAGTACAAACCGCTACTGGCAGTAGCGGTTTGTACCCGGAGTCGAATATGATTCGGCCGAGTCAAAGATATTCGGCCGAATCAAAGTCTCAGAGAGTTTCGTTTGTAGAATTTACACAAACCGCTACTAGCAGTAGCGGTTTGTTCTGGATTAAAATCGCAGATCTGCTTTCTTCTCCCCAGTCGAACGAAGCTCCAATTTTCTCTCCCCACTTCGGATCCTCCGTCGCCAGCGAAGCCGTAGGTGAGCTCTGCATCTTCCTTGAGGTAAGGCTCCGATCCAAGCTTCGATTTTTGTATCAATTTCGCCCAATATACTTCACATGTAAATATGGGGATACCCACTTGAATCCGGCGATTTCTCAGGTGTTCTCCGGTCGTAAGTCCAATACAAGTGAAGCTAAAGCAACCCAAACATCCACCAGGAGGTAAGCTACTGATCAAAGCTTCAATTGTATAAATTTCACTCAATTTAGGTTTAAGGTTTTGGGGGAAATTGAGTGTGGCTGGATTTTGCTAAGTTTTAGGGTTTAGGGTGTTTCTAAATTTTTTGATATGTTGATTATGTCTGAAATAAATATTTTGGTTGGATTGTAACTTGTGAAACGAGAATTTGACGTGTTGATTAGGGTGTTGGTTTGTCTCGGAATCTTGCATGTTAATTTGTATATTTTAGGGTTTAGCTCATTAGTCGTGCAATTAGGATTGATATGCATATATGTAGTTGATGATATTCAAAGCTTCAATTGTATCAATTTCACTCAATTTAGGTTTAAGGTTTTGGGGGAAATTGAGCGTGGCTGGATTTTGCTAAGTTTTAAGGTTTAGGGTGTTTCTAAATTTTTTGATATGTTGATTATGTATGAAATAAATATTTTGGTTGGATTGCAACTTGTGAAACGAGAATTTGACGTGTTGATTAGGGTGTTGGTTTGTCTCGGAATCTTGCATGTTAATTTGTATATTTTAGGGTTTAGCTCATTAGTCGTGCAATTAGGATTGATATGCATATATGTAGTTGATGATATTCAAAGCTTCAATTGTATCAATTTCACTCAATTTAGGTTTAAGGTTTTGGGGGAAATTGAGTGTGGCTGGATTTTGCTAAGTTTTAAGGTTTAGGGTGTTTCTAAATTTTTTGATATGTTGATTATGTATGAAATAAATATTTTGGTTGGATTGCAACTTGTGAAACGAGAATTTGACGTGTTGATTAGGGTGTTGGTTTGTCTCGGAATCTTGCATGTTAATTTGTATATTTTAGGGTCTAGCTCATTAGTCGTGCAATTAGGATTGATATGCATATATGTAGTTGATGATATTTATGTATTTTATTTGGAAGGTAAATTTGGTGATACTATTTGGTAAATGGATAACGAAGAACTTGCTGGAATGGTTATGTCCACATTGGACACGTTTGATGTACCAAATTCGAACGAATATGATCGAGATAATCTGGAAATGTTAGATGCAACCGGTGATGAGGATAACTTTCAGTCGTGGACATCGGCTCAAGTAGAGGATGATGGTGTTAGAATATTTAATAATACCCTGTGGGATTATCCCGGGTTTAATGATGCGTCTCATTGGATGGGTAATATGGATGTAGATGAACATTTAATGGGTAGTAGTGGATTTTCAATGAACTCTCTTCACAAAGGGATGTTATTTGGATCAAAGGAAGACGTGATACATGCATGTCAAAGATATTCAATCGTAAATCGGATTGAATATCAAACATACAAGTCAGACGGGTGTCGAATGATCCTAAATTGCAGGGACGGGGCTAGTAAGTGCGCGTGGCATGTCCGAGCGGTTAAAAAACCTAAGGCCGCTATGTGGGAGATTACTAGGTATGGAGAGACACATTCTTGCGAGAGAGATATTATTCCAAAAGATAATGTTCACTTCAACAAGTCATTCATTGCAATGGAAATAAGCGGCATTATTAGAGAGAAATTGAGGTTCACTCCAAGGGCTATAAAACAATTGATGTTAAAAAAATTTGGGTATGACATTCCATACTTGAAGGCATGGAAGGCGAGACAAAAGGCTCTGGAGTACCTATTTGGGGATTGGAAGACATCATTTGCGAAGTTGCCCATGTTTATGAACATTTTGCAGTGCACAAATCCTGGAACCGCTGTGTTTTGGCAAACAACACCCTTGAATAGCGATGAAATCAGCGTGGATCGGGTATTCTGGGCCTTTGCACCGGCTATTCAAGCGTTTGTACATTGCCGCCCCGTAATTTGTATTGATGGGACTCATTTGTATGGTAAATACAAAGGGGTGTTATTAGTTGCTGTGGGGATTGATGCAAATAATCATATCATTCCATTGGCCTATGCGTTGGTTGAAAGTGAAAATAATGACAGTTGGAGATGGTTTATGACATGCATAAGGGCCGGGGTAACACAGCGGCAGGAGCTTTGCGTTATTTCAGATAGGCACATTGGAATTACAAACGCAATGAAAGACGTGGATTGGGCACCACCTAAGGCGTATCATCGTGTTTGTTCCCGACATTTTGTAAGCAATTTTAATATGCGGGTGAAAAATAATCAGTTGAAAGAATTTCTAGCACGCATCGCCCACCAGAATCAGAAGAAGAAATTCGCAAAGCTTTTCTTGGAGTTACGGGAAAAAATATCAGATAATGTTGCTGCACTGAAATGGCTTGATGAACTCCCGGTTGAAAAATGGGCTTTGGCGTATGACGAAAAAGGGAGGAGGTGGGGTTCCATGACAACCAATGCTTCAGAATGTTTCAACAACATCCTTCGAGGAGGGCGGGACTTGCCAATTACGGCTCTTGTGCACTACACCTTCAAGCAGGCGAACGATTATTTCACACGGAGACGTGATCAGTACCAAACAGTTCAAAGTATTTTTTCTCCGACTGTGGACAAGAAAATTAACCACTTGAAGTCGAAGTGTACGGGACATGAGGTGGAAATGTTTGACCGAATGAATGGAGTGGCTTCTATTACCACCGCTTATAACCATAATGTCCACATTGTAAACATCAACGCGAGATCATGTACGTGTGGCAAATGGGAAGCATTCCATTATCCATGCAGTCACGTATTGGCGGTGTGCATGAGGGAGCATTTGAGCATAAGTGCATGTGTCGCACCCGAACTTTACATGGAAGCATATAATAGAACCTGGTATCCGAAGTTCCATCCGATTCCGGATCAAGCATACTGGCCTAATATGGATATTCCTAAACACGTGCCGAACATCCATTTCAAAAGAACAAAGAAAGGGCGAGAACCTACAAGAAGAAGGCGTAATGAGATGAACTTCGGCGCAAAGGGTGGACCGAGCAGCTCCGGGACTTCAAAAGCTGGTAGATCGATGCGGTGTGCAAAATGCGGTGTGATAGGTCATAACAAGAGGACGTGCGATTCACCGACACAGTAGTGTCAACGTGTTACTTTGTTGTTTGGAAGTTTGAACATCAACTGTTGTTGTTAGTTTTATTTAACTTTAGTAATGTTGCTTTTGTGATTTCTTTGAGAGTATGTTCAATTGTTGTTACACTTCTCAGGTCCTCATATGTGCATTGTCCTCATTTTACGTTTGTTACAGTCATGTCCCGAGGTACTGACGATGGCTCCCAGGACGTGGATTTATCTTCGGTTGTCGACCCAGGACCTGTAGACCATTCATTACTGACCTGGCAAGATACGCACCAATGCGGTGCAATATGGGAAAAAGAGGTAATCATTTGAATTAATTCGGTAATGAGCATGTTTTGATCGAATATTTTTGACATGGTGAAACATCTCGCAGGATTTGGGGGTACTGGATATCCGCCGACATAACATGTGGGAGATGGATCCCAAGATTGCAGAGCACATTATGCGGGCTGGATTTTACCCATGGACTACTGTACAGAACATGAAAATTGACCATGGTTTCCTTACGGCATTAGTGGAGAGGTGGAGACCGGAGACGCACACATTTCATCTTCGACCCGGTGAGATGACGTTGACATTACAGGATGTGGGTGTCATAGCTGCATTACCAGTAGACGGGATCCCGGTCACCGGCAGCGAAGACGTGCAGAATTGGGATGCTTTATGCATGGCTACTCTTGGTACAGTCCCACCTCGGGGTAAGACCCGCAGCAGCGTGCATCGGACATGGTTCAAGAATCATATGAGTGTAGTGCCACCGGATGCGACTGATGATGACATTCAGAGGTATGCACGAGCTTACATGCTATGCATGATTGGTACATCACTCATGCCTGACGGATCAGGCAGCGACGTCTCCCTTCATTACCTACAGTGTTTTGTTGACCTGGACTTGGTCAGCACATACAGTTGGGGGAGCGCTGTATTGGCCTTTTTGTACAGGCAGCTGGACATTGCATGCGATTTCAGAAATTCGCATTTGACGGGATGTACCGTGCTACTACAGTTATGGGCATGGGAGCACATGTATGTTGGACGCCCGCAGTGTCTAGTCCCACCTCCTGTATTAGGACAGTTTGCATTGGGTTACTTCAGATGGGATGGTCCGAAGACATATCGAGAGACTCCTCAGCATGTGTTACTGTTATACCGAGACCAGTTGGATCGTCAACAAAATACTGACGTTATATGGATGCCCTACACAGATGATGTTCTGGCATCGCTAAATCCGATGTGTGTACAGGGACGCCACATTTGGATGGCTGAAGTGCCTTTGATATGTTTTAATGTAGCTGCCTGGCATTATCCATCTAGGGTCCTTCGCCAGTTCGGCATCCGTCAGGCGATCCCCCACATGCCGCATCCTAGTCACAGAGAGTTGCATGCGATCACCCGGAAAAAAGCAAGAAAGGATTGGAGTAGAGAATTGCATTTGTATGTGACGATGTGGCACAATCGGATCCACAGTGTGGTCGGTGGTGAAATCGAGAGTATTATAGACGGTGGGTGTATGGACGACTATTATGCATGGTACAACTCGGTTACCCGCCGATTTATCCAGCCACGCAAGCCTCTAGACAAGCCAGTTCCATACCGACCGACTTCACACGAGGTCCCTTCACATGTAAGTCACTTATTGCTAAACAAATTAATATGCAAGCCTTTGATTGTTTTTTTAAATTAATCATCACTTACAACTTTTCATTTTCACTTTTGCAGGTTCTTTCTTTAGTCCGATCTGGCCGAGCAGCAGCTCAAATCTTTTTAGATGAGGTGTCTGAAAAATCTAAGAATGTAGCGTACGATTTATTTCACGCTAGTTACGCTGATCTGGTACAACTTGGAGAGGAGGGTGCTATGGGAATAACGCCGGACATGGTCCAATTTCCTCATGGTACGTGCAACTCTCATTCTATCATTACATTTTCTAAATTTGTTCTAATTTGTTTTCCGCATTTTTTCAGATGATCTTCAACCTTCTGAAGAATCTACACAGGAAGAGGAAAATTTGGGTGACCAAGGTCCTTCGCAAGTGACTCAAGTTACTCAACTTCGTAGGAGCACGAGATTAAAAAAACCAGTTAGAAGATCAATTGGTCCAGTGATTCGTTAGATTTTAGTTTGACGTACTTTCCAAAATACTAATAATAAAATGTATCTAGATAATTATGATAATTTTTCGATATTAAACACTACTTTCATAAAATCGAATGTTAATGTGCTAAATTTGTACAACACAAAAAATGAAACTTATTCACATTTGATGTCAATGATGAGGATTTAATCACAAACCGCTACTCACAGTAGCGGTTTGTGATTGAAATAAAACTCAGGACACTGCCACTTTAATTCGGCCGAACCTAACATTTGATTCGGGTGCAAACCGCTACTAGCAGTAGCGGTTTGTGTAAATTCTACAAACGAACCCCTCTGAGACTTTGATTCGGCCGAATATCTTTGACTCGGCCGAATCATATTCGACTCCGGGTACAAACCGCTACTGCCAGTAGCGGTTTGTACTAATCCTGCCGCGTCAGTGCCAAATCAGCGCTGATGTGTTATCTTGTGTGTACAACGAGGAACAAACCGCTACTGGCAGTAGCGGTTTGTTGAAGTTGTGGCATTTTGGAAACAAAGTTGAGAAAGATGGCATTTGGGAAATAAAGTTTGTAAAAGGTGGCAGTTAAAAAATTTTTTCGATGCATGAAGCAAAAGTGGCAAAGCTACCTGCAATGCAGCTTCCATGGCCTTTATTACTCATTAAAGATGGCCGGTGGATCCTGATTGATTATATTGAATTGTGATAAGTGACTGCAGAATCATGAATTTTTCAATGACTTGACTTCGAGGCTTCTCATCAGTGTCACAAGTGTCTGCAACAAAACAAGCAGTTTAATCTAAACTTGTAAGATGATAATGTCTCTGCTGCCTGAAAAAAATACAATATGTATGAATGCTCTGCTTGGGATGCTGTTATTTGCTCCAGCATGCAGCTCTAATATACCTTTTTTGACATGAAAATATATGTTCGGTTAGAATCAGAAAGTGACGAACCATATTTAAATGTAAGTTCAACTCTACTTGCTCGCATACCAACAGTGTATTTGGTTCCTATTTTCAGTGCATGTTTTTTCAACAGCAAGCCTCGGCAGCTGCCAATCCAGCATGGTTTCTGTTAAAAAATGGTGGTTAGAAAGTTCAGTATTGTAACTCTGAACTGGGATTTTTATAAAATTGAAGACATGTGGAAAAGGAGTTTACCTGACACTGACAGACATCAGAACTGCACTATGTGGCCACCATTACCCTCAAAACCCACTTTTACAAATGCAGTTGCCGCTATGGCAGGAACAATGCCAATATATATGCCTTCCTCGTCGAGAATAGACCTTGCTATATGTGCAACTTCATAAAAACAGAATAGCTACCTTTCTGTAGGAATACACTGCAGAAATCCTCTTGATTATGAGTAGACCCTGCTGATCTTGCGGCGCTATAATAAGATATGTTCTGACCATTGGCTGCTTTCTTCAATTATTCTTTTAAGGCATCTATCCCAGCCAATAATCGTCTGAACTTGCAAAACGAAAGTAAGTTTTTAAAGATCAGTGAGGTGATGCGAAAGCCAATTAATTTGAATTCAACCATCTGATCTCTAATACAACTTATTTAAAATGCACAGCTAACCTTCCTAAGCAGTTTCAAATGCACAACTATCTCTAATACGCCTTCTGAAGTAAACATGATCACTTAATATTGACACTTTCCTTCAATCCAGCCCTGTTGCAAGCAAATTCTAAACCTTATCAATTTGACTTGTTTCAAAGAGGGCTGCTGAGAACTTCTCACGACACTTTGGCACACAAAATGACTTACGTTTGTGACAAATTAATGGCCTCTATTGCACCCGAGAAAACAAATTGGCTAAACTGGAAGTCAACATTAAGAATCAAATGCCAGCTTAAGGCATATAAGGCAATTCTAACATTCTGGTTTCGGTATTAAAGAAACATCACAAGAGCCCATCCTAAAAATATCTCGACTGAATGAAAAGACATTTCAAGTGTTTTCATATCACTTATAAAGTTACACATCTAGAGCCCCTATAGGAAATCAGTAGTTAGAATCTTCACCAACTGAAGAAAAAAGGCTTACCATCCACCAAATATGTTACCCACAGCGCGAACATTCAGGCCAGATCCCCTCATGAAGATCTTGATATCACTGTCACCTGAGGATAACCGAAGTAATAAAGAGGTTAACAATTGGAAGTCCATTGTACAAAAGTTGCACCAGCTAAGACTTCCACCAAAGTAAAGAAGTTTTAACAACTGAGACTTGGAGTGATTTGCGTAAGAATCGGCATAATCCATGGAGATCACACAGGGTCCACCTCCCTATAATTGTTCATGCTTAACCGAACCCCCAAGTATGGGAGTATGACACCATCAAACTGTTTCATGCATTAAAAGGTAAGCTTTTCATATATCAGATATCCTTTATCCTCAAAGGACAAGCTACCCCCAAGTGGCGAGTATGACATGCTTAAAAAAAGCAGTAGGCTAGGATCCAACTCAACCCCAGTTAAGCTAGACAATAAATCAAACACTAACGAGGCAACTTCAAAACTGAACCACATACCTGCTTCTGCAATTTCTGTGAATCACATATAAAATCAAACAAGCTTTCGGTTCACGAATTAGGTACCAATATAAATCCTCCATAATCTTAATCGTAGGATCCTCAATATGCGACAGCACTATGAGCACCAGCGACATAGAGCAGAAGAATCTCAAACCCCTTAATTCCTCCACAATCTTCGGCTCCCAGGTTCCGTAAACACGAGCAGAAATCAAACCCAGGTATCAAAATCGAATCTTTCGTCCTCGAAGCACTCCACGATGATCCTCGGACGAGTTCAGTTCAATGGAATTCCCCAGCGTAAAGTTGTACAAGGAAGAGTCGATGAAGTCAAACACACTGTTTTGAGTGTACTTATTTAACACGTATGAGACTTGTAATGATGATTAATTATTATATCACATAATTATAAATGAAAGATGAATAAAAAGTTGCTACAATTTAATTATGTTCCACAAGTTAAATGTTGATATTTCGTATTAAGAATTCGTCTGACAAAACTTTCTATATTCAAAGCACTTCTAATTGCTTCCTATAGAACAATTTATCATAAAAATGAGTGAAAGTCATATCAGACGAATGTAATTTACAAGAAAAAAAAATATAGACTTCCCTGATTTGCACTTCGAATTTCTTAAATGCCTCACTTCTCAAAATTCTTTTTTAAATGTCCTCTTTTAATGAGAGATCTCTTTATCTTATGCAAAATTTGACAGTTTTATCATAAATGTGGCAATATGAACTTATAACGGCGAGAGATAAAAATTATCTGTAAGCCAAAAAGACTGGTTTTGATTTTTTTTTTTTTTTTAAAGAGACTGGTCAAAAGGTATTTGAGAAGGGATTTTGAGAAGTAGGGCATTTGAGAACATCAATTTCAAAATAAGACAAATCTATATATATATTTTTTCAAATTATAGGAAGGTTTGTCTAGTTTTTATTCTATGAAATGAATATCTTTTAACACGTGCCTAAAGAGATGTTCTTCTCAACCTGCAATTTCACGATTTTGTCCTAGCTAAGTTGCAGTGTATTATACAAGCTGAGTTGATCAGCTGTGCGCGTTCATCAATCAGCCTCTCTGAGATCACCCATGTCAAGCAAGGTTCAGTTACGTGTGTCCCAAGGTACTACCGTGCATACCAATCTATCTACTTTTCTCCAACCCTCTATAGGATATAGTTTGACACTACGTCAAATATTGACTCTTGCAATAGGGCTGGTCAAAACATGCTTGTTTAAACTGTCAACTTATGAGACATTTATAGTTACAAGTGCCCATTCAAACATGCATACCAGTTCTTACATGGAATTACAAACGTGTGATCAGACATTCAGACCTCAGACCGCGCCCAACCCTAGTTTTACCAATTCAACACATGAAAAAGATCAACTCTTCTTTGCTCCCCAAGCCATATATATTCAATGTCAGAATCGTCATTTCTTACATTTTCAAGTCCTGCCAAGGCACCCTATATAAGCCCCAACTTGAAGAACACCAGACAACATTCTAAGAATTCCCTCAAAAACCCACCTTTGGTTCCTGAAACACCAAGTTGAGCAATCATTATCAGACTTGAAAATTTCACATGACGGAGAGAGTTACGGTGTTGCTCATCTTGCTCCTTTTGATCATTTCCGGCTTTGCATTGCAGCCTGCATGTGCCATGAGGATTTTAGACCGGCGGACTAGCAGAGAGGAGAAGTACAAGTCGTTGCTAGAAAATGTGCTTCAACGAGGACCGGTGCCGCCATCCGGTCCCTCACCCTGCACCTTCATTCCAGGCCAAGGTAGCGGGAGTTGTCCCATTGCGGCCGCAGCTACCTTGAATGGCAAGAACTTCGCCGCCCAACCGGCTCGTAAGGCCGCCACTCATGCTAAAGCTATTGATGCAAATGGCCTTGCTACCAGCTTTACTTGGCTAACCAAGTTGTTTTCACAGATTCAAATTTCTTGACGGAGGACTTTCTTTCAAAAACCCTAATTCCGCCGCCATGCATACACCAACGGTTCAATTTGTATATTTTGCACTGTCAATTATTCTTATTCTTTTATTAATTTTTTTATGTACGAAAAACATACCTCCTGGAATTAATCAACAAATTTATTAAGAAATGATTACATTTAGCTTCTACGACAGAGTAGACATGTATCAGTTTTTTGGCGATCTCTCATTTGTAATTGTCTCGTAGTGAGTTATAAAAAGTAATACACAAATTTATTTACAAATTCATGTGCGAAAAATGTCTCATCATAATTTTTTTAGAACTTGAATAAATTTTATAATAGTTATTTGATTTACTTAAATAAATGGTTGAATTGAATGTGAACTTTAAAAAGCAATACAAATCAATTTACTCTATCACTTTTCTATATTGATCACATTCAAATCCAACCATTCATATATTTAACGAAAATTAATTCTTAATTTATAATGGTTATTTGATATATTTAAATGAATGGTTGAATTTGAATGAGTCAATTGACTGGACTTTCAAAAAGCAACACATGTCACTATTCTATATTGATCACATTTAAATCCAACCATAGATTTAACTAATTAAATCAAATTATCAAAATCAAAATCAATTCTTACAAATTTAAATATGATTTTTATTCAAACCAGCTATGTATTCCCAATTTTCCTTTCATACAGTGGATAAAAATGTCATTGAATGATAGCCAGAATCACATAACAGACCAATATCTGAGGAAAAACTGCTCCATACACTGAAATATGATAAAAAGGTCCTGTACAAAAAGATGATGGTTCTTGGAGAAATCCACAGTGGCCGGACCTGAACTCAAAAACCCTAGTAACAAGCCCAGCTTGAGGTTCAAGCATGCCCATAAGACTCCATCTCTACCACACTGGAAATGCACTCAGGTATTTGTAGTATCCAGACAATGCAGTCATCCACTTCCTTGGCAAATTCAGCAAGACCAAATGCAGCTCTGTTTGCACTCATTGGGATATAAGAGAATTTAACTGAGTTGAACTCGCGCAATAACAAAAATATTTGTGAAGCTGACAATCTTAAGTATGCTGAATCATCAGTAGCACAGCTAACCCATTCCCATATAACATTTCTGAAACCAACTTCCAGCGCCAGAGTAAGACATTCCCAAGCTGCTAATCCATGCGCATGTATGTCGGTGGAGAACCCTTTGATTTTTTTGCATCCTGCCATAATCATTTTCCCACTTGAATTTCGGATAATGAATCCAATGCCAACCATTTTTTCATGAGGGAAAAAAATCCCTTGAGTGTTGATTTTGAAGACATGACGAGGCGGCGGTTCCCAAGATTTATCCATCTGTGATGTAACATCCGCAGCCTCCGCCTCCTCCGGAATCTGACAATGATTTTAAGCATCAAGGATAGCCAAAGCAAAAATGGACGGAATCTACTCTGTTCATACCTCTTCTTCTTCTTCCACCTCTTCCTCCGTGTAATCATGGAAGATGGCTTCGAGTCCTGCATAGCCTCCGCGACTAATATATACATGGCCTGAGGAAGTTGAACAAGAAATGTAATGTATGGATACATAAGGAGAATGTATAGATAGCTTAAAACTAAAGAATGGAAGTAGCACATCCTTGGCCATTAATTAATCTACATTACCTGAAGGTAAAGGTTGAAAGTCCTTGAGACAAGCATTTTCGACAATATCATAATCATCAGTGAGGATAAGTGAGGTTTCAGTACTGATACCCCAAAACAATGGAAAGCTCCTAGATGTGGCCTGAACGGAAACAAGAGCAGTTAATTGGAGTAGCTATACATACACAGATAAGTTAAAACACGAGAGCAAATGGAGAGAGTTGGATGCGTCGCTTACTGATGAAAAAATTAGATAATTTGAAAAGCTGTCATAGACAAGGAATGAAAATTTTCCATTCAGGTTGGAGACAACATTGTCAGGTGTATGAAGACCGACTTCTTGAAGAATCTTACAGGCTTGAATCACAATATTGAGTTCATCATCTGCCGGACTCAGGTAGTATTTTTCCCGAAGGGAATGAATATCTTCCATGTAGCCTTGATATACGCAGACTGTGTCATTCACCACGCCAAACCGATATCTAAGGAAGAAGGCACAACACAACGTGCATAGAAGTTTAGTGCCCTAATCATGGTGAAAATATCAAAAAATGCGGAAAGATGGGACTCAGAGATTCACCTTGGGCAATCTGGGAATGGCTGAAGAGAGTAACCGATCACAGCAGAAGCTCCGATTTCGGCGACAACAGAATCAGGGTGAAGAGAGGCGAAGTGGTTAACAAGAGATTCATTCTCGAGGGAAGAGACATAGTTGTGAGGGCGTTTGGTGAAAGCATCAGGGCACACCGCCACAGATTTGTCGAATATTGCAAGCATTTTCAGTGTCTGGGTTTCACAAGATCAAGCCTGATCGATCACAGTATGAAGTAGAAGCGCCGGTCAGATTCTTTAGAATCCCAAGATTTGTCTACGTCAAATCTTTAACTACCCAACTGTTTATCAACCTAACTAACAGACACAAACAAATCGGAGATCATGCAGGACTCGAATCGGACGAGTTCATATATGGCGGCGAAATCTCCAGACACAAACAATGTCGTCATCTGCCTGCTGGGGATGCCAGTTCAAGCCGCAGAGACGATGTGAAACGCTGCGTTTAGTGTTCTTTATTGAGCCCAGATTGTGGGGTCTGTTAGCCTGTCACGTGCTATGACAGCACTGCACGTGTCAAAGCCAAAACCAAAATCTTAGGATCCAGAACAATCCGGATCTTGAATATGAACTTCATGGAAGCATCTACAGCCACACTCCCATGCACGACAGCCACAACATGAAAAGCAATAAACATACGCAGCAAAAAGCATTGTGATCTTTTAATTAACCAGCTAATGGCCGCTTCAGCATTAACCATGCAAAGCTTCTTCCTACCAACCCCACCAGCAGCCGGATTGTCCACCAGACCAGCAGCACCAAGCCTAGCTGCGTTGACTCCTCGGTCGGCGCGACCACATGCGCGGAGAAACGCCATCATGGAAGTGACACGCGCAGTTCAGGTATAAGCATGCAATCGCAATTGCAAGCTCTCCTCCATCTTCCTTGGAATTCCACTTTTAGGATTTAAATATTGCTGGCAATAACCGCTCCATGAGCCCTAATTTGTTTATTTGCTTTGCATAAGCAAGAAAGAGATAATCCAAAGGAAACCATCTCATGTACTTAGTGTCACTCGTTCAGATATTTCTTATTCTATATAATTTTGAGTTGTTTGTCTTTGTCCCCATTCAACTTTACGATAGTCGCCTTTTTCATGTACTACGATATCTTCGTGGGTCTATATTCATCACTGAACTCTTTTCTCGCTCGAGGGAGGCCGAATTGCGAGCCATGACTTTGATGGCTCCAGAAGTTATTTGAGGATTTTGGAGTTTATGTTTTAACAACAACCCCTCTTTCATCTGACAGTATGGTATTATCGTATTGCTCAAGATTCGATGAAACATGAGCTCACCAAACATATTAGTATCGATGCTTACTATGCTCGGTCTCAAGTTAAGGATTAGACTATTAAATCTCAATCCTAAACTCCACCTCAATTATGTTTCAAACAAGAATATTTGTGTAACTCCACCTGTTTTTCAATGCGCAAAGATCCAGCCCAATAAGAAATTCATGTGGTGGTGTGTTGATGAAAGAGATGATGAATAGTGATGGTGAATAGTTGTGGTGGTGTGTTGATGAAAGAGATGATGAATAATTGTATTTATTTATATTTATTAGATGTACTTATATTTACTTATATGTACTTTATAAGGTCAAAAGAACATAGCCTTACTTTCGATACTGTTCCTTTTGAACTTCAGTTAGTAAATTTTTGAGAAAGACACAAACCAGATTAAAATATGCCCCCACCAAACTCAATGTTGTTGCCCACCATGAGTTATTAGAGGGATGTCAGAGATACGTTGTATATATTAATGTAAACCTTTTTGTATTCGTACATATCTCTGTTTGTAATTATATATAAATTCGTTGACTTGTGTTCAATACACTTACATAATTCATCTTCAGTGAAGAATCATCATTCTATATTGTGTTATATAAATTAACTTTCAGTGGAAGATAGGGTTTCTGAGGGCTTACAAATCAAGCCATTTTCTGAAGACTAATCGTAGAACTTATAGTCACTATTAGCTCTGAAACATTAGTTAATCATATCCGTTTCTTTTGAAACTTTGTGATCAGATACTTTAGGCCTTATATAGTAAGTGTGCAAAGTTTCATGATTTTAGGATTGCTCAAGTAAGAGTTAAGATTTAATCAGCTTAGTGTTTAGTGTGTATATGGATAAGGAATTGTGATGCAAGTTTTGGCGCCTAAACCGCTTTTCGGAAGGAGTATAAAACGGCGTCGTTGAGCCTCAACTCGCAGCGTCTTTTACAGGAGTTGAAATAAAAAACAGAAGGCGGGATTAAAAGTTCTTTCTGACGGAGATTTCTATGGCGATAGATTTTTTTAGGGATTTTAGGGTTAATTAGTTTGGGATAAAATCTTGATATAATGTAACATTAGATATGTTATATAAGGAATACATGAATGATGTTTATGAGCAAATTTGTACTCGCAAACAGAAAGTACGGCGTCCCAAGGCAACATTACGAAGCGCGCTTCAAGTCAACATTATGTGCGTAATGTCTTCTTCTGAAGCGGTACTAATGTGTTCTTGGGGAGCGCCTTTGAATGTTGGGGGGAAGTCGGTTTGAATGGTGCTTGTACTCCTTGGCTCCTTTGAAGTTACGTTGTTTAGCAACTTCGGTAAACTAGCAATTGAACTTGGATTCAAGTAATATCGTGTAGTCACTTTCCGAAATCAGTATTTTCTAAAGATGGCTTCGCTACGAGACATGACAAGCAATTTCCAGAAGTTAGACAAGTTTGAAGGCAACGACTTTCGGCATTGGCATAAGAAGATGCATTTTTTGCTTACTAACCTCAAGGTGGCCTATGTACTCTCTACCCCCATTCCAGAAGTTTTTGATGATGGACCTGATCGGTTGGATTCCGGACCGATTCTCGCTTGTGTTTATTGGTTGTTTTCGTTCATTTTTGGAGTATTATGGCCATTATGCACTCTCTCCTTCTTGTTTCAGGGCTAATCTGCTCAGGCGCGATGGAGAGTAAAGTTAGAGGCAACTGCATGCAAAAGAGTCGAGGAATATGTCAAATTGCCCAAGCCCGTACTGACTGTATCTCCCGGACTGCCCGTATTTATACGTTCGGCACGGTCGATACGACCGTGTCGAATCTTTGATTTTCCAGCTGAGGTCGTAGCGACCGTAGGGAGTGGATAAGATCGTATCGGTAGTATCGACCGTATTGATACGACCGATACGGACAGCTCAGCTTATTTTCATAGAATTTGAAGGGATGGAGAGAAGGAGGAGGAGGGCAGATTAGATTAGACGCGAGAGAACGAGCTGGGGGGCGAAAAAAGGGCACGAACCAGAGAAGAAAAGGAGAAAGAAAAGAGGTGTTTCGGTCCCTTGTTACTCGAGTGCATGGTTGTAATCTATTGTTTTCGTTAGAGAATCTCGTTCTTTATCTATGAAAGCAATGAAATCATTTTCCATGTATTGTGAGTAATCTTCCTAATTCCAAGGTTTGATGAATCTTGTCTAATGTGTTCAAAGTATTGTGATGATGTTCTAAACGAAAGTTTAGGTGGATGGTTGATGGATTACGGTTTTACTCAAGTATGTCAAGTTATGCATGCTAGATGTTTGAAAAAATGCCAGCATGAAATCCGTTTTAACTTAAGTACGTTATTGAGAGATACATACTTAGGAAAGACGAGAGTAAAACCGGCTTTGATCTTATTGACATACGAAAGTAGCGTAAAGAGATAAGTTAGAGGTTAGGTTAGCTTAATCCGAACTCTTTTACTGACCATCATAGCGACGGTTTGTGATTAGTGGAGGAAGTTAGAGCGAATCAATATATTGAGAGATTGAGATTCGACTTCCGTAATAGATTGATAATCAAATTTGAGCGAAAGCTAGTTTACAAGATTGATCTATTCATAACCTCTATAGTCTTCAATCATCCATTCATCTTTGTCACTTTATTAGAAAACACTAGGCAAGTGAAATCAACCTTGGAATCTTCTTGAAATTTGGCAATGTAACCTTAGCTTGCTTATCTTAATCCAAATCATTACAGAAAATCAATTCACAAATTGAGTAGCTAAACAAAACTAGATGTTACGTAGTGCATAAGCTTAGTTTACTCCTTGGACGACCCAAAATACTTCGGTTTACAAATTATTTTTGACCTGCATTGGAGCTTCATATTCATTGAATTTGGAGTACAAAAATATTACACGTCAGGACCCGTGGAGACTTTCCGGCGCAGATACAAGTGGAAAAATGATGACTACATCGCCCGAGGACACATCCTCAACGGTATGTCCGATTCTCTCTTTGATGTTTATCAAAATGTGGAATCTGCTAAAGAGTTATGAGATTCACTTGAATCCAGGTATATGGCCGAGGACGCTTCTAGCGTGAAGTTCCTTGTGAGTAATTTCAACAGTTACAAAATGGTTGATGCTCGGTCAGTGATGGAACAATTTCATGAGATGCAACGCATCTTGGGGCAATTTGCCCAACATAAGTTGAAGATGGATGAGTCCATCGCTGTGCCTAGCATAATAGACAAGTTACCACCAAGTTGGAAGGACTTTAAGCGCACACTTATGCACAATAAGGAAGAGATATCTCTTGTGGGGCTTGATAGTGAACTTCGGATTGAAAAAGAACTCCGAACAGAAGAAGGTGTCAAAAAGGAGGAGGTTCACAAGATGAATATGATGGAGACTAGCAATCCAAAAGTGAACAAGAACAAGGGCAAGAAAAGGCCATACCCACAAGCAAGCAATGGTCCTAACAAGAAGCATCCTTCTAAGGGAAATGTTTGTTGGATTTACGGGAAGGCAGGACACTTCAAGAAAGATTGCCGCGTGGGAAAAGAGAAGAGCATGAAGGCTCAAGGCCAGGATCTTGGTGCTAAGAACCAAGACCCGAACTCTCAACAAGGTCAGAAAAGTTTAGTTTCAAGTTTAGAAACTATTAATACTACATCTAGTATGTATTATAATTCTAATTTTTCTGAGATATGTATGATGCAAGATGATGAGAATCGTGGTGGGTCGACTCAGGTGCTACGGCGCATGTGTGTAGAGATAAAGAAATGTTCAAGTCCTTTGCCACTACAAATGGAGGAAAAGTACTTCACATGGCAGACGAGTCGACTACCCTTATATTGGAGAAGGCCTAGTAGAGTTAGAATTTTCTTCGGAAAAAACTATAGTTCTTGTTAATGTTTTGTATGTACCAAGTGTGAGAAAAAACATTGTGTCCGGTACTGTTTTAAATAAATTAGGTTATCGACAAGTATATGAAGCCGATAAATTTATATTGTCCAAAGGTGGTGTGTATTTTGGACAAGGATACTTGTGTAATGGAATGTTTAAGTTAAATATTAATAAAGTTGTTACATCTTAATTTATGACTTGTGCAAATGTATCTTATTCAAATGCATCAAATGATCTATCTAGTTTATGGCATGCTCGCCTAGGACACGTACATTATAAACGATTACATGAAATGCCCAAGCATGATTTAATTCCTACATTTGACATGAACATTGATAAATGTAGAACTTGCATGTTAACTAAGATTATTAGGCAACCATTTCATGAAGCTAAAAGAGAAAGTAATCTACTTGAATTGATACATAGCGATTTATGTGATTTTCATGCATCACCTTCTTTAGGAAATAAGAAGTATATTTTTACATATATAGATGATTATTCTATATTTTGCTATGTGTATTTGTTACATTCAAAGGATGAAGTTCTTGATAAATTCAAAATTTACAAGAGTGAATGTGAACTTCAAAAGAAAACCTTAATTAAAATGTTGTGCACCGATCGAGGTGGAGAATACTATGATCCCGGTTACTTCCAGTCAGTTGGAATTATTCATGAGACAACGGCTCTTTATACACCACAATAAAATGGTGTGGCGGAGAGAAAGAATAGAACATTAAAGGAAATGATTAATTCCATGTTATCATATTCTAGCCTAAATGATGGATTTTAGGGAGAAGCCATGTTAACGCCTTGCTATTTATTAAATAGAGTTCCTAACAAAAGGAGCAATCTTATTCCATATGAGACTTGGTTAAATCTGAATTTTGTTCTAGTTTGGGGTTGTAGAGCTATAGTGAGATTACCTAACCCTAAACACAAAACTTTGGGTTAAGGGGAGTTGAATGCATATTC
This sequence comes from Umbilicus rupestris, assembly GCA_963678935.1. NCBI lineage: Eukaryota > Viridiplantae > Streptophyta > Magnoliopsida > Saxifragales > Crassulaceae > Umbilicus > Umbilicus rupestris. The sequence continues at coordinate 14,952,205 of OY787611.1, read as the reverse complement.
ATAGGATATGCCGAACAATCCAAGGCTTATTGGTTTTATGTCATAGAACCTAATAAGCAGGTTTCGATTCATATAGTAATTGAATCAAGAGATGTCGTATTTGATGAAAAGAGATTTTCGTCAATAGGCATGGCTAAGGACCTGACTCTTATGCCTAGTGCGAATCAAGAGTCAAATGTCACCCCTAGTGAACAAATTCCAGAAATTAGGAGTAAATGGGTAAGAAAGAAGAAATCATTTGATGATGATTTCCATGTCTACCTAGTGTAAGGGACTAGAAATGAGTTTGGCACTCAGTATATGTATTGTCAAGGGGTTGAAAGACCCTAAGAATTTTGATGACGCCATGAAATCCCAAGATGTATCATTTTGGAAAGAGGCCATTAATGATGAGATAGATTCCATCATGGGTAATAACACTTGGATTAACAAATGGATCTTCAAAAAGAAGATGAAAGTAGATGAAACAGTTGATAAGTTCAAAGCAAGGTTGGTGGTCCAAGGCTTTAGACAAAAGTATGGGACCGATTACTTTGACACTTATGCACCGGTTGCAAGAATCACTACTATTAGATTTTTGATAGTCTAGCATATATTCTTAAGTTGCTAGTACATCAAATGAATGTGAAAACGTCATTCCTAAATGGAGAGCTGGAAGAAGAGGTTTACATGAAACAACCGGAAGGATTTGTTATGCGAGGATAAAAGCACAAGGTGTGTAAACTTATTAAATCCTTGTATGGGCTTAAACAAACACCTAAACAATGGCATCAAAAGTTTGATGACGTTGTGTTATCCAATGAATTCATCTTGAACCAGTCGGATAAGTGCGTATATAGCAAATTTGATAACTCTGGAAATGGAGTAATAATTTGTCTATATGTAGATGACATGCTGATCTTTGGCACTAACATGGAGTGCATAAATCAAACAAAAGAATTCTTGTCATCTAAATTCTCTATGAAGGATATGGTGGAGGCCGAGGTAATTCTTGGGATAAGAATTAAAAAAGGTCGAGGGAAGTCTAGCTTCGACACAATCTCACTACATTGAGAAAGTGTTAAGGAGGTTTAATTATTTGGAATGCCATCCGACAAGTACTCCATTTGATCCCTCAATTCGGCTTATGCCTAACACGGGCAAACCTGTGTCTCAACTAGAGTATTCTAGGGTCATTGATAGTTTAATGTATGCTATGACTAGCACAAGGCCGGCCACTGCATTCGCAGTGGGTAAGCTAAGTCGTTATACTAGTAACCCTAGTATGCAACATTGGCAGGCAGTCCATAATACTTCGTTATCTTAAGGAGACTATGAATTTAGGTCTTGTGTAATCTAACTTTCCTTCGGTAATTGAAGGGTATTCAGATGCAAGCTGGATCTCAAATGAGGAGGATCATTCGTCCACAAGTGGATGGGTATTCTTACTCGGGGGAGGTGCAATCTCTTGGGCTTCGAAGAAGTAAAATTGTATCACAAGTTCGACGATGGAATTTGAGTTTGTGGCACTAGCTGCTGCCGCTAAGGAAGCCGAATGGCTTAGAAACATGATATATGAGATTCCATTGTGGGAAAAGCCGATATCATCATTAATGATACATTGTGATAGCGCTGCAACTTTGGCTAAGGCATATAGCCATGTATATAATGGTAAGTCTCGACACTTGGGTGAGACATAGTGCAATCCACCACCATCACAACACCACCACCATCACCGCCACCAACACCATCACATCAACTCACCACCATCCCCACCACCACCACAACTTACCACCACCACCATAATCCAACACCACCACCATCACAACAGTAACCCACCACCACCATCACCACCACCACCACAACCCACCACCGCCGCCACCACCGCCACCACAATCTCTTAGTGATTAGTGGTGGCGGTGATGAATAGTGGTTGTGGTGAATAGTGGTGGCGGTGATGAATAGTGGTGGTGGTAAATAGTGGTGGCGGTGATGAATAATGGTGGTTGTGATGAATAGTGGCGGGTGATGAATAGTGGTGGTGGTGATGATTAGTGATGGTGGGGGTGAATAGTGGTTGCGGTGATGAATAGTGGTGGTTGTGATGAATAGTGGTGCTAGTGATGAATAGTCATGGTGATAGTGGTGATGATGGTGATGAATGGTGGTGGTGATGAAATACGTTATGTACACATTCATGAATGTACTTAACTTAAGTATTTACTTAACTTAACTTAAGTCACCTTAAGTGAGTACTTAAAATTATAGTGCAAAAGAACAGGCCCTTAAGACCAGAGAGTCTTGATTGTTACAATCGGAAAGAACAGATATACGTATTACAACCACGCGTATCTCTTTAATATTGGGTCAATTAATAGTTTATTAACTTGTTAGAGTCAAACCCGCCATTTGCTAGCTTATCTCTACAAAACAAGAAGAATTGCAAAGGGATAATTTCGAGTAAAGGACCTAGCAAGCATAGAGACGGGATACCAGCGCTACAACCAAACATATCAGGGAACGCTAGGACCTAGACATGTTTACTATTGAAGTTGAGCTCTCCTGTAGGTACAAGCTGTCCAGAGTCGTTAATGTTGTGTCTACTATGGTTCGGGGCATCTGTTTCCGAGAAGAGGGCACCCAGCCCAGTGTGACATTCTCATCTGTTGCTATGCAGATCAAGCAGTCACTTGAAGTGAAGATGGATGTGATGTTCGACAAACTCTCAGTTAATCTGGCAAGACTGGTAAAGCAGTAGGTTTTAGATGCCTTGCATGAGGTTGGAAGAGGTGTTCCCAGGCCTCTGGCATTCGACGGAAGAGATGATGATGACTACGACGCCCAAGACGACAAGATGCTAATCATGATTTAGGTGACGATGACTCTTGATCTCATTTTGTTGTAATCGTAAACATTCAAATTTGGTTTCACTTTATATGTTTTGTTTTTAATTACACTTTTATTAATATTCAATTTCCAGTATTTAATAATTTAAAAATAATCATAAATTAATTTTTTTTACTAATTTTGTGAGTATTACAAAAACGTGATGCGTTCCTTGACCATGACAGCTTTTTCTAGTACATATAACATGATTAGTACAGAAATATATAAAAGACAAAACTTTAACCTCATAAATTTACAAACAAATTAAATACTAAGTTGGGTATATATCTTAAACATTATATAAAACACATTAATACATATCTCTTAATCCGTTCCGTTACATATTCAAGATGCAATATATAACTGTGAATTGAAGCAAGAGTTTAAGTCACGTATAACTAACTACCCCAAATATGTAGTTTTAGTTGACATCAAAATGCTTAATCACAACTTAGAAACTAATGCATTCATTGTGGTGTAACTTGATTTGATGCAATGTGCTTATTTATTGAGGCCAAATGTTTGGTCTTCAAGCAAAACTACCCTTATTATAACAAATAAGAGATATGAAAAAATGTTCAGTGTTTGCAAAATGGATAAATAGTTGGTTGGGGGGCAATGTATCAAAACTCTAGGACCTTGTCTTTCCTTGACCACCTGTGTTCTTTCTCCCTACACTCGAGAGCAATTGATTTGTCAATATCAGAACATAAGAGACATGCAGGGCAGGTCGGTACAAGATTAAAAGACAAGCTTGCAGTGAGACATTTTAAGTACCTTTCTTGCCGCATTCTTTAAGAACTTCAATCTTTTCATTTGCCTTTTCTTCTTTCTGTCCCAGTCCTCTATTTCCATCCTTTTCAGCATCTAAAGGCTGTGCAGCTGCAGCAGCTATGGACATTTGACCCAGATGTGCTACTTGAGTACAGAGATCCTCGCTCCGTGTGTCTTCATCATCGCCCTCTACCGCCGCCTCTACTTGTTTCTGAGCCTTTTTCTCATTCTTCTTCTTCTTCTGCTTCAGCTTCTTTTTCTTGTTCTTTTCTGTGTTTTTTGCTTGTCTGTAAAATAAATATACACATTACAACTGAAGTGTTTAGAAAGAAAGAAGCTAACAACACACCTTTCCCTCTCCTTGTCCGCTTCCTTGACAAGTGATTCGGCTATTGTGTGAGCATTCCAATCTTTAACCTGAGTGCAACAAAAAATGATCAAAAGTAGCAGAAGCTGTAGTGTCTTCAAATCTATAAGAAACAACAAAATGAGATACAAGTAAGAAATAAACTCCAACTTTGTACGTATACAGCCTGCTTTGCAAGTGAAACTTATAAAAGCAAGCAAGTGAAGGAAAATACCAGTTTCTGCTCCAGCAAGAAACAGATGCAAGCGGCCAGATTTTCGTTGGTGAGTGTATCATCTCCTTCAAAAACATTGGTCTGCACTGAATCTTCAATGACAGAACATAAGAAAGTTTGCTCACTTGCATCATTGAGGATCCCGAAAAACTCCTTTGAAGAGATTCGACACTTGGTTTGTTGAGTTTGTAGAACATTCTGCAGCAAAATTTCATTTACATATGGATATGTCAAAAAATGACGATTGCAAAAAGTCGAAAAGGTTGCTAAAATGTCTCAAGGCTCATACCAGTAGCGAGGTACCAGCCTTAAAGTATGCTCCTGGAAGCACAATCTTTGGTTTCTGGATAAATGATGCCAACTGTTGAATAATCGTACGCCCAGAAACTCCCTAAAATCCAGCCCACCATAAATAGGTGACCGGAAGAAAGAAAAGAGAAAAGATTAATCTTTGTTACAATCAAATATTTGGTATGCAGAGTATGCAGATAGAGTGAATCATGGAATGAAAAACTAAAGAGCATGAGATTGTCCTACCGAAATGATTGTTGATTCTCTCCTATACCAGACGATCCAAAATAAAGCCTAAAACATCCTACACTACGAAACAGTCAGCATCTGTGCAAGAGTTCAGCAAGAGTGTCGAAAACTAGGTCCAAACATGGTTTCATTATGACAATCACCGTGCAAGTTTTTCTCAGTGTGTCAAACAAGATGAGAACTTAAATAAAAGGAAAAGATTGTGGTTTAACAGATATCTGTCACGTATGAATTTGAATGCACAGGTGACTGATAGTTTATAAGTTCGGAAGAAAGTATAAGTAGCTTCTAGTTTACCAATATCGTAAGTAAACATTATCAGCTAAAACCAAAATAGAAACTTGATTGGAGAAGCTTATCACCTTTAGTTTCACATCCTTGAGTGCAACAAATTGTTTGAAGTCATCTAAAGACAGCTGTGAAAAATAACAAGTCAGTATATAGACGAAAAAAAATTTGTACAATAATATGAAGTATGTTACCGAGTCCCAGTATTGCTGTAATAAATCTCTATTACGAGCAAGCTCCTGAAACATGTTTGTTTACACCAGTGTTAATGGAGAGTAGGAAAAGAGAGGAATGTAAAGTTCTTCTATCAACAAACACCATGTATTTCAAAAATTAAACAGTAAAAACTATAGAAAAACCTTGTCGAGTTTTGAAGTTCGATTATGTGTAAGCATGTGTCTCCGGTAATTTGTACTGGAAACAAATTGTCGAGAGCAAGTCTCACAATTCAGAGATGCGATATTAGGAGATAGCAAAGGCCACTCCGGGATGGGGTCTGTGACATAAGACAATTCAGTAAATCGTACTCTTTGAAAGTGAAACGCAGCTGTGTACATTTGCCAAACAGAAAACTGAGGATTACATTCTCATATAAATTTACCCAGAATCATACCTTTGTTACTTAAAGCATTGAGAAGATCTGCCCACTTTACAGGATTGTTGGAGGGCCATCTGCGAGGTGGTGACACTTCAGTATCCCTGGGTTTGCTCATCTCTTCAATCTTTATAGCTAAAAAAAAGTCGATTTGGTGAGAGGGGTTGCCACTAGAAATACAAAGAAAGTCATGACTGAGTAAGTACAATACATGATAAATAATGTAATATAAAACACAGCAAACAAAACATGTTGGTGGAACACAGTTATGGATCTCACTTCCACTGATTTTGTGAACTCTCGAATAGAACAATCCCCTAGCCCAAAAATGCCATGCTACAGCGACAGATTTCACAAATTCAAAAGGGTATTTGATGATGAGTTGGATTTAACACAGTGCAGAAGCATATCAGGAAATTTCAGCAGAATGCATTAAACTTCCCATTTAACTAAACTAGTACGTTGTTAATCAACCTTTAGCGAACTCTTTCACAGAATTTCGTCTTAAAATCTTCAGGGCTAAAAATATACACATAGTAACAAATGCAGAATCAATAGTCGCTGTTAGGATTCATCAAAGTCTGCCATCCGCAATGACATCGCATAACGATTACTATTCGATATATATGCTCAACCAACTGAACGATCAACCCTAGCCAAATCAAATGATGGATGGCCAATGTCTTACAACTCTAAACAATTTTGATTCCAAAAACCCTAATTTATCAGTAACAACTTACAACTGTTACCCCAACAATTCAACAAAAACCTAGAATCAGACTGTCAACCAGCATAATGTGAAGTCACGCAGTCTAACTACCTGAAAACGTGTGACGAATGCAGGATCGATCGAACAGAAGAAAAAGTTGGGTGTGATATAAAACTGTGATGCTGATATGCAGTGAAAATCGCAGTGACAGAATCCCCGCGTATGTTCAGGAGATATATTTGAAACCAAATTTAGAGTTTTGCACTCGATTCGTGAACCGAAATTGAACCGGATTTAAATTTTGTGGTTAAACCAAATTTCTAAAAATTTAAAAAATAAATTGGTGCAATGGGGCACTATGGGTTTACTTATACATCTATATAATGAGCCTACTGATGAATTTAAAGATAAATTATTATGGATTTCTATAATATGCTTTATTATTTTCATAATTCTATCTAATTTTGTATAAATATTAGCATACAGGTTTTTATTCTTAGGAATTAGGATTCAATTTTGGAAGCTTTTGAAAAGAAATTGAACCCGTCTTTAATTTTGTTATTTTATTATTACTATATTTTAGTTTTACGCGCGTGGATCAAAAGTTTTAAACTTAACCATTGCACCCAAACGGTGCACGATTACAACAGATAGAAGGCACCATCATGATTCATGAGTTGTAACTTAAAAATAGTTTTATCATTTGTGAGTAAAGACATGTTCTTCCCTGGATCAAAATTCAACAAAAGTAATAAACGAAATATTGAGAAATTTAACTTGAGATAAAATTTTATTTATTTAACACAAAACGAGACTCTATCGATATTTAATTGTTAACTATTTCAAAACTAAATCTCTATCCATATTTATACAAGAGCTTATGCAAAATGAAGATTAATTAGTATTATTTTTCAATACAATCTAATGGTTACATTTCGTTATTCTAAACAATTCTACACAAATATCGTTTCTTCATCTTTATTCATACTTCTCCACAATTCTCTACAGTACCCTAGAACATCTCAACTTCTTCTTCGATTATGTTATATTATTGAATAGGTCGAAATAAAACAGAAAGTGATGTGTAACTGCTATAATGATGATTCTTTAATCATGGTATGCTCTTGAAGACATCAGAAATAAAATGGAATGTGATGAAAATCTAGGCAGACATAGTTTGGGCAGATTTATCTGGTTAAGGATGAAAGTGTAGCAGAGTAGGAATGAAAAAGAGTTTGAAATCTGGAAGAAAAGGAACATCACAATTTTAAAAGGAGAAAAGCTCGAAAGTGCAAAGATCAAAAGAAGATTTGAAGTATCATGGTAATGAAGAAAATGAGCAACAAGAAGAAATGGAAGTGGCTCCAAAGCATGGCTATAAGCAGATTCTTGACAAATGTTTAAGCTAGTTAATGCTGTTTTGTAGCAGGTCACCTTTCTTAAGAAAAACAGCACAAGAGTACTTTCAGCACTACCTGCAAAAAGGCCATATGTTAATTCTGCCATAATACACTTCAAGATATAAGGTGTGTGCACATCTGGAAATACAGTGTATACTAACTAATAAAAGCATGTCATGCTACCTGCATGGTGAGGGTTTTCTGCTTACAAAAGGGTATTTGAATCCTCATAGCAATGTAAACCACATACTAATACTGAAAAAAAAAAATTGGTGAATAAGCTTGCTGCCATTTAAACAAGTATACAATGTAAATAACAGCCTAAGCCATTAATGCTCAAGATAGCCATAGCCTGAATCAATCATGTAGAAACTGTGAAAGTGCCAGAACATACAATGGGAAACAGAAGGTCTTATTACAGCAAAAAAGCCTGGTGTATTAAAGACTCGCCTGAAAAATGGAAACCAGCTAGCTAATAGTTACATAAATCACATCCAAGGAATATAAGAAGTTTCCCGAATATTACATGCTGAATAACCAGAAGATGAGAATTGAGAAACAACAAACTTTGCATGCAGTAAGCAACTTCCATCAACTTTCTTGAACTGTAAAAGTTCGGGACGGTGGCTTGTTTTTGTTGGTAAGAACATCTCTTTTTTATTTCTAAGGGGGTGGTTTTAGTTGGTTGAAAATAGATAGCTTTAGAATTTCAAGCACGGCCCAGAGTGTACTGAAAAAATTTGTTATTCCATTTTTCATGGTGATATTCACATCTCTAATAAAAAATTTCAGGGAATAACAAAGTACCTTTATTACGCAATAAATAGCAAATGCATAATCACATAGTCAAATCTGCTGCAGTGAGATAATTTATAACAAGAAAAGATAACTTACATGAGGCTCACAAAACCCGAGCTTCATTCTTGAGCTTATCAATCAGCTCATCCACAGAAGTCAGTATTACACCAGCTTTTCGCTTAGGGGGTTCAGTGACTTCAATAATTTCCAAATCAGGCTTAATTTGCACATGCAGCTCTTCTGGAGTATATTTCTTAATGGGTTTTGATTTGGCCTTCATTATGTTGGGCAGTGTAGCATATCTTGGCTGGTTGAGACGTAGATCAGTTCTGCAGACACCGCAAAGACAAATCCAATTACATCGGCCACAAAAGTACAATTCAAAGAAGCAAATGCACTAATCTATGTTTGAGCTGTACTGGTATGAGTTCCACTTACATAACACTCATTCCATGGAAAGGACAAGGGCCATTTAAGACATGACGAATTAATATAAAGTATGCAAGAAAAAGGTGAAGTTGTAACATACGTACGTGATAACAGCCGGTAAATTCAAGCTTAGAGTCTCCAAACCACCGTCGACCTCTCTTTCAACTATAACTTCCTGCTTCTCTTTGTCCAGCACCACCTAGCAGAAGTATGACAACAGAAAAAAATTTTCTATAAAATACCACAGGTGGACTTACATAATCGAAAAGATAAAGATTCTAATCATCAACTGCACAAGCTTAGTTGCAAGGAATCAATGTCTAAAAACGAGGAAAGTAATAGTAAATGGAAAATTTTCCTATTTTTAGATAGCATGGTTTCCACTACCTCGTGGATTTCGTTCATTCAATGCAGTCATCAAACTTTAAAAGGTTTACCTTTGAGGCAAATGTTCCTTGAGGCCAATCCAGCAACCCAGCAATCATTTGCCCAGTCTGATTACAGTCGTCATCAATAGCCTACATACAAAAACACTGCAATCAGAAAACATTTATATCAAATACTCAAACCAATAGTACCTAAACTTCAAATATACATTTCATTAGTAAAGAATCCACCAAGAGGACGTCTGAAGAACTACCCTACTCAAGAAACCAAGCAAGAACCTCTAACTGTCATAACTTCATCAATATCTGATCTTTATCACAAGAAGGCAACATACTCTGAGACCATAAAACACAAAGAAATTGCTTCCTTAACTTGAATTTTCTCCTTCAGCTTCCCCAAATTACCTGTTTTCCCAAAATAATCAATCCAGGCTTCTCAACATCCACAAGCGCCTTAAGCAGCTTCGCCACATACCGCGGATACAAATTCTCCTTCGTCTCCACATGAATCCCTCTATCAGCTCCCATCGCCAACCCAGTCCTGATCGTATCCACACACTGCGTCGGCCCCATACTAACCGCGATCACCTCAGTAGCTAGGCCGGCCTCCTTGATCCGCAGCGCCTCCTCTAAAGCTATCTCGCAGAACGGGTTCATCGACATCTTCACGTTCTGCGTCTCCACTCCGCTCTGCAATCGCAGCCACATGTTCAACGAAATGCCTCCATCAGAATTCAAAATCGCAAATTATGCAACTCCGTTTCCGGCTATATTTCATCACTACCTTGTCAGCCTTCACTCTGATCTTGACTGCGTAGTCAATGACGCGCTTGATTGCCACCATTATCTTCATTTCCGGCGATCGATTTTCCGGTCCGATGAACCGATTGAGCTTGCGTTTTGGAGTGAGCTGCTGGTGATGACGACAGAGAGTTGAGCAGTTGACGGAGCAGTGACATGTGATTCATATCCAAATTATTAAGCCTATCTTTCTATCACTCGGCCCATTTAAAACAAACCTAGCCCAAATAGTTCGGCCCACTTCAAAAAAGTCCAGCCCTAATTGTCCGGCTTTTTATTCGTATATTAGCAATTTTACATTGAGCTATGATTAATTGAATAACCATTCTTTAATAATCAATAACAATGTATTTTAGTAAACTTAATTTAAATGGAAAACTTTATTAACTTAACTTGAATATAAAATTTAATTTAAATGATAAACTTAGCAGTTCTATGTCATTTATAACTGATAAAACGAGTTGAACCATGGGGGCAAGAACAAATTAGTTGTCGATAGTAATGGAAAAATTTTCAAACTTGTAATTAAGTCAAAACTTGTTTCCAAAATTGCCACAATTCTCAAGTTACTTTCCAAAATGCCATCTTTTTCACAAACCGCTACTTCCAGCAGCGGTTTGTTGATTTTTATAAATTAAAATGATGACTCGGCGATGAGTTGGCGGTGATGTGTACCTAAAATAACAAACCGCTATTAATAGCGGTTTGTCTATTATTTACAATACTGGGAGTAGCGGTTTGTTATTTTAGGTACACATCACCGCCAACTCATCGCCCAGTCATCATTTTAATTTATAAAAATCAACAAATCGCTACTGGGAGTAGCGGTTTGTGAAAAAAATGGCATTTTGGGAATTAACTTAAGAAGTGTGGCAGTTTTGAAAGTAAGTTGTGGGTAAATGGCAAGTTTGAAAATTTTTCATAGTAATGGCATCCAAGGAAAGGAAGAAAATGATTTTTTGTGTTTGGTTAGTCATGAAAAATAAAAGCAGAATAAAATAATACATTATAAACTTTTTCATATAATTTTTCATTAGAAAGTTGTTTTTCTAACTATCTACAATGCAAAAAAAATTCAACACCCTACTTTATCAGTTTTTAACACTCCACGTCATCTTCACTCTCTTCCACCTAATCATTCAACACACATTCAACTTATACCCTCTACAATGACCTTGTTTAATAAAATTCAACACCCTATCCCACAACTTTTATTTATCTTCTTTTATTTTCTTAATAATTTAATTTTTATAATTACAATTCAATAAATTTATCATTTTGCATTAAAAAAATTAATAGTAAAATAAATTATATATATTATTTTTTTAATATTTTTATTTCATCAATTTTAAATTTTATATCATTGCATCTTGCAAGAAATAAAGACGAGAAATATAGATAGACATTATTAAAATAAATACACACAACGATATAGAAATATATTAAACCACGAAACATTTCGAATTTTGCCCATATGTGTTTGACCAGATCTGCTTGCAATGCGTGATGTGCGTTTGAATCATGCATCTCGAATCTAGCACGCACATGATTTGCGAATGCCGGTAGCACCTCGGTCGAGAATTGTTGTTGTGTATTAGACCCACTCGCCTCAGATTGATCATAATCGGTCCAGTGTTGAGCATATGTATCTCGTTCATCCTCAACAATCATATTATGCAATATGATACACGACCTCATGATGATAGTCAAATCGGCTATGTCCCACATGCGAGCTGGTTCGCGAATGATTTTAAATCGAGCCTGCAACACTCCAAATGCACGTTCAATGTCCTTCCGATATCTCTCCTGATATTTTGCAAATAACTTATCTGGTTCACTTTGAGGAAGTCTTATTGATTTGACGAAAGTCGGATAAGAAGGATAAATTCCGTCAGCCAGATAGTATGCCATGTCATATGGACGTTGATTCACGAAGAAATTCACTCTTGGAGTATTGCCCTGTTCAACATCATCGAATACTGGTGAACGGTCTAGAACGTTTATATCGTTCAGTGTTCCTGGACATCCAAAAAAGGCATGCCATATCCATAGATCATGAGAGGCAACTGCTTCAAGAATAACAGTGGTGGTTCCTTTATCTCCTCGAGTAAATTGACCTTCTTATGTAGTAGGACAATTTTTCCATTCCCAATGCATGCAATCAATACTTCCAATCATCCCTGGAAACCCCCGCATTTCACTAACGTGCAATATTTTTTGCAAATCATCTTGAGTTGGGGCTCTTAGATACTCTTGCTCATACATTCTTACGATCCCTTTACAGAACCTACGCAAGCACTCCAATGCTGTAGTACCTCCTATTTTGATGTTCTCATCGACTGCATCGACCGCCACACCATATGCTAACATTCGTATGGCTGTGGTACATTTTCCTAATGGAGATATACCTTCTTTATTCGTTGCATCTACTCTTTGGGTGAAGTAGTTGTCACTGTTTGATAGGTCTTTAACGATCCGAAGGAAAACATGTTTTCGCATCCGATATCGCCGTCGAAACATTGCATCATCATATGTAGGTTGATCATCAAAGTAGTCGTCAATCAGTCTTTTGTTCGCAGCAGAATGATCTCTTTTGTAATGTTTTCTCTTGCCTTGGCGCGCATAGTCTTCCTCTATTTTGTTTCGACGCTCCCTAAACCGGTTGAGGATATACCTCTCTTCGATCTCAGACTTTCTTTTGTAAGCTTCGATATCAAAAGGAAATTCGGATGGATCCATTGTTATTTTTTTTGTAAGATGAGATTTATGGCATTGGTACATCAATCGGAGAATGAGTACCCATTTATAAGAAGGGTAATCAAAAGCATTGGATTCTCTCATTAGAAGTCAAAATAAAAAGAGTCACGGACTACTGACAACCTCTCATTATTAAAGTAGACATCGACAACACAACATTAATGTCAAGCATTGGATTCTCTTGCTTATGCAATCCTTGCTCTTTAGTCACGGACTACTGACAACCTCTCATTATTAAAGTAGACATCGACAACACCAACTTAAAGAAGACAGTGACAACACAGCATTAATAAAAAGCATTGGATTCTCTCATTAGAAATCGAAAGTCAAGGATTGCATTAATAAAAAGGGTCACGGACTACTGACAACCTCCCATTATTAAAGTAGACAATGACAACACAAACTTAAAGAAGACATCGACAACACAGCAATGCTCGTTACAAAATTCGGCAATTTTACCCCAATATGACTCACTTTTTTGGTTTCTGCCAACAACACTGTCGGTTCCATATTTAATCCACCCACTAAGTAGCACCAAATTTTGATCGATGGTCCATTTAGGGCTTTTCCGACGAGAATGAGTTGAATCTCCTGCAAATGGAGTGGCTTCATTAGCACTGCTCATACCACCAAGCACCATTTGTGTAGAAAATTCGGAAAATTCAGTTGCTCCAACATTTGGAACTAGTACATTTCCTATTGAAGTAGATGAATAATAAGGTGGTGCTTGAGATGAATATGACATCATTGATCCATAATATGGACTATAATTTGGAGCAGATGAAGGCATGATGAAATTTGGTGCAAACCCATAGTTTGAAGTGTTTTGAGTATTTTGCTGGCTGGATTGTTGAGTTTGAAACTGATAATTGTGGAGATTTGGATAGACAAAGGAATTATTGTTGGGATCCATTTGGCTAAAAAGAAGGGTTTAAAATGGAGAAGAAAGAGGTTTTTTTTTTCGGTGTCCAAATCAAATGAAGCGAGTATGTATTTATAGAGCATAAAAAAAATATGAATTTTGGTATAAAAATTAAAATCTAAAAAAATCAGTCAACCAATAAACAAGACGTATATTGATATGTCACACATGATCCCCACCACATCTTCATTCAACATGTTTAATTAATTCAACACCGAATAATCCAAATCATATTCAACACCATATTCAACTACCTCATTAAATCTATTCAACTACTTAATCCCCATATTCAACTACCTCATTGTAAATAACCTCAATTCAATACCAAATAATCCTTATATTCAATACCCTATTCAACTACCTCATTACACTTATTCAACTACTTGATCCTCAATTCAACATCCCCATTATACATAGTCTAACTTATTTTCCATTTTATTTTCTTTTCACTAAAATTTTCAAAATCCAAACAGAATCTTAGAAGTTTGAATAAATTTCTCCAATCTCTTTTTCTTTTTCAACAAGTACAATATACTCCTAGCGCAAGCCATCGGATGAGCAAGCCACTCAATGGGAAAGATCGATGCCAACTCAGCCTTCCTCTAGACTCTTCATTGGCCAGCTGGCTGCTGACTCGACATGGGCCTGCAACAAGGCCGGCCCACGCTCCAAGTTTTCAATTCATTGAACATTGACGAATAGTCCTCGCAACTCGTATCTGATCGACATGCACAAAGAGCAGTTCACCTCCTAGCTACTTTCCGCTAAATCATCTTATCCTTCTCCAATTCAACTGCGGTAAATTTTATCCTATAAAATGTCAGGATAAAACTGTGAAAACTTTAAGCAAGAGAAGAAAAGAAGCTCACCTGCTCCGGCCCTCGATCATGCTATAAATATGTGCACATAAGGAAGTAGAAGATCATCCCGTAAGCCATTCTCTCTCTATTTGCAGCAAGCGGCTTCTCTTATTGTTTAAGTTTGATTTCCGTTATAATTTCAATTCCGATGATTTGAGTATTTCCTATCTTATTTGTACGAGTGTTTCTTATTTCTGATAATAAATCAGAGTGTTTTCTTTCATCCAAGTCCATCAAAATTAGTGGTGCATTTTATATTGATCCTCAGGTTTATTCGTAGAGTATTACACGAACATATTTACATTGCTTTTCACAAAACAGATAAAAGAATTGAAACTTTGATGAGAGGCATAATTGGATATTTTATGAGTGGAGCTTAACAAAAGTCCAGTTGAATTTTTTGAGAAAAGGAGAGTTGATCGGCCTGATCGCCGGAGCCTCAGGCCCAGGGACGAACGTAGCCTTTGGCTACTTGGGCTATAGCCCAAAGTAGTTTTAGGCCGTTCTCAACGCTCGTCTCGCCTCAACTCATCGTCTCCAACTCACATGCACACACCAGTTTCGATTCCGAGTCAACTGGCTAACCTCCATTCCGAACCACAAGTCCACAGCAAGCACAATATCTCAATGATCGGCAATTCCGCATCACATTAACAATTTACAAGCACATGGACTTCCGCCGCTTTGGTGTAGTTAATGTTTGATGCAATACAAATTGCTCAATATGATGTTGTCCCAATCATCTGGTTTTGTGTATGTCAACGGGTGCTTTCGCAATCTTGCTTACTTGTGTTCCTGCTGGAAATACTCAATATTATCTGCAACTCGGTTGCTTATATGCTCATTCTTGTTATGGAAATAACTGATACCTTCCTTTCCGGCAGAAGCGAGGCTGTACATTGATGAGCGATTGCGAACAAATCCGATTAAAACATTAATCGAAATGGATTATTGAATTTGTGATTTCTAGTCATGTGATTGAGGTTTAGTGGAAATAGCTAGATATTCTAGATTACACTCCTCTTATATAACTCAAAAGTCTTGATTCATAAGTCATGGTAGTATAAGTCAAAATATAGTAGCATTTTTTTCATTTATCAGTCGATGCGAAATAAATTTCCAAGTGCTTACGGTCAACATTTAGGTTCCTCCAAAATCATATGAAAGATAAAGAAAGGTACAGCTTATAACATTCTTTCTGGAAGTCAGTCTACTGTTATCAAACCAGAAGCAGAAGCTTTCCATTATAGTAATATCTGTATCACTGCAACCATGATTCCTGGTACGACGTAGTTCCATCCTAAGAACATACGTTCACGTAAAACAATGTCACAGTGCGTCGTATCCACCAACTGGATGGCTACATCTCTCTAGCCTTGCTATTTATAACCTTTCTCCACATTGACAAACTTCAGTGATAACAATCTATGACTTTTTCTCGCTCATCAACGAGCTTCAGATCAGCATGAATACACGGAACAAGATGCAGAAAAACAAAGTCAAAATGCAGACATAAACGAACCCTAGAAGGGTGACAACACAAGTGTAAAATACATGGAAGAACAATAATAGAAGCACAACAGGATGAGGGCGTTTTGTAAAATAGTAAAGTTCATTTGGTTTTTGGAAAATTTGAAGAAAAATAATTTTCGTACTTGGTTTATCATAGAAAATAAAAATTAAAAAAAAAACATATTACAAACTTTTTCATATGAAAATCGGTTTCCAATTTATTTTTTTCTATTAAATTTTCGGAAGGGAATAGCATAATTGTGTCATGTCTCCACGTTACACTAACAGCAAAACATCTTTAAGCAAAGTCTTCTAAGTACGCATTTTTATGCTTTTGATTATTATTAGTGGTATTAGTTTGCTACGGCAACTCCCATCATTGGGTGTGAGTTTATGTCATATGAATACAACTTGGTCATCACGCCTACTTCTATTTTTTATATTTTCATTTTTAAACATCAATGCGTGTGACAATTAGATACCAGTTGTTATACATCTTGATCATCTCATAAAAACCCACAATTATCTATAGAAAATCGTATATGTGAACACTCCAATATTGTCTGATTTGTTTCCGTTTGTACATTTTCTTTGTAATTGTTTAATAAGTCAACTAAAACAGCTATCTGGTCAATAACATATTATATAGCAAAACGAGTCTAATTTGAAACGGACTCTAATTTGGGTGACCTAATATATAAATTTGCATGCGCGGAGCAAAAAAGTAAGTTCCATGTTATTGTTTCATTCAACGTTGTGATGCCCCATGACGGAGTTTCCAGACAACTGTTAACGATTTGGATTAACTGACGCAGTTGGTGGTGCTTGGAGTTTATTACACAGCTGTATGTTGATGAAGATGAGAGCGATATAAAATAAGAGAGTTGACAATCAGTAAAATTATTAAAAGAAACAAAGAGCATATACCAGTATATGCCGAGTCGACTTCTGGGATGATGAACTCAATAAAAAGTGGTTGATCCGCAGCACATTGTTGTCCATACAGCTGAACGATCCAAGAGGAGGAAGCAGGTAATCAGCTCTTACTTTTGCATTTTGCATCTTTTTCCTCAAAAATTAGGGTTTAATATGCTTTCCTCATCTGCACTGTCTGCACCGGGCTGATGAAGGAGCTGCTGGATGATTTATAAAGCTATAAAATAAATCTTATAAATCATCCAGCAACTGCTGAAGGCTCAGTATAAACGCATTGGAATTATGAAGTACTGACGAATATCACTTAATGTCTTATCACCAGGAGGATACACAAGTTTCACCGTTGAGCTGCCTCCTGGGAATCTTCAACAATGGCGAAGGAGCAATTGCAGGTGCTTAATGCACTTGATGTCGCCAAGACGCAGTTATACCACTTCACAGCCATTGTGATCGCTGGTATGGGTTTCTTCACCGACGCATATGATCTATTTTGCATCTCTCTGGTCAGCAAGTTGCTAGGGCGGATCTATTACCATGTGGAAGGAGCGCCGAAGCCCGGTACATTACCGCCAAATGTGGCGGCGGCGGTCAACGGAGTTGCCTTTGTGGGGACTCTCACCGGCCAGCTCTTCTTCGGCTGGCTAGGTGACAAAATGGGGCGCAAGCGAGTCTACGGACTCACATTGATGATCATGGTGTTCTGCTCCGTTGCCTCAGGTCTCTCCTTCGGACATTCTCCCAAGGGCACCATGGCCACTCTCTGCTTCTTCAGATTTTGGTTGGGCTTCGGCATCGGCGGCGACTATCCTCTCTCCGCCACCATCATGTCGGAATATTCCAACAAGAAGACTCGTGGCGCTTTTATAGCCGCCGTGTTCGCCATGCAAGGGTTTGGGATTTTGGGAGGCGGAATTGTTGCCCTAGCTGTGTCGTCAGCATTTGATCATCAGTTCAAAAGCCCACCTTACAGTGTCAATGCAGCAGCCTCCACAGTCCCACAAGCTGATTATGTTTGGAGAATCATTCTGATGGTCGGAGCTTTACCGGCTGCATTGACTTACTACTGGCGGATGAAGATGCCGGAAACTGCCCGGTACACGGCCCTGGTGGCGAAGAATGCGCAACAAGCTGCGGCCGATATGTCCAAGGTGTTGCAGGTAGAAGTCCATGCAGAACAGCACAAATTGGAGGTAATGACAGAGGACAAGTCGAATAGTTTTGGGTTGTTCTCCAAGCAATTTGCTCGCCGGCATGGTCTGCATCTCCTCGGAACCACCACTACATGGTTTCTCCTGGACATAGCTTTCTACAGCCAGAACCTGTTCCAGAAGGACATATTCAGTGCCATTGGCTGGATCCCTCCAGCAAAGACTATGAATGCAATCCATGAAGTTTTCAAGATCGCCAAGGCCCAAACCCTAATTGCACTCTTCAGTACCGTTCCAGGCTACTGGTTCACAGTGGCGTTCATTGACAGAATGGGACGGTTCAAAATCCAGCTGATGGGGTTCTTCTTCATGACTGTTTTCATGTTCGCTTTGGCCATTCCTTACCATCATTGGACCACACCCGGGAATCACCTAGGGTTTGTGATCATGTACTCCCTCACGTTTTTCTTTGCCAATTTCGGACCCAATGCCACTACATTTGTTGTGCCGGCTGAGATCTTCCCGGCCCGGCTCAGGTCGACTTGTCATGGAATATCTGCAGCTTCGGGTAAGGCAGGAGCCATCATTGGAGCGTTTGGGTTCCTTTACGCTGCGCAGAGCACAGACCCGACTAAGACTGATGCGGGTTACCCACCCGGTATTGGAGTAAGGTATGCTCTTATCATGCTGGGCGTGGTGAACTTCCTGGGGATAATGTTCACTTTCTTGGTACCGGAAGCAAACGGCAAGTCGCTGGAAGAAATGTCAGGTGAGAATGAAGGAGAAGATGAGCCACCTAAGATTATGGCTTGAAGACCTGAAGTTGAAATCTGATGTTAAACATCATAACTTTTTATCGTATAACTTTCTGAGGTTTATTCTTTTATTTCGTTTGTAAGAAAAAGACTTGCCACTCATCAGCAATACTATCAATAAAAAACCCTATATGTTTCGTGTTTAAAGGAAACCCTTCCGAACATAGGAGAAAAAAGATATTAGATTATTATGATTAATTTAATTGGAAGCTTATTAGAAAGATATAAATATGGGTTATCGTTTTTCAATTTCTTACTCTCAAAGAAAATGACACAAAAGCCCTCAAAGAAAATGACACAAGAGACTTACGGTTAGATTGGAAGCACCAACCCGCCTTTGCTTTACAAGTTGCTTTCGCTCCATATTCAAGAATGGAATCAGGTACGTTTTATTTTACAATAATCAGGTATGCTTAATTATTCAGATATGAATTTGATCGTATTAATTCGTTCATCAAACACCAACATCTTCACAAGGTTACTTTTCTTCCTTTTACTATACTTACCTTCCTGAGAATGGTATTCACTTTCTTTGTGCGTGAACCAAATGGGCTGGAAGAGATGATGAGACTCTTTCAAGGTTGCATAGATAATGAGCAGCTGATGTTCAAACCTAATCGAAACCCTAATACCCCCATTTGCATGGCAAATTAGTTATATAGAAAACTCATAGTTTAATTCATCTTATTATTCCCGCATACATACATCACGAGTTAAAACATAAGCCCTAGCAAACCCTAGCAGACAGGGTTCGCCTTATTCATCCCTCTACTATCTTCATTTTCCACTTGTAGCCCCTCAAGTTACAATTCTTACAAAACAGCCCCCTAATCCTCTTCATACTCCCTTCCCTGCCTGGACCCGGGTCCGAACACAAGCAGCTCCTCCTTGTTGTACTTCAAGCTCTTCGCATCCTCTCGCGAGATTCCGTACGAGTTCATCAGCACCTCCTCCGGGAGTCCTCTGAACACGGACACTCGTCCCGCCAGTGGGCTCACCATCGCGTTGTCGATGGTCTTGAACGCCACCCAATCGCACCCTTCGTTGCCTGCTTGCTTCAGAACGACGTAGTTTTGCGGCACGATCAATAGCTCGCCCTCTTTCACCTGTCCGTCGAACACGTTCTGGCCGCGCTCATTCACCATTTGGATCCTGCTGCTGCCTCGCGTGATGTAGATGATGCTGTGAGAGTTCATTTCGTATTTCGGCGCCAACAGGGCGTTCTGCATCGAATCAGAATCAATCCTCAGGGACCAAATTGCATGAAATTTAAAACATCGAGGGGTGTTATGTTGATAAATGGAACTTCAGGGTGTGGGATGTAATTTCATACTTTGTAGAGGACCCCACGCTCGGCGCTGAGCTGGAGGAAGTTGAGGATGGGGAGCTTCTGGCTGTTGAGGGTGGTGAGGCGGCCGCCACGTGGGTTGAACAGATCGGCCTGGATGGGGTCGCCGATGTTCTGGATGAGTCTTGCATTGCAGAAAGTCTCTCCGATTCCACTGTTTACGTCGATCCACTCTCCGCGCTCGCGTCCCTGGCGGCGCTCTTGCTCCTCGCGCGCCGGTGTGAGGAACTCGAGTGGCTCTTTGACGAGGATGATGCTGCCCCTGTTGCTGCTCTGTTCGTTCTGGCCCTGGATGCTTCTGATCAGATCCTGGTTGACGTTGAACACGTCTGACAGAAGCTCCTCGTCTAATCCGCTGAAGATGTTTTGCCAGTTCTGTGATTGCTCACCTTCCCATCGCCCTCTCATCTCCTTCCGCGGTCTTCCTTGCTGGCTTTGTGAGCTTCCGGCGAGGAAGAATTTCTGCACCATGACACACCGACGAGTGATGAGTCCTGTCTGTCGCAGGATTCATGCATGCAAATTTAGTGTTACGAGTTCGAGCTAGCAACTTACCCTGATGGTTTGGTCAAGCTGGTTGGCATCGTTGCTTGTGTCGAAGACTGTGACGGCAACGATCGGGGTCTGACCATCGTTGTAGATCCAGTGCGCTACACCAGCCGGCAAGGCGATGATGTCTCCTTGTCTGAAGTTTCGGATCTTTTGGTGCTGGTCGTTGAATTTTCCACCAGTCTCATATTTTCCTCGGCCGCGGTGGCTTTCACGCCCGCGCTCGCTCCTCTGACTCGACCCTTCTGATGATCCCGACTGGTACGACTCTGGACATCCAGGGAAGACAACTCCGATCACTCCCCTACCTGCATGCCACCAAGTTGACCAAGTCAACGATAAGTCAACGAACCAAGAAGCAATAGATAAGTCAACGAAATTTGTGATGCATGCATGTACCTTCAACAATGTAAGAGAGCTGAGGAGAGTTGGAGAAGGAAGGCAAGAGCAAGCCCTGAGGCTCAATGACGTGGCGGACGGCGTTGATTCCGGCGCATTGGAACTGCTGGTCGTTGGTGCTCCAGTATTCAATCGTACCACCCTCAGCCTTGATCTTGTTACTGGGCTCAAGAGCATCGATTTTTTCAAGGTTACACTCATTCACGGACCTCAAAGGTCGGTGTCTCTGCTGACCTTGCCATCCCGCGCCGGCTGACCACGGCCCAAACGACTGAAACGGCTGAAACCCAGAAAACCCTAAACATCCTTGAGCCACTACCAGCAAAACACAGAGTGTTAAAGACACCGAGGGAGCCATGCTTGCTCGAACAAACGTGATCTACTTCTGTTGGGGTTTTTCGTGATGGGAATGGAGGTGGCCGAGTTGGGGTTTTATAGGACCGGACGATGCGCGACGTGGCGGGTTGAAGAAGTGAATAAGTGATGTGGTGTGGAAGGTTATGCATGGGGGCTTGGTGTGGTTACACATCGATGGGTTGGTGCCCGGAGAGATGGAAATGTGGCGAACGAAAGCTGTGAGCGGCAGTGTGCTGTGGCTGCGGCTGACTGGCTGCATGAGGTGGCGCAAATACGACAAAGTGGTAAATATGTGTAGTGTTTGGGCCGATGAAATGGGCTTTCAGACGGCCCATTAGCCCAGATAATTAATTTTTAATAAATTATTTAATCTTCTTAATTCACCATTGTAGGGTAAGGCCACGAGTGGAAGGACATGGCTGTTTGACTACTCTGTGGATAAGTGTACAAATATAATACATGCAAAAGTAGGTAGAAAACATTTGAGTGCCATTTCTAGACAAGATTTTTTTTATGAATCTCAATCATGCCTAAAGCAGCCCATACAAAGATTTTGTCTTTCAGTTGAATTAGTTGAGTTAAGAGTTTCAATTGAATCAAACATGACAAGGCACGCACCAACCGTTATCCCATGATGTCACCTAATTTGTCACCTTCCCTGGCTAGATACTTGCAGTGACGTTGACTCTCTCCCCACTCATCACCTCCTCCTACATTATCACATTCATCATCACATTTGCAGTCGGGAAGGGAGAAGTGCTCCCCAAAACACTCGATTTGACAAAAACCCTAATCACACCTGATCAGCAGCTCCACTCGAGTTGGTGTGAAGGAGAAGAAGACGTATGTTTGATGTTGGACATGGATGAAATTTTGAGCCAAGAGCCCGACTCACCAAACCAAAGCAGCAGCAATAATGGCTCGACCAACACACTCAGCCGCTACGAGAGCCAAAAGCGCCGTGACTGGATCACTTTCGGCCAGTACCTCTGCAACCACCGCCCACCGCTCTCTCTCTGCCGCTGCAGCGGTGCCCACGTGCTCGAGTTCCTCCGCTACCTCGACCAGTTTGGGAAGACCAAGGTCCATACCCACGTCTGCCCTTTCTTCGGTCACCCTAACCCTCCTGCCCTCTGTCCCTGCCCGCTCCGCCAAGCTTGGGGCAGCCTCGACGCCCTGGTCGGTCGTCTCCGGGCAGCCTTTGAGGAGAATGGAGGAAAGTCGGAGCTGAACCCGTTTGGTGCAAGAGCTGTGAGACTCTTCTTGCGTGAGGTGAGAGACTCTCAGGCCATGGCTAGAGGGATAAGTTATGAGAAGAAGAAGAGAAAGCGGCCGACACAGAATCAGCAGGTAGTGGCTCCGCCGCCTCTCAATCTTCATCATCTTCAGCAATATCCCCACCATTAGGATTGACTTGAGTGAGCTTCTCCATGGATGAGCTAGCCGCCAAAGTAGCTTACTTCATGTTCACCATTATTGGCACTCTCTTTTTGACTAGTAATTAAGATTATCTTAATTCATAATCATATATTCATTCTTATAATTCAAAAAATAATAATTAGATCTTAAATCAAAGAGGAAAAGACTAAGTTAATTGTAGTAATTTCTTAATAAAAAATCTGGCCGCCAATGACTTCTGCGAAATAAAGATAATTTCTGCCTCAAATGGAGAACGGTGCCGGTGGCTCCTTACCCTTAGCCTCAGCCCACCTCGCCGCCACTGTCTTGACCAGCTGATCCGCCCTCGCTTCGAAACCTCCAACAGATTCTATAAAGAAAGGCACGAACATAAGTCCATTGACTGGACAAACAACCTCATACTTAGAGATCTTCATCTCCTCTGCTCTCCTAGCAGCCTCCCCTAACCCCAGCCCTGCCCCTCCTCCCACAAAAGAAGAGACAATGGATACATCCACACTTCTCTAAAATGTCCGCTGACTTCTTCCCCCATCGAGAAGGCTGGCCACCTCCAGCCTAGGCTCCATATTAGCCTCCCTAAAAAAAGTGTATAACGCATCTCTTACCGCATTATGCCTCCGAATCCTCCTACCACCCCCCGAAAAATGGGAATCATGATCACCGGCCGCGTCGGACGTGTGAAACCCCCTACATGTCGTACAAGCACGGAAAACTGCAAAACACATCGTGTTCGGTATGGTACCTGAGGTCCAAGCGATATACCGCCGGATTCATATGAAGCCTAGAGAAAGGCGTAGGTATCGCTGTGGTCCAAATACCACTCCCAGACGCAGAAACAACATCCACCAGATTACTCACCCGGACCCCTCCCCGCCGCTTGATCTCTACCCTGATGACTTATGCAGCTAGACGGTAAGTCACTGTTGTGGCTTAGCCTTTGACTTAAGCTCCTCCAATCCAACTGGGGAGATAGAACGAAATCTCAAATTCCACCTCTCAAGCAAGACTCTGCACCTGAATGAAGAGAACGAATCCTTCGTAAGCATCTCCTATAAACCCCCTGCTTGCACCAAGGAGAGGCCACTGCAACTGAGAGAGCCACGTCGCTCCCCACCGGAATTCCTAGCCCACCAAACTTAAGAGGCAAACCCACCAACCTTCTTTGCTCCACCAACCTGCACCGTTGCATCAAAAGATCGAATCGACCCCTCAATCTAATCGGGTGATGAACTCCGCAAATTATACATCATCTTCGGCATGCCTACAAAAGCGCACAAAAGTAATAACTCCAACTGCGGATTATCCAATTTAGGCACCTCAGTTAGTATGGCCTGAATGCCTAGAATTCTCTTCCCCACCATCCCATCAGCCCCTCTCCCATCCGCTGAAATAGGATTATCCAAAACAAATAAAGCCGAGGAGGCCAGATAACAACCCGTCTGGCACCTCAGGAGGCCGGTCCCTGCCACCCCCTGGCCACCCCCATAAGGATTTGCTATGGTTCACCACTAACCCAAGCCATGTCCCCGAATCCCGAATGACCTAAACCCTATCAACAAATCCTCTCTATGACCCATCAATAAACCATCGCCACCAACCTTCTCTTATTCATCTCTATACATTCTTATATTTTTATAAATTTCAAAGTCTCATTTACCTAAAATGTCTCATTCTTGATCCATGGCCGAAGATGTACAATTGTGTCTCACAATGTCGATAGTCTGTTGATTAATTTCTGGCAACAAGCAAAAGATTGATAGGCTAAAAATTCACGTCAACTTTCACAACAATCGGGGGTCGAATGCCAACCACCTAGGAAGGAATTGAGATCGCAAGTATCACTTGCTTCTTGATTTTGCAAATTGAAGGCAAACTTGATTTATTGAAGGTCTTGTATTTCCTAAGCACAAAGAAACAAGAAATCTGAATGCAATTTACAAGAAGAGGTATATATATATATTTAAATTTAAATTGATGTTTAAAATTATATTTTAAAATTGTATCGTTTACTAATTTGATTGATAGATAAGAAAAGTGCAGATTATGTATGTCTCAAAGAAGAAGAAGGAATTCATACATTTTCCATGTTGAAAAGTAGTGAAAGATCATCAAACTTTTGCTCATATTGATAATAGTACTACGTCGTACACATGAAACGATTGCTCCTATGTAAACGTTTGCTCCTTCTACTAATGAGAAGGTGTACCCAAATGTGAGCATTGAACATCTTAACTCTTTTACACCCGAAAATAATCTCAAGTATTCATCAAGTCCAGTTAGACTTCCTGAAATAAAAGTAGCCAAAGAAATAAGAACAAAAGGTAAGCAAGTCGGGAATAAATGCCGAAATGATGCTTTGGAAATTATGGCAACTAATCAGAAAAATTATATAGAATGACAAAAGAAAAAAGGAGAATGACGAGGAAAAAAATCATGAAAACTAACACAGAATTTATGACTCCTCCATCCAAGCGGTATTTGCCAAAAGAAAAGCATTGATCATGCAACAATATGATGACAATGATGGGAAAAGGACTTCGGCAGAATTTGATAATTGTTATCGTCCTATCATAACCTTAACTTCAACGAGTAGACTAATTGACGATATGAAATTAAGAAGATTGAAAGACATACAATATAAATTAAGACGATTGAAAAGATAATGAAAATCAATCACAACGAAAACTAAATTACATAGAGAATTCAAAGCAATATTAAGACGATATGAAATGCTTCTAATCTTTCAGCTCTTTCGACTTGATCATGAGAATCCGATTACCATTTGGACCGACCGGCCCATCAAATATTGTAAAAGCACTAGATGGATTGTGTAAATCTTCTTATTCGTGCTCGACGAATTCTTCCTCAATAATCATATAATGCATGATAACGCAAGCTAACGTTTTTTTTAAAACACTTAGTCGATGGGTCATACCTGTATGACGAAGCATTGCCCAACGCGGTTGTAGAATTCCAAAACATCTTTCCACATCTTTGCGATAAAATTCTTGCTAATTTACAAATAATCTCTCTGCATCAGTTTGTGGATAAAATCCTAAAGAAGAGTATCTCGATAAATACCATCTAAGTAATAATTGTGGTCCTATGTGCTTCCATTGACTTTGTACGTGACTCGTGGTGAGATTCCAACAAGAAGAGGATCGAATATGTCTTATTTATATAAGACATTAAGATCATTTTGGGCTCCAGGAACATCAATGAAACTGTGCAAAATCCATGCTACTGCCTCTAGGATGATAGTAAGACGACCTCTAGCCCGAATATGAACCTTGCCAAGCAGTTGGACAATTTTTACATTCCCAGTGCTTACAGTCATTGCTGCCTACCATACCTAGAACTCTTCGCTCCTCTGCCTTGCGAAGAAGCCAAGATATATCTGTTGCATTTGGAGATCATAGATATTCATCTTTGTAAAGATTGATTATTTGTTCACACTACTTCATGCATTTGAGTGTTGTTGATTCACTCATCCTTATAAGTTCAGCACATTAATCAGCACACGCTCCGTATGCTAACATTCGTATAGCACCAATCATCTTTTGTCGGGAAGGAGACCAAGCAATCTGGTGGCATCACGGCGTTGATGCTAGAAGATTTTGATACGATTAAACAAGTTGCTACTCATCTGATACCTTCGGCGAAAATCTTGTTGTCGAAAAATAGGTCATTCCATAAAATAGTCTTCTAACAAATTTTGTGCCCTAGATTGTCTGTCTTTGTAGATTTGGTTAACGACGAAGGCGAGAATCGTCTTCATCACCAGTTGTTGCTAATACGGCCGCCTCAATGATGAATGAATTAGTCATTGCATCACTAACTCTTCTTTGTTGTTGATATCACCTTCTATTGCCATCAAAATTAAAATGATCCATATTGTGGGTGATGAGTAAAGTAGTAAGAAGAATAATAGGTATGGGTGGATAAGAACATATGCACCGATTTGTTCTGGAGAAAGTTCTCCACCAGTAATTTCTTCTTCCTCCAGCAATTTCTTCCTCGATCAGCAATTCACGGTAATTTCGTGTGTGAATAAGAGGATAAGAGCAATAATTTCTCTGTGGCTTCCTCCTGGAGCAATTCTCGGAGAAAGTTCTTCCTCCTCGAGCATTTCTTCTCACGAAGTAATCGCCGCTGCGCACAAATTGAAGCAATTGCTTGCTGAATGCTCCTGGAGAAATCTGACCGCTGCATATGTCCTAATAACTATATTTATAAGAAGTCCTGGATTAGAAGAAAATTTAATCCAATAATTCAACGACGAAAGAAAAATAAAAAAAATTTCACTATCTAACTACATACCCGTGTCGTATGCTTTATATACAAATATTTTATACAAAATCTAAATCAATAATTTTATAAAAATTTAAATTATCTTAATGTATTTATATATGTATATGATGTCGATGAAGTAACTATTTGATTAGAAATATCACATTAAAATTTTAAAATTATAGTTTTAAAATAAAAATATTTTTTTTGATAAAATAGTACAAGGAGGTGCTGAATTCTGTGCAAACGAAAGAGATGTTGTTCGTCTAGAAGGTGCTGATTAAGCACTTTTCAATTCTAGGAGGTGTTAAATGGGTGCATTTGCTCTTATAAATCTCTCGTATTGCACAAGCTCTTACCGATTCAGGGCAAGGACAGAGGAGCATTTGAAATTATATACGACTAATTTTTTTTTTTTTTTGGAGTTTGGAATTCAATGAAAGACTCATTCTCATGTCATCTGAAGATCATATATATCAACTAATGTTATTATACTAAAACATCATCTTAAATATTATTTTTATTACGAATAAAAAATATAATATTTTATGTAAAGCATAGACAATATTAACCTAAGAAATAGGGCCTATGATGAATAAATAGACCACGCTTTTTATTAAGCAACATTGATATTTTGAGCATAAAATGACGTTTGAAAAAAAAAAATACATCAACTTATATTTGATAATGTGGTAACTTTTCAAAAAGTGGCATTTTCTATGTTTAGTATAGCGTACGCGTTCATAAACAAATATTATTTTATATCAAAACATTAAACTTTGCTTATATAAAACAACGTCTAATGTCTAGACATAAAATAATAGATATGCTTACACTTAATAAGGTTCATGAATTATTATATTTAAACCCATCTAATGCATTTTTTTGTATTATCCCAAAAACATTTTCGCCCAACACATTGAGGCTAAATTTTTGTTGTTCAACGATTTTTTGTAACAGGGAAAACTACTTAGCTATAGCCCAAGTAGCCTCAAGTATAGCTACATCCCTGCACAGGGTGACGGGAATTCGACATGAACCGAAAGAGTTTAGGCACAAACCCCCCACCAAAGCAGACAACACTACCGCCAATGGGTGAGCATAAACAAAGTAGTGTGAGAATCCGGTTGACAGAACTGGTCTGACGACGAGAGTAGACAGAGCAGTGGGAATATTGAGAATGAGGGAATTTATGGTTGGAACCTCTCTAATATTTCAGGAGACAGGATTTATGATAGCGGAGGATGAGGAATAAGGATGAGGGGCAAGATGGGGATCGAAGCTTTCAGGGATGAGTCTAAGCACGGGTACTAGGTTAATAAGACTTGCTTCAGGATTTTTTAGATGCTGGCAGGGACATGAAGAAGAAACTTGATCATCGTCTTACCATGAAATGGAAATATCAGATTGAGTAGTTTGGAAAATCATCTGATCTGTTAAAAGTTGAATTTGGGCACCCATAAGCTCTAAGAACATCAAAAATCGATGATGAAACTAAGAACATGTATGATAAGATTTTTTATGCAACTTCCTTCTTCAACTTAGCCAGCTCTTGCCTAATCACTGCGGCTTTCTGCACATGACATTGATAAATCAGTTTGGAAAGATGAGACAGACAGTTTCTTCAAGCTTAGTTTAACATGACCCAAATGCAGGGAGAATGGTCCGATTAATGTGTACTGTACATATGTATGAGTAGGTACGAACCTTGATTTTTGCCAACATAAGCTTGAACCTGTCAAAGTCTGTCAATGAAGCTCTTCTCTTCTGAACAATAAGCTTCCTTCCCCATGAACTGTTTTCCCACTTGTTTTTAACATCTGTTATCATATAAGCGGGATAATGAGAAGAGAGAGACATAAGTGCCATGAAAATAGAACACAATAGCTTAAAGGACAAACCTGCAGCCTCCATGGCTTGGATCAATACTTTCTTCTTAGGAACCCTGTTGATATCAATCATGATATCGGTCAGAGAGAGCCTCTTGAAGTTCATCTGGCACCTCACCATATCTGGGGCATCAACAAGAGCCTGCGATAACAGTCACTAAATGATGAGCAAAAAAGAAATAAAATAACAGTTGCAACTTGTAGTTTGGAAACTAATCTAATCACATACAAGTAATACAACAACTGAAAAACTTGAGGCGCAGAAAGATGGAATTACAAAGTTCGCTTCAGCGATATAGCTCATCAAATCACAGAAAAGGATTTCATAATGAAAGCACATCGTACAACAATCAATGGAATCATGCTTTAGTGTCCAACAATTAAATGTGATAAATAGATGATTTTCCCTCAAATCACAGAGGGCAACGCAGAACACACAGACCTAAGAGTCAAAATGCAGCTCAATTAGCTTTACAAAGCACATTGTTACCATATTAAGGTGAATCAATATCACCAACATATTACAGATGCAAACATCTAACAGAAGTCTGCTTCTAAAATTCTGGAAATATATTACCCGACCAGCATAAAGCCAAGAGCCAACCTCTATTAAGCTGCAGAGGTACTCAACATGCAAAAACTCAACATAACAAAAAAACAAAAAATCTCTACATAAACTCAGACGTCCCACGAAATATTTCCACCAGGCTCCACAACCTACAATCATGCACTAGATAGACAATGCATTCCAAAAGCTCAATTTTTTTAAATACAATGCACAAATCGCACTCGTCTACGACTTCTACCAAAAATTAACAAAAACTGATAAAGCATACCCGATTTTGATCGAGCACGTCGACGATGACCACAAGCCTCCCGTAATCCTTTCCGTAGTTGACAAGCGCAACTCTTCCGATCTCGACGTACCTCTTGAACGGCTACACGCACCACACCATCACAAATTCAGGTAAAGACGGTTACGATGTAAAGAATTACAAGCACGAGCTATACTTGACCGAATCAGGTTCGAGAGCTTCACCATTTTCGCTTCTGGTGAGAGCGCTGCTATCCGAATCTAGTGCAAAAGCTCGAATAATAATCTGTTGGGGAAGACGATGATAATTAGGGTTTTCTTATCATTTTGAATTTCAGGGTTTTCGCTGACCGTCCGATCGATCTGGGCCAATATTGGGCTTCCTTACAAACCCGGCCTGTTATATTAAAGCCCATCCAACTCATCCAAAGCCCATTATTTAATCATTCATAAAATGAAGTTGGGTAAGTACAATGCAAATATCGAATTATCAACACTTATACAATACATTTATTAGACAATATCCTTTTTATCATTGAATCATTAGAACGTTTTGAAACGCGAACAGATTAACTGATCACGATCGTGACGGCGAGATGGACTAAGGGCAAGGGTATGGAGCCATCGGCAACCCCTCTCTATCTTGAGGCATAAGTTGTCGTTTGTCTCGCAGAATAGATATGTAGCTTTATAGTGATTTCCCATTTATAATTGTCTCATATTGAATTATATGAAATAACATCATATTTACAAATGGTTAAGTCTACATAAGCTGTCCAAATATGCTTAACAAATTGCACAAGATTTATTTTTTATTCGGGTACTTGAATTCAAAATTTTGGTAGTTGAGTACCTGAAATAAAAACTTTGATAATTAGACGGCGCTCGATCGAAAACAATTAGTAGTTATATTGAAAGTTTGATCGTTCGGTATTTCACTTGAAATGAGTTGATAGTTCAAAATAAATTTTTATATTGTTCAGTAGAAAATACCAACAAAATAAATAATTGAAACAACTTGTAGTCAATTCAATGACAATAAATAATGGGTCTAGTTTTTACTCTAGAATAATATATTTAATATACTCTTTAGAGGTCATAAATTTTAAAGGGTTATTGAGATAGAATTTGAATATGGACAACTTTGTTAAAGCATCTATTTTGGTAGAAATGGTTGAAAAATCAATGTGGATGAAGAATATGTGATCTCTAGAATGTGCAAGTTAGGCAAAGAGGAAGATTTCCACTTATCAGAATCAGCAAAGATGAATATTATGGACAGGGCGGTTGATTTGAGAATGTCAGAATGCGTAAGGGATCTCATCATTTGGTGCACTTTGGATTAGCACCTGAATTTTTGTCCTCTTGTGTAAAATGTTTGTTGATTTGGAGTTTAGAGCATCATATCTCAAATGGGTATATAAAGAAACAGCCTTTGACGCCTTTGTGAGCAACTTTCGAGCAATGGGAGGGGTTGTGGGTGAGGAGGTCAATGAAGAGACACAAGTGACCAAGGATGTCAGTCTGAGAGACCTGTCTTGCAAGCTTGATGAGTTTGCCAAGGCCAGAGATTGGGAGAAGTACCACAGTCCTAGAAATCTACTGCTGGCCATGGTATGCCACCAACTCTCAGTGATTAGAATCTTGTCCTGAATGTGTCTTATGTATACAGGGTGTTGTAGATTGGGGAGGTGGGAGAGCTGTCGGAGATATTTCAGTGGCGGGGAGAGGTGGAAAGAGGGCTTCCTAATTGGAAAGAAGCCGACAAGGAGCATCTGGGGGAGGAGCTGTCGGATGTGTTGCTGTACCTCATCAGGCTAGCTGATGTCTGCGGAGTTCATCTTGGTGATGCAGCAGTTCGAAAGATAGTGAAGAATGGCATCAAATATCCACCAAAAACTAAACCTTGATTTATGGGATTTACAAGTGAACTGGAGAAAAATAAACATGTATTTGAGCACATGAGAGGAGAAAGAGTTTTGGATTCATAGACGTTAGGTTTAGATTTTTCTACCTTGTTCAGAAGAACAACACAATCCATAACATACCTAGTACAGACTACTTGTCTTGAACAAGGCAGAATAAAAAAAATGCTGCAGTTACAAATAGTTTATCGCATGTTTTCTCTGCGCCTGGTATACCGGGTTCTGTCGTTGTATCTAGGTCTATCTTGTGCTCTTTGAGGTACCGGCTCTACCCTCCTTTGTCTTTCTGGAGATCTTTGAACGATTTCTCCATTTACAAACAGCTCAGCTGCAACACAACATCAGATGTGATTACCATGGGAACGAGCTTACTGTAATCAACTACCATTACTTTGAGGTTTTTGAAGAGAGAATAATTAATTCTTGATCCAGAACATGTTAGCAGATTTTAGTTTAGGGAACTAAATGATCTTGACGGTTTTAAAATTGAAGATATGCCAGCACAGAACAAAGGATAAAACCAATTTCCTCATGTAAACCAATGATGGTATATATTCCAGTCTATCAGATCATAAACCAAGATCTTATCAGATATCGGTTACATCATCAAAGTAAAATGAATCATTTCCTTTTGCCAAAAATAAGGTACACCCGAAACGGGTTCTATGCTAATATCTAGTCACGTCTGAACATTCTTATTCCATCTCCACATATACCATATCATTTATTTAAAGTTGCAGAGAAAAAGACCGATGCAGTGCAACAAGAATGCATTACCTAGATGATTACAATAAGCGAATATGAACTTTCACGTTTTGTTGTAAAGAGTAATAAGCTTAGAAATTCTAACTTCTCAGTTACAAAAATACTCAGGCTAAGAACGAGAAGTCAATTACAAGCCGAAAGGCATGGATTACTACATGCTATACAACACACAATACAACTCATTGCTCAAAGCATACTTAGGCAGAAAATCTAGTAGTACTTTATGCAAAAATCATGCTCAAATTCAAAAATCGTAGCAATTCTGACATGGAATCCATAATATCACAGAATCGGCCATGGGATTAAAACTATCACAATTATATATATTTAAGAAAAGGAAAGTGAGTTAGTTGTACCTCCATAATCTTTATTTTCCGCATCAACATAGGAATCCGGAAGCACAAACAGCACACCAGGCAACCCTGAAGAGCCGAAAACATCAAACCGAAACTAAACAAACACAATATCTCAAATTTGAAGTAGCTTCAATTCATTACACTCAACAAACCTTCCAGCTTGTTTGAAGTCTCCTCGTCAATCTCACATCCAAATCCAAAATATCGCTCACATGACACATTGTAGATCTTCTTAATAGCCTCCTCCTCACTGAAACAAAATCAACGCAATCAAATTCCAAATTCCAAAAATCAAAAAATGAAAGAAACAAATAATCTCTGAGAATCAAACTGATTCCTTTTACCTTCCAACAACTTTAGCTAATGTCTGTATATAACAATCAATCATCTGCTGCTTCGTGGCTCCCTCTCCTCCAGGCTTATCCATCACAATAAGCCAGTGCTCATAATCGCACCCAGGAAACAGCGGCGCCATCTCCGTCGGCGGCCGGTCACTGAAATTCGACCCGGAATTCAGCGGCGAGTATGCTGAATCTCTCCTCTGAGCCCTACACGTCACTGCCGCATACCGTCTGCGGGAAGCCACTCGTACAGTGCGACAAAGCGATGGATACTGCCGTTGCTTCTGCAGAATCGCTGGAACGAACGGAGACGTCATAGAAGAAAGCATGAGTGACGTGGCGGCAGCAGTTGAAGATCCGGCCATGGCTGCTGTTGCCATTTGCGAAGACGTCGATTGCAGAGCTAGCTGAGAAATTGAGGGTTTTACGAGGAGAAGATAAGAGAGAAGAGGATATAAGACCGGGTTTGGGTGTCGAGTTTTTTGAACCCGGGTCAAGATAATCGAATTCGGTTTAGGAGAAGATAAGAAAGACGAGTGCTAAAAAATTTTCAACCCGGGTCATGTTATTCGGATCCAATTTCTGGCATTAAACGGATCCTATAAATAAGAAATTGAAATCACACGGCCTTATCTGCTCAAGTTCTGCTACGTTCTAGCCAGAGCTTGATTTTGGGAGATAAGAGAGAAAGATGACTTCAGCGGCTTCGAGGATGTTGATCGGAGTGGCTCCAAGTTTACGATTCGACAGACTGAAGGTACCGGCAAGAACGTCGCTGAGGGCAACGACGGCGGTTCTGATATGCGATTTGTGACTTCGCAGCTGAGTGGAATCAAAAGCTCGTGTCCGGAAGGACGTGGGATCAGGGATGGCGGCGGGTCTCTCTGCTCCGGCCAGGCCGATACTGCAACCTATTGTTGCTCGTAAGACTTGTTTTCTTTGATTTAACTTATGGTTTATGATTCGTATTGAATGATGGAGATTTATTTAGGGTTTGAAATTGGAACTTAATTCATGAAGTTAATTGCTTTAAAATTGAATGAAATGACAGATTTTTGAGTTATAGATGTTGGATTTCGGTTAAGGAAATGGAAGGGATTTGATGATGTATATGCTTCGTTCAGTTTAGGCTTATTATAGTATTGCTAATGCTTTTGGTGTACCATTTCATCAGCGAAATAGTGTGACTTGATTACCTAAGACTTGCCACAGAATGTAGAAAAGACATTTTATTGTTAGTGTTTTTAAAACTTTGTGCAGTCTTCGAGAGATATTCTATGATTGGTTTCATTGTTGATTCTTAGGCCACGTTCTTTTGTACTTATAAAATATTTATTTCAGTACATATAAGTAAATATAAATAAATATAAGTAAATATAAGTACATATAAGTACATATAAGTAAATATAAATAAATATAAGTAAAGTTCAGTACATATAAGTAAATATAAGTACATATAAGTATATATAAATAAATATAAGTAAATATAAATAAATATAAGTAAAGTAATAAGTTTAAGTACAAAATATAAGTACAAAAGAACACACCCTAGTCACTAGAGTGGGGATGGCCAATTATCTAGGCATACGGAGAACTCAAGGAATTAAAGTGCATGAGAACCTAAGTGGGCTAAGTGTTTTACGATACATGTTTAGGAATTGCCTTTCAGATGTTATATGGTGTTTTGTGTCATAGGAGAGTTACTGGTTTTTCTTGTGGAAGCAGAGGGTTAAATTGAAGTTTCATGGTCGACAAGGTATTAATCTTTGCCCAATTTCACCCACTTTCATTCACTTATTCAGTACTCGAAATTAAGAGAGGTGGTCTTACTTGGTAAGATGTATAGAAATTATGTTTAGATGTCAAGCTGTACTGCATGCTCCAGCTATTATGAGGCGTATGTCATGAGTCATGACATGACTATCTAATTTTCTTTCCTGAGACTCTGCTGCTCTGAAAAAATGAAACACTTGCTAAAAAGCGCAGCTAAAGCAATACCCCTTCATGAAACACTTGATGGATATTATTTTGTGGCTGTATTTCAGGTAGGGTTTGCCCTTCACTGGGAAGAAATCTAACAAGGCAAACAAAGTGTCCTTCTCAAACAGTAAAACAATAAAAAGGTAGTTTGTTAACCTGCAATACAAAAGAGTATGGTGGGAGACTGGAAAGCGCTTCTTGAAGCTTCGGCTGTCCACTAAAGCAATAAAGACCATAGAGACGAATGGCTTCGATGCAGTTGCCAAGAAAGCTGGAAGGCGTAAGTTTTAAAGACATGTTTCCTTTCTTCTCTGTGTTCTGTCCAATTCCCACTCTTCAAAAGGAATTTTTTTTTTCTGCAGAATGCTCTTATTTTCCTTTCGACCGCTTTCACCCGAGATGTCCCTTCAGCGTCTTTCCTCCACACACCATTCGTCATCTCTCTCCAGATAACCTCAATTGCTCAATTGGATGTTTAAAGGTTTTATCCTCAACTCCGCTGCTCCTTCGTTTAAAAATTTGTTAACCTCAATTGCTTCTCGTGGTGTTTATTTATTTGTCTCAGAGAAAGAGTTCTAGGATCAAACTTCACCCACGCCTGACATACAAATCATGCAATGTATCTAACAGTTCAATTATATTATGGAGCACTGGAAATAACCTAATGACATCAAGCAAGCCGCTCAATCACGATCATTGCCTGAATTAATTTAGACCGTTAAACGCCGTCCAATCACATATTATCAATAATTTTGATTTATTAAGCCTAGAGTTTTCAGATAAATAATGTCTACTTTCCTATCGATTCATGTACAAACAGTATAGCTACCATGTTTCGATATTAATTCTACCAAATCCGGTTAATTTCCTCAGACCCAGTCATCTTTTTGGTCTTTAACTTAATTTCGTTATAACATGAAGGCATCCCAATAATGGCAAACATGCAGGAAAGATGAATTAAGAGCAATAGAATTAAAGAATTTTATTAACATAATTGAAAAGTTCCATTGAGATCCCAATATGAATTGTTAAGTACAAGCATGAGATCTGTAGGATCTCGGAATAAGGGGATTACTCGCTACTCATGGTAACTACCACCACAAGAGTGGAGAAAATAGGGAACGAAGAAACCGTGACGGTGATCTTCGCTTCAAGCTCTTATCTTTTTCTATGCTCTCCTGCCTTTCGTTTCTGAAAATCTTCAACACCCGTGAATGTATACTAAAACTCAATTGGGCTGACTTTTAGAATTAGGTTCTATACCGGTTTAGATCCAATCATCGGTTCGGGAACGAATCGGGACGGCTCAGAGCTTCTAAAAAGTTTACGTTTTAGGCCGGTTCTAAATTTGCGTGTTTGATCTGTGAACCGGCTGTTCTACCTTGAACTGAGATACTGTTCACTCAGCACGGTGGTTCTGACTTTGACTGTTTGTTTGCCCTTTTTAAACTTTCAAAATTGGTCTTTGTGTAAACTAAAAAGTTGTAGCCTTCGAGTTAGCCTTTCAACAAGATATGGCACGCCTCAATCGGATAAGAATCATGTGCTCGGCAAGCCTTTGCCAACGAACAGGTAAATCTGCACATTCTTTGGTCC
Organism: Umbilicus rupestris; assembly: GCA_963678935.1. Classification (NCBI taxonomy): domain Eukaryota; kingdom Viridiplantae; phylum Streptophyta; class Magnoliopsida; order Saxifragales; family Crassulaceae; genus Umbilicus; species Umbilicus rupestris. The sequence goes on along the minus strand of OY787611.1, from coordinate 14,915,061 downwards.
GTATTCGTCTGAATATTGTGATTTTCTTTATTTTTCTCCAACTGGACTACAAAGTTGTAATTTAATATGATTTGACCTGAAATGAGATTGAAGTGGTAAAAACATATAGAAAAGTTCGGGAGAGGAGCGCAATTCATCATTGAGTAGATGAATAATCGATAAGTAAATCAACTGATCAACTATCCGCACATTGATGATTTATTATGGACACTGAAAATTGCACTGCATTACCGTAAACGACAACACACAGTTTGCTTCAGCAACTTCTTCCGCTAAGTTGACGCTTTGCTTCGATCAAATGTGAAGAGCACAAACAGAATTGTTTACCCAGTTAGGCAACAACTTACGTCTGGAAGGACAACTCTCGGTCATCAAGACTTTCACTATCACAGTTAGAGTACAATGGTTTCCAACAACTCAGCCACGCTAGTCTAACCACTACTCCTAACCCAGTCTCCGGTCAATCTGTCAATACAAACTAGCCTACACTATCAACACACTTCCAGTAATAGATAGCTAATGACCCGAACTCACAGACACAGCCTATCCTATTACAATGTGTTACAGCGGATGTCACAGCAACTCCTTCCGTCAAGTTGCTGACGCTTCTATAGACGACTACTCCAAGCACTATATGCTGAGTAGTCAGACTCTCTGCCTTCAAATTGATAAGAAAGATGTTTATAAAATCGCTTTTAATGTACCATTTGGTCAATATGAATGGAACGTAATGTCGCTTGGATTAAAGAATACACCTTCTGAATTTCAGAAGATTATGAATGATATTTTCATTCCTTATAGTGATTTCATGATTGTCTATATTGATGACATTTTGGTTTTTTCTAAAACTATTTAAATGCATTTAAAGCATTTAAGGATATTTAAACAAATTGTTATAAAAAATGATTTGGTAATATCTAAACCTAAAATGTTACTTTTTCAGACATCTGTGAGTTTTCTAGGACATAATATTGATAAAGAAAAAATAATTCTTATAAATTATTGATTGAATTTGCAAGTAAATTTCTCAATGTGATAACTGATAAAACTCAGTTACAAAGATTTTTAGATAGTTTGAATTATATTTCACCATACTATAAGAATTTAGCAAAAAATGATGTACCCTTATATGATAGGCTTAAAAAGAACCCTAAGCCATGGACTGATAGTCATACTAATGTCATTAAGAAAATTAAGGAAAATGTTAAAGTTTTACCTTGTCTAATGCTTTGTAACCCAAGTTGGGAAAAAATTGTTGAAACTGATGCCTCTAATATAGGCTATGAAGGTATTTTGAAACAGGTATGTTCTGATAATAAACAAGAATATCTTGTTAGATTCCACTCAAGTAAGTGGAATAGTGCTCAGCAAAATTATGCTTGCAAAAGAAATTCTTGCTATGGTTAAATGTATTTTGAAATTTCAGGATGATCTTTATAATCAGAAATTTATTGTTAAAACTGACTATAGTGCAGCCAAGTTTATGTTTCATAAAGATTTCAAGCATGATGTATCTAAACAAATGTTTGCTAGGTGGCAGACTTATCTAGCTCCGTTTGATTTTGAAATTATTTATAAGAAAGAAGAAGAAAATACTCTTCCAGATTTTCTTACTAGAGAATTTATTCAAGATTAATATGGATTTGTTTGATGCTGCAGAAATGTCCTGGCAATCTATCCCTTCCTCTTATAGAAGAAGTAGATATTCCTCCACTTATAGAGGAGGACGGGGCCGTGGAAGGCAGCCAGATAATATCTTGGCTCAACATGGAAAGATGAAGCTTATAATGACAAAGAATACCATAACTCTTGGCATTCAAAAAACAACAACAGAAAGGATCTTCCTCATCGGAGCAAATTGCTCCTTCATATGCCAATATAGCTGGCAATGATGAAGCTGAATCCAGTAATATTGGATTTGTTGTGAGTCATACTCAGAGAATTATAATTCTCTTAGAGAAGAAAGATTATTTATGGCTCAATGAGCCTTGGAGGATTATATCCAAATATCTGGAAGAAGAATCTTTCCCGAGCAGGACTTATAAGTGCAGGAAATTCTACGTGCATATTCTCCCAAATAATGGATGTGATATACAACATTTTTTTACTGGACAGACTGTATAACTTCAGCAAAATTATTATTAAAAGAGTTTTACCTCTCAGTGATTGGGGATTCTCTCTCCAAAAGACCAAAGAATTTTCCTTTGGGCCGGATAAACCACCCATCAAATATAATTACTGAGATTATATCGATGCGTTTGATAACGCATTATTATGAATCCGAAGCACAAGCACTCTTGGTTTATCAAGATCTGTGCAGAGGTCTCAAAGACAGAAATACCTGTCTGGTTCATACATTGGTGGCAATTCTATGGCACCAGGGAAGAAATTCTTCCTAAAGATGATCTAGAGCAATATGCTCTCTGGGAAGATATATCTCTGATAAGCGGACAAATAACCTTATATTTTTCCATATTTTTCCCCTTACTTTTTGTTTGTTCAGTTATTTTATAGAGTCATTTGATGTTTTCTTTATCCATTTCAGGTTAAAAATGCGTACTACAGGATACAAAGTGGCCCGAAGAAAATCTGGATGAATTCCGGTCGATCGAGATCAAAAACAGCAAGATTGCAGAAGTGATTCACCCGAATCAAGTGATTCGCTCACCTGCTTGGCCGAATCACCCTCAGCTGCACCAATCAACTTGACTCGGGGAGAACTTGAGTGGTTTGACCGAATCACATGTGAGGTTGACCGAATCAGAAAGTGATTCGGCCAAGGGAGGAGCGAGCTGTTCGAATCACTTCAGCTCTATAAGGAGGTTGACCGAATTAAATGGAGTTTGACCGAATCAGAAAGTGATTCGGCCAAGAGAAATCGATTCGCTCAAGCGAAAACCCCTCTGAGTATATGATTCGGCCGAATCATAAAGTGATTCGCAGGGAGGTGCCCGAATCATCTTAGCTCCATAAGGATGTTTGACCAAATTAAAGAAGTGTTGACCAAATCAAAAAGTGATTCGGCCAAGGAAAAGTGATTCGGTCAGATCAAAACAACTCTGAGTAAATGATTCAGACACTCTGTCCGAATCAGTTTTATCAAGGCTTGTCCGAATTAGTTGAGTTGGGCACTGCGGGAAAATTTTGAAAATCTTCAAAGGGTATAAATAGAATGAGATGAAAAATTAGAATGGACTTTCCAGAATTCGAAACCCTAGACGATTTGCTCTTGGCGAAGTTGGAGAATTGTCAAGGTACACAATTGAAGATCCTACATCAACCCTCTACTCATCCACTACTCTTTTGCATCCAATTGGTGAATAATTTCAATTTGAATATCGTGTTTTGTTTCAAACTCACCATGAGTGAGTAGTCCCTTTGTAGTTGGGATCTTCATGGATCCCTTAGGTTTGATTGTAATGCAAGACTTATCTTTTTATCTATATGAATGAAGTTTGGTTTAAAATTCTCTTGCTTGTTCTTCATATCAATTTTGTGCACACCAAGTGTTTGACGAAATACCTAAGTGAGTATGAATTGATAGAACACCTAGGGATGGAACGAGAGTTGAACTTAGGTTGTTTAGGAGATCAAGCATGATTATTTTAGGGCGCGTTTGTGTGCGAGAGTGACATACGCATTCCACTAGGCTAGGTATTGTGCGACTTTAGTTAACTATCAATAGACCGAGAGGTTGAGATTATGAAACTTTTGTTCTACGCGGTTCAATAGAGCGAGAGTTTGAGAACCGTACTATTTAGGTATTATTCCTATTCTAGAGAAGGAGCGAGAGTTGAATTTAGAATGTGTGATACCTTAGCCTAGAACCATCACTCGAATTTACTCATGATTTAGACAAGTTTTGGGTTGCTAATCGCATGACCTAGGGGTGAAGTAGGATTCCGACTACGCTTTCTCTATTATTTTCTCTTAGAGCATATTTCATCTTGTCTTTAGTATTCACTAGAGATACCTCGCTTAGTGGAAAATCTCACCTTTTATTTAGTAGACTTGCATTAGGCATTACTAGCTAGCTTTAGATTAATCTAGGCTTTTCTCTTAGGTTCGACTCGAGGTCACTCGGATAATAAATACTGTTTGAACACCGTGATTGGACTAGTTATTTTACTGCCACAATAACTACCACGTTCAATCTCCCAAAGCAAAAGAGCTCCTTAATAAGGAGTCTGACGCGGACGCAGACTGTTTCTGCCCCAGGTACTTATATTCCCTATCCTATTTTATTGAATTTTCTATCCCACGGATCTGGAAATGGGAGCCTATACTTGGCTATTCGCAAGAATGTTTACCTTGCCTTAAGCAACTCGCTTATTCGAAATTCTGAGACAAAATGACTAGAATTGACCCAGAGACAAAGACGCCCTATGTGACGGTACAGTGTGCCAAATCAAGGAACAGATTAAGGCCTATCAAGACCAGGCCAAGAAGGGAAAAGATTATAGCGGTCTCGGACTAAAAGCCCAAGACAAAGCCCAAAGCCTTACTAAGGAAGAGATGATAGATGCTTATCTAGCATCCCTGAAGAAGGATATCTTCAATATTGAAGATAACAAATCGGATGAGTCAATGAAGACAATAAGGCCGGGAGATGACCATTCCCAGACAAGTGGCAATAAAGAGGATCTTAATTTCTTTTTCGAAGACGTTCGCTTCACGCTTCTAGACAAATTCTTTGAAGGAGAGGATAAGGATCAAGCTAGCAAATAATTGTTAGCTAAAGACAACCGACATGTGGGGCTCTGCCATAATGCAGAATCGTCAAATATTGCGGATATCTTGAAGGCCCTGGAAGCATCTTCAACCAGCAATAATATTGCTTTAGTAGTGGGCAATGATATTGCCAAGTTTGTGACAAGTGTTCGATGTCTGTATAAAGTATATGTGGGTGGGCCAATACTAAGTCGGCCTAAGAGTTGTATAAATAGGAATCTTGTGTATGGGGAAAGGCAGAGTTTGGAAAGAGATTTCCAAATAAGCCTTCTAATCTTGAGAGTATGTAAAATATTTTGGAACAATAATAACAAGCTTTTTATTTTGAAGAATCAGCAGAGTATCTGTAAGTTTTTTTTCCTTTTCAAAATAATTTTGTATATCTAACATGGATACCTTATAGGCTTTCCCCAGATATGTGAGTCATTGAGGATACCCATACATTTCTTGTGGCTAATCCTGAGGGCTCAGGAATGGAAGTCTTACAATCCAGATTTACTTGATACCAATTACCGCAAGATATTTCTGTGAATTGATTTTGTAGCCAGGTGAGAAGTTCTGGGTTATTGGTTTTAAGGACAGGCCTTGACTGTATGGAAGGACTAGAGTCTGATTCTCCGATGTTTTCCTTGTGGCCCGTTTAAACCAAGGTTGGCATGTGAGGGCGTTATGGGTTTTTCTCTTGCGGGTTGGTCAGGGTCTAGTCTAGATGTATAGCCAAGAGATAGTTCTAATTGCCACTGTAATTAAGGTGAATGTCCCTTACTCCCAGTGAAACTTCACACTTGTGTCTGCACATACAGAATTAATTTGCATTCAACTTTTATGTTGGGATTGGCTGAACAAGTCGGAGCATAAGCATGCTGAGACTCCTCGCTTATGGTATCAAAGCCAGGAAATGAGTCTGTGGGAGGAGACGGCTTTCACATATCAACGTTAGGAAAAATGAATTTCCTCCATAAGAAACATACTATTAAAAATAGTATGAATGAAGAATATGATCTTCCCCAGAACCTTGATGAATTGAATAGATGGACAATTCCTAAAGTGGAACCCAGCCTAATTTATATATTGGGGACTTTTGAAAGAATAGGTTTGAAACAATTAGTAAAAACTACCGAGGAAACTCATCAGAATTAATGATTAAATTGCTTGATGAGATTGACATTCTATCTTATAAGAAAGATTATAAGTTTATTCATATTGGTCTAGTGCAAATTGTATTTAAGTCTTTAACCCTGGAAAGACTTTCCGAGAGTTTTATAGTAGCCTTCAGAGATGGAAGAAACCTTAATTGGAAACAATCCTTTATGAGAATTATTCAAACTAGTCTTGCTCATGACCCGGTGTATTTTGATGTATACCTCAACCTTCAGTTATCACTTTCAGACTCTAATATATTGGATGTTTTAACACTAAATGTTAAAACACATGACTATAATTATAAACCTGGATCAGAAGTTATAGCAATACGTTATAGATTTATTATAAGCACTTATATACCCTTAATCCTAATATTACTTATCTCTGTTCTTTTAAATTTGAAATTTTAGGAAATAAATTAAGTTATCATATCATATTAATGAACATCAAATTATATAAACTTTAAGTAAATAAATTTAACAAAACATATACATTGATCAGATGACGTGCCCACGGCTTCGAAACATGATGCGATGGTTTCGAGTTGTTGGACTAGAAAGTGGTGGAGGATAGACCATTAGTGGGTCTAATAATAGAACCACCAACTATAAGCTTTACATAATTAGGGATAGGCCAATGTAGGACTATGCCTATATACATATATATATATATATATATATACATATATAGTGTTCCCCACTATGTGTATATCATTATACTTGAGCTCCTACACACAAAGGTAAAGCTCGAGTTGGTGTGTGTATAAATTTTGTGTTTTGTTTAGAACTTTCATCCACATCATATTCAAGTACTGGATTTTGGAAAGAAGGTTTGTTGATTAATCATCATTTGTTCTAGAATGATCGGCTAAACAAAGCTAAACTAAACCCAAGTCAATTAATCAAACACACCAAAAGGTATCATGAATGGCACTTTAACATTTGATTAATGGAGTTTTATGAAGTCATTGTGATCCATTTGTCACCTGATTTTCTTGATAAGTCAGATTAAGAGCACTAGCAATGGTCTAACTAATGGTTTCCACTTCTATATTTTTCGATGTAACTAATATTATTTGACACGTCGAACATCAAATTTCTTCTCTTACGAATGTAAGCCAACTTGATCAGTTGATTCATTGCTCATTCGATCGAAATAATCGAGTATTATCTTCAAAATAATGATTTATCTAAAGAACCATAAATGACAAAGGCATGTTTTGTAGCACATGCCATGTGGACAGTCACTATTACAGAACATATAAAAAACGATATTTAAAATCCTAAATAAAAATATACGTGCGTCCTATGCAAGGTTCTCTTTGACATAAAATAAGGCTTAAAAATAAAGACTTTTGACGTATTAATTCTCATTCTAGGGCAACCGTTCCCCATTGATTCTAAACCACACCCTTTTATGGCATATGTCGATACCTTCAACAAAAACTTGCCCTTTACATAAAAACATCGACATAAAAACCCTAGACACGATCGAGGCCACCCCATCAAGCAAACTTATTTGGTAGAGACTGAAAAATATTTAGGGTTCTTATTTATGTGGGATGCTAGTGGTGGATGACGTTGATGGATCGATATGATCAGCTTTGTGGAATACCAAGTGGGTGGATGGATGAGCACACAAGGTTGGGTGCACTATTCAAGCATTACATCCATTAAGATGATTTGAATTAGGTTTATATATTTTGGGTGTATTTTACTGGTCCATTCTGATTAGGAGTGTAGTCGTAGGCTCTCCTCCCTGAATGCATCAATCTTTTCCTGCCCGTAGAGGAGTTCAATTGGCAGTTGATGAACCACGTTTAATTTCTGTGTTTGTATATTTCTCTGCTATTTATTATTCATTTGTCGATTAGATGCCATCCGTCTAAAGAACATTAGACCAAGGTTATAAAAAAATCGACCTAAGAGCTAAATGAACAAAAATCTAATGATCCATTTATCAACCAATTTGATCAAATCGAATTCTAGAAATATACCAACAAACCAGATTTTGCATGCATCAGATCCCACTAGTGAGCACCAGCTCAAAAACCAGCCCGCATAGGGTTGCATTTATGCTCTTTTGATATACACTTGCAGATGCTATATCAGTCACTACTATGCAAACAAGGTACACTGTGGAACAAAACCTAGTTACAGTGGCAGCTTTATAACATGGGAAATGGGATCGAGCGAGCGATCAGTTGCACCATTCTTTGGAAGATTCTTGTGGCAGAGAATGAGAATCTACACACGTGTGTCATTGCAATATGTCTCTGACATGAACTAACTTTGTAATGTAATCCACCAGTGACATAGTGCCACCTCAGAATCCGCTAGGGCTAGAGAGGAATAAGTGAAAGATCCGACCGAACTATTTTTTATTTCGGTTGTCCAAACTATTTTTTATCACCATCATCCCCTAAGCCACCTCAACATAGGGTTCATATAAAAACCATGATATGTTGGTGACAAGATAGTTGGTAGACTTACTTATTAACTAATCACAAACACCTCTCACAATCGATATGAGAGAAATTGGGGTGTTACATACACCCCACTTAAATCCTACTAACGTCCTCGTTATGGCACACGGAACAGATCACAATCGTCCCTTCAATCGGTGACCTCTGTCACCTACTGCAGAGGATCGGCTCTGATACCATTTGAAACGACCCAATCGGAAAGGCCGATCCAAGCCGTTATAAGTATAGACTGTCTCAACTATCTTTCGTCACCACCATCCCATAGGTCACCACAACATAGAGTCCATCAAAAAATCATGACATGTTGGTGACAAGATAGTTGGTAGGCTTACTTATTAAATAATCATAAACACTCTCACAATCGATATTAGACAAATTAAGGTGTTACACTAAAAAACTGTCGCTAGTAAGAGAATTTAGTCAATTTTAGGGTTTGATTAGTTACGATTGAGAATGGTTGTTACTCCATGCGTGGTCAGATTAATTGGATTATTCATTCAGCAGCGTGGATTTCACTATTCACTATTAATTGGATTACTCCATGCATTCCGTTTTAGGGTTTCAAACTCAAGTCATCGATATTTCCTGACTAGACTTATAACAGTTCGAAACGAGTTCAACTAGAATGAATCGTCAGTCAATTGTGACCCAATGTCGATTGGAAGAGCCAAGATACGAAACTAGGATGTTCATTGGGAGCACCTATTCGAGTGTATTTGACTTGATCTAGTATTGCTTAATGAACCCTACCGGATTGTTCATTCATAATAATAACTTATTTAAGAATATTCCTCATTGATACTTAGATCCAAAATTATAATGGAACTTTTTGTTGAGGTACTTGCCAATCAAAATCTCATCTGAAAAGATAAATCGAAAGCTAGCACACATAAGATCAATTTAACATAGAATTTGCTTTGCATTAATTTAAAGAGATCGATGTTGCCTGATCAATGGTTCCATTATCGATTTCGTGAAAACTATAATCTCATAATGCAATTTAATAGTTGAAAATTCTCGTTAAATCAATGTGTCCTATGAATGTGTGTGCATGTTTTTCACAAACGTAGTCTGTATCAATCAAAAATGTGTAATCTGTATCAGGGTGAAGCGGGCAAACATGAGTCACAAGAACAAGGAAGCTCAAGCTTGATTCAGATGGTGAGTCGAAGTTAACTTGAACAGAGGATACAAATTTCATTCTCCACAAAAAAAAAAACTTATAATAAACAGCCAATTATGCTATCCATATTGTGAAGTGATGATTATTCTCTTAAGTCATCATACAACTATTATTTGGAATAAATGAGCTTTAATATTAGTTTCATGAAAATATGTGTCAGTAGATTATTCATAATTATATATATTAATTCTTATAATTCAATAGTAGACACTATAAATGAAGATTCACAACAAAAAAGGAAATGACAGACTAACCGAACCATCTCGATTTGCGGCGAGACTAATTGTAGTCGTTTCTTAATAAAAATCGAACATTAATTTAAAATTATTTAAATTTTATGAAATTAATTTATAAAGTAATTTACTTTTTGACTTGGACGCATTAAACTTAAACAAACCTTATATGATGACAATTTGATTATAAATTGAATCAATCCTTAGGCCACTAATTTATTTCTTTACAAATCTTTTTTGGTGTAGCCTTGTAAACTTGTACCATATGTATTTCTCTCGCTTTACAAGATAAGATTTTTTTTAATTGAGTTTACAAATCATACGCGACAATGTAGATAAGAGAGAGCATATCAACATATAGTCGGGGATTCGAACCTACTTCCTATTGGTATAGGGCCAAGAGTGTGGCAAGTTTGTCCAATGGCTCTTTTGCACTTTACATGATAAGATTAGTTCACATTAATTATATACGTATAATAAAAGATAGTTTTGTAATATGTAGTGCAGCTGGAATCGGAAAACAGAAGAATGAACTAGAAAAAAATGAATGAAATAAGATAATAACATCGATCGTTTTCAGTTTGGCCAAGTATGCTTACGTTTGCGACTACAAAGCAGTTGTGCTTCATTTGTATTGATTGTTTATGAGTTGTGATTTACAGAGTACAATATACTTATTTATAGTTTTCAGATCTATGCATGGTACAAGTAGTATGTGTACTAAATCCATACTTCACTTTTCAAAACTAAAAAGTAGTATATACTGCAGTACGAGTAGTACATGTAGTGTCACCTACCCCAATTACGCATATGAATCATTCTCAACAATCTTCACATTGGCAAATATCCAGCCCCGTGAAATTTTAATGTACGATGCTCACATCTCATCATTAGTGACTGGCTTAGTCAACATATAAGACGTATCCTTTAAAGTATGAACCTTCTCCAGTAATTTATGTCCAGACACAAGTAACTTCCTGATCTTGCGGTACGTCACATAAATATGTTTCGTCCTGACGTGATACACTTGGTTCTTTGCCAAACAAATGGAACTCCAACTATCACAATGTAGCCGAACTCCACCTTGCTCAATACCTAGCTCCTTCACTAAACCCAACAAGCATAAAGCCTTCTTACCTGCCTCAGCTACTGTCATGTACTCGGCTTCATTTTTAGACATAGCAACTATAGAATGGGCTGATGGTTTTCAGAAAATAGGTCCACCAGAAAGAGTAAAGACATATCATGTTGTTGATGTCGTATCATCAACATCTCCTGCATAGGCAGAATCAACATATCCAACAAATAAAGGATCACTACGTTCATTGCCAAACATAATACCATGTCCCAATGTACCTTTTAAATATCTGCAAATCCACTTGACTACTTCCCAATGGTGCTTGCCTAGTTTGAACATAAACTTACTCACTTGATTTAAAGCATGCGCCAAATCTAGTCTAGTGGAGACTATAACACAATGATTTGCGATTGGACATTGCTCTAAAGAAAGCTTGAAATAATTCGTCAATGAAGTATTCACAACCTTCGAACTGCTCATGTTGAATCTGTCTACCCTTTCAACATAGCTTTTTTGAGAGAGCCACAATTTCTTTGTACTCATATACTCGTGAATCTCCATCCCAAGAATCTTCCTTGCAGCGCCCAGATCTTTCATATCAACTCCCTTCCCAGCATGACTGTTAACTCATGTGCATCATATAAATGATTAGCTACAATCAACATGTCGTCCATGTAAATTAACGGAAAAATATGCGAACCATCAATAAGGCTCCTAGAATAAACATAAACGCTTGTACCACTTCCTTGTTGATTGCTTCAAGCCATACAATGACGTCTTCAATTCACAAACTAGACTATCATATCTCGTATCATTGAAACATTCTGGCTGCTCATGTAAATTTGCTCATCCAGGTTACCGTGAAGAAAAGTTGTCTTTACATCCATCTATTCTAGGTGCATGTCATGGCTAGCTACCAAGGCAAATAATGCCTCGATTGAAGTATGTCTGACTACCATATAGAAAATCGCATCGTAGTCAATTTTCTTCTGTTGTGAGTATCCTTTGCTATAAGACGAGCCTTAAACCTTTTTTTCTGTTACTGCCAGCTTTCTCTTGTAGATCCACTTACAACCGATATTCTTTCCCCTAGGAAATTGAATAAGCTCCCAAGTTTAATTATTCTTCAAGGACTCCATCTCTTCCACCATAGCACCCATTCACTTAGCTTTCTCCTGGCTAGTCATAGCCTCTCAAAAAGTAGATGGGTCTCCAGAGTTGATAAGAAGCGTATATGCTGCCAAGTCTTCATACCCATATTGTTCTGGTTGCCTAATCTGACAATGTTGTCTGTCACGTATAAAAGAATAATCTTATGCATCACCTTTCACTCCATCTGAATTTTTAAGTCTTGTATTAGAGTCTTTCTTCTATTTGTTATTCATGCACTTCTTCCGCTTAGGTACCGGTGGTGACTCAACATCAACCTAAACTGCTTCATTGCTGGAAGATATCTTTAAAGTTGGCACATCTCCTCCAAGAGCCTGCTTCAACATGGACTGTTCATCAAATACTAGTCTTTACTGATCACTATCTTCTTTACAACTTGATCCCATAACTTAAACCCTTCACACATTTTGTGTAACTAACAAAGACACACTTATTCGACTTAGGATCAAGTTTTTACCAATCTTTTTTTTTTTTCATATTCAACCCCCAAACCCCACCCCCCCCCCCCCCCCAGCCCCATCCGGAACGAACTCTAGTCGTTGAGATGTTTAACGTCCTTTTTGTCACTAGACCACGCCCTGATGGGCTTGACCAATCTTTATTAGATAATGCACATATGCCATACACCCACAAATTCTTAAAGTTGTCAATTATTCGGATGACATGTCTACACTTCTTCTGCAACCTTTCCATTCAAAGAAGCCCTTGGTTATCTAATAATAAGATAACATGCCATGTTAATGGCTTAGCCTAGAAGCCTTTAGGTAATCTAGCATTAAATCAAATACATTTCGCCCTTTTAGCTATAGTTCTGTTCGTCCTCTATCCTACACCATTCTTCTACGGTGTCTTCGGAACTAAAAAGTGTCGTTAAATACCATGTTTTGCACAGAAATTCTAGAAGTTTGAATCTGTGTACTATGTTCGATTATATGACCGCATGTAATTGATGTTTATCCCCATTTGATTCTCCACCTCAGCTTTCTAAAACTTAAATTTGGTAAAGGCTTTAGATTTCTACTTCAAGAAATATACTCAAATCTTATGAAAACATCAATAAATATCACAAAATACCTGGAGCCTCTCATAAATGCCTCTCTCGTAGACCCCCATACATCAAGATATATGTAATCGAGATTCCTCCTGATTTATGCTTTGCGGTCTGGAAACGCACCCTACACTATTTGCAAAGTATACAATACTTGCACAAATCCATCTTGCAGCTTCGCACACCCTTCAATAAATTTCTCTTATGAAGCTCCATCATCCTACACTCACTGATATGACTTAAACGCATGTGTTAGAATCTCGTTGCATCAGTATCTTACTCAAATGATGCAACATCGCCTAGAATCGTACATTTTAATAATTTGTAAGTGTTGCCTGCAGTCCTCTTTGCCTTCATCACCATCATTACACCCTTGGACACCTTCATAATATCTTTATTTTCATCATATATGAATGCAAAACCATTTGCTTAAAGAGTGCCGAGAAAAATTAAATTCTTCTTCAAGTCTGGTACATGTCTAACATCACATACTATTCACACACTACCATCATCCATTACAATCATAACTTGTCCCAGTTCTTTGATAGCTCATGAATTATCATTATCCAAGAAAATAAATACAAAATGACATGATTTATATGTGATAAACCACAAAATTACCGGTACTATGATAAGAACATATTGAATCGATAATCCAAGCTTCATGCAATTGCTAGATGAAGCACAAATAAGATCCCATTCACTTCGAGAATTAATGGTTTGGACCACGTTAGCAGAACTCGATACTTCCTATTCCTTGATTTGGACCTCTTTCTTCTAGAATCCACTCTATCCTTGTTCCGCTTATGATCTTGACCCTCCTTCCCAAACAGACCCTCACCTTGAAGTCCCTCCTCTACATTATGTCTCCTATGAGAATGAGATAACAATATAGCGGTAATCACATTCAAGTTGATTATGTCTTTTCCGTACGTAAGGGTAGTCACCAAGTGATTGTAAGAACTCAATAATGAGCATAATAAAATAATAGCTTTGTCCTCATCATAAATCTTCCCCTCAAGTCTCAACAAATCTGTGATAACGTAGTTGAAGGTGTTGATGATTAGTTGCTGCAAATCAGATCATTTCTACATCTTCAAGCTATATAGTCTTTGCTTTGCGAACAACTTGTTCATAAGCGTCTTACACATATAATGACTCTCTAACTTGTCCCAAATCTCCTTTGGAGTCTTCAAGTCTAGGATGTGATGTAGGAATTCACTAACTCGACTGGATTATAGCCCCATTCTGACCCAAAATCGGGTTATGAGTCATGGTATTACAATCCAATATAAGCTAGTTTATTCCAGCTTCACTAACCGATGTGGAAGAATTTCACCAAGTACATATTCCAACAATCTCCCACTTACTTGGGAAATTGTACATGCTCCCCCTAATCAATACATTGTTACTACACGTAGTAACATCGTATGTCCGTAGGTGTGTCATTCTGACTTTCCCTCATTATTAGAGTTACAACCCACCTCATTAGAGGGTCAAACCTACGAACATTCGTTGTTCTGCAACTTCCACTGACCTCGTCAGAGTTGCACTACAACTTGATTAGGAGATTCTTGGTCCAGTCTCACATCCCAAAAATTGGGCCCATATCGGACCATGGGCTCTGATACGATTGTAGGAATTCACTAGCCCAACTGGAATGTAATCCAATTCTGATTCAAAACCCGGGGTTATGAGTAATGGTTTTACAATCCAATGTAACTAGTTTATTTCAGCTTCACTAACCGATGTGGGACAATTTCAGCAAGTACATATTCCAACATGTGATACATCACCTTGAAATGCACATATGTATCAACCCTGCAGCTTTCTCCTTCATCTCTACCCAATCGGTTGCCTCCATGTCCACCGGTTTATCCCACAGTGTCTTCTGTAACTCTGTTGAGCCAAGATCCTTAACACTCCTTTGCCACAATCCAAAATTATTCGGCCCATCGAACCTTGTAACTTTGAATTTCGCACCAGAATTAATCGCCATCTGATACCAATTATTGTAGCACCAATTAGAAAACAGAAGAATTAAGTAGAAAAAGAAGAACGAAATAAAACAATGACACAGATAGTTTGTTTACGCAGTTCGGGGAAATATGCCTACTTCTGTGACTACAGAGCAATTGTAGTTCATTTGTATCAATTCTTGTGAGTTGTAATTTACAGAGTACAATATGCTTATTTATAGCTTTTAGATCTGGACGTAATACAAGTAGTACAGATAGTACATCCATACTTCACTTTTCAAAATTGAAAAGTAGTACGTACGTTATGAGTAGTACAAATAGTACCACTTATCCCAATTGTGCATATGAGTCATTCTCAACAATATAAATTCATAATAAGAAAGTGAGTTGAAAAGTTTTGCATAGAGCTCATAAAAAGTTAAACGATATGAATTCATAATAAGAAAGTGTGTTGAAAAGTTTTGCATAGAGCTCATAACAAGTTAAAACGACTGAATTAGACGAGAATATGTACAACATATAGATGATTTTGATTTTTTCAAGAGTACTAATTCCAAAAAAATTGTTGTAATTCATTATTTTTTTTTGGCTAAAAATGGACATATAATTTTATTTTAAGCCCGTAAAAAATAACAATTTATCGAATCACAAAGTTGTCCTCACATTACAATGAAGAGTAAAGTACACTATTGTTGGAGTTTTGACATCAATTGCTAGCTCATGCTCATCTACCTTATAAATACAGTGAGGAGAGTTTCAATCCAAGAGAATAAGGGAATGGACAGTTGTTGGAGATTATAATTTAGGTGAAGGATGACATTAATTGATGTTTCATTCATCCATTCCAATCATCCTGACGTATGTTGTTGTCTGATGTTTATTCTTGCTGATGTTGTTGTGATATAAATAAATGAAGACATGTTAAATTTTTCGACCTTCACCGCTACAAAACGTAGAAAAGACGATATTATTTTCAAAAGTATCAGTGGTTATAAAATATGTTACTCAATTTTTTTTTTCGGAAATTAATTATTATGTACCATTTGAACATAATTGCCTGAAGCTTGTGGCACAACAATTTCTCATTCATCTTTCTAATAAAAATCCTTCTACACGTTAAATTTTATGGTGATCCCATGAGTTGAGAATTCTTGTCAAGTGTACCATATTGTAGTAATAGGCCATGTATCAGTAGCTGTGGATGGAGAGACAAATTTCGTTCGAACGAATTATGGTTTATTTCGTTGTTCGTTAATTTCATTATCGTTACATACTATTCTCGCTATGATTCTTCAATTTTTTGTTACCGGCGGAATTCTGACCAGCATTGCCGGAGAGTCATGCATACAATTTTTGATGAAAATAATCCTTCCGCATTTGTTAGTTTCTAATTCTCACTATGCCATTTTGGTAATTGTATGGGTTTGTATGACCACATCAATATCCATTTATTGATAACTCAAATGAATATAACACTAATCATTACAACAATCGAATTCGTCAAGATGTTTGACGTTGATCAGTATAACTACTCATTTCAGAGATGTTTAGTGTTGGGAGATCAATTTACATCATTTACTTATACTTTTAATATCGTAAATTATAAATCGATAAACATTTATAAATTGATAAACATTTTTACTCTCTCTCTACGTCAAAAATGCTGTAAAAATGATTAGGCGAGGCCCTGATAAATCTTTTACCATTGTAAAGTTTTGAGCTTTCATTTGTAACGGTCTCTTTTTGAATTATAAGAATGAATATATCTTCTAAAAGCTTTACAACTTCTTTCAACTTGTACTTTACTTTGATCAGCTGTCACACATAAAACAACCGTTTTCATTTATACATGACTTGCATCATTTTCAGACCCATTGTGACACGTAAATTTGCAAAAATAACGTGAACGAGTTTCTATCTTTGCCTTTCATCTCAATCCTCCATCACAAGCAATAAAACATATAAAGCCATTTGTATATAAATACGACATTGAAGTATGTGTGCTTTCTATTTATCTTTTTGAGCACTCCGATCCGATCCGAACAGTTATAAGCGTGCCCGTTCGATACATTCCGACCCCACATTGGGATACGAGACAAATTTGGAGTGTTACATGTTTCTTAGACTTTGCATGATAAAGCGCAGTGCCTTCCCCGTATATAACCCTCTCCCTCCATCATCTTTCCAAAAACCAACCTCATCAGCTCGGCTGCTCATCTCGACACTGATCGGCTGGGAGAGACGGAGGAGGTGGAAATGGTGAAGTTCTCGAAACAGCTAGAAGCGCAGCTCATCCCTGAGTGGAAGGACGCGTTCGTCAACTACTGGCAGCTCAAGAAGCATGTCAAGAAGATCAAGGCGCTACACAAGCCGAAGCTTAATGCGCGTGAGTTGGGGATCTCCATCTTCGACCCCATCCGCTCGGTGGTGAGTAGACTCTCCGACCACCTCGTCCCGACCAGGCTCCGACAGCCGCCGGGCCAAATCCAGGTACGGAAAGTTCATTTATTTCCCTGAACTGAATATCTGGGCGTGATGCGCTAATTCTGAGAAGATGGAGTGACGTCAGGGTCACGTAATCGTAAATGCCGATTGTTGGCAAGTCGGAAAATCCCCAGTTTCCGGCAACCTCCGAATTTTAAAAACAAAAACAGCTGTAAATGCTGATTTTCATGCATGCGTAATTGTGTAGCGGATGAGAGGAGAGAACGAAGCTTCTGATGACGATCGTGTAGCATCGGAAGCAGATGAGGAATCGCAGAACGAGAATGAACTGGTCCAGCTGGTGTCGGAAGAGGACGAGGTAATAACTAATACACAAACTCATTAAACCCATGCTCGATTTTCGAGCCCGACAACATCAATCATTCTTTTCGCTGACCAATTGATGCCAGGTGAAGTTGTTCTTCGATCAACTGGACGAAGAGCTGAACAAGGTGAACCTATTCTACATTTCCAAAGAGAAGGAGTTCGTCGAGCGAGGCGATATCCTCAACAAGCAGCTCCAGATACTCCTTGATCTGAAGCAGATTTTTCACGACCGGAAAAAGTCCGGCAGTTCCAGATCACTCAACTCTCGCTCCTCTTCCGCTCGCCACTCTGATTTTTCCGGTAAGTCAACTTTTCTTCGTCGCCATGTCTTTCTTTCACTCCACGAATAGGATTATGCCACGTGTTTTTTCTTTCCATATTTGGTTGAATTTATCAGCAGATTAAAAACCGCACAGTTGGCAGTTCGCTACTATCTACCTCTGTTATATAAATTTAACGGCGTTATTTATTACGCTACGCCGCGTAGGTGAGGAATGTTTTTGTATATTTGCGATTGGGTCCCTGAAGAATAAAACTTGACGGATACATACCAAAATTTTGAAAATATGTGGAGCTAACAGCGAGGGAGGTTTGCGATTGCAGAGAGCGGGGATGACCTGGGCGTGACGTTGTCGGGGCAGGAGAGCCAAACGGAGGAGGTGATAACGGCTCTAGCGAGGAATGGGGTGAACTTCGTGGGGTTGGAGGGGGCGAGGAAGAAGGGGAGGGCGAGGACGACGTCGATGAGGATCGATATACCAGCGACGACGCCGACGCGGACGATTTCGGCTATGACGTCGATGCTGTGGGAGGATCTGGTGAATAATCCGAAGAAGGAAGGGCCTGGGGAGTCGATTAAGAAGAAGAAGATTCAGTGTGCGGAGAAGATGGTTAGAGGAGCTTTTGTTGAGCTTTATAGAGGGCTTGGCCTGCTCAAGACTTACAGGTATGTGTTCTGTTGTTGATTCAGTATTGTGTTGAATTTAGGGTTTTCATAGTTATTGTACTTGTAAGTTTAAGTGTTTTTGAGATGAACATGATCATTGAAATGTTGCCTGTTACTGAGAGTTTTTTGTTTGTTTTGTTTTGACAGCTCCCTGAACATGGTGGCATTCACCAAGATTATCAAGAAATTCGACAAGGTGAGACTGGTTTTAATTTCTTGTAACGACTTAAGAGTGTTTGAATTTCTTGTAACGACTTAGATTAGAAGAACATTGTATTTGTGGTTTATGATTGCATGTTGGGAATGAGTGAGAAGTATTCTTTCTTTTACCGGGCGGGTGGAATGATAGTATAATTTTGTGTGAAATAGGTAGCAAATCAGCAGGCGTCATCGAGTTATCTGAAGATGGTCAAAAGATCCCACTTCATCAGTTCAGATAAGGTAAGCATAGTTTCATTTATTGGAGTGACATTGTTAGTCTTTGTTTGAGATGCTTCGCTGGTGTGTCATTATGCTGCTAGACTATTTTCATATGAACGCCTTCCACATGTTTTTTTCTTCATGTTATTTTATGATGTTGGGGTTCCAACTTCCAAGTCAAACTTGCATTGATGGAACTTTTGGAGCGCGCTTTGTGTATAGGACTCTATTAGGTTATCTTCATGGCAACTTAATAATTACCCTGCTGTCATAATTGGCTACCACTATTTGTAGTTTATGGTGTGGTTTAGTGATGGCGTATGAGTAATATAGATATGAAAGTCTCCTTATAGCTAATATTGCATTTTGGTGGTGATAAAAGGTTGTTAAACTAATGGACGAAGTGGAGTTCATATTCACAAAGCACTTCGCAAGCAATGACAGGAAAAAAGCAATGAAGTTTCTGAGACCCCATGAGAATAAAGAATCTCATATGGTTACCTTTTTCGTAGGTACATAGATCTTATATAAAACTATATGGTCCTCTTTGCTCATGAATCCTTTTCTTTATTTATAGATAAATTATTTTGTTGTTAGCAGTGATGCGCTAATTGCTAGACAAGGTTAGGTCTGGTCCTAATCATCCACTAAAATAAATGTTGTCACTTGCTAAGCCACTAGTAACATGAGTGCGGTGTATGACTTTCTTGGCAGCATGACTTGTGATTTTGTAGTGGGATCTTCCAACTTTTGTGTTCATTAACCTAATCATTTTTCTGTTCTTTTAATTCAGGACTATTTACAGGCTGCTTTGTCACATTGTTTACTGTGTATGCAATATTGGCTCACTTGTCCGAAATGTTATCTCCGGTAACAGGCACAGCATATGTGGAAACCGTTTACCCTGTTTTTAGGTATTCTTTCTCCACAGAAAATATCTACCCACGTAAATCTTGAATTTGTAAGAAGAATAGGCATTGTGTTATTTTGAAAAGCAGCTTTTAATTCAACCAGCATAATGCAACCACTGCTCAAAACAAATATTCCTGACGCTAGTAACATCCTGGTTAATACCAATTCAGGGGTGATGTGATGTTTGGGCTGTGAAGCACTGATTCAATATATGATTAATATATGAAGATAAAATAGATAAGAGAACTTGGAGGTTCATTGAAAGAAATGTAATGAAGATTTGCCGATTTCCTGTTGTTAAAACTTGGCCTGTTATTTCTTGCAGCATGTTTGCATTGCTGAGTTTGCACTTGTTTATGTACGGGTGCAACTTGTTCATGTGGAAGAGAAAAAGGATCAGCTATAACTTCATATTCGAGTTCCAACCCAACACTGCCCTTAAGTACAGAGATGCATTTCTTATATGCACTTCTCTCATGACTGCAGTAGTCGGTGCGTTAGTAATCCACCTCATCTTGAGGTCCAGCGGATTTTCTACAAGCCAAGTTGATGCCATTCCTGGGGTTCTCATTCTGGTATGTCATTTTACATTTCACTGCTAATCAAATTTGCTTCGCTGATGGTAAAAAATGATAAAAATATGATTATTTGTTATATCGTAAGTGTGAAAAATATATTGGTCACTAATATTTTTATCTGTATTTCTTTTTGTTTGCCATTCAGTAACCATGCATAAGAAAGTAGCTAACGCAAATTTCCTTGACCATAATGCACTTTTGTTACTAATTTCTCTATTATATCTTTCAGATCTTTATGGCAATTCTTATTTGTCCTTTCAACATCTTATATCGATCAACTCGATATTGCCTCATTCGGGTCATGCGTAACATTGTATTCTCTCCGCTTTATAAGGTATCATTGATATTATGTTGAGCACTTACCATAATTGGCTTTAATAATTAACTAAAGTGATGGTTCTTTTCTAAACTAAGAATCAAATATGAACAGGTCTTGATGGTCGACTTTTTCATGGCAGATCAGCTTACTAGCCAGGTAAGCATTACGAGCTGAACAATTCATTTATGGAATAGATAATTGAATACAGCACTGGCTACATTTTTTTTCTTATCCAGATTCCTCTGCTTAGACACATGGAATCCACCATTTGTTACTTTCTTGCTGGGAGCTTCAGAACTCATCAATTTGAAACCTGCAAATCTGGAAAGTTGTACAGAGAGCTTGCTTATGTGATCTCATTTGCGCCTTACTATTGGCGTGCAATGCAGGTTTGCATCATGGTTTAATTCATTCAATTATAATATTATGCTAAGAGCATAAGACTCGATAAAAACTAATATTATAGTTGAAGTTTTGACTCAAAAAATTACTGTTTGCTGATAGTGTGGAAGACGATGGATTGATGAACACGATCCTAACCATTTGGCAAATATGGGAAAGTATGTTTCAGCAATGGTGGCAGCAGGTGCCAGAATAACTTATTCCACAAACCCAACCACAGTATGGTTTATTATAGTCTTGGTGACCTGTATCACAGCTACAGTTTATCAGCTGTATTGGGACTTTGTCAAGGACTGGGGCGTTCTTAATCCCAAATCAAACAACCTTTGGCTTCGAGATGAACTAGTTCTGAAGAACAAAGGCGTCTACTACGTTTCCATTGTGAGTTCCCACTTTTTTTCTTCTGTCCGTCTCCAAAAAAGACATTCTTACTTACATAGTCGACATTTTTTGGTCTTCAGGCTTTAAATGTTGTGTTAAGAGTTGCGTGGGTGGAGACTGTGTTGAATTTTCGAGTGGGATTAGTGGAGTCCAGACTGCTGGAGTTCTTGTTGGCTTCCCTAGAGGTCATTCGTCGCGGCCATTGGAACTTCTACAGGATTGAAAATGAGCATTTGAATAATGTGGGCAAGTTCAGGGCTGTGAAGACAGTTCCCCTACCGTTCCGCGAAACCGACTCTGACGGCTGAAACCTGCCAGCCATTATTTACTGGATGTACAGGTAGAAAGGCAGTCTCCGACAGATCCTCTTTCCGCCACTCAACTGATCGATCATCCACACCGCCACATTTCCAGTCCAAGGCCAATTGTAATGTCTTGCTCATTCAGTGCAACTTCAATAAATAAACAAGTTCTTCTCTGAGGCAAGATTCAGAGTTTTCTAGGCAATAATGCACACTTGTTACCCTTGGAACAACACTAAGCCACATCACACAAACTACCACAACGGGAATGCCCAAATGGATTCAAACATCTGTTGTTCAGCTACTTCGAATCATCAACTAAAAACACTAGAAGAAATCTTAGTTGACATTTCAAACAGCAAGACAGATCTTAGCTGACCCTAAAATTCCATAACTTCATAAGAGCAAACATTTCCATATTGTCATGTAGAGAAACCAACTCACTCCACAATAAACCCATCACCAAACACGATGCAGGGGAACAAAAAAGGCAAGGAAACTTTAAAACTGAGTTACCCTCAAGCATGGCCTTGGGCATCACAACCACCACTCTGCAAGATCAAAAATTCATTCACAAAGGTTCATCCCATGCCTGAAACTGAAACACATGTTTTTTCCATCACGAAACTTTGGCTCCTTAGCAGATCATGCATGCTCCTCCCTCTCCTGTACAGCACAAGGAGAATACAGAAGGGGGTTGTTACGTGGTCTTTCAAAGTGATAACTAACCATTATGGTTACTGCTACCATGCCGTCTTTCAAAGTCAAAACTACCACTATGGTTACCGCTACCATATGAAGTAATCTGCACACTTAGCCAACGTTGCACGTCTACATTTAAGGCCACGCTACATCCGAAACCAAAATTTCTCACTACCCATGTTAATGACCTGTGATTTAAAAAAAATAGTATACGAGGCAAAACCGAGGGGCACAGGTTTCAAGCAACAACATCCAAATTGAACTACAACATATTGAATAACAAGGAAATCTAAGTTCCGAATCAGCTAGGCACATAATGACCATGCATAATTTAGAACTACACTCAAACAATAACAAAATAAAAAGTGATCTAGTACTCTCCAAAGCCAGTATTTATTTAAACTAGCAAAATAGATACTGAAAACTACTGGGATTCAAGCAATCCAACCAGACTAGAGCACGACTCATTTCTCCATGTCTTCCTGCCTGCCACTGAAGCAAGAAATTCAGCAAATGATGAGAATATGCTGCACAAATGCAGCAGACTAATATCAAGGCCACAGTTACTGCTGTTGAGGTTGTCGTATGGGAGCACCAACATATCCACCGCTGTAGCCACCCTGTGGGCCAGGAGCCTGTGCCCCATAATTTCCAGGAGCCTGTGATGGATCTGATCTCCAACCGGCGTTGCCATATCCAGCATCATTATAACCACTTCCCATATACCCACCACTACCTTGCATCTCTGAACCACCTGCATTTCCACTTGGAACACTTCCACTGCGACCACCAACAGCACCATATGCCCCTGCACCCGGATAAGATCCATCACCTCCACCGTAACCCCCATATCCATATCCTTGGGCACCATATCCTGAAGTCCCATTAGGTGACTGGCCTGTAGGGGCAGACCCAGGTCCACCACTGCCAGGGGCACTTCCTGGACTTGGGGCACCCCATGATGAAACATTACCATAACCAACAGGACCGTATCCAGAGACACCTTGAGCACCCCATGAGTTCCGAGGGGCCCCAGGTGGACCACCAGCATAGCCAGAACCTGGGACTCCTGGATTCCCGTAAGCTGCAGCAGCAGCAGGCCCGCCGTATCCTGGATTGGCTCCACCATAAGCTCCATAGGCACCATAACCCATGCCATTACTGGCAGGACTATAGCCATAACCAGATGCACTAAATCCAGCTGATCCATATGGCGGAAAACCACCAACAGCACTCTGAGGCTGCAGGTACCGGTTGGAATCCATCCGTCCACCATATGCACTTTGGTTTCCTCCGGAAGACCCATAACCTTGATAACCCCCACCGCCACCAGCATTTCCACCCATGGATTGACCAGATCCGCCCATGTTAGCATCCTTAGGAAGTGCACGCTTAACTTCTACTTGCTTACCATTCAAATCATGGAAGGTCTTGTGTAGGACCCTGTCAACTGCATCCTCACTATCAAAAGAAATAAATCCAAATCCACGTGGTCGTTGTGTGTTCTGATCATACATAACTACTACATCAGTTACATGTCCGTATGTCTCAAAATACTCACGAAACCCTTCTTCTGTCAAAGTAGCGGGTAACCCTCCAACAAAAATCTTTTTGGTTCTAACACTTCCACCAGTCCCATATCCCTTAGATGGATTAGGGTTACTGGACCTAGTTACTTGCTGTTCCTCCCTAGACATTGCCCTCTTAGCCTCAACCTAAAAGAATTTAGTAATTTAAATAATTATGACCAGCAAATCAAAGCAACAGGTACTCAAACACACAGGAGTTCACCAAATACTACCATTTCATCACTGCAAGATAAACAAGAAACTTCCTGGAAATGAGTAACCCTAGAAAGTAGAAACACAACCACAAACACAAAGCATCTGATACTAACATATCACCAGGAGTTACTACTGATGCTCAAACACCCACTACGAACACCATTACCATCAAAATCAGTATAAATCAACACTGAGGCTGAGAAACCCTAGAACCTATTTGCAACAAGTAATCCACTAAAACCCCCCACAACAGCAAACACCAAGCCCACAAAACATAACCCAAAAAATTGAGGTGAAATCCTAACCGTCCTTCCATCGATGTTATGCGTGTCCTGGAGAACCCTATCCAGAACGGAAGGATCCGCGAAGCAGACGAATCCAAAGCCTCTGGGCCTCCCCGAGTCCTTATCCCTCATGACCACAGTGTGAGACACCTCTCCGTAGTTCTCAAAATGCTCCTTGAGCTTCTCCTCCGTCGTCTCCCACGAGATTCCTCCGATAAAAAGCTTGCCTTGATCTGAATCCATTTCTCACCGAATCAATATATACTCGAATTTCTGCCGAATTGGGGTTGAGAGGGTTTTGGGAGGAGAGGATTGAGGGACGGAGGTAGGAGGGTTTGTAGCGAAGGCGCCGATTGGGGTTTCGGGAGGAGTCGGAAGAGAGAGAAGGAAAGAATGCGATTAGTAGAATAGGAGAGTGTCAGATATGGACGGCTTAGATGCTCCTCAGGTTGAGATTTGGACGGTGGAGATTCAGTAGCGTTGCCTCTGTGTTTAAAGATGCGAAGATGCTCTTTTGCCGGTCTGTATCAGGTGCGATGCACGTGCCCGCGGAATGCTTCCTTTGATATTTAGGGCATATGTAGAGCTCGAGTTTTCCAACACCAATCACGAAATTACTTCAATTTATATACACCGACCATTGTTGGGAGAAAATAAATATTTGGAGAGGAAGAACGTTCTCAGAGGAATGGACAAATCCTGAAACGAGAGAGAAGTCGTTGGGGAAGGAGTGTGCAACGCATGGATGTCTTCTCCAATGGGTTGCTCCGATCTCTGCATCCTTCTCCTATTGGTCCACCTCCTTCGCGTACTCCATCTTGTCTAGGGTTTGTGCTGCAAAGATTGCTGTTTTTCGTCATTTTGGAGAAATGGTTAGAATTAGTTGGAAACTCAGATCGGGTCTCGAGTTTCTTTCTGGGTTTTGTCAAATTTAAGGCTTGGTAGCAATCCAATTTGGGTTTCGCTTAATTTGAAGCTTTTGGTTATTTTACAGCTTGAGTTTTGTGGTTGCTTCTGATTTAGATGTTTTTACAGAATATCCAACGGGCTGATATTTTGCGATGGCTCGATTTTTACAAAGCACCAGAATAATAACCAACGGAAATATTTTTAAAAAATTCGGAAAAAATTTTAAAAATCAGAAAAAATATATATACTTATGAACTTTAATTTTTTACTATAAATGGACTCTCATGTCGATCTCACTGTACACCAAAATTCCAAAACAACATATTTTTGCTTTTCTATCATATTATGACTCAAAGTTGGATTTTTTTTTTCTTCAACAATGCATGCCGCAATTCATTGATGTAAGTCTGAAGACTGTAATTGTGCATATCTTATTGTTGTCAATCCGTCGATCCAATTTCGGGAAACAAACAAAGAAAACATTGATTGTGGGAAAAAATTCAAATCGATTTTTGTACAAATTGGCGTTTGGTGAGAATGAAGTACTTATGTTCACCGAACCAATATCTCAGTCGGCTCTTGGCCAAATTTGAAGCCCAATTTGATTTTTTGGGTGCATGTATTGCCCAGCAAGAAAAAATTCGGAATCCGACGGTAATTTGGACGATGAGGTATGTTTTTGAATAAAATATTTGTGTAGTTGTTTAAAGCTCCATCATCTATATCATATATTTTAATATATATTTTCATAAAGCTCAAATTGTGTACGTTGCGGACCGAAAGTAAACATTCATACACTTTGAATATTAGGAACAAGTTAAGACTCACCAAACATTTGCGCCTACCCAATCCATTCCTCCATCGAATTATGCATATGAAAGTAGTCCTTCCACTGAAGAAGTGCATGCAAGTTAAATAAATATGAATCAAACCTTTGAAGGTATGGACTTTTCTACTCCTAAAAGCAATCCTAGAAGTTCATGTAGTCTGATAAGACCGCCGGGAGTAAAAGCGACTAAAGAAGCAAGAAGAAAGAGGAAAAAGATTGCAAGTTCAACTAGTAACTACAACTATGCTTTGCATACCATTGCGGACAACAACAACAAAAAAAAAAAAGGTTATCCAACAAAAACAAATCGAGCATGCTCAAGAGCAAATGGAACATACCCACAAAATGCAAGAACATGACGTTAATGTAAGAAAAATGATGGAACACAAAATAATTATGGCAATGAATACGGAGTTAATGAGCCCAAAGTCCAAGAGATACTTTTCGAAGAGGAATAATGCAATTCTTCACAGTACGAGGAAGAGGAAAATGAAGACAATAATGAAGAAGGGAACCACCGTGATGAGTACTTTTCAAATTACTGTCATTCTCGTTGCGACGATCAAATTATGCTCTGAAACTTTTCAAAACATTTAAAATTTGTTTTATTATAATGGGCCAAAAATCTTAGCGCAAACTTTATCAATAATTCACTAACATTACAAACAATTAAATGTTTTCAAAAAAATTATTTTATTTCGTGAATAGTAAGAGAAATTTTTTACGGAAAATGTCAAGGATGCATAAATTATGCAGAATGTTGTTACTATTTAATGAATAGTAATAGAAATAACTTCTACACAACTTTCTCGAGGAACAAGCGGATGTGGAAGCCCTTAGGGCATCCGCACCCGACGGAGCTTCTCAATCTCGCTGAGCAGCTCCTCAATCAGCATCTCTTATTACTATTCACCAAACAGTAATAGCATTTTGAACATTTTCTGCACCAATCCAACCTCCAGGAGAAGCTCCTATTACTATTCACGATTAAAAAACACAATATTTTGTAAAGATTTTTTCGAAGATATTTATGAATTATTACTGCCAACTTGAATAAGACACGTGAAGTTATTTATGAATTATTGCTGCCAACTTGAATATGACACGTGAAGATGTTTATAAATTATTGCTGCCAACTTGAAGCTCACGGATAGCATTTCGAAAATTTCTTCATCCAATCAAAACATGACACGTGAATATGAGGATAGACATGAAACCTCTATAAAATAAGGTTCATACATTTTCTATGCTCACACCATCAATCTTCTTGCTTTCTTCTACGTTCTTATTTATCTCAACCATTTTCTTCTCATATGGATCCTTTCAATTTTGATGAGAGCTTTCAAATATTTCAGCAATCCATGAATCTGATGAATGATATGGCCAATTCAGCTGTTATGGATGTGGTAGTGCTAGCAACCATGGACGATGAAGACAATGTGCCTCCTCGTCGCCAACCTAATCGACCAAGAAACAGAGGACCGAGGGGGCAGAATTTGTTAGAGGACTATTTTGTTGAGCGTCTAATTTTTCCGGAAGGAGACTTTCGTCGCAGGTACCGTATGAGTAGTAATCTTTTTAATCGTATAAAGACCAAACTTTGTAACAATGATGTATATTGGCACCAACGACAAGATGCCGCTGGCATGCTTGGCCTTCTTCCTGAGCAGAAGATGACTGGCGCTATACGAATGTTGGCATACGGCTCATGTGTAGATCAGTGTGCCGAAATCACACGGATGGGTGAATCAACAACCTTAAAATGCTTGAAGAAGTGGTGTGCTCAAGTAGTTGAGCACTATAAGGATCGGTATTTAAGATCTCCTAATGCAGGAGATTTAAATCGACTACTAAGAAGGGCAGAACAACGAGGATTCCCGGGTATGATTGGGAGTATAGACTGTATGCAGTGGCAGGGGTCATATTCGGGTCGTAAGGGTCGTCCAACCATTATATTAGAAGTCGTCGCATCATACAACACATGGATATGCACAGTTTTATTGGTACACCTGGAGCGCAAAATGATATCAATGTATTGTACCAATCGGACATATTTGATGGCCGCCTCGAAGGAATCTCTCCTCAGGTGACATACAAAGTGAATGGAAAAACATATGCAGACACTTACTATTTGGCTGATGGGATTTATCCAAGGTACTCCTCATTTGTGAAAACAATTCGTAATCCACAAACTGATGCTGAGAAATTATTTGCAAAGAAGCAAGAATCATATCGCAAAGATGTTGAGAGGTGCTTTGGGATTTTACAATCTCGTTGGGCAATTGTACGTCATGCAGGTGTGTGTCATAAGAAAAGTGTCTTGAAAACGATTATGTTGGCTTGCATCATAATGCATAACATGATTGTTGAAGAAGAATTTATTGACGATGAGTTTGAAGAGATTGAAGAAGCAGATCCACACAACCCACACAGTGCCTATACGGTGTATGATGGACCAGTCGATGACAACGGCAGTCGGTTTCGTCATGATCCCGTTGAGAGGATTCAACAATCTCAAGTGTTTGGTGAGCGTCTTGCAAATCTTCAGTCTGCGTATCTTCATATGCAACTTCAGAATGATTTAGTAAGTCATAATTGGTTTGTGGAAACCGGTGAACAGTTATGAATATTAGATTGTATGTATTTTTTAAGTTGTGTGTTGTAATTCCTTTGCGAGTTTTTTTTTCATATGAATTTTAGTTTGATTTGAAATTTATTTTTATGAGAATAATTAAGTTTTATATTTTAAATCAAATTCGAGAGTGTGAACAATTTAAATACACATAATATGTGAAATAATTGAACAACACGAATCACTTAAAATTGAAATTAAATAAAGGTTAAATAACGATAAATAAAAATAAATATATTATAGAGATTACCCATCGTAGTGAGATGGACGATAATAATCTGAATGGTCCTCTGAATTGTTCCCACCATCATTATTACCTTCTTCTTCCTCATATCGACGCAAAATAGCAGCTTTTCTTTGAGAAGTACCTCTTAGACTTTGGTGTCATTATGTCGGTATTCATTTGCATAACTTTTGCTTCCTCCTCTAATTTCTTTACATTCATGGCGTGTTCTTGCATTTTATGATTGTGCTCCATTTGCTCCCTAGCTAGTGCGAGTTGCTTTTCTTGAAAAGCCAATTGATTTTTTTGAGTTTCCGCTATTGATTGTAAAGCTTCATCTCGGGCTATGTTAGATGAAGTGGCTACATTCTTACCTTTTCTCCTTGCTTCTTTTGCCGCCTTTACTCCTGAAGGTCTTACCGGACTAGATGAACCTCCCGGATAACTTTCGGGTGTGCAAAATGCCCCATCCTCAAATGAGGAATAGAGATGTTACTTGCGTGCACTTCCTCACTAGCGGGACTATGCTCGTATGTGTTAGCCGATGGAACAATGGGGGGTGCAACAGGTGCAAATGTTTGATGTGTCTGGACTTGTTCCCAACATTCAAAATGTATGAAAGTCTTTTTTCGTTGCGCAACATACATGGTTTGAGCTGCGCATCTATAAATTAATAATTAAAACAAATCATTTTCAAATAAATAAATATAAATACACAATATGAAATAATTTAATACAATTATATACCTCATCTTGTATATTAGCACCCGATTCCGAATTCTTCCTTGCGTAGGCAATACAAGCCCCCACAAAACCAAATTTTTCTTTAGCTTTCCAAACCTAGATGAAAGCGCAATTTGGGACCTAGCCTCCGTTACAATTATTTCATCGGCGCTCATCACCCAATTTGCTCGAAAATCAATATGGATTTTTTCCCACAACCTATCAATCTTTTGCCTGTTGCCGGATATGAGATCGACTGATTGAAGACAATAATATATACATAATTGTACATCTTCGGACATGGACCAATTTGTAGTGGAAGTCATTTTTTGAACAAAAAATGATATGGAAATGAAGCGAAATGTTGTTAATATATTAAGAGAGAACAAATGAAGATTGGAATACATTGAAGGTGAAATGAAAAGGTCTATTTATAGCAAAAAATTGTAGAAGTTCAAAAATATTTTTTAAGAATTTTTTAAATTTTTTTTAAAAATCTCCGTTGGACCAGATTAATTTAGCCGTTAAAATATGTCCGTTGGTTGAAATTAGCTGATTGGGCTTTAGGGTTTGGGCTTGGGCTTGGAGCAGCAGCTTCTCTAGCAAACCCTGCTTCTCCTTGCGCAGCTCCTCCTGGCGCAGCTTCTCTCTCAGCAGCTCCTCGAGCTCTCCTGGTCGCAGCTCCTCCTGCGAAGCTTCTCCTCCAGCACGCCAGCTTCTGCAGATCGTCACCGGTACCTCTTCTTCTCCTCGCGCAGCTTTTATAATCCGCACCAGATCTGCACCAGTGCGGATGCCCTTATAAAGCTTTTTATAATTTTATTTATTTAAAATTTATTTTATTTTAAATAGTTATTTATTTTTGATTTTACCTCATTTAAATAACGATTGAAATAGGTAACAAAATTTATAAATGAGACAAAAAAGAACAGAGGAAAAAGAAGCTGTAAATTGTCAGTGGGACCCACCTGAATGATCCTCCAACGTTCTTATCTCTGTCACTCATTTGAAAACCTGTTGGAGCCGAGACAGTGGAGTTGCAGACCTCGAAGCGGAGGATTCAATTCAAATCTCTTCCCTCTAAATCTTATCCAACCACCACCCCATTATATAACATCAGCAGATCGGCTGTTGCAGAGATTTGAGCCCACCCGGAGCTGCAAATGGGTTGTTTTCTAGCCTGCTTCGGCTGCACCAAGAAACGAAAACGCATCAAATCTGGCAGCGTGTCTCTACCTCATGACGCTGCTCAGAGAGTAAGCTTGCTCTGCAGTGCTCTAGACTAGACCAGACCCATCTCGTTGTTTGGTTCTTGGGGTTGAAGATTTTGTTGTGGTTTTTGTTGCAGGGTTTGAGGAGGAGTTATGAGCCGCTGGAATCTGCGTCGGGGAAACTTGATGTCAAAGAGAGCAGCTCTTGCCGTGAGGCTGTTGCTGATTTGAAGTGAGGGTCTGAGACGTTTTTTACAGCTGGGTTTTGGTTTGTGGGGTTGTTGAATTTGGATGTTGTTTGTGTTGGTAGTAGGAAGGAGAAGGCGGCAGTGGGATCAAGAACTGGAAAGAAAGTGAGCTTCAATTTGAATGTGAGGACCTATGAGCTCATCAGCTCGGAGGATAGGATTGAAGAGATCAAACAGGAGGCCACCACAGCATACCCATCAAGCTACAGATACAAGAATTATGTTGATTGTCAAGAAGTTGATGATGAAGATGATGAGGATGAGGAAGAAGATTCTCTGGAAGATTTTGATGAGTCTGATCATTCAATAGAAGAGAAGGGGGTCCTAGGAATGAACCACCATGACCGATTCGGGATCGCGCATTCGGTGCTCAGTCCAGTGGAAAACATAGCGCAGTGGAGAGCAGTGAAGGTGATGAAAGCATCATCAGCACAGTCAAAGCAACCCCTTTGCAAAGAGAATGTGGCTCTGGGCAACAGAGTCTGTAAATCTATGCAGCAAGAGATCAGTGTGGATGCCAGTCTTTCAAACTGGATAAATGGCAATGGTCGGCACAATGCTATGCTTAAGGCTCCACTGCTGAGAACTATTTAAGGTCCCTCCTTTGCAGTCAGAAGACATCTGTTTTAATTCCATGGTATTCTTTTCGGAGTGGCGAGTGTTGTCTGTTAATGATTCTTTTGTTTTTTGTTCCTTGGAAAAATTAATGGAAAGGATAAAACCAGTTGTATGCATAATCTCCTGGACAAGTTCTGAATATTTTACTTCACAGAAACATAACCTGGTAACATAAGGAGCATGGAGCTTTTGCCACTCTCTCTCTATGAATGTCTATAACACGAACAGGAAGGGAATTTGTAACTAGCTCGATATAACTACAAATTGATCACAAGAGTTGTCAACATCTGTTTATTCGGAACTGATTGAAATATCTGAATCCACACTTGGTACGCCATCGTCATGGTTGTAACCAAGGTCAACTATAGGTATGGTTTTCTGGGTGATGAACTGAACTTCTTAATTTAACATTCTTCATGAGTTGATCTGTACACTGACGAAATGGGATCTACATTATGCAACATAGACAAGCATCTGATTCATCTTCCTCGGAGTCACTTGCGTCACTGCAGTGATAAACAAGATACCCAATCAGACAGCGAATTTGGCCAGTGATTTACTATTCTAAAGGTCTGAGTAGTCACTATGATGCCAACTTTTGCCATTTAACCATTCGAGCAGCAGCTAGAAATAAACACGTTCAAAACCTGAATACAGACTTGCACAGCAATCTTACATGAGTAAACTGTGAAGCCAAGCATCAGCGTCAACAGTTAACATGCGACACCTAAAGAAGCTATAGCTAACTAAGTAAATACCAAAAACCATATTTGGAGTCCACCGGCCATAACCATTTTCACTCAAAAGGCTAACACCTTCAACCTAGTGTTTACCATATGCAGCAAATGAAGAGCACACATGCCACCGCATTCAAAGAAATAAGCAGCCTCTGAACTCGCATTCCCTGAACACAAAGCCGGATTCATAATCCCAAGATTGAAACTACAAGGCAAGTACGAGTAGCATAAAAACCATGGGAACTTCCTAGTCATAATAGGCCACAAGAACGATCAAACATAGTCCAAATCGCCGACCGACTAATTTGTAGCTCTGGTTTAATCCGGAGAAGTTATACTTAAACGCTAGCTACGCATTCAGGCCGACAAGATAAAACCTTTCTACAAAAATCCTTTTCAACTAACTGCAAGCATGACGCATAAATATGAATGCTGCACCACAAGTTCCCCTTAAAGAGATACTCACCTAGGTTGAAACTCCAAAACCTCGGCAAGCTTATTCCCATTTTCATCACTCCACTGCACACTAAGCCTCCTCTTCTCCCCATTCCTCACCGCAGGCGGCAACAAAGTATAACTCTCCATATCCTCCTGCTCCTCCTCACTCGCCTCCAGCAAAACAGTCTTGGGCGACTCCATCCCGTTACCAACCAATGCCGCACCGCCCTTCGCAATCATAGGTTCCCTGACATCCGTCTCCATCCAACGCACACCACCACAACAACAAAAACTCCACAGAGCCCCCAGACCTAAACCCCTTCAATCACCTCCGCTAGCTCACTTCCAAGACACCACCTCAAAAACAACAACAACACCTCAAACAACTACTCCTACACCCAATTTCAGTCACAATAAACGGAATTGAAAAAACCCTAATTCTGAAACAAGGCACACCGCATAAACAGCGGTCAACGCAGTGCGGAACCAGAATCAACTGACGATTCTATTGATGAAAAAATTCGGATCTTTATAGAAAATTTCTATCAGGCATCGCCTAGATGAGATTGAAGTAGTCGCCAAAAATCTGTAGATTTCCAGGAAGAGGAGTTGAATAAACAAAAGTGGACGATGAAATCGGAAGACGGAGCTCATAAATAAAGTATAATCCCAACGGCTGAGATTGGTTTTCGAAGTTGACCAAACTAAGCGAACGGCTGAGAGCGGAAGAAAGTTGGCTGCGTTAGATTTACGGTTAAGGAGATGCCACATGAATGTCAGAGTTAGGTAATTTAGTTGTAACCAAGGAACAATTACTGATGTTTCAGTTTCATCAAACAACGATGGATGACCAGAACAAGAACTTAGGAGAGGCTTGCTTTTAATGATGGTGGATTGGAGCTTGAAATCCACTCAATGTTGAATACCATTTTGAGGGGAGGAGGCGAGCTGGGATTTGGATGGGTCTTGGATTTGAGCGTGCGTCGCCTGCGCTTAAAGAAATCTTACTCAGAATGCGGATGTGATCAATGCTTAGCCTAGGAAATTTTCTTACTTGGGTATGCAGATGGGTGTCACTGGTTTTAACTCTTTACTGTACTTTTCAGGTCAGGAAAGCCGCCGGAAGTTGACCATTGTATGTATGAGTTTGGGTCTGTCGAGTATCGCATTCAGGTGGAGTTGAGAAATTTATATACATTGGATTTGATTTGCTTTGCTTTGCTCTATCAGAACTCACTGAATCATTTGTACTTAGTCTTCTGCGTCCGATCCGTATAGCGCATACTTGTCGGTAAGGATGCCAGCAGTGGAGGGAGGAAGCCGGATTGACGCAGAACTTTCAGAATTTGTAACTGATATGGCAAAGAGATATCGATCCAAGGTATGTGAGATTGTGGAACCAGCAACAGAAGGATATGAGCTTACCATAAGGATTAACTTGGCCAAAATTCCCCTAAAAAAAGGTTTGCTGAATTTTACCAATACCTCTAAAACAGTGCCTTAGAAATGTCTTTCAGCATCGGTTTCATCGATGAACGCTGCTCACAGAGTTGCAGATAATCAGCAAGATAGCAAGTGTACCTGCACTGGTACTCAGCTCAGAACTTAAAGAACATTTGAGAGTCAATTGCCCGAATGGGACTCAGGCCGGTGCTTGCAAGGCCCTTAAGATTAGCTACCATCCGAGCCAGTCCTTCTTTGTTATCCGACAGGTAATTTCTTTTCCACCTCTTCGATAAAAACCAGTTGCAAAAATTCATCCCAAATACTTTAGAATCGAGTTATTAAATTCAGTAAAAATAACAAAGTACTATTTTTCTAGCACAAGATCACTAAGAATTTTCTTGATGGTTCTTTTTCGATTTTACAGCCGTGTAAAATCCTATTAGTATATCCAATGCGGATAAAGGAAGATGAAGATGTGAATATTGCATCAGCCTTCCTTCAGGTTGCTGATAAAGCCGTTACGCTACGCCACTTTTTTTACCTGACTCTTCCTCCTGTGGTGAAGTATCCTTGATATATATATTTTTTTCTGGCAGGAACTTGTGGATGAAGGAAATTCAGATAAATGGGGTAAAGCACTTCAGTGTTCCTGGTCACCGATTCCACCGTCAGATTTAAGGGGAGAACTCTTCGAGGATTTGAGCACAAATGCAGGCTTTATCTCATTCGGTAACACTCAACTCTACCACCTCTCGCCACGCCACTTTATACAGCACAGCCCCATCAGGTGACTTAACTGGTGTTTTCCCGGTCCTGAACTTTTCAGACATTTATCCTCAACTTCTGGTTGGTAAAAATCTAGACAACATCACATGGACAATGCTGAGGTTTTACACCTTTGTTAACTATCATATAAAGGTAAAAAATAAATTTGTTCCACAAGTTGTCATAGGAAGAATTTTATTGTAACTTGTAAAGATTTGGAATGACCGCATTTGGGATGCAGGCGACGAAATGCTTTGCACAAAGAAGAATGAAAAGGCGTCTGGAGAGTCTGTTACAGGTAACAAATCCAAAATATGACTCCAGACAGCCTAGAGCAGCTGTGTAAAATTTATAGCTGTTGATGTTAGTCTCCAGATGTTTTCAGACAACCTTAAATTTTTAAATTTGTGTGGCGCAGGCTTTGCAGGAAACAGAAGAACAAGTAAACGAGGATGTTCAGAAGTTCCAAGGTACTCGAAATTTACTTCTGTCTTCATTTAGGCTAAAAACTTCCACAGTATGCCAGTAGGACTTTTTGACGGCAAGATTCAGAGTTAACTTGGTATCTTGCATTCTGTTCAGGATCCAAGACTGTAAGGAAATTGCTTAAATTTTATAAATCCACTAGCCTTGACAGAAGAAGTGGAGCTTTCATGAGAAGTATCAAGAGACTGCATTTCCCGGTTAGGATACGTGCCTTCAACTGCTTTCGCTGGCGCTGCTGGAGAATTCAGAAGGAGTTTCAAGCAAAAAGATACCTCAGATTTCATTAGCTTGATTTTAAATGTAGTTTCAAATCTATGGACAATAAAAGTAGGAAAAAAAGTGCAACTCAAAGATTCTCTTGGTCACATTTTCTCATCAAAATGGTTTAGGAATCAACAGATTAACTTCCTATAGCCTTGCCCTTCACAATGTTGAGAGGTATTCATTTGGATTGTCTCATTCATGGAGAATGAGAAAATGATGAAAGCTTATATTGAATTCTAGTATTGGGACTTACAAATTCGGACTTTTGAGTGACGCAGACCGATGTTAGAGTAGTTTGCTTGTGTGACCAATCAACAGTGAAAGGGAGAGATCGTTAAGAAAAATATTCATTTGGCTTGTCCCTGCATTGCAAGACTTATAAATCTGTATTTTTGAATCAGAACCGGACTAGAATTCAATTGGACTAAATCTTAAGAGAGAATGCAAAACACAAATATTACAGTCTCATAGGAATCCAACCCGGATGAGATGGAGGGCCTGAACTGAAACTTGAAAGGCACCAATGGAAGATGAGATTCAGATTTTCTCCAGGAAACTGGGGACCATACAAGAAGTTACATTCAAAAAAAAGTTACATAACAGGAGTAAAAAATGTGAGTGTAAGAAAATCTAAGCCAGCAATGATTTGTGTGGCTCAAAATGCATCACTTGAAACCTCTGATTCACACCAGCAACCAGGCTATCACAAAGACACCCACCCACAAAAGTTATACCAGAGCTATCTAGATATTGTTCTGCAGAAGCACAGCTTTTATCTGGGACTGTTTCAAGTTCATCAATGGCTGCACCATCAGTTTCTGCAGCAGGGTTTAAGGGAGGACTAGGCTCATCATTCCACGGAAGCTGGGGGAGTTCCACCTTGGGGGAAGACTATGCAGCTTTGGCTGCTAAATCTGCACCATCCCTAAACAGATTTGGTAACTTTAAGCCTGTCAGATCCCAACCCATGATGAAGAATGTGAATGAAGGCAAGGGATTGTTTGCACCGATTGTTGTTGTTGCCAGGAATTTGATCGGCAAGAAGCAGTTTAATCAGCTAAGAGGCAAAGCCATTGCCTTACACTCTCAGGTCAGGCCTTTTTTTTCCTCTGTGTTCGACATCATATTAGAATGAAGCTCATGTTTTATGATAGTCCTATGTTGATCTGGGTCAGGTGATCACTGAGTTCTGTAAGGCCATAGGAGCCGATGCGAAACAGCGACAGGGGCTGATCAGACTGGCTAAAAAGAACGGTGAGAAACTCGGGTTTCTTGCCTGAGATGAGAAGAATGGTGCAGCTGAAGAATACTTGAGCATTCTGTGTAATGGTGAATATTCATCTGCCGGGTTCTATCCATTACTTGTAAAATCATCATGTAAAACTTTAGATACATTTTCCCAATATTTACCTTCCTTTCTCCGGTAAAGCCAGTTTCAGTATGTCCCTAAAATAACCCGTGCTGGCGAGGCCGCTTGTCCGAGTTTGGCCCGCCAGCTTGAAGCCCGGTCCGCTCCTATTAAAAATCCGATTAAACTTAGCCGGACGAATCATGAATCAAACAGAGCTTAATAAATTAAAGTCCGATCCCACCCTTTCATCAAAAAGTTAAAAATTGTATAGGGTTAGAGCGGATTTGTCCAGGTCCGGCCTGTATAACCCGTAATTCGTACTAACGTACCTTTTTAAAAAAAAAACCGGCCCAGTTCGGCCCGATTTTACCTACTGGACGGGGCTTATCAAATTTAGGATAGGCCCAATGCCGCGGTTAAGGCCTAAAATACTTGGTCTTGTGACGCCCGTTTATATTTTGTAAACGGGGCCCAGTTGAGGGCCCGGGCCCGTAAATACATTCAACGGCTAGAAATTGCTCTTCGAAGCAGACAACAAAACCATAAACATGTGCGATGACGATGGAGAACACGACACGAAGATGATGCTCTGTGTCGGTGCTTTACTGACCCCAAGCTTGCATGCTCGCCACGAATCTCGCGCTCTCTGTATTTAACTTAAACCCTCCAGCTTCCACGATGCAACGAGAGTGTTTGCGATGGAGGCGGCGGCAGCGACGGAGGCGAGGAATGCGCCGGTGACGCAGGAGAGAAGGGTCAGGAACGATCTCGAAACTTCTCTTCCCAAGCCCTGTGAGTGAAATCAGAATATCAAAAAGAAATTCATTTTTTGGATTTTTTGTCTTATCCGGGTGATTTTAGATTTGGCGAGGGCGTTGGTGGCGCCGGACACTGCTCTGCCAGGTGGCACGCCGGGGCATCAGCACCACAATCTGAGTGTTATGCAGCAGCATGTGGCCTTCTTCGATCAGGATGGTGATGGGGTTGTTTATCCATGGGAGACATATGCTGGTAACAATTAACATCACCTGACAAGTGACAACCTTAAATTGTTTGTAGCTTATGGATGCTGTGATTCCACAGATTCGATCAGTTTTCCGATTTTCCGATTTCAGGGTTTAGATCAGTCGGGTTCAATTTCCCCGTTTCGCTTGTCATGGCTGTGATCATCAATGTCGCCTTGAGCTATCCTACTCTTCCCGTAAGCTGTTCGTGTTTAAATTTTGTTGAACATAATGCATTTGGGATTTGTCCCC
Source organism: Umbilicus rupestris (assembly GCA_963678935.1). Classification (NCBI taxonomy): domain Eukaryota; kingdom Viridiplantae; phylum Streptophyta; class Magnoliopsida; order Saxifragales; family Crassulaceae; genus Umbilicus; species Umbilicus rupestris. The sequence goes on along the minus strand of OY787611.1, from coordinate 14,876,034 downwards.
CGGATGTAGTCATTTTCACAAATTTAGATCTTACAATTTGAGCAAATTCAAGAATTGTGTCACTTGGAAATGAGTTATGGATTTGCAGGGATGGATCCCGTCGCCATTTTTTCCGATATACATTCATAACATACACAAGTCGAAACACGGGAGTGACTCGGGGACATACGACACAGAAGGGCGGTGAGTGGGGCTGATTGAGATCTTGGACACACAACTGAAGTTTCACAATCTTGAGAATATTCATGAAACCTGCAGGTACGTTCCTGTTCATCTTGAGAACATGTTCAGCAAATATGCTCGAACAGTGCCGGACAAGCTCACCTTCGGCGAGCTTTGGGACATGACGGAGGGAAATCGAGTGGCATTCGACTTCTTTGGCTGGTCAGCCTCAAATCTCAATACCCTTTTTGCAGTAAATTTGGGAAATTTTTTTAGAATTGCCTCGTTTATCAAATCAAATATCTCATATCTCGTTTTGATTTCGATCTTGGTAAAACCGAATTATTAGAAAATGCTAGAATTCGGTGTTTCGAAGAACCAACTCATTTGAATTTAAATCGGTTCGATGTTGGTTAGACCAAACTTGTTGAAATGGTGTTTTTGCACGCAGGATTTCGAGCAAGTTGGAGTGGGGGCTTTTGTACGTCCTCGCCAGGGACGAGGAAGGGCTGCTCTCCAAGGAAGCGGTCAGACGCTGCTTCGACGGTAGCTTGTTCGAATATTGCGCCAAGATGCAGGATGAGTACTATAAGGTTAGCTAAGCTGGTGTAATCCTAGTTCGCTATGTTCTTCCTGTAAAAAATCATCAACCTGGAACTGCAATAATAATGTGCATACAATTTTTCTGCTGTTCAAACTCGCTAGTCAAGTTAGAAGAAGAGTGGGGCTAAAATTCTATGGAGTTGTAGGAAGAAGACTGACATTGGTGCAACCTGTAATTCCTTTAAGCTTATTCAACACTATTTACCTTTCAATGCTCTAAAGAAGAATCGCATATAGACAGACAAACCTAACCTTAGTACTCATCCTATGAACTTGGTTTTATCTGAGCTTGTCCGGTCGACATGGACCTGTACTGTGAATGGTCGCCACTGCTACTGAAAAGCATTGCAGTGGTGACAATCTTGATTCAAACTCCATGTAGTAAAGTCCCTTTTGAACATTCACCATTTTCATCCATGGTGCACGCCCCTGCAAAAACCGGTTCAGTTCAGTTCAGGTCAGTTCTGATTAAATTGTGGTAAGGAAATTCTATGTTTAGTACCTTTAGAAATAGATCAAAGGACTTGGTCCCTTGCTTTTGGGGGTCCGGATTCGGCTCTTCTTTGTTATATGATCTGGTATTCAGGACTGTGATAGGGCAGCCGGTGTCCCAGCCACCACAATCACACTGCCCTCCGGACCTCCATCGCTCTACGAGCCTCGAAGGACCGCCATTTTGGGTCTTCGGACCACCGTGGTAACCTGCTGGAACTAGAATATTCATACTTGTTTCAGTTGAAGAACTACTTTGATGACAGTTGGTTGCTTGTTTTTCCTCAGCATTCTTGAGGAAGCTCATACCCCATCCACTGACTTCTGTTCCCTGCTGCAGGACTTGGATATGCTCCTTCACCACAATAGCTGCAAGTTCAAAGTTGGATGCAATGTTTTTCTCAGACAAGTTTGGACATCCTGTGTGATCAGAATCACCGTCGGATTCCAGCAGGTCCAGTTCGAGTGAAGCACTTGTTCCCCGCTTATTGGTCTCCGGTCCATGTTTGAGAAACTTTGAGACCCTTCCCGGTAACCATGGGTGCTTCCAGGCATTGTCCAGCTCCATTTCTGGAAGATTGCTGTTGTTACCGTAAAGAACGAATTCTGTCTCCAGGATTTTTGAGTTGTCAGCACAGATTCTGTATCGAGCAGAGACATTCATCCTGCCAACCAGATCAGAATCCTTCCGGTTACCAGTGGTTAGGTGAAAGAGATATGCCCGGTCTGGGCTATTCCGATCAGATGATGCAGAATTCGATGGTCTGGCCACGTAGACGTCTGGCTTGGTATCCATAGAGAACATGAAATGAGGAACACCGTTGCTCCATGTGCACTGAAGCATTCCATGAGATACGGCGGATGTTGTTGATGCGCAGGAAGACAGGTCAGAAGATGTAGACAAAATGCTCGAAATATAATGTGGTCCGTCCCTGCTAGGTACACCATCTGATCCATGTTTTTTTCGCTTTTCAGGTTCCTTTTTAGCCGAGGGAGATTGAAACATAGTAAATCCACCATTCGTAAACAACGGCATGGGCAGTACGTCTAGCAGCATAGTGGGATTCGACGTATTTGGAGGGCTGAGAACTACTAGATCACCAGAACCAGCAGCAGCCATTGAGGCCCCATTCGACGCATTTCCTGGTGAAGGGCAGCTGGTTTTTGTGGGACTCCAAGTTACAGAAATGTTAAATGAGGCTGCCTTTGCGGCACTAATCTGTATCAACTCCAGACAGTGGCTGAGATACTGCTCGTCAAAGCTAGTGATCTGCTTTGAAATTCGGCAGTTGGGGTGGACCAACTCCTTATGGCCCCTATGACTATGACACTTCTTGATGCTCAAAGTGCTTGATTTGGATTGGAAGTGCTCTAAGGTGACCCTTTCTTCAGCATCATTGATGAAAATATTCAGTGACTTCTTCTTGCCAGCTTTGCGTGCTTTGATGCATCTGTGTTCCACCATCTGCCGCAAACTGCATAGAGTGGCCTAGCTGCGGTGCGGAGAGCTGGAAACTCCCTTATCAATCTGGAAAAACGAGATAATTAAGCATCAGCTGTATGGTATCCCTTTGCGACGAGGAACAAAATTTGCAGAGTCAAAGGAATCTTTTGCACGGAACCCTGAAAGAAATGGACTGGACCAAAAAAAATACAAGCACGACAAGTTATGGATCAGTTCTTAGCATCCTGATCAACCATCAGAAGTCTCAATTCCTATCACACCCAATGTTTTGATACATCATAGAGTTGAGAGAAAGCTTGGATCACCAACTATGGAGAGATCTTCTGATGATGGTACACATGTTATGGATAGTTATCAAGCTTGAAGCTTTATGGTAAACTAATGGGGGGGCTTGAAAATCAAGGAATGGGGTTCTACACAATCATCAAATTGGTATTGCTATTGGTATTGCCATGACAGGTCCTGCATCACTTTCCACCAAAATACCCTCAACAGGAAAATGTGGATCAAAGTCAAAAGATCATGTCCACCAAAGACCTTTGGTACCCCATTTCAGGTTTGCAAGGTCAACCAAAGATCATACTGTTCGGAAACAGGTCAGAAACAGATATATGCCCCCGGGTTATGTAACCTTACCAATGCCAAAAGTACCAACTTCATCACAGCTCACATATCTAAGCAGCTAATGCAGTTTCTCAGAAGATGAACAACACTGAAAGGAGCTGACTTTCCTCACCCGATGTTCAGAATCCAATAAGCCCAATGCTGTTCAGAACAAGTATTCTCCAAGATGGCCTCCAGCTGAGCTCCTCAAAAAATACCAATACAGAAAAGAAGAAGAGAGACTAACACAAGTCAATTGTTTGGGAATATGAAATGGAACATGGGAGGAGAATATGGAAGAAAACACTTATAAAATTCTGAAGCTTCTCTCTCTAGTGGAAGAAAACAGTAGAGGCAATGAGCAACTAAGCAAGCAGTAATTGGTAGCTCCAGTGGGGCAGCATCATCAATAAAATCCCTTTCCTTTATCTTAATCCAAATCCCATCAGACAAGAAACACATTTTAAAACAAAATTAAATTTTTGAGGGTTTTTGGGAGTTGGGATGGGACAGGTTCTTGAAAACAACCCACATAGACTTCTCAATTTCCGGGCATTAAAAGCCCTCAATTCATAGCAAACCATAGAGAGACCTGTCTTTTACCTAAACTTAGAAAATGAAACTCTAAACCCTAAGATGATGCTGCAGATGAATGAATGAGGGAATGAAACTAGTAGACAAGATGGGGCTGAGCTGGTGGGCACGGTTCATGCGTGATTGAGAGAAACTGATAATAAAAAAAAGGCTGCAATACCGAGCGGTCACCTACCACAGCATAAGTAAGAGATTCAAGATCGAGGCTTTGGGGTTGATTTTTACAGGCCATGATTTCTGGGGCATGTGACAGAGAGAGACAAATGCTTAGGAAAATGGGAAGAAACATCCTAATGAAAACCGTCAATTAGGTCTCTTAGCTAGCAATCAATCTGATAATGTTTTTTGTTGGTTTGTTAGTATTAATATGTTCCTGGTACCAAGATTTTGCTGGCATTATTCTTGTCATGTTCTTCTTTCTTGCTTAATGAATGAGCACCGCTGGCGACCGGTTAAGCATTTTGGTTGATGAATGAATGAATGATGTGTTGAAATTGCCTCAAAGATTTGAACTTTCTTGGATGTTATGATGTGGGGTTGATTTAGATTTGGGAAAAGATTGGAAATTTAAGCTGAAGGCTTGATACAATTTTGTCTTCTTTGTGGTGCCATCAAGTCATGTCCAATAACCTAACAAGGAAGTTTTTCAAATTTGAAATTTGAAGATTTTGTTTTTTCTCCACTCTCAATTGTCTTTCAATTTCAATAAAATAATGATTTTTTTCAACTAAGAAACATAATTTTGAATTGAATTGGTAATAAAAATAACAGTTAAGGCATGAGGTTTTGAAAAATGGAGAGAACCACTCAACTCTCCCATGTGGAGGTGAAGATGGAATTAAGTCAAACAATGGCATTAGGTAACCAAGCACTCATTTTTCTAGTTACAATTAGGTAAAAAATCATGCAAAAAAAACTGACCAGTTCTTCTTCTGGGGGATTGAGACTTGAACCAACTTCTGATTCTCTCATTTCTGGAGTCTCCAACTGTTAGAAATTTGACTCTCTATTCTCCTATTTCAAGCTATGTGGTCCTCTAAAACCAACTACAACCTCTGCTTTCTTATGGAGGATTAAGAATGTGTTTGAAATTCGATTGATTAGGGACAGATCCCTTGTTAACCTAAGTGTATCAGTCCTAGATTCAGCTCTTCTGCTTCACATTTTGCTTGGTAGATCTCCTGACAGGAAAATGAGAATCTGAGTGAAGAAAAAAATGTCATTTAGCATGAAACTTGAACAGAGGAGCAAAATCCAAGAGGGGCTCAGCAAACAAGATGATCTGATTCAAACCGTTATAAACCTAAGTTGTCCCATTTCAACTCGGAGATTATCATAAAAAACATGATATATGGGTGGAAAGATAACTGTTAGATTATCATTAAAAAAACACACAGAACTCTCTGTCTGGCAAATCACAGATTTGGAGTGTTACAAACTCGAACTCTAATTTTTATTGGTTTCAATATTGCCTCATAAACTATGCTACACACACTGGTTGCGGATTTTGCAACATTAGCAAGCTCAAACATGGCTCTCCTAATTTGACTAGGTAGTTTGATGAACTTACCTGATGAGTGATGACCATGTTATTCATTTATCTATATAAGACCAGGGGAAGAATATACATCCTGGTACTCAAGGGGGTCCTGCAAAATTGTAGCACCCTCGACGCCCTCTTTGAATAGGCTGAGGTTTTAGGTCCATGACTGGACTGGGAAGTTATAGTTGTATGAGTTAAAACACTGATTTGTGGAAAGATATCTGATGAGCATGAGCTCTTCCTTCACCAAAATCTGTAACAAGATGACAAAACATGATGAATATATTGCCCAAAAAGATGTATACTGAATGCAGAGTCATGGTTCAGGATGGGAGCCTCACATCATCGTCGTCATAATCATGGTGGTTATAGTTGGCTCTAGAGGGCTGCTCTGGTCCGTATTCAACATTTTTGGTAAACCTTCCCCTTACTCGCGGCCTACTATCAGCTAGCGTCTTGCGACAGGCATACTGCAGAAACACAACCATGAGTAAAAATCCATTAACTAAAGCAGGGAATCAGTAAACGAGATTGTTTGCTTCTGCGGCTCTGAGCAATAATAACCACTATATAGCGTGTCATTCTAGTCATGATCTTAGGAAGTCGGCTAATGACATCTACTAGATTGAGTTAGAAAGAGAAAAATAAAGTAATGGATACAGGAAGAACCTTGATTTTTTTGCTGAAGTTTCTTTCATTTTTCTTTTTCAAGTATCTGTGTATTTTTTCCTTCTTTTGTTCAACCGAAAGTTTTCCAGGCTTGTAACTCGATTCTTGCATACTTGTAATTTCTGTGGGCATTGATGGATTTGGATTTCCAGCCCTTGACATCATCCATTGGCTGGCACTTTCACTGCAAAGAGACTTCAGCAGAACATATGATTAATTTAGCTTGCTCAAAAAGTGAAAAGCCAAAACATAAGGTGAACTATCTTAGAAAGATGGTTGGTACCTGAATTTCGGCCGAGTAGAAGCCTCTCTGCATCGAGTCATGATAGAAATATGAATTGATGTCATCCTGGTTGCCCAAAAGTTGGGGTGGTGGTATCTCAGAACCCACGAATAAGTTACTTCTTGCAAAGCTGTCAGGAGCAGATTGCGTAGGACTCGAATTATCAAGAAAGTATGGTCCAAGAGAAAAATCCGGAAAAGTACAGGGAGCAGCAACAGAAGAGGAAGGATTCGCACTAAAAAATGAATGAACCGATGATAAACATTCGTCCTCAAAAACTGGCGGCAGAGGATGAGTGGCCATAAGAGGGGCAACTACTGGAGTAGTGTATTGTGTTATACCATCAGTGATAGCAGGATCAGTTGGGGCTATTTGAAGTCGTATATGAGAGATGCCAAACTGGTTTTCTAGGGCAGTTGAGGTAAGATAGGGAGGGCCTGAAAATGGAATGCATGGGGAGAAGTTTATCGAAGCTGAAATCTCGTTATCAGTATCAGGGTCAAAAATCATGGATAGGTTGCTACAATTATCGTCAGCTGCTGCCGTGGCAGCTGTTATTGTGAGGGGCGTGTTGGTGTCACCACACCCGTTAGCTGAGTATGAAGAATTTTCATCAAAGCCATAATTTGAACAAGAAGCAGCCTCAGAGGTGGTTAATGTCTCCACTGCAAACAGTTCATTGTCGCAGAGATCAAATATATGAGCGCTAATTGGACTTGAAATTTTATCCTGCAATAAAGCCATATACCAAAGCATCAGAAACCAGATCAAACCAAGAGCATCCAATTTCATACTGAACATTGACATCAACCATCCGTATAGCTAAAAATGTTTACTGAGTAAGCCATGGACATCTTCGTGATCATCCTTGATTCAAACAGCAATGTTGCGCTACAATGAAACTATACCTAGCAGGCTAGCACCTAGTATGTTTCATTTCTACAACCAAAAAAAGATCATGTATGCGCAATTTATAGTTTCAAGGAGGGTGTAGCAAAACTTATGCAAATAAAGAAAATACATGTGATATTTTGCACCCACCGTATGACTTGTAGGGGCTAACAAGCGCTAGAACTTACCCAAAAATCTAAAGCATCTAAAAGTTCAAGGTATAAGTTATTTTGTTGAAGAATATAGAAACATCAGTGATTGAGTTGAACAAACTATCAGATTCTTTCAATAGATAATACACCTCACCAATCCGAACTGAATAAAACAATCGAACACATAGAAACTTAAGCAACATGTTACATAGTGATCATCAATAAACTATTACACCTTACTCGAGAATTTTCAACATTCTCAACCTTTTTACCTCTCTAGAGTACCACTAAAAGTTGGTGTAATCAAGCTGACTTGAAAATTCGAACAAATCACAACCAAAAAGCCTTAAATTGATAACTTAAGCATTCTTCTAATGACAACCCCTTGGAAAACCCTGCCTGCAAAACTGCATAATCCCACAAAAAAAGAACATTGAGATATTTTAATCGCAACTTTAAAGTACCTAGCACATGAGAATGCTTCTGGAAACCCCTTATTTTTTTCAAACACGGAAATTTCCAGTGAGGAGTTTCATCAAACACCTTATATGCTCCTCTCTTTTTCACCAATATAAAATACCAAAAGTGGGGTCTCCTGTGAAACCCCAGATGAAAAATAATCACCAAAACCCAAAACTTTTACGTAAAATCCAACCAACACGTACAACGAACTGAAATCGAGACTAAAGTTGGGGGCATTTACAGATGGGATTTGGTCGGCCGGTTCCAGAACGACGCCTTCAGGCAACACCCTCGTTGAATCAAACCACGACGCCGCATTCTGCTGATCTTCGTTCTCCTGCTTCCCAGCTTGACCACATCATGAACTCGCAGATTTTCTCTACACTAGTTCTCAAGCTACCTTATCAATCACAAGCTGGGATGACAAGCGTCGAGTGTGCTCATCGCTATTTATAAGCATTTGATATGCTTGTGAAGACGCGAAGGCGATGATGATATCGATGGGAAGAATTTTGTCGAGTAGCGGACTTGGGTCAGACGACCGTAAAGTACTAAATTGTATTCCTGCTTACGTGGCACCTTTGTCTGGCATTCCAATTACAATTCACTGTAGGCTAATGAGAATACAATTGTATTTAGATAAACTGTTTGATGCCTAATATGAGTGGATTCTTATGCCGTTTTTAAAAAATATCTCTTTTGAATTTCAAAAAATTATGAATAATATTTTTATTTTTATAGTGATTTTATTATTGTCTATATTGATGATAGTTTGATCTTTTCGAAAACTATTGAAACTTGAAGATCTTTAAATAAGTTGTCATAAGAAATGGTTTAGTGATATCAAAACTTAAAATGTTTTAAATAGGAGTATCAATTAGTATATTTAATAAAAATAAAACTATTAGATAGTAATATTTTCATATTTTATGAGGGTAATTTAGTTAGTTAACATATTTATTCTTTCCTTTTGTATTGTATCTGACTTACTCTTTTACGCAATTATGAACTTTGGCATTCTTTTGTTCTATATTTTTACAACTACAACATGATATTAATATCCATCAATTATTGGGTGCGCTACGATTAGTCATTTCGGTGGTCGAACTCGATTTTGAGGGTTTCACATTTGACTTTAACATGTTTTTTTTTTTAGGAATTGATCCTATGTTGGCTTCGATTTTGAGTTTTCGCATTTGAATTTAGGATTTTGCAGCTTCGTGTTCTTTGTTTTTCATGACAGGTGCAAAGGAAGATTCGCTTCAATCTATCAGTGTATAACTGAAATGAGCAGAGTTATGTTGGGGCTATGTTTCTGGAAGAGACACGCAGCCGATGGAAGAAAGATGAATTGGGATGAAAACAATTCGAAAATCATTACTTGGATCAACAACTATGTTCAACAGTTCGATATTCAGTTGGTGAAAGATGCTACGGCTAAGGAAGTTTGGGAACAATTGGAAAGATTGTATACACAATCTAATTTTATAAAGTAATATCAGTTAAAGATTGACATTCGGGCTCTTAAATAAGGTAGTATGACATTCAAATAATTTGTTCTATGTCTAATATATGAGATCAGCTTGCTTTGGAAGAATCGACATTGCTTCTTATATTGCTCGGAGAGAGGAGCAGTATCTGGTCAATTTTTGATGGTTCTTCGAGATGAATTTAAAGGTCTTTGTGGTACAATTTTACATCATAAACTTCTTCCATCTATTTATTCGGTAATCAATGAGTTATTAGCAGAAGATATGCGCTTGAAATCTCTACGGACAATGTAATTCTTTCTCTCCCACCCATTCTGTTATTGCTACACCTACTCAGTCAAATAATCACCAGAAGACCTTAGCCATAGTGGCCAATGACGATTGCAGTTTTTGTAAACAGAAGGGTAACTAGGAGATTGAATGTCCTAAATTGTTGAATCGAATAATCCAAGCAACCAATCTCGATGCTTTATGTCTCCGTCAGTTGCAGCTCTTGTTCAACCTATCGTTCTACAAGCACTCCAAGTACTGATTTAGCTACATTTACAAAGTAGCTTCAGAAGTTCATTGCCTCGTAGCCACGTGTCATGTTCGCTTCTTTTATACACTTCACATATTCTGCTTTTTTTAATTCATTTTTCCCTTATATTCACTAGTTTTTGGAGCCTTCTCCGATAAAGAGGTTGTTCTTAATCCACATTGGCAACAATTATAGATGAAGAGCTCCCTACATTATAAAACAAATATACTTTGGACATTGTTCCTCTTCAATGAGAAAACGTTCTAATGGTTCTTGTTTGGTTTACAATATTAAAAGAAAGCCATATGTGACTATCGACACAAAGCTCTTTTTGTTCTAAGGGATTTGCTGAGAAGCATGACATGGATTATGAGAAATATTTTGCTCCAATTTCTAAACATGTCACTATTCACACTCTTATTGCCTTTGGTTATGTTAAGCAATGACATGGATGCCAAAATACATTCTTAAATGGAGATCTTAAAGAGGTGGTTTACATGGTTCTTCCCCCAGTGGTTCTCATAATTCACGGGAATTACTCTTTTTATATGCTAATGATATGATTATCACTTAGAAGGATCTTGTCGGAATTACAAAGCTAAAACGAGATTTGGCCCTTGATTTTGAACTGAAAGATTTGGGATCTCTACGATACTTCTTAGGAATAAAAGTAACATACTCTCCTCATGATTATTTTTTCTTTCAGTCTAAATACATTGCTGATATTCTTAATCAACTCGTCTTTCTAACTCTGGCACTGAGGTGATTACCCTATTGAGACATGCCAAATAGTGAACTCGTTCATTTGCAAAAATCGTGTATCATTTGTACTTGAGCACTCTTATATATACAAAACAAGTAATTTAATAACACCCAACAATAAAACATAATTTATTAACACCTACATCCTTCTCAATTTGGTGTTTCATCTGCGTAACTGTCATCATTTGACATTTTTTGACAATCATGATTTGCTGTGTTTTTTTAAAAGTAGCATACATGGACTCTTTTTTCTCTCTCTAAAACCTCTCACTGTTCACTCTTTCCACAAACAGTAGTGTTTTAACCTAGCTAGCTTTAATATGCGAATTAAGCAATTGGCGCAGCTTTCACAGAAGCTTTTTTGATACCATTCCAGCCTTACTCGACCCATTCCCAGTTGAAATCAATCGACAGGCGATAGAGATTTTGATAGAGATTTCTGAAATTACTTTTGCATTGATTGGAACATATATTCCAAGCAGTCATGCGAGAGATTTGAAAGGATAAGCTCTTGTCGCAATAGCGACATTGTCAGACGTACACAAGATTTTGTGCCACAAGGGGACTACGCAAACCATCCGATCTTGTTTCGTCTGTGAAAATTAATTTAATATCGTGTAACTTACTGATAAGAACATAAGTTGATAAAAGAGTTTATGGTATCTGGTTCTATGTATCCAGCCTGATATATGCGATGAGATTGAATTGATGAGAGGTTCTCCAAATCTCATGGCCATGTTCAGACTGTTTCTTTGTAGTAACTTTGTTATACAAACATATATATGTTTGCCCAGGAATATAATCAAATGTAGCTAAGCTGCTACCTACTTTGCCACGACTGTAGCAAATATATATCTTCGTGAATATATAGCAAATATGTCACGATTTTGAACTAACTTCCTAAAATGTCACTTTTTTCACAAATCGATACTCCCGATAGAGTTTCACTGCCATTAGCACCTTTTTTAGTACTACTTGAGCTAATCCCTCATTGTTTTCGCGCATTAAGCTCAGGACTACGTTTATTCGCTAATATGATGGCCGGTCATAGCTCAGTAAAGGTTTTTGTTTTATTTTGTACACCTCAACACCAAATCATCACACAATCAGCATTTTAAAAATACACAAACCGTTACTGTTTTTAAAAAAAGTGACATTTTAAAAAGAAAAATCAAAATCTTGGCATATTTAGACATGCTTGATACACATGCTTGTTTTTCGATGATTTGGCAGACCCTAAACTTAAACCCGAACCCTTCTTCCACAAACCATAAACTTTCTCATTTGGAACTGAAAAAACACCCACGTGTGCCCGAGATCTTCCATGTGTCAACTTCTCATTGGCTGTCTCTGGGCACAGACTCATTTGGACCCATCTGACAAAACCACACAAAATTGAACCGCCAGTGTTATAACGATTAACGACCAAGACAGACAACATATGACGTACAGCCTATAATTAGCAAATCCGAGTTTTTTTATATACCAGCCAGGTCAAATCGAACACTGGTCAAAAAGACAGACGAGTTGTGTAAAATTAGTGTTGACAGTTGGATTGATTGATTTATGTTGCGATCTCTCTCTCTCTCTCATCCGATTATTATTCTCTCCCTAAGCTTTTCATAGATGCCACTGCCCACCGTCGTCGTCTTCCTCTCGGACGGCGGCGAGTGACAGACCAACGCCACATTCACAATCAAATAACCTGACGCAGGTTTAATAATAACAAGATAACAAAAATGGCAATGAGCGTGCGCCCATTTCAGCTTCTGGAGCTCAACGTCATCTCAGCGCAGGACCTGCACCAGACAAACCGCAACATGAAGACCTACGCAGTAGCGTGGGTCCACCCGGACAGAAAACTCTCCACCCGGGTCGACACGACAGGCCGAACCAACCCCACGTGGAACGACAAGTTTGTGTTCCGCGTGGACGACGAGTTTCTCAGAGCAGACACGTCAGCGATCATGGTGGAGATCTACGCCGTGCATTGGTTCCGAGACGTGCTTGTCGGGACTGTCCGCGTCATTGTTGGAAATCTCCTTCCGCCGTCGATTAAATCCCACCGCCATCGCGGACAGCAGCATGTTGGGATGAGGTTTGTCGCGTTGCAGGTTTGGCGGCCGTCGGGTCGGCCGCAGGGAATACTGAACGTGGGCGCGACCGTGCTGGACAGCTCGATGAGGAGCATGCCGTTGTACACGCAGCTGAGCAGCTCCGCGGTAGGGTATAGAGATTTGATGGGAGAAGAAGATCCACTGCACTTCCACCATCACCTCCTCCATCACCACCACCACCCGACCGGAGACAAGAACGACAACAACAACAAGGATAATAAAAACCCAACAAACCAACCAAACCCTAACCCTAATTACACGGCGCTGAAGCCGATTCTGAGACGCACGCGGAGCGATCGGAGCGAACTGGAGAGGAGGCCGGCTCTGGAGATGGAGGAGCTTTCGCAGCTGAAAAGTTCCATGGTCAGTGGCTCGGAGGTCTCGACAACGGTCAAAGGGAAGAAAAGTAAGGTCAAATCCGGGTCGGAGCTTGGAATTTCAATACGGGTTAAGAAATCGGGTAATTCGAGAGCGAGTTCGGTCATCAGCGGGTCGGATATCATCTTTTATAAAAGGGACGTAACCAAAACGACGCCGTTGGGAGATAAACGGGTCAAGTTAGAGGATCAGATTAAGAATGGGTCGGATCCTTTGCATAAGAAGACGGTCAACGAGAAAGTCGTAGCATTCGAAGGTTTCTCCCCACCGGCGAAAAAACCCGCCGCTGCTGCAGCAGCCCCGACGCCGCAGGGCGATCAAAGCAACATGTTTAACCGGCAAGGATTCCTCCCGCAGAAAAAGCCACCTGTAAACCAGAAAATGATCCCGAAAGGTGGTGGTTATCAGAACAGCTCGATTCTGTCCATCTCGGACGTGGGTCCATCGCCGTCAGAAATGGCGGCCATCGTAGCGCAGAGATATCCAGCGGAAGGTTCGAACTCGGTTCTAGAAGGATGGAGCATGGACGAGAGCGTGGAGGGTCTACGTTCGAAGCTAGAGCGGTGGAGGATGGAGCTGCCGCCGGTCTACGACTTGGGCGGAGAATATGGAAGCTACCCATCAAGCGGAGACGACAGTAAAAGAAGCTTAAGGAAGCATATAAGGAGACACACTGATGGTGGGGCCACCGCGAGCACCGCCGCGGGCGGCGGGCCTGGTTTATTCTCCTGCTTTGGGAATGTGTTTGGGTATGAGTGTTCTTGTGCGTGCGGCAAGCCGCCTGCTGCAGCTGGGGCGCCGGTGATGAGTAAGGAAGTGGTTGGGTCGAGGATGCAGTCAAGGAGGCAGTCTCCATGGGTGCAACATTGATTGATGAGTCGCTGGCTGCTGCACTGTTTGATCTGAAATTCTTCATGTGATTAAGAGCCTGATTTCCTTTTTCTGACATTTTGCTGCAGAGGTTTTCTGTCATGGTGGACAACAACGTTGTAAGAATGTTCATGTAATCTATTCCTTTATTCCAAGATAGAATTCACGACACGATTCAATCATCCACCGACTGACTGACGAGAAAAATAAAAACGTTATGTAACTAGAAACACAGCGTATTGAAGACCTAGTTTGATAGTCAGGGGACATGGTAAAAGATTTGGTGATGGAGTGATTCAGATGGCAGATTAAAGCCGGAACTCCCTCGGATCGGTGACTTATTAGCCGGTCAGAGCTGATGCGGCCGCTGTGTATGGTGAAGCGAGGTATATCTGGCCTTCCTTGTGACCCATTCGGCCAGGGAAGTTCCTATTTGTCGTCGAGACGCAGACCTGTAGAAAATGGGAAGGTTTTATCTATTTAAGTTTTATGTGGCTTTTGCTACCAGGAAGTGGACGTGCCGGAGTGGTTATCGGGCATGACTAGAAATCATGTGGGCTTTGCCCGCGCAGGTTCGAATCCTGCCGTCCACGATTATTTTATTTTTTCATCTATGCAGATAGAGCTCGAGTTACAGGTGACATTTATATTTTTGGTTCTGGTGGTCTCTCACCTGGCATTCAGTTTCATGTAACAACCACATGTTTCAGGACATTCATGATCTCCGGACATAGTCAGTTGTTTCCCAGGTTATAAGGAGATTTTTTCTCGCTGTTGACATTATACTATGGCCGGACACTTGTAACTCACTGATCCGCGAGCTCATAGAGAAATGGATCGAGTAGCACTATAAATATTTTCAGTTGTGTAGAGGATTTGTCACAAGATTGAGAAAGACAAGTTTCTCCAAAACATTACTCGGTACGGCGAAGATGTCTTCAAATCCGCATCAACAGTTGTCGGCAGGTGAGGCCCATGGCCAGGCTCAGGTAGGAGAAGTTTCTAGATTTGCAGATAATTGTATGGTGATCATTTTTTGACAGTTTTACTGTTCCTATCGAGCAGGCCAAGACTGAGGATTTGCTCCACTCAGCTAAGGACTCGGCGAGTTCAGCCAGGGACAAGACCGCGGATGCCACGCAATCTGCCAAGGAATCTGCCCAACACGGCAAGGATCAGAGTGCAAGTTTTTTCCAGCAGGTACTACGCCTTTAAGCATTTTTAGATTCAAATGTTCGTCTCAATTGAGCTTCGTTTCGTTCCGTTTGGTGGCAGACCGGAGAGCAGATGGTGAACATGGCCCAAGGCGCGGTGGACACTATGAAGAATACACTTGGAATGAATGAGAAGAAGTAAAAGCTGAAGAAAGAAAGCCATTCATGAGCATTTCAGTTACAAATGTTTAGCTTTTCCCATTGCAGTTTTCTGTCCTCTGAACTTTGTCTTCATTCGGTTGTAATAAAAACACTTCTTTGTTTTCTTGGCCCTTTGCATTAATTAACAACTTGTCAAGAACTGGTTACTGAAATCTTGTCAAGGACTCATTTTTTAAGGCTATTGCTGCCCAAATTTACATAGAAAGACACCAATGTTTGGTCAGTGATGCGACTCTGGCTCGAACCGGTCTGATGAAAAATTGGATTCATGATCCGGTTTTTAGAAACTCAAACCCGGGTCTGAAAAAACTTCTTTAAAACGGAATTAATCAAAAAACTTATTTCCCATCGGAAGCCTTCAGGGCCGGTCCTGAGCAGCGGCCAGATAGTGCACTTCAACTTGCCGATGATAATTTACGGGTTCGGACTTTTAAATCAGATATGTAAAATTTATTTGACCTTTTGTTTTACGGAGCCAGAAGATTAAACTTGCAATGTTGTATTTATGGTACGTTCTAATGTATGAATTTGATAGAGCGTAGCAAAATATAATTAATTAAAAAAGGGAGGGGAGGAATTGGAAAGATGAATAAATAAATAATAAATAAAATAGAAACGGAGGAGGAGAAGAGCGAAAGAGTGAATTTTGGAAGAGAGAGATCCAATCAAATCCGTATCCCCGCACCGAATTTCCACCTGCCGGGCCTGATTCGGTTCCTCAGATCGGGACTTTTCCGAATCCCATCCGTCTCCAATTTTGATCTTTGTCGATTCATTGGATTGCGTCCTTGCCCTTTTGCAGGATTTCAATCCCTGTACATTACACAAACGGTTCGAAATTCGTCATTCGGTACCATTCGCTTCCGGTTGGGTGATCTGGAGATCGTCGCGGCCTTGTCGAACTCGGGTGCTATTTGGTTTGATTTGATTGTTAGGGATTGTTCGTGTGAATTATTGATTTATTTTTTGAAAACATTGGGGTGGTTTGAGTTTTTGAGAATTTGGGGATTTTGAGATGGCGTCGGCCCAGGTGTTGCCGACTGCGGCAGCATCTACGGCGAAGAAACAGGAGCTTCTTGCAGCTGGAAAGCGGCGGGTATGGTTTCCTTTGAATAATTTTTATGTGGACTTATGTGTTTCGGGAATACTCATAGATCAAGGATTTCAATTGAAGTTGGATTTCATGATTACGTTTCTGGTAATGTTATGGCGAGTTTGAGGTTCATCGTTAAGATTCGATTACCCATGTAAATGAATAGGCTATGTGTGCAGCATTGTGGATTTGTGCTCAGGCGTGACATTGGACTAGTCTCTTAATTTCTCTTGTTTTCATTTTTGAATTTTTATGAGCGATTTGTTAATATTGAGTATCAGTTGACTCCCCACTTCATGCTTTTGATTTTCTTTGAGATATAGACATAAAACACGCAATGAATTGGAAATTGATTTATGTTGAGTACAGAGAAATGTCAGATTTGATACTTTTTGATCTAGTCTTGATCTGTCGATCAGATTTATTCATCCTCAACTGCATGTTAAAAGTCATACTAACTCCGAGAGCCAAATTTGAGTATTTTGTTTCGTGCTCTCACTAATACATTTTCCCTTGTAGTTGGAAGAGTTTCGCAGGAAAAAAGCATTAGAAAAAGGAAAAAATGCTGCAGCAGCGCATCAGTCTCGGGATACTGATGATAACCAATCATCACAGATAACACAAGTGCAACCGGCTGATCCAGATGAGGTAGGTCCATCAAGAAAAGCAGATGGAACTACAGATGAATCCCTGGGAGTGATTTCTAGTGGAAGTGAAGCAGTCGAGGCAGTCCAGATTGATGACCAAGCTTCATCTAATGAACTGCAATCTGTCACTCTGCCATTTAATAAAGGTAGTTCCTATAAACCAAAAGAGGATTACATGGTAAAAGAAATTGATAAAGAGAGCCATGAAGAATCTGGTATCTCCGATGGACAACAGAGGCAGCATACAACCTCTGAAATTAATTATTATCGCGAATCAGCATCCCTTGAGCAGGATAACGATTCAAGCAAAGTAAATAAATATAGCAGTTTCAGTTTCAGCCGTCCCGACAATGGCCACAATTTTATGACTACCCCATATCCTATAGGTACTGGTATCTCTGTTGGAGATAGAAAGATTGGTAGTTCTTTTAGCTTTGTACCCTCTCCTTACAGTGCACCTTCAGCGATGTCCGAACCTCACTCTTCTAATTTTAAACCTGACATAAGCTTTTCAGACCATGCATTCACAGATTCAGCCAAATCTAAAACTACCAGTGGGAGGTCCCGTCCTTCATTTCTTGACACTATTAAAGTATCATCTCCAACACCATTTCCTTCGCCCGTTGAAAGAAAACAAATCAACACTGATATATCTATTACCCCTGCTTTGCCAAATTTATCTATGGAGCCGAAGGTAGTGGAAGCAGTTAGAAGTTATGGCTCCTCAAGTATTGATAATGCCCCTGGAAAATCCCTTGACTTCCCAATTTCTACTAATAATGGAAGCTACCAGTTCAGCGGTATTTCAAATGGGAACTGGAGCGAACATGAAAGCACATACCATTCCGTGAAGCAGAATGAAGATTTCTCTGCCTTGGAGCAGGTATGCTCATTCAAAAATTTCATATTTTGCGTGGTACTTTGCAGATTGGCATGAAATATTTCATTTACGATATCAGAGCATACCCACATGACATTTAGAATACTTTATTAGTTACATTTTGCTTCCAAACAGCATATTGAAGATTTAACTCAAGAAAAGTTTTCTTTGCAAAGAGCTGTTGAGGCTTCTCGAGCACTGGCGGAGTCATTAGCTGCTGAAAATTCTACCCTAACCGATAGTTATAACCAACAGGTAATTTGCAATACATGGTGTCTCATTTCACTTGTCAACAAATTATTCCATGAAAAAAAAATCATCTTTCGCTGGTTCAGTTCTTGTATCAGTAAAAAAACTATTCAAAAACAGTCTCTGGAAGACATATTTTTATTCCTCTTGATACACACAATTCTCGTTTCTTACATTCTCTTTACATTCAGGGATCTGTTGTCAACCAACTAAAGTTTGAAATGGAGAAGTTACAGGAGGAAGTTAGAGGGCAGTCGGTTAGTTCTTTTGAAAATGAAATTTCATGCATGATATTTTAGTGGCGGGGACATCTGTACTTTAAGCAGCAATAGTTAGTAATTAATGTCCTCAATTACAACTCAGATAGGCTACTCATATAATTTTCTTGGTTTAAGAGCCCTAAAACCTCTATCTGATCCTCTTAGCACCCAGAAATTGTGAATTAAGTGTGTGCTTCATATTTCACTTTTCTCATGATGAAAGTTCCTTGTATTTTTCAAAACTTAGGTATTATGTGAGTTCAAAAGTAGATAGTACAATAAAAAAAGTCTACAAGTAATAGGTATTTCAATGAAATCAATCAACGCCTCTTTATTTTGAGTACTTCAAAAGCTAGACACTTGAGAATGACGCTAAAAGAGAGGAAACAAAGAAATCAAGTAAATATCAATGGAATAGAATAAATATAACATTTGTACAAATTGCAGGGATAGCGTTGGATACTAGGAGCTGATTTTAAACTTTCCCCAGATGGAATGTTTCTATTTATTCAGACCATATAAATGCCTTCTATTTTAATACACAATGTTTTTAGTCCCTTGAATGAGTGATGATGGTTTTAGTTGCTTTCATATTGTGTTTTTTTGCAGGTGGAACTAGAGGCAGTTAAAAGTGAGTATGGTAATGCCTTGTTAGAGTGCAATGCTGCTGATGAACGCGCCAAGTTGCTGGCCTCTGAGGTTATTTCCTTGGAAGAAAAGGTATGTATGCTTCAGTGTTTCCCTTTATTCTTCATCACCTTACTAAACTTTTTTATTTTGAAGTCTTCTATGAAGTCGTTTTATTTTATAACGATATTTTACCTCCCGTTGAGAGAGTGAAAAAATTATCCTGAGCCATTAATATGTAGTTATGCACAATTGGCATAGTAAGCACATAATTCATTTCTCGTGTCATCTTATATCAGTTTCTTGGGTCGTTTATGTTTCCAGGCACTTAGGCTGAGATCTAATGAGCTGAAGCTTGAGCGGCAATTAGAGACTGCTCTTTCTGAGGTTTCTTCATTGAAGTATGTTTTGCTTTTACTTTCAGGCTACAGCCCTACCTGTGATACTAATAATAAAAATGATAATTCTTTCTTTACCATAATGGTTTTTCACTACATGATTTCAATCATAAATACAAAATAATGATGTGTTTGTTCTGTTGTTGTGGCTAAAACTGTTGTGAAGCCATCTTGTCAGATAAAGTTAGTTAGTTAGGTACCCGTAATTGTGGGCTAACCTTTAAATATATATATCTAAACTATTACTTCATTGTGCCATGGTCCACTTTTCCCTCCAAATAAACAAGTCTTTGCTATTATGACATTATCATTTACCTGATAAACACCTAGGAGAGTATTGTTCATTGGAAGTATAATTGCTTCATATGGGAAATTGTTCATGCCATGTAAATAATAATAAAAATGCCTAATGCTTTACAGGAAAAAAATGTCCAGCCTAGAGAGAGAACGTCAAGATTTGCATGCAAGCATTGCTGCATACCAAGAAGGTATTCATGACTGCATGGTGCACTCTTTACTCCAATAATTATTATCTTGAAGAAATACTTCCCTGAAAGAAACATAAAACCATTTGAAGATGGTACCCGTTCGTAATAGTAAATCTGATGCCATGTGGATATTTATAACTTTGAATACTTACCATATGTGTAATAGAACAAACTAAAGGGGCTCTAGCCCAATAGCACGTGTTAGCTGCCCCTGCTAAGGATATACCCATGGGTGCTTGCATAATCTTAGCTGTTGCTGCTCCACAGAGAAAAAGATGTTGCAAAGTAAGGTCCGCATGTTGTCTGCCAATGGAAGTCCTAATGTCAACAGTAGTCCTTCCAAAAAGAAAAACGCCTCAACTTCAACAGGCGATTTAGGTACATGTTATATCGGTCTCTTTCATTGTTTCTGTCTATTATAAAAATGTAATATTATTTGACTCTTACGAATTTGCTCTTGATTTTTAATCTCATTAAATATCCATGTCTTTTAGACGCAATTTCTGATTGCAAACATGTCTTAAAGAAGATGATGAGCTTATGATTCTTGTTTTATGGAGTATTTCTTTCAACCTGCTAATGACTTTTGGGTTTGCTTGCCAATGACAGTTTATGAAGACAACGGAGACCCAGATGGTACAGTTGACAGCTTAGATACCATTAGGCGAGGAACTGAATCTTCTTCTGAGATTAGCGGCCTGAATTCTACTCGTTTCCTTGAAAATAGCGAAGTGAATCTTCACGTTGGATATACATCTATTCCTGGTGATCAAATGGGCGTTATTCAAAACATAAATGCATTGTTGTCAGAGGTATTTCCTCTCTAATAAGTATTGATGTGGAGAAATTTCTTTCAGGCCATTTGAAATGAATGAATATTTCTAAAGGCTAAAACCAGAATTATATAAAGTGCAATGTTCTGTGATAAATGTCCTTATTGGGTTACAACATTTTTCTAGATAACTAATTACGCCATGTTTATGCGTTGCAGCTAGCTCTGGAGAAAGAGGAGTTGATCAGAACATTAGAAGCTGAATCTTCAGAGTGTTCCAAAATTAAGGTATAACTTGAAATTATTGAATTTCATCCTTCCCCTTGATGGTTTTTATATTTCTCTTTTCATTTCTTGAGGAAAGTAATAAAAGGCAAGGAAGCAACCCCAAAACTCAAACAACAATAGTTCACAATACGTTCACATACATCTAACTAAAATTATTTTCCAAGTTGTTCTTCCCTTAATTACCAAACAAAAAAGACTCTTTTGATCACTTTGCTGCTGCCAAAGCATCTCTCTTGTTGAATTGGAGTCCCTCGTTGGTGATAGAACTGCATCAGCCCTTAAGCTGTTCTCTCCATGATAAACACACCAAAGCTCTATACTCTCTTACATTAGAATATCACCAAGACTGTAGAGGATTATTTGTATGTTTATATCGTAGGAAAAAATCCTTAATAGAATTGATGAGGATTATTAATACCCACACTTTCCCGATGCAAATTTTTGGCATTTGGAAGGCATGCTTTGTGTTCATCGTTGTGTGAGGCTTTTCATTACGCATAAGATATTCTGAGTAAGTTGTGGGCAGCATGTGACGTTAATCTTTGCTCGCACTCTTTATGAAGGAACTAAACAAGGAGTTGTCAAAGAGGCTTGAGATTCAAACACAGAGATTAGAGCTTTTGACTTCTCAAAGTATGGCTGGGGAGAATACTTCAACAATGCGACCTGATTTTCGATATATAAATAACCCCGTCATTTATGCAGACGAGGGAGATGAGGTATCAATCTATAGAAGTTAATTCAATATCATTTCTTATCATCAAGCTGTATCGTTATGTCTCAAAACCCTGAAAAATGCATCCATATCTTATTTTCCTTTACTTATAACCTGTGTGGAAGCTCATTGCCAGCATATTTCCGCAACTCTCTAATCTAAATGGCGTCGTCATGTAGGTTGTGGAGAGAGTACTGGGTTGGATAATGAAGCTGTTTCCGGGAGGAGCAACAAAGAGAAGAACAAGCAAGCTTATTTGATCATCACCGTCCTGTTGGGAGCAAATAGATATTGTAATGTGTACATTATGGACAAACAAAAGTATGATATAAATCAGCCTCATTCTTTATTGACAGAGATAGCTCCAGTGAATCCAGAAACATGATTTTGATTTTTGATTGGAACAGGAGAAGAATGTGAAACTAGCAATGTCTTTTGTTTGAACAAATATCTCATTTATTTGCCTTTCTCTTCATCCAAATTGAACTAGTGAAATTTAACCTGGGGGCTCTGTAAAAGGATATATACATACATATTCATGGACCCAACATAATTCAAATCTTCTGTTAAATGAAATGAACGTCAAATATCTAAGTAATTAAAATTTTATTCAATGAAAAAAAAACATAATTCAAATCTAAACTTTGACAGCTCCATTCGGGTGTCACAAGATAACACAGAACAGTTTTGTCAACCTCAAAAAACCCAACAAACAAACAACGTTGGCGTTGCGGATTCTAAAGAGATGCAAATTTTCCAGGTGTCATGTTTCAGAATCCGAGCGTAGTCCTCTACGCCTGCGTCTCCAGAAGAAACCCCACAGCCATCCTCGCCGATTTCAACCCAGAAAACGACCCGGACATCGAAGCTTCTGCCGTTCGATGTCTCCAGAACACGCCTCCATACCACTCCACCTTCTCCCACACCAACGATGATAAAACCTACGCGTACTTGATCCACGGAGAGAATGACGACGAGTCTCCGGTGGTCTTCTTCGGCATTTTCGACGCCGCAAGGATCCCCGAGGCGGAACAGGGGACTCCTCTGCAGTTTCTAAACCTGGTTAAAGACAAGTTGGACACCGTTGTTGCGGGGAAGATGAAGATTCGCGCGGACAGAGGGTTGCAGAGCGCGGCGGATGAGCTGTTCCGGGAGCCGCTGGGGCTGCATGAGAGAGGAGCCAAGGGAATGTGTTTGAGGTTTTTCGGGTTAGCGATGTGCGTCGTGCACTGGGATAAGAAGCTGATGAAGAAGAAGAAGAATAAACAGGGGGCGGCGGTGGGGAAGGAGCGAAGCTTCGGAAGCGATGAGAATTCGGACTGCGGGTTGGTTAGCTCGTCTGAGACGTGAATTGAACCGAAATGTCGCCATTAGTGTATCCTCCCAGTTTCATCTATACGGCTCTGTTTTTGTTTTACGGATCATAAATTTCCCACACAAATATTTATTCACCATTTTGAGAATTTCTTTAATTACGTAATTTCTGAAACTTGTGATTGAAAAGTGACCATCCATTCCAACCGTTATCAAAATTTATGGTATGTTGATGATAAGATAGTTAGTAAATTTATTTATTAATTAATGATAATATGGGATAAATTGGAATGTTAGAGAATAACACCATTCTTACCGTAGGAGGCCGACGTTTGAAATCATTCATTGGACTGCAAATTTTAATGAACAAGAATTCAAAGAACAATTTGATAAAAGCGAAACCCAGAATCAGATGGGGCATTTTTCAAATTGTCATGATTGCTACAGTAATGGTTGGTACGATGATGTCGGTCGGTATTAGAAAAAGGCAAACGAGAAGACATTCATTCAGTTCCCCAGGGGGCATCGAGCCTCCACTTCAACCCATCGCGGCTGTAGTACACGCCACGTTTTCGGAGGGACCAGTAGATAGTTTTGAGGTGGTCGTCTCTGCCGGGGCTGAAGGCGTCCCAGTTAGTGAAGTAGCGAGTGTTCCAGTCAGCATAGCACGAGCTGGTGGCGCCTTGGTGGGCGACGGAGAACTGGTAGCGGGGGCTGGTGGCGTTGAGGGTCTTCACGCCGTAACTCGACAGCGGATCGCTCTCGTCCCGACAGATGACCCTCGCGTCGAAAGGGGTGTTGTTGGTGATGGTGACGCGAGGAGGGCAGGGGGCCGTCGAGGAGAGGGTGATCAGGAGGAGGGAGAGGAAGAGGAAGGTGTTGGTTTTCGCCATTGCTGGAGATTAGTAACTGCTTGGACATTCAAATATATAAGCCGAGGATGAGCCCACATTTCATTTTTTATAAGAAGATAGAATCAATAAATCAATTGAAAAGTTTTCAAAACTGCCTCGTCTTCACAAGTTTATTTTAATAATGTCACGTTTTTAAATTTATTTTCTAAATTGTCACATTTTTTTATAAATTAATTTAGTGCTTAATTGTAAAACTTACACAAAAAACGGTTTTGAATTTATTTCCTAAAATGTCACTTTTTTTTACAAATTGATTTATCGCTGAATTGTACAAAATTACACAAAAAAACGATTTGACATATTTTGATCAAAATTTGTTAGAGTCCGTACGTTATTATAAGCCGTTTATTGAGGTTTGGATGAGTTTCGAACGAAGATTCTGATAGTGTTCAGGCAAAACAGTTTGACAATGCCGTGCAAAACAGTTTGGTTGTATTGCTTCATTTTCATCGACTAGAGTCTCGTTAATGAAAAATGTTTGAGCATGATTTGTTTCGTGTAGTAGAAGAGTGTTTAGGGTTCACTGAGTTTAAATCCGTCATGACCTTGTGCATAAGGTCAAACCGTTACTCCTAATACCTTTTGACATATTAAAGTTTGAACTCTCTTTTGATTTGTAAACAATTACACAAATCGCTAAACTTAATAGTATTTTGTATAATTGTGTACAACTCATCGTCAAATCATCACTTCGTCAGCATTTTAATTTGTAAAAACACCAATAGCGATTTATGAAAAATAATGACATTTTAAAAAGTAAATTCAAAAATATAACATTATTAGAATAAACTTTTGAAAACGCGACAGTTTTCAGAAAATTTCAAACCAGTTACATGATATTATGTTGTTGTGGTTTCTAAAAACTAGTATATGAATATTATACTTAAAGAAACGTAATGATCTATTTGGCTAGGCACATGCATGAACTGAAAACTGGAATTCGGATTGACCTAGTAGGGTGTTGAAATGCAAAGAGTTGACAATGAACAAAATCCCCCAAAAGGAGCCCCTGCATATGCCATTTGAGCGACCTACCTGAATTTCTGAATTACCGGCATGAAGAGTGGAACATTAAGTATGAAGAGCTCAAATTACGCAATCCAAGCAACCTGTTATATACTTATGCATCTTTCACGCCCATTAATGTGCCGAATCAGCATACCCTTTTGGTTTTAGAGCTCATAAAAACTAGAAAATTGCACTCTTCTGGTAATCATCTTATTAGCTTTCCAATTTGTAGTGACTGAATTTCAAAATATTGATCCTCGGATTGCTTGCTGGTGAAGGAATTGGATGAGTAACTGCATAAAATGAGCCTAAACAAAAATAAGAATGGTTAGATAAAAGAAGAGACTTTATTTTAGAACTTGAACAAGAGAAAAAAAATGAGGAAGCAATCAGGATTTCAGGGTGCAAATTACCAGGGGAGATTGACTTTGCATAACAATCTGTCAATCTGCAAAGTGATTACCATGACGCATATCCTATTCAGTATTGAACTGGTAGTTATTTATGACTTAGTTTCTGATTTTTATTATTTGACAAGCAACTTAATGCAATGCACAAAAAATGATAGGCAAAAGCACTTCACTAATCTAATGAAATGCACCTGCGGGGGTCCAGCAATCCTTTACAATCTTAAACAAACTCATAAGGTCAACTGGTTCATAATTTCAGAACCAAGCATACTCAACTCAGTAACCAGCAGTAAACTCAATCATAGCGCCTTAGAATGCGCAAAAATATTACAATATGATATATTTAAAAAGTCTACAAAACTAAAGAAGTCACGTAACCTTAACCTTAACTTGCAACAATTTTAATTTGCTAGTGATATACTCCACTTTCGCCCTTGCGAGATTCATGATTGGAAGGCATCCTATCCCACATCCAGTTAGACAACTCGTGATAAAGAGGTAAAATTGTAACTTCCAAATATTTTTATGGAAAAATTTCAAGTATAACCCCTTTCGTCAAACTTGTCTCAAATCGATCCCTCTTTGGGATGTAGTTTCCAATATACCCCATTGCAGACAAGTGTCAGTCTTGGTGGCATATGTGGAACTCATGTGGCCCACAGTTATGTGGAATTTAGGTGGCTCATCGTGGACATTGTCCGCGACTTAAAGGTAAATCGCGAACATGGTCCGTGAATCATGGCCTTCTCCAAAGTCAGTAGGCACTGACTTGAGAGTAAAATTGCGGACATGGTCCGTAACTTTTGGCACGTGAGCTCCATATCCGCCATCAAAGCACAAGTTGCGAACGTTGTCCGCGACTTGTCTAGCAAAAGGAATACTGGAAGCTACTTCACAAAGAGCCTTAAATTTGAAACAAGTTTGGCGAAAAGAGTTAACACTTCAAAAAATTTCCATTCTTTTGCATATAGTAATTACTACTAGAGATTTTTCAGAATTTGGCCCAGCCAATTTCATCCCCTACTATTTGATCATTATTTCAAAGGCCCCTGAAATTGAATATCTAAGCTCTGAAAAATCAAAATGCTGAATGAAAACACTTTTAAAATTATGCATATCCTTGTTTCAGAAGCCGATGCATGCATAGATCAAATAATTTTTACATGAAAGATAAATGTTGGTGAAGCATGCTTACCACCAATCCCTGCTCTGGTTTGTTCCAATAGTTCACATATAAGCCAAAGTAGCAAGTCTTCTTCAAGAAAACAAAATCCTCCAACTTACTCACTCCCAGCAAGTCCCTGCAGGTGACCGATAACATCTTCAAGGCAAGAATAATGCGTCAAAAACTTCTGAAATTCATCAGATTCATTTGGTTGCCACTGGGAAAGGCCGTCACCAATAATCTTTAAACCACTCTGCAGTATTTCCACTCCTTTACTAATATTCTCTGGAAGTTTTCTTCTCTTGTTAATATGATTATCAGTCTCAACTTTCATCTTTTCACATTCCATAGCTTCTTGACTAATATCAGAAGTTTTATTGAGCAGCTCTTTCAGTACCAAGCCTTCTTTAATAAGAACCAATTGCTGCTCCAAAGAGGGCTTTAGGTCAAGAAGAATTGTTTCTTTGTCAAGGAATGCCTTTAACTCGGACATGAACATCGCTTCATTAGCATTCATTCCTGATTCCAAATCAAAAGACAGAGTTGCATCAGGAGGCACAAATCTCCACAACTGGCTGCAAATAGTATGAGAAGCGAAATAACCAAATGCAGAAATTGCAAGATGAACAAATGCCCAGTGTCTTTCTCTCAATAGCATGCGGTACAACTCCCAGACAGCTTTGCATTTTGCACTTTCATCCCCTTCAGCCAAGGCCATATGCCCAACACCAGCCATGAACATAGCTAGATATGGTTTGCATTTATACAGTTGAGCATCTCTGCTTGACCTTGACGACACAAATAGGTTCTGAAGTTCCACAACAACATTATCCATATCATCAGATTCATAGAAATATTTCATCTTTGAAACAATGCCTAATGTTTCACTCAAGAGCTTCCGAGAAAGGTCCTTCAGCTTACGATCTTCAGTACTTCTGTAGTAGCGAATAACAGAAACTAAGAATTTCAAGGTTCTGCTGTCAATATCAAGCATGGTATCGTGGCTGCAGAACAATAGAAATATTAATCAGATTCCCTGAGTGATGCTACTAAACAGTTGCAGTCTGAGATGCATCACATTAAGAGCACATAAGAAAATAATGGTGATAACACATTTGCTACATAGACATGTTTGGTTTACTTTTGGTTTTCCATTACATGGCTGGTCTCCTTTATACCCTTTTGGATCAATCCCCATGGCAAGAACAATGTAAATTACTGCTTAGTAGTTAGTACTTACAGTGACTGAAGTGAAGCTGATACAGCTAAGACAGGTGATCCTAGCAAGCCGGATAAAACACTGGCAGCTGCTGTATCATCAAAACACTCTATATAACCAATATAGTCTTCCACGATCCTGTGTCTAGCTTTTAATTTAGTGTCATAAGATAACATATCCAAATCAAACCCTTCCAAAAGCAATGCCACAAACATTATTGAAGACAACTTTGATTTGTCATCTTCAACAACAAATTCATATACTTGGTCCGACTGAAGTTTATTAGAAAGAATCATGCAGATTGACCTTGCCATTTTTCTCAGCCCACAAGAAGGAGAGAAGTTTGTATCTGAATATGCCAATGACTTATATAACATGCATAGCTTCTTAATTATGTCATTGACAAATTCTATCTCAGCATGACGAACCATGAAGCGCCAAAGTTCAACGACTATCTCCCACGCAAGGAAGTGAGGATGAAAAATATTCTCAAGCAAGAAAGACAAGAATTGCTCCCATCCAATGTTGGGATAAAACAGAAGCATTGATATCTTCAATGCATCTAAAACGTAAAAATACAATGACTTCCAAACCAATTGTGCATTTGTTCCCATTTGGCATACTGTAGGGATTTGCAATACTAAAAGGGAAGCATAAATCTCCTCATCAACTAATGCATCCAAAAGCCAATCAAGCTTCCTGGTAATCCCAAGTCGTCCTTCTTCTTCAAGTTGCGAACATTTTAGGAACTCCAGAAACAAGATAACTCGTCCAAGCAAGAAAGTTTTTTCATAAGTCATAGTTTCACATTTTACAGAAAAAAATCCTTCCATCGATCTTCTATTGTGGAAGCCAGGTGAAGTTCCATTCACAGGACTGGGATTAAAAGCATCTGGGAACAACCATTCCAAAATTTCAAACTTGATATCCTGCTTTAGAAGAGATGAATTAAGCAATGAATTAATAAGATCTAAGGAGGTCTGCTCGAGAAGCTCTGTCAGAACTTCGCATGCAGTTACAGTGAGGGATTCTCTGCTAAGGCATAATCTGAAGGTTGAAATCATCAAGACACATAAGGTAATCTCTTTATAGATAAGAACCGCTTGGTTGGGGTACTGTGAAGATATTCTTGCTGCATTAATCAAGTAGAATTTAACTGGAAGGAAGGTTTTTCTTGCTTCTGTTACTGACACACCATCTTCGGATATCTCAGACCAAGCTTTTGCTGCACATTTTAGTGACTCCCTGGCAAGGGAGATAAGAGTCAAGATAATATCTGGTACTTTAACCACTGCAGCTAGTGCACCCTTGTGAAGCTGAAGCAAGCTCACCACACCTTTCCATGATACATTAAGAACAGCAACGAGATTCCCACCATCATTCGCCGCAAGAACACCCATCTCGCATAAATTTTCTATAGTGCATTTTGTGATATTAACAGCATTACTGGCTTTAGCCGTCTCCTCATTACTAGCCTCACATGCACTATTCCCAAGTAGTCCATCACTTGTTTCCCAACTAATAGATTGAGAAAAAACTTTGCACGCTTGTACAGCACCATTAAGAACTCCTTGAACTGACTTGAGTATTTCTGAGCCAAATATGTGAAATCTCTGGGATGTCATTGAGCATTGGTAAGTGAGGATTACAGTAACTTTATAAACACAACAGGAGGCTCATACACTGATGTACACATAATTTAAAACTTAGATTAAGATAGGCAACTTTACAATGCCTTGTCACAGAGATGGACATATATTTAACATTAAATAAATAAATTACCTTGCTCTCCGATATGATCTCTCTGACAAATTGTAATTGCTCCATGAAGAAAGTTTCAACAACATCGGTAACCCTTTTATCCTCAGAGTTAGGATGTCTTGCCAAAGCCGAAAGGATAGTAGCAGACAAGTTCAAATAAATTTGAAGTAACTGCAGAAATTAAACTAATAAATATAAGAATCGTTTTACCTAACGAAGGAAATCGACACATTCTATTTGGAGAATATAATGATAAAAAAAAAATTCATTTCCCATAATATTGTATAATCTCAACCTTTGACAGACATCCACCACTTATTCAAAGGGAATGGGTGAATGAGAAACACGAAAGTTCACACTACCATAAGGGATACAAGTGTGATCAATATACAGCGATGCCATGAACAAATATGTTGCTCATATGATAATGGCTTGATAACACAGGCTTTGTTGCAGTCAGGACAAATAAGGTTAAAATATGATAAATACGTGATGAGATGATTGCAGTCAATTCCTTGCTTTATATTTGAAAAATTGCACTCTCTATAGCAAATAAAAATCAACAAAGCTAGAAAACATTTTGTCCAACACACTCACTTTCCCATGTAACAGGAGAATGTTGGCAGGTATAATACTCGAGTCGGTTTCAGTATGGAAGTGAAGATCGTAGAAACAGAACTTGGTTATATAATATAAATAAATAAACAAACAACTACTGCCATTATCAGATTGGACAATAGATAAAGAAAAATGTTAACCACTTGTCTTTACATGATAGAACGTGCTGGAATGCTCTTCTTCTTGCGAGTCCTCTGTTGACAAAAGAGTCATTGAAAGATGTTTCGCACACCATTTGCCTGCCTAAAATTGTGCATTAGATCTGAGTTCATGTGGCATGTACTTTGCTAAAGGAGTAGTATCTAAACTAAACTAAAAGATTCTAAAATGTATAAAACGGATGAAATGAAATAGCACCAGTACCTTTATACAGAGAACAAGATACCACTGTAGACATTCGAATATATCTGAATCCATATATTTTGCAGCAACTTGCAAAATAGCTTTGTTTAAGATACATTGAGAGACATCCAAACAAGTAGAATCTTCCCAAAATATCTAGTTTGTGTTTAAGGTCGAAGTCCTTGCATCATATCTTACCTCGGGTAAAACAGGTGATAGTCATAGAACTTATAAATAAAAAATGTTATGAAACAACAAGTGGGAAACTAAAAGGGCAACATCTTCTCTGTAAGCGCATATTCTCTGAAATCTGTACTTATGCAGACTTCCGAAGAACATTTCACTTCCGCTACCATGGTAACTAAACAAAGAGTCCTGATTAGTTAAATAAAAAACAAACGAAACAGTTATGACATCTTGAATGTATCATATTCAATTAAGCATAGAACTAAAATCAATATTCCTCTATCTTCTAGACTAGTCAAGTACAAAGAATATAATAATAGTGGATTATCATTCCATGCTGAATTTACCACGGCGTATATGGTTCCAGAACACTTAACACGCAAGTGATATGGATACTGTGAGTGCCTCGGCGAGACAAGCCAGGTCAGATTTATCACACAAATCCAACTCCTGTATTCTTTCAACAAGCTGAACACGGTTTTCTACCACCTGCAAAACCAATTTGTACAAATATTTGAGGAATTGCACATGCGATTTGAGTCACAACTAAGCTCGAAATGCAAAGCAGAAATCACCAAAAATTGAGATGAAATTGGGATGATGCTGGTCTAGGAAAGGCCTGAGAATGTTGAAGAGGCTTACATCGGAGGATTTAATGGCCTCCAGTAGGCTGCGCAGCTCGCTCGCGGTGCATTTTCGTTCCATCTCCGCTCGCCTCTCCCCTCTTCTGTTTCTGCCCCTCACTTTCCCGCCTTCCTTCTCTTGTTGATGTAATGATGACAAGCCTCGCAAGTTTATACCTAATTGGGCCTAAGGCTCGTAATTCACACCAAATATGCGGGGATCCATCCCAACATACTAATTTTTTCATAAAATTAAATTATGCGGTATTTAAAATTTATAAAACAAAACGTGTAACATAATAATTTACTGTATACTACTGCGTTGTACAGATCTGATTACACTAATAATTAGTTTAATATAAGTAAAGTAAGTAAATAAAGGAATCATGCACCCCAATGAAATACAATGGATTATGAGGTAATATTTTTTTTATTTTTTTGGTTTATAAGACGAGGTAATTTTTTTAAATATTTTTGTTCAATAAAATTACATGTGTTTTGTTCATTCGGCTAAAAAGCGATTTCAGACAGCATTCAATCTGCCAAGACATCCTTTAAACTAAGGAAGATCAAGAAAATCCAAAGCTCATGGAAGGTGAGGAGGAATGATCCCACCACCGATGGCGCCACCTTTAACTACCCCTCCGCCAATGCCACCGCCACTTGCTCCGCCCATGCCATCAACTCCGCCAGCTATGCCGTGGTGTCCACCTTGAGCACTGTATCCATCTAGTCCATCTAGTATAGGGACCACAGCGTACCCTGTTAGGTTAATTTCAAAATTAAGTAATTAAATATACATATATTTCTAAAAGCACAATTATTCTGAGTTGGTCGGTTCATAAGAGAACCGACCGTTTAAGGGTTGAACTGTCGATTTCAGTATAGAACCGAGCACCTTCTTTTAACACACAATTCTCGCGATTCCACCCATCTTCCCCAAACCTCAGCCAAGTCTTCTGCTTCTATCCCGTTAAAAGTTCACGCGAAAGCTGGTAATGATGGAGATAGTGAACCACGTCTTTCGGTTTGAGATTCGTGGGGACTGCTTGAAAGTTATCAATCTTCCCTATAAATGTTTCAAGGGGGTCCAGGGTTTAGTACAATGGTTTTCCGATTTCCTTACAATTTTATTTGAGAGTTCCATCCTCTTCGATAGAGTGCACAATTTGAAAGGGGAGCAGAGTTAACCCTGAAGTGAGCCGTGTTGGTTATCTTGCACAAAGGATTAGGCGGTTTTTCGCTCAAGCGCAGTAGAAACGGCTCTGCAATTTCCATTTCTTCATTCGACTTTCCGAGAATTTTTCCAACAATCTTGAGCGAAAAATAGTATTTGTATACACAATACACACTTCTGTTGGGTGAGAATGTCGAAAGAACTTTGCAGTACCTGATTTGTCCAAACTTCAACCTTTGAAAGGGCCAAATTATCGTCGTTGGTCTCAAGAGTTGATGTTCTACTTTCAAGAGCTTGGGTTGGATTGTGTTCTATTAGATGAGGAGTTTTGCTGTGACTACTGAATCTATTGTTGTATTGTCCTCTTCTTCCACTGAAGCATCAACGAATTTTGAAGCCTGCATTAGTACTTGTCGCAGTCATATCCTTCGACATCTTTCTGAAAAGTTGTTTGACATTTATGTGAATTACAACTCAGCAAAGGAGATATGGAATAACTTAAAGAAGAGGTATGGAGCTGAAGATGAAGGTAAGAAACAGTACATCACCTCAAAATGGACCTCATTCCAATTGAAAGATGTCAGCCCATCTCGGATCAACTTCATGAATATGAAGCCATCGTCTCAAAAATTCAAGCCGAAGAACAGGTATTCATCTCACAAAAATAAAGGAAAAGGTCATGGAGCTAAGTCTTTTGTTGGATTCAAGACGAAGCTGAAATGTTGGAATTGCAATAAAGTTGGCCATAAAAAGCAGGATTGTCGTTTACCCCCACAATCAAAGGAAAAAGTCTAAAAGTAATCTTACTGAAGACTTAATTGCGGTAACAACTGAGGTAAACGCTGCAATTGATGTAGTGGAATGGATAATCGATTCTGGTTCCACTCGTCATGTTTGCAGCCAAAAACCTCTTTTTAAAACTCTTGATGAAACTCAGCATGAAAGTGTTTATCTTGGAGATGCTAGTTCCTTGCAAGTTGTTGGAATTGGTGACGTTGCCTTGAAATTGTCTTATGGGAGAGTTTTAACCTTAACTAAGGTTCTATTTGTTCCTAGTATGCGTAGAAACTTAATTTCTAGTGCTTTGCTGATGAGTGCCGGATTTAAGCAAACTTTTGATGCTGGGGAATTAGTCATTACCAAGAACGGAGCATATATTGCTAAGGCTTTTTGTACTGTAAATCTTTTTGTTCTGGATACTATGAATAAAAAGAATGAAGATGCTTCTGCTTATATAGTATGTGAGTTGGATAAGTGGCATGGTAGATTAGGACACTTAAATGTCAATTCTATCAAACGATTGAAGCATGCTAAATTAATTTCGGATGATTTAGAAAAAAAAACTTTTCTAAATGTGAAATTTGTGTTGCATCAAAACATGCAAGGAAACCTTTTTCATCTCCTATTAATGGAACATCTGAATTACTTGAACTTATTCATTCAGATTTGGTTGATTTCAAAAGTATTGCTAGTAGAGGAGGCAAATATTATTACATTACTTTTGTTGATGATTTTTCAAAATATACTATAGTTTATTTGTTAAGATCTAAGGATGAAACATCTCAAATATTTGTGCAATATAAAGCTGAAGTTGAAAACCAACTTAATAAAAAAATAAAGAGACTTAGATCCGACAGAGGTGGTGAATGTGAATCTGATGTTTTAAAATCTTTATGTCAGAAAGAAGGGATCACACATGAAAGAACTGCACCATAGACTCCCCAACAAAAAGGTATAGCTGAAAGAAAAAATCATACTCTTAAAGATATGATGAACGCTATGTTACTTAGTTCTGGTCTTCCTAATCAAATGTAGGGGGAGGCTATCCTTTCAGCTTGTTACATTTTGAATAGAGTACCTCATAAAGGAATTCCAGTGACTTCATATGAGCTTTGGAAAAATTATCCTCCTAATTTAAACTATCTAAGAGTATGGGGCTGTCTTGCTAAAATTGGTTTACCCAGTTTTAAAAGAACTAATATTGGGTCTAAGACAGTTGATGTTGTGCTTGTTGAATATGCTCATAATAGTGCTGCTTATCGATGTTTGACATTTAAATCTGACTCTTTGCAATTTGATAGCATTATTGAATCTAGAGATGTTGAATTTTTTGAGAATGTATTTCCATTCAAGAGAAACAAAGAATCATTTTCTCATAATGTTTTAAATAAAAAAGTGTTAGATGAATTTTCTGATGAGCCTCGTAGAAGTAAGAGAATGAGAACTAAATATGATTTTGGTCCTGATTTTGTTACTACATTTGTTGCTGAAGGTAATGAAATCACACAAGAATTCATGCATGCATATTTAATTAAAGAAGATCCAAAAAGTTTTTCTGAAGCTATGAAAGTTGTCGATGCTGTTTTTCGAAAAGAGCTATTAATAATGAAATTGATTCCATTATGGCTAACCATACTTGGGAGCTTGTTGATTTACCTAGAGGATGTAAACCAATCAAATGCAAGTGGAGATTGAAGAAAAAGCTTAAGTCTGATGGCTCTATAGATAAATTCAAGGCAAGGCTGGTGGCACAAGGATTTTCTCAAAAACAGGGAGTTGATTATTTTGATACTTATGCACCTGTTACTAAGATTGCTACTATTAGGATATTGCTTGTTGTTGTTTCTATTCATAAATTGATTGTGCATCAAATGAATGTGAAAACTGCATTTTTGAATGGTGATTTGTTTGGAGAAATTTATATGTTGCAACCGGAAAGATTTGTTGTGCTTGGTCAAGAACAAAAAGTATGTAAATTGATGAAATCTTTATATGGTCTTAAACAAGTTCTTAAACAGTGGTTTAAAAAATTTGATGATACCTTGCATGAAAATGGCTTCATTTCCAATTTCGGAGATACTTGTGGGTATTATAAAATGCATAAATCTGAACATATCATTATATGTTTATATATAGATGACATGCTTATTCTAGGTATTTCACTTAACATTGTTTGTGAAACAAAAATTTCTGCATTATAAATTTGATATGAAGAATTTTGGTGAGGTTGATGTTATTCTTGGAATGAAAGTAATTAAGTCAGATTCGTACTTTGCAGTGAATCAATCTCATTATATTGAAAAGATTCTTAAAAATTTTAGATTTTGGGATGCACCTAGTGTGAAATCGCCTTATGATTGCTCTTTGCATTTATGTAAGAATAATGGAGTTTGATTGAATCAATCTGAATATACTAAGGTTATTGAAAGTGTTATGTATTTGATGAATTGCACACGACCTGACATTGCCTATGCTGTTAGTAGATTGAGTAGATACACTCATAATCCTAATTCTGATCATTGGTTGGCACTGACTCGATTGATGCATTATCTTAAGGGAACAGTTAACTGGAATTTGTTTTATATAGGTTTTCCATGTGTAATTGAAGCTTATAGTGATGCTAATTGGGTATCAGATAATGATGAAGTTAATTCAACAAGTGGTTTTTTATTTACTTTTGGTGGAGGAGTAGTGTCATAGAAATCTTCCAAACAGACATGCATTGCTCGTTCTACAATGGAATCTGAATTAATTGCTGTTGAATTGGCAGGTCAGGAAGCTGACTAGTTAAAAATTTTACTTGCTGACATTCCAGTGATTGGAAGACCAAGTCCTGCAATATCAATAAGATGTGATTCGCAAGCTGCAATTGTTGTGGCAATGAATGCAATTTATAATGGGAAGAAAAGACATATTCGAGTGCGACATAAGGTGATTCGCAGCCTGATTGAAAAGGTGTGATATCCTTGGAATATGTAAGATCATGATAGAATTTGGCAGACCCATTGACAAAAGGATTGTGTGGACGAATCGTTATGGACACATCAAAAGAGATGGGGTTCAAGCGTATATCAGAATTACAATGTTCTGGATACCCAACCAAGAAACACAACATGTGATTTCTGGTTCAATGTGGTCAAACAAAAGACTATTTGTAATCTGATGATTAAAAATTTTGTGTTGTTAGTTGGAAGGTTGAGATATTTGATATCGTAATGAACTCATTCCTGTATGGGGGTGTGCAACAATACACACTTGATGAATCACCTAAATAAGTGTCAAGGAATTAAGCTTCCTAATTAGATGAGTTGAAAATAACTCACTTGGACACTTATTATGCAGGGTTTTGTGAAATGCCTTAAATTTCTATTTGCAGAACTCTCAATTTTGTTAATTGCTTTGTTGATTCAAGTCCATGGACATCAACATATATTTATTGTGTGATAATTTACAATTATAAATGGGGGATTGTTAGGTTAATTTCAAAATTAAGTAATTAAATATACATATATTTCTAAAATCACAATTATTTTGAGTTGGTCGGTTCATAAGAGAACCGACGATTTAACGGTTGAACCATCGGTTTCAGTATAGAATCGAGCACCTTCTTTTAACACACAATTTTCCTGATTCCACCCATCTTCTTCAAACCTCAGCCGAGTCTTCTGCTTCTATCTCGTAAAGTTCACGCGAAAGCTGATAATGCTGGAGATAGTGAACCACGTCTTTCGGTTTGAGATTCGTGGGGACTGGATTTTAGCTTGAAGGTTATCAATCTCCCCTATAAATGTTTCAAGGGGGTCTAGGGTTTAGTACAGTAATTTTCTAATTTCCTTACAATTTGATTTGAGAGTTCCATCCTCTTCGATTGAGTGCACAATTTGAAAGGGGAGCAGAGTTAACTCTGGAGTGAACCGTCTTGATTATCTTGCACAAAGGATTAGCGGTTTTTCGCTCAAATGCAGTAGAATTTCTACGGCTATGCAATTTTCATTTCTTCATTCGACTTTGTGAGAATTTTTCCAACATACCCACCTATGCCAGCGCCACCGCCCATGCCGTCGTCATGAAGTTTTTTCGATCGCTGGCCGCGTCAATGGCAGCTCCAGGAGCAGCTGCGGTTTGTTTCACTGCTACTGGTATAGTTGCTTGGATGTTGTTGGTTTCAGATCAGCCCTCCAAATTTATATGTGCACAATCTTATTCAACCTATTTTATTCTTTTGCTTTTATTCTTTTTATACAAGAGAGATGTTAGTCATTATTTCTTCGCATCTGACTAAAAGATTCACGCATGTCGATATAAAGTGAATTTAATCAACATTTGGACACACATTAGGATTGTTGGTAGGTATTTAAAAATATATATATATATATTCATTTCGAGAAGTAATTTGTGCTTAAAAATATTTATGTAGAAATGTTTATAAGTTTGTTTTGTTTCATCTAAATATCAATAAAAATATTTTTAAGTCTTGTCAATTTCATGGGCTTTACGGCCCGGTACGATAAACCAGTGAAAAATATGGACCCGACCCGAATCGGATGGAGCCGGGCCTTGATTTGGGATGTGGTTAATTCAGTTAGAAAATGATGGATGGTTTCCCGGGAAAAGTTCCACAGACCCGGATTTGGATGGTGCGAATTGGAATGCTTCAGTCAACCACAAAATCTGCTCGTCGCAGGTTAAAGGACGAGTGGCCTGTAGGAAAGAGCTGAACTCATTCAGGTCTTTATAAGAAATGCTGGTTACATTGATGGTTTAATTTGTCAATGCCACCACCTGTTTGATTAAATTCCTCAGTGAAAATTGCAGTGTGGATTGTTGAATTTGTGACAATGGCGGGCTTGTCAGCATGGCTAGTACCCACATTTAAGTTCTTTCCTACTTTTTCTGCGAGGAGTGTAGCGAGTCGAACGGTGGTTTTCGCTGCTGGAACCAGACCATTGCAAGTGAGAATTAATCTTCCATGAGGAAATTTTTTAAATGGGTGTTTATGGATGAGTATCTGAGCCAGTGCTGATCTCTTGTTATTGAATTTTATTTACCTACAGGATAAAAAGAATGACAAAGAAGCAACAGTGGCTTATGAGAAGGTGACTGAGGCAGCAAAAGCGCTACAAGACGCGGCCAAAGAGAAAAGGAAAACTAGCGAATCGGTCAGAGAAGCTGTTGCAACCACTGCCTCCACGGTTCGATATTTACTGATTGTTCTATTCAAGGTTTAGAATGTGTATATTTGCATGCATCTAGCTCATGTAGACATCCCTGAATTGCATAATCTTGTTGGTCAACATTTATGCATCGGATTATGCTGCCAATTTGTTGCCATTTTGAATGATTTGCAGACTAACAAATTGCATAAATGTTCTAAGCATATCTTCTGCACATACTGAAAGCTGTAAATAGAGTAGCTGATATGAGTTTGTGCATGTCATTAGGTGACAAAGATGTCTAAAGAAGTGAGTGAAAAAATATGCAAAACAGCTGACCATGTCTCCGGGAAGGCCAAGGACACGGTTTGGGAGACGGCCAAGGCCACTGCCGGAGCAGTGACTAAAAAACTGAGCAAGGATTAGTATGTATGTGTATTACTTTCGCAATGAATTAGATGAATCATCTAGAAACTATTGAAATATAAATGTGTATTTTATTATCTGATTAGTTCTCTGCATTGCCGATTTGCTGTATTGACAGTTTGATGTAGCTAGAGATATATGCACCCTCTCCATTGTTGGTCTTGTACATATTAGATGAAACATGCAATAAAACAAAGATCTCTTGAAATTCACTTGCCAGCAACTTTTCATTCTGTACAAGTGAAAATTATTCACATAACTGATATGTTGTTTTAGCCTCTCTAGTTCTGGCCTACCTCTCTACTTGTCATTCTGTGCTACATGTTCAGCTCTTTTAGCAGCCAGCTTCTTTGCTTCCAAAGGTGGTCAGAAAAAGCTGTTGTGTTATTCTTGTTCAATTCTGGAAACCTAGTGGGTAAGCTGCTGACACCCATGTAGGTATGTTACTTGTACTACCCTCTCTGTAGATTTATGTTGTGTTCATTGCTGCTTGATCTGAGATGTGATTTGTGTGTTGAATCTCCACAATTAAGACGCAAATACTTGTGAAAATCCCTCCAAAAATCGAAGTTTCAACTCAACACTCTTGAATACAAACAATTTAACTCACTTTTTTTTCTTTGATTAACAGTACTGAGTTCCTTGTGTGCATGAAATGTTACTGGTTTTACTGGAAATGAAGGAGACACAAGGGACCCTGAAACAGCTATGCTGGGTCAATTTGGCCTGATTGATGAGATGACTGATCCTCATAGGTCTTTCACTTTCACAGGGACAAAGATTTGTAAACAAGATATGACTGGTATAGTAACTAATAAGTACTGCCCACTAGTGTACATCTTTTCAATACTTTTAGGTTTGGGTTGAGTCATTATTTTCAGAAAAAAGCTCTGCTTGCAGGTGCAGCTGCAATCTATGGCTAAAAGCTGCTACCTTGCACAGCAGTCAAAGATGTTTGGAAAGTCACGATGATGAGTACTGAGCAGTGCCCAATGCTTGAGAATCAATTCCTTGCACACTCATCACTCCTGCCTTGTATAATGAATAGTACCAGGGAGCTTAGCAAAAGCAAAATCAGCCATCCAGCTTTTGAATTCACATGATTTTGGCTTGGACCAAAGCTCCAACCCAGTGTCACCTCACCCAGTTCATCTTTTGGCTCTGTCTATGGTTCCAACAATGAACCAAGGATCAAGCCAGTGACCCACTGAGGCCAGTCAGAGTTTGCCACCCACTGGAGGGTGCAGGTGGATGTGGAATGTGCAAGACATTAATACCCATTTCAGCTTTTAATGTAGTAAAAATGGCAGCATGGGGAATTGAAGAATGAACAACAAGCCAAATTTGCAAAGTGTTGGCTACATTCCAAGGCCTTGAGCAGTGGAGTGGAGTGGGCTTGCAACAGCTTTCATTTCATCCTCATCTTTACATGAACACTAAAGATACCAAAAGGGTCAAGTAAGAACATGACTCCAAGCCTCAGCAACTTATCATACTAGTCCTGCTTAAGACACTGCTAAATACTATTAAGGTTGGCAACATTATTGAGATTAAGTTGATGAGTAGAGCAGTGAAGAAGCTGAGAAGCTTGTGTTGTTGCTCTTTGGAAACAATGACCTGAACCCCGGCCGGTCGGCCGATGGAGTGGCCTGCTGCAATGTACCTTGAGGTTTAGCAACTGGGGAGCCTTTCAAGAGTAGATCAACTTTGGCAAACTCCTCCCTTTCATGTTTGATCTCCGTCAGCATTGCTGCAACATCTTTCATTGCCGGCCTCTCCTCCGGGCTGGAGTTTACGCAGAGTAAGCCTATGCCCAATGCCTGCATCATTTCCTCCACCTCAGATTCGGGCCTGGAGAGGAGGGCGGCGTCCAGGACCTGCACCCCTCCTCTGCTCCGCCTCACCCAGTCCACAATGTGGAGGCCTTCAGGTATGGTCGGATCGATCGGTTGCTTGCCGGTCAGGACTTCCATGAGCACTACCCCAAAGCTGTACACATCGCTCTTTTCAGTGATCTTCAAGCTGTAGCCATATTCTACAAGAAGAGCAGGACAGTGAATATTTTTTGTCTGAAACGAAGAAAATTTAGGGTTTAGGAACTCACTGACCTGGGGCTATGTAGCCATAAGACCCTGCAACGGTGTTTGAAGATCTTCCTAAGTCGCCTTCTTGGACGAGCTTGGCCAGGCCAAAATCGGCAATGTAGGGCTCGAATTCGAGACCGATGAGGATGTTATTAGCCTTGATGTCTCGGTGAACGATGGGAGGCACGCAGTCATGGTGCAGATAGGCCAGCCCACGAGCTGCGCCGAGCAGGATTTGATACCTTAAATCCCACTCCAACATGTTACCGGACCGTTCATGCAACAAGCTTCCTAAGCTCCCATTAGGCATGTAGTCATACATGAGCAGCCTTGTGTTTTTATTCCAACAGCATCCCAGGAATCTCACAATGTTCTTATGCCGGATTGATCCCAGAGTCTTGACCTCTGCAGAGAAGGAATCTCTTACTCCGGCCTTGTCCCCGTCCGCGGCTGGCATGGCCGCTGGCCAGAGCTTCTTGACGGCGATGACTTCTCCAGTGCCCATGTCGGCGCGGTAAACCACGCCGGAACAACCTTTGCCGATCACATTTGAATCGACCAAGCATCTCAGGACCTGGTCGACTGAGAATTCAAGTTTCTGAAACGGAGTGAAGTGCCACGGCCGCCGCGACTCCCCCAGCTCCGAATCATCATCGTCCGTGACACTCCTCCTGGCCCTGAGCACTGCGAGCACGCCCATCGACACCAGAGCGACCGACATTGTTGTGAGCAATGCGATGGCCAGTTTGAGCTTCTTGGAGCTCCTGTCTCGCCCTTTCCCTTGTTGGGTTTTCCCATCATCATCGCTCCGGAAGCATGAGCTGAGTCCCCATGAACAGAGGCCTTCGTTCCCTTCAAGATCACTGGCTGATAACTGCCGGAACAGCTTGTTATCCGGGAGGTAGCCGGAGAAGTTATTGTACGACACATTCAGCGCGATCAGGTTATCCAGACGCGTCAGAGCCGCCAAGCTCCCGTCAAGCTTGTTATGCGACAAGTCCAGGACAGAGAGCTTGGTGAGCTTCACTACCTGAGCAGGGACCGGACCGGAGAATCCATTGTAGCTCAAATTCAGTGCGATGTCAAGAGCCTCAATCTGACACAGCTCCGCTGGAACGCTCCCATACAGCCGGTTGCTACTGAGATCGAGAAACTGGAGACTCGAACACCGGCCCAGCGACGCAGGGATCGATCCAGAGAACAAATTCCTGCTCAAACTCAGATGGTTCAACGACGAAAGCTGCCCCAAGCTCGGTGGGATCAGGCCGGTGAGCTGATTATCTGAAAGATCCAAATACTGCAGCCCCGAAAGAGCGGAAAATGTACCGGGCAGAGGCCCTTGGAGAATGTTGCTGCTGAAATCAATCAGCTGGAGCTCGCTACACTCTCCGATCTCCTCAGGAACAATCCCCGAAAGGCGGTTGAGCGAAATGTCGAGGAAATTCAAGCTCTTCAAATCTCCGATCTCCCGCGGGATGGGGCCGGTGATTTTGTTGTCCTTGAGCCTCAGCCGCACCAGAGAGCTGCAGTTTCCGATCTCCGGAGGGATCACACCTGAAATGTCATTAGATATCAACAGCAGCTTCGTCAGATTCTTCAGATGAAACAGCTCCGGCGGGATGCTTCCAGTAAGCGCATTGCGGGATAAGTCCAATGCCTGCAAGTTTCTGCATCCGGATAGAGATGCCGGAATGCTGCCCTCCAGCTGATTCTGCCAGGCGAAGAACACGACGAGGTTGGTCAGCTTTCCGAGATCGGGAGGTATTAAACCGGATATCTGGTTTGTGTCGAGCTGGAGCTGGACCAAGCTCCTCGCGTTGGCCAGGACCGGTGGGATGGAGCCGGAGACATTGTTGTTGCTGATCATGAACTCTTCGAGCTCGGAGAGGTCTCCGAGAGAAGCTGGGAGGGTTCCGGAGAAAGAGTTTAAGGATAAATCAATCATCTTCAGTTTCTTGCAGTTCCCGATTGAGGATGGAATGCTGCCTACGAGGCTGTTCTGCCATAAGAGCAGCTTCTCCAGATTTTGAAGCCTCCCGAGCTCGACGGGAATGGAGCCGGAGAGAGCGTTTTCGTATAAATACATGTACTGAAGAGCAGAGCAGTTTCCGATCTCGGGAGGTATCTCGCCAAATAGCATGGCGGTGTAGATGGATAAAGATTGAAGCTTTATCAGTTTTCCGAGTGAGGAAGGGAGTGAGCCGGAGATTCCGGTGTCGGCCAGGCCTACAACTGTCAGATTTCTGCACTCGCCGATCTCGTCGGGGATGTTGCCGGAGATGTCTCTGTTTCCACCGGCTCTGAGCATTTCAAGATTCTGCAGCTTCCCGATCTCCGCCGGGATGTTGCCGGAGAGACGGTTGTCGAAGAGGAGAAGGTTTTTGAGGCTGATACAGGCATATAACTCGGTGGGAATCTTGCCGGAGAGCTGGTTGGAGTTGAGGATTAAATCCTCGAGCTTCTGCAGCTGGCCTATTGTTCTAGGGATCGACCCAACCAACCCGTTAGAGCTCAAATCGACAACTCTGAGCTCCGTGCAGTCGCCGAGCTCATCCGGAATCGTCCCCGTCAGATTCGAGTCTGCAATCACGAGCTTCCGCAGAGCAGAGAAACCCGAGAGCCCCGCCGGGAACGGAAGCTGCAGAGCTACTGATCGGATATCAATATCGGTTACAAAGCCCTCGACAGAGCACGTAACGGATGCCCATTTACAAGGATTGTCGGATTGAGCATCCCAGTCGGAGAAGTGAGAAGGCGGAGGCGTGGGTGAGGAGGAGTTGAGCCATGAGAGGAGTATTCGAGCTTCGTGATTG
This sequence comes from Umbilicus rupestris, assembly GCA_963678935.1. Lineage (NCBI taxonomy): Eukaryota > Viridiplantae > Streptophyta > Magnoliopsida > Saxifragales > Crassulaceae > Umbilicus > Umbilicus rupestris. The sequence goes on along the minus strand of OY787611.1, from coordinate 14,832,192 downwards.
GGAGCTGAAAAAACAGAGGAGGAGAAAAACAACACAGAGACCCAGAAAACCGAGAGCACAAAGGAGGAGGAGGAGGACGACATCTGCATCAAATTCGAAACCTTTGTTCTCTGGGTTGCATTTGTTTCATCGGGTTCCGCTTCCTTCCTCGTCTCTGGTTCTGTGTTCTCTCTCTCTCTCTCACTATAAAACAGTACAACAGCAGTAATGTTTACTTGTGGATTTCTTGGTTTGAACTCAAGCTCAGGAAAGAGGAGGAGTTGCAGTTGGGATTGGAGGAAGATGAAGACATAGAAACAGAGCAAGTAAATAAAAAAAACAGAGGAAAGAGAGAGAGTGCTGGAAGGATGGATGCGGCCTCGTGCTGTGTGCATTTTTAAAATGTGGGAGTATAATTAACGTGGCCTCTTTATTGGTTTAAATTCACAAGCTGCCACGTGACAGAGCACAGTTTTGAACGATGTCGTTTCCATTGTACTATTGTAACGAATTATGAATTTTTATAATTGAAAATGTTAGGTTGGGTATTAAAAAACATATTCCTGATTTTGAGGCGACATCACGTGTTTATGAGAATCCAATAATATCATAGTACGTCTAAAAATAGTAAACTCGAAACTGAGCCATCATTTTTCCACAGAGCCTCTGACTCCTAATTCATTGACTAATGGAATCAATATGTAGCCTGATTTCAATACTATTTAAATGGTATGTGGCGAAAGAAATATTAATGTTTTGTCTGCAACATTTATTTCAAATGTATTTGTTAAAATTTCACCTGCTGATTTTCAATGTTTAATAAATTTACTTTGTACAAGCTAGAGGCAGTATAGGGCCCAGGCCCAATGACTTTATCGATTGAGTGAAAAAGAGGTGCAAACGTTGTCGTTTTGCTCCCCTAATTTGAGGGTGGTGGGTTTGGCCTCGTAAAACATGTTCAATGGAATGTGACCACACGTGTGAAGTTCAAATGAATGATGCATGCAGAATATTAGGAGAAATGTGGGGTTTTGGATATGAGTGAAGTGGGAGGAGGAGCATAATATAGTAATAGATCCTAAAGGTGATGGGTTTTGGCCTTGGGAAGCTCCCTCATGGTATCTCCACGAGTTGCCCACCTTGTTGAGGGGTTAGGTACAGTGAGGTTGACTTGACTTGACTTGACCACATCGTTATTTTTGCAAGGCTAACAAGTATTTGGCGGGTGACACGAACAGCAGAGAAGACGCGAACTGATACGAGTCGGAGGCGCGTGCCCAAGCTTCTAGAAGGTTAGTGCCAGATGGATGTAGCAAGAATTGTTGTAGAGAAAAGTTTAAGAGGAAGAATAGCAATGAATTTGAACTAAACTCTTCTTCACTCTGTTTCCTCTTCTTCTCGTCCGAGCTAGAGATGTTGCTAACATAAACCCTAAACAACTGTCGTCGACTTGGCCATTATCCAAACCCAACTCAAACAAGGAAAATGGTTGCTGTCGTGTGTGTGTATGTACGCCAGGCACGGTCAATCAAATGAAAATGGACAAGGAGACGCTAAGCGCACTGCCTGCCTCTGCGGCAGGGAAGAGCTCCAGCGCCATAAGTGATGGAGGCAACCATGGTTGCTGACTTGGCCCCCAAGCTGGAAGCTCTAGCGTAGCTCGAGGAAGCACCAGTTCCTGATGGAGTGAAGTATGCGGCATTTAGCATCAAGTCTCCCTCAGACCTCCAGTTCCAACCCTTCCACTCGCTCTCCGATGTTTCCACTCTCTTGGTCACCTCTTTGGCGAACGGGTTGGCCGGGGCAAGGTATCTGTTCCCCTGGCTATTGATGGTAGGATTTGCGCTTCCTCCTATGGCGTACATTTCCCAGTGAGTGTAGTCGTTGTTCACCACGTGGAAGTATCCATGTCTGCATCTGCATCATACCATTCACTCAGTCCACCTCTCAACTCATCATCAAATTTTTACCACTCAGCTTACCTGGGCATCCTCTGGATGAGACCCTCTCCAAAATGGTTGTAGGCGATTGTCACCTGCATCTGTTTGTCCTTCGTGTATGAGTCGCTGTGGCCCAAAAGCATCACCTGTCCGATCCAAAGTACAAAAAACTGGGTTACTGCAAAACCCTAAACCTTATTTGAGGTGGAGTAGGCTAACCTCGTTGTGGTGGGTCATGTGGTTATTGGAGACGGTGATGGCAGTGGAGCCCATCACGGCATCGACCAGGCCATCAGCACAGTTGGAGAGGGAGTTGTGATCGATCCAGACATGGCTAGATCCGAAGATGGAAATGGCATCCCCATCAGCCATGGTCCTCCATCCATAGTGACTCGGGGAGCTTCTCACCATTGCATTCCCAGTAGGCTTGCAGTCATGGATATGCAACCCGTGGATGATGACGTTAGTGACGTACTGGATAGTGATGCATGCTCCGTCGGCGATGTGGACATTCACGCCGCGTCCATCGATTGTCTTGAAGCTGTTCATTATCAGCTCCTCTTTCAATCTGATCACCATATCCCTCTTGAATATAATCCAAAGAGGCTTGTCCTGAATCACAGCGTGGCGAAGAGTTCCAGGCCGAGGATTCACAGGGTCATCGTCATCAGAATCCGTCACCACGTAGAACCGTCCATCTCTCCCACCAATCGCATTACGCCCAAAACCAATGCCACAATCAGCCAGCCGCTTCCTGTTTTTGTGCCAGTTGGGATCGCACCGCCAGCAGTCGTCAATTGGGTTACCACTCCCGCACGACAGATACCCCAGCTTCCTTCTTTCAGTACTGTTCTGAATGCTCCTGTCGGATCAAACAACACCACACCTTAAAACCCACAAACCCTGGTCATATCCACAACAGCACCCAACTCATCCGTCACGACAGAATTATTAAAAAAAAAAGGGGAGTCAGAGGAATGTTGGATGGAGACTTACAAGTTGACCATCGAAGCGATTTCATCTGGGTTCTCCACCGCATGTGCGCTGGTGACATCGATCTGTTCCGAGCTGAAAACAACATCATATCAATGTATTAATTACCAGACATGAATCATCAGTATCATAGTAAAAGAAGGGCCAGCGTGAGTGGCACGAAGTACGCTGCTCACTGCTGCAGCGACTGTAGAGGCTAGTGGGTTAGTTGCACTGCTCTATGCAAAAGATCAAAACCGTCAAAACTAGGTCCCCCCTAGAGAGAGAAATTTCCTAAAAGCATTTAATGGCAGAAAACCAGAGAGAGAGAGAGCAGAGGTAGCACGTTTCAAAACTTACTGCACTGCATGATTTTCTGATGACCGAACTACCCCTGACACTAACCACACTGCATGCTGACCACTTTCGTAAATAAGCGACTCACGAGAGGGTAATTTGGGAAAGAAAAGTTCTCAACGGCGGAAAAAGAAGGCGGTTAGTGTGGTTTGGCTAATGAATCTGAAGTTGCATCACAACGAAATAAACGATGGGATTCGATCATCGAACGGCCCAGATCGAATCAGATTGAATGAGTGAGAGAATGTAGGTTTTATGTTGTAAGCGATGGGAGGAGAGAGAAAGAGAAAGAGAGAAGATTCTGACCTCGCCGCCATTGTTGAGTTCGTCAAGCTCCGCTCCACCTTCTCCGCTTCACCATCGCTCCTGCAAAAAACGAACAACGGGAGCAGATTATCACTCGATCTGATCTATGAAACTCACATTCTCGTTCTCGGAGAAAACAGAGTCATCTGTAAAATGCATGATAATCAAACTCAATCTCAACTCGTTGCTACTCAGAAACCATACTCATGATCGACACATGTCGAAGCCTCGACTGAAACTCGAGACCTCGAACCGACACAATGCAGCGATTTGTCCAGCAAGCAGAGACAACAATTTGCGAAATTCAACTACAGGGAGCTTCATGGTAATGCGAGATCTCAAACCGACTCAATACGGCGTTTACAAGCCCAATGCGAGAAGATCAAAGTACCTGTACCGGGGCGTCACTCCCACGGCACCGGCGCCGACCAAAACCAGCGCCAGCAGAGATAAGCTAGCGCAAATCCATGCCTTCTTCCTCACCGCCATTGCTCTAAACCCTCAAGCGACAGACGAAGCAGAGCGCAGAGAGGAAGAAGAAAAAGCGATGAGAGTCCAACGAGAGAGTACAGAGCTGCTCTGCTGCAAACACAACGGCCGTTATATAGCCGAACCAACCAACGCTTCCTAACGGATAAAGTTCGTTAATCTAACGCCGTCTATTAACGCTGTCTACTCACTTCACCGACGGTTGGTAGCCTTTCCCCTTTAACTAACTCTGTTAATCTAACCGCCAGTAAAATATCATTCACAGCCCGAGTAATCGTTCAGATGATGACACGTGTTACATTTTAACCGATGGATGTGTTTCGTTTCGAGCAGTTGACGGTAACATATTTCACGGTTTTCCGCTGAGTCGGATTGAATTTAAATTGCGGAGATAATGTAAATGATTTTTTTTATAGGCGCCAATCACGGCGTCTCTTCCATTTAAATAATTTTTTATTTATTAAAATTTAAAGTTAGCTTTGTCATTTTTGTTTTGTATTGGACTTTAAAATTTGAGTTGTTCGCAAGCAACCAAATCATAATCACTCCACGGAACTTGTTCATGTTAATATTTAATTAAATAAGAATTACGAGTGAACAAAATCCATGAGGTTGGATGGGTGCTAAAGTTTAAGATCTTGCCTTATCATTTGTTACTATTATTAGATAGTAATATAATAATATTCTTATATTATCATTGTAGTAGTTTAATTCGTTAACATATTATTTGTTATGTATTAATTCTAGTCTTTTGTATTGTATCATACACTCTTTATGTATCTATGAAACTCTACCCTCGTTTTGTAACTTCAATAACTGTAACATTATTACGGTATAAATATTAATTTGATTGCATGATTTCTAATGGACACATTCATATGCCGAATTTGAGGCTTCGTAGCAGGAATGATACGGATGCGTCGGACAACATTATGATAGCGTAGTCAGGGAACGATGTCCGAGTTTCATTATTAATGATGTTGGCCCCTTGTCTAGCAACCATGCGTGGTAGATTGTCGGTCCAATTAATTACGAGTTCCGAACTAAAAACATCGAGTTAAAACGATAAAGTTTTATTTACAAAGATACCATCGTCTTGTGTATAATCTCAGTATTTTACGTGATTTGAAATTGATGCGAGATATGTTAAAATTGTAGGGAGTGGCTCGTCTTTGTTATAACCCTAAATCTCACCGCTCGGTCATTAAAGGGTTGTGACCCATCAACCAAATCTGATACGATCCCCACCCATTTATTTGCATTCATTTTGGTCATATGCAAGTCACTCTCATCGCCTTAATTAACCGCCTTTCCCTATTCAAATCTACTCTATTTTTGGCCTTGTTCAAATTTGATTTGGTGCAATAGTTTAGGTACTGATAGAGTGATTGGTGGAGTTTGTTTCAGACAGATTATAATTAGTCTCTGTCGTAAATCGAGATGTTCCGACTAATTCATTATTTTATTTTATTTGTTTCACATCGTCATTTGTAATTATCTCAAATTGAATTATAAGAATGAACACATACCCTTCCCACATTTGACGATTATTTGTATACCATTTGAATTCAGTTCAATAAAGACTAATACAGTCAACTATAATATTATAATTTTCTTCAAAACGTTTCATGTATTAGATGCGACGGTATTTGATTCGAGAGATTTTAGAATTTGGATGGAAAAAAAGAAATATGAGAGGCCAATAGCCACGTGTGCTGGTCCGGACAGGTTGGTACAAATCTTGGTGCAACAATCCTAACGGTCCTTAAATTCCTCCGACCCGTACCCATTAAATGCAATCGGTCTAAAACAAATAAAGTTTTAAATAATAATAATAATAATAATGAAATAACGAAATTTATATACTTGTCTGATACTAAAGTGTATATAGTTTTGTACATATACCGTTATTTGAAATGGGACCCATCGTAACAAGAGTGGAATTGAAAGTAACTGAAATAAATATTAATTTTAAGTAATTAAAACTAACTGAATTAAGTTGTATATAGTTGTTGACATTTTAAGTTCAAAAGGATATAAGATTTTATAGTTTTATTAATATAATGTTGGAAACATAAGTTTTAAAATTTAGATAAAACTTAAATTCATATTGGATTTGGCATAAATATTCTTAGTAGTAACTTTGTCAACTGTGGTTGAACAAATCAGAAAAGTCATCATTTCACTAACGAACAAAACTGTTGAAATCGATGAGTGCACCTCTTTTAAGTAGCTGTAAAGCTTAATTAGAATCATCTACCGAACATAGAATCCAACTTTGATAATGATGTTCCTTTTTAACAACTAAACATCTCTGTTGAACCCAACCATTTCCCACAATGTCCCACAACATTGTTTAGGCATCAATTTATTCAAATATAAAACTAGGTCAACAAATTTACAACTCATTTCAAATTCTGTTCTTAAAACTTGACATGATGATTGATATTTCTGCATCAGTTTTTTATGAGTAATATTATTTTTTTATATTTAAATTTTTATTAAATAAGTTATGTTAAATTAAATGTATTAATTATTAATATTCCATATTAGTTTGTGGGTGATAATATGAGTGAATGAGAGGTTGTGGTGGTGGGGATGGTGGTGGTAGGTGGGTGAGTGGTGGTGGTGGTGATAGTGGGATGATAGGTGAGTGGTGGGTGTGTGAGGTGATTTGTGTTGTCGTGGTGGGGGATGGTGGTGGGTGGGTGAGTGGTGGTGGTGGTGGTAATAGTGGGATCTGAGGTGGTTTTGTAGTGTTTTTGGGAAGAGGGTTTTGTCTGGGTTATGAGTCTTTGTTGGGGAAAGTGGAACTGAGTGTTGATCATTTTGAAGCTTGTGTTATGCAGGGATTTTGGGGTGGACCAGAAGATGGCTTAATTGTTGAATTGTTAGTGGGTTAAAGACTGCGTTTAATGGTGGCTGTGTTTGTAGATTTTGAAGGTTTCTATGAAATGCAAATGAGGTATAGATTGTGAGAAGATGAACAATTTAACATGCACTGTTGGGGGAGTGAAGCATTGTCTAGTTCTTTTCAAGAATGAGTTGTTGGCAATCGTTAGGATAGTTTAGTGGTAGAATAATATATTGCTATGAAATTTGGTAGTGATGTATTACAATTAGGCAGGGATAAATTAAGATTATTTGATGACCTTAGTGTGTAATTGTTCAAGATGGTCAAATATACTACTTGTAACAATCAATGAATATTTTGATGCAAAGATGATTCAATTTGCTTAATATAGGTTATAGGTCATCAGAACGGAATTTTGCACGGAGGTGGTTGATCATTCGATCCCCAACAAAGTTTATAGTGAGTAATAATCTCATGTATTCGTTTCATATTAATTATAAAGTTTACTATGCATATTGCATAATCATTCATAAGATGATTTTGTTAAATTTGAGAAGAGACTTTGTGATAAGTATCATACACGTGTATACATATTGCATCATGACACTGAAACTTTTGTTACGCGATGATAATTCCGCATTTTGTTACGCGATGATGAATTCCGCGTTTTGATGATCCGGATCAGCAGTGACGACTGCTAGCTATATGCTTCTATTAGTTGCAGTATCATTCTGAGCATTCACGCAGTTGCATATGTTTATTCGAACTATCTGATTGTTTATTAGCTTATTATTATACATATACAAGCTTAACAAATGACATATCTCATTTATTGGATACATACGAGTACAACCGCTTACTAGAGTACGTGCGATTATTTCCTCACTAAGTCTCCTCGACTCGCCCCTTTTATTATCCTTTCTTTACAGATAGGTGAATCGGTAGCTGCTCAAGGGTTCAGTTGTCCTCGACGAGAGAGCTATCATTTCTTACGGTGCCATCCAACTTCAGATATTTTTTGGGACTCGTTATCAGCCATCCTTTTTGATTCATTTTGGTTAGAATTAAGCTCCGTTGTATTGGGCAGGTTACTGGGAACACATTTTGCTTCGCTTAGTAGTTAATTCGTTTCGTGAATGTTTTGAATCTTATGACTGAATCAATTAGAAAAATCTATTTTTTATTGTCGTATGTGAGGCTTGCTTGATTGTTGGTCTAGCGCCGGTCTCGACCTAGATTTTAGGTCGTGACAGTGGTGTTGCGGTGGTGGTAGGTGGATGGATGAGCGGTGGTGATGGTGTGATGAGAGGTGAGTGGTGGGAGTGGGGTGGTGTTGCGGTGGTGGTGAGATTGGGGTGGTTGTGGTGGATGTTTTGAGTGGTGGTTGAATTGAGGTGTGTAATTATGGTGGTGGTATTCGGATGGTTAGTGTGATTCGAGATTAAGGTGAGATTTGGATGTGTGGTGGTGGTGGAATAGTGGTAGATGGTTGTGGTGGTGGGATTGTGGTGAGTGGTTGTGATGGTGGTATTGAGGTGAGTGTTTATGGTGGTGAGAAATGAGTGACAGTAAAGAAATGATGAATAACAACCATTTAAATTCAGTCAAGTTAACTTCAGTTAAATTAGATTAAGTATTTAAATAAATAGCTCAAAAACATAGGCCGCTAACAAAAATCTCATTCTAAATTTGGACTTAAACTTTATGGTTATTGATGGATCTAGTTTCATGTCAATCCACACAAAGTACACATTAAAATTGATCAACCTCACTATAACTAACAAGATAGCCCTCGAACCTTTTGTAAATCATCTAATGATCCACAAAATTTTAATATTTTTTATATCTACCTCAAAGCTTCAGTGATTATCTCTTTCAGGGATAAATGTTCATACAATCAAGTCAAATACAAACACGTAGATACTAATTTGTATACTTAAATTTTTAGCAAATAAAGGCCTATTTTTTAACTAAATTATTTAGTGAAGCACTTAAACTAACTTAACTGAAGTAGTTAATTTACCATTTATCGTCTACCTACCCCAATACCACACTGTCCACCACCACAACCACCTCCAATTCCACCCTCCCAACACCACCCACTTCATACACCCTTCATCCACCCACCTCAATCCCACTACAACCACCAACCATAATTTCAACACCACCACAACCACCTACCATAGATAGTTAAAATGTCATTTATTTATGCAAGGATTCAGTTTATCATGAGAGATCAAAACATATAGACGTGGGATTTCATTTTATAAGTGAGAAAGTTGAATCAAAGGAAATTGTTGTAAAGAAAAATCTTGGAGAAGGGAATCCGGCTCATTTTGACATTAAAATTGTGCCAACTAACATGCGAGGTAGCACCGAAACGGGAAACGGAAATGACAGCAAGCGTGGAAACGCCAAATTATAAAAATAGAAAAAGTGGAAACGACAGGAAACGTCGATTTAAATTATATTTGTATATAATTTATAATTATTAAAAATAATATAAATGTTTTAAAAGATACCAAATTAGCTGGATAGTTAGGGTTTCGTACGAGCAGTAGAGACAAATTCAATTAATTATTCGATAAATTCGGGTTTCTTTTAATTCTTAATATATAAGTTATACTAAATTACAAAATAATCTAAAATAATCGCATGTGCCGCTTCCGGCTCTTCAGAACGCTTCCGCGTTTTGGAAATGTTTCGGAAACGGCAGCCCAGCCTGTGCTGCCATTTCCGTGCTTCTTAGCTAACACGTCTATTTTATATTATTTTTTTCACGAACAACTTGACATGGAAGTTACCTGAAATGTGGAAGAGTGGATGAGGTCTGATTTTCACTAAGCTAGTGAGGTTGAGTTATATGCACAAATTAGGATGAGGAGGGCATTTGTTGGGATTTCTTATTCTCCAAATTTGTGCCAAAGCTTTATTTTTGGCAGATGAGAGTAGTTTAGTTCCAGCCTGTTTTTACAACTGATTATGTTTTTGGAAATAGGCTGGTGGTTATAAGGCTTGTTTAGTGAGGTGACCAAAACGGTGCGTTTTTGTTTTTAGTCAACTTAAAGATTAGGTTAAACTAGTCCTTGAACTACTTAAATCATCAGATTAAGAAAGGAGAGAAGACAGTTGACGAAGAAGATTCGACGTGTGCTGAAGCTTCGTCGAGCGAGCTGGAGTTCAACCGGGACGTCTCGAGGGGTACAGCAAAAGGATTGATCGAGTTTCAATCAGGATTCCAGGAGTTTTCCTTTGCTATTTTTATCCTCTGGTTTCTCTAGCTTGTGCTAAATTGTTCAGAACTCATTTGTGCTGTGGCTTTTGATTACTTGGTGCAAATTGGGGCGAGTCTCCCTGCTAATATTCTGCGAAAAAAATTAAGAAATGCGTTGTTTGACAATTTGTATTTCTAAAATATGTTAAGGTTTCACGAATGGCTCGTTTGAAAATATTTCCGGTAATGGGTTTGCTGCATTTTTCAACATATCAGTAATATGATTGTCGGGTTGGTCAGAAAACAGTTGAGGTGGCAAATATCAGCCAAGTCAGCTGCCACATATATCTCGGTAATGTTATTATCGGTATGTTTATGAGATCGGCAATAACATTACTGGTCTCATTATTGATCAACATGGATATATTGTTCGACAGTCGACAGGCGCTGTCAGGCTTTGGCAGATTCATTATGAGACCGGCAATATCATTATCGGTCTCATGATTGATCAACGTGGACATGTTGTTCGACAGGCAAAGCCAGACTTTGGCAGATTCATTATGAGAGCGGCACTTTCATTATCGGTTTCATGATGAACGTGTCAATCATGTCCATGTTGATAATAATGAAACCGACAATGATATTGCTGGTCGCACGGAAAATCTTGTTGATAAATGGCTCTCCAATGTTTTTCATTTATCATTCATTATACTTAAACCACGACTGCATCTCTCTCCGCCTGCCTTGCTTTGCCTTCCCTCTCATTCTCTTCTACTCCCCCAGACCTGCTACTCTCTCCCTTCCCTTCCCTTCCTTTCGGTGGATAACTTGAGGCTTTCGAGCTATTTCGAGGCTGCGATAAATTGTGGTAAATATAGGTTATATATATAAAATATACTATCTTAATCTGATTACATCAAGTGGTAGCGTTTTATTGGTTATTGACTTGAGATATAATATGTTAGATAAATGGTGGTTCGTATATGTTAAATTCAGTGATATAATATGTATGGAAAAATTATTCTTTGGTGAATATTTGTACCTTTTGTAGATTATTCTTTGGTGAATATTTTATATGGAAAAATTGTCTTTAATGAGATTTTAGAATTCTTTTATGAGATCCATCTTTCGAGAATCGATCTTTTATAATTTTTAAGAATAGTGGTTTAATTAAAAATTGAATGAACTAGCTCGATTTTATGGAGATTGGTTTTTTTTTTTTTTTTTTTTTTCTAATCGGTTTTACTAACACATGTCTCGTGTAACAAATATATCTCTCTTTCTCTTCTCCCCATCCACAAACATCCTCATAATTCTCTTTGTGAATTGGAAGGTGATTTAAAAGTGGTGTTGTCACAAAGAAGTGTTTTGTATGTTAGGGTTATGGTTTATATAATAGGGTTAATTCAAACTGAAGGAGCTATATGATACAATTTATGTGGTTCAGAAGTATTATATATTGAACCGTGTTAATATTTAATGAAGAAGTATGACTCTCTATTGTTGGTTCTTTACTGTCGAGAAGGAGAAGGGAACTGTCTATGACGAATTCGCATAATGATTAAAAAAACTCATCACTAAAGAGATCCTAAATTTATTTTCTTCGCGCGATCTCCTACATGTCACATGGCTGGGTAAAATCGAAATAGCTCATTTGATTTTTTGTGAGATCAGTCTTAACAAAACCGATTTCTTAAAAAAAATTAAGAGACTGATCTTGGTAAGACCGATGTTATTAAAAAAGGCATTTCAGAAACCTTTTCCGCAGATTAGGTATTAATGAAAGAATGATTTGCAAAAGGGAAAACAATTCTAACAAATAAAATTGGATTTAAAGCTATTTTTGTATGGAATAAAACGAGCACTTATTAGAACAAAACAACATATATAGTGGAAACAAATTAACGCATGATCGTTAGTAACAATATCAGCCAGTTAAACATATTATATAAAATGTAAATAAATGTATTTGAAAATCTATTAATAAATATTATAAATCTAAATCTAAAATAAAATAAAATACTCAAATTGGCGCTTCCATTCTAGACTTTATGTCAATATCAGAACCATTCCCAATTTGGTAAATGGGGGACTTTAAAAACGTGGATGTTTTCCAATGCCAGCAATCTTGAAGATAGACTTGTTGGCTCTTGACTTGGACCAGACATTTGCTTTGGCCCCACTGCTCAAATTAAGAAGCACAAATAATTAAAATATTTATGAATTTCGTGTCTCAAATAATATTATAATTATTACTTCGCTATATACACAATATATTCCTATCATAATATGCGCGAATTATATTATCGGGCCGCAAACGAGTTGGATTGATTTTTCCTAACAACATGCTTTCAATTGGTTTCGAATGACCTTGAACGGTTTATAACGAACTACTTATTTTAACTAAGTTGCCTTTCTAACTAAAATCTATAAAATTTCATATTGAAAGCTTTCTAATAAGGCTCACAAATCAGTTTTACGCGCGTTGTATTGAGTTTGAAATTTTTTTATTACGGTGCTCAGAAATGAATTGTTAGCGAATTTAAACGAAGCAAATTATTTCGTATTCGTACTCCATTTATTTGCTTGACGTTGACGAGCTTGGAATACATGACATATATATATATATATAATATATATTCATTCTTATACACCATATATATATGTATATATATATATATATACATGACATTGTTTCTTTACACGATCTTGCAAAACGGTTGAGCAATTTCTCCCCGAGCAACAAGACACCGTCCAAGAATAGTTCAGCCTTATTTGTCGCTGATGTTTTTTTGTGTCATAAAAACAGCCGCACGTGCAACCTACTACTCTTCGATAGATCGATGTAATGGACTAACGGAGGACATAAAGTCACGTAGCTCAATCAAACCCAAGTACCAAACCTACCCCCTCCATGCACGTGCTGCCCTTCCACCCATCAGTTTAGTTTGGTCTCCATGCACGTGACTTCGCCAGCTCCCCTATCTACCACCTCCTCTCCAACGTTCTCTTCAACTCTGCTCTTCCGTCCATGTATAAAAACACTGCTCTGCTTTCTTGTTTCACTCATCCAACCATCATTCCAATCCACTCTCCCACCTTCTGAATCTCTCCTGCTCCTCCTCGTCGGGTGTCGATCGGAACAGAACCGGAAATGGTGACTGTTGAGGAAGTTCGCAACGCTCAGAGAGCTCAAGGACCAGCCACCATCTTGGCCATCGGAACCGCCACTCCTGCCAACTGCGTTCTCCAGAGCGAGTATCCTGACTTCTACTTCCGGATCACCAACAGCGAGCACAAGGTGGAGCTCAAGGAGAAGTTCAAGCGCATGTGTAAGCTCAGACAGAACATGTCGTGTTTTGTGCTCTGTTTTTGTCTGTAACTGTTTTACTGATATGAAACTGGGTGGTTCTGCAGGCGAGAAGTCGATGATCAACAAGCGATACATGCACTTGACGGAGGAGATTCTGAAGGAGAATCCGAAGATCTGCGAGTACATGGCGCCGTCGCTTGACGCGAGGCAGGACATGGTTGTGGTGGAGGTTCCCAAGCTCGGAAAAGAAGCAGCCGCCAAAGCCATTAAAGAATGGGGTCAGCCCAAATCGAAGATCACCCACTTGGTCTTCTGCACCACCAGCGGCGTCGACATGCCGGGAGCTGATTACCAGCTCACCAAGCTCCTCGGCCTCCGCCCCTCCGTCAAGCGACTCATGATGTACCAGCAGGGCTGCTTCGCCGGCGGCACGGTCCTCCGCTTGGCCAAGGACTTGGCAGAAAACAACAAAGGCGCGAGGGTGTTAGTCGTCTGCTCGGAGATCACAGCCGTCACCTTCCGCGGACCGAGCGACACGCATTTAGACAGCTTGGTCGGTCAGGCACTGTTCGGAGACGGAGCTGCAGCCATCATCATCGGATCCGACCCGGATCCGGAAACAGAAAAGCCCATGTTCGAGCTGGTCTCCGCAGCTCAGACTATCCTGCCCGACAGCGACGGCGCGATCGACGGCCACTTACGCGAAGTTGGTCTGACATTCCATCTGCTAAAAGACGTGCCCGGGTTGATCTCGAAGAACATCGAGAAGAGCTTGGTCGAAGCTTTCAAGCCTCTGGGCATCACCGACTGGAACTCTCTGTTCTGGATCGCTCATCCGGGGGGCCCAGCGATCCTCGACCAGGTCGAACTGAAGCTGAAGCTTAAGGAGGAGAAGCTGAGATCAACCAGACATGTCCTGAGCGAGTACGGTAACATGTCGAGCGCCTGCGTGCTCTTCATCTTGGACGAGATGAGGAGGAAGTCGAAGGAGAACAAGCTGGCTACGTTCGGTGAGGGGCTCGAATGGGGCGTGTTGTTCGGGTTCGGGCCGGGTCTGACCGTTGAGACTGTTGTGCTGCACAGTTGCCAAGCTTGAGAATAAACCCGGTTAAGTTCAATTGGGCCGGGTTGGGCCTTTTATTTTATTTTGGATTATTGTTCATGTTTGCTCAAAGGCTATGTAATAAGTGCTTTCAATTATGTTGCTACTAATATTGGAATGAAATAAAGTACAACAAGTATTTTGTATTAATCTGTTACTAATATTCGAACAAAATTACTTTATATAAAAGTCAATTTTACTGACTTTCTCAATTTGACTATTGGTTATTGTATTCCTATACTTAACCTAGATCAATATAAGTTATCAAAACTCTTTCCCTACTAACTACGAAATCAATTTAAGCAATCAAACAATATATGCCTTTGATCGTAATTCGTTTTGTAAACAAACCTACATCCACGTTGAGTTTGGAGGCTCACACCAATGCACTAAATCGGGTAGAAGTCATACAATCAGATCAGCAAACCTCACACAATTTAGTTTCGGCTAAACTACTCAAAAAAGACATGCACTACGACTTACAAACTTGCATGATTCACTGGCCAATCTTCAGCACAACCGCAAATCACTTCACATTGCCCTAATCTACAAGGGCTGAAATCCTAGGCAACCAGCCGGTCTTGTGTATTGAGTAGTAGCCTTCTCTTATTGCTTCAAAAGCCTCACTTCCTCTCCCGCACAGCTTCAATCTCACCATTGAGCTCTGAAAAATGAGTTTCAAGAATATGTCTATTGCTCTTGATTCTGGATAGAAGAAGAAGAATAAAAAATTGCCCTAATCTTCATCAGCCTGGTTTCTTTTATAGGCAGCATCTCCACCATTATATCAGCTCCCAATAAGATCAACAGACCAGATTTTACAAAGCTAACTCGACATTTAACTAAATTTAACTTAAAACAATTAGAATTTACAATAATTCTCCACCTAGATACCCTCCTAATCATTATCAAGTTGGTGTTATCAAATTCATGATGAGTATCTTTTAGCATCAAAGTTAATTTCAAGAATTCATCTAGGCTTAGTTATGTCCATTTTGCATGCAAAAAGTGATGCCTTAGGATATGCAAAGTTAGGTGCTTATCTATTTGCAAACAAAAATTTTAGTTTATGCTAGAGTTTTAAAGGAGAAGTGCATGCACTAATCTTGCGCAGAACAGAGTATGCAAGATTCAAGATGGGGAGACTAAAACTCTCACCATTTTTCTTTTTTATTTTCTTTATTCTAATTTTCAGCTTTGGTCTTGGTTTCATTGACTGTGCATGTGAGAATTGCTACAATGCTGGATATTACACTTTTTGATGGAAAAAATGAGTTTGGATTATGGAGCATGGAGCATGAAGATGAATGCCCACTTAGTCATCATAAGGTGCACAGTCAATGAAACCAAGAACATGCAAAGTCAAAGAAAGCCTTAATAAACTTTTTTGATCAAACTTGACAAGATTAACACTCAATAATGTGATCGGGAACCCGCATTGGTTCAAACACCTACGGAGAGGTGGAAGAGGGAAGGGCCACAACACTGTTACTGATCAAGGGGCGGATCATGTTATTCAGAATTTTATAGCTTTCGAGCAAAACGGCTCTGATACCACAATAATATTTTTCCTATACTTTTAATCTAGGTCAATACAAGCTATTTAAGCTCTTTTCCTACTAAGGGTCTATTTTTTTGAACTGAATTTATTAACTTAAGTATTGAACTTAACTTAATTTAATTTAAGTATTTAACTTAAATAATTAAATTATGTTCATCGTCTCTTTCATATCTACCACCACAACACAACACAACACCACCACCACAACAACACTACTACCACCACATCACAACTACCACACTATCATAATATCATTACCACCACACCATCACAACAACAACACCACACCACCACCACACCAACACCACCACAATACCACCATAACCAAACACTCCAATCCAACCACCACAACAACACTACCAGCACATAACAACCAACACATCACAACTACCACACCGCACCACCACTACCACAACATCAAAATAACACCACACTACCACCACAAATGATTGGGAATTGAATGAAGGTTCAATTTTATAAATGATGGAACATGTAAATAAAGTTTGTGAGTACATTATATTTAATGAAGTGTTTCTAGTGATGAAAGACATGCATCATTATTGTTATATTAAATCATGTATTACATCAATTCAATATAAAATAAAATGAAGTAACTCTATCAATTATCTAATCGATTTAGTACCTTAATTCAAATTAATCAATTCAATTTGATTTAATATAATCAAATCAATATAAACCAAATTAAATTGAAGACTATAAATCGAATGATTAAAATGATAGCCAAATTAACAAATTACTCAAAGTATAACGGAATAAAGATACAAGCAAACCAGAATGAATTGAGGCTCGTTAGACGATTTCCTTAAAGCTTTTATTACCGTCCCACCAGGTGCTTAAAAATGGCAAGAGCTTCCCACGATACAACAACTTGTGAGTATATCTCTTTGCACCACAAGGTAATATTCCGGCAAACCAAACTTGTGCAAGCAACTATCACCAAGGAAATACTCAAAAGAGTATGAAGAACTTATAGGAAAAATCAACCGACTATCAATGGAATAAAGGAGATGTTGGAAACGAGAGATGTTGTTGTGTGATTTATGTTCTTTCAAGCCCTCATTTGCATCTTCTTTTATAGGGGAGGATAGGGTAGCCCAACATATTGGCATTGTGAATGCCAAAAGTCCTCTTAAAAGCACCAAAATGAATGTTTCAAAGGAACTCTTGGTTTCACAATGAAGTCCCTTCATTTCACAAAACCAATTTTCAATGCTCTTGAAAAGATGAAAAAGTCTCTCATTAGTGCATATCCATTATCAAGGCTACCTCTTCAAGTTTTCCATGCTATTGGAAACTAAATAACCCACAAACATTATGACAATGTCATAATCAAGATATGTCTTTATGTCTTCTAAGGCTTTTCACTTGACCTATGTGAAAGTTAAATGCTCTCCATAACTTTGAGCATTTCATTTCATTCATTTTGGCTTCAAGTTAGAAATGTAAATAATTGATTTTGTTCCTTTCATTTGTAGGAATTTAAATCCAATTAAATACTTTTCTTATATAAATATGGTCACACCACATTTTATTCACACTTAATTCACCAAATTTTCCAACAAATACAACCACCATCACACCACCAGCACTACAATACCACCATAACTAAACACCCCAATCCAACCACCACAACACCACCACCACATCACAACCACCACACCACCGCAAAATCACCACCACCAGCACAGCATCACAACATAATACTACCATAACCAAACGCCCCAATCCAACCACCACAACATCACCACCAGCACCACAAAACTATAATACCACCACCACCACTCCAACCACACCACTACCACCACAACACCGTTATAATAAAAAATAATATTTAATTTATTTAATTTAAATATACTTAACTTAACTTATTTAATGAAAATTTTAAGTGCAAAAGAACAGGGTCTAACTACTAATTCAGTTTAAGCAATCAAACAATACAAGAACTCACAAGACTTTTATCGTGGTTCGGCTTGTAAAGAAGCCTACATCCACGTTGAGCTCGGAGGCTCACACCAATGCACTAAACCAGATAGAAGTCTTATAATCTAATCAACAAAACTCAAATAATTTAGTCTCGGCTACACTACTCAACAATGACCTGCACTACTACTTCAAACTTGCCTGATTCACTGGCCAATCTTCGGGCGCAGCCGCAAATCACTTCAGGGCGCCCTAATCTACAAAGGTTGGAATCCTTGCCAACAAGTCGGTCTTCTCTAGTGAGTAGTAGCATTCTCTTCTGGCTTCAAAAGCCTTCACTCCCTCTCCCGCAAAGCTTCAATCTCACCACACTGAACTCTGAAAAATAAGCTTCAAGAATATGCCTCTTGCTCTTGATTCTAGATCGAGGAAGAAGAATAAAAATTGCTCTAATCCTCATCAGCCTTGTTTCTTTTATAGGTAGCATCTCCACCATTAGATCAGCTCCCAATGAGATCAACGGACCAGATTCTACAAAGCCAAACTCAACATTTAACTAAATTTAACTTAAAGCAATTAAAATTTACAACAGATATAAAATTTCATTTTAAAACCATTTGACTCTCAAAATCTCAACACCCAAACACTTGTGGTAATGTAAATAAACACCCAAAATTTGAATTATTCTTCCTTTTACAGTTTTTAAAAATTAGTTTTAGGATTATATATATTAATTCTTACAAGTCAATATGAGATAATTACAAATGGAAATCACAAACAACAAGAAACTGACAAACTAGCCGGAACATCTCGACTCTACAACATGAATTAATTGTAATCGTTCCTTTATAAGAATTCATGCGTCAAAAGATAACTTCTACGTGATAAAAAATAACTTATGTTTTAAAATAGAAAATTTAATTTTGCTTATAAATAGTCTACTATTTTACTGATTGGTGAAGTAGAGTTGTCCGCTCATATGAAATGCACTTTTAAAGTTGCAGAGAAACCTAATGTAGTGGTCAAGCCACGCCTTCCAAAGGCTAGACTATTAATCAGCCCAATTCCGCAAATCCAAGTTGGACCAAGACTTTTAATTCCTCCTCAAAACCCTAATCTCTTAGCTCGGCTACTTACTACTAATTACTCTATTTAATAATAATCTTTAAATAAAAACTTTGTCTGGTTAGCATCACACTAGAAAGTCATTTAAAACCAAAATAAAGGAGGAATATTTTGCTGCATTAAAATCCCTGGAAAAAAGGAGAAAGCAGCTTCTTCTCCTCCCCCATTCTGCTCTCACATGGCTCTCTACCTTTTCCAGTTTTTTGGACTCATCTCTCTCTGTCTACCTTCTGGCATTTAATGATAAAGAAACCTCACCACCTGTTCATATTCATATATAATTACCACTAATCCGCCATTGATCAAGAATCAATTACTTGACACTAATATAGTTTTCCAAGATTCAAAGGAATGTGATTTATAGATACATTCATGTTCAAACTTCAAATCCCAGCTCTCCATTTTCCATCTCAACCCTATTCTTCTCTGGTTTCCTTATCTGCATATCTTCTTCTTCTGCATTCTATTGATTGTAATAAATAACAAGTGCAGTGTTTCTGGCCTTTTGCTTGGCTGGCAGGCCATCCAACTTCCTCTTTCCTTTTTTCTTCCCTTCTTTAATCAGCTGTGCATGTTCTTTAGTTTTGTCTGGTTTGGATTGGATCCGGGCATCCCCATCTCCCCCGTTTTTAACTCAGCTGGTGAAGTTGGGTATGCTGGGCTCGATGACAAGTCAAACTTTGTGAAAACACAGCTCTCTAGGTAAAGATTCGTGCTTCACTTCTCTCATTCTGCTGCTTCTCCATTTCGGCTGTTGAAAAACAGTATCTGGGGTTGTTGTGGATTGTGTGTCTGGTGATGGGTATGTGAGATTCAGGATTTTGACACTGCTTGCCTGGTGTTTTTCAGGCACTGCTGCTCAGATTGGTAGACATAGTTGTGAAATTGCTGGTTGAGGTTAGTTAGATTTTAGGGGCATGGCGGGTTTTAGTAATGCCAAGTATGCGCACAGTCCTGTGCATCAGGCTGTAGTGTCTAGAGATTATGCTGCACTGAGGAAGATATTGTCAGCCTTGCCGAGGCCCATTGATCCTGCAGAGATCCAAAATGAGGCAATTTCACAGGTGGAGGAGAAGAAAGCTGATGCAGTTTCTGCTGTGATTGACTGCCGTGACGTCCCTAACCGGGACACTCCATTACATTTAGCGGTGAATTTGGGGGATGAGAAGGCGGTTGAGATGCTAATGGCGGCCGGGGCTGATTGGAGCTTGCAGAATCAGCAGGGTTGGAGTGCGTTACAGGAGGCGATTTGTAACAGGGAAGAAGCCATTGCTATGGTGATAGTTAGGCATTATCAGCCTTTAGCTTGGGCGAAATGGCGTAGGAGGTTACCTCGCTTGATTTCAACTATGAGAAGAATGAGGGATTTTTATATGGAGATCACATTTCACTTTGAGAGTTCTGTGGTTCCTTTTGTTTCGAGGATTGCTCCGTCGGATACTTACAAGATATGGAAGAGAGGAGCGAATTTGAGAGCAGACATGACGTTGGCAGGATTTGATGGGTTTCGGATTCAGCGAGCAGATCAAAGCATTCTTTTCCTTGGTGATGGTTCTGAAGATGGAGAAGTACCTTCAGGCTCGCTTCTCATGATTTCTCACCGGGATAAAGAAGTGATGAATGCTCTAGATGGCGCTGGGGCTCCGGCCAGCGAAGCTGAAGTTAAACATGAAGTGACTGCAATGTCCCAAACAAATATTTTCAGGCCTGGAATTGATGTGACTCAGGCGGTTCTTTTGCCACAAATGACATGGAGACGCCAGGAGAAGACAGAAACAGTTGGGTCATGGAAAGCGAAGGTTTATGATATGCATAATGTGGTCGTCAGCATAAAATCTAGGAAAGTACCCGGAGCAATGACAGATGATGATTTTCTAGAAACTTGTAATGAAAATGAAACCGGCAGTGAGGAGCTTGATGGAATTCTAACCGAGGATGAGAAAAGGAGACTGGATGCCGCGCTCAGTTTGGATTCTTCCGAATTGGAAAATGCCCGAAATCAAAATATAGGCCACCGTCACAGCTGTTATGAGCAAAGTGAAATGCCATTAGAATATGCAAACGGTTGTAGAAATGGAGATGTCAAACAAGAAAAAAAAGGATGGTTTGGTGGTAGGAAAAAACGGGACGCGAAATATGACAGTCAGAAGAAATTCGATCCTCCCAGAAGTTCTGTTTGTGTACCAGAAAACGTAAGCAATCTCCTCGGGGATTGTAATCAGACGAAGCCCGGAAGATATTCTGTAGACGGAACAAGAGGTGCTGAGCTTGGGAGAATGAATGATGAAAATATGACAAATCGTCGCAAGGATGGAAGCCATGAGAGTGAGTACAAGAAAGGCTTAAGGCCCATTCTTTGGCTCTCTCCTGATTTCCCCCTAAAGACCGAAGAGCTTCTGCCGTTGCTAGACATCCTGGCCAACAAGGTTAAAGCTATTCGTCGCCTGAGAGAATTATTGACGACAAAACTCCCAATGGGAACCTTTCCTGTCAAGGTATGCCTTTTCTTTTACCTACATTGCTATTTTATTCTTGGTTCAATGGTGGCTGTGGCAAATCTATTTTCCTGAATGATGTAGCTGATGCTCGGTCCTTATTTCAGGTTGCGATTCCGGTTGTTCCAACTATCAGAGTCCTGGTCACATTCACCAAGTTCGAAGAGCTGCAGCCCCTTGATGAATTCTCAACACCTCCCACAAGCCCTTCAGCAGGATTCGCCAGAACCCCATCATCCGCTCATCATCCCTCCTCCTCCTCCTCCTCTTGGTTCGGATGGATCAAAACCCCTTCCCACAGTCGTCAGACCTCTTCAAATGCTTATCCATCCAGCAGGATTGAGAACATACATGACCCGTTTTCCATTCCATCCGACTACGCTTGGATCACAGCTGACGCCAAGAAAAAGCGAACGCAGGAAAAAAGCCGCGCTAAGAAAGCCAGGAGCCAACAACAGCGGAAAAATGCCGCATCTGTTCTGTAACAATATCAAGTTCTCAGCTGAGCAAGGATGTTTTCCGAGGACCGCACCCCATTTCCACTCTTTTTTGCTTTAGTGTCACTCCTCTAGTTTTTCTGTTTCTCAGACAGAATTGGCGCCATGACTGATATATATTTTCATTTTGAGTGAAGAAAAATATTGACCTCTTAGTTTTTTTCTCTCTTATATTTTCATTTTGGGTTCGAGGAGTAGGCGCTCTAATGCGTCCCGACGAATCTTTTGTGAGTCATTTGATTAAAACTGTATTTTAACTATCGCTATAATGCAAAATGTTGTTCATGATTCATGTATTGAGTATTTATTTACGCGATTATGAAATATTTAATAAAAAGAATGAAAAAATAGAAATGAATATTTTTCGTTGATTTTTCGATTTTTATTATTTCACTCGCATCCTTTGTTTTCTTATTCCATTTTTTTATATTTAATGGTAATAAGAAAATTATATTTAAAAATAAGAAGGGAAATTTTGATTTATTTCATTGCTCCCAGCCCCAGGGAACAAGAAGCTCACACATACCCTAGTTATTTACAAGGTTCCGCTGCGCGCCACGTGGACAGCTCCGTCGTGCCGAATTCGAAGCCATCGATTTCGAGAGAGCTACTCGGAGAGTTTTCTCGTCTCCAATATACATCTCGGCGCGCAATTTCCGGCGACTCACTCAGTATGAACAGGTACTTAGTTTGGAGATTCAAATGCAATTGCAAACTCGTATTATGATTTTACTGGGCGTACCTACCGTTGATGCTAGCGGGCTTGATTTGTGATGTAAGAGAGTGATTCAGATTTTGGCGATTATGTATGATGTGCAGGAGGTTTTTATTATGGAGATTTGATGGTGTATTTGTTTTAAGTAGGGTTATTGCTAGACGTTTTGGGGCGGGAGCTCAAGCCAGGAGATTTTTGCACAAGTGTTTCTGCAGTAATACCGGGCTGCATGCTTCGAAGTCTACCCCTTGCGAATTCGGCCAGGGCCAAGTAATTGTTTCGGCCATTTCTTGCTGACTTCGAATTTGTGCCAACAAAGCATTGTTTTTTAACCAAAACTTGAATGTTTCATTTCTGTGTGGTATTTAGGTTTGTGTAGGTCTGTCTTGGCATTTGGGACAGCATGGTGCGAATAAGTTTAGAATTCTCGTAGTTAATAGGAAAGTGTAGGGTTGTTTGTAAGATTGTGGTACTCCGGGACATACATTTCTGTTGTTGATGAAAAACTGGGTTTAATGATGATCGTTATTGATTTTGTTCCTCCATATGAAAATTGCTGGTGATTCTTATTTGTTTCAGTTATCTTACCACTGACACCTTAAACACTGTTATGTCTCTTCAATGCTAAACAGGAGCAGGATGGAAAGCCAAGCCTCTCGAGCGATGGAATTCAATGTGATGTGGCGATTGTTGGGGGAGGAATGGTTGGATTGGCTGTAGCTTGTTCATTGGGTAGGTAGTAGATTTGTTTATTTTGTACTGTATTTGAATTTTAATCTGGCAATCCAAATTGGAAGAAGTTTACACAAAATCACTTAGCCAGGTGATTATGGATCATGACATGTAGACATACTGCATTATGGAGTATCATTACTCTTCTATTATTTTCCTGCAGCAACCTCACCGCTGACTGAGAAGCTAAAGGTTGTCATTGTTGATAGCAATCCTGCCTTACAGAATAAAAACTTGATCAACAAAGACGATCCTCCTGATGCTAGGGTCAGTACAGTCACTCCTGCAACCATATCTTTTTTCAAAGGTACCCAAGTTTATCCTCTCCTCTTTGTATGTTAATGGAAGTAACGGTTTAAACTAAATGACTTTACATAATTGGTCATACCAATGACTGATGCAATTTTGCCTTTCCAAAGTTCTATTTTTTCCATGCTGTGTTTATCTAGTGAATAGGCTCATGTGCTAACTTATAAGGCATCATTGACATATAGAGAGGAGGGGTATTTATACCATAAGGAGTTCACATCCCCTTGATGTTATACAGAATTAGCAATATATGATTCAGATTGAAACCCCTACCCTTACTGCTATGAAGAATTGAAAAGTCAGTTCATGGCTAAGATTCCTAATTTATCTGATGAATGATTTCCCTTTTATTTTCCGAGAGATGTGAATGAAGGGGAAAAATGGATAATCATCTTCTGTTGAAAATATATAGATCATGTGGATTGTTATGTTGCCCATGTTGGATGCAAAATTTGCCACTGCAAGGGAGTAGTTCTACCAAGGATAACAATTATACTCCCATAAGTGTACATTGCCCCAAGTAAAACATCTTTTTTGCAGATGTTGGAGCATGGAGTTATGTGGAACAACATCGACATGCATATTTTGACACAATGCAGGTGATTTCATTGCTTATGTTGTCAGCGCATTTCCTTCATTCAGTGTCTTGTAAGCTTGTTAATTGTTATTGATTTTGTCTATGCGCTTATACAACTAAAACTATTGGGGAAGGCGTGAATAGTCTAAAACCATGTGCCAGTGATGGCAACTGGAATGGCTTGCATGTAAAGAGATATGCACAAGCAACAAAACCCAGAAGGCTTTAATTGTGTCTTCTTTTTCCCATCAAGATATGCAATGGAACTCTCTATGACACAACATTAACACGTTTGCAGTTCACTTTAAGCATGTACCTTTTCTTAAGTCTTTCTATATCTTCCTCATTTGCTGACTTCTCTCTTGAGGGGTTGATGAACATGAATGACTTCCCAACATAGATGCTACATAACCTTTTGCTCAGAATTTTTTCAATGTAACTGTGGTATATGTTGAAATCTGAATTAATTAAATTGTTTGCCTTATACGGCATTCATGAGTAACTATCCAACTATAATAACATTCTTTTCAGGTTTGGGATTATACTGGCCTAGGGTACACGCGATACAATGCCAGAGATGCTAATAAAGATATACTAGGGTATGCATTCAACTCATGCAGGAGATACGATGCTTGCTCAACCATTTCCTTCAACTATAAGCCACAAATATTCTGACATGTGTAGGTGTGTGGTGGAGAACAAAGTGCTTCTTAGTGCGCTGTTATCTCGTATTCAGGTGGGTGCTACACGGATATATCAGTTATGTGATTTTTGGATTTCAATTGTTGTGTCTTAATTTTTTTTTCCCCCTAATACTACAGTTTCATCAAATTCACAAGAGAAAATATGAGATTATAAGCAACTAAATCTGCAGTCAACCCTTACTAATATCACTTGGCATACTGCTTTCCAGACCACGAAGACCCTGACATCGATATATCCTTCTAAATTAGCTACTATGAAACTAAATTCAACCTCTGCGTCTAAAGGAGATAGCACAGAGGGAGAAGCATGTCTTCATAGACAACTGGCAAAGCTGGAATTGAGCGATGGCAGTAGCCTCTATACGAAGTTGGTTGTACGTCCTTATCTTGAATATTATGATATAATGAAGTTTAACAAGGTCGACTTATATTGTTACAATTTAATTTATGTGGTTGTCATAGGTTGGAGCTGATGGGGGCAAGTCACGAGTTAGAGAGTTGGCTGGGTTGAGAACAACTGGATGGAGTTATTCTCAGAATGCAATCATTTGTACCGTTGAGCATACTAAAGAAAACCATTGTGCCTGGCAGCGGTTCCTTCCAAGTGGTCCACTTGCACTCTTACCCATCGGAGACACATTCAGCAATATTGTCTGGACTATGACCCCCAAAGAGGCATCGGACTTCAAGTCAATGTCAGATGATGAGTTTGTCATAGCTGTAAATTATGCCTTAGATTATGGATATGGTCCTCAACCTGGCAGTGGAAACATTTTCCCATGGGTTAGATCCGATGCGGCATCTTCCGTCAGTGAGGCTTTTGAGGTTCCTCCGAAAGTAGTGAAATTGTCGTCTGAAAGAATGGTGTTCCCACTATCACTAATGCACGCTAAAGATTATGTAGCCAAACGCGTAGTTCTTGTTGGTGATGCTGCTCACACTGTTCACCCTTTAGCTGGGCAAGGTGTGAACCTAGGTTTTGGAGATGCTTTTGCTTTGTCGAGGATCATTTCAGAGGGCGTTGCAGTAGGATGTGACATTGGCGAGGTATGGAACAATTTTGATGATTAAATCTTGTAATACTATTTAGGTTTTTGTGTATGAGCATCTACTGTCTTGGACTGCTGCTAAGAGATCCCTTTCCAGGTACCATTATTGAAAAGATACGAAACAGAGAGAAAGGCAGCTAACATTGCGATGATGGCTATCCTAGATGGATTTCAGAAAGCTTATTCAGTGGACTTTGGTCCTCTAAATATATTAAGAGCTGCTGCATTCCACGGCGCCCAGTATATCAAACCGTTAAAGAAGAGCATAATCTCATATGCCTCTGGTGAGCATAAATTTCCTTTCTTCTCATAAACAAAAGAAAAAGATTATTAGTTGGCTGCTTGACATTTATGGTCAGTTGTCTCCTGAAGATAGATTGGCATAAAATAACAGAAAAGCTAGGGATTTGTTGTGCTGCTTGACTGCATCTGAATGCCAGTTCATGCGACCCACTGGTCATGTTTTGAGATGGAGGAGGAGTTGATTAGAAGTTTGTGGGATGCCAAATAAATGAGCAAAATGTTTATTCTGAACTTGTGATATGTAGCACAAATTTTATGCCATTTTGGTTATTGAGGAAGTCCGTGAAACCAGCCTACTTGACCGGCAACTAGAACTCTTTACTTTGATGTGCAAGTTTACAACAAGCGAGCAGGCTATACAAGGGATACAACTGTAAGACTATTCTGAATTGGCATGTACAATTAAATGCGAGTATTTGGCTATATAATATCACTACAAAAATGTATCCCTGATTACACGCGCAACTACTCTGGATGATAACCTAGTGATAACTTCAGGCAAGACTTTGGCTGAGATGCCAGGTATTATAGGAAGAAGCTCCTGGATAACTCGTGCAACATCTATTCCCTAGCAAATCAAATCAAATCAAATCTTAAATGTCTGATTGTTTAGAGTATGTGGGAGGGAATATGCAGCCAAAGTGAATGAAAAGCCAGAAAAATCGAGTGTGAAATATTTACCTGGTTTGGCTGTCTGGAAATGGCAGTACCTTCCGTCAAAAATTCAACTATTTTTTGAACATTGTTCAGTATTACTCTGTCTTCCTGTGTTATAGTGGGCACAAGTGCTGTGGTCCTAAAAGATCCAAAAGCAGGAACCATACTGAAAACCGGAATAGGATTGCGAATTCCCAGGCCCGACATCAGTTGTACCAACTGTTCTCTAGTAACAGCATCTATTCCTTTAACAATCTGCCCAGCAGCAAACTCATCACATACAACTATCAGCATAATCCGTTAAATGTCTAGAGCACTAAAGATGAAAGTACCTCATCTAAGAGAAATTCTCGGAAGAAGTTTCCCTTGTCAGACAACAAAAATGATAGAGCTACCCTTGTCTGAAGGGGCGGTCCTGCTTGAGATGGTGCAGAGGGGAATCCAGGTAACAAGAATCCTTGTGACGTCCGACTTTGAAGAATACCAAGTTCAGCCATATCTCCATTAAGGTTCTCCCCTCCTCCACTTTTTGCTGCTGTAATGAAATTCTCAAATGCTTGCATGACATCTATAAATCTTTCTGCATCAAAAACTCCAGATTTCCCATATATCGTGTAACGCAAAGCGCTCCTAAGCCGTGGAGACTCATCAGTTAGAAGCCGCTATATTTTGTGGAAAAAAGGAGTTTATAAACAGTATTAGTGATAAATTCATGAGAAGAGGACAAGATGCACTTCATACGCACCCATGGCAGAATAGCAATACCTGTGCAATGTATGGATAAGCTTCATCAACAATAGCAAACTCAGGATTTCCGACCAAAGCAATGCCTTCCAGAACCCCAATGGCTCTGATTATAAGAGCAAAATAAGGGGGGATTCTAAATGGATAATCGAAAGTGATCTGTGCCAAATCTGCTGCAAGCTCTTGAAAGTTGATGTTCTTTGCTCCTCCGCCTTCAAGAGCCTGATCAAAAACCTTCGCTAGAACAGGTAAGATAGGCTCCAGATTAACTCCATCAGGAATAAAACCAAGTTTGACAAAATCTTTAACAATAGCACCATAATCCCGATGGATAAGATGAGCAATTGCTTCAATCATTCCATACTTTTGATCATCTGTTAGCTTCGTGACAAGGCCTGTCAACAAAAACAGCTTTCCATATCATGATTTGGGCTTGAAAGCAAGGTTTGAAGAACTTCAATTACAGGAGGTCAAGTTTAAAATTCGATTAAGTGGATTAAAACCACTTTACATATGCGCTTTCCATTTCCAGGCTTCTCTATTAATTGATGATGCACTTGAATCAGTTTTCTAGTGCCATCTTAGATATGCTAATTTATCGAGTCCACATGTGGTGACCAAATTTGCATGGCAGTAATAATGTATTGGAGACTTCCAACATCAATAAATTATCTGTCGCTGCACCTATTTGTCTACCTTCTAAATTTAAGTGTATCCTTCTGCCATGGAATTATTGAAGCTATTATTGATTCTGTAGTCATTAAAAACTATATACAGTAAAGAAAATAAGGCCGTACCAAAATCAAGTATAGCCAGCTTCCCATCTGGAGTACGAATCATATTTCCAGGGTGTGGATCAGCATGAAAAAATCCAGTATCAAGTAACTGCAAGCATAACAGATTAACAAGATCTGTAGAGAGACAGCATATTAAACAGAACTTAAATATGTCTAAGTAATAATGGCTGGAATAGCAAGGGCAACTACAAAGGATACTAAGACATTGAAACAGTATGCATCTTTCTAAGTTACTAGCACAACATCACTAGTTGGTAACACCAAAGAAGACAATCCAATGTCTGGTTTCTTTCCACATTGCGAAAAAAGCATCACCTGCTTTAGGTAGCATATAACTCCAACATTAACAAGCTCCCCAACATCACTTTCTATGCTTTGTGATAATTTCTCTCCTTCTACCCAGCTTGTCGTTAGTACTTTTCTCGAAGTGTATTTACTATATGTCTTGGGAACCACAACCTGATAAATAATAATTTTGTTAAAAAGGAAAACTATTACCAACTAGCACCCCACAAGATTAACAAATGAGAAGTTAAACCGACCTGGGGAAGGTCTTTTTTCATCATCTCTGCAAAAATTGTTCCATTTTCACCCTCATTGACATAATCTAATTCCTCAAAAAAACGAGCGGCCCATTCATCAACCAAACCAACCACATCAATGCTGACCTGAAAGAAAGAGATTTTAATATTTTAGTTTAAGAACAAAAAACATGGATATTAGTTGATCCCTTTTAAAGAGACACATTAGTTTATTTGTATGTGAAAGTAATACCACATAAGTAACTCCGTTTCAGTTACCAAGAAAAATGAAATTCACCTGAGGGAATTTTTTGAGGACAAGTCCCAATTTACGGATGATGAACAAATCAACTGTCACTGTTTCAAGAACATATGGTCTTTGAACTTTTACAGCCACCACATCTCCATTTTCTATAAGCTTACCCTTGTATACCTGTCCCAGAGATGCTGCCAAAATAATTCACAATAAGTAAAGAGAACATTACATGGGAGCAAAAAAAATAACTTCTATTTACCATACCAGGTACTGATTAATATCAAAAGGAGCAGTGGCATCAGAAAAAACATTAAGGGGCAATCATTGGGTTTACCAGCAGCTATTGGAGAAGGTGAAAGTTCAGAGTAGATCTCTTGCCATGGTTTGCCAAGTTCCTCCTTAATAAGTTCCATGGCTATATCGTCTGGATAAGAAGGGACCTTCAGTGACACAGCAATGACAGTGAGGTACAATCAATTGGAAAAGACAAAATTGTATCACATAAACCTTACAGAATAGCTAATGGTTGGAAAGGAGGTTACTCTACCTTGTCGCAAAGCTTTTGCAACTCTACCATAGCCGCTGGTGACAGGATATCTGGTCGGATGCTCAATGCTTGGCCAAGTTTTATGTACGCTGGGCCAAGCGACGTTACAATATCCCTCAACTCAATGGCTCTAGCCACTTCATTCTGGTTTCACAAAGAACACATTGTTAGACAATGTATATTGCAGCTTAATCTGGAATCATGGCTCAAACAATACCGCATGTTTCAGATTTACGGAAGATACATGCCTTTTAATCGATTAGGTTACAGTTAACACTTAACATTTAAAGCAGACAATGTAAAACAAGATATAGGGATAAATAAATTACATAACCATAACCAAAAAATAATTTATTGATAGCAGATGCTACTCCAATGAAAAACGTCTAGTTCATACAACGTATGACAAGGAGTGTAAAAGTGAAAACATTACCTGAAATTTCAGCGAATGCATTAAAACTTAATATTAAATTATTAATGAATAAACAATTAAGAAAAAGTGGCCTCACCTCCTTAACCTTCTTGTTAATCACATCCCATATAAGACTTGAAAGAAATCCACCAGCAACTGAAAGCAACTGAACTATGCGAGTTGCAACAGCCTGAGGCCTTTTCCCCCAATATGCAGAAATGGTAGCAGGATCGTACACCGACGGTAACGAATCACTGCTCTCATCCACCTAAAAATGTATTCTCAGCCTTTAGCATCACACAACATGCTATAATCATAAATAACACGACAGTCGCTAGTTTCATATTGATGAAAGGGCAATTCAAGGACTTGAAGTATATCAAAACACTGACCTCAACAAGTTTAAGCTGCACATTGTCATCAGCAAACTGCGAATCACTCAAATTCTGACCTCTGAGACCTCTCATGAGTATTGCCAAGTCTTCATTCTCCTCCATCTGTGCTCTCACTCGCTTAATCTCCTGCGAAACGTCTCCTATTCTCTGCAATCAAAATCAAAATCACAAATCAGACTAAAAATAAAAACAACTCCAAACCATTAAACACAACCAAACCAAAGCCACTGAAGTCAATACCGTTGAGGTCCCATTGAGAGGCTTCGGCGGTGGAGACGACGCCGATCCATTAACGAGCTTCGGAGGCGGCGACCTTGAAGCCTCAACTCGAGTCGGCTTCGGCTCCGTAGCGACAGCACGCGTCACTTCCACCGGTCTGCTCACCCTAACTCGCCTCCGCGAAAACGAAGCCTTGTTCGTCGAAATTGACTGAATGCGAGACGTAAACGACAGACTACGAGCCTCGATTCCCGAGCAGACAGCTTCCATCTCCGAATCCGAATCCGCAAATATCAATGCTCAGCGGACGCAAACAAAGAATCGGCTCAGAAAAAGATGATCAAATTCCTTGTGACGAAAGCAGAGCACTGGCTGTGCGATGCTGTGTTTGTGGAAGCAGGAATATGGAGGTTTGTATATGCGATTCGAGTGTTCAAATCGCTACGTGGCACGCGGGCAACCATGGAACAATCTGCATCGCCCGTCAAAATGTCACCGTTCGTCTCCTGCTCGACTGCCCACCATGAAATTTCTCGCCGATCAAAACGACATGATACATCGCGTTCGATGAACTTTTTTTAAATCATGTAAAAAAAATTATTACCTTCCATATTATCGATATATCAACAAATACACCGATCCAAACTTGGTATAAATATTGATCACCGAAGTTGATTCATTGTCAATTTAACGTTGATGAGTTAGTTAGAATGCATTCTTTTAAATTAAAATTGAACTGAAGTGATAGAACTGAATTACTCTAAATTGAACTGAAACTAATTGAAATAAAAGTACCTTGCGCATTTTGGAAGAAGTACCGCAAAAATAAAAAGAGCTTGTATTCACCTTAGTGTAAGATAAATTACTAGCATGTCGACTACTTTTATATACTAGCATGCCAACTAATGAAAAAAATGTGAAATGTTCTTGTACTCATTTGATATGATTTTTACATATATGGATGTTGACCGGACGAAGTGTTAATAATCAAATAGTTTGGATAGCTTGAAAGAGCATGATATTAAATTTCGTATTGTAATTATATGTTTATTAATGTTCTATTAATGATTGTGTAAAAAATAAATATTATTAGGTGAAGTATTCTTCTAAGTGACTAAAAATAGTTGAACATATCTGAATCATTGAAGTTTTAAGTCCAAAAGAACATGTAGTAGAATAAAACCCAATTTTGACAGGCAGGCATGTGTAAAAACTATGTCACATTTTTTAACATATTCGATCTAATCACCACTGTCGGTGACGGTTTATTTATTTATTTTATTGGATTTATATTTTAACATGAAAAATAAACAAAATCTCATTGGAAGTGATGATTTGATCTAGATACCGCGAGCGTTGTATGTTTCGTTTTAACATATAAACGCAATATAATCAATTATTCAGCGAAAATAATTATACACGCAAAATGATCTGTGAAAAAGGACATAAATTTGAAAAAAAATTATAACAAAAAATTACATTTGAATTTTATTCAAGTTAGTAAATGGTTAAATGCGAAATAACGAGGGGTAAAGGGTGAGGTACGAAATATGTGAAACTTTTTAGGAATGAAACCTCAGGTCAAGAAGATGAAACAATTTAAAGAAACCAAACATTCATTTTGTACATGCGACCAGATACAAAAGAACAAAAGCCATGAAACATATGGAACAAATTAACCAATGTTGTCGGACCCCACAATGCGCAAACTAGTCAGGTAGAGCAAGGCAGGGACAATGCTGACAAGGGAAGCCGAAACAGGCGACCATGCGGATGATGATCCATGCTGCTAGTAACCATAAACTCAAGCTTAATCAAGAGAACAAGGAAGATGCAGTCATTGGTCACAATTAACAGAAGCCTTGTCATGTATTGTAAGGTTTATGTTGCTCATAATCAGAGACAACTGAATCCCCGGCAGACGGAGAGGAAAATAATGAGTATCAGGCTGAGGAATATGCCAAAAACAATGAGTTTGATTTTCATATTTTGGATCCACATCTTCCTCCGAATCTTAGTTCCCTGCTGCCTGAAATCTTGGGCCTGTATCGAACGGTGGGTGGTACAACATAGTTTCAGCATCACAATCTATTTTTTTATCTTTCAGAAAGCATTAAAGCAGAAATCAATTGTCCGAGGATACAAAGTTGAGGATGGACTGACCTGTGAGCGAAGATTATCAGTTTTATCCACTAGGACTTCGATCTTTTCACCACGCTCAAGAACCTGTAACCAAAATGTTTGCACATTCAAGCTTCACCAAGTTGCAGCATACAGTGTGCAGACACTGAGGATGTGTCCAACTAATGTCAGTTTAAGCTGGAGAGAACACACCTTCATACACAACTATACAAAGGTGCTCATCTGATAAGTATGAATTACATGTGTCCTTTGTTTTATTAAAAAAGTATACTTCTCATGGGTTCTAAGCATTTCCAAACGAACATAAAAAGGTCCATTACCTTCTCAATATTCTCCATCATGACTCCCTTCACTTCAGACACTTGTGCCTTCACTTTTGCAACCTTGCTGATCTCTTCAGGATGATCTGTACAGTACTGCATGTGTTCCTTCAGTTTGGGCCTGCAAATTCAGATTCACGTTCAGCTTATACAATTGTCATTTGCAGATCTATTGTTGCATAATGGATAAGGCCATTAACAATACCCAAATTCTCTGTTAAGGCTTTTGGCAACTGCAGTTGCAGCTTTACCTCCACCATATCTTTTACTGAAGTCATCCTTAACTCGCTCCAAAAATGCCATTGGGATTTGTCTACCAGCAGACTCAACTGCAACAATGCAGTAAGCTACACCAGTAGACGAAAAATTGCACAGTTAATAGTACACAATATGTAGTATTGTATCTACTAAACTGGCCACCGTCGAACAACACTGGCAATGAAAGATTAAATGCATATAAAATTCTGGTCACCACCAATAAAACCACAAAGTAGCCATTCTGCTGATAAATATAAGATAGTAGTATCATTAAAGTTCCACAGTTTTTGAATTAGGAGATAACAATATAACAGAATAAGGCAGAAGCCTTGGGGATAGTGTTATGGAACATGTGACCTACAAAAGATGCATTTTAGCCCTAAGCCGTAGCTGTTTTATCCATGCAGCAACGCTCGTCACAAAAAAAAAAAACATCATGTTTGAGTGCAAATAATTTAACGAAATGTTACAGCCTGCTTATAATCAATAAAAACCTTAATCTAGCTCCTTTCTATACATGTTGCAACCCCATACGATTCTTGAACAATGGTAATAAAAGAAAAAGCTCAAAGATCCAAGCTTTTGATACAGCATTCATATACCACATACATGAAAAAACACCAAGGCAACATTAAAGTACTAATACCACACAGCTTCCTAAATTAATATTTCCCTCATGCACTGCTTTGAAATAAAATTATTTTTAAGAGTAAATTTACCAACAACATGGTGATAGCCGAATCAACAATGAACTCCGCAAAAATTAGAGAACTCAATTGATGCGATCAAACATGAAAAATTCACCAGCTTCAATCACAAAAGTAATTCAACAAAACTTGCAAACAGAAATCAAATATGGGAAGCAAAACAAAATATTATAAAACGCATAACAGAAAGGAACTCACTGAATCCATTTTCGACGAGGTAATTGAAGGTATGGCCATCGCAGTTGTAAGTAAATTTATTGTTATTAGGGGGCAGTTTCTGGAGGCATTGAGCCGCGATGCTCGTAAAATTTCCGGTGAAGGCGGTGTACTCAGCGAGGATCACCGTTCCTCTTGCAACGAAGCTGTATATCAGCGTCTGCTGCCCCATTTCCCACCCAACCAAACCCTAACCAAATTCCCAAAATCCAAAAATTCCAAAATATCCCCAAAATACGAATATCGGAATCGAGATCGCAGAAATATGCGTTGCAGGCAAGAGTAAACCGGTGGAGAAGGTTGCCGGAGAAGATGAGCTGAATGCCTGGATTTTCGGTGAAGTTCATATATACGTATGGTGATGAAGATGGCGGATTGCTGAAAGATATGCAGCGCTTCACATTGCCTATATAGAGAAAATGGACAGAAGTGAAAATCTGTCACCAATTGTCCCCCAATATGTAAGTTTCAAAACTAGTGTGGCTAAATTATAATAATAGAAAAATTCGCTCGCTCGGTAGAGGTACCGAATTTGAATCTTTATTCAGCGTTTGGAGCCTTTTCAGTTCGAAAAGCGGAAGACTAAAATTTTAATAAAAACAAAATAAATCAGAAAACAAGTTTGAGAAAATGGTAAATAATAAATGTTCCTCGCCTGTTGTAAAAGCACTTTTTTGACACATACTTTGTTCAAAAATGGATAAATCAAAAATTAACTTGAAAATAGGAATATACCGGAAAATAAGTTTGAGAAAAGGATAAATAATAAATTTTCATAACTTTACATGAAAAATTATTTTTCATTTTCAATTTTTCAAGATCCAAACGGATCTCGTTGCAAGTGCTCAGTTTTTAATGATAGAAAACACTTGTATGAATTCTGACATGAACGGCTTAAGTTCACTTTGATCTGACCTTGATTATTATGATACAAGATTTGGAGTTGAGAGCTTCTCGACTTCCTTAACCTACATCCTGACAAAATTGGCTTCATCAGGTTTAATGTATGAAATGTGACACATTAACTTGCTTTAGACGAGGTCTCCTAGTAAAGCATTTCGGATGTTCTGTGGCAAGTAGACAAATGTGGGAAAACAGCCTATCCATTGGAGAAAGTAAGTTCGGCTTCCTTGATATTTGTCCTAGACTCACCATTAGTGATTAAATGCACCCCTATCACGTTCATGATTTTTAAGCATATATCTTCATTGCTTGAATTCTTGTGACAAGTATTTAGAAATATAAAAGCCATCAATGAATCAGTGGTCTGTCGAATGTAATCAATATAGTTTTGCTAGGAAAATAAATCTAAGTACACTTTCGTCTGGCTGAAACCTATAGTGTCAGTTTTGATTTCTTTGTGTCTTTACAATGGAGGTAACTCTTGAAAACCAAGCTTATCACAAAACATGTTTCAAGTGCTCTCATGGTGGTTGTGCTCTATCACCCAAACTATTCGACCCTCGAAGGCATCTTGTACTACAAACATAATTTCTCGCAACTGTTCAAGGAAAAAGGCAACTACAGTCATCTACTCAAGTCCGCGCGCCGCAGTCTCCATTCCTGAACGAGAAGCATAAGATAAAAATATACAAACATAAATGAGACATTCAAGTTTGTATCAAGTGTAATGTATGATGACATCTAATATAGCAAAATCAATGACCTTGTAGTATTAATACTTTTTTGTATTTCAACAAACCATAAAACAAATAATGAAGCCTTAAATGTATTGATGACATGAAAACTTAAAATTAAAATCAATGTGTACTATCATCCGTACAAACAATGTTTTCGATGATAGCATTTTGATATCAAACTAGCTCTTCAAAACACGGTAAAATCGTTAATGCCATACTAAAATAAAAAAATTAATTTTTAAAGTTAAAAATCGGACAAATAGTCATTCACATTCACCTTCATTGAAGAAATTCATTCCATGAGCAATAGTCAAAATTTGGGATGCTTATTAATTAATCGATAATTTCATTAATGTAAAAACTATCTTTGAAACCATTTTACTTAGCCGATATATTAGTTTGTAATATCAATATTTTTAGTGATCTTAAAAATAAAAGATCATAGCAACCTTTTTCTTCTTCTTTTTTAAATATAATACAAAATAATCATGATTTTCTTTATATTACTTTTATAATCTAATACATCATATATGCTCTCGTATCACTCCTTAAATAATCATGAATTTTGTATTCTTAAGTTAGATATTTATTATTTTATTTTTTGTATAACTAATATTAAATATAATTAATAATTTAACTTATATAATTTAAATAATTATTAGTAACATAATTAAAAATAAATGTATTCAAACCATATTAGTTTCTGTTTATACATATCACAAAAAATAAATTTATTGGTAGTTTTTAAAACCTAATTTTATTAATCTCATTACTAGTTCTGATACCATTTTTTACTATGCAAAAAATTATTTTTGAAAGAAAATGCTTTTTAAGTAAATAACATATGATGATAACTCGAGCTTTAAAAGTTCCATCACCGTCATATATGAATGTACGTAATAGTTTTTTGCGATTCACCGATTGATTCCATGAATAAATGAAAACCACTAAAAACTATTTAACAAATATTTTCAATACGCTTAGTGAATTTTTTTTTTTATGAAATTGGATTATATACTCACTTTAAACCCTGAAATCAATATTTTTTACAACTTTCTTTGAGGGTATGACATATAACACTGGATACATATCTTTTTAAATATCGAAAGTATTAAGAGAAGTTCCCTTCACCAATTGTGAATCAAATTTACCATACAAATGACTCTATCGATATTAATAAATTTAAGTTATACCTCATAAACTTTATCGTTTCATAACCTAATATGTGTCACATAGTCGTGCTAGCAGCGGCGCAAAGAAATCTTGAATCAACATGTTTAGGTTGCAAAGATGATAACGAGACTCCCAATAGCAAGCCAAACTAAAGAAAGGTGCATAAAAAGCTTTATGCAAAAATATACATATGTTTATTTTGATTTAGGTATGAATATTTATCTTATGATTTTTAATGAAGGTATACATGGGAGACGAGATTGATTGTCCGCATATGGCTTCCAACATTTACAGATCAATTGTTGCCAAGCTAAACGAAACAAAGGTACACAAAAATTTGCTCAAAGTTATATATGTACTTTAGTTATTGTCTTTATGATGATTTTTTTTTCTTATGTAGAGATATATAGTTTATTTGAAGGAGAAGATGGAAAGCCAAGAAATTGCTAGAGCAAAATGCTCACTAGGGTACTGGACAAGGACGAGTGGGACGCAATATATGCCTGTTACAATGGACGAATGTCAAACCACCACAACGACAGTAAGTAAAATATAAGCAATTATTAAATACAACCTACCATTTGAATTTAGGTGTACAAAATTTTTAGAAATTGTTTCCTAACTAAATTTGACCTATTTTGAGAGTTTAAAGGAATGATGTCAATATTTGGAACCCCAACAAGATATTTGCAAACAGTGCAATCATGGGATTTCATGGAATTTCCAATGACAGTCAATCACCCAACAATTGAGAACCATATTATCGTCGGGCTACTTGATTCTGGAATTTATACTGAATCATATAGTTTCAGTGATGTAGGATTTGGTCCTCCTCCGGAAATGGAAGGGTTGCTGCGTCAAAATTACCAGTAACAAGTAAATATACTTAATTTATTTTTTCTTTTGAATTAGATATTAGTTGTTGATATTTATTATCTCAATTTTTTTCTGTTTTGTAGTAAAATAGTGGGAGCCAAATATTATAACAAAAGTAAAAAGTTTGACACGTCTGAAGAAGCATCACTCAGAGATACCATTGGACATGGTACAAATACAATCTCTACAGTAGTGGGTGCAGTTGTTCTCGATGTAAATTTATTTGCGATTGGTCATGGAAGTGCTAGGGGAGGTGTTCCGTCCTTTCGCATAGCGATGTATAAAGTTGTTTGGTTTGCTGGATGTGATGATGTGGATATCGCTCATGCCTTTCGAAACGCCATCTCAAATGGAGTAGTATTCTTTCAGTTTTCTTATGTGCCATCAAGAACTATTATCATCAAGACATCATTACCGTAGGACCATTCCATACCATGAAGAATGACATACTTACTTCCATTTTGGCTGACAACTAAGGTTCTAACCACTTTACGATCTCCAATGTTGCTCCATGGTGTCTTTGCATGGCTGCTAGCACGACCCATCGCAAATATGTTACACATGTTAAGTTAGAAAACGACAAAGTTTATGAGGTATAACTTAAAAATTTTAATATCGATAGATTCATTGGTGTAGCAAAATTTGATTCACAATTGGTGCAAGGAACTTCTCTTTATACTTTCGATATTTTGAAAGATATGTATCCGCTCATATATGTCATACCTTCAAAGAAAATCGTAAAAGATATTAATTCTTGGGGTTCAAAGTGAGTATATAATCCAACTTCATAGTTTTTTTTTTCACTACCGTATAGAAAACACTTGCTAAATGTTTATATATTTTTAGTGGTTTTGTTATTTATCTAAAAAGCATTTTCTTGCATTACAAAATAATTTTTGCATGTAAAAAATGGTATCAGAGCTAGTAATAAGATTAATAAAATTAGGTTTTAAAACTACCAATAAATTATGTTTCGTGATATGTATAAATATAAACTATTATGGTTTGAACACATTTATATTTCTTTATGTTACTAACAATTATTTAAATCACGATTGAACCTCACGTTATGCACTCGGTCAGTCCAAATTAAAAAAACAGATTTAATCGTATCATCAATTCTACCACTGAGCCTCAACTTGTAAGAACGAGTGTCGCCTGTAGATGCAAAAGTCCACACCAACAGAAGCCATCACTATTGCTCTATAAGTCGAACCTCCCAATCTAACTTTGGTGAGGGTCATGCGGTATATAGTCAATGATATGGCAAGGGTTGTAACGACCAATGAGAAGAATGAGTAATTTAGATCATTGACATGTCCTAAACTGGTTGGACGCTTAGTCTTCTCATTGGTAATTTTAAAGATCTTCTTGCTTGAGTATACTTCTGCATATAGGAATTTGACATAGTCAGCTCCAACAACTTCGTAGATTAGACCTGGATTGAGTGCTTTCATAGGGTCGATGTATCATGCAGCTAGTATGTCGGCTCCAGGTGCACATATATCTGGTTGTAATGTTATAATCGATTTTGAGACTTGAAATTTTTGTTATTGCTAAAAAAGGATTACAAACTGTGAATTGAAAAGATTAAGTTTCAACAATACCTTAAGAATATAAGGTGATAGTTTACTTGGAATGCGAGATGAAAAAGAGCTCACCATGGGAGCTATTGTATTTGTGCCATCGACAGTCTTGAATACGGTGGTTGTTGGACTGAGAAACAATCTACAAAAAGTTATCTCTTTACAATTTGTAGCATGAAGCCGCAGTACAAACTACAAGAAGATTAAATAAATGAATGTTGCTAACTACCGTACTTGTTACTGGTGAATATGTATCGATAAACATCTGAGGCATTCTTCCAATTGAGGTACACTACTGGCAAGAGGCTATGCCGGGCTCTATCCTTAGATTTTTCACAAATGAAAATAGCTCAAGGAGTGCATAACGTGAGGTTCAATCATGATTTAAATAATTATTAATAATATACTTAAATATAAATGAATTCAAACCATATAAGTTTCTATTTATACGTATCATAAAAAATAAATTTATTGGTAGTTTTTAAAACCTAATTTTATTAATCTCATTACTGGCTCTGATACCATTTTATACTATGCAAAAAATTATTTTGTAATGAAAGGAAATTTTTTTTAGTTAAATAACACATGATAATAACTCCAGCTTTAAAAGTTGTATCACCGCTACCTAGGAGTGTAATTAACACTTTCTTGCCTTTCAACGATTGATTCCATGATAAACGAAACCACTAAAATATATAAACATTTAACAAATATTTTATATACGGTTAGTGATTTTTATTTTTATTTTTATGAAGTTGGATTATATACTCACGTAGCAATTGTTCTCTGGTATGGATTTGAAGAGTGACACGGCTCTTGTCAGAATCCACGTTATCATGCTTGATCGATGATCTGTTGAGTGTGTGTGTGGTTTAGTGTCGTTAGGAGATGTTTCGAAGTTTTTCTTGAGTTCTGAAAATGTTTCAGGAAAAACGACGATGAGAGAGAAATGAACAGTAAATCACAGGCTGAATTTTGTAACCGTTTCGTACTCTCCACTCCTTCTTTGCATTCTAATTCGGTTAGTTGGCCTTTAAAAAACTGATGTTTTGGCTAAAGACACTTAGAATAGTCACATTTCGTACTTCTAGAGATCTCTATGAAAACTTTTTTTGAGGTTCTTTCTAGATATGTGTTCCATCTCTGTGATTCCACGTGTCTTCCGACCTCACTTCTCACCTTTGTTTTCTTCAATTTTTTCATTTTCTATGAATATATAAATTATGTTATTGACCAAATAAAAGAATGAATCGAAACATATTTGTTAAGAAATACTTGATTAATTTTGAGTATGTTTGAGATTGTGGAAAGAAAACGTAAATACTTTCTTAAGACAACTAGAGTATTGAAATTTCAGTATAAAGTACCTAATTGTTTTGGGGAGATTATTGATTGACTATTGTATACATCATCAATTGATTGCTTTCTAATACATTGATGGGAAAAAACAGTTCTCCTTAGAAGTCCAAATTTGATCCAAGGGCTAGTCCTTGTGTTTTCTTAGGATATCTTTTTAGGCAAAAAGACTACAAAGTACTTAAACCTTCAAATTCATGTAGTTCTGAGTAGAGATATTATCTTTTATGAAGAGTTATTTCCCTTTGTTGATTCTCAGAGTCATTCTGCATCAAATGTTGATTCAACACCACTTCATATTTATTCTACAAGTGATGATTCGCCAGACACTAACTTTGTAGACATCAGTTCACGTACCAGGAGCTTCCATTGATATACTGCATCTGCAAGGAGAATCAGACCATCTGTTTTATTGAGAGAATTTGTTTGTACCAATGTTAGTATAAGTAAGACTCCTCATCCAATTTCCGAGTACATGGACTACTCCAAATGCTCTCACACTCTTCAGCATTATGCACTATAACTTTTTTCTGAAAAATAATGAGTTATTCTCAAGCCAACAAACAAAAGAAATGGTTACAAAATATGCAACATGAAATAACAGTTTTACAAGAGAATAACAACTGGGAGATCACTTCTTTGCCACCAGGGAAAAATGTGTAGGCTGCAAATGGATTTACAAGATTAAGAGACACTCAGATGGCACCATAGAAAGAGACAACTAAAGACTTGCTGCCAAGGGCTTTACACAAATGGAAGGGCTCGACTATCATGAAATAGATGCACCTGTTGTGAAGATGAACACTGTGATAACTTTCTTGGTTGTTGGTGCTTCTAAGAGTTTTCTGTTGTATCAACTAGATATCAACAATGCCTTCTTACATGGGTCCTTAGAGGAGGAGTGTACATATCTCATTCTCACTGGCGTCTTCCAATCAAAGAAATCTCAAGGTAAAGTGTGCAACCTGCTGAAAAGCTTATATGGGCT
The DNA here is from genome assembly GCA_963678935.1 of Umbilicus rupestris. Taxonomy (NCBI): domain Eukaryota; kingdom Viridiplantae; phylum Streptophyta; class Magnoliopsida; order Saxifragales; family Crassulaceae; genus Umbilicus; species Umbilicus rupestris. The sequence goes on along the minus strand of OY787611.1, from coordinate 14,789,848 downwards.
CAAGCAAGAGTCAAGACAATGATTCAAAGTAAAACTCTCATTAGTTATGGTTTCACACAAAGTCTCAACGATTATTCCCTATTTACCTACTCTGAGTAATTTCTGGTCCTATTAATTTATGTTGATGAATTTGTCCTCACTTTAACTTCTGAAGATCTCATTATGAATTTTTCTTAGGGATTGAGGTAGCTAAATCTCCCACTGAAATCTTCATCAACCAACACATATACGCCTTGGATCTCCTTACTGAGGCCTGTTTTATGCATACTCCCACTAAAGAACATCTCACACACCACATAAAGTCCTTCATTACATCAAACAAGCTCCAGCTCAAGGCCTGTTCCAAAACGACGTCGTATACGAGTCTTATGGCTACAAAAGTTAAAGAAATACGACGCCTGAGAGATTCGAACTCTCGCGGGGAAACCCCATGTACTTAGCAGGCACACGCCTTAACCACTCGGCCAAAGCGTCTTAGTTGTTGAGTAACATCTAAGTGAAAAACAATTGTAGTCAGAGATGATTAATTTGTTAATTATTATTATAAAGAAGAACCAAGGAAACGATGGATGAAGCTGGTAGGGTCAAAGGTGCATACAATCATGGAGACAATAAACAGACCTCTTATGACTTTTTCATTCTTGCTTTCACCAAGCTGAGAAAAAAGAAAGTAAAGCACTGATTGAGGAAATGATGTTGCTAGCTTTTGCATCTTTATTCTTAAAATAATTGTTTCAATTACACGACAATCCACACCAATCTTAAAGTTGATACATCTCTTGTTATTTTACTTTGTTGACCCAAAAATTATATTATTGTGTGCATTCTTTTCTTCTTGCTTTTCCAAGGAGCCCTGGTCCTGAAAGCTCCACCATATCTCATTTGATCCTCCTCTATATATATACTTTTGATCTTCACAAACTCTGACCTCCATCTTTCTCTTTATCATAAGTTTACCATTTTAGTCCAAATCACCCATTTTGGTTGGAAAAGAGAGATAAGGTCACTTGTTAAAATGGAGGGTTTTCGAATGAAAGATGATAAAAATGGACTAGTGTTCGATTCCTGATGGGGGCAGAGCAAATGCTGAGGTAGATGGTTTAGGGTAGAATAAGGAAAAAAATGAATTTTTTTTTACAAAAATAAAAATGAATGAATGAAAGATGATAAGGGTAGAAATGTCAATTTGGAGGTGAGGGTTTTGGAGACACTTTCACATGCATTAGTAGTTTGAATCAGTTGATGGGATTAATAACAAAAGTTGTGATGAGCTGACTGCTGAAGGGTTTCATGTCTCTAAAACTTCATCGCAAGTCTCTCAACCCTCAGGCCTCACTGTACCCTAAACCATATCATTTATCTCTCCTGTTAAATTTCTTTGCGAGACAGAAAACAGAGAGTGGCTCAGCTTTGCTAGTTAATGGATATTGATCTCTTGTGGATCAGTGGGGGGTGGTTTCTTTCTTCTCTTTCTAGTTCCTCCATGGCACCAACATCTTCAACCTCCTCTACAAAATTGTTGTCTCAAGCTATGTTAATTCTTCTCTTTGTTGGGTTTCTTCTGGTCCTCTCTTGGAGCCCTCATCCATTGACTTCAGCCTCAAAACCCTCAGTATCAATGGCAGCTAGCAGAAGGCTTCTTCTGTCAGCTTCAACTCACCAACATCCATCCACCATGGAGTTTCACCCAAACCAGAAATCGAATCCAGATTTTGGTTCTCCAAGCTCTGTTGCTGCCAGGAACAACAGATCATTCAGAACAGCTGCTCATGAAGTTCCCAGTGGCCCAAATCCTGAATCCAACTAGTCAGAGCTCCCATATTATTCTACTTTCTTAAAGAATCAAATATCAGTCAGGTCTGCGTCCATGGATCTGCAGTCTGAGTTTGTTGTCATGTGCTTGGTGCAAGCATTGTTTTAGCCTTGGGATTTGGTATACAAATATAAGCATTGTGATAAGTATATATTTTTACATGTTTGAGGTAGTTTAGACATGCATGAGTGACTGATTCAGCAATGCAATGGCGATGCCAGATCTGCAAAACAGTGTGCATGCACAATGCAGGAAAGACTCACAGCCCTAAGATTGAAAAGGAGGTAATGTTCTTGGACCATAGCTGATGGAATTATGCACCAGAGGATGGCTTTTTGCAACTTTTTTTCTTTTCCAAACTTGGTCCCAGGAAATCTGACACTCAGAAAAAAGCCATGAAATGATGATCTTTACAGTGACTTAACTTCTCTTTTTCTTTTGGCTTTATGTGGCTCTGGTTTTCTTGTGCTTTATCTTTGAAGGCTCTGTACTGTGTTTTTGCTTTATTATTATGCCCTTTGTACAGTTAATTACTGGAACAACACCAACCCCATTGCTATTTGCTAATCCCAAGCCACCACCAGACCCTCCATCTCCACCACCTACTCCGCTGTTGAAGACTAGGTGTCGTTATACATGTCATAGTTCCGACCACTTCGTCTTCTCCGATCGTCACTGTTTCACATGGTATTCATTGATGAGGTAGTCCTGCCTTTCTGTTTCTTTTCTTGTTTTCTCAATTTTGTTTGAGATCGCTGGTATAGGGAGTGATAATCAAGAAGGAGCAGTATATGCGTTAGATGATCCATTCGATTGTGGTTAATCGCAATGTTTATTATCATGGAAGATATCTTTGATGGGATCAAGTCTCTGCCAGTGAGACCTCTTGTTCCTTTACCAAGCTATACTAGCTGTTGATGAGTACGCCATTTTATATGTTATGTGATAATTCTGAAATGTCGTATATGAATGGTTTGTGTCGCATGTAGTTAATATGATATTCTAGGTGTCATATATGTTACGTGGTATAAGTGTTGCCGCATAACCCATTAAACGACATGATAGTTTTAGACATGTCGCATAGGCTTTATTACTAAAATAACATAAGTTTGTGCGTTGCGTTAGTAGTGTCATTTTAGAACTGTAATCTGACCGTGTGATGATAGAGTTTTATAATCTTTACATTTTCACAGCTGATATCAAATGTGTCAGATAAGAACCCGGTCATCAAACTCCACTTAGAAGATATGAGTAGTTATCTCGAAAACCGTCTTATGTAACTCTTGTATGTGCCATTTCAGTTTGAGGGCATGGATATAAACAATGTGACAGTCATCACATTAGTAAGTTCTCAAACAAAGTATCTTACGAGATTTTTCAAAAACAACTAGGAAGAAAAATGTAATAACCTGATGTTACATTAGTAGTCATAAGTCCCAGTATAAATATCATCCTAAAAGTCACAAAAAGTCTGGTAAAGATCTGGGTAGACCTCAAAGCATCAAAAGTTTAGTTTTCCAATCCAAAAAACCAAAAGATTCATAAATCTAAACCGGATAAGGGTAGCTTGCACCACCGCTTGGGGACGCACCCATCGATCCATTCTTTATAAGCTGCTCTAGTGACCGAATCCGCTCCTCAAACTCAGCAGTCTTAGCCTTTGCTTGTTCATCTCTGACAACATTTTCTTCCTTGACTTTCATTAGCTCTTTTTGCAATTGAATATTCTCCGCAGATTGATCTGCAACAATCCTGGGGCGTGGAGGCTTTTGAAATAAACTGCGAACTCCATCGACATTGGCTGCCTTGTGTTTGGAGATCACCTCACTAATAATGATTGCTTGAGTTTCTTCCGCCAGAGCATCATCATAAATACTCAAGTCATTCTCAGCTCCCTCATCCAAAACTTCTTGAACTTTTTGTTTCATTTCTTTCTACATAAAACAAGTACAATCAGCATTCTCTCGAAGTGTCAGCCTCAACGAATTCCATAAGAAAAAAGTTTATAAAACACTAACTGCATATAAAATAGTTTGTATTTAAACACCAATTCTTTTGATTTACATTATTTCAACAGATGCATTTGCATACCAACATATGCAATTATGATACATAATTAACAACAGAACCAATTCAACATTGGTTGCACAATTCAGGGGAGTTACAACGATTGCAATACACAGATTACATAAAGTAGAAAAACCAGTAATCCGATTCAACAGAGTCAATTAAATGACTGAAATAAGATTTCCCGAATCCCACACAATTTATCGCAAATAAACAAGTCAAAACAGACACTTTAATCATTAACTTAATGGAAGAGCTGGAAACACATTTCAATGTTTATGAAAAAAGAACACATAAAGTACTATCAACATATTTAAAAAAAAACATAAAAATAGGTTTACCACTAATGGACCACCAACAGGGTCGACACCATATGCTACCTCATACGTCCGACATATGGTGCCTTGTGTTCTTCTTGTTGTAATTTTTAGCCCTATGATAGAAAGATACCTTTCCAGAATGATGGGTAGGTCGGGTGAAGCTATTACGAGTGAGTTTCATATTATCACATTTTTGCTAGCCAAATGCAAATAAAGCAGGCAGTCAACAGAATCCATTCAATACAACTGGTGATTAAATACTAACATAATACCTTATATGGTTGTTCTTGAAAGTGGTTAATCAGCCAACGCCATTCTTTTCTCGCTGTGCTCAAACTCAACCGGCACCGGCTCAGCACCAAACTCCAAAAATGTCCTACAGCTATGCTTCCATCCTCTGTATCTCGCGATAACAATCTTACAAATGTAATTCCACAACCAATTGTTTGACACCTCAATCTCGAAATTATCCTAACATTGAAAAATTAATTAAAAGTAACACATGTTTAAAAGACAAATGAAAGCGTCAATAGATGAATGTATTTACCATTAGGTGTGTGTAAACTATGTTCTAGTATGCCTTGGGAAGTTCAGCGTATGACCTTGCTAACATATGCACTTTTCCATTGACGCAACTGCCGATTTCATGGACAAGCAAACTCTTAACATTCGGGTCAGCTGGGACAAGGCCACGGACTCCTGACTCTATTTTGATCTTTGGCTTCAACAGTGTTTTCATTGCATACACCTCGGTACCATTGACCAATCCGCGTTTATGCTTCTTTATTTGTTCCTCTCCTACAAAGGTTTGCATGAAATTTGAGTTACAACATTTCATAAAGGTTAATGGATTTGAATGTGTTACCTCTCCTTCAGTTGTGCCTAAGTTCAAACCTTTATGAAATGTTGTAACTCAAATTTCATGCAAACCTTTGTAGGAGAGGAATAAATAAAGAAGCATAAACGTGGATTGGTCAATGGTACCGAGGTGTATGCAATGAAAACATTGTTGAAGCCAAAGATCAAAATAGAGCCATGAGTCCATGGCCTTGTCCTAGCGGAGCCGAATGTTAAGAGTTTGCTTGTCCATGAAATCGGCAGTTGCGTCAATGGAAAAGTGCATATGTTAGCAAGATCATACGCTGAACTTCCCAAGGCATACTGGAACATAGTTTACACACACCTAATGGTAAATACATTCATCTATTGACGCTTTCATTTGTCTTTTAAACATGTGTTACTTTTAATTAATTTTTCAATGTTAGGATAATTTCGAGATTGAGGTGTCAAACAATTGGTCGTGAAATTACATTTGTAAGATTCCTACCGCGAGATACAGAGGATAAAAGCATAGCTGCAGGAAACATTTTTGGAGTTTTGTGCTGAGCCAGTGCTGGTTGAGTTTGAGCACCGAGAGAATGAATGGCGTTGGCCGGTTAACCATTTTCAAGAACAATCATATAAGGTATTATATTAGTATCTAATCATCAGTTGTATTGAATGGATTCTGTTGACTGGGTGCTTTATTTGCATTTGACTAGGAAAAATGTGATAATATGAAGGTCACTCATAATAGCGTCACTCGACCTGCCCATCATTCTGGAAAGCTATCTCATAGGACTAAAATCTACAATAAGAAGGACACAAGGCACCATATGTCGGGACGTATGAAGTAGCACATGGTGCCGACCCTGTTGGCGAGCCATTAGTGGTAAACCAAATTTTATGTTTTTTTTTAAATATGTTGATAGTACTTTATGTGTTCAAATTTTCATAAACATTGAAATGTGTTTCCAACTCTTCAATTAAGTTAATGATTAAGAGGTCTGTCTTGACTTGTTTATTTGTGATAAATTGTGTAGGATTCGGGAAATCTTATTTGAGTCATTTAATTGTCTCTGTTGAATCAGATTACTGGTTTCTCTACTTTATGTAATATGTGTATTACAATCGTTGTAACTCCCCTGAATTGTGCAATCAATGTTGAATTAGTTCTGTTGTTAGTTATGTATCATAGTTGGTATGCAAATGCATCTGTCGAAATAATGTAAATCAAAAGAATCGGTGTTTAAATGCAAATTATTTTATATACAATTGGTGTTTATAAACTTTTTTCTTATGGAATTCGTTGAGGCTAACACATCGAGAGAATGTTGATTGTACTTGTTTTGTGTAGGAAGAAATGAAACAAAAAGTTCAAGAAGTTTTGGATGAGGGAGTTGAGAATGACTCGGGTATTTATGATGATGCTCTTGCGAAAGAAACTCAAGCAATCATTATTAAGGAGGTGATCTGTAAACACAAGGCAGAATGTCAATGGTGTTCGCAGTTTATTTCAAAGGCCTCCACGCCCCAGGACTGTTGCTGATCAATTTGCGGAGAATATTTAATTGCGAAAAGAGCTAATGAAAGCCAAGGAAGAAAATGCTGTCAGAGATGAACAAGCAAATACTAAGACTGCTGAGTTTGATGAGCGGATTCGCGCACTAGAACATCTTATAAAGAATGGATCGATGGGTCCGTCCCCAAGCGATGATGCAAGCTAACCTTATCCGGTTTAGATTTATGAATCTTTTAGTTTTTTGGATTGGAAAACTAAACTTTTGATGCTTTGAGGTTTGCCCAGATTTTTACTAGACTTTTTGTGACTTTTAGGATGCTATTTATACTAGGCCTTATTAATACTAATGTGACATCAAGTCGTTACATTTGTCTTCCTAGTTGTTTTTGAAAAATCTCGTAAGATACATTGTATGACAACTTACTAATGTGATGACTGTCACATATCCATACCCCCAAACTGAAATGACATATACAAGAGTTACATTAGAAGGTTCTCGAGACAACTACTTATATCTCCTAAGTGGAGTTTGATGACAGGGTTCTTATGAGACACGTTTGACATATATGACAAGCATAATGTCATATTAGCTGCATGCGATACAAACCATTCATAAACGAGATTTCAGAATTTTCACATAAGATGTAAAATGACATAGTCATGACTGATCGAATTATTACTTATTAGAGCTTGGCACTGCTGAAGGAGAGGTAACACATTCCAATCCACATTTATGAAATGTTGTAACTCAACCTGAATGCAAACCTTTGTAGGATAGGAACAAATAAAGAAATATAAACCAAGATTGGTCAATGGTACCGAGGTGTATGCAATGAAAACACTGCTGAAGTCAAAGATCAAAATAGAGCCAGGAGTCTGTGGCCTTGTCCCGGCTGACCCGAATGTTAAGAGTTTGCTTGTCCATGAAATCGGCAGTTGCATCAATGGAAAAGTGTCTATGTTAGCAAGGTCATACGCTAAACTTCTCAAGGCATACTGGAACATAGTTTACACACACCTAATGATAAATACATTCATCTATTGACGCTTTCATTTGTCTTTTAAACATGTGTTACTTTTAATTAATTCTTCAATGGTGGGATAATTTTGAGATTGATGTGTCAAACAATTGGATGTAGAACTACATTTGTAAGTGCTAGATCCAGATAGTTCAATGGCACATCTTATGATAACAACAAGGCAATGGTCTTGGCTGAGACAGGAAGTGAGACAGCACCTGTTCAAACTGATAGCAATCAAGATCTGCAGATGAAGCACGTCAGCAAGAACATATACCGCAGATATTACGAAGCTATTATCCTCCAGAATCTGCGCCTAGAATTCCAGATTATGTGCAATCAAAGATTGGATCCGATCCCAGATTTTATGCCTAGAAGATCATTTGATCCAATCTATTTACGAGAGGCAGGAAGTGTTCTGAAGTGAGACGAATTCTAAGAAAAATTAAAACGGCAGATCAGTGAAGTATCCAGGCGATCTTCATTAGAGTTGGTCGGAAAAGTCGACGGAGCAAGAGCTTGATCGTCAGAAGCTGCAGAACAGAGTTGAACAGACACTGTTTCAGGTCTGATATTCTCGCGAAGAGAATTACCGATTTGCGGGAGGCAAATCGAGGTGAGAAGAGGTGGATCTCCGTCTGAGGGAGTCAGACGCACTCACATTAAGTCAGTTGCATAGTGGTAACGGTCGGAGATTAGTTACTTAAAGAACTATTGTAATTGATCTTATATTTGTGAAGTGATTCTCACTTGGGGTTTAAGAGCAACCCCCCCCCCCCCCCCCCGAGTAGGCTTGGTGAGCCGAACAGGGTAAACGTATGCTGTGTCGTTTACTTTTCTACATACTGTTTCTGTCTCGAACTAACTATCACCGAAACGAAATCTGCTAAAGTTTTGTGAAACAGTTAACAAGCGATCTTGAATAGCCAGAGTCGAACAGACTCATAACTCTCAATTGGTATCAGAGCAGGACACTCGCTGTACAGAGTGTGATTCGGGATTGGAACAGAGCTGTTCAAGATGAGTACGCGAGAAGGACAGAACATTACTCGGCCTCCACTCCTTGATGGTTCGAACTACTCATACTAGAAGATGCGCATGAGGGCCTTTATCAAATCAATAGATGATCGAGCATGGAAATCAGTAATCCTTAGGTATGATGCGCCTATAGTTGCAGACACAACTGGAGTAACCCATCCGAAGCCGGAAAGTCAATGGATGGCAGATTTGGATAAAGCTGCTGCAACAAATGCCAAAGCTCTTAATGCAATCTTCAACGCAGTTGAACCAGACATTTTCAGGTTAATTTCCACCTGTGAAGCAGCTAAGGAGGCTTGGGATATCCTTGAGACAGCGTTCGAAGGAACGGAAAAAGTAAAACAATCTCGGCTACAAATGATAACCACCAGGTTTGAGAACCTGGAAATGAAGGAGGAAGAATCTATAAAGGAGTTCAATGCAAAGTTAATGGACATTGTTAACGAGACACATGCACTTGGAGAGCCGATCAGCAATGAGAAGCTTGTAAGAAAGGTCTTAAGATCACTACCACTAAAGTATGAGATGAAGGTTACGGCTATTGAGGAGGCCCAGGACGTAAAAGGGATGAGGCTTGATGTCTTGATGGGATCACTCCGAACATTTGAAATGAAACTGACATCTGAAGCTCCTGAAAAGAAATCTCGTGGAATTGCTCTCAAAAGTGAAGCATCTGAGTTGACAGAAGATGAGGGGGAATGTCCGAACAGATGGTTTTGCTTGCAAAGAATTTCGGCAGATTTATGAGAAAACTGAACCAGCGACAGTTCAACAAATCCGCAACAGACTCCAGAAATCAACCAGACGGGAAGTTCAGAAAAACAAAAATCAATGAAGCTTAGAAAGGAGAAAAAGGCAAAGGAATTCAATGTCGAGAATGTGAAGGGTTGGGTCACATCTAAGCTGAATGTGCCAACACTCTCTCAAAAAACAAAAAAGGGCTGTTCTGGCTGAATGGGATGGTACTGAGACAGAGGAGTCTGAAACAGAGAAGGAAGAATCAAATTATTTGGCTCTTACAACCGTGGCAGATGTTGCCAGCGCTGAACCAGAAAGAATAGAATCAGACAGTGATAGTGATAGTGACACAGAAATCACCAAAGAAACATTTGCTGAACAATACAAGGCTTTGTATGAACAGTGGCGTGAAGCGGTAAAAGCTAATTCCAAACTGAGCAAGCAAGTGATGAGTTTAAAGGCTAAGAAATATGAGCTGTCTGAGACAGCTAAGAGACTGCAAACAGCTCTCGATAGAGAGAAGCTGGAACACTCAGAGGCTGTGACAGAGCTGTCACGAGTAAGAAAGTACATCAGTATGCTGAACAATGGAACAAAGAAACTTGATTCGATTTTGGGTGTTCACCGTTCGAATATCGGAAGTCCTGGTCTGGGCTATGAACATCAAAAAATTTATGGTAAGACTGTTCGTTCAAGCTAAAAATCCTAATTATGCTAACAGTGTTCATCCTAGTCACAGATTTAATAAGCGTTGGACAGAGGACAAGCGTATCTGCTACTTTTGCAAAGCTCAAGGCCACATCCAGAGAAAGTGCCCCACATTTTTTGCAAAATATCGCTTGAGAAGATCCATGCCTGTCTCAAAAATTCATGAAACCATTGCTATGTCGCATACAACTCATCTTCTCACCTTGAGAAGGACCGGTGGTACTTTGACAGTGGTTGTTCAGCCCACATGACATGAGAAGCCAGCTATCTGACCGATGTACAGAACCTGGATGGGAGATTTGTTACATTTGGTGATGGGACAAAACAAAAGGTCATTGGTCAAGGTACATTATTTGTTCAAGGGATGCCCTCAATTGACAAAGTGCTCCTTGTGGAAGGCCTTCAAGCGAACTTGCTGAGTATAAGTCAGTTGTGTATGGAAAGCTAAATGTGCAATTCACCAAAGATTCATGCCATGTCATCAATAGTGAAGGAAAATATGTTTTGAGAGGAGTTTGTTCATCAAATAACTGTTATCTGTTGAATTCTGACACAGAGCCTGTCACAGCTTGCTGTTTTCTGTCTTAGCAGAATGAACTGATTTTGTGGCACAAGAGGCTGGGACACTTGAATCTCAAGGCCATGAGGCAGATACCTAAACTTGGACGGGTGCGAGGAATATCGGAACTGACAGGAAAAACTGATGCTATGTGTGATGAATGCAAGATAGAAAAACAGACAAGACAGAAATCAGACATTGTTCGAGCTGTGATTCACTTGATTCTGAGACTACAACGTGAGAAAGACACTACTCTTATTGCCATTAGAAGGGATCACATGTACCGTCTTCAAAAGGTCTGGTACAGATTAAAACAAGCGCCCAAAGCATGTTATGAACGTCTCGGGATAATTCTCGTTCAACATAGCTATGTGCGAGGGGGAGAATACAAGACTCTATGGGTGAAGCACGTTCACAAGGATGCCAGGAACTTGGTGAAGAAGTTCGGGTTGGAAAATGCAAGTCATAAGCACACTTATTCTAGAGTCAGCGTGGAATAGACCCTGTACAGGAGCATGATCGGAAGTTTACTCTATCTCAGAAACAGACCCTGTTCTGCTCAGGAGGAATATACAGCTGCATGAAGCTGTTGCGTTGAACATGTATCCACTGATGGACAATTAGTAGATACCTTCACTAAGGCGTTGGACAATGCTCAGTTTGAAACACTTAGACTTGCCTTGGGTCTATGTGTTGTCATCACTTAACCCAGATCCAGAAAAGCTGGACTAGTTTCTAATCACTGTACAAGAATCTATTGAACTGGTTACAGAATTCAGGGGGAGAAGTTCTGGTGTTTATCTAGTTGGATGGGCGAGACAGTGTTTGTGCCAGACGAAGTACATTGAAACATGGAGATCTAAAGGAAGAGTTGATTTGGAAAGAAGAAATCAACAAGATTCGATATTCTGATTGAGGTGCCAGCTCCTGTTCAGAAGTCTGCAGTAGTTGAACAGAGCCTGTTTCAAAGGTTCTGACAGTCAGAGGGAGTTGCCTGCCGAGAGGACTGAGACGATTAGCGACAGAAGGCGAAGTCGGTCAAAATGTCTATGGCAAACAAGTGTGGAACAGACTTGTTTCAAAGAAGAAACTATTTGAAGTCTATTGGAAAAATACTAGCTAAGCTGCTTGCTCAGAAACCTGATGAGAATAAAGGAGGCAGAATTTGGGTTGAAGAAAGATTCAAAGGATGCGCTGTCAAGGAGAGTAAGTTGCTGAGACAGTCTCTGGTGGAGCAGACGAAGAGGCAGATGATCAGTTGCTGAGACAGATAATCAGAATGAGGCAATGATGGAGTACTCTGTTCAGCACGACTGTCTAAGCAAAGAGGGATAGTAGAATAAAGAAAACGGAGAGTGCAGTCACTGAGACAGAAGGAGCAGTGCCACGAAGAAGAATAAGATTGGTTCAAGGAAGTCCGAGAAGTGTCCACCCTATCTGGAATCTAAGTAGAGAGTCTTTGACAAAGACTGTCATAGTATCAGGAACATTGTTCTGCAACAGTGAGGTTGACAAGAAGTGGAAGACTGTTCAGAAGACGAGAGTTTGGTTGGTCATTTTGCATTGTCATTTTGTTTACAAAAAGGGGGAGTATTATAGCAAATGGCAACCGGAGTTAGTTTTGTCAAAAAATTACCAAGGGGGAGATTGTTAAATCCAGATAGTTCAATGGCACATTCTTTGACAAAAAAAAGGCAATGTTCTTGGCTGAGACAGGAGGTGAGAAAGCACCTGTTCAAACAGATAGCAATCAAGATCTGCAGCAGATATTACGAAGATGTTCTCCTCCAGAATCTGCGCCTAGAATCCCAGATTATGTGCAATCAAAGATTGGATCCAATCCCAGATTTTATGCCTAGAAGATCATTTGATCCAATCTATTTATGAGAGGCAGGAAGTGTGCTGAAGTGAGACGAATTCTAAGAAAAAAATAAAACGGCAGATCAGTGAAGTATTCAGGCAATCTTCATTAGAGTTGGTCGGAAAAGTCGACGGAGCAAGAGCTTGATCGCCAGAAGCTGCAGAATAGAGTTGAACAGACACTGTTTCAGGTATGATACTCTCGGGAAGAGAATTACCGATTTGCGGGAGGCAAATCGAGGTGAGAAGAGGTGGATCTGCGTCTGAGGGAGTCAGACGCGCTCACATCAATTCAGTTGCATAGTGGTAACGGTCGGAGATTAGTTACTTAAAGAATTATTGTAATTGATCTTATATTTGTGAAGTGATTCTCACTTGAGGTTCAAGAGCAACCCCCCCCCCCCCCCCTAAGTAGGCTTGGTGAGCCGAACAGGGTAAACATATGCTGTGTCGTTTACCGTTTTGCATACTGTTTCTGTCTCGAACTAACTATCACCGAAACGAAATCTGCTAAAGCTTTCTGAAACAGTTAACAAGCGATCTTGAACAGTGTGAGTCGAACAGACTCATAACTTTCAGTAAGATTGCTACATCGAGATACAAAGGATGGAAGCATAGTTGCAGGAAACATTTTTGGAGTTTGGTGATGAGTTGGTGCCGGTTGAGTTTGAGCACTACGAGAATGAATGGCGTTGGCTTGTTAACCACTTTCAAGAACAACCATATAAGGTATTATGTTAGTATCTAACCACCAGTTGTATTGAATGAATTTTGTTGACTGGCTGCTTTATTTGCATTTGGCTAGGAAAAATGTGATAATATGAAGGTCAATCGTAATAGCGTCACCCGACCTACCCATTATTCTGGTATCTTTCTATCATAGGGCTCAAAAATTAAAACAAGAAGAACACAAGGCACCATATGTCGGGACGTATGAAGTAGCATATGGTGCCGACACTGTTGGTGGTTCATTAGTGGTAAACCTATTTTTATGTTTTTTTAAATATGTTGATAGTATTTTATGTGTTCCTTTATCATAAACATTGAAATGTGTTTCCTGCTCTTCCATTAAGTTAATGATTAAAGTGTATGTTTTGACTTGTTTATTTATGATAAATTGTGTGGGATTTGGGAAATCTTATTTGAGTTATTTAATTGATTCTTTTGAATCGGATTACTAGTTTTTCTACTTTATGTAACGACTGTAACTCCCCTGAATTGTGCAATTAGTGTTGAATTGGTTCTGTTGTTAATTATGTATCATAATTGGAATGTTGTTATTCAAATGCATTTGTTGAAATAATGTAAAAAAAGAATCGGTGTTTAAATGCAAACTATTTTATATGCAGTTGGTGTTTTTATAAACTTTTTGCTTATGATATTCGTCGAGGCTGACACTTCGAGAGAATGCTGATTGTACTTGTTTTATGTAGGAAGAAACGAAACAAAAAGTTCAAAAAGTTTTGGATGAGGGAGCTGAGAATGACTCGGGTATTTATGATGATGCTCTGGCGAAAGAAACTCAAGCAATCATTATTAGTGAGGTGATCTCTAAACATATGGCAGCCAATGTCGATGGTGTTCGTAGTTTATTTCAAAACCACGCCCTAGGACTGTTGTTGATCGATTTGTGGAGAATATTCAATTGCGAGAAGAGCTAATGAAAGCCAAGGAACAAAATGCTGTCAGAGATGAACAAGAAAAGGCTAAGACTGCTGAGTTTGAGGAGCGGATTTGCGCACTAGAACAGCTTATAAAGAATGGATCGATGGGTGCGTCCCCAAGTGATGGTGCAAGCTACTCTTATCTGGTTTATATTTATGAATCTTTTGGTTTTTTGGATTGGAAAACTAAACTTTTGATGCTTTGAGGTCATCCCATATCTTTACTAGACTTTTTGTGACTTTTAGGATGATATTTATACTGGGACTTATGACTACTAATGTGACATCAGGTTATTACATTTTCTTCATAATTGTTTTTGAAAAATCTCGTAAGATACCTTGTATGCCACATTGTATTATCCATCCCCTCAAACTGAAATGACACATACAAGAGTTACATAAGACGGTTCTCGAGACAACTACTCATATCTCCTAAGTGGAGTTTGATGACAGGGTTCTTATGCGACACGTTTGACACTAGTTGTTAAAATGTAAAGATTACAAAACTCTGCCATCACACGGTCAGATTACACTTCTAAAATGACACTACTAACGCGATGTACAAACTTATGTTATTTTAGTATTCACGCCTATACGACATGTCTAAAATTATCATGTCGCTTAATTGGTTATGCGACAACACTTACGCCACGTAACATATATGACACATAACGTCATATTAGCTGCATGCGATACAAATCATTCATAAACAACATTTGAAAGTTGTCAAAATGGCATAGTCATGACTACCGATCGAGTTATTACTTATTAGAGCTTGGAACTACTAAAACCCTAATCGTTCACTACACATGACACTCGATGCACGTGAGTTACCACTTTGAACCACCGGCAGATTTACCCAAGACCCTTTAAGTCTGTCTGTCTCACAATCAGTTCCTGTACTTCAAACAGTAACTCACACCACGACCTCATTTATCGACTCATCTCCCGGTCCTGGCATTATCAGAGAATGGATGAAGCGGTGTGGGATCGAATTTATGGACCTGGGACTTGTAGGGATTCTCTCTCATCTGGTTTCAGGTACTGTGTCCTTAAAAAGCCCTGCGCGCGACTGCTCTCTTGTCTCTTTTCACGTTGCTCTGTTCTCTGGGTTTCTGCACCATGTTCTGCTGCTGCTGCTAAGACACACAGCCAGACAGAGGTCTTAAATTGTGTTGTTAGGGTACATGAGCTGAGCTGAGCTTGTTTTGCGAGGAAGTGGGATGTTACGTGAATCGATCGACCATGATGTTGATGAGTTCATTTTTAGATAGTGTGATTTTGGACTTGTTTAAACGTGCGTCACTCTGTTTACCGTTGGATGGTTACTGTCGGTGACGTGGCTCATTTAGGTCCGTTAATAAAATGCATGATTCATTATAATCATGGATTTATTATCGATCGAATCGGTTCAGATCCAGCATTATTCCGGAAGCCCAAACATAAATAGCAGCTCAATAAATAATGGTTTAGGGTTTTGGATTAGATTTCGATCCATTTTTGTGACATGATAGATAAGTATTGTTTTTGGCGATTATATTTAGCTTGATAACCCTTTAAGATTTTTTTTTTAATTTTAAATTAAATAAATTTTACTAATTCAATTAATTTTATTCAATGCAACTCGTCTTTAATGATCTCAGCCTAATTTTTATTTCACCTTAATTCGATCAGGTTCTAATCTAGTATAAAGCCTGCTTATCAGCAAAATACCAATGTTAAAGAAGGAACGCGGGTTCACTTGGCCGGCGTATCAAACATGCTCAATTACGAGTCGTGATTACCGGTCGTACCGGAAGTGTGCAACCAATCCTCATCGGAAGTGTCTGGTACGGTACTTGAGAGCCAAACCTACTCCCTCGTTTGCTTTTCTTTGGCTTCGTATGAACTTGACAGCATTATAATTTGACCCTCAAGTACCGGATCAGACACGACGCATTCGCTGTTTCTCGAGTTTGTACGACCTATAGAGGGTTGCATATTTTCGGTGCGACAGGTGATCCCGACTCCCATTGTCCCGAAGGAAAGGAGGATTTGAAAGCATAATGCGGTAAAAGATGCTTTGTTCACTTTTTTTTAGGGAGGCCAATCTGGAGCCTAGGCTGGAGGTGGCTGGTCTTCTCGCTGGGGGAGAGAAGACAGTAGAGATTTTAATACCTGCATGTGATGGAGGTTGAAATCTTTGTGTGGATGTGTTCATTATCTCTACTTTTTTTATGGGAATAGGGGCGTGACTGGATCCAGGGGAGGCAGCAAAGAGGGCAGAGGAGAGGAAATATCTAAATACGAAGTTGGTTGTTCAACTCAATGAGTTTATGTTCGTGTCTTTCATCATGAAATCTTTAGAAGGTTTTAGATAGAGCAAACCATTTAGTCAGGAGTGGTGGTAGTGAGGTGGGATGAGGCCCACGGTATGAAGCTGTCAACAACACTCTCTATGTTGAGGCAGAAGTTATATTTTTGTCACAGACGAATTCTTTGAGAAACAAACGAATTCTTATTAAGGAACAACTATAATTAGCCCTTGCTGCAGAGTCGAGATGAACCGACTAATTTGTCAGTTTTTTTTTGTTTATGATCCCCGTTTATAATTGTTTCATATTCACTTCTAATAATTAATATATATTTTAAATAATAAATACGCCATACAATTTTCAATTCTTTTATATTTTAAAGAATTTAAAGAACCGTCATTGATAATGGTATGCAGTTATATGTTCATGATTAATAATATTATGAGTTCTTTATTTTTTATTTTACCTTTCCGGTCCTTCCTAGGAAATGCCGCTCCTTTAGATTTAGTTTAAAATCTTAAAAAAAATTAGTAAAAAAAATAAATTTTTTAAAAATAAAATTCTCATGAAAATTATATGGAAACGTATATAATATATTCTTTTATTTTATTTTCACTTTTCAATGAAAAATCAAACATATAAAATCATTTTCTTTCAATTTTTTTCGTCCGTCCAATTTATAAAGATCAAACTGCCTTCAACTCCCTCCATTTACACAAAAAACTCAACTTTTAAGCTCATTTTCCCTTTCACTGCGCAAAATAAGTGCAATATTTTATTATAAAGTATTCAATAATAATCAATGTTGATGTTTAATTATCAAAGTATCAACATTTTATAAATTTACAAGATATAATAGTCTAAATTTGTTTATGAAAGAAATTAATCGTATTTACTCGATTAGTGATATTGGTTTATTAACTTCAAGTAAAAACTCATCCAATCAATCTCTTGCGTTATTACAATTTATTTTGATGATACATTTTCAAACACAAAAATTTAATACCATTTTATTTGGTTGTGATATCAACATTTACCTTCTTAAAACAAATTTAAATAAACACGTGACTCGAACAACTCAATTAGAAATATTAGTATGTGACTTGTTTTTCATTTATTACAATTTTAATTTTTTTTAAGGTCTCCATGGGTATGACTTTTAGGCACTCGTGCTACCTCGATTTAATCAAACTTACGAAACAATTTATTTATTTTTCTACAAATTTTAATTGAAATTTCTATCTGGCGATATGAGAAAGGTATCCAATGTACATCATCTCAAATTATCGTATCGCGATATACCGCGTGAAATTAGACTCTTATTTATCATCTTGTGTAATCTGGAAAGGAAACCCTTTCATCGTCATTCTCTTTCCTTTTCTCTTGCCCTCGTCTTCAATCCGCACTCTGTAAAATTTTCTCGTATTCGACAAATCGATCCTCTTCGCTTTCTCTCTCTTCATCACCCTCGTCGTCATCAGCAGCGTCGTTTTCTTCATCGTACTGTGATGTGTATCTTATTTGCTAGCTTCGAAACACTACGAGCTGTGAACCCCTCTTTCTGAACCCTTTTGTTCATGTGAGCTGAAGCGGTTGCGGCGTTGGCGAGGGGGTTAAAAGGAAAAGGTGGGCCTTGTAATGGGAAAGTACATGAGGAAAGCGAAGGCGGCTGGAGAAGTGGCGGCGATGGAAGTGGCTCAGTCGTCTCTGGGTGTGCGGACCAGAGCAAAGACTTTAGCTTTGCAGACGCTGCAGCAGTCCGATGGTGGCGGATCGTACCTCCAGCTGCGGAGTAGGAAGCTGGAGAAGCCGCCGTTGCCGGCTGGTGACCAGGAATCGAAGAGGCAGAGGCAGAGTGGGGTCAGACAGGGGGGCGGTGTCCGAAACCCTAACCCCAATTGTAAAATTAGGGCTGGTTCGAGATTGAGGGTTTCGTCGAAATTGGTGGAGCAAAATGAGCAGGAGGAGAAGGAGGATGAGCCTGGGGCTGGGAAATTGAAGGTTGGGGATGAAATTGAGCAGATTGGAAATGGTGGAGATGGTGATGAGAATATTGAAGCTTTTATTGGAGAAAATTCACCAGACTTTGATGGAAGGGACAGGTGGGTTTCTTTACTGACTTTCTTCAGTTTCATCTTTCTGGTAGTTCCTGCTTTCAATATTGTTAATTTGGTACTCTAGTCTATACATGTCTGGTTTCTCCTGTAAGTTGGCTTGCCAAAAAAATTTCCATGCTTTTGCTGAGCATGGAAATCATCTTTGAGGGTTTGATCATCTCTATTTTTTGCTATAACCCTGAAGAAAAGATTCCATCCTTTAAATATCTAATCCAAGCATGTTTGGTAAGGATGACCTTTTTCCTTTAACTTGTTTCATGGGTAGTTTCTTCACTTCAGTTTCTGCTTTGTTGAGGGTGTGTCAACTTGCTGATTCCCTTGCTTGTTGAAACACTGCCATTTCTTCCTTCTAATTGTGGATATGTAGCCTTTTCCTTTGGTTTGGCGACCCGTTCTGTTTCGCTATTCTTAGGTAGAAATTGATCTAATTTTTATACAAATCTAAGTAAAGCTACCATGTGTATAATTTCTTGTGTGTGACATTTAGCGGTTTCTGATCTCGATCATCTTCAGCGGTTTGGTTGTATCTGCAGTTATATACTGAAATAGTGGCTAAGCTACTCTGTGGTTTCTATTGGCAATTCTTGGATGCTCTGTGGTTTCTATTGGCAATTATTGGATGCCTGGAAGTGTAATATATGGGTAGGAGGTATATGCCTGCATATGATCCTGTCTATTAACTAGACGTGGTCCTGTCCTGGCAACAAGAGTTTTTCTATTTAGAAATTACTAAGTTATTTTACGACAACATGTTGTTTTCTATTTTATTGAGTGTGGATTGTCAAGCCACATGACTGCTGTTACTGCATTTCTATTATAATATGTTGCTAACTGGAAGTTAAATGTTTTTATTTGGCTGGCAAACTTTTATGTTTGTAGACTCTTCTTCTGAGATTCAATTTTGTTTTCTAAAACAGATGGTCTTTTATATTTGCAAGACCTGGTTGCTCTTTTCTGTTAACACTTCAGAGATCGTAGCATGCTTAGGTGAAAAATAAGCCTTGCTGTACTCATGAGTTTTCTCGTTGAATGTCATACCGTCTTATGCTTTTGCTTGTTCTTTCCTTCCTTCTCTTGCATCTACTATTGAGGGTTGGGGATATAAACTTATGGCTTGGCGACCATGGTTCTTTTTTTTAATAGGAGCACCAGGGAATCCACACCTTGCAGCTTTATAAGAGATCCGGATAATGTGGGAACCCCTGGTTCTGCCACCAGGGCTTCAAGCTCAGTTGAAATCAGTAAAAGGACGCAGAACTCAGCACATAGGCTCATGCCCACGGCCAAGGAAATGGAGGAGTTCTTTGCTGGAGCAGAGCAACAACAACATAGGCAATTTATTGAAAAGTAAATCTTACATATTGGCTTTAGCCTTTTTATATGTTTCGATTTCCACAAATACATGTGTTATTTAGAACCAAGGATCTAACTTATCACCGTTGGTATGTCATTTATCTTGCAGGTACAACTTTGACCCAGTAAAGGAGAAGCCCCTCCCCGGCCGATATGATTGGGTTAAAACTGATCCGTAGCAGGCTCCATCCAAACTTCTACTAATGCAAAAACCAGCCATGGGGGGATTCTTCATGTTTAGGTCTAGTTGTGAATGGTATCAGTGGTAACTCTTATTTTACTGTAAAAATAGGACTAGGTGAGTAACTCAACAGCAGCAGCAGTTACACAAGGAAGAGGATTCTCAAAAATCCTTTGTCTAACATATAATCTGACTTGTGAAAGGGAAATGTTGGGCATGGCTTTTAGGTTCATGAACTAGATTTTAGTGTCTCCAGAATGTCACTAGAAGTGGTTTCTCAGCTCAAGTGTTGTACCTATCATCCTCTGTCTTCTTCCTTTGTCTGTATATGTGTTGATGAAACCATCTTTTACCTCTTTGGAATAAACATGGCCCCATTTCCCTCTTTATCACTATCACCATCATCTTCTTCAATCATCCACTTCCACTACCTCTGTTTCTATGCAGCAGCTCTCATTGTCTATCTGCATTATAACACTCTCATTCTTGATTTCAGGCAAACATGGCTCATCAGAGTCCTCCTCAGCTACATTTTGGACTACTCTTTATCCAGACTGGTTGGTGGGTGGGCTTTTGGACATCTCCCTCTCTCTTCCATGGTATGTATTATTGGGAGGAATCTTTTTCCATACTGTACTCTACTGTTTTCACCACATTATCTTGTCTGGGAGGGTACAAAAACTGCTCTAACTGGGGTTGGGAGAATCTAGGCCATTATCTGAGAAAAACCCGTCCTCTGACATTACAGGATCCTGAAATGGATCCTCAAATTCATGCTTCTTACACTCTCTAGTCTAGCTTGTCTTTTTTGCTGCACAAAGCAGCTATGCTCAGCTCCATCACTTGCAGGACATTGTGCCATCATGTCAACCAGTGAAGCTACCCAAGTTCTAACTAGTAGTGAAAAACATGGCACAAAAGTGAAATGAGGAATTGATTTGATCATGGTCATGTACATGAATTGAGAAAGGTGAGTGAGCTCCACTAGTGATAGTGACACTGCTTGTCTGAAAACCACTGCAGATATCAGACAAGGTCTTGAGCTGACCATTTTTGGGGATGTGGGAAACAATCAAAGCTCATTATGAGTGAAATAGCTTTTACTCAGTTTTAAATCCAGGTGACCCCCCTCTTCTGCCTCTCCTTTCTGCAGCTTTATGCCATGTGTTGCATTCTGAGTAGCAAGTAAATGATGGAGCACTGTGTTGAAATAATGTTGGATTTGGCCTCTACATGGAAATCTGTTTGTCAGCTACTCATTTTCTCTCTGAATATTCTGAGGCTGTCTCTTGAAGTTATCTCAGAACTGCAACAAGCTTATGGCCCTCATACATGGATCAGATCACTTGGATAACATTTTATCAAGGATTGATGATACTATGTTGAGGTTTTATGGTCTTCTTTCCCAGAAAACTGCAGAAAAGTTCCAATGCCTGGTTCTTAATTTTTCCAACTACATTGTACCTGGACAACCTCCTTCTTAATTTTTCCATTTGTTGGAATCACGGGCCAATGAGAGGCGGGATGGATTTGAAATACGGCCTCGAAATAGGTACCAGCCGCCAGCAGCTGCTGCTTGTTGGTTGAGCTTCACTTGCATCATGTGATCTTCATGCCTCATTCATCATCTTTTACAAAGAAAAAAAATCTATTTTCACAACACATGTGATCCTCTTTGAATGCGAATCTAATCGTGTTTTGTACACAGCTGCCACGCCACGCCACGCCGCCCGGCCGGATCTCCTTCAGACTTTTTCTTCATCACTATTTACTTGACATAATATGGAATTCAGGTGTTAAAGAATCATCTGATATGCACTTGGCTCAGTTTCTTCATCAGAATAGTCATAAGATAATGTGGGAGAGTTGAATATCGAAAATTTGTTCAACATCGACTGATAAATAGAAGAGATGTTTAACTTATCTTGGATTACACCACTATGATTCATAACTTGTAAATTATATAAAAATATATACCAAAATATCTGACCATTTGAAAAGATGGGTGTCCTTGTTTGCTAGGGACTAGCAGCACCTGTCCTCCCAATGTTGTGGCTCATAGTGCCGTCCAGAGGACGTGGGCTGGTACTCTGGGCCTAAGATCCATATATGATGGAAGCCACGCTCAATATATTCGCCCAAAAGCTATGAGTTAAGTTCAAACATAATTCTTTGAATTTCAATACATAAGCAAGCAAAGAAGAGCGCGGTCGTTTATTTTCTTGAGCAGCTTGTTTATGAACTCATTGATAAACTTATAAAAATGTTATTTATAATGCAAAGTTCGCTCGATTAGACTATTTTTCATATGAATTTCTTAATTTAGGATTTAGAAAAGTAAAAATTAAAATGAGGTAAAATACTAGTATAAAGTTTGAGTGCGTGAAAATTAAATAAATCAATTTCAAACATATATTTTTCAAGCTCGTTAATACTCAACTCCTACTCATAAAAATATTAACGATTGAACTCAACTCGTTTGATTTGCACCTCTATTATCAACGTAACATCATACAACATAAACCCTAAACCCAACAAAAACACTACGTTCACAAAACCCTAGTACTGTTCAAATTTGAAACGTACAGATTTGGGGTGGTGTTGGATAAAGATGATGAAGAAAACAAAATGAAAAAGTAGAGGAAGAGCGTTGTGCTCCTGTGAGCAACATTTACTCCAAAAGGTGGCCAAACGTGAATACACAAACTTTATCATAATGAATGAATGAATCAATCAATTTCACACCTCCAAATATATTGATACATACATAATCATCACCCAATTTCGTGTGTCCAAAATTAAATTTACTGGCTCCATCCGCCATGCATAAAATCTAACTATATATATAAAGCAAGGGAACCTTAATCTTCTTTGTAGATCATCGTTTCAGTCATGTCTTGTCCTCATCCTCACGTCTGGTCAAGCACCATGTTTTCTGTCTATCATCGTTAAGCTCTCACATTTCTCACTCTACGGTTTTGTCCTTGTTTTTCATCGTTTTTATTTAGGGTTTTCGATTAAAGCAAGGTCTGTTTTTTTTTTTTTTGTCTTTGCCTGGAGTTTCTACAAACATATACTTCATGTCGATGGAGAAAGAAGGAAACTACTCGGTACAGCCTCTCAACTTGTTTAGGTTAACTTTTCTGTTGATGCATCTTTTCAATGGTTTAAGCACGTGTGTTTTGAGTGCAGTTTAGCTTATTTGAGGCATGTGTGTGTTTGCAGGCTGCAGCCACGTCATCTTCCGTGGCGCCAGGATCAGCTCAGGCTTATGCACAGGCGCAGGAGCACCATATGCAGCAGTTTATGAAGCCTAGAGCGTCTCAGTTTGAGGTTCCACAGCATGGAGGGCCATCTTCGTCATCACTCATGGTTGATTACATGTTGAATAACAACTTCAGCCATCATCAGCAACAACAGGACCAAACCGGGTTACTAGGGTTTTCTGACGTGATGCAGTTTGCAGACTTTGGACCTAAACTCGGACTCAACAAGTCCAAGCTGTCGTCCGATGAAGAAACCGGGATTGACCCGGTCTACTTCTTGAAGTTTCCAGTTCTAAATGATAAGCCGGAGGAAGAGTTGTTAGATGTTGGCGGGAGTCATGAAGTTGAAGGAGAGCAAAATTTAGGACCTCACCAGGTTGGGTTTGGGAAAGTTGGTGCAGGAGAGAAGATAGTTACTTCCACCGTGCCGGCCGGGGAGACGTCTCAGGCCGCGGCGGCGTCCGGGAAGAATAAGAGGAAGAGGGGACGAGCGGTTAAGACGAGTGAGGAGGTGGAGAGTCAGAGAATGACACACATAGCTGTGGAGAGGAATAGAAGGAAACAAATGAATGAGCATCTTAGGGTTCTTAGGTCTCTCATGCCAGGATCCTATGTTCAAAGGGTATGCTTTCTCTCTCTCTCTAGACCAATATGCACCGGTGAGAGCAGCTGGATAATTTACTGATTAAGTCTTAAATCATCCAGTAGCTGCCAGAACAGCGCTCACCGGTGCAAATCAAACACTTACAACTAAACCGTACAATGATTCTTGTAAGAAATAATGCCTCATTTCTAACAAGCTCAATATTTGTAACTTAAGGGTGATCAAGCTTCGATCATCGGTGGGTCTATTGAGTTCATCCGGGAACTAGAGCAGCTACTTCAATGTCTAGAGTCGCAAAAGCGTCGCAGACTCTACGGAGACAACCCTGCCGGAAGCAATAACCCGGCCACCGGGCAGATCGGTGGAGGAGGAGTAGTGATGAGAGACGCTACAGCCAACACTGGCATGGTCCATCAGCAGGCCATGATTTTCCCATCACCCAACTGCTTGCCAAATGTTCCAAGTGACCACCAAACAGGGTTTGATGCAGCGGTGGTGGATCAGGAAGAAGAGGTTGCGGAGAACAAGTCCTGTTTAGCTGACGTGGAAGTCAAGGTACTAGGGTTTGACGCAATGATCAAAATCTTGTGTAGAAGAAGACCGGGTCAGCTGATTAGAACCATTGCTGCTTTGGAGGATTTGCAGCTTGTGATTCTGCACACCAATATCACAACCATCGAACAAACTGTCCTCTTTTCCTTCAACGTCAAGGTACCTTCATCAGCAAGTCATCTCATACCACCATTACTTATACATATAAACCACCTTACACTCATAATTTGTGGCTTGTTGTGCAGGTCTCGAGTGAAACCAGATACAGCGCAGAGGATATAGCAGGCTCAGTTCAACAGATATTCAGTTTTATTCATGCAAGTACTAGTAATAACAACATTTGATTCCAACAACTTCCCAGCTACCCAAATTCAAAATGATCATAATCTGATCTGCTGCTAACATTTGATGTGTCTAGTTTGGCCTTTATTTGATCATGTCAATTGTTTGCTTTCTTATCAAGAAAGTCAACATGTTGATATTCTTACAGCCAAATTTTGTCAGAAAGGGATTGACTTGTCAGAACATATATCAATACAATGAGGAGTATTTTGCATCAGTGTATAGAGCCCATTACTCAAATCAAATGATAGCAATAGACAGAGCCTAATTTAATGACAAAAAAATTATATTTCAATTATTAGGGTTCAATTTCTGATGAAGCAGGACTCCATCTCTGATGAGGGTTTGGGGTAGAATAAAAAAAAAAGGCTGCCAATAGGCATTCTCATATCTCAATCCAAAGTGATGTTTATATAAAACTAGTAAATATACATAAAATCTTGATGCCATTGATGTTAGTAAACTGCTACCCAAAAAAAAAATTACATGTTATTTTTTTATTTGAATATATAAAGGAGCTTACATTCAAACTTTCTTTAATTAAACACAAAAACACTTTTTCTCTCATTATTTTTATTAAAACACAAAAACATAAATCCATAAAATTCGAATACACTTAAAACAAAAATAATAAAACTCATAAAATAATCAAAACCCATATCTCAAAAATATTTCACAATCTAATGCACTTTAAACAAATTAACGTCCATAAAAACTTTATTTCAAAATCAAAACTCAGAAAATAAAATGCACATTAAACACCACATGTCTAAATCACACATTTTCAAAAATTAAAACCCATAAAATCTAAAATCGCTAATCAAAACTCATAAAATCTAATGCACTTTAAACACCACAATCAAAACCCAAAAAATCTAATGCACTTTAATCATAAACCTATTTCTCAAAAATCAAATGTACTTTAAAAAAAGAAAATCCAAAAATCTAACCACTCTAAACAAAACAAATTAAAACTACTGAAATTTTATACATTTTAAACATCACAAATCAAAACCATAAAAGCCAATACACTTTAGTCATAAACCCTTAAAATCATTTCTCAAACATCAAATGCAATTTGAACAAAACAAATCAAAACACATAAAATCTATATTTTGACTACTTCCAAGTTGCAATATGTGAGTACTTTGATCAAATAATTCACAAAGGGACTTGGGATTCTCCAAAAAAGGGTTCCAACCGAGCGCTCTACTATATATATATTTAATTTAATAAAATTCAATTTAAATATATAAAATGTTGTAAACTTAAGTGCGTTATTGTAAAATTTAAAGTGTATTATTTAAAAATTTAAAGTGAGCTAAAATATTTTGTACATTGATTCATTTTAATTTATACATAAACTTAAAAGGGCATTATATGAAATACAATAGTGTTTTAAAACCCTAAACCTTTTTTTTTTACGGATGAGGTTACAATTCATCATTTGCCCATGTATAGAGCGGTTTGAGTTATATATGATCATATATCACGGATAAGATATCTTATCAACTCGCACATAGGTAAGAATCAACACGTTCACACAACGATAAAACTTTAGGCGCATATAAGACGACACGACGCACTCGCACATGAGCTTACAAAACATGTCCACCTAAGGAACTAAGAATAATTTCACAACAATGATAGAAAAATGTGTCTCCACGGGGAATCGAACTACTTCCCTCAAGATTATAAGCCTTAAAACATTACTCTTTAAAACACTAAAAACTAAAAGTGCATTAAAAACATCACCCTTCAAAATATTAAGAACTTAAAGTGCAGTAAATATGTGTAATTTAATTATGGATATATCTTGTTGGACTGTAGATATATCTCTTTCCAAAATGATTAATATTAGTTAATTTAATTTAAATAGATAAAAAATTAAAAAATTTAATTTAATTGATTATTTAGAAAATAATCACAAACCAATAATTAGATACGATCTAACTATAAATATGGCCGCTCAAAGTTCTTCCCAATATATATGTAAGTACCACTTTATAAACAAAATGAGTATTTGTGCTTCTAAAGTTTGATTTAAATCACATTTTGTACCCTTTGGTTTTGGTTTTGCACACTAAACATAACATCATCCGTGCTTTTGGTTTGGCTAGTCGAATGTAGGATCAAAGCGAAGATCATCAACAACATGCCTTGAATACACAAAATATTAGGTGATCCAATCAAACTTGGTCTTCACGAAATTTTTGAATTTTCATGCCGTAAACCCTTGTTCTGCAAATTCATATGTAGGTGTGAAAAGTAGTCAGGTATTTTGATGCTAGGAGTGATTAAAGTCTATGCCGAAGAATGTGTTTCTATTTGGTGCAACATTAGCCGATACATCGTCACCTCGAAAGAATCCGAGGTTTAAAGTAGTATACGATTGGCGTGAAGGTTGATGGTTGAATAACGGGTTGTGTAACTTGGCTTAGAAGGCAATCTCATACATGTCTATTCATTATGTGATGACAATGAGATCATAATGTGATGGCCCTATCATCTGGTACTGACATTTGATGTGCTTGGTTTCGCCTTTATATGATCATGTCAAATGTTTATTATTAAGAAAGTTACAAATGGTTTTACATGAAAATTTTGCTAGGGAATTGACTTATCCGAATATAGGGTCAGGTTCCGGTAAGAATCTATTTTAAAACAAGAATTACGGACCGATGAACAATAAACACTATGATGAATTTTAAGAAAAATCCAAACGAATGAACTTCGACACTATTATTGATGAACCGTTAAAGTACCAGAATAAATTAGAATTTAAGGCCCACCTCTTTCAAAAAAAAAAGAGTTAAGAACCATTGTCGGTTCATCAGAATAGGATCGAAGTTGATTGGAAATATTCTCATCAGAATATGTTCATCCCGATAAAACTATTACTCACTTGGTTATTGATATAAAAATACATCAATAAAAATGATCATCTGTTATATTCGATGAACAAAAGTTATATTTCGAATTATATATATTCTTGAAGAACACATATGAACATATCCTTTTCTGGAAGAGTTCATCCTCAAAATGTTCATCCTCAGTAGATTACAGAGAAAATTGGAAAATAGAAGGGGTCCACGGGATACCAAAAAAATAACATTGAGCAATGCCATTATCAAACAAACACACATGCACACCGATCCTGCCTCCGAAATTAGAATCCCAGACCTCAAGACTTTAGCTGATCAGATAGCCAAATCACATTCTACAGGATGCAAAATTAGCTCAAGAGCGAAGTTGTGTAGCAATCGACTGTCATCGGAACCGATGCATGATTCGGACGTCTAGAAGCCAGACCTAATGAAGTCGTCCATAGTCGACCAGAGAGTCCATTCGACTGGGCGAATTGGCGCAATGGAGTTGTTTAGGGGGATGGACGCTTGTTGGCTTCTTCCAACGAGTAGCGACAGGCATTGTAGAGGTATTTATATTTTGATTCGTTTGAAATATGATTCGATTGAACACTAAGCAGAAGACAGCGAAGACAATGACGAGTTAGATTTTTCTAGAATTAATAATAGTTCAAATTCTAAAATTATCGCAGCCGCATGATCATAAGTTCTTGTGGTTAGGACTGATTCTTAGTTATTAGCATAAGGAGTGGTTATTATTTGATCCGTTATATATATATATATATATATATATATATATATATATATATAGTATTTGGATCAAAAGATCCAACAACCCACATATTCCAATTATCCACTACTATAGCGAAACCCATTTTATTATATTGAATTTTGATGTTCTAAGCACACAAAGTGCATTGAGTTTAAGTTATAAATGTAATGCACTTAAATATTAGATTTTTTTTGAAAGTGCATTGTTAATGTCCATTGTTAAAGTGCATTGCTACATATATGTTCAAATAAATTAGATAAGTACAAATAGTAGCAAAGTGCATTGCTACATAATAACATAAAGTGCATCGTTATATATATGCTTAAAGGAATTGCGACATATAGTAGCAATAGTGCATTAAGTGCATTGTCCAAGTCCTCTAAAATCTACATATTAAATGCGTTACCTAAAGTGTATTGTCCAAATATTATATAAATTCTTCTAAAATCCCAAAATGCATTGAGATTATTAATGTGAATGATATAATTCCGTTAATTCCGTGAACAAAGAGATACATATGGAAGAGAGAGATGAAAGAAAAAAATATTTGAATAGTGATGGGTGATTGTGAAAAGATGAATGGGTAAAGATTCAAATACATTTTCTAGTTCATTCCACATTAGAAGTTCAACTAATAGTGAGGATAGTAGTTGATACATGGCAATTATGTGGGTTATTGGATCTTTTGATTCAAAGGATTTAAGAGATGTACCTTATTGATGTGACCTCATTTGAGCGTATATATATATATATAGACACACGCTCAATTAAAGCTCCCTAATAAGGTACAACCTTAAGGCAATTTAGGGGTCATTTGATCAAATGGATCACCGGTTGCCACTGGGTGATAGACAAGAGTTTGAAAATTTTATATTTTAGAGAACTGAAAGAATATGTTTAGACATTTTGTGTTAGTTGTCCTTTTGTGCTTCTATGGATTTGATGAATTTTGATTTTTAAGAAATGAGTTTTGATTTTTGAGAAATGAGTTTTGAGTTGTGTTGCTTATAGTGTATTTAATTAATGAGTTTGATATTTAGAAAATAATTTCAAAGAAAGTGCATTGGTTTGTAAATAAAGTATATTGGTACTATTCATTAAAACTCTCACATGAAAGTGCATTATTTGTATATAAAGTGCATAATTACTATTCAATAAAACTCTCATCAGCAAGTGTATTGACTCTCAGATGCTCCAAAAACCTAAAGTGCATTGATACGTATGTTCTAATGTTCTAAAAAATAAAGTACATTGCTATATGTATGCCTAAATGTTCAAAAAGTTACATTGCTAAATTTATGAGTTTTCTTATATATTAAAGTGCAATATTGAGTTATGTTAAAATTAATTGATGGAAAAATATTACTTTTTGATGAAATGACTCACAAGATGCCACATGTCACTTATTAAACAATACTTTTAAAATAACAAATTGGTCAAAGGTAAATTTGACTTTTTACCCATAAAGCTTTCTTTCTCCAATCCATATTTTTCTTCCTCTCTCCAATCATCCCATCTCTTTCATTATTTCTATCTAACCCATCTGTGACATGTGTTCCTCTTACTAATGTTAGGTTCATCATTCTGAAATCATGTGTGTGTGATAAATCTTGTTCCAGTTAATCTGCAAGGTTACTTTGTAGGACAAGTTTTGACATGACAAAATTAGTGCAGAATGTAAAAACAGAACACACGATATATTACCCAGTTCGTCACAACAGCCTACGTCTGGAGGACTTGTCCAAAGTCCAAGGAGAGCAATTCACTATGCGAGTTCAGTGTACAAAGTACAGTGCTTATCAAGACACACCCAAGCTCAAGCGATCTTATTCTTACATCTCTAATGAGCACAAACTAACCACCGAGTTGCTATTGCCTCTCCTCTACCACCAAAGATCTTCCTCCAGAATATCTGAGCTTTCTACTTGAAGCTTCCCAGTGACTGCCGCATCAATGGTGGTGTGTACTTCTTGGAACGTTGAACAACTTTGGTTGATGTAACGCTTCCGATGAGAACTTCGCGTCAATGTAGACTAACACAGGATGATGGAGTTCTCCGGTCGACGACACTCTATGTATCTTCTCAGTGTATATTATTATTTAAGTGCATGCCAACTGTAAACCCTCAACTTATAGCCTAGATTTACTTATCCATATTTGGTAATAAATCTCACCACCAAGATTTGATTCTATCTTTTCAATTATTTGATCTCCCTAGCTAAACAAGTTGACATCCAATATCTAAAAGATCTATAATAACCGACTTGAATATTCCATCTGTATCTTATCAATATTTCTCGAATATCTTAGATCTGGATATGCAACGTCATTTATGGAAGTCGGTTATACGTCTACCAACGCATCTTGTTCCACGCCATCTTGTTGCATTATTTGTTTATTGTTCCAAGCTCTTTGAGCCTTTTATTCAATCTTATTTTCGAGCTCCTATCAGTCAAGTGTTGTAAACTTAAATGCATTATTTTAAAATGTATTATTTTGATTTTTAAAGTGCGGTAAAATGTTATGTATGGTGATCCATTTTAATTTATATGTAAACTTAAAGGTAAACTTAAATTGCATTACTAGAAATATTAAAGTGTATTATAAGCTTTACCCTTAAATACATTAATACCCTTAAAATATTAAGAATTATTACCCTTAAAATATTATAGTACATTGAAATCATTACCCTTAAAATATTAAATTATTACACTTAAAAACGTTAGAAACTTCAAAATAATAAAAACTTAAAGTGCATTTAAATACATATATTTTATTTTCTTGATATATCTTGTTGGATTGCGGATATACATCTTTTTCCAAGAAAAAAACGTTAATTAATTTTAATTTTAGTATAGAATTTTTTTAGCATTTTAATTGATTAAACAAAAATAACATTTATTTATACTATAATCATAACCATTAATTAGATATGATCTAACGACATATCTCACCAACTCAAACTTATGCCCTATATATATGTAAATATCACTTTATAAATAGTGACATAACTGATTATATTATAAAGACTTAAAATATTAGTATATGTGCTTCTAAAGTTTGATTGAAGTCACTTTTATTACATTTTTTCACGTTTTGGTTTTGATGTTTTCACAATGTAATCTCTTGTTGATCAAAATGGACATTAAAAAAAGGTAAAACAATTTATTATTGTACTAGAAGTTGCCTTTAAGATTAGAAAGTTCCAAAAAAAGTAAAATTAAATACAAAACTACCAAATAGTAGAAAAACATTCATAATCACCCTCAAAGTGAACTAGACGGAGATGAACACTAAACCTAACATCATCCTTGTTGAGTTCTTCACCTGATATTTTTAGTTTGGCTGGTCGAATGCAAGATCAAAGTGGAGATCGTCAACTACATAACTTGGGAAGGTCCCGTGCTCTATAGATGCACATGTGGTGAAAAACACAAAGTGGTAGGTGACCCAATCAACCTTGGTTTTAATGAATATTTTGAGTTTTCATGTCGTAAACGTTGGTTCCACAAAGTCACATGTAGATGTGAAGTGAGGTGGGGAAACACAGTCAGGTATTTTGATGCGTATAGGTCTGAGAGGGATCAGAGTCTATGCGGAAGTAATTGCAGATGGTATGTGTCTACATTTGGTTTAGCAATGAGCGATACATCGACACCTCGCGACCATCCGAAGTATAAACAATACTACTTTTGGTGAGCACCTCGATGGTTGGATGAGGATGTGTAACTTGGCTTAGAAGGCGAAATGATATACATGTATGATCATTATGTAATGACAATGAGATCGTAATGTAAACAAATAAGTTTGTCTGTTAGTGATAATATGTTGGAATTACGCGTAATGCACCTTATTTTTTTGTATGCACTTACCATTATTGTTATTTTTAGATTCTTATAAGTTAAACATTGTTATGCACTTTATCTAATAGTCTTTCGAAATGCTTTTTTTTTTTTTAGGTTTGAACTTGTTTTGGAATAAAGTATCTTAACTAATTTACAATGCACTTATTTTATGATGCACTTGTTTGGCAATTATTGAAATTGAACGTTCTCACTTAATATGGCTTGTCTTTAAGGATTGAACTTTGTTTTTATATGATTCGTAAATCACTTTTTAGGGTTGAACTTATCATGGAACAAATCCTTCCTGATGTACTTTTTTGGTAATGCATTAATATAATGTATAATGCACCTATTTTATTCTGCACTTGTTTCTTGCAATGCACCTAATACATTAAACTAACAAAACTATTAATAGTTCTACAAATGCACTTATTACATTAAGCTAAATTCATAAGTCATTCATTTTCCAAACAATCTACCTCTTTCTTGAAGTAATTGGTCTCTTTCCTCTTCAATTGGTCGTCTGATTTCTTCAAAATATGCTGCATACTGCTTTATTCATCACTTCCGTTCTAATTTGGTTCATTGTCGATGAAAGAATCTTGTAATCATAAATGCGTCTGAACTTGTTCTTTTGGATTATTTGCTGCAATATGTAAAATAATATGTAATTACTCAAATATATTTGTGATGCACTTCCTTCGTTCTTGAAAAAAATTGTGAGTTGCCTTAATTTCGAGTTTCACAAATACGGTGTTTTGAAACTGAGTTGTATTTTTTAAGAGAACGGTTTTACACAACCGTTCTCTTTAAAAATTTATCAAAAACGGTTTTCCTAAAACCGTTAGTTTGAGTTTTCCAAGAGAACGGCCCGGATAAAACCGTTTTCTTGAGAAATTCAAGACAACGGTCTTATCGGAACCGTTCTCATGTAAGGATATTAATTTTCACAAGCCGGATAAGTGAAACCGTTGCCAACGCTCGCTGCCATTCAACCATATATCAATTCCCAATTCAAGCATATATCAATCTCCAATTCAATCATATATCGACGCCCACTGCAATCCAATTCCAATTGCACCCTCAAAACCCTAAATCAACACATATCAATCCCCAATCTACCCCTTCTCAACCACGCCCGTCAGCCAACAATTCCCAAACACATCCTCAAACCAAACCCTAAAAAATCCCCACATTACCCGGTCTACCTCATTCCAAATCTTACCTTCAACGGGAGTAATGGCACGAAATACGGATTAGTCGCAGGAGCTGCTGCTCGTCGTCGTGCCGGAGAGGTCTCGGGTGCGTCCGGCGACTTCTCTCGAGTTCGTCGGGCGAATGGAAGTGAGAGAGATGTGCCGCGGCCAAGCCTCTGAATTGTTATCAATTAGGCGACGACTTTAACAAGGCTGTCGGCATGAATGGGCCGGTTGACCGTGCCTATGGCTCTATTAAGCCCGTTTTCCTGAAAATTATCAAGAGAACGGCCTTATTACAAACATTTTCTTAAAAAATGCAATACGACGGTTGTATTAGACCCGTTGTCCAGAAATTTTTAAATAGAACGCCGACGTTAAACCGTTCTCCTTAAAAACACGATAAATTTAAAACTCAGTTTCAAATCACTGTATTTATAAAACTCGAACTCAAAACTAGGGCAAACCCTCAATTTTTTTCTTCATTCTTCCCAAAACCTTATCCATAAGGTTTAAGAGTAGATATATTGAATTTGTCAATTCTGACAACTGAAGCGATGTGTATTCTTCAAGAGCTCAGAGGAGTTCTGAGTTTGATGGCTCTTGGGAAATGCTACAGCTCCATCACACAAGCTCCAATCAATACGATCTTCCTATCAATATCAAACACCCCTTTAAAATCAATGACATTGATAGACCAACTCTAGCCAAGAGTAAATTGTTTCTCCATATGACAAATAATATTTAATAATTTGCTTGCCAGTGTCCATAATATTCATCCTTACAATCCCCATCAAAATTGTTGCAATTCTTGTATCAACTATTGGAGTTAACGGTTCCATAGTCAAGTCTCTTTGTTTGATCAATTGCTACTTAATTATCTTTAGAAAGTCCCGATGAGTCGTATTTTTACGCTCATTTTATTATCTTAATACATGCACTTTAGTATATTTCTGCATCAAACATCATTTTTTGGTGTAGTTTGCGCCTCATGTGTATTTGGAGTGCTAGGAGGAAAATCGTGCTAGAAAGGCATTTATTGAAGATTTCGTCACAAAGGACATAATGACCTTTTGTGATGTATAGTTTAATGGACGTATAAGAAAGGCCCGATGAATACGAGCCACATATCCTTAGAAAGATGATTCGAAGATGTACAAATCTCTAGTTTACATCAAGAGTAAATTTTACGTTAGATTAAATCTATGATCGAATACAGAAGTTAACGGGTCCAAAGAGGAAAGAAGAAATTAGCTCCGCGGGCAAAGAATTAATTTGAACACTGCGAGTGGAAATAATTTGTACACTGAGCATGTATCCTACTGAAGTGACTTCATCAACAAGCCAGATTTTTGATTTCCAAATGTGCCATTTCTATTTTGATAAAGATACAAGCTGACAACATGTAACAGTTGCTATCTATTGGAGTTTCTTAAAGAAAAAGATATGATCAAATTTAGAAGATATATTCTTATAAGGATTAGGATTGACAAACATGTACACTTTATAAAGAGATCTAGAAATTTGCTTAGTCCTCGAAAAATAAATCACAAATCAAGGGAAGAAAGCCTAGCCTCAAAGGCTGGAGGCCTTGAGGGCTAGAGAGGAGTCAATATCACAAATCAGAACCTAAAAATTCAATGCACTTTAAACATCACAAATAAAAATTCATAAAATCTAATACATTTTCAACTCACTACAAAACAAAAAATTTACAATTTGTTTATTGTCTTGCAATATGTGAACCATTTAATCCAATGACTCCCAAATGAACTGAGGGATTCAACAAATAAAAGGATTCCAACCGAGCGTTCCACTCTATAAAATATAGATTTTAAATGTATAAAATTTCATTAATTTAAAACGTTAAATATTATAAACTCAAGTACTTTATTATAAAGTGTATTTTTAAAGTGCATTAAAATATTATGTATGCTGGCGTAAGTTTTTTTTTATTTTTAAGCCAGCTAATTTATTAAAAGGGATCCAAAGAGCCTGGATCGTGGCGAGTACATAGCAGATTGAACTTGACCCTCAAGCGCCACCTAAAAATCAACAAGTTCCCAGCCTGAAAGCGCCGAACAGGTTATAGACCTAGCTCACTCTGAAGAAGGAGAGGAGCAGGTATGCGTGCATACAGAGAAGACCAAAATGCCGACTCGGGTATTTCCATGGACCAACTAAGAGGTAAAACATTAAATAAACCAAAGAATCTTGGGCATTCCCATCGATTCTAGTACATTTCTATTGATAGTGATTCGCCCCTCATTCGTTCTTCTTGAGCCAATGAGAGAGTCATCATTGAAGTTTACTCTGTGAGATACGAGAGTAGGAGCGTCCTGAGGTGATGGAAAGCAGAAGAACTTTATCTTAGCGGAGTCGTTGTATATGCCCTACTTTACAGGAAGGGGAAGATCAGTGAAGTAGCGATATGTGCGAGAATGGTTAGCTTGATGGGTTGAATATGCTAAGGCATGTCATAGTTGGCACCCTTGGACACCCTTCAATGCCAAAGTTAAGAAGAATTATGTCTTTTATTTTTGGTACTGCATTCTAATAATTAGCTCGAACTATGTCTTTTGTCGCATAAAACATATCCCCATGGCTGCTTTGCACCATCCTCACTTGAAGATTATAGAGATTGCATATATTGAGAGAGTGTTCCATAAGGTAAAGAAGTGCTTATGGAACACTCTCTCAATATATTTGAATGGAGTTAGGTCTTGTGCAAGAAAACGTCGAAGTTAAGTATTTCCAAACCTGGTCAGCCCACTTTCCACGAAAGAACAGATGAGTTAAGTTCTCCTCTGCTCTATGTCAACAATGAGAACAGGAAGCCAATGAAATATGAAGCTTTTGAATATTCTTGTCGAGAGGTAGGCCATTGTAGATCACTTTCCAAATAAAAATGCTAATTTTTGGGGGAAGCCATGACTTCCAAACTGCTGATGCCCAATTAAGTCTAGGATGACGAGTGATAAAAGTCCCAAGAAAGAGCTTGATAGTAAATATCCTAGAGGAATGTCCCAGCCATCTTAGGACAGTGAGATGATTTCCAAATCTAGCATACCTGTAGTAGACTGCAGCATGGCTAGGAATAGTGTCTAGGAAGATATAACGCTGAATAGGTCTATCGAGGACCTCTCTGATGGACATCTCTTTCCGTAGTGCCACATAATAGAGTCAACCCTCATGCTGCCATCTCCGACCTCCCATAACGAGTTGTCCCTTAGGTGATTCATAACATTCCAGAGAGGGGAACCCGATTTCCCAATTTCAAAACAAAGCGCGCCCATAAGCTTTTTTGGTTAAGATATTCCCAAGCTAACTTTGCATGAAAGGCCAACCTCGAGCTTCCGAAGACCCAATCCTCCATGATCTTTCGATCTAGCTGCTCTATCATAACCAATCCACTAGTGTTTAGACACTGCTCCTTGATCCCATAGGAATTTCCCAATGATGCTTTCAATCTTCTTAAAACTCCTTTTGAAACTGGGAGAACAACCATGATATGCAAGCTGATGGAGTTAAGGACTGATTGAATCAGCGTTAACTGACCCCCCATAGACAGTAGACCTTTCATCCAACCAGCGACACGACTCTGAATTTTGTGTAACAGATCCTCAAAATAGCACTTCTTTACACGCCCTTGCATCAATATGTCATCATCATCCGGAATAGAGATCAACTTACTGTTCATTTCATCAGTGATGGCGCAATCAAAAGTTTCATCAGGGGTTGGAGTGTACCTGTTGAATAGGGATGAGTAGTACCGAACCGCCTCTTCCCTTATCTCCTTACCGGATGACGTCGATGATCCATCATCCCTGATAAGAGTCATACGACTTTTTGCCCTCCTGGTTTTTATACTAGCATGAAAGAAGGCCGCATTTCTATCCCCTTCTTTTAGCCATGTAATTCTCGATTGATCTCTAGCCATAGCTTCTTTTGTCAGTAGGATATCGTTTAATTATTCTTTAGGGAAGTAAGGTTTTCATACGACGTTCTGCGTCCAGTTTCCTTGGTTCATCTTTTCCGTGGCCTCTATGCTACAAATCAGATCCTTTTCTTTCATCCGAATACCTCCCAATTCCAACGTTTTAATTCACTTTGAAGATGTTTGATTTTCAAACTGAAGTTAATCAACGTATTCTCATGACGCCGACCTTCCTAACAGCTCTGAACAAACGGAATGAAGTTTGAGTGCTCTTTCCACATCCGAAGATAATGGAACCTCTGGCCTTTCTCTGACCCTCGGAGCTATATACTAAACACGGACAAGATCCTCGCCAGGTGAATAACTTTTGGAAGAGAATATCTTGAAATATATTGCCCGTTTACAAAAAAGCGGTCCAATCTTTCCTAAACAACATCATTATCCTGTCTGTTATTACACCAAGTATAATCATTGCCAATAAAACTAGCATCACTCAAACCGGCTCCCATCATGCAAGTATTAAAGTCCAACATTGCTGCCTCATCTGCACCAACGCCACCCTTTTTCTCACTGCGTTGGCTGATAACGTTAAAGTCACCTCCCACCAACCATGGATGGTCGATAGAGGTGGCCAAGGTTGATATTTTCTGCCAAAGATGTTGTCTCTCTATCCTCCTGCACAAAGCGTATACAAATGTGCATTAAAGATATTCACTAGAACCAAGAAACTCTACCTTGCATGTAACTTGTTGGTCTCCCCATTGAGTAGAAACCATGCTGATATGATTTTTCACATCAACCAGATCTTCTTGTTTGCATTTCCTCCATGCATGCCATGATCAAAGTGAAGAGATCGATGAAGGTCATTTAGCTGCCCTCTGTCAACCATTGGTTCTAAAAAAACAAGAATACCTGGTTTGTATTGATTTAACATCTGAGTGAGGAATGTGATTTTACCTCTATTTCTAATGCCTATAATATTCCAACAGAAAGCTTTTCTTATTGGGACATATTAGGATTATGTGATGGAGATGTTGCCCTGTTCTGCGTTGGAGAAACAAAGCTAATGTCAGCAGCATCATTAGTGGTACGTGTAAAGGTAGGTTGTTGGATGAGGATGTGGTCCAACTCCTTCGAAGTATCTTTCTCAATAATGGTGTCTGTGGTTCCATCATCCTCTGTTACTTCATTTAAATCTAAAACTTTGGAAATATGAACATATCTGTATTTTTTTGCGCGGGCCCGTATTGGAGTCATCCTCCCTTCCTCGCTTACTTTTAGACTTTGTAGCTTTCTTCTTTTTTTCTTTCGTCGGACTGTAATCCAATCCTAACGCACACTGAGATTTTTCTGTTGATTATCATTCTTTTCTTCTGACACTGGCATTATACTTCGTGCAGGATTAGTAGTTGCACACCCTTGCATGGTTTTAGCAGTGGCATTTGGATGTCTGATGGTGTAGGTCGTTTTCACTATGTTCTCGTGCAGATTTCTTCTTCCTACAATCAGCCAGTATGTCCGTGAATTTTGCAATGCGAACAATACAAAAGATTTCCTTCCATTTCAATCGTTTGTCAAAAGCCCTTATTGTTTTTAAATGAAGTACCTCCTCAAGGGGAGGATCCAAACAACAACGGCACCATTGAGTGAGGATATCTTCTTTCGCTTGATCACGCACCAAATTATCAATATGATGAGACTAAAGCACTATTATCCCTAAACTCGCACCAATATCTGCTGCTAATGCTGCATTCATACCACCATTCCTAGCAAAGTTTCACTTTGATGGGGTGTCAGCCGACAAAACACAGTCACACGCCGACTTAAGCACACATAAAACCCTAAACATACACACAATTACAAAATAATTATAATAAAAAATCATCAACTAGCTAAAAAATGAAATTTTTTTTAATTACCACCTTTTACAAACTTAATTTCCCAAATGCCATCTTTTTTCTCAACTTTGTTTTCAAAATGCCACAACTTCAACAAACCGCTACTGTCAGTAGCAGTTTGTTCCTCGTTGTATACACCAGGTGACACATCAGCTCTGACTTGGCGCTGATGTGCCAGGATTAGTACAAACCGCTAGTAGCAGTTTGAAAAATAGGACCGTGTGTTGAAGAAAGCCTGCTGATGGATGAAGTTTTACCTGAAGCTGGTCTACTTGATTGTTCTCTCAAGGTCCCTCTTGACTTAATTGTTGACATAACATGTTTGGTTCTTTGTAGCAAGGGATTGTATGCTAATTGATACTTCTGGCACTTTTTGCTTTTAGGCAGCCCGAGATACAGTTAGACGGTATGTCCGGAGCAGATTTTCTTATTTACAGCTGGACATTTCAGGTTGTTTTGATGTTATATTTTGAGACCATTCATTGAAATGTTAGTGACAGACTTCATGTCAAAATAATGTCACGCTAATGTAAGAACATGTTTTCAAAGCAACTCAAATTGTTTGAGTAATTCTGTATATTCAGAGGTACGTCTACAGGTCCAGTTTAAACAAAAAGAGGGGGAGGTAGAGGGATACCCGTTGCAGCTTACCCTAGATGCCAGCAAAGATAAAGTGAGCGAAGGAAGCATGGACTTATTGCTGGTAAGTTTTCATGTTCATGTCTCAAAAAACAATGCATTGCTGCTTAATCTACTCGATACCCCATCAATTTGCTATTTTCAGGATTTCCGTCAAATTATTGAAGAAAATCTTGGACTGCTAGTTAAACTAAGAGATTTGCTTATGGAATGGGCTCAAGAAGGATTTCAAGAGTTCTTTATAAACCTAAATGAGCACTTTATACAGCTCTCAGACAGAAACATTCCGGCCACTCAAGATCAAGGCTTAGCAGAAGGAATGCAAGGAGAGAAAGTTCACGCGAGGCTCGTTCTTTTGTTGGCCCAGCTTTCTACTTACATTGAACAAAACGCTACACCTAGAATCACTGGGGCAAGAAGTCATTATTTATTTATTTTATTTCTTAGGCTCCACATTATATAAATTTGTCCGTGTGTTCAGGAAATCACGTGTAGTCACTGGGCATCCCATCACTGTAATCATGCATTAGCAGACTTTCTTCAACACACGGTTCTATTTTTCAAACTGAAAACACGTGGGGTACTATCACTTCCAACAACCATGATGTATTTGTATTCACAAACTGCTCGACTTGGCTGTAGAAACAAAAATCAACAAAGAGCATGTAGGAACTGTTGGGGGAAGTCGGTCTGAATGGTGCTTGTGCTCCTTGACTTCGAGAGATGATGGATTCGCCTTTGAGGTTATCTTGTTTGACAACTTCGGTAAAGTAGTAATTCAACTTGGATTCAAGTAATATCGTGTAGTTACTTTCCGAAATCAATATTTCAGCCCTTGTTGTACACTCCGATATATATGTTTGTTACTAGAACTCACCAGTTGTAATTCACATCATCATATACATCTATTTTTCTAAATAATCTCATGTCTTTGATTTCAGTGAAGTCTACATACGAGCATCGTCGAAGGAACGGCCATTTACGATTAGGGAGGTCAAGGCTTCACATATTGGTCAACTTGTTCGGATATCGGGTATTGTGACATGCTGCTCAGATGTTAAGCCTCTGATGCAAGTCGCTGTTTACACATGTGAAGAATGTGGATTTGAGATTTATCAGATAACTGATAAAAGCAACAGCTTATCACTACAACCATTTCATTTCAATTGCTTAATTATGTATGTACCAAGGGATGTTTGGGGTGCATGATTACAAAGATTATAAGATTATGAGAGTATGTTTTACTTGCGCAACTACTTTTTTATCATCATCTCTTGGTCATCTATTAACTACTTTTGTAAACAGGAAGTAACGGCACAGATTTTTATGCCGCTTTATGAATGTCCAACTACTCGCTGCAAATTAAATAACACCAAGGGCAATCTCATTCTTCAACTTCGAGCTTCAAAGTTTGTAAAGTTTCAGGAGGTATTTCGTTAATATAATTTTGATAGCATAACTAGTCAATGTGATAGGTTTTCTGTTGCATAACCATTTTGTTTGGTGTAGTCATGTTGTCCGAATATAAGTTTAAATTTGTTTGGAAAATTAGAAGATAAGATAAGGTTATCCTAATTTATACGGCAGGCTAAGATTCAGGAGCTTTCTGAACATGTTCCAAAAGGTCATATCCCGCGCACTATGACCATACATTTTCGAGGGGACTCACTAGAAAGGTTCATTACTGATTACTATTTTTTTAATATCGAGGAACATAAAATAAGTTATGTTGCTTTCATTCATTGTCCGAGTAAACCATAATGATATATGTTAATCAAATAAACAGGCAGCTCCAGAGGATGTTGTTGAGCTGTCAGGAATATTTTTGCCTATTCCCTATCCTGGATTTAGAGCAATGCGTGCAGGTCTAGTTGCGGATACATACTTGGAAGCCATGTTTGCCACCCATTTCAAGAAAAATATGAAGAGTAAGACGTCGTTTTTGCTAAATAAGTGTACTGTGTTAGTTGAAAGTTGAAGAAATTAGATTTGTCAATAAGTGTATGTGAAGCTCATAGCCATCTTCTACACTGTACTTGCACACTTTCTCACTTGAGTACATGTGTTAGTTGGTGTGGATTTATGCTGTAGTTATGCAGTTTGATTTATTCAATCAAGGCCAATGAAAAAAACAAGATTTGACTATTACAATATGGCTGATCAGTGCATAACCTGATGATTCTTTCTGTAGATACGAACTTCAGGGAGACGAGGAAGAGCAAATTGCACGCCCAGCGGAGGACGATGATATATATAATAAGCTCTCCCGCTCATTAGCACCTGAAATATATGGACATGAGGATGTCAAGAAAGCCTTGCTTTTCCTTCTAGTGGGTGCTCCTCACAGAAAATTAAAAGATGAGATGATGATAATGTCCACTCATTTTATTATTATGCTTCAAACATGCTCTGGTGTCTAGCTTTTCATATTTCTGATGTATTATTACACGTGATAGAATGTGTATGCTTTTTTGGTCTTAAAACATTTGCTTGCATAGACATTACTAATTCTATAATTTGATAACAGTACTTTATTTCAAGAAACAATGAATCTTTCTATTTAATTTAGGTTATCTTTATTCTTTTCTAGCTTTCCAATTTAGGTTATCTTTCTAGCTTTTCTAGCTGGCCGAAATCCAAAGGCTCCTTGGGGTATTGATCTCTAGGACGGACCCCTCCACTGCTCCTCCAGCACCTTAGACTCGTCATGGTTCAGCCCCTCTTTGTCATCTTAGCACATCAATCCCTGTTTTTTTTCATCCTTTCTTTTGGCCTTGTTAATTGTGTGCTTGCATTTCTATCTGTGTACTCGTCCACTGTCTCTGCACTCAACTTTGATATGAGCTAAGCCATTTTGCGTTAACTGTTTAGTGTTTTATCTGGCTTCAATATTTCACTATTTTCTTTTTGATGATGCCAAAAGGGGGAAGGTAAGACAGGAAAGCATAAATTGAGGGGGAACCCGTTCCCAAGTCCATTGCTTAGTCATCGAAGGGGGAACGAGTCCTGTGTCACGGTGCAGTATAGTACGGTATACCTGTTCAGATTTCGTTCGTTAGAACCTTGGTACTGGTTAATGTTTGTCACCATCAAAAAGGGGAAAATTGTTGGGACATGTGAGGACATGTCCTCAGCAGTTTTGATGGAACAAACATAAATAGAATATTCTTGCATATCTATAATTATTAGATTTCATTGTCTTTTAGATTTTGCATATCCTTGGATACATACTTAGATACATATCTTTTATGATAAAAGGAATATTCAAAATATTGTTAGGATTCTATTTTTAGATATTTCATATTCTTAATTCACATACTTAGAAATATCTATTATCTCTTTGTTGTTATTATCTCTTTGGTTCTCTTGATTAGGAAGCAAGAGATTTAGAAATCCTACAATATAAATAGAGCTTCAAAGTCTCAAAAGACATCGGTCTACAGTTGAGAGTTCAGGATTTTTGGTGAGGTCGATCTGCGGTTTACGAGCAGCTGCACGTCGCTGCGTCTGAGGAAGGGTCCGATAGACCAGTCCAGTGAGCTGCTGCATAAACGCAAAGGGGAAGCGTCCGCAGAGCAGTCCGGTTGATTCTCGAAAAGATAGAAGGTGGGTCTAGGGCGAATTGGAGATTCGGGTGCTATTCAACTTGTCTAGTCTTTTGTGAAAAGTATATCGGTACACTGCAATAAAAGACTGCTTCTCAAAATCCTTTCCGTGAAATCCGAAAGGTAGTGATTTTTCTCTAAGTACGGTTGTACTAGAGTTTCCACTATAAATCTCTGTGTACGAGTCCCTTACTTTACCTTCCTGCATTACATTACTTATCCGCTGCGCAAACTGTACTTGGGGACACGTCCACAGTGAACCCAAGTTAAACTTAAGCTAACCTAACGATCCAACAAATTATTAGGGCTCTTGAGTTTTGATGTTTTCTGCAAACTTTGAAGGTGAAATTTCGATTTGCCTATTTTTTTCAATTTGGGTTTTTATTTAGATCCACAAAAAGT
Organism: Umbilicus rupestris; assembly: GCA_963678935.1. Taxonomy (NCBI): domain Eukaryota; kingdom Viridiplantae; phylum Streptophyta; class Magnoliopsida; order Saxifragales; family Crassulaceae; genus Umbilicus; species Umbilicus rupestris. The sequence continues at coordinate 14,745,851 of OY787611.1, read as the reverse complement.
TGATTTCGAATTTCACAAGGGCAATTCATGGAGTGGCTCTGCAGATACTCAGCAATTACGTTGCCTTACCTCTTTATGCATTGGAAACAGCCTAGACTCTGAAGAATAAAAATTTTCGTAAGGCGATTAATTCTTTCGGTTACTTGGGACTAAAGTTTTCCGTTCTGACCTTTTTTATCAGATGGGGTCACATATGAAGACAGACGTTTTCAAAGATCAAACTGCCAGAGCCATAAACAATGGCAAAAGGCAGCAAAAAACAGGCACAAGATAAAAAATAAAAAAATGGCAGGAGGAGGAGATGCATCAGCTTCCAGCATCAAGAGTGTTGCCATTTTATTCTTGGAATGCAGTTCATTTTGAAAATAAGTGCCATAAAGCTACGTTCGGATATTAAAAGAACCAGCAGCAATGATGATTCATGCAGCCGAGCGATTCACGCAGCTTCCGCAACTGAGTGAGTGTTAAACTGTCTAACATGCAGTGCCAAATGAGGATGTAAATTAGTTAGAAAAATGCTCAAAGCATGTTCTGGTGCTATGCTCATGCGAGTAAGAACACATTCAAATTTGTCTAGATAATCCTCAATAGAGTCATTATCTTATTTCAGGCTAACCAAATCAGCTAACGAATCATCAAATAATTTTTCAAATTTCGTGGAAACAACAATGACATATTCATGCCAAGACGGAAACTGATCAAAGCGAATACTCAACTCATATAATTATGATGCTATTGTAATGCTTTACATGAAGAGTAAACATTTTTACAGTGAAAATATCTTACTTTTCTTTCTTTCTTTATTTCGGTTGTTTGTTTATTTTCTTTTCTATTTATGTGTCTACTAGGTAACAGTTCATTAAATCGTTTTAGATCATCCACGGATTATTCATCGAGACATTAAATATTCCAACATTCTTTTCAACGACAACTTTGATGCTCGGGTATGCTCAATTTCATCGCTTCACGTTCACCATTCCTTTTTCTATTGTATCTTCTCACATTTACCATTTTGGTCACGTCTCATGTCCATATCAGATATCGGACTTTGGGCTTGCAAAGTTAGCTCTTGATGCGAACAGTCATGTAACAGCACGAGTTATGGGCATCATTGGGTGCGTCCCGTCGCTGATTGCTGTTTAAGTTATTTCGTTGCAGACACAGGCTCAAATCTTATCCCATTCTCAAATATTAAATCTGTCAATTAAATATAAAGCTTTGTGTCGAAGGAGTCACACAGATCTCTATTGTTCATCTCCTATGTCTCTTTCGTTCCACTCACATGTGCAGTTCTTAATCTCCACAAGAAATATACTAGTTTTATACCTGTACATTGTTTGGTAGATTGTTTGTTTGACATGGGTTCCATCTTCGTTTCTTGGATATTTGTTATATGATGTACCTCACGAGTTGGAGATGGCATGGTGCATGTTTATATGGGTGACTTCAATTCAATATGCTTTTAGGCTTAAGGTGTGTATGCCAAAATTTATAATTATTGTTTTAGTTCATTACAGGCTCTTCTCAATTGGCATAAAACTTTTAGTGCTGGTTTCAAATAAAAAACACACACTTGGTAGAAGCATGTACCAAAACGTAAAGGGAATTATAGTGTGGGAATGAGAAGTAGTGATATTCAATAATTTGATATGTTCCCTTACCTTAGTTTTAAACGTAATGGTAACTTGGTTCCTCTGCTATTGCCCATGCCTTTGTTCATTTTTTGTTCGATGTTTCCGTTCGATTTGTTTTTGATGTAGTCACATCTTCCAGAGGAGCCTTCCTCGTTCTATGAAGATTCAAATATAACAAATGCTGAACTCACAGAAGCTGGTGACCAAAATTAGCCTAACGGTTCTACAAGTTCGTAGAGCCATCACTTAAAATACATGTTATTTTTAGTTTATCATCTCCTATAAAAGGAACTCATGTATTCTACTTGAATCAATCAGAAACTACCTTATCAAAACCCTGTTTCATATTTGCTCTTGCAATCTTCTGACTTTCGGTTGGAAGTAAAATACAGTCTTCGGACCTTTTTCTAAGCTTCCGCTTCGTCATTTGGTAACAAAATTACTGCGAAATACCGCTTTCCGATACCACGGTTGGATGATATGCTGGACATGCTAAAAGGTGCTTCCATATTCTAAAATTGATCTTCGGAGTGGTTACCATCAAATACGAATTCGAGAAGGTGATGAATGGAAGACTGCCTTCAAAACAAAGGATGGATTATACGAATGGCTTGTTATGCCTTTGGACTCTCGAATGCTCCAAGCACCTTCATGAGGGTGATGACGCAGGTTCTTAAATCCTTCATTGGTCATTATGTTGTGGTTTATTTTGATGATATACTCATTTTCAGTCATTCCAAAGAGGAGCATATAACACACTTGCGATCAGTTTTGAAGGTTTTGCAGGATAATAATTTATTCCTTAACCTCAAGAAGTGTACTTTCTTGACAACAAAGCTGACTTTCTTGGGATATATTGTTAGCAATGTTGGCCTCCAGGTCGACGAATCCAAAGTGCGAGCAATACGAGGCTGGCCAACTCCCAAAACAATACATGAGGTTCGTAGTTTTCACGGTTTGGCTACATTTTATCGACGTTTCATTCGAAACTTCAGTACAATCATGTCTCCGATTACTGAGTGCTTAAAGAAAGGGAGATTCAACTGGAACGATTCTGTAGATCGTGCTTTTCAATTAATCAAAGACAAACTCACATCAGCCCCAATACTTGCGCTGCCGGATTTTGACAAACTCTTTCAACTAGAGACAGACGCATCGATTGTTGGCATTGGTGCTGTATTTTCTCAGGAAGGCCGTCCTATGGCATTTCATAGTGAAAAGCTATCCGAAGCACGTCAAAAATGGACGACATACTAGCTGGAGTTATATGCAGCTGTTCGGGCTATCAAACATTGGGAGCAGTATTTATTTCATAGAGAGTTTATCTTGCTCACAGACCATCAATCTTTGAAGTTTATCAACACTCAGAGGGACTTAAATAGAACTCATGCTCGATGGATATCATACTTACAACAGTTCACTTTCGTAATCAAACACAAAGCTGGCCAGTTAAACAAAGTTGCTGATGCTTTGAGTCGACGCGCCTCTTTACTCACCATAATGCACACTGCTGTTATTGGATTTGAGTTAATGAAGGATCAGTACCCTGATGATGAGGATTTTGGTGAAGTTTGGAGAAAACTTAATGCAGGCATACCTACTGAGCCTTTTCTTCTCCATGACAATTATCTATTTTATCGTAACCGGCTATGCATTCCGCGAGGCTCGTTGCGGGAGGAATTAATTGGAGAGTTATATCGGCAAGGCCACTTTGGACGTGACAACTATTTCTCAAGTGGAAGAACGTTACCATTGGCGTCACCTTCGTCGAGATGTTGGAAAATTTGTGAAAAAATGCATCCCTTGCCAAACCAATAAAGGGCACTCACAAAATATTGGGTTGTATATGTCGCTGCCTATCCCAAATGCTCCATGGGAGGACATCTCAATGGACTTTGTCCTTGGCTTGCCTCGAACACAGCGGGGTGTGGATTCCGTGTTTGTTGTCGTTGATAGATTCTCCAAGATGGCTCACTTTATTGCTTGCAAGAAAACATCTGACGCTTCACATGTGGCTGCTATATTTTTCAAAGAAGTTGCCCGTTTACATGGTGTGCCAAAAAGTATTGTCTCTGATCGTGATGTGAAGTTCTTAAGCCACTTTTGACGCACCTTATGGCATTTGTTTCGCACAGACTTGAAGTATAGTAGCTCCTTCCATCCTCAAACAGATGGGCAAACCGAGGTCATTAACAGGACTCTTGGAAATCTTATTCGTTGTTAAGCAGTGATAAATCGAAGCAATGGGATCTTGTTTTGGCCCCTGCCGAGTTCGCTTATAACAACATGGTTAATCGCTCCACCGGTCATGCTCCATTCTCAATTGTCTATCAACATCCACCAAGACACACACTTGATTTAGTTCCGCTTCCGCAAATACCAGGTTATAGCTTTGCCACCGAAGAAATGGCCAAATCCATTGAAACCATTCAAGCTGATGTCAAATAGAAATTGGAGGCAGCAAGTGCCAATCATAAATTGGATGCAGATCAACATAAGCGGAGCAAAATATACAATGAAGGTGATATGGTAATGATGTTTCTCGAAAAAGAAAGATTTCCAACAGGAACTTATAACAAGCTGATGAAGAAAAAGATTGGTCCGTACAAAGTTTTGAAACGAATTAACAACAATGCGTATGTTATTGATCTGCCTGCGGAATACAACATATCATCCACATTCAATGTATCAGACTTGTTTGATTATTGACGTTGGCGTTTTAGGCAAGCAAAATGAAGTGCTATTCTAGTCACGCAAATATCAAACAATATTTATAACCGAGTGACCTCGGATCGAACCCAAGGGAAAAGCTTAGACTAATTGACAACTAATCAATGCTACTAATGTAAGTCTACGGTTTTGGGGGGGGGGGGGGGTTTGTCCTCCTATTGAGGTATCTCTAGCAAGCACTAAAGATAAATGATATTTTTGGGTTTTGCTTAATGAATAAAAAGGGTGACTAGGGATTCAACTTCCCCCCTAAGATATGAGGAAATGAAATAACTCACTAATACATGCATGAACTACATTTGGTTGATAAAAGTAAGGCTAATGCATCATCCGCTCTAGGTTCAACTCTCGCTCCTTCCCTAGAATGGAGAGGATACATAAATGACATGGTTCTCAAACTCTCATTCTATTGAACCGTGTAGAATTTGAGCCCCATAACCGCACCCTCTCGGTCTATTGGCCGGTTACTCAAATCCGCTCAAAACTTAGCCTAATGTCAAGAATGCATGTCGCTCTCACGCACAAACACTCCATCTATGATCATACAATAGCTATGAAACATCCTAAGTTCAACTCTCGCTCCTTCCTTAGGGGTTCTAACCAAGGATACTCACTTAAGCATTTCGTCAAACACTTGGTGTGCATACAATGAATACATAGCTAGGGCACAATATAATCAAACCAAACTTCATTCAATACAATAAATTAGAGTTCTACATCATATCCAATCCTAGGGGATCCATTTAATCCCCAACCACAAGAACAACTACTCACTCATAATGAGTGTGCACAAATACATGATTAATAAGTGAAACATGAATGTAAATACAAAGTTAAGGGTTTATAAAAAGTAGTCTAGGTCTTGAATGATCTTCAATCCAAGCTCCAATCTTCAACCAAGCTTGATCTTCTCCAAAGGTTTGATCTTTGCTCTTTAGGGTTTGAAAGATTTCTTGTGTTTTCTTTAAAATTGAGATTCATTTCTCTCTCTTCAAAGCTTTTCATTTATACCTAGAAGGTTTGACCAGCATTGACCGAGTTGACCAGCGTTGACCGAGTTGACCGAGTCAAATAGTTGACTCGGGCGAGTCAACTTTCCAGAGGGTTCGAATTTGGCCGAGTCACTTCTTGACTCAGTCTTGCGCTTCGTGACTCGGGCAGAACGGACTCGGGCGAGTCAACTTTCCAGAGAGTTCCAATTTGCCCGAGTGCTTTGATCCGGGCGAGTCAACTAGTCCAGGCCGAGTCACATTGACTCGGGCGAGTCAGAATGTGACTTGGGCGAATCTTCATTATCATGATTCTTTTGCGCTTTCGCCCGCAATCGACTGGATTTTGTCCGAAACTCTTCTAAGCTGCTGCGTGACTCCAACTACTCGATATAAACCTGAAACGCACGCGAAAAGCATCAAAAGACTTATATAACATCACGGAATGAACAAGAACTAAAAGGGGAATGCACAAAAATATTATGCACTTTGCGCGCACATCAATTATCATGACCCGGAAGAACCACTCTACTCAACACATTACTCGGGGACGAGATTTCTTAAAGCCGGGGAGAATGATGTAGTCACATCTTCCGAGAAGCCTTCCTCGTTCTATGAAGATTCAAATATAGCAAATGCTAAACTCACAGAAGCTGGTGACCAAAATTAGCCTAACGGTTCCACAAGTTCCTAGAGCCATCACTTAAAATACATGTTATTTTTAGTTTATCATCTCCTATAAAAGGAACTCATGTATTCTACTTGAATCAATCAGATACTACCTTATCAAAACCCTGTTTCATATTTGCTCTTGCAATCTTCTGACTTCGGTTGGAAATAAAATACCGTCTTCGGACCTTTTTCTAAGCTTCCGCTTCGTCAGTTTTGAATCGGAGGTGTAAATCTAATGCCATGGTGATGAGTTCTCGGCTTCCCAACCCAATAATCCGCCCGTTAGGAAGGACATCTCGAAGACCCAAGGCAGCCAACTTAACCGCACCCAACACATCAAGAGCATATCAGCCCATGGATACCCGAAGCCCGCCATGAAAGAAGACTACTCAAGGTCCATCAAAGAGGCCCACGACCCAGCCATGCATAGAAAGGAATCTGGTCAAGTTCTCATTGAAGACCAGCTCTTTAAAGACACAATAGGCAGCCTTAACCGGGGCATTAAAAGGGACCTTGAACACATGGGAGACCAAGCCTTCCAAAGAGTAAACGACGAGCATTTAGGGCCACCTTCAAAGGAGTAACCGACGCGCATTTAGGGCCACAGAATTAAAGGCGCAAGGCCCCCTGCCCAGCTATAAAAGGACCAATCATTCCCTCATTTCAATCATCTAAGAATTTCCAAGAAAACTCTCTTATCATAGTTCCTAGGTCTGGCCAGCGCCCTTTAGCATTGTAGCGTCGAGGCCTTCAGCCACTTTTCTTTCAATATTCCATAAAAATCCCAGCTACTTTCCCTTTTACATACACTTTCCAGCCATTTCCCACAATCTGCGCACACTGCCCATCAACTCGGCCTTTTCAGAGTTCTTATCGAGGAATTCCCGCAAGCCCTTCACTTATCCGACGGTTGGGAGACCTTTTTGGCTTATCGAGTGAGAATTCGGGACTTCTGAGCACACCGTCGGGCTCAGCGTGTTTTTTTAGCCAAAGAAGGTTTTCACCCTTCATACAAAGTGGTATCAGAGCCGCTATGATTTCTGGACGATGACGACAAGATCGAAGGCAACGTTGAGGTCATCATCATAAGAAGCTGCCTCAGGCAGCAAAGAAGATTCAATCATGAATTTGAGGGCAGAGTTCGAAGAGTTTAAGGTGCAGCAAGGCACAACACAAGCTGCCTTAGAGACCAAGCTGGACGGCAACTTCGCCGACTTGAACGAAAGGTTCAAGAAACTGGAGGCCCTCTTCATCAACAACTTAACACCAAACCAAGCTTCTGCTCCTATCCTAGTCGAACAGCAATTGGAACGCGCTGAAGGATCACAAGCAAATCAGCAGCGAAGTGGAGACCGTGGAAAGAATCCTATGATCGACATGAACATGGCAGAAAAAGGAGTGATGAACCAAGGAAGGAGGACGGAATCAGCACCTCCAACCTTCCATTTTTCTCCAAGGGACAACCTTAATCACTTTGAAGGCGAATCTGCCCATCGAAATGTGCCAAGAGGCAGTTTCACAAGGGACGAGCGCCCTGCCTGATGGGGAAATGAAAGACAAGTAGCCCAACTTCCCCAAGATGCACGCCAAAGACCCAGAAGTTCGCCATGAAGAAGGCCTTCACTTCATGTACCAAACCCGAGGCGACCAACGATTCCGCAAGCTAGAGATACCACTATTTAGTGGAATCAATGTCAACGAGTGGGTCTATAAGGCCAAAATGTACTTCAACGTCAACAGGTTGACTGATCGCGAAGCATTAACAGCCGCAACCATGTGCCTGGAAGACAAGGCCTTCAAATGGTACACATGGTACTCAATGAGGCGCCCAATTCATACATGGGAGCACTTCAAACAAGCCATCATTGCAAGATTCCGTGGGGCAGACGCATCCAAAATTCAAGAGAAGTTCTTCTCTCTTGTGCAGAATAGAACGGTTCAAGAGTACCGCAAAAAGTTTGAAGATCTTGCTGGAAACATTGGGGGAATCCCAGAGGACATTCTAAAGGCTAACTTCTATCGAGGTCTCAAGTCTGAAATTCGGGCAACCGTGAAGCTACTCAAGCTCAAGAAGTTGATGGAAGTCATGGACGTGGCGCAGCAAGTTGGGAATCCAATTTAAGCCGGACTAGCAATCCACGACCATTCAACAACTCTGACCAGCGCTCCGCAAGCAACTAATGACCCTATCATCTGCGGAACATTCCTCAACCAAGAGTCATGGGTCACCAACCACAACGTCCAGTCCAACCTGAGCAAAGGAGAAGCGAAAATTGATGCTACAAGTGCCAAGAGTTCTAGAGGCCAGGGCATGAATGCAGCAATCGCGCCTTCGCGGGCCATGGATGGACAGTCCGACGAGGAACATTTGGAAGAGCAGCAGTCAGAAGAACCAATTGCCGATGAGCCACAACACGAAGAACAACAAATCGAGGATGTTGAGGTATCGCTTAACAGCGTGTCTGGACTCACGCCTTCGCGGGCCATGAAAATCCGAGGCCATATTGGCAACCGTGAGGTAATCGTACTCATCGATAGTGGGGCAACTCACAACTTTATTTCACCCGACGTTGTTGAAGAGGAGGGACTGCCGCTTCGTGATCAAGGCACTTTCAAAGTGATCCTGGGCACCGGAATTGTTGAGGAGAGCCGTGGACTTTGCCCAGGGGTTGTGATCAAACTACCTCATTACCATGTAAGAGCAGATTTTTTGCCGCTTGCCTTAGGCGATACCGACGCAATTTTGGGAATGCAATTGCTGCAGACCCTTGGTGACATGAAGGTGAATTGGAAGTCACTTATGATGGAGTTTGAAAGCGAGGGGCAAAGAGTCAGGCTGGAAGGAGAACCCGTGCTTAGAAAAGCTCAAGTCTCTTTTCACGCTATTATCAAAGAGAGAAGCACCATCTCTGAATGTTACTTGGTGGAAGCAAAGGAATTCAAAGAGGTTCCAGCAAAGGACTTGAAAGTTCCAGAACCCATCAAGGAGATCCTAAAAGAATTTCCAGAAGTCTTTTAAGAACCGCAAGGCCTTCCACCTAGTCGAGAACATGAACACGCAATAGTACTCAAAGATGGCACTTCCCCCTTTTCCGTAGGACCTTATCGCTACCCGCAAATCCAAAAGGATGATGTTGAGAAGATGGTCAGTGAGATGTTGCGAGCAGGAATCATCCGACCAAGCAGCAGTCCTTTCTCTAGCCCAGTCCTCCTTGTAAAGAAGAAAGACGGTGGCTGGAGGTTTTGTGTGGACTACCGGACGTTGAACAAGCAAATAGTCCCGGATAAATTCCCCATTCCCGTCATTGACGAATTTGTGGACGAGCTGCACGGACCAGTCATCTTCTCAAAGATAGACTTGAAGTCGGGGTATCACCAAATCAGAATGGCGAAAGGGGATGAGAGGAAGACCGCTTTCCGAACTCATGAGGGGCAATACGAGTTTCAAGTTATGCCTTTTGGCCTCACCAACGCACCTGCAACCTTCCAAGCACTTATGAACCAGGTCTTCAAACCTTGGCTGAGGAAGTTTATGTTAGTATTCTTCGACGACATCCTCATACTTAGAGACAGAACACAAGGAGCACTTGCATCTAGTTCTAGCCGAACTTGGAAGACAACGACTCTTTGCCAACAGGAAGAAGTGTTACTTCGGACAAAAGAGTGTGGAATACTTGGGGCACATGGTCTCAACAGAAGGAGTTTCAGCAGGCCAATTGAAAGTGAAGGCAATGCAGAATTGGACGGTACCCAAAACTCTAAGGGAGTTGAGAGGCTTTCTAGGCCTAATCGGGTATTATCGCAAGTTCATCAAGGATTATGGCAAAATCGCTCAGCCATTGACCGACCAACTCAAGAAGGATTCCTTCAATTGGTCCGAGGCAGCAACCAAGGCATTTGAGGCACTTAAAAAGGCCATGACCGAGGTACCAGTTTTAGCGCTCCCTGATTTTTTGCAATCCTTCATTCTGGAAACCGATGCATCTGGCTACGGACTAGGAGCAGTCCTCATGCAAAATCAGAGGCCGATAGCCTATTAGAGCCAAGTGATATCTACACGGACCAGGCAGAAGTCAGTGTACGAGCGAGAGCTAATGGCGATCGCTTTAGCCGTCACTAAGTGGAGACCTTATCTGTTGGGGCGTCACTTCATCGTCCGGACAGATCAGAAAAGCCTTAAGTTTCTCCTGGAACAAAGGTTAGTCGCGGAGGAGCATCAGCGATGGCTCACCAAGCTCTTGGGGTATGACTTCGAAATCCAATTACAAACCGGGACTGGAGAACAAGGCCGTTGACGCACTCTACCAAAAGATTGATGAACCAGCCACAACCGATGGAGCTCACCTTCTCAACATGTCAGCTGAGAGGGTTAATTGGGAGGCATTGCACAAAGACAATGAGAGCCCATTGCTAGACAAATACTAAGAAGCACAAAGCCAAGGCGACTCAAGGTACACTCTGGTGGGCGCGCATCTCTTTTTCAATGGACGTTTCCTTTTGCCCAAGACATCGGATCAGATCCCACTACTCTTTGAATAGTTTCACTCAAGCAACATAGGAGGCCATTCGGGAGTCAACAAGACATTCAAGAGGATCGCGTCAGAATTTTATTGGGAAGGGATGAAGCAAGTCATCCAAAATCGAGTGGCCGCTTGCGAAGAATGCCAGCGTAGCAAGTATGTTGCCTTAGCCCCCGCAGGATTATTGCAGCCACTCAACATACCTTCTCAAGTATGGGCGGACATCTCAATGGACTTCATTGAAGGGCTTCTCAAATCCGAAGGATACTCAGTGATTCTCGTCGTGGTGGACCGACTGAGCAAGTACGCTCACTTCATACCTTTGAGTCACCCGTATACCTCCACTTCAGTAGCCGACACCTTCATCAAGGAGACAGTCCGACTCCATGGAATCCCAGAGTCTATTGTGAGCGACCGAGATGCCATCTTCACCAGCAACTTTTGGCAGCACTTATTCAAGGCATTAGACACCCACCTGAAGAGGAGTTCAGTCTATCATCCACAATCCATGGCCAGACGGAAGTGGTAAACCGAAGGTTGGGAACATATCTCAGTTGTTTTACGGCAACAAAGCAAAAGGAGTGGGCGAAGTATCTGCCTTGGGCGGAGTATTGGTATAATACTTCATTCCATTCATCTACTCACACCACACCTTTCAAAGTCCTTTATGGCAGGGATCCGCCAAGGGTAATCCCATATGAAGAAGGGTCCGTTCCTGTCCAACGAGTGAGCCAAGCCCTAATCGATCGCGATCAGATTCTTAAAGAACTAAAGGAGCATCTCGCAAAGGCCCGACGAGTCATGAAGGAGAATGCCGACAAGCACCGCCGAGACATCCATTATAAAGCTGGGAACTTTGTGTACGTGAAGATACAACCGGGTAGCCAAATAACACTAATCCGGAAGGACAACGCTAAGCTCTCTTATAAATACTACGGGCCTTACGAGGTAGAGCGACGCATTGGCGAAGTCGCTTATCGCCTCAAACTGCCCAAGGAAGCACAAGTACATCCTGTTTTCCACGTTTCGCAACTAAAACCCGCAAGTGGACCACCAAAAGACCCAAATAGAGTCAGCCACCTAAAGTGGTATCATGGACTACAGAATGTCTTCAAGCAATAGGGACTACGAGGAGTTCGATATGGTCCAAAAGGCCAAGAAGTACTCATAAAATGGACCAAGATGCCGGAGCATAACGCGACTTGGGAACCTGCGAAAGTCATCGTTGAAATGTTTCCAGATTTCAATCTTAAGGATAAGATTGGTCTTTGGGGGCGGGACCTGATGAGTTCTCGGTTGCCCAACCCAATAATCCGCCCGTTAGGAAGGACATCTCGAAGACCCAAGGCAGCCAACTCAACCGCACCCAACACATCAAGAACATATCAGCCCATGGACGCCCGAAGCCCGCCATGAAAGAAGACTGCTCAAGGTCCATCAAAGAGGCCCACGACCCAGCCATGCATAGAAGGGAATCTGGTCAAGTTCTCATTGAAGACCAGGTCTTTAAAGACACAACAACCAGCCTTAATCTGGTCATTAAAAGGGACCTTGAACACATGGGAGACCAAGCCTTCCAAAGAGTACCCGACGAGCATTTAGGGTCACCTTCAAATGAGTAACCGACGGGCATTTAGGGCCAAGGAATTAAAGGCGCAAGGTCCCCTGCCCAGCTATAAAAAGACCAGTCATTCCCTCATTTCAATCATCCAAGAATTCACAAGAAAACTCTCTTATCATAGTTCCTAGGTCTGGGCAGTGCCATTTAGCATTGTAGCGTCGAGGCCTTCGGCCACTTTTCTTTCAATATTCTATAAAATTCCCAGCTACTTTCCATTTTCCATATACTTTCCAGCCATTTTCCCACAATCTGCGTACATTGCGCATCAACTCGGCCTTTTAAGAGTTCTTGTCGAGGAATTCCCACAAGCCCTTCACTTATCAGACGGTAGGGAAACTTTTTGGCTTATCGAGTGAGAATTCGGGATTTATGAGCACACCATCGGGCTCAGCGTGTTTTTTTAGCCAAAGAAGATTTTCACCCTTCATACCATATGGCATCCTCTTTATGTTGTGGTTGTCTATGTTATTTGTCAGTGATTTTTTTCCATATTGATGAGATATGGGCTTGTTTTTTTGGGTACCTGAAGCAGTGGATGATATAAGTTTAGGGTTTCTGATGTGGGCTTTTCTCACAATGAACCAATGACAACCTCATGTATTTGTGAGCAAAATGCCGTTTTTTGTTTCATATAAATTTTTTCTTATATAAAGTGTAATTTTTTCCCTTCAAACTGCTTTGGTGAGGTGAAGTGCTTTGTATATTGAGCTGTTTAGGTTTCAATATTGAAGGTTGTTATGAATTCCACCTGAAATTTTAATATGGAATTAATGGGTAATTGTATCCTGTGTGACTCTTCTGTCTTCTTTGATTTAATAAGGACTTAATTTTATCTGCAAGATTAATACTTTCTTCCTCAATTGATATCAGGGCTTTGGAAGTTAATACTTGCAAAAAAACAACTTTATATGCGAAGATATCTGTATCGCGAGACACTACCTATGCCTAAGTGTACTTATACTGATGCAAAATAGACGAGGATGCAGAAAGAGAAGAGCACGACTCAATTTCTAAGTTGGCGTCTTCTTTGGAGCATCTTGTCCTTTCAAAGTTACCATGCTTGCAGATGTGCTTACACTCACGACTTGGTGTTTTATTCAGATAAGCTGATTTGTTTGGTATTTCCATAATCGTTCTAAAACTGCTGTCTTGCCAAATCAAACTAAGCATGGTGCTGAAGTACTTGAATTGTGATAGCTTCTAACTAGTGATGATTAGGCTGTGGAGCTTGGTCTGGGTCATTTGCCATTTACTGAGGTACAAGTAGTTACACAGGTCAGTATATTCATCTTTGTTCCTCGTCATTGACTTTAAAATCCCTGACTATCTGATCGGATGATCTAAAAACATGGCGAAGTTGTGGGCTAGTAGTTTTGTTGAGATATAACTGTTAGGCTTGTTTGTTATAGCTAGGGGATCAAAGCATTTGCAATCTGAAATTCTGATCTGGTGTATTTTGCAGTATGTACACTTTGAGGAATTCTGCTCTTTGCGGGAAGACACTTTGGTATAAATCTTACTGTGAAAAATATTATGATGTATGAAATATTCAGTTTTTGCAGTGTTCAGAACTTACCAGCAGCATCATGTAGACGTATACAAGGTCTGCGTGACTTGCATTTTTTTTTCCTATTCCTTTAATGCATGCGATTGTATTGGTTTAGGTGAGCGACTTGTTCTTCAATTTGTATATGATGATTTTTTTTATCCGGGATTAGAATGAGCCAGCTGAAGATGAAAATTTGATCTTTCTTACTGCTAGTGATTATCTTTTGTTGGACTGTAGTCAACATAGCGATTTGATTAGACCATTTTGCTGTGTGACATTATCATTTTTCTCATCAAGATAATATCTAACTTTCTGAATGTCCAAGTCACTGACGTCCTTCAAAGTAGTTTTACACTTGTACCATGATTTTTCAGTTAATACTTGTTATCTTTCAAGTGACCAGCCAATTTTCAACAAGTTGTCATCTTGAAAATTGGTAAGGTAATTTCTCATGTTATTGTCATCTCAGTTGTCATCTTTTTCTATTGATACTTTTGTTTCATTTGTCTTCCATTTTTGTGGTTTGTGCTCTTCTTGGATCATTGCTCGTCTGCCGCTCAGGTCAGGTCCTCAGCTTCAAATATTCAAATCAGCTGGTCAGTCTTTTTATTTTCAAGCATTCATTTTAATTTTGGGTGGCAGTGGCTGGTGTTTTTTGATTTATTGTTATGTAGGTGTGATGTGATTGTTTGGAATAGGACTAAGAGCAAATGTGATCCCCTCGTCAGCCTGGGTGCCTAGTAAGATTTGCTTGTAGGTTAACAAATCAGAAATGGCGATAGTAGTATGGTTTTCAAAAGCTATATATAAGTCCACACCTGAAGAGGTAGATGCCTCTTGCGACATAACATTTTCTATCCTTGCTGATCCAACAAGTGCACTGAGTATGTTCATCCCCAATTTTATTCAAGTTTGTATGCAAGCAATTACTAATTAGTTGGTTTATGTGTTTTTTGCTAGTATGATGTTGCTGGTGGTGCGTGTGGAGCTGCAAATGGATTGAGCTCTGGGAAAGTGTTTTAGTCAACATGACAATTGGTTAGTTCATAAGTTTTGTGATATAGTACTGAAAAAATTAAATTTGGCTCCTCAACCACATAACAGAAATAGTACCAGAGGTAATTTTATCGAAACCAGAAAACTCAAATGTCAGATTTTCGGAGTAGGCGGTATTAGGCAATTGAGTTGGTTAAGCGACAAAAAACAACGGTCACGATAAAGATTTTAAAATCAAGATTTGGTTAGGAGACGTACAAGAATGTTCATGTACTTGGGTTCTCCGGAAAGATCAGCGTAGTTTTGGAGGAAATCCTTGCCCAGGGCTAGAAAGAGAAGAATATATTACGTGAGTGTGAAATATGAATGAAAGGAAGATCAAGACGAGAAACAAAGTTACCTTTGTCGCTAGTAAAATTGACGTCTTTCATCGTTGCTGGAAGCGAATCGAGCGGCTGGTGCGTTTGCTTATCGGTGAAGACAATAGATGAAATGGAAAAATGGAAAGAAATTGGGAAGATGAAGAATGGGGCAGGAAAAACACGCTACTTGGGTGGGGTCGTTGGTTGTTCTTTTTTCTTCTTCTCTTTGTTTGTTTCAAGATACCACCAATTAACATAGGGCTATAGGGTTTATACAAGGAGGAGTTCATAGGAATAGGGACGGACGGACGGAGCTACACTCAAGGCTACTTGGGCTGTAGTTTTGGGTGTAAAAAAAAAAAAAAATACTAGACTAGATAAAATAATTTGTTGAATTGGATGAAATTAACATTCGTAGTAACACAAAAAAATGATGTTAGTTTATAATTAGTTTCATCGTATTTGTTATCTTATGTGGAGACATTATAGATGCTTTTATAAGCGTAGTATAATGTTTCGACATAAACAACGTGTTTTTATGAAACGCGACTATAATTTTGAACATAACAGTACACCTTCGATGGAAAAACAAAACATCGTCTGTTATCCAACATAAGATAATAATTTCTTAAGACATCACTTTATGTTAAAAGCATCGATGATGCTTCCTAAAAAGTACGGTGTATTTATTCATCAAAAACATTCTTTCTTAGTAAAATATTGTCTATATTTTAAATAAAAAACTATCTTTTTTCAACTCCGTCTAAATGTAACATTTAAGACAACAATTTATAAATAGTGTCATATAATAACATTAAATGACATTTATATGAAAATCATCATCTTATATGATCCATAGATGATGATGGGAGTCTCATTGGTTCTAAATTGAAGAACTTTTTTTTTTTGCTATATATAGCTTCAAATTCTGACTCAGGTTTGATTTTCTCCTAATTAAGTTTTAAAAAAAAATTCAGTGCTACATGCTTTTCAATCATGGATCCGTCCCAACATAGAATATGACAAAATATCATCAAATTTACAGTTTGTTTATTTGTTCACATTAAACAGGAAAGAAAATATTGTTTGATGTTGCATTAGGATGCTGGATACTGGTGCTTGTCCTTTTTTGCTAACTTGGCTTGTATTAGCTTGTCCAAGATGGGGCTTTCCAGAGGATTCGGGTCCAGGCATTGTTATGAAGTTGCAACAATCACCTGTAATCAATAGGCGACAATAACTACCAACTCAGCTTTTCTCATAGTGCCTACTTGCATGATACAAATATCAGACCTCGCCTTGCCCAACATACGCTAAGAAACAAATAAATAATATTATAAGGCTGTTTGTCTAAGAAGAAATCATATGTCATGAGCTTGCTTTTTTACTTACCTCGTCTAACAAAAAGTCCAATGGAGCTTCATCTTCAACAACCTCTTTTAAAGCGTTCTGGAGGAACTGAATATCTAACTGGATTTGTTTAAACCCACTTCGGTTAAATGTTTGCAGTCTGACAAATTCTTGCAAACTCTTGAGACAAAGTTTAACTATTGTTGTCATCACCGATTCCTGCAGTGCAACATAAACATAGTTATCTGACTTTCTTAAATAGAGGCTACCCCTTTCATTAACTGGCTACATACTGATTTGTACCTGAGTGAACTCAACTTTTCTAAATATCTCCATTTTCCGCTTAAATAGTTTTGCAAGGTGGCTCTCCAAAAGCTGGTTCAACTGTATGTAAAAATATTCTGCTAAAAGGGAAGGGGGAACAAGATAACACGAGTATCAAAAAAATTAAATGGCCCAAGACTCCCAATCGTATCCTTCTCAAACAAGGACCTTCTTCTCATTATGTTCGGTAATAAAAAAAAAAATTAATTGATGCATGAAAATTAAAATGATTCAGTTAATCTATGTAAGTGATTTCAATTTGACAAGAACATTAAATGTCCCAGTGCTTTGTCAAATGAGATATGCAATGGGGAAATGGCATATAATAGATTTTTCAGCTTGTCAAGTGCATATAGGTGCCCGAACACATAGCCAAAAATGAAAATTTTAGCTTGCAGAAAAATACCAAGGTGCCCCAACATTTTCAGATCTAAACGTCTAATTTGTAAATCATATACCAAAAGATCAACATAACACAAAGAAAGCAAATGATTCGCCAAAAGCATGAGAGAATAATATGTTTTTGAAAACAATTAATCCCTTGTTTACTTACAAATAGCCATAATTATTAAAATACCAGATTAGAAACTTCAAAATTTTAATTGAAAACGAATTAAGCATGAAGTTTAATATCAAAAGACTCCCAAAGAAATTTTGAAACTCAATAAGAAGAAAATAATCAACTGCAACAAAAAAACTACACTAGTATAATCACATTCAAACCTTTGAAAACATAAACCATAGTTCAAATGAATCAATATAATTATAGCAGATTAGAAACTTTAAGATTTTAATGATAGAAAGCATACAATTCGATATCCAAAAAAAATATCCAAAAAACTCCACTCCTGAGTGAAAACCTAAACCATTTCCTTAAAATAAAAACAGTCATAAGACAGCCATGAGCGAGCTGAGAAGCTCAACTCGGGAGAGAAACTCTTGAAGTTAGGGCTAGGGCTCTGGTGGATGAAGATATGGGTTAGTATATATAAGGGGAAGGCTGTTTAATTTAGGAAATAAAAAAAATGCTAATTTAGAAAATAAAACTTTATGCAAACATGGAACATCAGAAATCGATTGATTAGAGATCATCATGAATATAACAAGAAATGTAATTTAACCAAAATTACAATATCAATCATCACTAACATGAACATGTCTCACAATCACCATGGATCACCTTTGAACATCTTGCTAAACGGAATTTGAAGTTAAAATCTCATCTTGCTAATCTTTTGAAAATTGAAACACAGACTCATGGAAGTATACAGTAAACTAAAAACATTATACAAAGAAGGTAGAGGTATGTTGCAATGATTATACAGGAGATAAGCAAGACCAACTCACCCTTAAATACAGATTTCCATACTTGATGTCTGCGCTGTAAAAATAAAAAAAAAAGGTGATAGGAACAAATTAAGTGTTGAAGATGTCCTACTCCAAAAGGCAAAAGCAAAGAGAAGGACAACGCATATAATTGAACTTACCTTTCTTGGACTGTGAGATTGTTGGTAAGCAAGCTTAAACCGGAAATGTTTTTAACTCCAAGGTTATTGAATAAGCCCACAATTCCAGTACTTAATCCAATAAGAAAGGTGAGAGTCCACTTAATGACAGCATAGTGGAAAATTTCAACATGTGAAATAGTGGAAATCAAATACCGACTAACTTTATTTTAATTACCTTACCTAAACAACTTCATGCATTAGAAAATGATACAAACCTGGCCCACCGACTTTCAAGTAAAGCAGCTTCTGCGATTGAGGGCTTTCAACTATCATCTTGCAGCCCTTCATTAGGCTTAAACAACACATGCTTGTAGAGATGCTACTCAAACCGGCCAAATCACTAGAGCTGAATGACAAGTAGAGATGCTAGATTTATTTATTTTTACCACAACAGCCTATATTACTTGTAAGGATTTGCGCTAATAATATGCTGAGCTGAAAGCCTAAGTGGGTGGTTTAGAAGGTTAGTCGGGTCTACATACTATCATTAATAACTGCAATAATAACCAACTTCTCTTCCGAGAGAGAGAGAGAGAGAGAGAGCAAACAACATAATCATATTCCATCAAACTCTAGCTTCTGGCGTTAAATAACATGATATGGACACTTCTTTCTAAATCAAAAGGTCATGCATCAATGAAGCGGATGTCAAATGTGTTGGGATGTATCTGCCACACATTCAGCGATGCATACTCCTCTAGGCACTCCTTCAACTGGGCTTCACTATATCCCTGTTCAAATCTTCTTCATTAGTTAAAATACATACATTGAAGGAATCTAAAAGAAATTGTATTTAGAGTTTCACCTTTCTCGATATCCAGTTGAATGCATCTGCGTAGCTCACATCCATCTTGTTACTCTTTGCAGCTTCATCTCGCAACACAGAGTAGATATCCGATACGGCGTCCAAACCAGATTTCTGTCGGTCGGCTGAGTACAGAGAGAATTTGGACATCTGCATCAACCTAAGTGCCTCATCCACATCACTTTGAGCCACACTCTCTGCAAGCCTAAGCCTTGCCAGTGCCTGCAAGACAAGAATTACAAATCTTCTTCAACTACAAGAGAGAATTACACCTTATATGAAGCTGAACTTGCTTGAACACATCTAGTCTTAAACTGTATACCATCACCAATTTGGGGGAAGAAGTGGAGATGGAATAAATTGGAATGACTATAAAATCTAATTGAAAAAGATACTCACAGCTGATATCCGCAAAATGCTGAGCAGAGTTCTCACAGTTGTGTAGGTATGAGGTGCATTTGATTTGGCTTCTTCTTGTCGAATTCCTGAGTATGCACTAGCAATATACTCCTCAAGCTCTCTTGGTATAGTAGGAGTTAACTTTCTTGCAGTGGATATGTATGCCCTGACATTTGAAAAATGTTAATTTTTCAACAAAAAAATTAATGCTTAGAACAATACACCTGACTCAGCAAGTAGGCAAACATCTAAGCCTACGGACTAGTAACAAATAGGAGCTCTGGATAATGTACGACATGATCCATCAAACTACTTACCGAAGAATGGATGGCTCTAATGGAGTGAAACCAAGAGCGGGAGACTCCCTGTTCTGATGGACATATAAAACATGCCTAGCCAACTCCATATCACTATCCATGTCAGCTCGGTCAAGGATAAGCCACAACAGATCAAATCTTGATAGAAGAGCTGGAGGAAGATTGATATTTTCTGCTGGAGTTCGACGCATGTCATATCTTCCCCTGAATCAAAACAAGCTAAAGAGTGACTGAAATAAAATCAGGCAAAATCTGACATAGTGGTTAAACAAATGTCAAATCAACTATATACTGAGAACACATTTATTTATATTTAGAATCTAGCCAATCATTAGAAATGTTAATGACAATAAGTTCATACCATGCTGGATTAGCAGCAGCAAGAACAGCAGTTCTCGCATTCAATGAAGTGGTGATGCCTGCCTTGGCAATACTCACGGTCTGTTGTTCCATAACCTCGTGGATCGCCGTACGATCTGAATCTTCCATCTTGTCAAACTCGTCAATAGCACATATGCCCATGTCCGCCAGAACCTAAAAGAACAACATATTTCTCTTTATTCTTTAATGAATCAGATTTAAATATATGTTCCGGAATACTCAAAAATAGGTCACCAACGTGTTTCAATGGGTTGCGTTTTAGCTACGGATAGTAAAAAGACCAACTCCATTGATAAACCATACAAATTTTTGGCAGTCTAATAAGCAATATACGGAAATAAATAATGAGCTTATATCTGAATCCAATCCATTACGTGTTAAGCAGCATACATATTGCATCATGCATTCATAAAATTAGAGCATTGATACTTCATCATAGAGAGTGACTTACTAATGCTCCTCCTTCCAGGACCATCTCATTTGTCACTGGATCCCTCTGAACAGCAGCAGTAAGGCCAACTCCACTGCTTCCCTTGCCCGTGGTGTATACTCCCCTTGGAGCTACATTTACTATGTGCTTAAGAAGCTGACTCTTGGCTACTCCTGGATCCCCCATCAGACAGATATGCAGATCTCCCCGTATCTGCAGTTGAAAATACTTGTGAATATTCCACAGACAAACAATCTAAATTGCAAAGCTAGAAAAGAATAAAGATAGCCTAAATTAGATACAAAGATCCATTATTTCTTGAAATAAAGTACTGTTATCAAATTATTGAATTAGTAATGTCTATTCAAGTAATTGTTTCAGACAAAAAAAGCATACACATTCTTTCACACTTCTGTGTAAATAATACATCAGAAATACAAAAAGCACGACACCAGAGTATGTTTGAAGCATAATAATAAAATAAGTGGACATTACCATCATCCCATCTTTTAATTTTTTGTGCGGAGCACCCACTAGAAGGAGAAGCAAGGCTTTCTTGACATCCTCAAGTCCATATATTTCAGGTGCTAATGAGCGGGAGAGCTTGTTATATATATCACCATCCTCCGCTAGGCGTGCAATTTGCTCTTCCTCGTCTTCATGAAGTTCGCATCTATAGAAAGAATCATAAGATTATGCACTGATCAGTCATATAATAATAGTCAAATCTTGTTTTTTTCATTGGGCTTGATTGAATAAATCAAACTGCATAACTACAGCATAAATCCACACCAACTAATACAGTACACTTATTTAGCAAAAACGAAGGCTTACTCTTCATATTTTTTCTTGAAATGGGTGACAGACATGGCTTCCAAGTATGTATCCGCAACTAAACCTGCACGCATTGCTCTAAATCCAATATAGGGAATAGGCAAAAATATTCCTGACAGCTCAACAACATCCCCTGGAGCTGCCTGTTTATTTGATTAACAGATATCATTATGGTTTGCTTGGACGATGAATGAATGCAACATAACATATTTTATGTTCCTAGATATTCAAAAAAAAGAGTAACCAGTAAAGAACCTTTCTTGTGAGTTCCCCTCGAAAATGTATGTTCATAGTGCGCGGGATATGACCTTTTGGAACATGTTCAGGAAGCTCCTGAATCTTAGCCTGCCGTATAAATTAGAATAACATTATCTTATCTTCTAATTTTCCAAACAAAGTAAAACTGATATTCAGACAGCATGACTACACCAAACAAAATGGTTATGCAACAGAAAACATATCACAATGACTGGTTAAGCTATCAAAATTATATTAACGAAATACCTCCTGATACTTCACGAACTTCGAAGCTCGAAGTTGAAGAATGAGATTGCCCTTGGTGTTATTTAATTTGCAGCGATTAGTTGGACACTCATAAAGCGGCATGAAAATCCGTGCCGTTACTTCCTGTTTACACAGAAGTAGTTAATAAATGACCAAGAGATGATGGTAAAATGCGCAAGTAAAACATACTCTCACACATTAGTTCAATGAAAAATATTAGTTTATTTCTTATAATCTTTGTAATCATGCACCCCAAACATCCCTTGGTACATACATAATTAAGCAATTGAAATAAAATGGTTGCAGTGATAAGCTGTTGCTTTTATCAATTACCTGATAAATCTCAAATCCACATTCTTCACATGTGTAAACAGCGACCTGCATCAGAGGCTTCACATCTGAGCAGCGTGTCACAATACCCGATATCCGAACAAGCTGACCAATATGTGAAGCCTTGACCTCCCTAATCGTAAATGGCCGTTCCTTCGACGATGCTCGTATGTAGACCTCACTGAAATCAAAGACATGAGATTATTCAGGAAAATAGATGTATATGATGATGCGAGTTACAACTGGTGAGTTCCAGTAACAAACATATTTATTAGGGTCATCCCAACGACATCCAAGTTGATAAATGCTTGATTTCCAAGCTGTTCTCACAGTGTTGTTAACAAGCAAACACCAAATTTTAGTAGCTGCGGAATCAATCATGTAAATTTCTATGGATACATACATTTGTTGCAAGCAGGGAACTATATGTATTGAGAAGAAAGAATGACGCTGCTTACAAAAATCGCTTGATTTCTGGAGGCATTGTCTGATGTGGATCTGACCCATCTGCATTTTGAGTTCCTTCTTCAGACCTTTGCGTCATCAAGATGTCATGGTCATCATCAATAAATGGCTCTGTAGGCTCAGGAATGAGCTCATCAATTGCCTCAGAAAATACTCCAATGTACCGACGGGTGTTTTCAGTAACATGTCTGAAAAAATCTTCATCCAAATCTTTATACTGAGATGAGAAAACATTTCACATTTCAGGTAACATAATGCAGAAATCGCTCACAGCTAAGGAAACTAAAAAAAAAAGTATTCGCTTCTCTCTGTATTACATTGAACAGATCCTCCAAATCAATCTGCACAGCCCGAATCTTTCTATTTGCTACCTCTTGCTGGAGAAGGATTAGAAAAGTTATAATTGGTTAGTTCATAAGGATTAACATAAATAGTACCGGAGTAATTTTATAGACACCTCAGTTGTCAGATTGGGTAGGCGGATAAAAAACAGCAGGCACATAAGGATTTGAATGAATCAAGAATTGGTTAGGAGACGTACAAGAATGTTCATGTACTTGGGTTCTCCGGAAAGATCAGCATAGTTTTGGAGGAAATCCTTCACTAGGGCTAGAAAGAAGAATGCATTCAGTGTGAAGTATGAATGAAAGGAAGATAGAGACGAGAAAGAAAGTAACCTTTGTCGCTGGCGACCTCTTTCATGGTTGCTGGAAGCTAAGCGGCTGGAGGTTACATACAAAGGGCTTCATATGTAACCCTGGATTTTCTTTCCGGGCTGGTTTGTTGGGCCGGCTCATTTACATAATCCTTTGTCTATTTTATGTCGTAAACTGCATTGTCACGTGCACATTGTCACAACCCTCTATCGCTTAAGGGCATCCGCACCCGACGGAGCTTCTCAATCTCGCTAAGCAGCTCCTCAATCAGCAGCTCATATTATTATTCATCAAACAGTAATAGCATTTTGAATATTTTCTGCACCAATGCAACCTCCAGGAGAAGCTCCTATTACTATTCACGATTAAAAAACACAATATTTTGTAAAAAAATTTTCGAAGATTTTTTCATGGTTATGAATATTAGATTGAATGTATTTTTTAAGTTGTGTGTTGTAATTCCTTTGCGAGTTTTTTTTCATATGAATTTTAGTTTGATTTGAAATTTAATTTTATGAAAATAATTAAGTTTTATATTTTAAATCAAATTCGAGAGTATGAACAATTTAAATACACATAATATGTGAAATAATTGAACAACACGAATCACTTAAAATTGAAATTACATAAAGGTTAAATAACGACAAATAAAAATAAAAATACTAAAGAGATTACCCATCGTAGTGAGATGGACGGTAATAATCTGAATAGTCCTCTGAATTGTTCCCACCATCATTATTACCTTCTTCTTCCTCATATCGACGCAAAATAGCAGTTTTCCTCTTTGAGAAGTACCTCTTAGACTTTGGTGTCATTATGTCGGTATTCATTTGCATAACTTTTGCTTCCTCCTCTAATTTCTTTAAATTCATGGCCTGTTCTTGCATTTTATGATTGTGCTCCATTTGCTCCCTACCTAGTGCGAGTTGCTTTTTTTGAGTTTCCGCTATTGATTGTAAAGCTTCATCTCGGACTATGTTAGATGAAGTGGCTATATTCTTACCTTTTCTCCTCTCTTCTTTTGCCGCCTTTACTCCTGGAGGTCTTACCGGACTAGATGAACCTCCCGGATAACTTTCGGGTGTGCAAAATGCCCCATCCTCAAATGAGGAATTAATAGGGACGTTACTTGCGTGCACTTACTCACTAGCGGGACTATGCTCGTATGTGTTAGTCGATGGAACAATGGGGGGTGCAACGGGTGCAAATGTTTGATGTGTCTGGACTTGTTCCCAACATTCAAAATGTATGAAAGTCTTTTTTCGTTGCGCAACATACATGGTTTGAGCTTTGCGCATCTATAAATTAATAATTAAAACAAATCATTTTCAAATGAATAAATATAAATACACAATATGAAATAATTTAATACAATTATATACCTCATCTTGTATATTAGCACCCGATTCCGGATTCCTCCTTGCGTAGGTAATACAAGCCCCCCACAAAACCAAATTTTTCTTTAGCTTTCCAAACCGAGATGAAAGCGCAATTTGAGACCTAGCCTCCGTTACAATTATTTCATCGGTGCTCATCACCCAATTTGCTCGAAAATCAGCATGGATTTTTTCCCACAACCTATCAATCTTTTGCTTGTTGCCGGATATGGGATCGACTGATTGGCGACAATAAGATATACATAATTGTACATCTTCGGACATGGACCAATTTGTAGTGGAAGTCATTTTTTGAACAAAAAATGATATGGAAATGAAGAGAAATATTGCTAATAAAGTAAGAGAGAACAAATGAAGATTGGGATACATTGAAGGTGAAATGAGAGGTCTATTTATAGCAAAAAATTGTAGAAGTTCAAAAATATTTTTAAAAAATTTCCGTTGGAAATTAATCTGGTCCGTATAGCTCGAGCAGCTCCTCTCTCAGCTGCTCGAGGAACTTCTCTAGCTGCAGCTCCTCCTGGATTGCTGCAGCTGCTGGGCGAGCTCGTCAACAACATCTCCTCCGGATCATCCCGCAGTTTAATTCTACTGTTGAGGAGCTTCTACAATCTCCACCAACTTCTCACGGGTGCGGATGCTCTAATAAACCGATCGTGCACATTTTAAGAGGTCATCTGATTTGGTGCCACCTGTCCAAAGTATCAAAAACTCGTATATATATTATAATAATACTAATGTTAATCGATGATCAGCCAAGTGTTCTCTTTTATTCTTCACCGTCTCTTTTCAACTGCACCACTGGTTTGTTAACCTTTTCTTTGGCATTTGTTCAACGTTCTTCTTCTTCCAGACACTCTAAAATTGGCGGATTACTACACGATCTTCTCTCTTTTTCTTCACCGTCTTGGATTTTCAACATTTTCATTGCTCAGATTCTTCAAGAATCCGATGGCGAACTTCTTTCTTTATGTGACATTATTTTCATGAGATTTACCAAGATATGTTATTGTTTACTTACAGGAATCATCATCATCCACGAAGAAATACGAGGTAAAAATCCTAACCTTAAATTGGACATCTGTAATTTTAAAGATGAATGTAATTGATGTGCTGCAACAGATGCTTGAAGGAGAAGGAGTAGAGGAGTGCCCAATGACACTGCAACAAGAAGACCATGGTGGTGGTGTTTTGAGTCGGATCGTGTTGTGTGCGGAATCGTTGATTTTGTACGAGTCGTTGACGCTCGTACTGCTGGTGCTGTGCGCGTTGGCAGTGGAGATCCGCATGGAGGCGTTCGGTCGTGTTTCGTCTTTGAAAACGAGGTATGGTTTTGGGGATGCTGCTCATGCGGTTGTTGGAATTGAAAATTAAGAATTATTAGGGCTCTTTGGGTTTTGGTGTTTTCTACAAACTTTAAAGGTGTGTAACCGGAATCGTGGTTATCAGCATATTGGCATCTACCTACAGCTCACCGAGAGATCGGAAGTAGAAAATCCAGATCAGGGGAGCTGCAGGTTGAAGAGCTCCGCCGAGATTGTACTAGATTTGCACAACGGAATGAAGAGAGAATGAAAGATACGATGGAATATTTCTTGTTATTAAAATGAAGTCCTGAACAACTTCTTACATATCAGGGGGACTATTACTAACCCGAAACGGTTCTTACATGTCTAGACCGAACTGAGACACTAAACCAAAACATATTTATTTGTCACAATACTTCCCCGTTCAGAACATCCTTGTCCTCAAGGATAAAAATCTGGATACTTTGAGATAAAATCTTGATAGAATTCCTATGTTGCTTGATCTAGTGGGAGATTTTTCCATTGAACGAGGACTTTTGTTGCAGCTGTGTTAGGACGCTTCACAACTTTTCTATCAAGTATAGCTTCTGGCTCTTTAGAATTGTTACTCTTCAATAAGTATTGCGACAGATTGGGTGTAGTGGATGGAGGGACAAGACAGAACTTTAATTGACTCACATGAAAAATATCGTGTAAAGAAGCTCCCGGCGGTAGATCCAGCTTGTAAGCAATTAAGCCAACTCTATCCATAATGCAGAACGGTCCATAGAAGCGGGGTGCAAGTTTGTGTGAAATTTTGGCCTTCAGTGAATGTTGGCGATATGGCTGAAGCTTGAGATACACATAATCGCCCACTTTAAATTCTCGATCAGATCTATGTGCTTTGGCATTCTGCTTCATTCTATTTTGCGCCCTTAGCAGATGGAGCTTAAGCATGGAAATTGTTTCTTCTCTTTTATGTAAGCTTCTGTCAATAATAACACAAGAGCTTTCGCTAGGCAGATAAGGAAGATGAATTGGAGGTGGCTGTTAGTATATAATCTCATATGGCGTACTCTTGATGGCAGTGTGAAAGGTAGTGTTGTACCACCATTCGGCTAAAGGGAGCCATTTTGCCCATGTGTGAGGAGCATCCCATTACATACATCGAAGATATGTTTCAAGTGTGTTATTAGTAATCTCAGTTTGGCCGTCTATTTGGGGATGATACGCTGTTGAGTAATTAAGATCGACGCCATGAATACGGATTAATTCTTTCCAAACCTGGCTAAGAAACAAGGGATCTCGATTGCTGATAATGGTTTGTGGCATTCCATGTAACTTGAAAACATTATCCATGTATGCTTGGGCGACCCCCAGAGCTGTAATGGGGTGCGAAAGCGCTAAAAATGGGCATTCTTACTCATACGATCGATAACCATCAGTATGCAATGCTTGCTAAAAGAGGGGGTAAACCCTTAATGAAATTCATGCTAACAGATTGCCAAATACCATCCGGAACCGGAAGAGGTTGCAATAAACCAAGTTTAGCAGATAACTCGTATTTGTTTCTCTGACAAGTATTACAATTTCGAACATAGTTTGAACCTCCGGGTCCCTCCCTGAATGACCACATATGGATGAATCATGCAACCATTTAAAGATAAGAAGCCTGGTATCTGAACTGTTCCCAATAACTAATTTACCATTGCATCTAAGTTCATCATCCTTATATGTAAACTTTGGGTGTGAGGCAGGGTCAACTTGCAAATCAGAAATAATTTTGCTAAGATGGGGTCTGTTTGCCACAAGAGTTTGATAGAATCATAAAAATTATGATGTGCTTGTGCGAGTGTGATGTGTAGAAGTTGAGATCCTGTGATGCGGGAAAGAGCATCAGCTACATAATTCTCTTTCCCCTTCTTGTAATGTATTTCAAACGAATATCCCATGAGCTTGGATAACCACATATGCTGCAACGGAGTGGTGACATTTTGTTCAAGAAGGTATTTTAAACTTTGCTGATCTGTGAGGATAATAAACGATCTGTGGGTAAGATATAAACTCCATGTCTGTAAAGCATAAACTACTGCCATTAATTCTTTCTCGTAAACTGAAAGTGAATGGTGAAGAGGACCAAAAGTGCGACTCATATAACAAATGGGATGATGGTATTGCATAAGGATTGCCCCTATCCCAATGTTGGAGGCATCGGTTTCAACTATAATTTGTTTTTCAAAGTTTGGCATTGCTAATACCGGTGACGATGACAATGCTTCTTTCAAGCTGTTGAATGCCTCAGTGGCCTCTTGACACCAAAGAAAGCCTTCTTTTTTGAGCAGGTTGGTTAGAGGGCGGGCTATAATACTATAGTTTCGAATAAAACGTCGATAATAATTGGCAAGTCCAAGGAAACTTCGAATTTTTGAGTATTCGGAAGAGGCCATTGTTGTATTGCTTGAATTTTTGAAGGGTCTGTACTAACCCCAGCTTTGGATATAAAGTGTCCTACGTATTAATGATTGTTGCACCAAATGTGCATTTGGAGAGCTTCAAATATAGTTGTTGTTGTCAAAGAACACCAAACGATACGTAAATGGTCAATATGATCCTCCCAATATTCGATGTATATAAGAATATCATTAAAGAATACTAGACAAATTTACGGGCAATATCACGGAATAAATGGTTCATCAAACCTTGAAATGTGCACGACGCATTAGTTAGACCAAAAGGTATAATCAAGAATTCATAGTGTCCCGAGTGAGTCTTAAATGCTGTCTTGAATATATCATGAGGTTCCATTGGATGCTGATGAAATCCAGCGTGAAGATCAATCTTAGAAAAGAATATAGAACCTCCCAATTCGTCCAACATATCCTCTAATAAGGGAATGAGATATTTATCTTTAATGATTTGCTGATTTAAACCCTGTAATCA
The DNA here is from genome assembly GCA_963678935.1 of Umbilicus rupestris. Lineage (NCBI taxonomy): Eukaryota > Viridiplantae > Streptophyta > Magnoliopsida > Saxifragales > Crassulaceae > Umbilicus > Umbilicus rupestris. Next base: position 14,716,852 of record OY787611.1, on the reverse strand, counting down.
ACACATAGCCGCCAAGTGTCATCTTTCTTTTTGACTAACACCACAGGAGAAGCATAAGGCCTGGAACTATACTGGATAAGTCCCTGATCCAACATTTCTTGAATAAGTTTATCAATTACATTCTTCTGTAGCGTGGAGTATCTGTACGGTCTTTGGTTGATGGAAGCGGCACCTTCAATTAATGGAATATGGTGATTGAAACCTTCCCGAAAAGGAGGCAGCCCCAAAGGTTTCTCAAATTAGTCTGAAAACATAGCTAATAAATGTTGAATTGTTAGATCATTGCTCCTGTCACTCTCCGCAACAGATATATGTGTAAAAAATGATTTGGCAAAGGAGACAGATCAAGTTATTTGCCTCAGTTGCTTCAGTGACTTGTAATAAAGCAATTTGTGGGCACTTTAATAAAAGATGATCTCCACAAGAAATATATTAGTTTTATACCTTCGATGGAAAAATATCGTCTAATTATCCAACATAAGTTAATAATTTCTTAAGACATCACCTTATGTTAAAAATATCGATGATGCTTCCTAAAAAGTACGGTGTATTTATTCATCAGAAACATTCTTTCTTAGTAAATATTTTAAACAAAAAACTATCTTTTTTCAACTCCGTATAAAAGTAACATTTAAGACAACATTTTATAAATAGTGTCATATAATAACATTAAATGACATATATATGAAAACCATCGTCTTATATGATCCATAAATATCGACATGATGGGAGTCTCATTGGTTCTAAATTGAAGAAATTTTTTTTTTTGCTATATATATAGCTTCAAATTCTGACTCAGTTTGATTTTCTCCTAATTAAGTTTTAAAAAAAATTCAGCGCTACATACTTTTCAATCCTCGATTCGTCCCAGCATAGGATATGACAAAATATCATCACATTTACGGTTTGTTTATTTGTTCACATTAAACAAGAAAAGAAAATGTTGTTTGTTGCTGCATTAGGATGTTGGATACTGGTGTTTGTCCTTTTTTGCAAACTTGGTTTGTATTAACTTGTCCAAGATGGGGGTTTCCAGAGGATTCGCGTATCGTTCTGAAGCTGCAACAATCACCTGTAATCAATAGGCGACAATAAATACCAACTCAGCTTTTCTGATAGTGTCTACTTGCATGATACAAATATCAGACCTCGCCTCGCCCAACATACGCTAACGAACAAATAAATAATATTACAAATAAAAAGGTACATTCCAAGGCCGAACATTCGAGAGGAAGCCGAGGAGTAATTGCTTCTTATGTAGAGGACCACATTGGGCAAAGAAGGAGGAAGAAGCGATGATGAGGTGCATCAAGCTTCTTGGAGCGATGAAGGCCAAGCCAACCACTCAAAAGGTTGGGGATCTTAAACTTATGTACATAGACGAGAAGTCGATGGGAAGACTTTGTCAATCATGGTGGACACGGGTGCGACCTTCAGGGAGACGAGGAAGAGCAAATTGCACGCCCAGCGGAGGACGGTGATATATATAATAAGCTTTCCCGCTCATTAGCACCTGAAATATATGGACATGAGGATGTCAAGAAAGCATTGCTTTCCTTCTAGTGGGTGCTCCTCACAGAAAATTAAAAGATGGGATGATGGTAATGTCCACTCATTTTATTATTATGCTTCAAACATGCTCTGGTGTCGAGCTTTTTATATTTCTAATGTATTGTTACAAGTGATAGAATGTGTATGCTTTTTTGGTCTTAAACATTTGCTTGCATAGACATTACTAATTCTATAATTTGATAACAGTACTTTATTTCAAGAAACAATGGATCTTTCTATTTAATTTAGGTTATCTTTATTCTTTTCTAGCTTTCCAATTTAGGTTGTTGGTATGTGAAAAATTCAAAAGTATTTTCAACTGCAGATACCGGGAGATCTGCATATCTGTCTGCTTCTTAAGCACATAGTAAATGTAGCTCCAAGAGGAGTGTACACCAAGGGCTGAAATATTGATTTCGGAAAGTAACAACACGATATTACTTGAATCCAAGTTCAATTACTACTTTACCGAAGTTGTCAAACAAGGTAACCTCAAAGGCGAATCCATCATCTCTCGAAGTCAAGGAGCACAAGCACCATTCAGACCGACTTCCCCCAACAGTTCCTACATGCTCTTTGTTGATTTTTGTTTCTACAGTCAAGTCGAGCAGTTTGTGAATACAAATACATCATGGTTGTTGGAAGTGATAGTACCCCACGTGTTTTCAGTTTGAAAAATAGGACCGTGTGTTGAAGAAAGCGTGCTGATGCATGATTACAGTGATGGGATGCCCACATTCACTTGTACATTTTGATATAAGCATAAAATTAAACAGACAAATGCGAATTTGGAGCGTAATGAATTGTAAACTTGTACAGAAAATATTTCCCCCTACATCGAGGACAACGCTCTCGCGTGACATGGGTAGTGATATTTCTTCTCTCCGTCTTTAATTCAACTCTGTGGGCTGAGCTGTTAAGATCATCATCAATATACCAAACTCAGCCCAGTCGATAAGCCCGTGGGCTTCAGCCACGAGAGGTGTTCGACTGCTTTCCTTGTCAGAGTCATTCTTCCCATCGGACCGATTTGGCAAGGCTGATCGTAGACAGTCGACGACGTTCCGATGGACGACAAGGCGAAGCGGATGAGGGATCTTCTTTCCAGCTTCTACTCTCCAGATCCAGCCAATGCCACCAATTCCTCCTTCAACAAACACGCCGCTACCCTCGACGCAATTAACACCCCTTCATTTGATCCCGATCAGTACATGAATCTCTTGGTACTGCTGTCGTCATTTCGATTTTTTTCTCGCCTCTTCTTGATTTTCTCTACTCATATTCTGCATACTTGTAGGTGCAAAAGTCAAATTTAGAAGGCCTTTTACAGAGGCATGTTGAAATGGCTGCAGAAATTAAGAATTTAGACACTGATTTACAGATGCTTGTTTACGAAAACTATAACAAGTTCATCAGTGCTACTGACACAATCAAGAGGTATTGCTGCCGTCTTCACCTTCCTCACTACTCATAGTAAACACACCTTTTCCATTCGTTCATTTGATGTGCTTAATTTTGCGAAATCTGTATATTTTTTTGTATACACTAGGATGAAAAATAACATTGTAGGCATGGAAGCAAATATGGAGCAGCTCCTGGAGAAGGTTAATATTTTCTTATCATAAAACACTTTTTAATTTCCTTAGGAAATAGCTAAACAGGGTTTGTTAACAAGTTGCTTAACCTGGATTTTGGCAGATTATGTCTGTGCAATCTAGGAGTGATGGTGTCAACACTTCCTTGTTTGAAAAAAGAGAACATATAGAGAAATTGCATCGCACTCGTAACCTTCTCCGTAAAGTTCAGGTATCATTCAGTAGCAAACATGGTGCATGCGTATTCACTTCTATATCTACAGTGTAATTTTTTCAATATCGAGTATAAATTTTGGTGCCCATTAGTTCCATTTAACAGTACCTTTCATGAACCAAATAAGTTTTAAATAGTGCAAAACATAGACTAACTATTGGAAAGATTTGCCAGCGCTGTGCTATATTTTACATCATACTCGTTTACTGAAAATGGACCCGAAAACACAACTCTTTAATGGTTCTTGTTGATTTTCATGACATAAGTGTGGCTATTCATTTGCGGCAAAGGACAGTTCATATATGACCTGCCTACTAGACTTGGGAAGTGTATTAAATCAGGAGCATATTCTGATGCTGTCAGATACTATATTGGAGCAATGCCAATTTTTAAGGTACGTTCTCAGTAACAGTTCTCCTACAAGAATTTTCATTCATATATATCCTTCTGTATTCAATGCAGATGGTATTTAACCTATTAAGGATTGCCGATATTACATTTTGGACAACCTCTCATACTGTCACTTTTTTCCTACTTAGGTATACGGAGACTCCTCATTCCAAGACTGCAAAAAGGCATCTGAAGAAGACGTGGCCATAATTGTGAAAAATCTTCAGGTACAGATTCCTAGTGTTAATGGTGGTTAATCACTGAGGTTGCTCATTTGATGTTGAATCAAATGTGTTTGAATAAGATTGAAAGGTCAATTTGGATGATTTGTTTAACAATTAGTAGTTTATCTTTATTCGTACAACGGTTACAATCCTATGAACTCAAGTCATCTCTTAAAACAGTAGTACTGAAACACCATATCGACACAAAGGGTTAAGAATTTATAAGTTCCACGAAACCACTAATTTTTAAATGTTATGATTTAAATATGATTGAGGGTTTTGATATATTGCTCCAAGAAATTTTTTTTCCAGGAAAGGCTCTTTTCAGATGCTGAATCCATTCAAACAAGAGCTGAGGCTGTAATGTTATTGAAACAATTGGATTTTCCGGTTGGTGCAACTTTTTATTGCGTTATTCCAATGCATTTTCTGTCAAATTCATTTACTATTGCGTGTCCATCAATGTTACAAACTGCTCTTATATTTTTATACACTCAATATTTAATTGCTTGTGCTGTTTTGGGCCTACAAAATACATGCCTGCTCCCACTGATTTTATTTTTACAAGAAGTTAATTGATAATCACAATGTTCTCTTTCTGGCTTGGACATGACAACCATTCTTTTTCAGGTGGACGATTTGAGAAGTAAACTACTGGAAAAATTAAAACAATTCTTAGCGGACCTTCAGGTGGACTATGGAACAGCTCAAACCAGTTTTGCAGAATCTGATGAACAGTCCATACCCGAGTCAAAGCCTAGTACTACTTCTCATGAGGTATGTGAATATATGTTCCATAGTCCGGATCTCTTTGCATATGGGTGGGCGCACATTGTAGTTAGGGGGCATATGCCCCCAATAACTTTGTAAAATTTAACTAATATATGTTAGTTTGATTTGATTTAACTTACTACCCAAATTAATTTTAATATTGTGCCTCCAATAGCGTAAACAATAATTTGTTTTTTTTTTTTAGTTTGATGACTTATATAGAATATAATCTAATTTGATCTTTGGATTTTAGTTTAAAAAATTATGCCTGACAAGTGTCGTTGTGCGCGTCAAATTAATTATTTTATTTTCTTACGAGACACTAGTGTAGTGGCATGTAGGGTCGATCTCACGAGGAATTGATTTCGTAAAGTTATTCCGGAAACAATAATGAAAAAGGGGGTTGTGAGTAATTTTTCGGACGTTATTAAATAAAGAAGAAAACTTTCCATATGAGAAGTATGAATATAGCAATGACACCTTCAATGACGTGATATTGGTATGCAGGCTTCTGTTCGTGAGTTTGCAGAAGCTCTGCGTGCTTATCGAGCCATGTTTCCCGAGTCAGAAACCCAACTTATGAAACTTGGAGAAGACCTTGTTAACAAGTATGTTCTGATTTCTGCTCCTGGCATATACCATCTTTGAGCATTATATCAGTGACTAGTGCCTCATTTGGAATCACTGGTGCTTCTAATTATGTTACTTATCAACATTTTATTTATCTCTATTTATATAGGCATTTCAGAACACTCCAAGAGCAGATAAAGTTGCGAATTGCTTCACCAGAGTTAATTCGTGTGCTAGGTGAGTACTGCTCACAGGCTAATACGTTAATTGTGCTATATATATGTTTTCAGGCGAACTATATGTGGTCTAATGAAAGCAGTATCTATATTATTCAGATAATCACACATATCTTTTGTAATCTAGTCAGGCCGTTTTACTTCAATATATCAGAGTGCCTTCAGAAATCTGCAATGAAAACACACACCATATATGTATAAACCTATATTTTGTAGGAATCATTTGGATAGACATCAACCTGATGGATGAAGTTTTACCTGAAGCTGGTCTACTTGATTGTTCTCTCAAGGTCCCTCTTCACTTAATTGTTGACATAACATGTTTGGTTCTTTGTAGCAAGGGATTGTATGCTAATTGATACTTCTGGCACTTTTTGCTTTTAGGCAGCCCGAGATACTTCAAGAGTTCTTTATAAACCTAAATGAGCACTTTATACAGCTCTCAGACAGAAACATTCCGGCCACTCAAGATCAAGGCTTAGCAGAAGGAATGCAAGGAGAGAAAGCTCACGCGAGGCTCGTTCTTTTGTTGGCCCAACTTTCTGTTTACATTGAACAAAACGCTACACCTAGAATCGCTGAGGCAAGAAGTCATTATTTATTTATTTATTTATTTTATTTCTTGGGCTCCACATTATATAAATTTGTCCGTGTGTTCAGGAAATCACTGCTTCATTTAATGGTGGGGGTGTGCGAGAGTATGCACATGGACTCACATTTGCTCCCACGGAAGTCTGTAAAAAGTTTTGGACAACCAGTGAAAAGCTTTTACACCTTGTATGAATTTATATATTCTCCAACTCATCACTGTATATGTTGTATATCAACTTCTAAGTAGTAGTATATGCTAGGAGATTTAAGTATCCTTGCATACACAAGTCTTCTCAAAAAAGTATTTCGTGTGCCTGCTTGCTATATTATATGAAATTTTCTTACACCAAATGCAATAAGGCCAATTCAGATCGGACTTTAAGGATATGCATTTAGTAGATATTTAGATTGAAAATAATGCTTTCTAAGTTTCAAACGAACTCTAAGCTATGTAGGATATTTATCGATTTGATTGTATAGTTGGTTTTATTTCCCAATAATCAGTACATCAATATGAGAACTCAAAGATTGTCAGTCCTCCTGAGGAAGAGATTTCTAACTCCAAACTGGATCAAAGTGAGTAATTTTTCTTCAGAATGAAGAGATGCTGCTAATATTAATTCACTGATGCATTAATGCTTATTGTTTGTTAGCACAAGGAGCTCATAGAGGTTCACATGTTTGTTGATTTGCTCTTGCAAGAGGTCAGTATCTTGCATTTGTGTAGTATCTTTTCTATCTTACTTAAATTTTAAATGAAAATTTATTCATTTCCTCATTTTTAGCATGTATCTATTAATTTCGGCGAAGTTTAAATTATACTCCTATATTTAAATCTTACGGGTTAATGGTGGCTGAAAGTTGGAGTGCAAGAGGCAGTTGAATGCATTATACTCTTGTTCATACGAATGGGTAGACGATATGTATGTTCGTTGTGGTGGTGATTTTTGAAGTGTCGTGCCAGACATTAACTGCGTGTTTCATAGTATATTGCACTTTCCTACGATAAAAATATGTCATTGCAACAATCTGTCTCAAACAAACTATATTTCCCAGTTGGAAGCAATAAGAGCTGAAGCAAGACAGATATTACCTCAAGGGCACCTCCGTAAACATCATCGGGCTGATAGTAACGGGAGCACAACTTCATCTAGAAGCAATCCACTGAGAGATAATAGAATGAGTCGTTCAAATACACAGAGGGCTAGGAGCCAGTTTTTGGTGAGCCACCTTACAAAACTATTTAAGCAGAAAATGGAGAATTTACAAAAGTTGAGTTCACTTAGGTACAAATCAGTAGCCAGTCACTGAAAAGGGTAGTCTCTATTTAGGGAAGTCAGATAACTATGTTTATGTTGCACTGCAGGAATCGGTGATGACAACAATAGTTAAACTTTGTCTCAAGAGTTTGCAAGAATTTGTCAGACTGCAAACATTTAACCGAAGTGGGTTTCAACAAATCCAGTTAAATATTCAGTTCCTCGGGAACGCTTTAAAAGAGGTTGTTGAAGATGAAGCCGCATTGGACGTTTTGTTAGACGAGGTAAGTAAAAAAGTAAGCTCATCACATCTGATTTCTGTCTTGTAATATTATTTATTTGTTCGTTAAGAAATAAATGCTTTAACATATGTTGGGCGAGGCCACTATGAGAAAAGCTCAGTTGGTAGTGCTGTTGATTACAGGTGATTGTTGCAGCTTCAGAACGATGCCTGGACCCGAATCCACTGGAACCCCCCGTCTTGGACAAGCTAATATAAGCCAAGCTAGCAAAGGATAAGCATCAATATCCAACATCCTAATGCAGCGGCAGCAAACAGCATTTTCTTACTTGTTTAATGTGAACAAATAAACAAACTGTAAATGTGATATTTTGTCATATCCTATGAACTCCTTGTATAAATCCTAAAGTCTTATGTTGACTGATATCTTAAAACAAACAAAAAGAAAAAGAAAAAAGAGCAACCCCTAATTGATTCAAATCAATCCAGCTGATTCTCAAAACCTGCGTAGCGAGCTCATGCGGCCAGCCAAAGAAATGGAATTCTCCTCTTCTAGAACCCCTTAAAAAAGTGGATCTTTTTCAGCAAGTAATAATTAAAATAATCTAAAAAGTAGGGACAAGTGAATCATCGCTTTTGGGCGCAGGCAGCCCTCTACCATCTATCCCATTGCATTCCATTGTCTCGTATTGTACTGTATCCTATCAGACCGGATAAATCTATTGAGTAAGATAAGGGGAGAAAACTAAAATTATATTAGATATTCTTCATTTTTTTATTGCTAGGGATCCCCATTCATTCCTAGATATTCCCGTCACTACGGATTGATTATCCCTACCTAACTACATGATAGGGGTCTAGGGAGCGCAATTGCTAGAGCACGGGAGAATGAAGAATAATGATTTCAGCAAGAGCAGCTGGATGAACTACTATAGTGAGTCTAGTGACTACTAGAGTAGAGTTAAGTCAAAAGGTATGGTATAGCAGCCTTGTCGAGCGAGCCTCTGGGATCTTTTGTAAACTCCCATTCTGTGGTAAAGGGAGGATATTAGGGGATGCTATGAGTGGAGATTCCCCTGCAGAGAGCCGAATAAGGTGAGACCCGATCCTACTATCATTATGCCTTGCAATGTTACTTGGTTCAACTCTATTTGTGACCTTTTCTCCACGTACACTTCTTACTTGGTGTAGCTTGTTACATTGGTTGTGAGTAGGAACTTAGTTTCTGTTTGGGTATGCGTCCGTGGATTGCTGTTGCATATTCAGCTCCTGTTGGTGCTGCAACTGCGGTTTTCTTGATCTACCCAATTGGTCAAGGAATCGTTTCTGATGGTATGCCTTTAGGAATCTCTGGTACTTTCAACTTTATGATTCTATTCCAAGCTGAGCACAACATCCTTATGCATCCATTTCACATGCTAGGTGTAGCTGGTGTATTCGGCGGCATAGGATAAAACCCCACAATCAATTGTCGCGGCTGGAAATTGAACAGATTGATACTGGGTAGCGTCAGGCTAGTTGCTCAGGTGAAGAATCGATGGGATTCCAGAAACGCTGCCAGGATAGAAATCAGTGTAGAAAATATATTTTTTTTAAATATTTTTTTTATTTGCCTAAAACTACTTAGGCTGTAGCCCAAGTAGCCAGAGCCTACGTCTGTCCCAGCCCCCAAGTACCCAGAGGCTACGTCTGTCCCTGCCCTCAAGTAGCGTATTTTTTCCGCCCCATTCTTAATCTTCCTAATTTCCCTCCATTTTTCTACTTCAACTGCCTTCTTCACCGATAAGCAAACGCACGCACCAGCCGCTCGATTCGCTTCCAGCAACGATGAAAGACGTCAATTTAGGGGAAGCTATGAGTGGAGATTCCCCTGCAGAGAGCGGCTGGTAATTATTCTGCCTCTGCATTGCTCTTATAGCTTCATCAATGATCAGTGATGGAAACCCTAGCTGCCTTAAGATTTCGTAGTGCAGCACATCATCTTTTGGAATCTTTGCCTAGATTCTTGCAGAGTTGTTGAGATTTGGTTTCATAAATCTTAATTTAGAAATCTTATCATTCTGGGTCACTCTCGGCCGCTGATGGCATTCATGTTGTCTTAGAAAATAGTCATAACCTCTTGTTGGACACCTAGCAAAGACAACATCTGCTTCATCCATAGTAGTTGAGCATAACAACTTCCTGCGGCTATATATTCTGCATCAGCGGTAGATAGTGAGAGGCAAGCACTTGTATCACGTGTGTACCATGTCCAAATTCTGTAGTGCCGCTGATGTACCGGATGATCCTCTTCACATGGGCCATGTGCGACTCCTTAGGATTGGCCTGATAGCCTACAGAGTATGTGATATCTGGTCTGCTTGCAGTGAGGTAGAGCAAACTGCCGATCATGCTGCGGTATAGAGACTGGTCCACCAGTTTCCCTTCTTCATCTTTGGTGACCTTTACGTGAGTGGCTGCTGGAGTCCTTTTGTGGCTAAAGTTCTCGAGACCGAACTTCTTGATTAAAGTCTTGACATACTTGCTTTCTGATATGAAGGTTCCAGCTGGCTTCTGCACCATCTGAAGTCCTATGAAGTAGGACATCTCCTCGACCATGCTCATCTGGAACTCACTCTTCATCTGTCCAACAAATTGTTCCACCAACTCTTGTGAGGTTGATCCAAAGACTATATCATCTACGTAGATTTGAGCGATGATCATGGCCTTCATGGTGCTTCGAACGAATAACGTTTTGTCTACTCCTCGCCTGGAATAGCCGTGCTGGATCAATAACTCTGTTAGCCTCTCGTACCACCCCCGTGGAGCTTGCTTGAGGCCGTAGAGAGCCTTTTTGAGACGGTAGACATGATCTGGATATGCTGGGTCTTCGAATCCCTTTGGCTGAGCTACGTACACCTCTTCAGCTAGGACTCCATTCAGGAAGGCACTTTTCACGTCCACTTGGTGTAGCTTGAACTGCATGTGACATGAGAAAGCTACCAATAATCGGATTGCCTCCAGTCGAGCCACAGGAGCAAAGGTTTCGTCAAACTCTATTCCTTCGATTTTAGTGTATCCTTGAGCCACCAGCCTAGCCTTGTTCCGAGTGATATTCCCCCTCTCATCAGTCTTATTCTTGTATACCCATTTGGTGCCAATGATGTTGACTCCATTTGGTCGAGGAACGAGATCCCAAACATTTTTTCTCTCAAATTCTCCGAGCTCTTCTTGCATGGCTAGAATCCAGTGTTCATCCTTCATTGCTTCTTTTATGTTCTTCGGCTCTACTGTGGATAAAAAGCTCGCCAAATATCGTCTAGTTCTCTCCAATTTAATTGATCCTATACGGCTGCACCAGTTCCTCATAGTTAACCTGGGAGATGCATCATTCTCTCATATTATTACGATCTCAGAGTTTGTTGACGACGATCTTTTCGTGGGTGTTGTTTTGATTTTGTTGCGATCCGATTGTTTGTTGTGATCCTGGTGATAAGAGTATCTTCAACGTTATCCTTATCATTATCTTTAAGCCCTTATCTTCATCGCGGATTTCGTGCACCAGAAATGATTGGATCGTCACGATTGGTTGTTCAGCTTCGACGCCTGGACAACATTTTGTACAGTTTTGTGCAGCTGCCATATATGCATCCACAGAATGATTTGACTTTCTTATGTATTGAGAGAGATATGTTAGAAAAAGTTGATATTGAGACCATTAGTAGTAATTTTGCATCTCTAAATGCTCGACGAAGAGTTCTAACTTAACTTTTATGTGTTTTCATATGTTTTATAGGTGATACATACTTACTTTCATGGTTTGACTCTCATATATTTAATTTTATTACTTATTTTTTTTTATTTTACAAGTCTTTTTGTATCTTAATGGACGATAGCTTTAGTAAACAACGAAGCGGATTTTTCTCTTTGATTAGTATCAATAAAATTTAAATTTAATCATAAAGAGGGCCCAAAAAACTTTTTTGCCACACATGAATAGGACCGGGGCTGTTTCTTCTTTAGACTTTCATCTTAGTCAACATGATTCAACTTGTTTTATCAGGTGCACTTCTTCTGGTCGTACATTATCACTGGAGATGATGTTATTGGAATAACAGAGCTAAAATGCTACTTATCTCGTGCTTTTGAAATGAAAGATTTAGAATCTCTACGATACTTCTTGGGAATAGAAGTAGCGTACTCTCCTCATGGCTATCTTCTTTCTTAGTCTAAGTACATTGCTAATATTCTAGATCAAGCTCGTCTTTCCGACTCTCGCACTGCTGATACACCTATTTAGACCAATGCTTGGTATTCTCCCACCGATGGTGTTGCTTTGTCAGATTCTAATCTATATCGCACTCTAGTAGGCAACTTAGGCCCTGTTCTTTAGACATTAAATTTTCAGCACTTAAGTTAAGTTAAGTTAAGTTAAGTTAAATTAAATTCAGTTAAGTTAAGGTAAGTTAAGTTAAGCTAAGTTAAATTAAATTAAGTTAAATACTGAAAAAATAAGCCCACCACTACACCACCTCAACCCACCACACCATCACCCTAACCCACCACCACCACCACCCCAAACCACCACCACCCTAACCACATCACCACCACCACCCCAACCATACCCCACCACCACCACCATCCCAACCACACCACCACCCTAACAACCCCAACCCACCACCACCACCCCAACCACACCACCATCACCCTAACCACATCACCACCACCACCCCAACCCAACACCTCCACCCCAACCACACAATCACCTTCACCACCATCCCAACCCACCACCCTAACCACACCACCATCACCACCACCCCAACCCACCAACACAACCACTCCACCATCATCACCACCAACACACCAACCCACCACCACAACCACACCACCACCACCACCACCCAACCACCACACCACCACCCAACCACACCACAATCATCACCACCACCACCAACCCACCACCCCAACCACACCACCACCACCCCAACCCAACACCACAACCCTAACAACACCACCACACCAACACCATCCCAACCCACCACCACCACCACAACCCCCACCACCACCAACACCCCCACCACTACAACCCCAATCCACCATCCCAACCACAGCACCACCACCATAAAAATATGTTTGTAAAAGTACTTAAGTTAAGTTAAGTTCAGTTAAGTTAAGTTAAATTAAGTTAAGTTAAGTTAAGTTAAGTTAAGTTAAGGTAAGTTAGGTTAAGTTAAGTTAAACATAAGTTAAGGTCTAAAGAACAGACCCTTAGTGTATGTTACGATCACCAAGCCAGAATTGCTTATGCCTTCCACATAGTTAGCCAATTTGTGTCTTCTTCTAGTATAGTCTATTCGCAGTTGTGCTTCATATTCTTCGGTATCTTCGGGGGACTCAGTTTCAGAGTTTGCTCTTTTCATCTACCTCTTCCTTGAAGTTGCGGGCTTATTTGGATGCTGATTGGACCAGCGATCCTTCTGACCGCAAGTCTATCACTGGATTTTGAATATTCCTTGGTGGACTCCCTTATTTCTTAAAAGAGTAAAAAGTAGACAATTGTCTTATTGATATGGGCATTGCTATTTCAGATCCCACTCATATGCATTGTGACTATGCTAGTGCTATTCAGATTACTCGGAATTCTATATATCAGCGTACTAAACACATTGAGATTGATTGTCATTTTACTCGCCACCACTATCAGAATGGGATCATCTTGTCGTTTATTACTTTCGCTATGCAGATTGCTGACCCATTTATGAAGGCCTATTCCACATCACGCTTTCGTTTCTTAGTTGGCAAACTCTCGATACTTCCCAACATTGCATCGTGATTTTGAGGGGGATATTAGATAGTAATATACTAATAATTATGTATTACTATAAAGGTAGTTTAGTCCATTAGCATATTGTTTGTTACCTCAAACATTCTCTCAAGCATATATGAAACCTTAGCTTTCTTTTGTTCTATAGCTTTGTAACTTCAACAAACATATAATTTAATGTTTAAGTTAATGTAGAACATCATTTAAAACATATTAAGAAAATAAAACTCAGACATTCATTTGGTATTCGGTTTGAACTTGAAATCATAAAATGTTACCCAATCATTCTTGATTTCGTGAACTCTAATATTTGTGGTTTATTTCATGTGTATATGTTATCATTTTGGTTATATATATCTACAAAGTATTGTGGAATTTGAAGAATCTCCATTTCTTTTTGTTCCATATTTATGTATTGGAACTTGGAACTCAATAAATAGGTGAAATTACTTATACAACAATAAAATTATTCAAAATTAATTTACTGTTTGGGTTACTTACAAAAGTATAATACTTTTTATCAATATAAATATTGGCAAACTTAAACACCTTCAACATGAAAAGACTAAGATGAGCACCAAAAATGACATCATCCGGATTGTGTTATTACACATGATGTTTTGGGTTTGGTTGGGCGAATCTAGTGTTAAAGTAGAGCTCATGAGCTACATTGAGTGGGACGGTGGGATACTCATCACATGCAGTGAAAACCAAAAAGTAATAACCCTTGAACCGAGGGTTCTTCAATACGAAGAAGTTTTCACATTTACATGTCATAAACCCGTGTTACACCAAGCCGTATGTAGATGTGAAGTGAAGTATGGGGAGAATGTCAGATATTTTGACGCGTATAGGTCTGTGAGGGATTGGAGACGATGTTGGACTAAATGCAGATGGTACTTAACCGAGATAGGTCCAGATTTAGCCGACGAACACTCGCCTTGGGAAGATATGAAGATTCAAAGAATGTATGAATGGGGAGATGCTTGATGTTTCGATAAAGAGGATGTAAATTGACCTAGAAGCCGAACTGTTATACATTGAGATCTCTCGTGGTATTACATTGTCCAATAAAATTTGCTATGCAAAATTAAAACAAATAATTCAAACTCAATAATATAAATTTTAATTTATATTTGAATAATTGATACGAAGGTTATATATTGGGCCGAGATCCTTCGAGGCCGACAAATATTTTGAGACAGTGAGACATATTGTTATTTATTTGATCGAATAATCAAAGTGTATCTTAAATTGAGATGTGCCAGTTCAATAAATTAACTTGCTAAAAGAAAAAGGGTATAAATGTAATTACGTAACATATTATTCTCAATTTATTTAGTGTTTATCTAATTAAATCTCAAAAATCACTCAAATTTATCCGATCAAGACCACAAGAATCAGAATCGACCTCATAAAACTCTAACAAAATTTAAAAATAAATAAATAAATTTTATTATGCCTATTTCTTTTTTATTAAATTTACATAATAAAATTATTACTTTATTTTTCAATTAATATTTTCACTTATACACTTTGAATTTATTATATTATTACACTTTATGGATATATTAAGGTGCAACAACATGTTTAATATTTAGATGCACTTTAAAATTTTAGATAATTCACTTTGAAATTAAATATTTTATATTTTCGATCAACATATTATATGCAATTTGATTTGAATAGTGCATTTTAAGTGTAAATTAAAGTGCATCACTGAACATAATATTTTAACACACTTTAAAATTCAAAATAATATACTTTGAATTTTAAAATAATGCTTTCAAGTTTAACATATTTTATGATTTAAAATAATTAGTTTCTATACACTTAAAATTTATATTTTGTTATTATAAATTAAACATGTTTATTTGATATTTTAGATATATTTTGTTGGATTGAAGATATATCTATTTCTAAATAAGTTAATATTTTATTTCAAATTTAATAAAGATAGTGAAATTTCCCTTTTAATTAATTAATACCTATTTTCTAAATAATCATAGACATCAATGAAGACAGTAAAATTTCCATACAACGAACCCACGACCCGACATATTGTAAGAGAACCACATAAATCTTGAAACAGAGTTAGCACACAATCTCCAATCAATCAACTGAAATCTAACACTATGGGACTAGCCTGCATCTATAATTATTTCAGCTCTTTTAACTGTCACTAAACCCTCAGAATTCCACTAGTATCAGACCATCCCGCACGAAGAAGACCCCAACACGCCCTAATACGCCAACCTCGACTCAAACGGGCAACAGAGAAACAACGAAGAATCCTTCCTAGTTTATTCTAATAGTCAAGCCTGTCAAAGAACTGATCACCCAAGACTAGTATGCAACCAATTGATAAGAGTAGTCTTATGTGCTATGTTATGTTTCAATCAACATGTTACATCAAATAGAAAATTACGAGTTCACTACAGGATCATGTCATCAGTAACATATGAACATGCCATGGTTATAGTTCAGGGCTTTCACATACCAATCAAGTCTAGTCTATTAGGCTATCCATTCAAGATACACACAATTAATAAGAACAAAATAAAATAGAACTTACAAAAACTCTGTTGATACTCCAATAATCTTTCTAATTGATGATTCTGGACTAAAATCTAATTTGTAGCTCATCTAAATAGAAAAGTCCATCTATGACTCAGTTATTTCTGGTCTTATTCCTCTTGCAATAAAAGGGGTTGCTAGTATAACCTGGTTGGTAATATTTTTAGCTAATAAGAAGCTTGTATGATACAGACTTTATCCACACAGACTTTAGCTTTGAGGAGCTTATAGCTAATGTCCAATTTTCCCCCTGCATGTGAAAGGGTATGCGTAGTCTTATGAAAATACCTAGTAGGTATAAGACCTTCTTGTATAACGTTAAGGTCTGCTCCACTGTCAATAAGAGCAATAAATTCTTTTGAGTAATAGTTCTCAATAAGTAGTGTACTCTTCACATGCCACTTCTGCTTTATAAACATTTCTAGGATGGTCAGAAAATTCTTCCTAGATACGATATTTCTAATTCTTGACTATAAGTCAATTATCTAATTCCTTTGACTATAAGCTTTTCAATAAGATATGATCCAATTTTTACTTTTCATCATTTAACTTAAATAATTTTTATTTTATATTCAATTTACTCTATTTATTTATGAGATAAAATCCACTGTAATTTGAAACGGCAAGACAGCGCACTGCCGCGGATAACTAAGTTAGATTCGACATGATTCTCTTATACTACACCGGCTAGGGAATAAGCATTCTTGTGGGAAACCTTATTTTTTACATGCATTTTTAATTGAAGCTGCAGATAAGATCTTTCTCCCCGCTACCATGCTTCTGTCCAACCCTAAATTCCTCTATCTTCTCACTTTTGGCCGTCTTTCCCCGACGAAGCTCAGCGACATCAACCCGTCTAGCCTCTCAGAGCTCGATCTCTTATGTTGAGTCAAGTCGGATCTGACATATGGCAGCCACTATTATCATTTATTCCGTACGTGATGTGACATATGATAGCAACGGATCCAAGTCAGCATGTAAAATTAAAAATTCGAAGTTCATTTTGGTGGCAAATATAAGACGACTTTGAAGTCCCGGACTTTTCTAGAATAAAACTTTGGATTGTGGTAAACTCAATAGAATTTGCAACTTCTCACTTTGGAAATAAAACAATAGCAATAAAAGAGAAGTAATAAAAGGTTTGTATCCTTCTTCTTCCTTCTCCTCTCCTCTCGCACCAACCAATCTACTCTTGATCAATTCAACTATTTCTTCTTCTGATTTTTTCAGGTTTTTGAATATTCTTCTATTTATCTCCTCCTCCCTTGTAGACCAAAATATTGCATACATAGAGTTCTCCAAAATCTTTTGTAAGTTTTAATTATTAACGTTGATGAGCCTGCAAAGTGTACATGGTAAAATTTGAAAAGTTATTCATTTAAGAGTATCCATATCTTTAACTGATTAGTCATATTTATATGCTCATTTAGTAATCTTATTTTATGCATTTTAATACATTTATGTATCCAACTCCACTTATTTGGTATAGTTTTGTATCTCAGGTGTATTTAGAGTGTTAAGGGCATATGCACCCGTTGAGCACTTTCTATCTCTTGAGGATATCTTCAATGAAGACTTCCTATTACTATTAATCAAATATGATGTTCTATACTGCAGTTTGTACAGCAGTGTGAAAAAAGGCTTCATATTACTATTCGTGAAATAACATTTTAAATATTTTCTTTCAATATTACATCATATCATATTATTATCATATGAAATAGTGCGATGCATTTTGATGAGATTTTCGATGGATCATTTTGTGACACGTCCAACCCATAAGATTTTAGATAACTGTCAAAATTGTAGTAAAATATGCATCAAAGACAATTCGACACTCATTCCATCGTCAACCAACATTACTTTAATCTTTTTCTCTATCACTCATCAATAGTAAGGATCCTTTCAATTTTGATGAAAGTTCAGGATGACCTAACGACGAATGAGAGAAATGGATGAGATAATTGGCTCATTCGTCATGTATGCGGTCATGATAGTAATAATTGGTGATAAAGACAATGCACGACCTCGTCGCCGACCAAAACTATCAAGGGGGATAAATATGTTGGAGACTATAAAATTCGCTGCGCATTGCTGGTGATGAGTTACAACGTCTGCTGTAGCACTCCGCAGAATTAGCTTTATCTGGCCGAACCTGAAAGACACGCAATAAGTGTTTACCCAGTTCGACAACTTGCCTACGTCTGGGGAGGATACTCCGATCCTCAAGATTCCACTATCATGTTTTGAAGTACAAGGACTCAAAATTCATCCTACGCTAGTTTAACCTCTACTTCTCACATATTCGAAACCTTAGTTCAATCTTGTCACACTGACTCGCTTCGTGCTACCTACACACTTCTAGTAAAGAACAGATACAGACCTGACGCTCACACTTAGTCTATCCTATTACAATGTGTAGTAGACGAAATGCTATAACACACTCTGTAGAGTTGCTGTAACTCTAGTCGACAACTATTCTAGCACATTCTGCCAAACAGTCGGGCTCAACCTGATTTCTTCAAACTCAGACCTTACTCCTCCTTAATTAATGACCGTCTGTCAGTATCGGGTAACTAGGATTAGCTCTCCAATAGCCTGCGACACCTCCTGTCCGCAGCCGTTCTCCGAAGCAACTGATTGATCCTTCAACGAGCCGTGCTCAAGTTGAGTTATGTGGATCAATGCTAGATCAAACTCTGCGAGTTCTGATCTCCTTCGCGCTCAACACAACTTTGTTACTTCAGCCTTCTGCTATTAACTCTCGTTGTGTGTATTCTCTACTTTGGGTTGTTCTTAATTATTTTGCCTCTGCATTGCTCTTATAGCTTCATCAATGATCAGTGACGGAAACCCAAGATGCCTTAAGATTTCGTAGTGCATCACATCATCTTTTGGAATCTTTGCCTAGATTCTTGCGAAGTTGTTGAGATTTGGTTTCCTAAATCTTAATTTAGAAATCTTATCATTCTGGGTCACTCTCGGCCGCTGATGGCATTCATGTTGTCTCAGAAAATAGTCATAACCTCTTGTTGGACACCTAGCTCAGACAACATCTGCTTCATCCATAGTAGTTGAGCACAGCAACTTCCTGCGGCGATATATTATGCTTCAGCGGTAGATAGTGAGATGCTGTTCTGCTTCTTGCTGAACCAGGACATAAGATTGTTTCCTAGGTAGAAACAACCTCCCGAGGTACTCTTGCGGTCTTCAGCGCTCCCTGCCCAGACTGCGTCGCTATATCCAATTAGGCAAGCACTTGTATCACGTGTGTACCATAGTCCAAATTCTGTAGTGCCGCTGATGTACCGGATGATCCTCTTCACATGGGCCATGTGCGACTCCTTGGGATTGGCCTGATATCTGGCACACACACCTACAGAGTATGCGATATATGGTCTGCTTGCAGTGAGGTAGAGCAAACTGCCGATCATGCTGCGGTATAGAGACTGGTCCACCTTTCCCTGCTTCATCTTTGGTGACCTTTACGTGAGTGGCTGCTGGAGTCCTCTTGTGGCTGGAGTTCTCGAGACCGAACTTCTTGATTAAATTCTTGGCATACTTGCTTTGTGATATTAAGGTTCCAGCTGGCTTCTGCACCACGTGTCCTAGGAAGTAGGACATCTCCCCGACCATGCTCATCTGGAACTCACTCTTCATCTGTCCAACAAATTGTTCCACCAACTCCTGTGAGGTTGATCCAAAGACTATGTCTTCTACGTAGATTTGAACGATGATGATGGCCTTCGTGGTGCTTCGAACGAATAACGCTTTGTCTACTCCTCCCCTGGAATAGCAGTGCTGGATCAAGAACTCTTTTAGCCTCTCGTACCACGCCCGTGGAGCTTGCTTACGGCCGTAGAGAGCCTTTTTGAGACGGTAGACATGATCTGGATATGCTGGGTCTTCGAATCTCTTTGGCTGAGCTACGTACAACTCTTTCGCTAAGACTCCATTCAGGAAGGCACTTTTTACGTCCAGTTGGTGTAGCTTGCCTCCAGTCGAGCCACGGGAGTAAAGGTTTCGTCAAAGTCTATTCCTTCGATTTTAGTGTATCCTTGAGCCACCAGTCTAGGCTTGTTCCTAGTGAATTCCCCCTCAAATCAGTCTTATTTTGTATACCCATTTGGTGTCGATGATGTTGACTCCATTTGGTGGAGAAACGAGATCCCAAACATTGTTTCTCTCAAATTCACTGAGCTCTTCTTGCATGGCCAGAATCCAGTGTTCATCCTTCATTGCTTCTTTTATGTTTTTCGGCTCTACTGTGGATAAAAAGCTCGCCAAATATCGTCTAGTTCTCTCTAATTTAATTGATCCTATACGGCTGCACCAGTTCCTAATAATTAACCTGAGAGATGCATCTCAGGTTGTTCCGATCTCAGAGTTTGTTGAGGACGATTTTTTCGTGGGTGTTGTTTTGATTTTGTTGCGATCCGATTGTTTGTTGTGATCCTGGTGATAAGAGTATCTTCAACGTTATCCTTATCATTATCTTTAAGCCCTTATCTTCATCGCGGATTTCGTGCACCAGAAATGATTGGATCGTCACGATTAGTTGTTCAGCTTCGACGCTTGGACAACATCTTGAACTTTTTTTGTACAGTTTTGTGCAACTGCCATATATGCATCTACAGAATGGTTTGGCTTTCTTATGTATTGAGAGAGATATGTTAGAAAAAGTTGATATTGAGACCATTAGTAGTGATTTTGCATCTATAAATGCTCGTCGAAGAGTTCTAACTTAACTTTTATGTGTTTTCATATGTTTTGTAGGTGATACATACTTACTTTCATGGTTTGACTCTCATGTGTTTAATTTTATTACTTATTTTTTTATTTTACAAGTCTTTTTGTATCTTAATGGACGATAACTTTTGTAAACAACAAAGCGGATTTTTCGCTTTGATTAGTATCAATAAAGTTTAAATTTAATCATAAAGAGGGCCCCAAAAATTTTTCGCCACAAATGAATAGGACCGGGGCTGTTTCTTCTTTAGGCTTTCATCTTAGTCAACATGATTCAACTTGTTTTATCAGGTGCACTCCTTCTGGTCGTACATTACTCTCTTTCAAGTGACGATATGATTATCACTGGAGATGATGTTATTGGAATAAAAAAGCTAAAATGCTATTTATCTCGTGCTTTTGAAATGAAAGATTTGGAATCTCTACGATACTTCTTGGGAATAGAAGTAGCATACTCTCCTCATGGCTATCTTCTTTCTTAGTCTAAGTACATTGCTAATATTCTAGATCAGGCTCGTCTTTCCGACTCACGCACAGCTGATCCACCTATTTAGACCAATGCTTGGTATTCTCCCACCGATGGTGTTGCTTTGTCAGCTTCTAATCTATATCGCACTCTAGTAGGAAACTTAGTGTATCTTACGATCACCAAGCCAGAATTGCTTATGCCATCCACATAGTCAGCCAATTTGTGTCTTCTCCGCCAATTTGTGTCTTCTCCTAGTGTAGTCTATTAGGCAGTTGTGCTTTGTATTCTTCGGTATCTTCGGGGGACTCAGTTTCAGAGTTTGCTCTTTCCATCTACTTCTTTCTTGAAGTCTCAAGCTTATTCGGATGCTGATTGTACCAGCGATCCTTCTGACCGCAAGTCTACCACTGGATTTTGTATATTCCTTGGTGGACTCCCTTATTTCTTAAAAGAGTAAAAAGTAGACAATTGTCTTGATGATATGGGCATTGCTATTTCAGATCCCACTCATATGCATTGTGACTATGCTAGTGCTATTCAGATTACTCGGAATTCTATATATCAGCGTATTAAACACATTGAGATTGATTGTCATTTTACTCGCCACCACTATCAGAATGGGATCATCTTGTCGTTTATTAATTTCGCTATGCAGATTGCTGACCCATTTATGAAGGCCTATTCCACATCACGCTTTCGTTTCTTAGTTGGCAAACTCTCGATACTTCCCAACATTGCATCGTGATTTTGAGGGGGATATTAGATAGTAATATACCAATAATTATGTATTACTATAAGGGTAGTTTAGTCCATTAGCATATTGTTTGTTACCTCAAACATTCTCTCAAGCATATATGAAACCTTAGCTTTCTTTTGTTCTATAGCTTTGTAACTTAAACAAACATATAATTTAATGTTTAAGTTAATGTAGAACATCATTTAAAACATATTAAGAAAATAAAACTCAGACATTCATTTGGTATTCGGTTTGAACTTGAAATCATAAAATGTTACCCAATCATTCTTGATTTCGTGAACTCTAATATTTATGGTTTATTTCATGTGTATATGTTATCATTTTGGTTAAATATATCTACAAAGTATTGTGGAATTTGAAGAATCTCCATTTCTTTTTGTTCCATATTTATGTATTGGAACTTGGAACTCAATAAATAGGTGAAATTACTTATACAACAATAAAATTATTCAAAATTAATTTACTGTTTGGGTTACTTACAAAAGTATAATACTTTTTATCAATATAAATATTGGCAAACTTAAACACCTTCAACATGAAAAGACTAAGTTGAGCACCAAAAATGACATCATCCCGATTGTGTTATTACACATGATGTTTTGGGTTTGGTTGGGCGAATCTAGTGTTAAAGTAGAGATCATGAACAACATTCCTTCGGACGGTGGGATATTGATCACATGCAGTGAAAACCAAAGAGTAATAAACATTGATGAAAGGCTTCTTGGTGTTGACGAATATTTCTCATTTACATGTCATAAACCCGTGTTACACCGAGCCGTATGTAGATGTGAAGTGAAGTATGGGGAGAATGTCAGATATTTTGACGCGTATAGGTCTGTGTGGGATTGGAAACTATGTCGGACTAAATGCAGATGGTACTTGACCTTGTTAGGTCCAGATTTGGCCGAGGAAGACTCGCCTTGGGAAGATATGAAGATTCAAAAATGTTATAATTGGGGAGAAGCTTGATGTTTCGATAATGAGGATGTAACTTGACCTACAAGCCGCACTCTTATACACTGAGATCTATTTTGGTATTACATTGTCCAGTATAATTTGCTATGCCAAATTAAAACAAATAATTCAAACCCAATAATATATTTTTTTTAATTTATATTTGAATAACTGATACAAATGTTACATACTGGGTCGAGATCATTCGAGGCGGACAAATATTTTGAGACATATTGTTATTCGTTTGATCGAATAATCAAAGTGCATCTTAAATTGACATGTGACAATTCAATAAATTAGCTTGATAAAAGGAAAAGGGTATAAATGTAATTATTTAATATATTATTCTCAATTTATTTAGTGTTTATCTAATTAAATCTCAAAAATCACTCAAATTTATCTGACCAAGTCCACAAGAATCAGAAGCGAATACACTTTGAATGAGGAGCCCAATCCCCACCATCCAATCTGCCATTGAACCAGGCTGGCCAAATGACGTGGTGAACTAGGAGGTGCAAGGGGCAGCCATCTCTTTTCCCATGATACTTGATTGGGAGGCCCTTGTCAGAGACATTCAAAGCCCGGAGCTACAACTTATGAGGGACGCATTGCACAAGGTAATATGAGGTACAACTCAGATAATTTTTTTTAATCTGCAATAATAGTTTTGTATTGCCATACTTTTTGGACAAATACCGAGGCTGCTTCGTGAGTTCCATACGAGTCACGTGGGAAGGCACTCAGGCATTGTAAAGACATACAAGAGGTTGACCTCTGTTCTCTATTGGGAGGGCAAGAAAGTGGATGCTCAAAAGATGGTGACCAAGAATGATGAATGCCGGCGAATCATGTATGTGACCATAGCACCAGGGGATTGTTGCAGCCACAAACGTTACCCGATAAGGTTTGTATGGGAGACACTCTAGCACTCAACGAAGGTTGGGCCAAAGAAGCATGCACCATCCGAGCTACAATTGAGCCAGGGATTTCAAAGAATAACCAAAAGCAAGGTAACCACCAGATCCGCCAAGCCAAAGTGTAAAGCCCAACACTACCTTCCAAAGAATCAAAGGCTAAAATGAATTCCTCGCCGTACCCATGGGACTTATGAATAAGCCAGGCATTTTTCAATCACCCATGGATTATACTGAACTTAAGAATATTTACATTCATGTTTTTCTATGTGTCTTGGTCTTTAGCTACACTATTAAGGAGCAAGCCGAACAACCAAAGATGGATACGTTCCACTAGAATGAGGGACAAAGTAAAGCTTTTCAAGAGCTATAAGATCTAAGCCTTAAAATCAATTGAGTTCCACGTTAGTTGATGCCTTTCGGACCCATTTGTACAATAAAGTGCCGCCCCTATAGACAAGGCCTTCCCTCGATGATTCCCCTCATCTAGAGCGGGGCAAAAGTCCAACTATGAGCGCAACTCGAGGGACATCATCGAGGGGATGCCTTGTCTATTAAGGCGGCACTTTATAGTACAAATGGGTCAGAAAGGCATCAACTAATGTGGAAGCCTATATCTTGATGACGGCACGTCGTTGTATGTGCCAAATTTGAATTTATAGTGTCCCCTTATACTAACAAGTGATAAGTATAGTCGAACCCAAAGAGAGCAAGTAGTCCGAGAGTTTTACTAATAATTCAAATAGATATCCTGCTAAAGTAGTGTTCACTACAATGTTCTACCTACTCTTAACCGCTAAGTTCTCAAATAGATTAACGATTACTTGACTAACAATACCAATTTAGTTCTACCGCTAAGCTTCTCTAATAGGGCAGTTCAATCCAGTATCAGGCAATAGATATCAATCCAGTTTCACCGTTAGGCTATGCTAACTTGATGATCAAAGCATGCAATTCATACGAAGAACAGTAATTCACTAAATCGAATTATGAAACATAAATCTCAAACCAAATATTATAATGCAAATCCCCAAACTGAGTTAGGGTTTATTTACTATTACAATCCATCTAACAATAATGAAAAGTTGAGTTTAGAGAATACAAAAACTGTTGCGCATTATTCTGTTCGCACTATTCACCGCACGCTGTTCCGATCTCCGATCGCCTCTCGCTAATTTCGCGCCTCTGACTTCTTTCTCTGATTTTTTCTCTTCGAAATCCTCTTTATATGCAAACCCTAGATTGTTGGATGTGGGCCTCGAGATTTGGGCCTCGATTTTTAGGCCTGTGGGCCCCTAGGGTTTATCGATGCTCTCGCGATTGAGTCTTTGCTCTTCGCATTCCTGATGGATCGAGTGAGGCCTAGAACGCTCCAAATACGCAATAAAGACCCAAAGCTATCTTGATACACCTGCGATGAGAAACACTAAAAAGAAGTAATCTAGCACACACAAAATGCAACTAAATAATGGGAATAAACAACTCGATGGATCGTAGAAAATGCAACTAAATAATGCGATAGGTCAAATCCGGTGCTTGTATTATTTGTGCAGTAGTCAAGGCTGTCCTAAGCTCTTCAAAAGCTGCTTTGCACTCATCATTAAAATCAAAAGGCACATCTTTCTAAAGCAATCGAGATAGTGGCAATGCTTTCTTTAAAAAATCTTTAACAAACCTGGGATAATATCCTGCATGTCCTATGAAAGACTTTATACCACGTTGGACAATAGGAAAAGGCAATCCACGAATTAAATCAATTTTTGCTTTATCTACTTGAATTCATTCCTCAGAAGCAATATGACCTAGGACAATGTCATGTGTGACCATAAAATGACACTTCTCATAATTCAGCACTAAATTCATCTCAATGCAATGTGTGAGCACCCTATCTAAATTATGCAACCGTTCATCAAAAGTATTTTCATAAACAGTGAAATCATCCATGAACACTTCTACACAATCACTTATCAAAGCAGAAAATATGCTCATGACAACATGTTGGAACGTACCTGGTGATTACCCAACCCAAAAGACATGCGCCTAAACACAAATTTATCGAAAGGGCATCTAAATGTGATCTTCTCTTGGTCCTCAGCTACAATAGGTATCTGATTGTATCCAGAGAATCCATCAAGTAAACAAAAGGAAGGTTTACCTGCAAGCCTGTCCAACATCTGGTCAATGAATGGCAGTGGGAAATGATCCCTGCTTGTGGCTGCATTTAACTGTCTATAGTCGATGCACATACGCTAGCCATTCTGCACTCTCTTCATTGTCATTCATCTCCACGGTAATACCGGTCTTCTTAGGCACCACATGCACAGGGCTCACCCATTCAATATCTGATATCAAGTAGATCACACCGGCATCTAGAAGCTTTTGCACTTCCTTCTGGACAACCTTCATCATTATCGGGTTCAAGCGACGCTGAGGTTATCTCATTGGCCTTGCTCCTTCATGTAATAAAATCCGATGTATTCAAACTGCTGGATTAATTCCTATAATGTCAGCCAATGTCCATCCTATCGCAGTTTTATGCTCATTTATTACTCACGCCAGTTTGTCTTCTTGATCTGCCTCAAGTCCTCGCTTAATGATAACTGGCAGCGTCTCACTTGCTCCTAAGAAAATGCACTTCAAGTGGTCCGGTAAAGGCTTTAATTTTATCTCAGGAACCTGCACAACAGATGTGACGAGTTTAGGTTTACAGTGCAAGATGCAAAACCGACTAAAGTTCCATTGGGTAGTCAGCTCTCATTGTCTAGCAAGGATTCACCTAAAGATCAAGAAGAATGTGATCACATGTAGAAAAATCCGTACAACAATTGGCAGTTTGATGTATGCAATGGTATGTACTAGGCCAGACATTGCACATGCAGTGGGAGTTGTGAGTCGTTTCATGGGAAATCGGGGCAGAAAATATGGGAAGCTGTAAAATGGATGAAGGGGACCAGATCATTCCTTGTGTCTTGGAGACAAGGAGATTGAGTTAGCATGATATGTCGATGCAGATTTAGCTTCTAGTGATCTAGACAAGAGAAGAAGTATAACCGGTTATGTATTTACATTAGGTGGTACTACTGTCTCTTGGGCTTCAAAGTTGCAGAAGATTGTTGATTTGTCTACAGCTGAGGCTGAGTATGTTGCAGTGACTGAGGCTAGCAAGGAGATGGTATGCTTACAAAATTTCTTGCGTGAATTGCTTAAAAACAAGAGATAGTATTCTCTACAGTGATAGTCAGAGTGCCATTCACTTGGCTAAAAATTCTGCGTTTCATTCAAAAACTAAACACATAGAGTTAAATTATCACTACATACGTCATCTTCTGAGTAGAAAATCTTGAGCTGATGAAGATTGATTGAAGCAAGAATCATGCTGACATGTTGACTAAGGCTGTGACCTTAAAAAAGTTGAAGCTACGCATCGCTTCAACTAACCTTGTTAATTGAGTTGAAGGTTTGGCACTACCAGTATTTATGGGATGATGTAGAAGAAGATTATCATTGAAATTAATCTCTAGGTGGGATATTGTTGAGTTATAGAGACTAGTGTTGGGTCAATTTGAATTTCAAGCCCAATAAAGATTAGAGTTTGCACATGTCTCCCTATATAAACATGTTCATCATATTGTAATCAACCATCTCATCGAAAATAGTAAAACACATCCCTGTCTTGGTAGTGCCCCCAGACGTAGTCACATTCTATGACGAAATGGCTATCACATTCGTGTGTTCTTTTGTTTATTTTTCGTTCACTGCTGCTTGTCGATTCGGACTTCTCTGGAAATATATTTTATCAAGAATCTAAATACTATGAAAGTTCAATTATACAAATGACATGTAAAATGTGGAAATTACTCTTCATAAATAGAAAATTTTAAATCCTAATTTGTAATTCTTTCTAGAATTCATTTTGTCTATTTAGATTAATTTTGAATGAATTTATTTTATTACTCTGACTCATTGGCATCAGTCAAACTATGACATCTTGGAATGGACATGGCTCTAAGATGCATTGCAGTAAAGGATTTAGTCTTTAATGTAATTTTAAACTTCAACTAAAAATCCCAACTTCAAAATATAGTTTAATGTTTTTAAGTTAATGTAGAACATCATTTAAAACATATTAAGAAAATCAAACTCAGACATTTATATTGATATTCGGTTTTGAATTCATAAATTTTTTCCCAATCATTCTGGATTTCGTGAACTCCAATATTTGTTGTGTGTATTTGTTATGTGGTCAAATACATCAACAAAGAACTGTGGAATTTGAAGAGTCTCCATTTCTTTTTGTTCCGTTTTTATGTATTGGAACTTGGAACTCAATAAATAAGTGAAATAACTTATACAACTATAAAATTCTTCAAAAATAAAATAAATTAAAACTACCAAATTATTGTTACACTTTATGTGTTACTTACAAAATTAAAATACTTTTTAACAATATAAATACCGGCAAACTTAACACCCTCAACATGAAAAGACTAAGATGAACACCAAAAATGACATCATTCAGGTTGTGTTATTACAATTGATATTTTTGATTTGGATGGGTGAAAGTAGTGTTAAAGTAGAGATCATGAACTACATTCCTTGGGAGGATGGGATACTCGTCACATGCAGTGAAAACCAAAAAGTAATAGATCTGAATCCAAAGCTTCTTGGTGTTGAAGAATATTTCACATTTACATGTCATAAACCCTTGTTACACCAAGCCATATGTAGATGTGAAGTGAAGTATGGGGAGAATGTCAGATATTTTGATGCGTATAGGTCTGTGAGGGATTGGAAACTATGTTGGACTAAATACAGATGGTACTTGACCTTGATAGGTCCAGATTTGGCCGAGGAGAACTCGCCTTGGGAAGAAATGAAGATTCAAAAAAGTTATAATTGGGGAGAAGCTTGATGTTTCGATACGGAGGATGTAGCTTGACCTACAAGCCGCACTCTTATACATTGAGATCTCTTTTGGTATTACAGTGTCCAATATAATTTGCTATGCCAAATTAAAACAAATAATTCAAACTCAATAATATATCTTTTTATTTATATTTGAATAACTAATACAAAATTTACATACTAGGTCGAGATCCTTCGAGGAGGACAAATTTTTTGAGACAATGCGACATATTGTTATTCCTTTGATCGAATAATGAGAGTGTATCTTAAATTGACATGTGACCATTCAATAAATTAACTTAACAAAAGAAAAAAAGGTATAAATGTAATTTTTAATATATTATTCTCAATTTATTTAGTGTTTATCTAATTAAATCTCAAAAATCACTCCAATTTTTTCCGACCAAGCCCACAAGAAGCAGAAGCGAATACACTTTAAATGAGGCGTCCATAGCAGCCCCCATCATCCAATCTGCCATTGAACCGGGCTGGCCAAATGAGAAGATGCACGGGGAGGTGCAACAGGCAGCCATCTCTTTTCTCATGATACTTGATTGGGAGGCCCTTGTCAAAGACATTTAAAGCCCGGAGCTGCAACTTATTAGGGAGGCAATTGCACAAGGCAATATGAGGTACACCAAAGCTGCTTCGTGAGTTCTATAGAAGTCACGTGGGAAGGCACTCAGGCATGCTAAATACATACAAGAGGCATGCACCATCCAAGCTACAATTGAGCTGGGGATTCAAAGAATAACTGAAAGCACAGTAACCACCAGATTCGCCAAGCCAAAGTGGAAAGCCAAGACTACTTTCCAAAGATTCAAAAGCCAAAATCGTCGCACCCATGGGAATTATGAATGAGCCAGCCATTTTCCAATCACCCATGGATTCGGTACTTAAACTGAATTTAAGAAGATTTACACTCATGTTTTTCTATTGTGACTTGGTCTTTAGCTACACTATTAAGGAGGAAGCCGAACAACATAGATGTGTTCCACTGGAATGAGGGGCAAAGTAAAGCTTTTCAAGAGATACTGCCATGAGACGGGCACCGTGCCGGTGGTGGCACTTCCATACTTTAAGGACCCAATTCTTTATCAAAGGCGATGCAATAGGTTTTGTCTAAGCCTCAAGATCAATTGGCTTCAGTGGAAAATCCAAGACTACCTTCCAAAGATTCAAAGGCCAAAATCGCCGCACCCATGGGACTTATGAATGAGCCAACCATTTTCCAATCACCCATGGATTCGGTACTTAAACTGAACTTAAGAAGATTTACACTCATGTTTTTCTATTGTGTCTTGGTCTTTAGCTACAGTATTAAGGAGGAAGCTGAACAACATGGATGTGTTCCACTGGAATGAGGGGCAAAGTAAAGCTTTTCAAGAGCTACTGCCACGAGACGGGTGCTGGTGGTGGCACTTCCATACTTTAAGGAGCCAATTCTTTATCAAAGGTGATGCAATAGGTTTTGACTAAGCCTCAAGATCAATTGGCTTCCACATTAGTTGACGCCTTTCGGACCCATTTGTACTACAAGGCCTCCCCTCGATGATGCCCCTCAAGGGGTGGTCATGATACACAAGCAATGCCCTAGTGCCTACATCAACCAAGTCATCTCTAGAGTGGGGCAAAAGTCTAACTATGATCGCGACTCGAGGGGCATCATCGAGTGGAGGCCTTGTCTATTGGGGCGGCACTTTATAATACCAATGGGTCCGAAAGGCGTCAACTAATGTGTATGCCAATTGATCTTGAGGACAAGGTCATTCTTGAAGGGAAAGGAAATAAGTGAACTCTACCCATCAAAGCCTATGTCTTGACCAACAAGAATACTGGTTCAATAGTGGGGCAGGTCGGGCCAGCTCTTGGTGAAAAGAATGCGACGAGAGTTCTCATGGACAATGCAAAGGAACTCAACATTTGATCAAGGAATTCTAGGACATGGAGCTGATTAGAAGCAATAATGGGTCGAATTCAGCAGGGACATGAAACTGATTCCGGGTCAAGTAATAGTGGGCTTCAAGAGTTAATGGTCCGCATAGACAAAGAGAAGCATCTTGACCAACCTCAGATGCTTCCTACCTAGCCATCAGACTTGAATGTCCGCCAATAAGGATATAATATACACAATGAAGAAGGACTATTACTTGGGGCAGCCAAGGTTCCAAAGCAAAAAAAGGCCTCCTTGAAGAAGGCAATTAAGGCGTCGATTACTCAAAGCAAAGGAGATGGACAGCTACTATATAAAGGAGGCTTGGGCAGCATTGTTAGACATCAAGAAATCATCTAAAAGAGTCTATCTTGGTCTTAGTAGCGTACTAGTTGGGTATTTCTCTTGGGCCTCAATAATCCTTTGATACAAGGGGTTTACTAGGCATTATCTAGTCATTATACCACCATTCCTTCATCTTTTCCACACAATTACGCTTCCGCCTTTATTTTCCTTTAAATAAACTTACTTGAGTTTATTGGGTCTCTATCATATTATGTTAGGATCCTGGCTTATCCATCATCCGATGCTCACTGGTTTCGCCCTCTCCTAGGCTCATCAAGGAAGCAAGAACAGCTTCTGACAAGTGTGGTGCCCATACGACTGCCAACTCATTGGTTAGACAGGCATCTGGGACACGTACTTTTAATTGTTGTTGTTCCGCTACCCGTATGAAGCGCATTCCAGTAAGCATATTGTCCTGGCTCGTGTGTCACACCCATAGAACTTCCGCATTTGATAAATTAAGCCTCAGACATCAGGGTCGGGTTCTATTATTACCGCGCCCCCGAAGACCGACCTTGTCCTCAAGGTCAAGGTCAAAAGTTGGGGTTTCATTGCTTGCTAGCTTTCAGTGCGTTGTATCATGATAACGATCATCGCCTAAAGAATCCTTTTAAGCTCAGGTTAGAAGTCGGCTTTCTTTGGCATTCTTCGATAATTACCCACATATAATCATTACCTTGACGTTTCCCGAAATTGAGTGAGCTCCCATACGATCGTTAGCTTTAGGTTCTATTTTTAAGTGCTCCAAACATTCCTCCGCACTACACTGATCCTAATCCTTTATCATAAGAATTGATCCTGACAAAATTGTTAGCCCATTCTAGCTTCTCACTCCAGGTGGCTGTCACACTGGCCATGTTGGCTATCAAGTAGCCCTTTATCAAGCTGGGGAGGAGTCACATTGGCCTCTTTGAGAAATCAGGTAGCACTTTCTCGATGGACGGCTATCACACTGGCGAAGATGGCTATCAGGTAGCCCTTTCCCAGGTTGCTCCATCCTAGGTCGCCTCTTCCAAGATCGTCTATGAAGGCCCACTCTGGATGGCTTCACTCTGGCATCTTTAGGCAATCAGATAGCCCTTTTTATAGGTTGCCCCTTCTGTGTTGGCTCGGAAAAAAATATTTTAGGATCCTGGCTTATCCATCATCCACGATTCATTATAAGACAATTAGAATACATTGAGTTAAAGAACATAAGAAAATAAGAAGCAAGAAGTAGTTGAACAATTCTTCACTACGAATGTTGAATTTTTAATCAACTCTCTGCCGTGCCTCTTGTTCTTGGTCGTAATCTCTCTCCAAGTTAGGTCAAGATTCTCAATTTTTGGATCTCTTCCTAAATGGGAAGTGTTTCCTATTTATACAAACATATTTGGATTTCAGAATCATGTGCCAATATTGGCACAGTACGGACGTACACCAAGGCGGTATGGTCCTACTGCTCATGAAGCGATACGGGTGTATTGCTTTGGGTACAGGCGAAACTCAACTCCGTTCCTTTAAGCCCATACCAATATGCTTGGTACGGCGTACCGGCCGTGTTGCTTATGAATGATATGGCTGATATGAACGTAACCATATTCAGGGGCTTACAGCCCCTACTCCGCCTTCAGTACGACCGTACTGTCTATTGGTACAGAAGTACTGATTGTACCTAGCTCAAATGTGTACGGGTTGCTATTCACTCTACATCATGATTTTGACTTTAATCACTTTTAGAGCCTTTTAAAGCTTTGAATTTCTTCTTGAGTTATACTATAAAGTTGTAGCCCTCTGAGTTAGTTTTCCGTTAAGATATGGCACGTCTCAATTAGAATGATCATATGTATGCTCTACAAGCATTTGAAGAGGAATAGGTCAATCTGCCCATATTTGGTATGCTTCGTCTGAATCTTTGTGTTTTTCTTGATTTTTCTCAAAAAGGGCTACAAAGCTTCAATTTAACCTAGAACAAGAATACCATGATAAAATGATAATAAAAAATCCGAGAAACAAAAAGTCCGATAAATGAATGCATATTTAGTCGATAAATCGACCGACCAGTGGCCGATTTCTTAAGCACTTCCCTTGTCGGAATATGTATGTTTAGGGGAACTAAGTATATTATCTGTGTGAGAGTGTATCAAGAGATATGTGAAATATAGAGTCTAGTATCTATTATAAACATATAAATCACAAGGGATTGTTCTAAACCGATAATTGTCACCATTAATAAGAACTACGCTTTACTTTTTTCATACTATTTAATCACAACCGCCCTCTAATATTTTATTTCTTCATTTTATAGCAATATAACTGGAATGTGTTCCTCGTGGGATCGATATCTTACTTGTCACTACACTAGTGTAAAGTTGAAAAGAGATATGGGTTTATTTTCTGAAAGCTAAATTTGGGAGACCAAGCATTTACAACAAGTAGTAATGCGGACACAACTTTGAAGAAGAATACTTTGAGTTGGGAGCAACCAAAATAAGCAAATAAATACTTCAACCGAATAGCCTGGTAAGTGGAATTACTCCCCATTCATGGATTTGAGAAACCGTAACATTAAAAGGTGCACATAAGCCAGAAAGTTCAGAGCATTCAATCATTCCTATTTTGCCACAGTTTTTATTTTCGTATCAATTTTTAGACTACTCCCTTGTTATATAAGGGCTTACATGTATTCATTTTGATGATCAATTAGTTTTCATTCATCCTTTACCAGATTACATTCCTTTTCTTCTAAAACCTTCTAGCTCCGGTTAGAAGTAAAACTCACCTTCGGGTATATTTTCAGCTTCCACTACATCAATTGGTATCAGAAGTCAGCCCTTCTGGACCATGGCTACCAACAACCAGGCACAAGACGACACTGGCAACGTCTTTCGACAAGTGCTTGACCGACTTGAGAGGTTAGAACAGCGTTTCGAGCAAATGGTGATCAACCAACAACCTGCACCAACAACACCTCCACACAACAACGTCAATTTGGCTCCTGTTCAGCCAAGAGAAGTCCAAGTTTCTCCTCTCATGGACTCCTCAGATGATGAGGGTGATCCACCAAATCTAAATATGGTGCCAGGCCGAACACAACAACCTAGAATTCGCGCAGATATTCTCATATTCCATGGCAATCTACATATCGAAGACTTTTTGGATTGGATTTCTGAGGTAGAAAAATACTTTTCCTTGCTTGAAATTCCAAAAAATACACAAGTGAAATACGTAGCGTATAAATTGAAGGGAGGTGCATCCGCTTGGTGGGAACAACTTCAACACATTCGTCAACGACAAGGAAAACATCCGGTTCGATCTTGGCGAAAAATGAAGCAGCTTCTTTGTGGCCGCTTCCTACCCCCTGATTATCAGCAAACACTCTATAAACGGTATCATAACTGTCGCCAAGGATCAAAATCAGTTCAAGACTATAAATAAGAATTTCATCGTCTCTCGTCCCGCGCGCAGCTAAATGAAACTGAAGATCAGTTGGCAGCCCGTTATCTTATTGGATTGTGACCTAGCGTTCAAGATCGCATATTACACACTATATGGACTTAAACGAAGCAGTAAGAGTGACTTTAAAAGTGGAGGCTCAGTTAGCTCGCTCAACAACAAAATATGCACCCAAAAATACTCATTTGCCACACACACAGGTCACTTATGTGAGCACCTCATCAAATACTTCTTTTGACACAACAAGGGTGCAAAACCAGGAAGCCTCTCCACGTACAAATCAAACCCCGAGTAAGAATCCATATGCGAGAAGTTATGGAGGCAAATGTCATTGATGCGGTCAACCCGGTCATCTTTCCAATTCATGCCCT
Source organism: Umbilicus rupestris (assembly GCA_963678935.1). NCBI lineage: Eukaryota > Viridiplantae > Streptophyta > Magnoliopsida > Saxifragales > Crassulaceae > Umbilicus > Umbilicus rupestris. Next base: position 14,681,998 of record OY787611.1, on the reverse strand, counting down.
TCAAGGAAAATGGTGAATTTTGTTGATGACTCTAATGACGTTGACAACGATACTCAAGAGCTCTTTATAAGTCCAAATGATGTGGTAGCTGAAGAAGAAAGCTTGGATGATACACCACATTTTAGTGGAGTTGTTCAGCGTAGCATAATGTTAACTACACCAGCTCCCAAACACACAGCTCAAAGACATAATATTTTCCGTACAAAATGTCGTATTTCAAAAAGAGTTTATGACGTCATTATTGACAGTGGCAGCAGTGACGTCGTGCAACAACTCCAGCTTCCCATTCGAAAACATTCAACGCCGTACAAGCTTGGTTGGATCACATCGGGAGGAGAAATTAAGGTAACGGAACAAGCACTAGTTTCTTTTTCTATTGGCCAATATAAAGATGAGGTTTTATGTGATGTTGCTCAAATGAGTGCTTGTCATTTGCTATTGGGACGTCCTTGGCAATTTGATCGAGATGCTACGCACAAAGGATGGGAAAATGTTTATGTCTTCATAAAGGAAAATCTGCGCATTGTCCTCTGCCCACAAACCATTATTGCTTGTCCAGCATTGCCTCAACAACCACAAACTCTCTTATTGTCCTCCAGAGAAGTTTTTTTCACTGAAGCAAAGAATGCACCAATCTTAGTTGCCTTGGTGATCAACCCAAGTGCTGATGTGGTGAAGACAAATATTCGAGAACCTTTAAAATCATTACTTCAAGAATTTACAGATATCATTCTTAAGGATCTCCCATCCGGCCTCCCCTCAGTGCGCGATATTCAACATCAAATTGATCTTTTTTCAGGAGCAAGCCTGCTGACAGTCGTATTTTTAACCCTTTATAGATGTCAGATATAAGTTTCAGGGGGTCAAATTGTAGTCAAAAATAATTTATAGACCTAGGAACAGGCACGTGTATATACTAGCTAGCAAACAATATGTTCAGCTACTCCTAATAGAAATTATGAGTTTAGTTCTAAATATTCCTAATTGTCCTAATTATCCTAAATACTAACGGTTGATCCGATCAGAGAAAGCAATTCCAAGATCGAACTTCACCCATGCTCGCAACACAATTCATGCAATCAGTCACACCATATAGTCATGCAAAATAGACTTGGAAATAACCTAAATTGACATCAGATGAGCCGCCTACTCACGGGTCATCACTTGAATTAATCTATACTATTGAACGCCGCCCAATCACGGATAATCAGCAGTTTCGATTTATTAGACACAAAGGTTTCCAGACAAAATATGTTAACTCTCCTATCGATTCATGTACTAACAATATAGCTACCATGTCTCGACATCAATCCTATTTGTTCCAGTTAACTGCCTCAGACCCATTCATCTTTTTGGCATCTAACCTAGTTTCGTTCTAACATGCAGTCATCCCAATCAATGATCAACAATGATAAAACAATAGAATGAAGCATAATAGAATTGAAAACATAAACATGCATTAGACTAAAATTGGTGTTTGTACAAATCACATGTTGTACAAATCACATGAAATCAGGTTACAGTTATGGGATCCGTAGGATCCCAGAACTAAATAAACAACTCGCTACTCATCGGGATTACTACCAATACAAGAATGAAGAGAATAAAGAACGAAGAACACGTGACGACGATCTTCACTCCAAGCTATCCTCTTTTCTCTTGCGTTCGTTCTCCAAAATCGTCCAACCTCAGTGAACGAGCCCTCGATTCCTATTTATACTGAAAGTAATCGGGCTGATTTCCAAAACCGACTTGCGGCCCGGTTTGGTTTAAAACCGGCGGTTCTAATGTTAAAACTGCCGGTTTCTCATCGAACCGGCCAGTTTCAGTGAATCTCGATATTTTGCCTTCGGGGCCGGTTCAGGACCAAAACCGGCGGTTTTATGTCTAAACCGGCGGTCCATTTTATGGACCGCCGGTTCTTCACCGATCCGGGCTGCTTGTACACTCAGACTCTGATCCTGACTTTGCTCGCGCTTTTGGACCATTTAAACCTTCGAATCACATCTCAGTGCAAACTCCAATGTTGTAGCTCTTCGAGTTAGCTATCCAGAAAGCCATAGCACGCCTCGATCGGATACGAGTTGCGCGTTCAGTGAGCCCAAGACCAAGGACAGGTAAATCTGCACATTCTTCGATCATATCTATCTGAATCTTGAGATTCTCTCCGTTTTGCTCTGACAAGGCTATAAGGCTGTAGCTGGCGTGATTTGTCCTGAAATGAGAGTGAAGTGGTAAAAACACAAAGAAATGTTCGGGAAAGAAGCGAAATTCGTCATCGAGTGGATGAATAATCAGTAAGTAAATCAATCGATCACCTGCCGAACTTGCCGCATTATCGGATGAGCCCAACTGAGCATGAAATTTTACAAAAGCAGGTTGATGAACTACTAAAAAAGGGCTTAATATGGGAGAGCATAAGTCCTTGCGCTGTCCCAGCCTTGTTGGTTCCCAAGAAAGATGGAAGTTGGCGTATGTGTATCGACAGTCGAGCCGTTAATAAAATTACAGTGAAATACCGCTTTCCAATTCCGCGACTTGACGATATGCTGGACATGTTAAAAGGAGCTACTATTTTCTCTAAAATTGATCTTCGCAGTGGTTATCACCAAATTCGAATTCGTCCCGGGGACAAGTGGAAGACGGCATTCAAAACCAAAGACGGACTCTATGAATTGCTTTTCATGCCTTTCGGACTTTCCAACGCACCGAGCACATTCATGCGGCTCATGACACAGATTCTTAAACCTTTTCTTGGAAAATTTGTTGTGGTTTATTTTGATGATATTCTCATATTTAGTCATTCACAAGATGAGCTTGTATCACACTTGCGGAAAGTCCTAACAGTTTTACAGAAACACATGTTGTTTATAAATATGAAGAAGTGTTGTTTCTTAACCACAAAATTATCATTTTTGGGTTACATTGTGAGCGATGCTGGACTACAAGTTGATGAATCCAAAGTCCAAGTAATTCGTGATTGGCCGCAACCTAAAACAGTGCAGAAGTGCGTAGCTTTCATGGCTTGGCGACATTTTATCGTCGTTTTATTTGAAATTTCAGCTCCGTCATGTCCCCGATTACTGAATGCTTGAAGAAAGGAAAGTTTAGTTGGAGTGAAGCTGCTGAATCCGCTTGTAATCTCATCAAAGATAAGCTCACAACTGCTCCCATCTTAGTCTTACCCGATTTTAATAAAGTTTTTCTACTGGAAACAGATGCCTCAATTATCTGCATTGGCGCTGTCCTTTCTCAAGAGGGACGTCCAGTTGCTTTTCATAGTGAAAAACTATCGGAAACTCGTCAAAAACGGACAACCTATGAGTTGGAACTATATGTTGTGGTACATGCAATTAACCATTGGGAGCAATAACTATTTCATAAAGAGTTTGTCTTGCTTACAGATCACCAAGCCTTGAAATACATCAACAATCAGCGAGACTTGAACCGCACATATGCTCGATGTCTTATTTGCAGCAATTTACTTTTGTCATCAAGCACAAATCTGGAAATTTAAATAAGGTTGCTGACGCGTTAAGTCGACGTATTTCTTTACTCACCACCATGCAATCAGCAGTCATTGGCTTTGATTTATTAAAGGACCAATCCAACAGATGATGACTTCAGTGATGCTTGGAGGAAACTCAATGCAGGTTTAGCTCATGAGCCATCTCCTTCAAGATGGATATCTCTTTTACCGAAATCAGTTATGTATTCCGCGTACTTCATTGCGTGAAGAATTAATTTCTGAAGTGCATCGCGAAGGCCATTTTAGACGAGATAAAATGATTGCACTAGTTGATGATCGTTATTATTGGCCTCTCCTACATCGAGACGTTGGAAAATTTGTTAACAAATGCTTAGTTTGTCAAAGCAACAAGGGTCAAACACAAAGTACAGGTTTGTACATGCCTCTACCAATTCTGAAAACGCTCCTTGGGAAGATATTTCTATGGACTTTGTTCTCGGTTTACTCCGAACTTAGCGTGGTGTAGATTCAGTGTTCGTTGTGGTTGATCGATTTTCGAAAATGGCTCACTTTATCGCTTGTAAGAAGACATCTAATGCTTCTCATATTGCTGAACTTTTTTTCAGAGAGATCGCTCGCTTACACGGTGTGCCAAAGAGAATTACTTCAGACCGCGACGTAAAATTCTTAAGTCATTTTTGGCGCACACTATGGCACTTATTTCGGACAGATTTGAAGTATAGAAGTTCGTTCCATCCTCAGACAGACGGGCAAACTGAAGTTGTTAAGAACACTTGGAAATCTGATTTGATGCTTGTGTAGTGACCGGCCTAAACAATGGGACTCACTTTAACTCCCGCGGACTTTGCTTATAACATATGGTCAACCGTTCTACCGGTCGGGCGCCATTTAACATTGTTTATCAGCACCCTCTTCGCCGCACGCTTGACCTAGTACCACTGCCACAAATTCACAAAATAACATTATACGGATTTATTAATATTTATTGAAAATAATTAAAAATATTAAAAAAAAAATTGAAAAATTTAGGGGGGCACTGCTTATATGTTACACGCATTTTATTTTTGAATTGCAGATAAGATCTTTCTCCCCGCTACCATGATTCTGCCAACCCCTAGTCCATCTTCTGTCTTCTTTTCCCCGATGAATCTCAGCGGACTTCAACCCGTCTAGACTCTCCGAGCTGTCTTATGTTGAGTCGGATTTGCCTAATGGCAGGCACTATAGACATAGTGGATGATTTCTCTCCTTTTTCATAAAACCAGATTTGGTGGATGTCAACAACTCTTATGCATGCCGTTTATAGACATAGTTGTGGTTGTTGATCTTCTCCACGAGCGGCACGGTGCTCAGCACGGGCTACGGTATAATGTGCTAGTCTTTTTTGGTACGTACTGATTATTTTTCATGTCATGCCTACTTCTAAATCTAGCACGAACGAACTTTGACATGGCGTATCAATCTTATAAATTTAGCTAGGACCAAGGATTTGGTCGGGTGGTCCCATCCTTACGGTCTGGCACAACCAAATTCAGCACTGGCTGGACTTGTCTTCGTTAGTGTTTGAGGTGTCGTTGTCAACAGTTGCTTTGGTCCAACTAGCTTCTTGGGCACGGACCAAGGATCCGGCCCAGCTGTGTTCTGGCACCATCAATTTCTTCAGCACTGACTGAGGATTTGATTGTGATTTTGTGAGTTGTGTTCTTGCACGATCGGTTCCTTTGGCACGGACCGAGAATTTGATCGTGGCGTGCTCTTTGTTTGGTCAACATGGAGTGAATAGGTACACGCGAGGCTTGGGTTTTTGCCAAATTTGTTCAATTTGCTTGATTTCGGTGACGAGCTCGTTCGTTCTTTCTTTAATTATATCTGGTCTGACAATAAATGCTCGAGAAACGAAAAGATACTTAATTGGTCAAAGCTTCGACCAATTAAAACACTACATACTTAAAGATTTGTTCGTCCCGAACAATAATAAGAGCATATTCGAAAACACGAGGTGTGATATTTTGGAAGTTTCCACTGCGCCTGGAATTCATAAAGGTAGCTGGTTGCTTTCGTCTGGTGTTCTACACGTAGTTCAACATACTATGTTAACTATCTTATAACCCTAAATTCAAGCAAGTAAAACTGTATTCGGCTTTCGAATTACAAGGACTATATAATAGACAAGATGGCAATCTTATCTGGGATTGGAAGGAAGGTGGCCAACCAAGTTTGAATCGCCGGACGGTGGAGATGGCAGACGGGGAGAGGAGATGCTACGGATGGGAGAAAGAACCACTTTTCCCAAGACATATTTTGAATTTAATCCGACATCAGTGCAATTAAACGCCATGCAAGCATTCACATCGCCGCTGAATGGATTCGATTTGAAAGTTTTTTGGAAAATCGCTTTTGTGAAATGCGGCTTTCCAAAAAGATGACATTTTATAAAGAAATTTTGAAGGGATGATGTTTCGTAAACAAAGTCTACCATATGCAGCAGTTGTAAAAAAATTTCTTTATTTCCTATTGATTTGTTATCAGTTCTATTAAATACCTCAACAAAGAATTTTTAAAATTTAAAAATCTCCCATTCTTTTTGTTCGATATATATGAATTGGAACTTGGAAATCAATAAATAGATGATATTACCTATAAAAAGTATAAAGTTATCCAAAAAATAAATTAAAACTACCAAATAATTGTTATGCTTTTTTGTTACTTATAAAAATAAAATACCTTTTTATGGGTGCAAACATAAGCACCCTCAAAATGAAAAATCTCAAGATGAACACCAAACGTGATATCATCCATGTTATGTTATTCCAACTGATGTTTTCTGCTTGGTTGGCCGAATCCAAGGTCAAAATAGAGTCAACACTATTGTTTCGGATGATCCTGTGCTCGTCACGTGCAGTGACAATCCAAGAGTAATTGACGACGATGGAAAGGTTCAGGTTCTGATGCTTCGACTACCCTAATCATACATGTATAAATATAGTCTTGAAAGACAAAATCAATAAAATCCAAGAAATAGGTTGTTAACTTTTAGTTGTTCTTAGTGAGGGAGATATCGTAGTTCTTTGTAATCTCTTCATATTTAACAAAGTAATTGAAAAAATTTGTCCTTTAGTGGATTAAAAGAATATGTTTGATGGGTTTTGATATTTGAAAAATGAGTTTTGATGGATTTTGATCTATTTTGTTTAAAATGCGTTAGATATTATGTATTTTGATTCTTCAAAAATAAGTTTTAAAGAAAGTGCACTGATTTGTTAATAAAGTGCATTGGTATAATTTATTAAAACTCTCATATGAAAGTGCATTGATCCTCAGATGCTTTAAAAACATTAAGTGCATTGCTTTATGTATGTTCAAAAGCTCTAAAATTTAGAGTGCATTGTTATATGTATGTTCAAAAACTCTAAAGTGTATTGATACATCTATGAGTTTTGGTTCTTTTATATTTAAGTTCATTGTTAGGTTGTGCTAAAAAAGAATTAGAGAGAGAAATGTTTGGGTATAGTAGGACACATGTCATGGTACATAGAGCTGCAAACGAGTCGAGTCGAGCCGAGTAGTGTGAAGCTCGAACTCGACTCGATTAAAAATATAGAACTCGAACTCGTCGAGCCTAAATTTTCATGTTCGAACTCGACTCATTTAAATTTTCAGTTGCTCGAGCTTTACTCGAATATTATCAAGCTCGAGCTATAATCAAGCCCATAAACAAGCTACTCGTTTGGTAGCTCGTTTACCTAAACAAAAAACAAAAAAAGTGCTTAATTATGCAACTTAAAATTTGTGCTCTATGAAGTCACGCAATGACTTAATTACAAAAAAACAAAAAAAAAAATTAAAAAACGGAACATAATAAAAGATTGTTTGTACTACAAAATGGCAACTCGTTTTTTGCATCATCTTCATTCTTCAACCTTCGTCATCTCAGCATTAAAAATTAGTCTACTTCTCATGGAACAGCCTCTTTAATCTTGTGACCCTAATATAAAATAAAATAAAATATGATGAGTATAAAAGAAATATTATGATAGATTGGATAATAAGTTGTGTTGCATTGCATACTATAATAGGTTGAGTATAATTGAAATAATACGAAAGGTTACCTATAGGTAGCCAACCGCATTTCTTCAAAACATAATTTCCTTCATTTCCTGTTCATTACTCTGAAATAAATAATAAATATTATTAGTGAATGATATATATACAGTTCATAAACAAATAATTCGATAACAACTTAATATGAAATAGTATAAGTACCCTTTTTTCTTTTTAATATTGTAAAAATTTCTCAGCCAATCCTCGCCGCATAATAACATTTGCATCATGTCAACTCCAAGAGAAGCCCTGTATGAATCAATAACATGACTACCAGCACTAAAAGCAGATTTTGAAGCCACAGAAGTTATAGGAATTGCTAGGATATCACAAGCTAGTTTCGATAAAATCCGAAACTTCAAACCGTTGCTCTTCCACCAATCCAATGGATCAAAATTATCATTTGTGTCCCCAACACGAATTATTCCATCTTCTAAATATATGTCAACTTCAGATTTTGGATTTTCAGAAGCATCAGAACCTCTTATATATTCATCAAACTTTCATCTCCCTCTAGTACCTTTACCAATCATGTTGTTAACATTAGACTGATCATTGTTATCATCTCATCTAGAACCTCCAATGTTGCCAAAACTCTCATGCGTCCAGATTTCCAGATACTCCTTATAAAGTTCATATAAAATGTCTCTAACAGTAGAGACATATTCCTGAGCTTGCGATTCAGAGTCATATAGTGACTTGGAGTAAAATTGGATGGCCTTCAATTTGTTCCGAGGATCCAAAACAGCACCTATCGATATCAGAAGGTTATTACTTCCCCAATATTTGTCAAATTTTGATCTCATCCTGTTTGCCATCTCTTGAATGTAGACATCGTCAGACTTTGATTTTTCTTCCAACTCTTCCTTTATCTGAGCAAGTTCGGGAAGAAAAAGATTTGACGTCGGATATTGAGTTCCTAAATGAAAAAAAAAAAAAAAATCATCAATGAACATAATAGTACAAGAAGAAACAAGTATAAAAAAATAGCACCTGAATTCTTAAACAAGTATAAAAAACGCACCTGAAATGATCTCCGTAATATCATTAAATATCTGTAACAAATAGCAAATTTTCTCAACTTTGATACAATCTGTGTCCAACGGCTTATTTCTGTAAGATGAGTCTTTCTCTTCATAATCTCCAAATACATCTTTAAATTCCAGCGCACATGAGAGCATTTGATACGTAGAATTCCAACGGGTAGGACAATCAAGAATCAATTTCTTTCCCGGCAAATGCCAACTCTTAACAACATCACCAGACATTTTGATTGATCCTATGCAATGATTTATCAATGTGCTTAACAGTTTCTCGAATGTTATGGATAATATCTCCAATCTCTTCCAATCCTTCTTGAACCAATATATTCACAATATGAGCACAACATCGAACATGAAAAAATATCCCATCAAATGGCAACTTTCTTTGATAAGAAAGGACATCTTTCAATTCTCTAACGGCAACATCATTATAAGTAGCATTGTCCGCGGTAACCATTGCCAGCTTGTTAGTCAAATTCCAATTCGTCAAACATTGATTCATTGCATCACAAACAGCAACTTCATTATGCGGTGGAGGAATATGACAAAAATTCAAGACCCTCTTATGTAGTTACCATTCGCTCACAAAATGACATGTAACAACCACATACTCAATCTTTTGACCAGATCGCCAAATATCAGTTGTAATGGACACCCTTTTCAAAGAACTTAACAAAGACATGAGCCTTTTTTTTCTCATTGTTGTAACTAGTAATGCAATCAGCTTTCAAAGTAGTACGGGATATTTTTCTAAATTCAGGAGAAGCTTCCTTCATCAACAAATTAAATAACTCATACTCAGCAAATGTAAAAGGTAGTTCATGAATCATTACCATATGCGATATGAGCTCCCTAATTCGAGAATGATCATACTTCCAAGCCTTGAGATTGCTTGTAATACTAGATCCAGGAGTACCTCTTACCAAATTTAATTGGGGCTGTCCAAATATAGTAATAGAATGTCTGCTACAAGTCTTCAGATGTCTTTGATATTGTGTAGTAGACCCTGATTTACTACTTTTAAACACGTTCTTACAATGCTTACACCTTATGCCTTTGACAACATCATCCACTTTGTATTCTTCAAATTCATCCCACACTTTTGAAACTTTTTTACTGGGCTTTCTTTCATATCCAGTATTTTTGGTAGCTTCTTGTTCAGGACTTTGAGTGCTCATATCAGTTATTTCAACTTCTATGTTTCGAGTAGATGGAGATTCAACACTTGATTTTATTAATACAAGTATGGGAGATGAATCGGCAGAATTCTCATTGTTTTCTCCTTCAACAAAATCTTTTAACATACCAGAAAGTCACCAAACTGAGAGTCCGTTATGTAATCCAAGAGTAATTAAAACGAAAGTGTTGTAAAACATTGTGCAAATAAACCATAATTCAACCATAATTCTTTGAAACACTCAATGTAGCAGGGCTGTTACAACACTTTTCAAATCTTCATTGAAACACATAAGTCAAATTCAACATTATTGCTCCTACAAATTCAACATAACTGTGATTCTCCAAAATAGGGGCTCAATTTAGTGCTCCTACACTTTCAAGTTCTTTAAATATTATTTGTATCAAAAGTTCAACATTATTGTATCAACGACAAGAGCTATGGTTCAAAAAAAGTCAAATCGAGCAACGAGCTAGTAGATTATATAGTATCAATTTAATTACTTAACTGATGAAACAAGTTAGGAGCTGTAATCGACTAACAACTCAGAACCACAAACAATTTTCATTAGAATCCAAGGATGAACATCATTTAAATGATATGGTCGTCTTATCTAAACCAACCGTCATTGTATCTATGCCAAGATAAATTGTATCATCGACTTTTCAACCTCACTCTTTCAAGATAAACCAAACTCCTATAGCTTAACCGCTAACTTTTGCTACCAGGTTAAGCCAATTAAATAAGCATTAAGTGCATGCTTAGCTCCCAAACACATAGACACTTTCATGAGTACATTTTTAGGCTGACCCTCCAAGCTATAACTACAGATTTTACATTTTCGGTGTATTAAATAGAGTTATGTTAATACATTCATATTGGTAGTCATGACCTGGATGTGGGCCTCTATTCTTTGACCCGTACTACCTCGGTAGGGTCGTTATTGCTCCCAAGTGATACTCTCTATACGGGTCAATTATCTCAGTTTGGTCATCAACCGTATCGCTTTGGGGATATGGTCGTACCACTTCCCGGTATGGCTACATTGGTCTTGAGGAGATGCCGGCGTGCTAAACTTGATGAGGATCTGGCAAACTCAGTGAGGTGTTCTATCCATACTGCCTTGTGATACAACCGTATTAATGGTCAGTACGGCTACTGCATGCATTTAGCCTAATTATGTGCCTGATCTCCACTTTTACATTATTTGTTGTTAATCCGCTCCTAATATCAAATATCACTCAACATTGGCCTGAAACAATAGAGAGAAGGGTAAAATGACTAATAATGCTTAGAAATGAACCGAACTTACTAAGAAATGGGTCAAAATTTTGACCTATCGAAATACTTCCGACTTTTTGTTCCTGGCTCAAGCTATGCATGTTATTCACTATAAGTTATTTCTCAAAGCTCAACGAATTAAAAATTATCCTAACTCACTTTTGTAAGGATCACGAATGTGTTTAGTACATACATCAAGCCATTTAAACCCATATGCCTCCTAGTAGACGAGTTTTATCTTTTGAATATATTCAGAAAGAGGAATATCCAAAAAAATCCCAAATGGAACTTATTTGTATGTGAAGCAAGGATTGGATTTCCGCAAAGCGAAGGCTCAAGTTCAGATGAGTGATTATATGGGCTTTTCGAAAGCAGAACGGGCCAACAAGCAAAACTCATCGCTTCGCCATGACCTAAGGCGTTTTAAGCCCATCCAGACCCGTATACTATTTTATTTATTTTATTTTCCTATTTAAAAGAATTTCTAGTTTAGGTCAGCACATTATTTTTTAATCTAAACCCTAGCCCTTTCGGTGTTTTCTTGGTGGATTCCAGTTTTCGGTGTTTAATTTTATTACGTTTACAATGCATGAATGATATGGTCAAGAGACAATGTCATTTTGCAAAACTCTTAGCTCAAATGAATGCATCCGCTTCTACATTGAACCATCTTTAAAAGAATACCTCAACCCTCATAGTTCATGCAAGATGTAGCAATCCTAGAAAATTACCATTAAAGCTAACTACAATGTAACCATATGTTCTAAACATTTGTGACAAGCTTTGGAACCATACCCACGTGTGGAAATTGAAGAAAGGTCTTTAAGGTCTAAAGCAAGCTCCACGAGCATGGTATGGGAAAATGGCTAAATTTCTGGTACATTGTGGATACAAAATGACTTTGGCAGACTCAATTCTATTCGTGAAGGTTCAAGGAGCCAGGATTGCAATCGTGCTGATATATGTGGATGACTTAATACTCACAGGAGACGATGAAGAAGAGATTCTACTAACAAGAAAGAATCTATTGATAAGGTGTCAGATGAAAGAACTTGGGGAGTTGAAGCATTTTCTATGACTAGAGGTGGAGACCGCCAAAAAAGGAATATTTATGTGCCAAGAGAGGTACGCAAAAGATCTACTCACCAAGTACGGAATGTTTGAAAGCAAGCCAATATCAACTCCTTTGGAGGCTAACGTGAAGTACTGCTCTGAAGAAGGAAAAGAGCTTGAAGATCCCAAGATGTATCGCCAATTAGTCGGTAGTTTAATCTATCTTACTCTAACGAGGCCAGACATCTCGTTCGCAGTAGGCGTGGTCAGCCGATTTATGCAGAATCCAAGAAAACCTCATCTCGAAGCAGTGCGAAGAATACTAAGGTATGTGAAGGGCACTATCAATTACGGTCTCTTATACAAGAAAGGAATAGAAAACAAAGTTGTTGGATATAGTGATGCTGACTACGCCAGGGATCATGATACACGACGATCAACGACTAGCTATGTGTTTCACTTGGGCTCGGCCGCAATATCGTGGTGCAGTAAAAGACAACCTATAGTGTCACTATCTACAACTGAAGCAGAATATAAAGCAGCGGCGCTTGCAACACATGAGAGCACATGGCTTACGTGGCTCATGGAATATTTGAATCAACCATGTGACTACGAAGTGAAGCTGTACTGTGATAATCAGTCAGCTATCCGACTTGCAGAAAATCCAGTGTTTCATGCTCGCACCAAACATGTGGAAGTTCACTATCACTTTATACGAGAGAAGGTCTTGGAAGGCAAGATCCAAATGGAGCCCATAAGGAGAGAAGACCAAGTTGCTGATATCTTCACCAAGAGTCTCGGTAGTTCAAAGTTTCAGAAGTTTATAGAGTTGGAATGACTACAAGGACAAGCATAACTAGGCATTAATGGGGAGTATTAAGATTAATGCCTAGCCCATTGGGTTTGATCCAAAAGACAAGCTAGCCCAAGTCCAAGGAGAAGAAGTCCAATCCATGAAGAAGATTATTCTAGAAAAGTATGGAGAAGTGTGGAGAAAATGAGAGAGTAGAGAATTATATAGAATTTTCTAGAGAGGCTAATTATAGTCATTGGATCAAAATTGATTCAAGCCCTTCGTTTGGGAGGAGCTTTAATATAAATAAGGGTGAAGAATAAGGGGAGAAGCATTCAAGCAATTATGAGTGATCTCCACCAAAAGAAGAATGAGTCTTGTGAGGTTTCCTTTCTTAATAAAATTTCTCCATTGCAATCAAGTTTTCTCAAGCAATAAAATGAACTTCTTTTATTACTCTGACTTATTAGTATCAATAAAATTATGAGATGTGAAGGATTCAGTCTTTAATGTACTTTGAAACTTCAAATAAAAATCCCGAACTCCAACATATAATTTAATGTTCAAGTTAACGCAAGACATCATTTAAAACATGTTACGAAAGTTAAACGCGGACATATATTTTGATACTCCCTTCCAACTTAAAAAAACATTTATCAAATCATTCACGATTTCATGAATTCCACAGTTTGTGGATTTATCGAGTTTGGTTAAATATTTGAACAACAAACAAGCAATTGTGGGATTTGAAGAATTTACATTTCTTTATTTTTGGTGCTCATGGATTGGAACTTGGAACTAAATAAATTGTTTAAATACCTATAAAAATAAAATATTTTTATCAATATAAATACGGACAAACATAAACGGCCTCACCACAACAAAAAAAAAAGACTCAAATGAACACCAAATATGACATCATCCTGGTCGTGTTATTCCACTTGATATTTTCAACTTGGGTGACCGAATCCAAAGTAAAAGTAGAGATCATGAACCACATTCATAGGAACGATGGGGTGTTCATCACATGCAGTGAAAACAATAAAGTAGTAGGCGAGGGCAGAAGGCACCTTGGTTACGAACAAGTTTACACATTTTCATGTGGCAAACCCTTGTTACGTGCAGCTAGATGTAGCTGTCAGGTGCAGTGGGGAGAAACAATCAGGCATTTTGACGCCTATAGGTCTGGGAGAGATTGGCTTGCATGCTTGGGAAAATGCAGATGGTATATATCCTTTGGGGGTCCTGTGTTGGTGGATGAATCCTCGTCTTGGATCCATATGAATATTCAAAGAGTTTATGCATGGGGACAAGCTTAATGGCCGGCTGGATAATGAAGATGTAATTTGATCTAGATAAATTTCCAATATAAATTACTCCCACAATTTAAAATAAATTTATATAATATATATTTTTGTTTATATTTGAACAACTGATACAATGTTTACATATTACATAACTTTATCATTAAATAGATATACTTTTAGGTTTTCATTATTTAAGTTAAATAATTTTATCTGATTTATTTAATTATATGTTGAAGAGGCGGTGGATGGGCTCCCTCTTGACCTACAACCAAGAGTGAAGCAATTCCCTTTGAAGGTATATATTTTCATTAGTGTTGATTTGGTAAGTAACATGCATGACATGTGTTACTTAATTATGTAACCGAATCGCTATAAAATCTACTTCAAGTTTTTGAATTTATTGTTGGAATATTTTTAATAATCGAAAATATAAAGATTATTTATGTGGTCCATTTAAACGTTTAAATCGTGGACTACATAAATTAATTATCATTATCGTTCTCACGTTTTGAGGAAACCACCCACGTAAAAAGTTGCGTCAGTTTTCGATGGGAAGACCGACTTAACAATTATCAAAGCGATCCTGAAAGGTTCAACATTCCCACTCTCCATTCAGAATACACCATCAGTAAGTGAGCATGAGGGTTTTGGAAGCCTAAGGTCCAAATTTCAACACCGAAAAAATAACAATGGCCGGAGGTATATCTGATCCCTAATTCGTTTCCGCTGCCATGTTCATTGTTTGTAATAAACATGAATATTGTTTTAACAATTGGTATCGAGAGTATGTCAGTCCTTTGCATTTCTTGTAGAATAGATCAATGATGTCTTCTGAAATTGCATAACACGTCGTACTGAATTTATAATTTTTGGGGCATGTTGTTTATGGCTTTTGAAACATGCGGGCTATTTAGATAATGTCATACAGTGTTTTGATGTTTTCAGAAAGCATAATTTTTGATTGATTTGTTTAATTTAGGATTTATCGTAATTGAAACTGTGGAGATAGTAATCGATACAAAAAAATAGTTGACATGATATGTTAACATTTGTTATTTGGCTGATTAATATGACTTGCCGCTTGCCACATGTCGCTAAAATTAGTTGTTTCATAATCGGTGAATGAAATTACATTTAGATTATTCCATGCATTATGCAAAGTTGATGTTGTACAAATTGAGATATTATTTGATTTGATTAATTTCAAATTCAAATTTAAATTAATTAATGCACATCTTTATTAATTTAAAATTATCGTATCTTGGATAATATGAATTTATTATTAAATGAAGAATGCATGATTATATGTGGAAAATATATTTTATTATATTTTCATGTATGTATTTAGTTTAACATGCTTAATTTATGATATGTCAATTTTATGCATGATTAGAGTTTACATGTGTTATTTATGTATTTAGTTTAACATGCTTAATTTATGCTATGTCAATTTTATGCATGATTAGAGTTTACATGTGTTATTTGACATGATATAATTTTTAACAGCATGTTATATGAGTAAGTATCATTGGATACTTTCTATGTACATTCAACATTTGTGCGTAGACTAAAGTAATATCAAGTGATTTAAAATTTTGATTAATTGGATAGTTGCCACAACATCTCTAATTATTTTAAATTTTATTTCAAAATCACATGTGGAAACTATACATTAATTGTATGTAATACGATGAGATATACCCACAGGATATTTTATTATGTTTATACGATTAATTAGGATGAATATCAGATTATGTTTCTTAATTTGCCCACAGGGATTAGGGAACGAATATGATTTGATGATTCACTATATGGTTATTGTATGAATCTTGTTTGAGTGTAATTTTATCCCACAGGTAAGTTTTATGTCATTAGATTCATATTTTTGAGCATGATTGACATTGGTAAAGTATGATTTATTTTACATCTCAAAATTTGGGTAATAAGCATGTATGTTTGTGCATTGCAATAATTTTACCTGGAAATATTTTTGATGTCAAATGTGATATTCCTGAGTTACTAGAAATGGTACTTTTGCATTTAGGATGAATGGATATCGATTATGTTATACGAAAAGACGAACCAGCTGGCATAACTAAGACTACTAGTTCAGATGCAGTTGATCTTTATGAAAAGTGGGAGCGATCTAATAGTCTTTCCATTATGTTCATAAAGGCCAAATTCTGTGCCAGCATTCGGGGTTTTGTCGATCGGCATACTAAAGTAAAAGATCTCCTTAAAGGCCATCGATGAAGCAATTCGCAACTTCTGATAAAGCCCTTGTCAGCACCTTGATCTTGCAGTTTTCATCCATGAGGCTCACCGAGGTTAAGGGAGTGTGTGATTATACCATGCGCATGAGGGATATTGCGGCCCAACTTAAGCTTCTAGAAGTTACCATGTCGGAGTCTTTCCTTGTGCACTTTATTTTATGCACTCTTACCCATCAATACACCCTATTTAAGATCTCTTACAACACACATAAGGATAAATGGTCAATTAATGAGCTTATGACCATGTGTGTTCAAGAGGATGGTAGACCGTTGATGGAAGAGTGACAAGGTGAACCTTACTACTCTTTTCAGGAAGAGTAAGGATCACATTAAGGAAAAGGCCAAGGGAATATTCCGGTTAACCAAGTCATAAAGAAGAAGTCAAAGTGTTACATCTGTAAAAAGAAGGGGCACATGAAGAAAGACTACATTAAGTTCAAGACTTAGCTTGACAAGAAAGGTAATTTTCTTGCATTTGTTTGTTATGAATCTAACATGGTTAGTGTTAATCATAATACATGGTGGATTGATTCTGGTACAACAATCCATGTTTCGAATACCTTACAAGGTATGCAAAACCTAAGGAAGCCAATGGGTAGTGAACATCAAATCTATTTAGGCAGCCAGATGAGTTCACATGTGGAAGCTGTTGGGACATACAATTTAGCATTGAGTAGTGGTTTTACTTTGCATTTAGAGAAGACATTTTATGTACCAAATTTCACTAGAAATTTGATTTCCGTTTCAAGACTTAGTACCTTTAGAATTTTCCTTTAATTTTTTAGATTCTGGTTTCGGTATTTTCAGAAATTTCGAAGTTATTAGTTACAGTACATTGTCTGATGGTTTATATCGTCTTCACTTGCAAAATGATATCACACATAGCTCTATGTATTTTAGTACTGGGTTAAAGCGATGTATTATGAATGGGGACTCCTCTATGTTGTGGCACCGGAGATTGGGACATTTCTCCATTAAACGAGTTAAAATATTAGTGAAAATTGAGTATTGAGTACTTTAGACTTTACTGATTTTGATACTTATGTTAGTTGCATTAAGGGAAATCAAACTAACAAATATAAGACTGGTGCAAAGAGAAGTTCTATATTGTTAGAGATCATACATACAGACATCTGTTGTCCGGATATGAATGCAAGTGATCCAAAATACTTTATCACCTTCATTGATGACTATTCACGATACATGTATCTCTACTGATTTCGTTCTAAAGACAAAGCTTTAGATGCCTTTAAATTGTTGAAGGCTGAAGTTGAGAATCAATGTGATAGGCACATTAAGATTATGAGATCTGATAGAGATTGTTAGTACTATGGTAGATACACTGAGAGTGGCCAAGCTCATGGCCCATTTGCGAAATTTTTTCAAGAACATGGGATTTTTCCCAATATACCATGCCTGGTTCTCCGGACCAGAATGGTGTAGCTGAAAGAAAAAATCAAACATTAATGGACATGGTGAGAAGTATGCGGCAGTAATGCGAAACTTCCTGCATTTTTGTGGATTGATGCACTCAAGACGGCAGCGTATATACTAAACCGGGTTCATGAAAGGCTGTCTCAAAAACACCTTTTGAGTTATTTAAGGGATGGAAACCTAGTTTGCGTCATTTACGCGTTTGAGGATGCACATCTGAAGTGTGAGTGTACAACCCACAAGAGAAGAAGCTAGATCCAAGGAATATTAGTGGGTATTTCATTGGATATGCTGAAAGTGTAAGGGTTATAGATTCTATTGTCCTTCTCATAGTACCAGGATTGTGGAATCAAGAAATGCTAAAATTTTTGAGAATGACTTGATTAGTAGGAGTGATCGTATTCAAGACATTGTTGCTGAAAATGATCACCATCCGGTTCCACCCGCTGATTCAAGTGATAGGTTGATTGTCATTCACACCCCTCAAGTTCAAACGGGTGTAAGCAAACACCTTTACAAATTCACAAGTTGATGACATTCGAGTAGATCATGATGTGCATGAGGAACAAAATATTCCTCATGAAGATGAGCAAAATCCATTAAGAAGATCTACTAGAAATAGATGATCAGTTGTTCCTGATGATTATCTAGTGTATCTGTAAGATTTGGATCATAATGTTGGACCCGAAAATTATCCCTTATCGTTTTCACAAGCTATGAGCTCTTCGGAATCAAGCTTATGGCTGAATGCCATGATGATGAGATGAACTCAATGACGTCTGATCAAGTTTGGGATCTCGTCGAGTTGCCAGATGGGGTAAAATCTATCGGATGTAAGTGGATCTTTAAAACAAAGAAAGACTCACAAGGCAACATCGAGAGGCATAAAGCCAGACTTGTTGCCAAAGGGTTTACTCAAAGAGAAGGAATCGACTATACAGAGACTTTTTCTCCTGTATCAAAGAAAATTTCTCTTCGAATTATCATGGTATTAGTATCTCACTTTGATTATGAGCTACATCAGATTGATGTGAAAACAACATTTCTCAATAGTGTCTTAGAGGAAGAGGTTTATATGAAACAACCTGAAGGATTTTCCTCTAAAGTCGGTGAGCATTTGGTTTGCAAGCTTACAAAATCCATTTATGGTTTGAAACAAGCTTCCCGACAATGGTATATGAAATTCCATTATGTGGTTACTTCATATGGTTTCGAAGAAAATCCAATGGAACAGTGCATATACCTTAAGGCCAGTGGGAGTAAGCTTTGTTTCCTTATTTTGTACATGATGATATATTGCTAGCAACCAATGATTTGGGCTTGCTATTTGAGGTGAAATAATTTCTTTCAAAGAACTTTGATATGAAGGATATGAGAGAGACATCATATGTCATTGACATTAAGATCCATATAGATAGATCTCGATGCATTTTGAGTTTCTATCAAGAGGCCTATATCAACAAAGTTCTAGAAAAATTCGGTTTGAAAAATTATTCACCGAGTGCAGCACCCATTTTGAAAGGTGACAGGTTCAGTTTGTATCCCAATGTCCCAGGAATGACATTGAAAGAGAACCAATGAAAAATGTTCCTTATGCTTCAGCTGTTGGAAGCATTGTGTATGCTCAAGTCTGTATCAGACCTGACATTGCATATGAGTTGAAGTATTAGAAAGATATCAGGGTAATCCAAACATTGATTACTGGAAAGCTGCAAAGAAAGTGTTGAGGTATCTTCAGGGTACCAAAGACTATATGCTTATGTACAGACGGATTGATAATCTTGAAGTGGTGGGCTATTCAGACTTCGATTACGGTGGCTGCATTGATTCATGAAAATCCACATCAGGATATATGTTCATGCTAGCTAATAGAGTCGTATCCTAGAGGAGTGCAAAGTAGACTTTGACATCCACTTCAACGATGGAAGTAGGATTGGTCTCGTGTTTTGAGGCGACCTCACAAGGTGTATGGTTGAAAAGTTCCATATTTGGATCAGAGTTGTTGACTTTATTTATCGACCGATAAGGATGTACTGTGATAATTCAGCTGCGGTATTTATGGCCAAGAATAATAAAAGTGGAATCGAAGTAAGCACATCGACATAAAGTTCCTGGCTGTAAAAGAACGTGTTCAAGAAAAGAAAGTGATCATCGCACACATTATCACTGATATGATGATAGATGATCCCTTGACTAAAGGCATGCCAATTAAGAATTTCAAGGATCATATAGATAGAATGGGACTTGATTCATGTATGTAGAACATCATTTGTGTTTCCAAAGACTTTCATTCAGTTGGATAATTTCTCCCTTTTAATTTTGCACAATAAAGTTATTTTTTTTGGAGAAATATCATTAAGTTTGAATCTAGAGTAAACATAAGGTTTACTCGTTAAGTTAAAAGTGCGGTGGTTTAAGAAAGGTAATATATTGTGATACATGGTAGAATAATTCCCGCTGTAAGGGAATTCGTCGCTATGATTCATATATTGTATATCTTATTAAATGGACCAAGTGGGAGAATGTTGTAATATTTTCAATAATTGAAAATATAAAGATTATTTATATGTCCATTTAAATGATTAAATCATGGACTACATAAATTAATTATTATTAGCATTCTCCCGTTTTGAGGAAACCACCCGTAAAAAGCTGCGTCAGTTTTCGATCGTGAAAGGTTCACCATTCCCATTCTCCATTCAGAATACACCATTAGTAAATGAGCAGGAGGGTTTTGGAAGCCTATGGTCCAAATTTCAACAACGAAGAAACAACAATGGCCAGACATATATCTGATCCCTAATTCATTTCCGCTGCCATGTTCATTGTTTGTATTGAACATGAATATTGTTTTAACATTTATCATATATCAAAGTTTTGAATTTATCATTAAATAAATAAGTGGTGTTTGACATTGGGGTGGGCAAGACCCGACCCGACTTGATCAGTACCTTTCAAAACACAAGTTAAGTACCATACTGTTAGACTATCACAATTTTACTGGAATTTATATGACAAGATGATAAATAGTAATTTCCTATTAAAAATTAAAATCCTAATTTCCAATTTCATAATCCAAAATCGGCGGTTGGATGTCTTAAACTTTGAAAATTTATTTTAAGTTTCAAATTGAAATTATGTATTTAGTTTTAGTTATATAATGCAAGTTTATTTTATAAGTATATACAATTGTATTATTTTTCAAGTTCATGACCGGATTAGGGTTCACTTAAGCTACCCGATCAATATTTAGGATCGGATTAGGAACAAACAAAATCCGTCCCAATCGATCGGACGCACACCTGCTTTGATATACAAAACTTGTTCGACTACTTAAATTTTCTGGTGAGTTATGATTCGACTTGATTCTCATATGATTTGACAAACCGACTATGTTATAGGCATTCTATTTGTATTGAAATTAGAAAAAAAAAAATTAGAAATGCGTTGTTTGGCAATCTGCATTTTTCAAATACGTTGCCTGGAAAGAAAGTTTCACCAATGCCCCGTTTGTTAATCTTCCCGGTAATGTTATTGCCGGTGTGTTGCATTTCTCAACAGACTGACAATATCATTACCGGTCTGATCAAAAAATAGCCGAGGTGGCAAATGTCAGCCACCTCAGCTGCCACGCTTATCCCGGTAATGTTATTACCGGTATGTTTATGAGACCGGTAATAACATTACCTATTACCGGTCTCATACAGGATCTGCCGATCAATAATGAGACCGGTAATAATGTTGATCGACAGTGCACAATGGTTACAGTGCACAATGGTCAATTGACAGATTTATTAAGAGATCGATAACAACATTATGAGACCGGCAACAACTTGTCCTTGGAGGACCAGAATCATGAAGAAGTAACCGATGCCCCTCGTAAATGGGGAGTATGCCATTTAATAGGTCATAACAAAAGATCATGCCCGAATAAATCAAACCCTTAATTGTCATGTTAATCACTTGCGATGGTAATGCAAATGACGCTCTCATTGTCATGTTAATTGTATCATCCGTTATAATGCAATTGAACGCAGTTTGTATTATTGGTATGTACAACCCAAAAAATTATATGGTAGACAATCAACCTCTACGTCGCCGACCGAGCCAAGCAGGTGAGAAACGACTCGTAGGTTTTTTCACACTATTAGGGTGTTCGGCTCCAGTATCAACAGGTGGAGGACAACTAGGTCCAGCTTCATCGGCTCCAAGATCGGTTCTTTCTTCCTCTTCTTCGTCAAGGGTAACAAGTGCTGGGTCCACCCCTAGTTTGTTAGTCTCTCCCAGTCACTTTATTTCCTCTACGGCTGTTGGAAGATGTTGTGATTCCTCGTCCTCGCAAGCGGTTTAGATGTGTTCATAAAAATTTTAGTGAATGTCCGAGCGACATGCAAAAGGCCTCGAACCTGCTCCATGAAACATACCCTTGGTTAACATCTACCTACTATAAACATAGTGAAACTTTATAAAATACATATCAAGCAATGTTTTATTAGAGCAATAGGTCGGTAAGGGGTCGCTTCCTCATCCTCAGGCTGTATAAATCGACGCGTCGTGCTTTGATTCCAATTCTGATACGCTTGTGTGGGCTCATCAAGAACAGTGTTGTCATCTCCCTGGATGATTTTATCTACTTGCCCTCTCCACATGTCAATATACTCCCGCAGCTCACTTCCCCAATCCATTATTTTGACTGGTCAGTTGATGTTTAGGGTCGGAAGAGGCACGCGGAGCGCCTGAAATGCCCTGTATGTACCCAAATTGCCTCATCACTCGGCACGGATGGTGCCACTCAACTATATTGAAACACAATAAAGGCACTTCTGAATACCAGCTCAAACGACCTTCGGTGCAAGTTGGGTTAAGCAAGGGAAATATGTCCTCATCATATGGTCTCCAGATGAAATCATCGTGACCAAGTAGATCCAACTGATCACGATAGAATATAAGTGATCCATGTGGAGCCTCCATATATGATTTCGGTCCATACCATTTCCTGGGACAAATGAACAAACACGAGTACAGGTGAGTCCAAATATAACCAAGTGGTCGAATAATACAAAATACGAAACACTTACAGGTATGACCATGACCCCCGGTAATATGGGTCCGCATCCATTGGTTCAAGCACTCTATTGAACCCTTTGGGACGACCAACGCGAATCCTCTCCCAGCTCCACAATTGCAACAATATGATGCAACCGCCCATATGCTTGTGTCCCACCCGCGCGGCGCTGCATAATTGTCTATAGAGGAACCCAAGCACTCCACTCACCCAGCTGTATGTTCTTGTTTTATCCAGATCTTCCAACAATGGGAGATAGTGAAGGGATACTCGATCTCTTGATAGATCAGTCATCAAAGAGGATCCTAGCATACACAGAATGTACGCCCTTGCATACCTCTTCAGGTCATCTTCCCACGCGTCTACGGGTATCAGCTTCATGTTATCTAGAAACCATCTTCTCTTTGCCATTATAGGAGACCGTGAGCATTCTGGGTGGGCACCGAACAACCTTATGGACAGACTTCTCCAATCCTATTCCTCTGTACCAGTGACCACTTCCCCTTCAACTGGTAACTCTGCCAACAACCCACATCTTGCAGGGTGATCGTACACTCTCCCGTCCTCATGTGAAAGGTGTGTATCTCCGGTTTCCATCGCTCAACAAGTGCAGTGATTAATGGGTGATCCACCTCAATATTCTGCAACTGCGTCCATGGATAAAACCCAGCTCTTGCAACAAAAGGTACAATCCGGGGGTCCATTTCCCACATCTTGCGATGGACCAACTTTAAGTTCTTTCCAACCTGTTGTATACAAATTAAATGTCAACCCAAGACTTACATTTGGAAAAAACACCAATTTATGATTTATTACACAAGTGTCCACTTACAAGATCAATCCATACTTCACCTGAACGGTGTCTACGTTGTTGGGTCAAAATAAATTGATCAATCGGACCCGGCTTCACTATGTGTTCTATATCCATCTGCATTAACAAATATATCACATAATAATTCAACATCAGTAGCCCAACATCATATTCAACAAATTCATCCTCATATTCATCATATTCGTCATCGTTATCATCCTCCCATATTCGTCATTCAATACTCAGCATCATATTCATCATCAACAGGTTCATCATCATCATTTAAAAATTCATCATCTTATTCATCATCAACATCATCATCGTCAACAAATTCATCATCATCAACATCAAAAAATGTCATCATCATCATCAACAACAAAATGCATCATCATCGTCGGTATGAAAAATTCATGTTCATCATCATCAACATCAAAAGAATTAGGACAACATTCATCCTCCAATCCGTATACAACCTTCTCAAGCTTTGTAAAAGTTATGTTCATCAATTCAGCCCTAAATCTAACCCGAACAATAACCCAACGTACCTGCGGATCTGTTGAGCGGGTGGATGCGGTAAGAGAAGGAGAGACGGAGATGGAGGCGCACGATCTCGGTCTGGGTTAGTCGGATATCGCCACATGGAGGGAGAGAAGTAATCTGGGGGAGGATATGTTTCAAAATGAGAAGAGAAGGAAATTACAGATCTATTTTTCCCAGGTGAGACGGTAATGTTATTACCGTACTCATAAACATAGCGGTAATAACATTACCGAGATAAGCATGGCAGCTGAGGTGGCTGACATTTACCACCTCAGCTATTTTTTGATCAGACCGATAATAATATTACCATCTATTCAGAAATACAACAGACCAATAATATCATTACCGAAAAATTAACAAACTGTACATTCGGAAAACCTTCTTTAAACGCAATCGATTTGTGAAATGCACATTGCCTAACAACGCATTTCTAAATTTTTTTTCTTGAAATTACATAGCACATCTTTCTGTCCGCTTGTTCACCCTAAATCCCTCCCTCTTCTGGCAGTCTTCTCCCCGGCCAAGCTCCGCCGACATCACCCATCCAGCTCTCTTATGTTGAGTTATGCATAAGCGATTTGTCACCAAATCAGTAGTTTATTATGTAACCATTTGACATATAACAGCCACGTCAGTCAGATCCAATGGAAACCCAAAAATTGGACTGCCAAGCTTCATGACAGGCATATGGATCCTATGGCTCAACTTGGTGGCCCTGATGGTGAGTCCTTGCTCAATTTGTTGTTTTAGTGCCAATTTTGTCACTAAGGATCCATCGAGTATGAACATCTCATGTAGGATTGTTTTCGTCATCAGAAACATGGTTTTTGACTTAATTAATAAACTTGATTAGCTGCGGTTTTCATTCATGGCGGACCTAGTTTTTCTGGCATAGATCAGAAGATACTAGGCAGTTTAGGTGTTGAGGTCTTTGTCCATTTGCATATGTTACAATGGCCTGTTAAAATTCGTGACTGCCTCACTCTCTGCTGCTTGACATAAACAGGCAGCATGAGACTCCTGTTGGCTTAAGTGCCAAAACCGCTGAGCGAAAGAAAAGATGAAGAACTAACTTAGATAGCTACTTTTCTATCCTCTTATTGTATTTTTTGGCGCGCTGTATTCTTGCAGAAAGAACGAACCAGGTAGAATTATATTGATATCTGTGTGTTTTGATGAGCAATCTTTTCAGATCTGGGACTTTATTGATATGCTCGAAAAGTTATGATATCTATTAAACTCTTCAGCGATTTACAACTAAAATTACAGAATGGCAAAAATGACGGGCTCATGTTGGACAATCAGACTTGCCCAAATTGTGTAGAAGGTGATGAATCCTACTGTATTCCAAGGGCTTGTATTCTCCTGATCAATGACAGAGAAGATGCATTTTTTAGATTCCAGTCTTCCACCATTTCCTTTGTAAGCCCTTTGTTCGTTAACCATTCATCATTTCCGTCGAGTAATCTCACTATCTGTCTCATGCTTGGTCTTTGTTTTGGATCTGATCGTGTGCAGGCAATTCCTAGCTTTATCAGTCTCATCAGTTCCTTCTGATCGTACTCCTCCCTATCCAGCCTCCAGTCAGCCAGTTCCTCCAATGGCCTCTTCCGAGCCTCAAATTCATGAACCCTTTTTACTAATAGAACTTCTGGCGTCCTGAAATCCACTGCTATGTGTCCGGTGATGGTCTCAAGGACGACAACTCCAAAGCTGTATACATCTGCAGCTGTACTTGCATTTCCTGATTCAACATATTCCGGTGACATGTATCCGAATATCCCACAAGCTGATTTCCTCGTGTCTATTACAACGTGATGGCCATTCTCATTTCGTATCAGAAACTCTGCCAACGCAAAGCCAGTGAGCCGTGGATTCATATCCGGTTCAAGAACAATGGCCGATGAGGTAATGTTCTTGTGAATAACTTGCTCCTCCCATTCTTCGTGTAGATATAAAATAGCTGAAGCTAGAGACCTTATGATATTGTATCTGTGATACCATGAAAGTGTATTCTGAGAATTCTGCGGCCCGTGATGGTGCAGGAGTATGTGGCTTAAAAGACGGTTGGGCAGATAATCATAGACGACTAGCATCTCTCCTTGCTCAGTGCACCAGCCACGAAGCTGAACCAAATTCCTGTGGCGAAGCCTCCCCAAGTTGTGAAGCTCATTGGCAAAACGAACACGTAGGGCGGGACAGGTCTTCATATTGAGCCTCTTAATCAAGACATGGTGCGAGTTATCCAGAATGCCATGGTAAGCGGTTCCGAAGTCCAACTCTGCTACTCTGTTGGACTCTGAAAAATGGTCAGTTGCAGAGATTATTTCCTTGTAAGAGATTTCTCTCGGAGTTTCAAACATGGGTAACCCGCTATGACTCCGTGCCAGGGGCTTTTTGCTGATTTTTTGTGATGACACGTCATCATCATCATTGGTTTCAAAATCAGCCGTCTGGTAGATGGTGTCGCCTTTAGCCGTCACGTATCTGGATGAAGTGCTTTTGGTTATACTCGTGATGCTCCTGGAACTGTCTGTGAACTTGTTGCGGCTGGTGTTGGTGCTGCTGCTGAAGTCGCTAGACGAAGATAAGGAGACATATAATGGGTGAGATTGGAACGAAGGAAGATCAGGCAGGTCGCCCGATAAGTTACCCGACAGTGCTTCCACCACCCACTTCATGTTCGGCCTTGATTGAGCCTCGTGCAGCGTGCAAAGAAGCCCGACATGGATCAACGTGTTCAGGTCCACCAGACCGTATGAGCCTTGTGGAAGCCGAGCGTCTGCGGCTTTTAATGGAGCCCCTTCATCAGACAGCCTTCTGATCCAATCAAGCAAGATGATTTCATCATCAGGGAATGTCAGGTCCACCGCCCTTCTACCGGACAGAACCTCCAGTACCACAATGCCGAAGCTGAACACGTCTGACTTAGCTGTTGCTATGTACCTCTTTTGGAAACTCTCCGGTGGCAAGTAACCGATTGTGCCGCCAATTCTGCTCGTCTCCGCCAGCCGGAACTGGCGGTTTTTCATGGAAGGGGTCCTGGTTTCTTCATACTCCAGATCATGCTCCAGCCATCTAGCTAACCCAAAGTCTCCGAGCCTGGCATTGAAGTGCGAGTCTAGCATGACGTTGCTGGTCTTCACATCCCTGTGTATGATCTGCGTCTCCAGCTGCTCATGGATGTAGAACAGCCCAGCCGCTAAGCCGCGGACAATTCTCCTCCGGCGGTTCCAGCTGAGAAGCTCAGAGCTCTTTTTAGGGTTTGGGAACAGCACTCGGTCTAAGCTGCGGTTGGGCATGTAATCATACACCAAAAGCAACTGCTCCTCATGGACGCACCAGCCCCTGAGCCTAACCAGGTTCCGGTGGCGCAGATGAGCCACGGCCACCAACTCGGCCGCAAAGGACTTTTCAAACCTCTCACCCTTCTCCATCACGCATTTCACCGCCACGGCCGTGCCGTCGCTTGGAAGAACAGCCTTGTACACCTTTCCAAACCCGCCGCTCCCGAGTACAACTTCCGGGCTAAACCCATTAGTCCCGATGTAAAGCTCGGAGAAACTGAAGATCCTCGGACTGCTCCCTCCCACCACTTTGTCGGACAAGCCCACCCCCGCCGTGTCCTCGAACAACACTCCCGACTGCCACTGCTTCCTCTGATCATGATCGCACAAGTGCATCAGTTTTGAATCCAGAATTCGACGCAGAATCCTCCTCGCCCGACCTCCGACCCTTGTTTTCCGACCACCTCGGCCTGCATCCTCCAATTCTCCAACATCTTCTTTTTCGGCACATGCCTTATCGAATGGCCGGAGATCATCAGTGTCGGCTGGCAAAATCATGCATAGACGCGTGATGTGCATCGTGATGGCTGAGGCGCAGTTGAAGAAGGAAATGCTATATGGAGGAGGAGAAAGGCATGTGAATTGGATAGATATGAAAACAATCTCGTCAAGCTGTCATATTTTGGCTTTAATTTAAGCTGGTGATGGTGATGGCGATGGCGATGATGATGTGTACGCGTGGAAATTCAAACTTTGATTAGGTTGGGCTTCGTTGAATTTCATGCAGCAAACTTTTCTGATCTGCCCAACAAGAACCGACCAGACTTGATGAAGTTTCCAACCACATAACCTCTCCGGTCAAAGGGGTCCAGAAGCTGAAGAGTGCAATAAATTAGAGATGAGCACGAGTAGTTGAAACATGAAAGGACACCTAATCCACTATAAACAGCCCCAAACCAGACACGTACTAGTTGTTCATAGTAATTATTGACAGACAGAAGCAAGAAGTCCCAAAGACTAGTTTCTGCATGTTTTCAACTGCCAAGTAATTTCACCATCATTTCGATAATCCTAAAATCTAAACAGATTTGGGTTGGAATAGGCAGTTGGGGATGCATGTTTGTTGATCAGATTCTGGCAATGGTGGCTGGGAATCTTCATCTCATATCGTCAGTTTTTGTTAGGGTTTGCCTTTGTTCTCTCCTCAAGTTCAATTTTTCAGATGAAATGTAGTTTATTTACGGTTTTAAAAATTAAAATACATCGACAAAAATCTTTAGAACTAAAGGTATTTGAGATCTTTCTTTTTAGCATAAGATGGAGCAAAAGTACGGAGCGATCATCGATTGTTTTATATACTTTTTTTTTGGAAGGAATTCAATTCCATAAATGGTGGAACATGTAGATTAAGTTTTGTGAGTATATTATATTTAATGAAGTATTTCAAGTGATGAAAACAAAAACATGCAACATGATTGTTATATTGAATAAAATGTTACATAATTCAATATAAAATAAGTGAGGCAGCTAAATTAATTCAACTTAATCAATTCAATTTGATTTATACAATCAAATCAATATAATATAAATTAGATTGAAGATTATGAATCAAATTATTAAATTGATAACCAATAAACAAATTACTCAAAGTAAGAATGAAATAAAAATATAAGCAAACCAAAATGAGTTGAGGCTCGTTAGACGATTTCCTTAGAGCTTTTATTGTCGTCCTACCAGGTGCTTAGAAATGCCAAGAGCTTCCCAGGATACAACAACTTGTGAGTATATACTTCTTTGCACCACAAGGTAATATTCCGGCAAACCAAACTTGTGCAAGCAACTATCACCAAATAAATACTCAAAAGAGTATGTAGAAATTAAAAGAAAAATCAGCCGGCTATCAAGTGAGGAGATGTTGGAAATGAGAGATGTTGTTGTGTGATTTTTTATCTTACAAGCCCTCATTTGCAGCTTCTTTTATAGAGGAGGGGGCAGCCTAACATAATGTCATTGTGGATGCCAAAAGTCCTCTTAAAGACACCAAAATGAATTTCCAAGGGAATTCTTGGTCTCACTATGAAGTCCCTTCATTTTACAAGACCAAAATTAATTTCAATGCTCTTGAAAGATGAATAGGTCTCTCATTAGTGCATAGTCATTATCAAGGCTATCTCTTCAAGTTTTCCATGCTATTGGAAAATAAATAGTTCACAAAAATTATGACAATGTCATAATCAAGATAAGTCTTTATGTTTTTTAAGAAAAACAAATGACGCTTTTCACTTGACCTATGTAAAAGTTAAATGTTTTCCATAATTCTGAACATTTTATTTTATTCCTTTTGGCTTCAATTTAGACATATAAATAATTAATTTTGTTCTTTTCATTAATAGGAATTTAAATCCAATTAAATACTTTCATATATAAATATGATCACATCACATTTTCTTCAACTTAAATCACCACATTTTCCAACAATAAGATCGAGCAAAAGTCATTGATTGTTTTATATACTTTTTGAAGCTTTTAGTGCCTCTACTTGTTTAATTAAAGTATTTATTTAAACCGATCGCGTTAAATACCAAATGAACTCATCGATTGTTTATTTATTTGCAAGCGACCATTGAAATGAAATTAAAGTCAAAAATAGTGATGGAGATATAAAAATGTAGGGTTGTGGAAGGTATACTGACCTTTGACTTGGCGTACAAAGATCCAAATAGTAAATGCCGCGCTGAACTTAGTCAGCAAGTGTAGCTGAGATTAGGCTGCCTTTTTGCTCATCTGTTGAGTTGGCTGATTAGATATTATTCATTCAGAGTCTACTGTGATTGTGATCTTTCTGACATTTGTTCATCTTTTACAAGTTTCAGATTGGTCTATGGTTTTGGAACTTATGTTGTTTGGTTGTGTTTGTTGGGATGTGTTCATTTCATTATTTAGTGAAATTGTTAGTGAAGATAAAATAAATTAGTTAATACTGAATAATAGAATCATTTGGTAATTTATAATCTAGTTGAACTACAAAATTAAATATAGTATGAAAGTTCATGGTGCCATATGAGCTTGAGTGATGTGGGACATGTATGGAAGGACTAATGATAAAGTTCATGCCTGCTCACAGAACTAGTTAAAGTGTGAATAGACTAGTTGGATCAGTGGGAGTGGTACAACAATAAAGCTTATATCCTAATGAGAAGGGGAGTCGTGAACTGATGTACCTACAAGGAGAATGTGAGGGAAGCAACAACTTATTGATCAAGAGGAGGGTGCCCAATTTGCTAAAAGTGTGGGAGATCGTTAAATTGAGCACTTTGTGAAATGTCTATTTTCGGTGGGTAAAGAAAGAATAAATTAGCTTACTAAATTATGAAATCATAACTTACAATTTTGAGTTTGTAAATAAGAATGGGGTTATAATCCTAAGAATATTGAGATATGATCAGTTGATTTGCCCACGTCTCTAAGAATGAAGATGTTTAAATTTTGTACTAGATTCTAGTAGCTTGATTTACAAGTTTGAACTTTAAAATCAAAATTGGATTAAAATTTAAATGAGTCAAATCCTAACAGTGGTTGATTTAGTGCTCGTGTTTATGTGATATGTTTGCGAAGATAGTCTCAAGACTTACAAACTCATTCTTTTTAGTAGGAATTGAACTAAAATTCAATCGGCTCGAATCATAACACATCTTTTTTAATGTAGTCAATGTTGGCCCTTTAAGCTCACTTTGCCCGAGCTCAATCCTAGTGAGTAATGACTTTTGTATTCTTAAGACATAAAGATATGTCCATGAAGTCTTCATCACTCGGATGTACATGTCGAAAGATGACACTGTTAGATTATTTTGATTAATCTGATTTGGACCGAACATGTACTTCAAATAATTATATGTGCTATCATTATGATAAGCTTAAATAATGTGACCTAATATTTTTGGAAGGTTATCGGGCATAACTTTAGTCGTGGAATATATTGTGTAGATAATTATGATATTCTTTAAGAGACGGAATCCATAATTATCTCGATTATATCTTGTCGTGTACAAGAGGTTATGGTCTCCGGCTACCATATCATTCTCTAGTTTTCTTACTCTATAAGGAACTGAATATTGAGACATACCGCTAGATTGGAAGCACCAACCCAGGGTTTTTTCTTTGCAAGCTCTACATGTTTTTATTCGTTTATTAATGGATAATTTATGTAAAAAGTATGTATAATTGACTGACATGAGTATTAACGATCTTGATTAATTCATTTCTGTTGCATATCTTATTTTGTTCTAACAAGTGATATTCGATTTATTCCAATAAGTGGTATCAGAGACCATGGTTTGATCTGGGCCCAATTTGTGAGATGTGGGACTCGCCCAAGAGTCCCCTAATCAAGTTGTAGAGCAATTCTGGCTAGGCCAGTGGCTGTTGCTAAACAACGAATTTTAGTAGGTTAGACCCTAATGAGGTGGGTTGTAACCCTAATAATGAAGGAAATTCGGAATGACACACCTACGAACATTCGAAGTTACTATGTAGATTAACAATGTATTAATTAAGGGGAGCATGTATAATTTCTCAAGTGATAGGGAGATTGTTGGAATATGCACTGGTGAAATTGTCTCACATCGGTTAGCAAAGTTGGAATAAACTAGCTTATATTGAAATGTAGAACCATGACTCTCAAGCCCTGATTTTGGGTTAGAATGAGTTATAATCCAGTTGGCCTAGTGAATTCCTACAATGGTACCACTTGTTGGAATAAATTGAATATCACTTGTTAGACCAAAACAAGATTTGCACCGGGAACAAATTGATCAGGATCGTTACTACCCATATCAGTCAATTATACATATATTTCCCCTTAAATTTAACTTACCTAAATAACCATTAATAAATGGATACCAACCTGCAGAGGCTGCAAAGAAAAAATTCTGTGTTTGTGCTTTCAATCTAGCCTTATGTTTCAATATTCAGTTCCTTTGAGAGTAAGGAAATTTGAGAATGATATGGTAGACCTGGGAGCATAATTCATATTTATATCTTATACACGATAAGATATAACCAAGATAATCATGGATTCCGTGTCTCAAAGAATATCATAATTATCTCTAAGTATCTACACAATATATTCCACGAATAGACTAAAATTATACCCGATAAGCTTCTAAAAAGATTAGATCGCATTATTTGTTTACGATAATGATAGCACATACAATTTTTTAAATTACACGTTCGGTTCAAATAGGATTAATCAAAATAATCTAACAATCTCCCGCTGGACCGCATGTGTAATCAAATAAATGTATAAACAAGAGTGTGCACAAAATTGCTTTCATGTCAGAATAGGTATATCAGAAACTACCCAGTCCATCAACTATGCAGACATAGGATCAATGCGGCTTTTGTAATCATCATCATTACTCGACCGTGCTTGTATGTCAACACAGCTAAATGACATGGATTCATCGTGGTGTTTAACATTGAAATTACATGACATGTGATCTTCACATGCCTATTTCTAACTGGTCTTCTCAAAAGTGAGATCAACAAAATCATATGAAGTGTATCGTGTAAACATCAATTCTGCAGATCAAAATTCAAATGTATAGATAAAATCTATATGCAACATAGAGCAACACATAATACAAACTCCCACTATATTAGAATATCCTCAAATGAGGTAACACCCTTTACGAACAATATTCTCACGAAAGACCTTGGGTGATATTCTCGAAATAAATGGATCCACAGCGGAGTTTGTCACAATATGCTTTATGAGTATCGGTTCACTCTGTATCCCTTATCACAACTAGAAACCCGATAGCAATGATCTTTCACATTAACTATTTCTAGTCGTTAACTGAATATGGTATAACCATTGTCACACAAAATATTGGATTGGTCTTTCATAATAGGAATCAGAAGTATCACAGTGTCAATATGCATTAACCATATTCCTTAATTAATGTCTTGTAATATGCTAGTCAATACTTGACATAGCCAAAATAGATTTATCACAATCTTATTAGGCATCATGTTGGAGTCGGTTACATAAATGATCTCAAACAGACCTGACATCCAACATTTAAGCATGTCTTCTTATAGATTCTCAATCTTTGAATTCAATGAATTCATTAAATATCTGCACAACCCTAAACCCTAAACAACAGTCGAAATATCAGACACTAAATGACATATTAGACACACTAAACAACAGTCGAAATATTCATTAAATATGCAACTTTCGAATGCAGACACACTAAATGAGACAATATCATGTCTCCATTATCGATGTGTCTACCACAAGTTCCAATATGTAAGAGAATCGTGTCTCACTTCCACTGAACTTTGGTATATACAAACCATAATTATATCAACTGAAAGCATACATAAAGTCATATTAGATATAATCCATAAAATATATATATTTGAGGTCATTGAGTTTCTCATACTGAAATTTTTCGAAAACATAATTAGAGAGCAAATGACATTGTCTTGTGGTTGGTCAAATGGTCCTCAATCATGCATGAAACTTAATCAACCACATCAAAATAAGAATGTCTTTGTTCTCTTTAGTGACAATGTCATAACCAAATCTCTACCCCAAACTCAATATCCTCAAGAATTATGAGATTTAAATCTCATCCAAGAAAATATGAATTCCCTTATAAGACAAGAAAGTTATGCACTTTCAATTAATAATTGTGCTAAAAAGCAACATAATGTTGGCAGGTATTATACTTGATAGAGAACTAATTAAACCAAAATAACATGCTCATACCGAAAATTTTGAAAGCAGATTTATGACATTCTGAGATACCATCCACAACATAAATAGTAAGTCTTGGGACGGTGGTATTAATTGTGAGTGAATATCTTATCGCAGTGATCAAACATTGACGATAAAGATATGTCAAATAATAAATCATCTTAGGATGTATATCATTCACACCAAAATACTGAAGAATCATCACATGTTTACCACCACTGATATGTGTGTAGCCACATTGAATATTAATTTACCTTATGACTAATTAAATATCCATGTAAACTACACACACTCCAACATACTAAATAAGCTAATCTACACAGAAACGTAACTTGGGTGTATGTGTATTTCCGTTTCAATTGATCTACTTAGTAAGTCGGTAAAAATTAATGTCAAATCGTGCAATTAAAACTGAAGATAATATTGTTTCACACAAGTTATGGTTCCAAAATTTCAAATTAAACCAAAAGGTAATTTCAATAACCAAAATTGAACTATAAATAATTGAATTGGTCTGAAATAAGAAGATCAAATTCAATCAACCGAAATAAAACCTACTTGAACCAACATCAAATCAGATTGATTTATCAAGCCGGAATAAATCCTTTTTAAATCAATCTTTCATAAATCGGTATTTCATCGCATCAATTCAATCAATTGAACCAGATTGATTTATCAAGGCTTGTGAGTCATGGTTCTACAATACAATATAAATTAGTTTATTCCAGTTTTACTAATTCATATGGAAAAATTTCACCAAGTGCATATTCCAACAAATACCATACTTAATTGAATTCCACGACACTCCATGGCCTGATTGACTGCGTCAAATTAATGTTCCGTGCCTTCCTGGCCTGAGCCATAGTCTCTTGAACCATTTGAGTGATGACTTGTTAAAATCTGGCCGGTGTTCAGCCACTCAGGGCAGCTCAACTGAGCTTCGCTCTGGCTAAACGAGCTTGTTGAGGCTGATGACATGTTGTTGTTCAGCCTAGTTTCAAACAAGATGGGTTCAACTGGACTATACCTTGCGAAATTCTGTATGAAAAGAGTCAACTTCTCATGGACCTGATTTTCGCCCAAGTTAGGAAATGACTCCAAGAAATTATGAGGCAGCATAGATTTAAAAGGAGTCGCCTGACCTAATGGGGTAGAATTGAAAAAAAAAAAAATCATATAAACATTTTGTATAATGACAACTACATCGTATAAATACCTTCTAACGTGTTACAATTTCAAAATATATTGCAGAAAAAGAAACTAATTTCTATGGAATTTTTTTATTTATCGGAAGGTGTTAAAGTTACAATTTCAAATAATATTCATGTGCTGGCGGAGGTTAGACATGCGGGTTATCAGTTCCAAAAGTTACCAGCTTCTCACCCCGAGATAGGACTTCTCCACAAGAATCATAGAGTGGACTGATGTAAGTGTGTGAAGAAAATGATAGTGGGCTTCCATTTTGATAGCCAAAATGTTGAGGTGTAGTGCACCTCATAATGATCCAAATATTTAAAATGGAGTACACTAAAGTAATGAGATGAACTACATCTCAAATGAGTTTAATAATCATGGATATACACATTGAATGAGAGGTATTTGATTTGTGCTTAGCCTTAAGCCAAAGTTGAGACAATACTCCAATGGGAAGCAGCGGTTCAACTTAGAGGCGATGTCTGAAGGTTAGGGCTTGGCATGGGATTTGGGCTTAATTGGGGCGATGCCTGTGGAATCTTTAAAGACATTAAAGGATTTTTAAGGACTTAGGCATTACCTGACTCCAAGTTGAGGTGACGCCTAGGTTGGGGCGTCATCTGGATCCAAGTTGATGGCTGATAAGATGGGTGACACATGATTGTGTTGAATGAATTTTAAGAGCTTTAACGAGCACTCAGACGACGCATGCCCACAAATGAGGCGACGCCTGAGTTGGGGCGTCATATGGGTCAAAAGTGAGGTGAGGCCTGTGTATTTTAATGGCCTTTAAGAGTTTTAATGAGCACTCAGACGACAAATAACGTGGAATGAGGCGAAGCATAGGTTGAGGAGTCACCTAGCTCAAAGTTGAGCGACGCTTGAGTGATTAAATGGCTTTTAAGAGGTTTTAACATGCACTCAGGCGACGCTAGACTCTAAAGTGAGGCGATGCCTGGAGCGTTACAAATCTGCTGCCTATAAAAGAGAAGTTTTTTCTTTATTTCAGAGCTCTCCAACTATCCTTGAAGGTTTTAAAGCCGGCTTCACTCGTTTTGAGATGTCAACTCTTCGTTCAAGTTTTTCGGTTATAGTGGAAGATAAACTAAGTTCGTGGAAGTTAGTTCTTGGTGCACGAAGGGTAGCTCGACAAAAAAGTTCCAGCACCGAAGGGAGGCCAATCATCCTTTAAGAAAATCGTCGAACAAGTCTCAACTATTTCCTTAATTTGGTTTTGTATTTATCTTTAAGAATCTTTATGTATTTATTTTTCTGTAGTATTTTTAGAAAAACTTCGATATATGTACGCACATATTGTTGAATGCCTCCAACAATCTTAAAGCGCCATCACGTGTGATATCGAAAGTTTATTGAAATTACTGACTTGTTTGCTTCTATTATAGACATCGACAGTACAAAATAGAGCATGGACATTGATACCAATGTTCTAATGGCTCCTGGAGTGTAACCATCACCGAGTGTCATGCCTGAGTTCACCCCTAAGTATTTCTATGGCAAGGAATGAACCTATGAATTTAGTTCCAAACGGGAGTGTGACACTCGTGTCCTCGAGAGTAATTCCAGCTGAAGGGTCTGAGAAGCTTATTATGTTGAATTTCAATCAATGGCAACAAAAGATATTGTTCTACTTAACGACCTTACAGTTGACCCAATTTTTAATCAAGGATGCTCCTACTCTAATGAAGAAAGAGACCGAGCCACAGGTGCGCATGGCGTTCATCCATGGGGTGACTCAGATTTTTTATGTCGCCACTATGTGATGAACGTCGACCTTGAAAACTGACACGCGTTGTTGTACGTGCCAAATTTGATTACTCTAGTCTTAACACTAGTAAAGCAGTAAGTCGATGTCGAATGCACAAGGAATTGATTATTGTGAAATTATTCCTTTAACTATAATGAAAAAGGGAGGGTTGTAATTAATGGGACATAAGAAACAAAGAAGATTTACAATTTTAAGAGGTATCAATCCAGAATAATCACTTGTGATTAACGTTTATCACATGCACTAAATATCATATGTCGTCATTGATTAGTTGATTTACTTACTGATTATTCATCAACTCGATGATGAATTTCGCTTCTTTTCCGAACATTTCTTTGTGTTTTTACCACGTCACTCTCATTTCAGGGCAAATCACGCAAAGCTAAAGCTTTGTAGCCTTGTTAGAGCAAAACGGAGAGAATCACAAGATTCAGATGGATATGATCGAAGAATGTGCAGATTTACCTGTCCGTAGTCTTGGACTCGCTAAGTGCGCATTTCTTATCCGATCAAGGCGTGCTGTGGCTTTCTGGACAACTAACTCAAAAAGCTACAACATTGTAGTTTACACTGAGATGTGATTCGAAGGTTTGAATGGTCAAAAACACGAGCAAAATCTGAGCGAACAAGCATCCCGGTTCTGTGTAGAACCGGCGGTCCATAAGATGAGCCGGCGGTTTGGACAGAAAACTTCCAGTTTGGCCCTGAACCGGCCCCGAAGGCAAAATATCGTGATTCTCTGAAACTGGCCGGTTCGATGTGAAACCGGCCGTTTGGATGTTGAACCGGCGGTTTGAACATTGGAAGCCCCGGTTTGACGCCAAACCGGGCCGCGAATTAATTCTGAAAATCAGCCAAATTGACCTTCAGTATAAATAGAAATCGAGGGCTCGTTCACAGGGGTTGGACGATTTGGAGAACGAAAGCAAGAGAGAAGAGGATAGCTTGGAGTGAAGATCGTCGTCACGGGTTCTTCGTTCTTTATTCTCTTCATTCTTGTATTGGTAGTAATCCCCATGAGTAGCGAGTAGTTTATTTAGTTCTGGGATCCTATGGATCCCATGCCTGTAACTTGATTTCATGTGATCTATACGAACATCAGTTTTAGT
This sequence comes from Umbilicus rupestris, assembly GCA_963678935.1. Taxonomy (NCBI): domain Eukaryota; kingdom Viridiplantae; phylum Streptophyta; class Magnoliopsida; order Saxifragales; family Crassulaceae; genus Umbilicus; species Umbilicus rupestris. The sequence continues at coordinate 14,643,488 of OY787611.1, read as the reverse complement.
CTAATGCAAGTTTATGTTTTTCAATTCTGCTATACTTCATTCTATCGTTTTACCATTGTCGATCATTGATTGGGATGATGACTGCATGTTAGAACGACATTAGGTTAGATGCCAAAAAAATAATTGGGTCTGAGGTAAGTAACCGGATTGAGTAGAGTTGATATTGAAACATGGTAGCTATATTGTTAGTACATGAATTGATAGGAAAGTTAACATCTTTTGTCTGGAAACCCTAGGCTTACTGAATTGAAACTGTTGATAATCCGTGATTGGGCGGCGGTCAATAGAGTAGATTAATTCAGGTGATGATCCGTGAATGGGCGGCTCACGTGATGTCATTTTAGGTTATTTCCAAAGCTATTTAATGACTATATGGTGTGACTGATTGTATGAATTGTGTTGCGAGCATGGGTGAACTTCGATCTTGGAATTACTTTCTCTGATCGAATCAACCGTTAGTTATATTAATTAGGAAAACTAGGATAATTAGAACAAACCCAGAATTTTCATTAGGAGTAACTGAACACATTGAGTGTTTGCTAGTATATACACGCGCCTATTCCTAGGATCGACCCTTGGCTTACCAAGGTCTATAAATTATTTTTGGCTACAATTTGATTCCTGAAACTTATATCTGACAACTATAAAGGGTTAAAAATATGCATTATCAAAATGGCGCCGTAGTCGGGGAACAACGTTTAAGTGTGTTATTAGTTTTTAGCATACATAGTTTAGGACTATTCCATTACTCTGCTGCAATTTTTCCTAGTAGTCAGCACCTATTTTCCTGGGCATTGCAGGAGCATCCTAATACATGCCACGGAAAACGCCGAAGAACAAGAAAAAGCATCAAGAACCAGTTTTTAGCACAGAGGAGGAAGACTTGCCTCTTTATAAACTCAGAAGCAGAGTAGTTCAAAGGTTGCGATTACCGGAAGTTTCAATGGATCACGGACAGATTGTAGGGAACCACCAGGACGGTAACCAAAACCCTCCCGGAAATAATAACAACAATGTTCAGCAACCAGCCCGAAGAACATTAAAGGACTACATCTTGCCAACGGCTGCAGGATATCAATCAGTCATTACTGCCCCCAATGTTGAAGCCAACACCTTCGAGATCAAAACTGGGCTAATTCAGATGGTGACTGTGAATCCTTATACGGGAAGGATGAATGAAGACCCTCACCAGCACCTGCAGCGCTTTATCGAAATCTGCAATACTACAAAGATGAACGGAGTCTCACAAGAAGCATTCTATTTGAGGCTGTTTCCGTTCTCTTTGACCGATAAGGCTCGCCGATGGTTAGATAGTCAACCTAAAGGGAAATTCCGTTCTTTTGACGAGCTGGCCAACGCTTTCCTGAACCAGTATTTCCCACCATCCAAGACAGCACATTACAAGAACAAGATCGTGACCTTCAGGTCCATGGATGGAGAGAGTTTATATGAAGCTTGGGAAAGGTTCAAGGAGCTAATGCGTTTGTGTCCTCACCATAACTTGGATATCATGACGATTGTCCACACATTCAATGTTGGAGTTGATCAATCCATCAGGAGTCAGCTAGATCAAGCAACTCTAGGTGCGTTCGTTGAACTAGATATTGACGAAGCCTATGACTTGATAGAGAAGACCGCACAAAACACGCACTTGTGGGCAAGTGAGCGTGCTGCCTCTCGGGATAGAAAGAGGGCTCATGACCTCTACTCTGCGGAGTCTTCTGAAGTGATAAGCAAATTAGCACAGAAGATAGATGGCATATCAGCTCAGTTGGGAGCTATGGGAGTCGGTTCTTCAGTGGCTAATGTTTCGCACACACCCAGCCAGCCCGTTTACTGCAATATCTGCGGATCACCAGCACATAACTCTGAAGTCTGTCCAATGATGATCTCTGAAAGCAGCAACATGGTTGAAGATGCGAATTTTGTCGGTAGAAATCAGGGAAACAGCTTCGTACCCGGTTCGGCTTCAAATCCAGCATGTAATCCGAACAACTGGTTCCACCCAAATTTCTCCTACAAGAACAACAACCCTACTCCCCCTGGTTTTCAGCAAAAGCAACAACGGAACCCCCCGTATCTACCGAGGAATCAATATCAGTCACAGAACCAGCAGCAGCCATTTCACTCGCTGAGCACTGGGAGCTCAAACATAGAGTCAATGCTAGCAGATTTCTTAGCCCAACAGGCCAAACAAAATCAAGAGACCTCCTCAATGTTTCAGGCAGAAAATGCAAGAATTGACGGTTTAGCTAAGACAATTGACCAGTTAGCGTCCCAAAACAGAATGTTGGAAAATCAGGTTGCTCAACAAGCGAGGAGTGCCGCAAAGGAACCTGGCAAACTACCATCAAAACCAGATCCCAACCCCAAAGATGTCCATGCTATAACTCTTAGAGGTGGAAAACATGTCGAGATGTTGCCAAGAATGCCTAAGAAATCAGTAGACACCCCTGCACAACCACCGGTTGCTGAAGCAAAGGGAAAGGAACCTATAGAGGCTGAATGTCTGAAAAATTAGCAACCCCTCCGCCATATAAACCACTTGTTCCATTCCCTCAGCGGCTGAAAGCTAGCAGGACAGACAAGGTCTTCAGACTATTTGTCGATCGAGTGAGGACTCTTTATATCACATTGTCCCTCACCGATGCCATCACTCAGATTCCCACCTATGCCAAATTCATGAAGGACATAATCAGTGGGAAGAGGAAGATAGACGAAGAGCAAACTGTGGCACTAAGCAAGGAGTGCAGCGCTGCCATCCAACAAGCCTTGCCACCCAAACTTCAAGATCCAGGGAGTTTTTGTATCCCTCGTGACATTGGTGGCATTACTGTTCAGCGTGCTTTATGTGATTTGGGTGTTAGTGTGTCTATCATGGCGTATTCTTTATATGCTAAACTGAATTTAGGTGATCTTAATCCTACCAGCATCACTATTAGATTGGCTGATCTTTCTTCAAGACTTCCGAGAGGAATCTTGATGGACGTTCCTGTCAAAGTAGGAAACATTTATGTTCCTGTTGATTTTATAGCTCTAGAAATTGTTGAGGACAAAGATATACCTATTATTCTTGGTAGACCTTTCTTGCGTACTGTTGGAGTTGTAATTGAATGTTAAGAGAGGTTCCTTAGCTCTAAACGTAGGCAGTGAACGTATAGTGTTTTACCTGGCCGATATCTATGAAGGCCCTAGCTTGTCTTCTGATTGCAGTTTTCTGGATGTATATGAACCGGACGTATTAAAAAAAATTCAATATTCTCTGAGAAGGGCCAGTTCTGACGAGAACCGGCGATTTATATAGGTAAACCTGCGGTTCTGTGGAAAAACCGCCGGTTTAAAAGAAAACCGAAGGTTTGGTGGATAAACCTCCGGTTTAGGAAGCGAACCGGGCCACTAGTGCAAATTTAGTTTTTCTCCGAGTTAGGCCGGTTCTACATGGAACCTGCGGTTTGTGTTAGTGAACCGGCGGTTTTGTAAGGAACCGGCGGTTTTAGGGTGAACCGGCCTCTATATGCAAAGTTCGGATTTCTTTGAGCTAGGCCGGCTCCGCATGGAACCGGCGTTTTGGAAATTGTAACCAGCGGTTTGTGTATAAACCACCGGTTTGGATGCAACCGGTCGGGCATCTTCTTCAATTTGTCTCGATTTCAAACCTAAATTCTCAAATTCCATCCGCCATCTCCCCGAATCGCACCTCACCACTCCAAGCACAAGCCTCCTCCCACTCCGTTTCCGTCCGTCAAGCTTTCCGCCCGCTGCTTCGCCATCGCCTTATCCTTCATCCGACCTCCAGCTCCGCAGCCTCCATCCTCCACTTCGCCGCCCTCACAGCCGTAGCAATTGTTCTTCCCAACCGCGACCTCCAGCTCCGCAGCCTCCATCCTCCACTTCACCAGCGCCCACAGCCTCAGCCGCGTCCAGCTCCCTCCACAGCCACTCCCACTCCCGCTCTCACTCTCACGACAGCCTCAGCCCCTACTCCCGGACATGGCATGCACAGGTGCTAAAAGCCGCCCCACCCGCACCCCTGACCTACCACCCCACCGCCAGAACACTCACTGCCTCCGCCAGCGCGTCCAGCTTTCCCGGAATCCATAGATTTTGGCTCTAATTCAGCACCGGCTGATCTTTACAGGTACTATTTACAAGAGCAAAAATTTGTGCAAGCCACTGCGTATGCACCCATTTCCGTTTTACAAAATCTGCACATATATGATGAGGCCATTGAATTGCTTGACATTGCCAGTTTGGGCATTTTAGTTAACTGGAACACTAGGTCGCGCCTTGTGTTAGAATTCTTAGCCTCCTTTACATGCTTCCCTGCAAAGGTATCATGCAGCATTGCCATTTCGGGCTCAGAAATCAGCATTGTTCAATTTTCTATTTTTCGGTTCACGGCAATCTCCCGGTGTTCAGTGAACTGGATCGTACTGACCTTTGGAGGGAAATTTCTGCAGTGGACTGCCCCTATTAGCCCCCCATCCCCTTGACCTTTATCCAAGTCCCGGTCTATAAGTATCTGCATCGCCTAATCTCCATGAGCATCTACGATCGCAATGAAGGCGGCACCAAAGTGCCCAACCATGGCATGGACATGCTCTGCGCTATGCACCGCCGGATCCCGCTCGACACTGCTTCACTCCTGGGCCACCGCCTCGCTGAATGGGCTGCCAAGTCGAGGTCCAAGATCTTAGGAGGCGGTGCTTTTATCACTGCCATTAGCCTTGGCCTTCACCTCTCCAGCCTTGACTCCGGCTACCACCGCGCACTCGACATTCCTTTGCTGATCGCTCAGCATATGATATTCCCTGACGACCGCCGCACTTGGCTTTATCGGACCACACCACCCAGTGCTGCGGATGCACCACGACGGTGGCGTGCCCCCCGGATTAGAGACCCACAGCCTGAAATGTGGAGGCCGCAACGACTGCCACCTTAGGTGAGACTTCTGAGCGCCCACGCCACTCGAGCCGCCGCCATGATAGCCAGGATGAGCTACTAGAGAGGCTTACCCGTATCGAGTCGACCCTCGCAGATGAGCAAGACTATCGTCGGGCTTCCCACCAACGGATTCATGGTGCCCTTCAGACACTACTACATGCCGGCTCTCATTCCTATCCAGACCCTCCAACCTCCCCATACCTCGCTGAAGACGCTGGCCTACCTCACACCGATCCCACTGATCAGCCTGACACTTCCGTCGCAGCCCTGGCGAGTGACACCGATGTGGCCGAGCACACAGACTCTTAGTTGCACTCTTATCTATTTTACTTCTTTATTTTGGATGTTGTTCTGTCACTGATCATTGTTCATGTACTTTTGCCGAATATTTTGTGATCATGGATATTATTGCATGCCGTCCTTACTTATGATATTTACTTTTAACATGATTCCATACATGTGATGTGCAATGTTCCTGTTATTCCTTTCCCTTCGATTTTCATACAGACTCGAGCGACTTCTATGTATGTCCCTCATTTCCGCGAATGACGTTACCACTTATGCAGTTCGTACGCTCCATCAGGAAAGTTCCTATGCACTGTCATCTTTTCTAATTACCTCGTGTCACTTAGAGACTAAGCTCATTTTTAAGTGTGGAGTGGGTTAGTGCATCATCATTTTCAACCATGTCATGGCATGTCACGTATTTGCACTTCACTTTGGTTAGATATTGCATCTTAGTTATTTAGGACCAGTCGTGTTGCTCTTGCTTTTGTCCCTCGTTGCGCCATGCTCATTTCTCTATCAGTATTGCCTGTCAGTATCTCAAGTCACTCGATGAAGAATTTAAAACCTGATGTTGTTTCCTTGAATGTGTATTCCTGTGATCTCGGTACCTCCACTATGTTATGTCTGTCACGCACTCTAAATGACCTCACAAGCATGCTAGAGCAGGATTTTAGTAGGCATAATGTTCAAAAAACCTAGACTAGCTTTGTGATTCAAGGTGACTTTAGCATCTTATGGACTTCTCGTGCATGTTGTTACTCACACACACCCGCCTCCATCAATAGTACACTTGTCAGGTCTTAAGTGTGAAGTTCCTCGAATGAGAGGGACAAAAAGAAAAGTCAAAAGAGGCCGCAAAATAGGCTCCAACGAAAAAATTCCATTTCCAAAATAAAATAACTTATGGGAAATGAGATGCAGAGGGAATGAAGAAAAGTTCCCCTTATGCATGACAAGGCCGAAGGCCATTATAGACTCCTGCTTAAGCTTGACATTGTGTATTATACCACTTGTTTATTGTGTGTGATTGCATCTTGTATTGGAGGTCTTGTGGGATGAGTTAAGGAATGACCCTTGTGCTTGACACCGAATCATTAAGAGAGTCTTTGCATCTTTCAAAAATTCCCTAAGTCAAACTCCTCTTCTCTTACCAGTCACTAGCTTAGACTTTGGCACTTGAGAATGAGTTTTACGCCAAGAGCCCGTGGACTATCCCTAGATAGCATAGGTAAATGGCGAGCATGTTTTGTGTAACTATAATCTTGGTCTCGATGCATTGCAGGAAGGTTGATTAGAGTGAATGATTAGACATTTAATAGCCTTGTGTGCTGATTTTCGTTTGAATGCATTACTCTTGTGAACTACGATGGATCGAAAGTTTTTTTGACAGCGTTTTGAACTATAGACTACGCGAGCATGAGTTTGAGGATACGCAGGGTGGACACGCTTAAGCAACACTTGATTCATCCATTCAGATAGATTTAGCTGCATTTGGGATTTGTAGGTGCTCTCTCTTGTGAAAACCTTCACGAGACTATAACTGGTCCACTAGGGTAGCCTAGGGGTTTAAAGGCTTTATGCATACGCTAAATGCATCCGTGGTTCGTACGAGAGTGAGTTAGGATTTTCATGTTCTAGTTAATGTACGTCGCATGATCTTAAGGGTTACTTACATTATGTTGCTCTGCTATTCGTTATGTGCTTTATGTTTGTTCGGGACGAACAAATTCTAGTGTGGAGTGTTTTGATCGGTTGATTTACTTACTGATTATTCATCCACTCAATGATGAATTTCGCTTCTTTCCCGAACATTTCTTTGTGTTTTTTATCATTTCACTCGCGTTTCAGGACTAATCACGCCAAGCTACAGCTTTGTAGCCTTGTCAGAGCAAAACGGAGAGAATCACAAGATTCAGATGGATATGATCGAAGAATGTGCAGATTTATCTGTCCGTAGTCTTGGATTCGCTGAGCGCGCAATTCTTATCCGATCAAGGCGTGCTATGGCTTTCTGGACAGCTAACTTGAAAAGCTACAACATTGTAGTTTATACTGAGATGTGATTCGAAGGTTTGAATGGTCAAAAATGCGAGCAAAGTCAGGATCAAAGTCTGAGCGAACAAGCAGCCCGGTTCTGTGTAGAATTGGCGGTCCATAAGATGAGCCAGCTCTTTGGACAGAAAACCACCGGTTTGGCCCTGAACCAGCCCCGAAGGAAAAATATTGTGATTCTCTGAAACTGGCCGGTTCGATGTGTAACCGGCAGTTTAAACAATGGAACCCCCGGTTTGACACCAAATCGGGCCGCGAATTAATTCTGAAAATCAGCCAAATTGACCTTCAGTATAAATAGAAATCGAGGGCTCGATCATAGAGGTTGGACGATTTGGAGAATGAAAGCAAGAGAGAAGAGGATAGCTTGGAGTGAAGATAGTCGGCACGGGTTCTTCGTTCTTTATTCTCTTCATTCTTGTATTGGTAGTAATCCTCATGAGTAGCGAGTAGTTTGTTTAGCTCTAGGATCCTACAAATCTCATGCCTGTAACCTGATTTCATGTGATCTATACGAACATCAGTTTTAGTCTAATGCAAGTTTATGTTTTTCAATTCTACTATAGTTCATTCTATCGTTTTACCATTGTCGATCATTGATTGGGATGACTGCATGTTAGAACGAAATTAGGTTAGATGCCAAAAAGATGATTGGGTCTGAGGTAATTAACCGGATTGAGTAGAGTTGCTATCGAAACATGGTAGCTATATTGTTAGTACATGAATCGATAGGAAAGTTGACATCTTTTGTCTGGAAATCCTAGGCTTACTGAACTGAAACTGTTGATAATCCGTGATTGGGCGGCGTTCAATAGGGTAGATTAATTCAGGTGATGATCCATGAATGGGCGGCTCACCTGATGTCAATTTGGATATTTTCCAAAGCTATTTTGCATGACTATATGGTGTGACTGATTGCATGAATTGTGTTGCGAGCATGGGTGAAGTTCGATCTTTCAATTACTTTCTCTGTTCGAATCAACCGTTAGTTATATTAATTAGGAAAATTAGGATAATTAGAACAAAGCCCAGAATTTTCATTAGGAGTAGCTGAACACATTGAGGGCTAGCTAGTATACACACGCGCCTGTTCTTAGGATCAACCCCTGGCTTACCAAGGTCTATAAATTATTTTTTACTACAATTTGACACCTGAAACTTATATCTGACAACTATAAAGGGTTAAAAATACGCATTGTCAGTCATATCTCGTAGTCTACTCCGGCAAAGGTAGTACACTCATTAATACATTGCGACAAAGGTGATATATTCTAGTTCTCCTAGGAAGACTTATCCAGGCAAAGGTGATAATTAACCTAGTTATTACTAGTGTTTACGCAAAGTTTCTAACAAGGATTAACAATAGAAAATGAATCACATAAAAAAGGTCACACTCGTTCAATCCACCGAAATTTAAATTTTTGGTGCACGAGTTAAGCTCGAGAGTCTTTGTATTCTGGGAGTTAACTGATCGATCTTCCTACATCTAATCGGAGGGAAATTTAAATTTAAAAAGTCGTCAAGCGAGAATCGACTACTCTCTCGATTTGTTTGTGTTTTTCTTAATATTTTGAACAAATGGTATGTCTCCGGTATTTCTGTTTGTATTTGGTATTTACTAATTTCATTACTTTTGATATTTATTGTTTAGTTCGTATTTATTAATTGAATACTTCATTTAGTATAATTATTCAGTATGTTATTGAATTCCATGTATTAGTTTTACATCATTTTATTAATTGATTATGCACACATCTTATATATACTTCACTACAAATTAAGAATTAATACGCGATAAGCGTCGAATAGCTAAATTATTTGTAGGGTTTTCGATGCTAAAGCGTCAAAATAATATTGTCATATAAAGAATCATCCATAAAATTTCTGACGGAAATACAATGCTAACTCATCGATATTTACGACGATGTTACGAAGGAAATATGAAGGAAAAAGTAGCATCGTAAACGCGTCGTTACATCGTTAGGTAACAGTCGGATATTCATGGCAAAAAATGTGGTGCTTCTATGACGGATATCCGACAAAACGGAGCTATGGTTTCCGAAGGTAATACTCCAAATTCGAGTAATTCTTTAACCGTAATATCACCATCGTAAAATCAAGACAAATAATAAGACAATTTTTGCGACCGCGACCAAAAACATATTCGATGATTTTGCGACGGAAATATAGAAATAAAATGCGACGGTTACGTGATGCTTATTTTACGATTTGTATATACTTCAATTTTTCGAACGTCGCAGTCATCCGCTTCAAGTGATTGCTCGATTTGGGCAGCAATAGGTGGGAGATATGACACTCGACTGACTAGCTTATCCATGGAATCGATTCTCCCAAAACATAGTAGACGCGACACCAATGATTTTCTAGGTAGCTTGTTTCTCTGAGAGAGTTTCACTTTGGTAGCAAACATTGTCCAAGTCCTCGCCCTCGCCAATAGGTTCTGTAAAGCTACTGTCTATGTGCGCCTTGCGCCTCTCATGATTTTGTATGATAATAGAAATTAAATATTTTAATTTGAAAAGTATTAATTAAGGAAATAGTAAATAGAAATCCTCATACCAAAGTCTGCTGACCTTGCACATTCAAATAGAGTCCATTCGGCTTCCGCTTCAAGGAGTCATACAACTCCTTGCAATTGGGACTCCTCCCCAAATTTTTCTCGTACAAGATTAAGTTTTACAATTAAAGTCAACACATTTATATACATAATATATTTACTATGTTGAAATTTTACAATTAAGGTTTACCATCTGGTCTCGATGTCACTATGTCTGCTAGGTTCTCTACTCGATACTTCCCCTTTGTAATTCTTCTTGTTCTGCGAAGATAGGCTAGTGAATGTCAAGTCTGATTTCCACTTTTCCCTGTTCTTTTCCAGTATCTCAGGAGTACAAAAGGCCGGACCTTTCTTCGAATACCCCATGCGGACAACGCATCTTGTTTCCATCAAATACTTACCCATTCGTAGAGACGGCTTCAAGAAACCTCCCGACATTATTCGTAAACATATCATTATAATGTGATTCACAAGAATTACGCTATTTGTACAACCAAAAATATTCTCGAACCAACTCTCCTATGAAAAATATGTTACACATAACTGCAATACTGTCAAATAAGTTACAAAGACAATAAATAAATCTACATAACGTATATATATGAGTTCAATAACTTATGATAAATTAGAAAGTAGATTACATGATTATGAGTTACTGAATCTGAAATTTCAGAATGTGTGAAGTATAAAGAAAAAATATTTTGTGGGGTAGGGAGAACAACCAAAGATAGAAGACATCATAAAAAATAGATAAATATAGTGAATATGCGACAATTATAACGGGGATAATAGTCCGTCACAATATAATATTTATGATAACCACAATTACCGTCGTAAAGTCATCATATATTATGACGATGAAAACCGTCGCAAACCTTATCGTCTTAAGCACATCATACAAGCCATCGTATCGTATACAGTGTTTACGACGGAAGCATGTGCGTCGAACAGCCGTCGTATATTACAACAGAATGTACCCTGCAATGGGTACTATTGCAACGTCATCGTAAACACATCGTATAAACAGTCGAACGAATTAAACCGTCTCATAATTATAGAAAACCCGTTGTATAATTATACGACGATATTAAACCGTCGCATTAAATACTATGAAATATTTTATATATTCCCAACTTAATTTATTCGCAATATTCCAACTATATATTTCATAGTTAAACTTTCTTTTAACCCTAATTCATGTATATATTCGGCTTTGGATTACATGGACTAAAATACACATGATGCCGATCTCTTCCTCGTATCTCCTAGTATCGAAGTTTCTAGATTACCCGAAGACAAACCATTAGTTCAATTAAAAGAGGACGGAATGCCCTAGAAACAATGCATACGAAGTTTGGTCAAACCCTAGATATACGAAAATGAAACATAAGAAAACACACGTGTATATATATATATCCGTTAAAGTTGGTTAAAACCAAGAATTCAATAATTTATTGAAAAAAAGGAAAGAGAATTTAAATTTACAACCAGGCCCCCATGGTTTCCAAACTATTCAATCCCTCCCCTACCAGGCTACCCTTTATTAAAGCTCCCACTCCAAAACTAAGCCTCATCAACACGGCACCTTTTTAAAGCAAACAATGGCACCATCACCATCACCATCTCTCATCCTTCTCATCATCTCCCTGTTCTCAGCACCGGAAGTCCGATCGCAAGCGCCGGTGGAGGTGAGCCCTTGGAGCTGGTGTGTGACCAGAGGCGACGCCTCCAACCAAGCCTTACAAATAGCTTTAGACTATGCATGCGCCTCTGGCGCTGACTGCACTCCCTTGCTCCCAAATGGGCTCTGTTATCTTCCCAACACCTTAGCAGCTCACGCCTCCTACGCGTTCAATAGCTACTATCAGCTCAAGGCTCGCGCTCCTGGATCGTGCGACTTTGGCGGCACCGCCACCGTGGCCAAGATCGATCCTAGTATGGTTTTGTAAATTTACTAGATATACCGAACCACATCATAAGTTTCTTTACAAAATTATTTTATCATTCTCTTCCCCGTTTTTATTTGGGATTTATTTTGTGCAGGTTATGGATCTTGTGTGTATCCACACCAAGTAAGGTACTATATTATTATTTTTGAGGTAGTGTTTGATATTTATAAAACCATGCTTTTAGTCACAAAATTTCCGACCAAAACATGTCTGAATGATCAACTGATTCAGCAATGGTGGAGGAGCACCGGCCACAGCAGGTACGAGCACAACTCCCATAACGTCAGTAAACCCGATCACGACGAACGGTCCTGTCGTGGGCACTGGCAGCCCACCAGGACTGTTGCCTCCATGGACGACTCCTGACCTTAATTCACCTTCAGATGCTTCTTTTTTGGAGTTAAATTTATTCATCGTCATCATATCTATATCCATCACTCTCACATTTGCTGACCTGGTTTCATGATGTTATTAGCTTTTTGGCACATTTGAGTAATTTTTGGTGTTAGATATCATCGAGTCTCGAGCAGACTTGTTTTAGTGGCTTGTAGAGTTTTCATTTCACAATTTAGCTTCATTTTGTAGACTAAATTTTTTGTGACATTTGTTCGAATATTTTCAATAATTGAAAATATAAAGATTATTTATGTGGTCCATTTAAACGATTAAATCGTGGACTACATAAATTAATTATCATTATCATTCCCACATTTTGAGGAAACCACTCACGTAAAAAGTTGCGTCAGTTTTCGATGGAAAGATTAACTTAAGAATTATCAGAGCGATCGTGAAAGGTTCACCATTCCCACTTTCTATTCAGAATACACCATCAATAACTGAGCAGGAGGATTTTGGAAGCCTAAGGTCCAAATTTCAACACGAAGAAACAACAATGGCCGAAAGTATGTCTGATCCTAATTCATTTCCGCTGACATGTTCATTGTTTGTACTGAACATGAATATTGTTTCAACACTTGGTATCGAGAGCATGTTAAACCTCTGCCTTGCTTGTTGAATAGATTAATTATGTCTTCTGAAATTGAATAACATGTCGTATTGAATTTATAGTCTTTGGGGCATGTTGTTTATGGCTTTTTGAAACATGCTGGCTATTCAGATAATGTCATAGGATTTAGAGTTTAGGGATAATGTCATACGGTGTTTTGAAGTTTAGCTTTTTAGAAGGTATAATTTTTTATTGATCTGTTCAATGTAAAGTTTCATCGGAATTGAACCTATGGAGATAGTAATAGATTAAAAAAAAGCATGTTATATGAGTAAGTATCATTGGATACTTTCTATATAAATTCAACTTTTGTACGTAGACTAAAGTAATGTCAAGTGATTTAAAATTTTGATTAATTGGAGAGTAGCCATAACATCTCTAATTATTTTAAATTTTATTTCGAAATCACATGTAGAAACTAGACATTAATTGTAATTAATTGTATGTAATATGATGAGATATACCCATAGAATACTTCATTATGTTTATAAGATTAATTAGGATGAATATCAAATTATGTTTCTTAATTTGCCCACAGGGATTAAGGAACGAATATGATTTGACGATTCACTATTTGTTTACTGTATGATCTTATTTGAGAATAACTTTAACCCACAGGCAAGTTTTTATGTCATTATATTCATATTTTGAGCAAGATTTACATTGGTAAAGCATGATTTATTTTACGTCTCAATATTTGGGTAATAAGCATGTATGTTTGTGATTTGCAGTGATTTTACCTGAAAATATTTCTGATGTCAAATGTGACATTCCTGAGTTACGTGGTGATAATTACAAGATGTGGAAGGAAATGATACTTTTGCCTTTGGGATGGATGGATATAGATTATGCTATAAGAAAAGACGAACCAGCTGGCATAACTGAGACTAATTGTCCAGATGCAGTTGATCTTTATGAAAAGTGGGAGCGATCTATCGTCTTTCAATTATGTTCATAAAGCCCAAAATTTGTGCAAGCATTCGGGGTTTCGTCGACCAGCATACTAAGGTAAAAGATCTTCTTAAAGTCATCGATGAGCAATTTGCAACTTCTGATAAGGCCCTTGCCAGCACTTTGATTATGCAGTTTTCATCCGTGAGGCTCACTAAGATTAAGGGATTGCGTGATTATATCATGCGCATGAGAGATATTGCGGCCCAACTTAAGCTTCTGGAGGTTACCATGCCTGAGTCTTTCCTTGTGCATTTCATTTTATGCACTCTTCCTCAACAATATACCCCATTTAAGATCCCCTATAACACACATAAGGAAAAATGGTTAACTGCTGAGCTTATGACCATGTGTGTTCAAGAGGAGGGTAGATTGTTAATGGAAGAGGGTGAAAAAGTGAACCTTGCTTATTCTTCTAGGAAGTGTAAGGATCACATTAAGGAAAAGGGCAAGGGAAAGATTCATGTGAACCAAGCCATCAAGGAGTCAAAGAGTTACTTTTGTAAAAAGAAGGGACACATGAAGAAAGATTGCATTAAGTTCAAGACTTGGCTTGATAAGAAAAGTAATTTTCTTGCATTTGTTTGTTATGAATCTAACATGGTTAGTGTTAATCATAATACATGGTGAATTGATTCTAGTACTACAATCCATGTTTCAAATACCTTACAGGGTTTGCAAAACCTAAGGAAGCCAATTGGCATTGAACATCAAATCTATTTAGGCAGCCAAATGAGTTCACATGTAGAAGGCGTTTGGACATACAATTTAGCATTGAGTAATGATTTACTTTGCATTTAGAGTTTTGAGACAGTCTTTGACAGCGTTTTGGACATACAATTGAACATACAATTTAGCATTGAACTTTGCGTTTTGAGACAGTCTTTGATGGAACACGATTTAGCAGCGTACATAGTAAATCGTGTTCCATCAAAGACTGTCTCAAAAACACCTTTTGAGTTATTTAAGGGATGAAAGCCTAATTTGCGTCATTTACGCATTTGGGGATGCCCGTCTGAAGTTAGAATGTACAGCCCACAAGAGAAGAAGCTAGATCCAAGGACTATTAGTGGTATTTCATTGGATATGCGGAAAAGTCTAAGGGTTATAAACTCTATTCCTTCTCATAGTACCACGATTGTGGAACCAAGAAATGTTAAATTTCTTGGGAATTACTTGATTAGTGGGAGTGATCATATTCAGGACACTGTTGCTGAAAACGATCATCTTTCGGTTCCACCCGCTGATTCAAGTGATAGGTTGATTGTCATTCACACCCTTCAAGTTCAAACGAGTGTAAGACAAACACCTTTACCGAATCCACAAGTTGATGACATTCAAGTAGATTATGATGTGCATGAGGAACAAAATATTCCTCATGAGGATGAGCAAAATCCATTAAAAATATTTACTAGAAATAGACGATCAGCTGTTGATGATGATTATCTAGTGTATCTGCAAGATTTGGATCATAATGTTGGACCCAAAAATGATTCCTTATCGTTTTCACAAGATATGAGCCCTTTGGAATCAAGCTTATGGTTGAATGACATGAATGATGAGATGAACTCAATGGCGTCTAATTAAGTTTGGGATCTCGTCGAGTTGCCAGGTGGGGTAAAATTCATCGGATGTAAGTGGGTCTTTAAAACAAAGAAAGACTCACAAGGCTACATCGAGAAGCATAAATCCAGACTTGTTGCCGAAGGGTTTACTCTAAGAGAAGGAATCGACTACACAAAGAATTTTTATCCTATATCAAAGAAAGATTCTCTTTGAATTATCATGGCACTAGTAGCTCACTTTGATTATGAGCTACATCAGATAGATGCAAAATAGCATTTCTCAATGGTGTCTTAGAGGAAGAGGTTTATATGAAACAACATGAAGAATTTTCCTCTAAAGACGATGAGCATTTGGTTTGCAAGTTTAAGAAATTCATTTATGATTTGAAATAAGCTTCTCGACAATATATGAAATTCCATAATGTGATTACTTCATTTGGTTTTGAAGAAAATCCAATGGATCAGTGCGTATACCTTAGGGTCAGTGGGAGCAAGCTTTGTTTTCTTATTTTGTACGTGGATGATATATTGCTAGCAACCAATGATTTGGGCTTGCTATTTGAGGTGAAACAATTTTTTTCAAAGAACTTTGATATGAAGGATTTGGGAGAGGCATCTTATGTCATAGGCATTAAGATCCATAGAGATAGATCTCGAGGCATTTTGGGTTTGTCTCAAGAGGCCTATATCAACAAAGTTCTAGAAAGATTCGGTATGAAAAATTATTCACCGAGTGCAGCACCCATTATGAAAGGTGACAGGTTCACTTTGGACCAATACTCCAGGAATGACATTAAAAGAGAAAGAATGAAAAATATTCCCTATGCTTCAGCTGGAAGCATTATGTATGCTCAAGTTTGTACCAGACCTGACATTTTATATGTAGTTGGAGTATTAGGAAAATATCAGAGTAATCCAGGCATTGATCACTAGAAAGCTGCAAAGGAATTGTTGAGGTATCTTCAGGGTACCAAAGAGTATATGTTTATGTACAGACGGACTGATAATCTTGAAGTGGTGTGTTATTCTGACTCCGATTACGGTGGCTGCATTGATTCACGAAAATCCACATCAGGATATATGTTCATGCTAGCTAATGGAGCCGTATCCAGGATTGAGAAGCACACTTTGACATCCACTTCAACGATGGAAGCAGAATTGGTCTCATGTTTTGAGGCGGCCTCACAAGGTGTATGGTTGAAAAATTATTTATGTGGTCCATTTAAATGATTAAATCGTGGACTACATAAATTAAGTATCATTATCATTCCCATGTTTTGAGGAAACCACCCGTAAACCACCCAAAGTTGCGTCAGGTTTCGATGGGAAGACCGACTTAAAATATCAGATCGATCATGAAAGGTTCGCCATTCCCACTCTCCATTCAGAATACACCATAAGTGAGCATGAGGATTTTGGAAGCCTAAGATCCAAATTTTAACAACGAAGAAACAGCAATGGCCGGAGGTATGTCTCATCCTAATTCGTTTCTGCTGCCAAATTCATTGTTTGCACTAAACATGAATATTGTTTCAACACATTATTCATATGAAATTATGATGTTACATCAAGTTGGGTATTGGGCACAAATTAGGATGCCTTACGGAAAGTTGAAAAGCATGAAATATACAATATTCATTTGAAATTATCTCACATGGCAAAATTAAAAGTTTGACTTTGAACTAAGCTAGCATTTTATAATGCCAGAATTTGATTCTTCACATTGACATTTTCACTCGGTTAAATTTTGTATTGATGTGATTAGATATTATACAAGGATTGTTGTGACTTTTTGAAACTCTTTGAATGATTATGAATTGCAAGAACTTCCTTCCATACAATTAATGTCATTCTTAAAAAGAGAACTTGTGATATTTCGATTCTTTGAGTAGACGCAAACAAGAGGCTCAGAGTCCAATGTTAGATCACATGCAAACCAAGGTCTCATGTCTCAAGTTGTGTCGTGAACGTATAAATATGACCTTTGAGGAAAAATTTTAAAATTAAAAATATATCGTATTATAAATTCATAATACAAAACAACGTTACATTAAAATCGACTGTATTTTATTGCGTTGAACTAACTCACGAGAACGATCCCTTACATCTTTTTGAATTGGCCAAAGGGAATTCGATCTGATACAGGCAACAAAAAATAATTAATTATGATACGACGTCGTTTTGTGTTCTGCATTTATATTTTAATATATTTTTCGAATAAAATTAAGTCATTCAATCATTAAACTCCACCATTTTGATACAATTGAGCTTTGAATACATGGTCAAGAGGCGGAAGTGAAGCTTTGATTGAATATTTGGGAATAAAGGCAAGAGATGATTTAGGTTGTGATTGCATTTGGGGGGTCAGCGGAGCCCAAATTAGATGTGTCATGACTAAAAAATCTAATTAGAAAACGTGTCAGAAGTCATGTTTCTCTTTAAAGCTTGTGACTTGCCATATTTGTCATTTAAAAGCCACTACAAAGAATAATAATCTATTTAGTGTTTTTTATTGATATTCATGCAAAATGCACCACGATGAATGTCATGTAAATGACAATAGTCACATTTAATATTTTATTAATAAACATTAATATGTGTGGAAACTCCTATATATATATATGACTACAATGAATCTTGAGTGACAACCTTACAAATTTCTGCGTCTTTATGGATTTGAAGTCAACAAATACATGAATTTTGTTGCAAGCCATTCATCAATATTCAACCCAAATGTAGTCCGGAGAAGACTTGTTTGCCTAAATTGTAGAATTCTAGTAGCATGATTTTGCATCGGTCATCGGATCAAATATCTTATATATAATGTGGATTAAGAGTCGGTACAGTCAAATCAAATACAACGATATCAACGAAATATATGTATACTTAGTGCATAATACTCTACATTAATATTTTTAAATAATACTTGTTAACTTAATTTCTAAAATTCAATATAAATTTTATTTGCGAGTTTCCACCGATAATAAATTCCAATAAAAGAGCGGGACTCCAATAATTATTTTAATTCTTTTAAAAAAGTGTTTAGACTAAAATTTATACCAAAATTGTCAATATTTCAGGAAAAAAGTTGTGGAATTTTTAGTTTTCTTGTTCCAATTTTAAGGATTGGAAGTCAATAAATGGATGAAATTTGTTGCGAGCGGTTCACCAATTTTCAATTCAATAGATTTATAAGAGACGAGAAGAAGGCAACAAAAGAAAACCGACATTCCGTTTTGAGGATAGGTAGACATGACGTCATCTATTCTTCTCCTCTTCAACTCGCTTCTTCTTGCTGCTGCAGTCTCGTCGACGGCCGCAGCACCGGCGAAGGACTCGCTGATTCGGTGCCTCGTCGCCACCGCCAAAGAACCCAAGATTGCGTCGATAGTGTACACCCCGTCCGCGCCATCATTCTCGAAACTCCTGACCTCCTACATCCGCAACCGCCGCTTCAACACTACATCAACTCCGAAACCGACCACCATCCTCACCCCAGCCACACCCTCCCACGTTTCAGCTGCCGTCATCTGCGCTAAGAAACTCAACATCCGGCTGAGGATCCGCAGCGGCGGCCATGACTACGACGGTCTGTCATACATCACGGAAGACGCTAGCCCCTTCGTCCTCCTCGACATGTTCAATTTCCGAGACATCAGTGTCGACCTCAAGACCGAAACCGCCTGGGCCGGAGCTGGGGCCACACTCGGCGAGCTCTACTACGGGATTTATGCTCAGAGCAAAGTGCACGCTTTCCCGGCTGGGGTCTGCCCCACTGTCGGTATCGGGGGACACGTGAGCGGCGGGGGGTACGGCAACCTGTTGCGGAAATATGGACTCTCGGTGGATCAGGTGGTGGACGCGCAGATCGTGGACGCTAAAGGAAACATCCTGGACAGGAAATCCATGGGGGAGGATCTGTTCTGGGCCATCAGAGGCGGCGGCGGGGCTAGCTTCGGTGTCATACTGGGCTACAAGGTTAAGATAGTACGCGTGCCTGAAACTGTCTCTGTTTTCAGAGTGGAGAGATGGATAGAAGACGACAACGCAACCGACATCTTCGTGAAATGGCACCAGATCGCGTACCCCATGGACGACAATCTGTTCATCAGAGTTTTGGTACAACCGGTCACAAATAACAAGAAGAAGAAGGAGAGCAGCAGCAAGGAAGGAGGAGGAGGTAAGAAGAAGAAGATTTGCAAGAAAGGAGGAGTTGAGAAGGAGAATAGTAGCAAGGAAGGAGGAGAAGAAGCTAAGAAGAAGAAGAAGGAAGGAGGAGGAGGAGCTAAGAAGACCATCAGGCTGACTTTCATCTCTCTGTTCCTGGGAAATTCCGACAAGCTCATATCAATCACCGACAAGGAATTTCCGGAGCTGGGTTTGAAAAAGGAGGACTGCAAGGAGATGAACTGGCTCGAATCAGTCCTCTTCTGGAACAACATGACGTCACCGAAAGAACTCCTCGACCGGAATCGGGCCGGCACCGGCATCAAGTTCCTGAAGAGAAAATCGGACTACGTGCAGACCCCAATGACGAAGCAAAACGTGGAGCAGATGTTTGGAAAGATGATCGAGCTGGGGAAGACGGGGCTGGTGTTCAACCAATACGGCGGCAGAATGGCGGCAATCCCAGCAGCGGAGACGCCGTTCCCTCACCGAGCTGGAAACATCTTCAAGATACAATACTCGGTGAACTGGAACGAGGAAGGAGCTGAAGCTGAGAAAAAGTACCTGAGCCAGATCAGGGAGCTGTACGAATTCAACGCTCCGTTCATGTCGAAGAACCCCAGAGGGGCTTTTGTGAATTACAGGGACGTGGACATCGGCGTGAATCAGAATCTGAGCGGGACGAAGAGTTACGAGGATGGCAGTGTTCATGGGCGCAAGTATTTTAACGGCAACTTCGATAGACTGGTGAAGGTGAAAACTGCAGTTGATCCCGACAACTTTTTCGGGTATGAGCAAAGCATCCCGACCCTCCCGGCCTGACTAATTTTGAATCTGTTTATTTCATAAATCAATAATTAAAACTGTTCGCTTATATTATTACAGGAATTTATGGGTTTAAAACGGCCCCTCTTTCTTATTAATAATATTTCAATTTCTTATGTTAAATTTAATAATTAAATTTATTGAATAGGGGAATTCAAATTGTGGATGAGGTAGCATCCTTAAACCAGAGGGCTTTTATTAAAACAAATGGGTAGTTATTAGTTAATGGGGTGTGGGACCCTTATCCCCTTATTTATTCCTTTTGTGCTCTTATTAAGGGTTGAAAATGCAAAGGAAATATTAAAGGCATTAAGATGTGTAGAAGAGCAGCTCACTTATATTTTGCTGACCACATCATCTCCCACTATAACCATCACATGGGTGGAGGAGGTAAAGCATATAATTAGGTAGGGTCTGGAAGTGGATCATTCACCAAACACACTAGCACTCAACTAAGAATGGAGATGAAATCGGAAGAAGATAACATATACGCTGGTCGGATTTTAGTCGTAAGTTCTTTTTGAAGATAATTTGGAAGGTAAATGTTTCTAACAAAATCAAGATGATGGGCTGGACGATTTATCGTAAAAGTCTGTCTGATGCTACTTATATGGCTAGAAGGAGATGCTCTTTAGATATGCAGTTGAAATTTGGTGGGGGTATAAATATGGATAAAATTGATAAACGAAGAATAAACAGCAGAGGAATAGAAAGATACGAAAATTTTACGTGTTTCACCAACATTCTATTGACTACCTTCACGGATAGAAAGAGATAAATATATTCAGTGAGAAGAGCCTATTTTTCAGCAGGGTTAAAAGTGTATATATAATACTACGATCCTTAATCAGAATGAGCCAATAAAACAGGCTCAAATTATGTAATCCTAATTCAAGTCATATAAACAAAATCTGCACCTTGACTTGAATCTCACACGGATAAAAGATGTACTATATCCATAAAAAACGTGTCAGAAATGGATGCACTCAAAACAATTGTGCCTTCCTGTCATAGAATGTCGCTCAGGGTCATCAACAACTTCTTTGTAGGTGTTGATAATTATATAGTGCATACTCCAACATATTCTGAAAACCAAACTTCCTCGGAGTTCTGATGTTATGATCATTTCCACTTTCACCTGAAGTGATCTATAGCTCCACCTATTTCGCAACGTTCCCAAATTTTTATGCAGCAGTGGCAGAGCCTGTTATTGTAGCCCATTGCAGACAACACAAGGTACCACACTTCACACCTTTCAATATCACCTTAGAACCCTTGCAGACATTCATTATTTCATCCTCGTCTGTGAAACTTAGATTCTTTCTGTCTAACGAGCATAGCGATATTAGATTTTTTATCGTTTGTGGAATATGTCCGACTTCGTTTAAGGTACAAAATGACCCATCATGCGCCCGTATCTGATTGAGTTTATCTAATTATTTTACAATATCACCATTGGCGATAGAAACATTGCCTCCATTTGTCTGTTTGTATGTTGAAAATTACTTTTTGTTCGAACAAATATGGTAAAAAGTCCCAAAATCAAGAACTCACACATCTTCATAATATGATTGTTCATAGACAACTATTGTCAAATCTTCTTCAGAATTGACATCATATTCCGCCACAAGAGCAGAACTTTCCTGTAGCTTCTGCTTCATAGGATATTCATTCTTCCTATGTTTTTTCTCCTTACAGTAACTGCAGGCATTATTAGTTTTAGAAAACTTGGAGTTGAACTTTTTATCAGACTTTCTATGTCCTTAACTCCCGGTAACAGTTAACTTGACTGCCTGGTTTTTTGTATCGAAACTAGATGCTTTGTGGCTTACTTCCCTAGTATGAGAAGCTGATCTGACTTTCTCTAGAGATAAACCATCTTTCTCAACAATAAACGAATCCTAAAATTCTCGTATGATCGGGGCAAAGATACTAACAGAATTAAGACAACATCCTCATCATCAACTTTAACATCAATATTAGCAGGTCCAATAATATTATATTTAACTGTTCTAGACTATCTCTATGAGGCGTACCTTCCTGCATACGACTAAATAGATGTTGCTTCAAAATAATTATTGATTAAAGAGGTCATCATATACAAACTTTCCAGCTTTAATCAGAGACCATATGTAATTCTTTCATCAGCGATCTTTGTGATGACGTCATCAGCTATACACAACATGATTGTCGAATGAACCTTCACCTCCAGTTATTCAATTCATCGTGCAACGTCCGCTTTCTTCTTCCAAGAAAGCGGCGCCCACATACCATGTTGCTTCTGCAAGGCTCGCATCTTGATCTCCCATAAACTGAAACTATATCAATCTTCATATTTATAGCAGACATCTTCTTTGTCAAAATTGTAAAACCCTAATGGCTCAGCTCTTGATACCAGCTTGCTATGAGAATGCGATGTAATCGACCAACGAAAAATAAACAGCAAAGGACTAGACAGATATGAAAATTTAACATGCTTCACCAACATCCTATTAGCCTCCTATGCAGGAACCGTTAATTCCTCCGATTTTGTCTAGTTTCTTTTCTCTTGGATTGTATTTCAGTAAAAAAAAGCAATATGACATAATATTGATTTTTATACAATTATTTTTTGATGAAAATACATTGTGTTGTTTTAACTTGGGAGCACCGAATTTTTATCCTGTTTATTAATATCATAGTTCACCTTTTATTTTATTTTTTAAAGTTATTACATGATCTACCCCAAAACTCTGATCGGAGCCGCTACTCTGCCCATCAAAAATCGAATCCTAATAATTGAAAAGTTTAACTTACCTTTTGCCCTTAGACCACGTCGCGATAGACAAAATTCACTTCTTCATTATTTGAATGTAGCCCTAAAGTTTTATTAGTTTATCATCAAATTTCGGTTTAACCGTATGGAAAAACCACAACATTAATGGACTCGGATGGCAACTAGCCATTGAGTTACACATTTATAAACCCAAGAAAGATCTTTCTTCCTCCAGCCAGCCATATGTATTGATAGGCTAAAATGAGATTCAACACAAGTAAATACAGAACAGGCCTACAAGATTGTTCAGTGACAGTGGTGTATAACTGGACGTTACCTGATCTGTCTATCTATCAAGGTCGAATATCCAGGGAGCATCCAATTTTACATGATCTAGTGAAATCTGTATATGAATATGACTACTCGAAAATTGGAAGGTATGTTATGAATCCAAGTATTCAGGGGATATGACCGTTCTATAAAGCTCCTTCAGATTAGCTAATACATGTCGGGGCCCTAAACTCCTAACACCAATAAAATTCAAAAGCTGTTCTAAATCCTGCAATAGAAAAAGACAGTAGCCCGTGTTATAACTCAGATGAAAACTATATGCAATTTTGAGTTCCATCATAGATTAACTGTGAGCTAATAGGGATAAGTACCTTGTTCAGTAAAAAGACAGCATATGCCGCTCTTGTTGTGTCTTGGCCATCTAAAAAGAGAGGAAACTGTACAGTCTTTAGATTAGAGAGAGAGGTAGTATTTGATGATAGATCAGAGGATGAGGAATCCACTGAAGGAGCAGGATCCATGATATATGAATGTGATCCTCCTAAACGAACTGGGTAGCGAAGATGAACTTTTAAATAGGATGCAATGAGCAAGACCGCCTGCATAATACCCAAAGAAAACGATAATGGATATTAACTAGAAAGAAGATTAAATATAAATCTTCAATCCAGACGGAATGTGTTATTTTAAAAACTGGAGATACAATATTTACTGTTGCATAAAGGCAGGCACCAAATAAGAAAAAACGGCTTACATGTGCAACATAGCCTAGGGCTGTGGCATCCCTTTGCACTTCCTTCTTATCCGTGAAAAAGCTTACTTGCTTGAAGGGAAGCATACTTAATTGCAAACCAGAAATGGTCAACACTCCTTGACTAGATGGTTTACATTCAACTGGACTACCTGAGAACATAACAAAGGAAACTAAGCTTTAAACAACAGTTAACAGTCATGGGTACAAAAAGAAAGAAGATACAAGATTAGATATATCCTTAAAATGGTTTGCACACTTGTGGCAAATATCAAGCCCAAAATTATGCATGCATTCATGCGAAATATTTCAAAGAACCAGTAGGTTTTATAAGTCTCTTTGCTCTGAATACAGTAAATGAAATTTAGAAAATAGCCAAAGCAGCCCTGAGAAAGAACACAAAACGCTTCAAAGACGCAAGAAAGCTAGACATGCTTGCAATCAATATAATATGCTGTAGAATCAAAAATAAGATGGAGCTAATTGCAACCTCCAGCTGCAGCTGCAGCTGCTGGTTGGTTGGTTTGACTTTTTTCTCAAAAGTTCCAATATTGATAATCTGACAACGACTCGCTGCCCGCTTTCCCCCATCGCCGGTATGCTCAATTTAAATGACAAAGATAAAATTGTAGTAAATTCGTGAACTTATGTTTGTATGCAAGTCAAGTATGAAAGCAATTATGTGCTTCCAGTACCTAGTCTATTAATACTGGGAAAAGACTCAAGTTCTTGCTCTTGTGTTGGTCCCATCAGCACTCTCACGCGATGTAGAAATGAAACTTGTGATATCATATGCCGCTGTCTCATTCTTAGCTTTCTCTGCAAGTTTCTTAGGTCAACATAACCCTCTTCTTCACCCAGTTTCCTATTTGATTCCTGTATAAGATTGGAAATCCAATATTGACTTTGACATACAAAAACATTAAATTCCATCTCAGAATCAAACTAGGAAAGTGAAATTTTCCTCAACTTAGGTGTCATGCGGGCATTCATTTATAGACTAGATTTTATCACAAACCAAATCTATAGTTATGCATATTAGCAAAGCCAAGTATCTACATGACTCCATTGAACTGCCAATCATGTTCATTTGGAAGTGATGTCAAAGCTTTTACCTATGTTTTTCAAATGCTACCTGCAACAAGTACACTTCTACGAAATATCCAGAAAAAAGTACCTCTAATCCTTTCCTAGCAACTGAAAGAGCAGTCCCAGAAACTAAGAGTGATCTTAATTCAGAACCAAGCCCATCTTCTTGCTTCATAGCATCTTCTGTTGCAACCTTTACTTGCATTGACATGTTTTTAAGAGCCAATTTTTTGGCCTCAAATTTTCCACGCATCTCATCCAACTCACTCAACCGGCTTAGTGACTCAGTCTTTACCTGCCCACCATGAAGCCGCCCGCTAACAAGCGGGCTGATCAGTTAAAAAAACATGCACATATGCATCAATATCTGACAGTGAAACAACAGCGTTGGGCAGTTAATATTCATCTCACTAAACTAATCAAGATATCTAAAATACAAGTAACCTAAATCCTAATTTCCAAGTCAACTGCTCTCATTTTGGATTCTTAACAGTGCCACCAAAAAATCATCATTGCACAAAGCCCCCAATTTTCAATACTCTTCTCAACCTACTAACGCACAATAAAAATGAAACAATAGCAACTTAAGCAACAAGACCGGAAGCCTAACCTGGATATGAGCCTCCAACTTCTCTTTCAGGGTTCGTTTCCGCTCCTCAGCTTCCGCCAAAGCCGATTTCAAACTACAGAACCGCACCAGCTCATGCTCGAAATCCTCCCACTGTATGATCTTAACATTTTCCGCAGCAGTAGAAGCAGCATCCGTGACCTTCGATTTCGCTTCGTCTCTCCGATCTGACTCCATCGAGCCGCGAACACCAATCCACAACAACACTTGAATTATTCAAAATCAGATCATGGGTCAACCCCCTCATCACGCCCTCGATCACCGATTAGGGTTCCATCCAGCGATCATCGACCCGTGCTGGACCCCAACTCCGATTCGCGCAAATCGGGTTTCCTTTTCCGAAAGAACGAGGAGAGAGAAAATCAAACGTTTGTTCGACAGAGGAAGACAAAGAAGAAGCATTGTTTAGATTTGGTGTGTCCAGGTCACTAATTGATTATGACAGATCCTACCATACTATACCAACGCGTTATAAAGATTCGTGACGTCGCTAAATGTTTTATTTCTGGTGAATGGAATTTGGAGTGTGGCGACATGAATATATCAACCTGATGAAGAAGAAGCGAATCTTTGTTGTAAACTGTTCGTAGAGGGCATTTCCATCATTTCAATTGAAGTCTCTAAAGTTTTATGTTTTTCCAATTCAGTCCCCGAGGTTTGGTTCACTACAAGTGGAGTTCCTATCAATTTCGTCCCAAATGAATTTCTTCAGATGAAGAGATTAGTTCTATTCTTTTAAACTAAAAATTGCAATTACAATTCAATTCCGAATGCTTTGAACTATTCATTCTGTCCAAGTGTTTATGACTACTCAACTCTTGTAGACATACATTAAATATTATTAATGATGATGATGATCTGAGGTGTATTGGAAAAAGAAGGGCTTAGTATGTAACTGTTTAAAATCTGTAATGGATAAATGTAGAGTGTGCCTGCCTAGTGAACAAAACCAAAACATCAAACTGCACGAGTAAATGGTAATCTGCATGGCAACTAATTACTTTTGGAATAACATTTTACATCCAGCACTCGGTAAGGGATGTCGAAGGCTCGACCCGATTTCATGATGAAGGTTGGGAGCGCAGCTTGTTTGCTACATAGAGCATGTGACTGATGTTCGACGAAGGATAGTGTTGGAGCAGTTTCAAATTAGATGTGAAATCACCAGCAAGTAGTCGTCTTCTAACAAGAATTAGCATCGCACAGCATATGCGAAGCAGAGTCTCCTGCAATAATTACAGTAACCATGTCAAAATCTTTAGATGAATTCATAGACAGGTAAATGTTGAAAAGATTGTCCGGTTAGCAAGCTGACAGATATATTGTACCACTTGATTCACTACTTGTTTAAAAAATCAGACAGCAGTTGCGCTTTATAACAAACCATCTTCACATCTTATCGTTTTACAAGTAGTTGCAAGGGGCTGGAAGGGATAGCATTTGCCTCTATTGAAATTGATTCACACTGACAGCTTCATTGACTAGCTGCTCTAGCTATATAAAATATAACCTTCTGTACCAAAGGTTTTTTTTTTTTTTTTTTTGCTTGCAATGATTGTGAAAATGCTTCATGACCCACTATAAGAATACCTAATTGATAGGTATAGAAAGATTTCATGTCGTTCCCATATACTCTTCCAATCAAAGCAAAGTCAGTAATAATACTAGTCACCGACTGAAGTGTACTAATTTCATTTCCTTCAGAAATCAGAACCGGCTTAAGAAGACAGAAAAGAAAAATGTATAGTAAAATAAGTCTCACAGAAAGAGGTACATGCCTGGGGTCCTTCGGAATCACTTAGAAGCGTGTCCCAGATGCGGAGGCTGTCTTGAAAACTAAACTCCTGGGTCAAAAGGAGAGTTATCCATCTAAATGCATAAAACTGCGGGTTGACCTGCAAATTGAAGAATGAGGCAATTGCGTATAATCCAGAAATAAAAAAAAACTAAAAATAATAGCTCAAGTCACTATCAAAAAAAGGAAATGAGGCGAGTATATTTTGTGCTTACTTTGGATGTGATTTCAAGATGACGCCAAAGCTCCTCATCATGCTCTTTTAAAAGCTGTGACAATTTAGAAATGGTAGAACGAATCCCCACAACACTGTTATCAAGTTGCTGACAGAAATTGTCACGGAATCCACTCAATAGCTCAACAAAACAAAAGAATGTGTCCGCTTCAGCAAATGCCTGCACCGCAATGATAAAATTTAACCATAGGGCAATAGGATGCGCATCATAATGTGCATATATAAAACAAAACAAATGATTACAGCTTATGAAGGAAAGAAATCGTGGAGATTGTTGGTTGAATTGAACTGACACATGGACAACAGTTTTTCAAGATATAGACTATAGAGCACTCCAGTAGCCATACAAATATACATGGTGTTGTAAGCAAAGATATTTACCGAATACTCCTCATCGGGATCACTTTTGAAGACGTGGTATATAGGCGCCAAAATTTCATTCATCCCTTGCACATATCTTATTCCTGGATTCAACTTTGCGAATATGATCAATATGCGCCGTAAAGCCTCCTGTGAAATGCACTTAGATTAGCAAACATCTCACGTCCACATCAAATTCCAAAATCCATGACAATTATTAATTAAGGACCTGATTATTTCTTGCAAACGATGTATCCCCAGAGAAAAACTCCATGTCTGGATGAGTACGCTTGACATCTCGATCAATCTGTTCTATGATTTCAGTGTCCTGAAAGCACAAAACTTAGTCAATATACATGTGCATGCTGCACTTATACCCAGTAGCTCGAAAATTAGAAAAAAAAGGTACCTAGCAGTTTTTTTTTTTTTTTTTGAAAGAGTAAATTGATATATTAGCCTTTTTAAAAGGACTTAGAAGTCAGGTTTTACAACCTCTCCTGACTTACACTGGGGCTCACACTCACTTAAAACTTACCAACTTTAACACTGGGAAATTGGACTAAGAACTTAAGCACTTTAGTAACAATTATCACTCTTCCCTTATCTCCGTTAGGGTGCTCTGGCTACAACCCATTTACTTGATTGGACGATTCATGCTTTACTTGATGTAGCTTAGTGGTTATATTACTGTTACAAGACTGCACATTTATTTTTCAGACCATCTCAACACTACTAAGGAATGAAACATACATTTCAACACCCGAACAAACAGATATTAAGAAAATACAGGGTAAATACAAGACACCTATATGGTGACATACTTATTTCTCTAATCTTACGGTGTGGCTTCAAGTTAACACACAGTACACAAACTTGTCCTTTGATGGTCTACAATGTATCATAAGATAAAATATCTACTGAACAACATAAGGTTAAAGAAATAATCTCTCTATGTGTACAAGCTTATATAAAATAAAAATCTGATTTCAGAATAGGACATAAATGAATATTTTTATGTACAAAAATGGTATGGAACAAAATAAGAATTAGTGATACCAGAAGCATAAAATAAAGTAACGGCACACTTAAGTGATATGAATGCATTACATACTATAAATAATATCCTTCCACGATCATTTAGTTGAAACTGGATGGAGACAAGTACTTTGCTATAGCATCTTCAGAATTTTCTGTAAAAATGTAATGCAGCTAACAGTATGACAAGAGTGCTGTTGCTGCACCTGAAAGAATTGATTCCACACGCTACTCTTCCCAAGGCTCAGCGGATGTTCACCATGAGTTACATGTGATCTTGAGAGTGATCCCGTGCTTTCACAACTGAACCCATTCCTATCTGAAAAGGAAGATTGCTCCATCTTTCGTGCTATTTCTGACTATCTAGCCACAAATAATATTAAGAGGTGCAAGATTGTAACACATACTGAATATAAAAGTTAAATCTTTATATGAAAGCTCATCTATCTCTTCTTATATAATATCTGAGGCCTAAGATAGCATGCTTTACTGCACCAATGAAATGCAAGTAACTTACAGGATTCATTAAAAGCTCATCTTTGAAATGCTTGTATTGAGACCTCTTCTTAGATAATTCAGATGACCAAATTGCACGATCACAAGGCAAATATCCCAATAAGAGCTGCGAAAAATAATAAATATACTATGTCAAATCACTTCTCAATACTACATACTATTGAGAAAGAACACTTTCAAAATACACTTCCACATCTGGAAAAATAGAAAAAAGCCAACGTAAAAAAGAATAACAATCAAATTTGTTAAATTGAGAATTTGTCATCTGGCGGTTAAAGGAACTCATAGTAGGTGGCATATATTTGAAGGGACATGTTCCACAGAGTACAATTATGCACATAGTATAGTCTGTTCATTGAAGTAATGGGGTGAATGATGTATTCACTGTTCAATATCAATTTAGCATGCCAAAAAATGAAATGAAAAGGGAAAAAAAAACCTTCCAGGCTGTAGATCGAATCCCAGCAGCATCTGTTAAACCCTGGGCTGCGAGCTTCCTCAATTCTTTCAGACTGATCACCTTTTTCAACAGCTGCACGACAGACACCCTCAAATCAAAACACACACATGCACTCATTGATCACACAAACCGAAACAAAGATACAACGAATTCCTCTAAGACGAAATACGAGCAAACCTCAGCTATCAGCTGCGACTGACGAGAAAGATCCTCGGCCGATGGGATCCCCGTCTCATCCTCCCCACTCCGACTCTCCTCCTCTCTCTGTGTCGTCTCCTCTATTACCACCGGAGGCGGAGGCGGGGGCTCCGGTATCGGCGGCCGGACCGAAGCCTCTTCAGAATCAATCGGCACGATCGGTGTAGGAGAGTACTTAGACGAGTGACGATGTAAGTGATCACCGTCAGGTGATGTAGCGGAGGACCAAACCGAACTGTTAAGCCAATCAGGAACGCGGTTCTTCACCATCTCCGATTTCAAATCCGAGATTCGAACGGAAAATTTCCGGAGCTCCACCCTCTTTCCCAACTGCTTTTCTTCTTCGTCTTCTCCTCTTCCAGCTACGCGTTCGGGCCGAGAGAGGAAAGTGTTTTAAAGTGACGGGTACGTGAAAATAAGCCGTCACGGACCAATCAGATAACGCCACGTAATAAAAGCGTGGCTCCATCATATAAAAGGATGTTAACTCTAAAGGTACCAGCTGTACCATGCTCACAGACATTTCGAATGCCAGCCATTGCCGTAGGCCATATAGACAAGAGCAAACTCAATAATTTGAACAGAAAATCTGGGCTCCGACAAGAAGATGACTCAATACAACAGATGATGTAGAAGTGACTGATGAGCTTAAGATAAGAAGGATATTACGAGTGGAGGAGAAAGAACCGTGTCAGAACTGAAGGCCGTGTTCTCTAGCTGCATCGGCAAGGGCTTCAATACGTCCGTGATATGGGTAACCCCCTCTGTCGAAGGCCACCTTCGAGATCCCCTTCTCCAAACAGGATTTGGCAATTGCTTCACCAATCTTCTTTGCAACTTCCTGATTTCAAGTGGCAAACCTTAGAGAATGATACCAAGATCAAATGCTAGGAAATCAACTACCCAACCCTCGTCCACTGCAAATTCAAAACTAAACTAGGCAAACGGTTATATAGAACTCATTACTCTTCGAGTTCATGGACTTACAATGGTTGGACCAGAGCTGAAATTGGTCTCTTCAGAGATAGTCTTTTGCATTGTTGAGGCTGCAGCAAGTGTGTGCATCTTACTGTCATCTATAACTTGCACGTACATATGTTTGTTGGATCTGAAAACGCACAATCTTGGTCTCTCTGTTGTTCCTTCAACCTAAAACCACATCATCATAAGTTATTTACTAGCGATTTGCGTCACTTCATTTTAATGCTTTTCTACTAAACAGACTAATGTAAGTTTACGTCACTTTTAACAAGAGAGAAAGCATCATAACAGAAGACCTCGCACATTAAGAATCAGTAATAGGACTAAAGCATATCATCAAAAATGCAAACACCTTTCATAAGTACCATTCAAAGCGGACTAAGCTACCTAAATCAAAAACATAGGAACGAAAAATGTATACACCACCGCAATTTGTCCTTAGTAAGCCGATGCATATAAGAAAAAATTAAATCAAGTATAATCCAAGAAGATAGAATAAGACTGCGTCTCCTTGAGCAGTTTGAAGGAACATTCTCAAAAATTTATGGAAACTAAGAAAATGCAACACCCTTAAACATATAACAAACCCTAAAAATAACATGGAAAACACAAGATTGCATAGTATTTTGCATGTTGGCGAATATCTCGCCACTAAAATTCGCTTACACTCTCTCAAACACTCACCACTAAATCTTCTCCTACACGACGAGTAATGATTATTTGAAAATGGGCCGATTTTTTCCCAACATTCGGCGTAAGACTCGTGTTAGGGTTTCAGTCCACCATCAACTCCTCATTTTTTTTTACTACATTGACTGAGAATTGCGCTACTCTAAAATTAGGATGTGGAAGGAAACGTATAACTGGAAGCTACCTTCTTACGAATGCGGGCGTGGCGAGCAGTTCTGTTGTCTTGTCTGGTGCGGGATTTAGCTTCAACAAGCAAAGAAGGCCTCGGAGATCTTCGCAGCGGAAATGCAGCGAGATTGGGATTCGGAGTAAGTAGGGATTGGGAGTAGGAGAAGCTGCTCTGGAGGAAGGAGATTGAAGATGAGCCGAGGGGGACGGACATGGCTGCGTTTCTTCTTCCATTTCTGGTTTGAATGCGTTTTGACATCTTATCCGTTGTGGCTGTTTTAAAGTTTGGGCTTTCTGGGCCGTTTTGGAATTTTTAACCGAGGCCCAGCAAAGACTTGTTACAGCTGCTGTGCTCTAGATTCAGAACAATTAGGCAATGATTCAAAACAAATGTTGAAAACCATGAAAAGGTTCCCCAATAACTACCTGACTCTACTCTCTTAGTGTTTCCACCTATAGCCCTTTTTGAGGAACATGAGATTTCCGCCCATCCCATCTCTGTCCTGTTATGTGTGCCGTGCCAGCTTGGCAAAGCAAAATAGGTCAACCAGTCCCCGCATATCTTAGTTTGAATCAGTAGGGGAACACTTCGGTTGTTCTGACTTTCAGAGTGGCTGCCAATTGTACTTTTCTTGCGGAATCAGTTGGTGCTCAGAGTCTGCCACAATGAGTTAAGGGTACGATTGTGCTATCATGTGACGGACATGGTGGAATTTGAAGAGCTCGACGGGTCCATGTCAGCTGAATCTTCACTCGTCATTCGGGTATCTAAAATGTCCAGAACATTATCCAGTGGACATTTATCAGCTGGATTCGCTGGCGACAATTGACGAAAGCATTCTGGCCAAGAGTTTTTGTAGAAAGACTCTGGATGGATTCGCTTGAGGGGACTGCCAAAGTTTGTCCCAATCATAGCACGCCTTACTGCTTCTTCAAAACCAGCCTTCTTTCCTTTTTCCCTATCAATTAATATTGCAGCCAGTGCTTTGCGGTCAGGGCGAATATTAGTACGGAAGCCATAATAGAGGCAGTGACCAAGAAGATTGTTGGCAAAATTGCTGGGGCCATCGTATGTTGGCATGAAAATGTCGGAAAGTAGGCAGACCATATAATCAACAGCAGAGCCTGCCAATCCACGAGTATTCTCAGCCAGCTCACCGGAGGTGTCCACAGAACTGTGATTTTCCAGACGAGGGAAAAGTGCCCTAAAAGGTTTCATGAAACGCTCTCCACCAAACAATTCACCTGCTGCAAGATATATTCTGGTCGAATTGTCAAAGCCAATAGCCCGCAGTACAAGACCGATCTGCAATAAAAACAACAATCAGTATGTACGAATGAATTGTTGTGACTGACGTTTCTGGGTCAATTGTCTGGCATGCTATACAATTCTATATGGTCATAAAAACCAGTATGATCCAGTTGATATTAAAACCGTGAGGTACATGAGCGTGTTGTATTCGCAACCAGATTTAAGCTTTGGGCAAATAAATAGAAACATCAAGACACCCCTCAAAGGATGCATAGAAAATAATTTAAAATAAAAAGATAAGCTTACTGGGGCTTTGTTAATGCAGCATAGTTACTCCGAGACAGCATAATATTCACACAAGAGTACAGATGCATCACCTCTTCAGGAGTTAATGGGCACTTTCCAATGGCTCTCCTTTGACTCGGAACAAGTTCTTTCTCAGAGAACTTTTCAATGCGGTACTTCTGCAGAATTTTCTGCTCTTTGGGAGTAAATATGTCAAAGCACCTGACCAAATCCAGCAATAAATAGTGATTGAGGAACAAACCCAGCAAATGCCAGCATGTCCATTTCAAATCGCAGATGTATGGACATGAAGTGGCCTTCTTCACGTAGCTTCCTAACTATCGAGTCGCTTAAATTCATGATGTGAGGCTTGAATTGAAGAGCATGATAATTTACTCTACATCTCAGCCTCTGGTATTCATCATTGCCTATTTCTTCAGCCAATCTATCTGAAAAAGGAGTGAGATATATAGCTCCATGCTGTTCATCTTTTACAAGGCAGTTATCTGATACCAACTAACAGGAGCATCTCGATCCGGCCGAAGCTTGACCAACAACATTTGTATTTCAAGGGTACTCTGACTTGCTTAATGAAACAATGCCAATGTGTCATTATCTTACCTGAAATGCTTTTATCTTCTTAACTTTTCCATTTTTACATATTTCTGGAATGCTCTCCACAATTCTCACATCGGATTTCAGGGTTTCGATGAAATGCTCAACATCGTATAGGCCACGGAAATCACTGAATTTTGAATAAATGGTGTCTGGATTTTGAATATCGATATTACTGGCACATCAACCACAATATACAGCAAAACCCCCCAATTTACTGTGCGTATTAAGATAAAATTCACGTATAGATGTAGATAACATCACCTGTCATCGTGCCAGAAGGAGTTTGCGTCCAGTTCAGGCAGTACGAGAGTTGCATTCATGATCCGGGCAGCAAGAACAGCATTGCAAATCTACAGGGTCCAGGCATTTTTAAATAGGAACTTTTTTGACACACTTGTGAATACCTATGTGGCCTAAATGTAAGTAAAAATGATTGTATACTAGTACATGTCAGATACCAAGAAGATAGAGGGGTGGTTCAATTGACAAATGCATTTGCCGACTAGAGATCTGTCCAAGGAAAAAGAACCACAAACTTTCACTAGTAATCATATGACTAGTTTTACCAAAGGATGAAAAGGGACTTGGTTACAAAAGACTTTTTATCTAAAAAATGTTTTGGTTCTTTTCTATAAGAGTAAATTTTTTTATGCAATAAAGCATGTAATGAGGGAATTTATTATTGAGGGCTATTAGCAACTTCAAAATAAAATAAAACAGAGATAGATCATGTAAAAAGTATAATTCTAAACCACATTTCAAACTCCAGATGCACATGAGTTAGACTTTCTCTCAAACTCTAGATCCATTTTATTAGAAACAAGGTAATCATGAACTGTTGAAGTCATTGAACTCCTTTGTCTGTATTGCTCTCTTTGCTGGGCCTTAGGACATGTACAGATCATACGTAAAGCAGATAATGATAAGCATGATTACTGAATTCTCGAAGAAACACAATATCACGTAGATGTGCAAAGAAGACATGGTTGTTGACAATCATCACTGAACCAAATGAAAAGAGAAAAGATCCGTGAACTTAATCAGATTTTCAATTCTAGCAAACTTAGACATTGGTTGTCATTTTGATTTTGCATCAGAAATAATAGTTATTTGAAATAAAAGTAGAAATCAAACAACAAAACTGATTAGGAACAAACCGCAGTACGTTGCTGTTTCAACCCACCACTACAACTAACACGCAAATAGCCGTTGCTTTCCGCCGGAGGCGCTGTGGTAAAGGTAATATTCAAACAGAAACAAAATAGGTAAATGAACGAACATACTATCAACCTTAGATAAACTAAAAAAGCATAAAAGATGTATCATAAATCATTCTGTACTGATAAAAAACGACCCGAAAAGGAATGCCTAAATTATATTTTAAATATATAGCCACCCGCCTAAGAAGTGGTAGAATGAAATAACATTATATCATTGTCTTAAAGAACCAACTGCTAACACTTAAGGATAATTTCTATTGAACTGAATGATGAATTTAACTTAACTTAAATGGGAGATTGAATTGAAACTACAGTACAGAATTTTTTTTCAATTATAAAAATAAACATTTTACTTCAATTAAGTGTTTAAATTAAGTCCGAATTGAAACTGCTGAAAATTTAAGTTCAACGGACCGTACCCTACACTAATAATTTTAGGGTTTAATTTTGGCACAATAAAGGTGAAGAAAATGCGAACACCAGCAGCTCAGTTCAACGCAGCTAACCTTGGACCGAGCGCGAGATCCATTAGCGGACGAAAACAGGAACACAATAGTATAGAAAGCCAAAACAACCAAGGAAATCGAAAGCCTCCCGAACGTTCCCCTCAACACCGCACTTTGCTTCAAATGATGCCGATTCGGCAACGGCCTGTACAATCAAGCATTTCCAGATGCTCACTCAATGCAGCAAGATGAAACTTCGGTAAAAGTCGAGCTAATCCCTACTCACCTCCTCATCGGAGAAGAAACTCGGATCCAACTGAAATCTCCTCTCCTCTTCTCCGTCCTTGGTATCTTGATCGCGAAACTCGATTGTAAAAACAAAACAAATATCAGATGGGCCTACTAATTAGTTTATATAAGTTTTAAAGACACATGAGACAACAACCGACCTTAGCTCAGTTGGTAGAGCGGAGGACTGTAGTGTGTTCACAGTAAATCCTTAGGTCGCTGGTTCGACTCCGGCAGGTCGGACTGAAGTTTTTTAGTATTTTGTTCAACTCAGTCAGGACAGCATGATGTAAAAACAAATTGGTGAATGTGTTTATTCTGATTGGTGACGAGATAAGTGAACAGCAATGATAATGAGGTGAGAATGAAGATGAAGTATTGTCACATTCCAGAAGCAGCGGATTTAGTTACTTTATGAATAGCATCGGCGATTTCCTCTGCCTTAGCTTCTTGGCTTATGAAGGCGACTAGTGGGCTCTCTCTTGGAACGATGTCATCCCTTAGGTAACTTCCTGATGTTCGGAGCAACTCTTCAGACCCTTTCTCCACCAGTCCTTTAAATATCACAGTTTTGTGAGTCCCCGATATTAGTTCTTCATGGTCAGTATCTCCAGTTTCACCCAGAACCACATACATGCTCGCCACGTTCAATCTCCATCGCACAAATAAGTACCTGAACAAACAAAGTATTTTGTCATTAGTTTACTGACCATGAAGATTCTGGAGGAACTCTCTGCATAATCACATGATGCAATCACAACCCAATACAATAAATCAAAATGGGACACCACCCAGTAGGAATAATGTGTAATGTTGATTGAGAAAATAAAAATGAAGCTGTGCATGTTAAAATGCTTCGACCATCAAAAAAGTATGAGTGGAAAGTGCAGGACTATACGAAAAATCACGTTGCTATTCGTGGTGAAGTTTAGAATTTACCTGAGTGCTTGGGCTCTAGATGCAAGTAAAGGAATCACTTGCAACCTTGTTGAGTTTCTGCAGTACATCAAATGGCAGCGGAGGCCTCTCATCCTTAGCTTCTGTCTCATTTCATCAACTTTCCTTGCCTGCAGGGAACAACAAAAGATTCATGCTCTACGAACCACCAATGTCAAAAAGGACCTCAAGGATTAAAACTTTAGGTACCTTTTTGGGGTCTTTTATCAAATAGGAGATGCAATATGCATTTCTGCTATTCCTGTCTTCCTCAATGGTGCATAATGATTGCTCGGGCTTTTCTATGCCTTCAGTAGTGGACATAAGCTTAAAAACAGTCTTCTTTAAACCATCAAATCCCCAGCGATACTCGATGTGTGATGCATAATCAGGATCTGGAACAAGCTTTCCATCTCCATCTGTACTTACGCCTGGGTAATAAACTTCACTGCCACTGCTACAAATCAAAGCATCAAACTCATTTGTTTGAATTTTTCCAGATTTCAGAAACTCCAAGGTTTGCGAAATAGGCATCGCAGTTGCTATTGCTAATCCTGAAAATTTAGCTGTCTGTGAGTCTAAACGAACGGCCTTTATTATCTCATGCAGTTTATCAATCATCTTCTTTTCTGGCTCCCCACTATTGTCGTAGCAGTCTAACGCTACCACCACCAATCTTTTGCGACGTCTCAGCATGGGGTACTTGCTTGACATCATATCAGGACACTTTTTCCCTCCTGATTCGGTTGGGACATTTTCTGGCTGTTTTATTTTGCTCATGACTCTCCTCACTTGATCTTGAACGTCCCCAGAACCCGCAACCCCGGTATCAAGGGAGATATCAGCCATTGAAGATTTATCCCCATCAATTGAAAGTCTTAGGGACATGTCCTGAACATCTCTCAGAGAATCATTTAGTGACTCTCCAGGAACCACTTCGTCCGCTGGAGTGTCAGTTTGCCACTGTGGGTGCCTCATTCGGCAAGCTGCTACACGTGTTAAGTACGTAAGGCAATGTTCCGGCCAGGAGAAGAGATGTATGTTTTTCCAACCGTTCTTCTGACACTCGTGCCATAAACTCTTTTCTGAAACTAACTTAAGCAGGGCATCAGCAATTGCTGTCTGGTCATGCGGATCAACTAGCAAACCATTGTTAAGCGCCTAAAACGTCAAAACATGTTAGATATGTGCTATGGAGCTCCAGTTCAGTCTATATACACTACTACAACACAATGGAACAATTTATGTTTGTACATATAATCTAGGCGACAAGATTGCATAAGGCATGCGATAATTAGCATGGATAAGGCATTACCCGATGAATGTCAACAGGTCCCCCATTTTTAGTGGCCACCATTGGGAGTCCATGTGCTGCTGCCTGCAAAATTTGAAGGAAATAAAATAAAAGGTAAGAAAAAAAAGACAAATTTGTGGACAATGAAAGGCACTGTCAAAGCATAGAAGACAATAGCTTGAGCACAACAGACCTCAATTAAAGTCAGTCCAAAAGGCTCAACCAACGCTGGATTAATGAAAACTCCCTGTCATTAAAATCAGTTAGCTCATCAGTCATCACTACCAAAAAGCAGAGAATCGGACTGTTTAAGGACAGGAGTTACCTTCGTCTTTCCAGCAAGGCGGTAGATATCTGGGACATCTGACTGCTTATGATGCTTTGGATAAGCCACTTGACCATAAAGGTCATACTTGTCGATCAATTTCAACACAGTTGTTAATACACTAGCATTCCCCGAAGACATCTCTTCTATGTCGTCTCTGTTTCCCATGATAAGTGTCTATGACAGGCAAAAGCAAACACAACTATAATACTTAGTGCTACTTGAATTTGAGATACTTGAAATGGAGGGATGGGATACACATACAAGATTTGCGAGCTCTCTTAATGAACGGCATTCTCCAAATGCTTTGAGAAGCGTGGTTAAATTCTTTTTTGGGTCCGGCCTTGACAAGGCCAAGATCATTGGCTTATGGGGATTTGTGAGAAAGCGCATCACCTACGGATAAAATGTTGTCATTGAAAGAAGCATTGTGCTGCTTCCTTAAGTTCACATAAAATTCGTACACTCACTTCTGACCATATTGATGGCACTGCTTTCGGAGATGAGCCGTCTGTGTTAACCAATGATGCGAGTTCCCCTTCATGTTCCAGGGTCTCTTCTTGAACAACAACATTGCTGAAGTCCATGCCAGGGGGAATAACCTGCAGCATAATTCCATTTTAATCTCGCATGTAACTGTACATCTTCTGATTTTGAAATAAATAAAGCGGATGATTCTTACAGCCATTCTAGGCATGTATCGACCATGACAGTTGACTCCTCTTCTGGCACGAGCACGTAAAACTTTTTCAAGCTTGACATCAAAGCCGTCGTATAGCCCCCACTGCTCTTCAATCTCTTGTCTGGTGCTTGTGATTACAAGTTCAGCAGCATCGAGAGAAAGTTCTTCTGCTTCTATCCTTCTCATAATTTTATAAGTTGAATTAATATCCTCTTTCGACTGCCGCCCTTGCTTAAGAAGTTGTTCCAGCTTGTTTCGACCAAGTGAATGACCAGTAAGAACCATTGGGACATTCAGAGCACCAGAAAGTAAGGCAGCACTATCTCCTGCATCCGCATAGTGACCGTGAATCACATATGGCCAAACAGGTTGGGCTGAACCCATTTGTTCACCCAAGACTTGTGACATATTCACAATATGTGCTAGTGCTCCATCAACAAATTCCTGAATATGAGGCCAAAGTAATTCTTTCCTGAGGTACTTATCACGTGGACCAAAAGGAATACGCACTATATATGCTCCACTACTCTCTCCAACATTAGCATCATCATCTCCTGCTGTTAGCATTTCAGTTGGCTCTCCATAGCTCCAATCCACTTCCGGTGAGGATATTTGACGTGTAAATAAATCTACCCTATAGACACCAGGCATCTTAGCAAGTGCTCGAGACAGCTCCACCACATATTTTACCTGTGATGGACGGAAAACATATGATTAATTCAGATGAGCAACAAATTCGTGCTTCTCCAACCCATGCATGATGGGTCACCTGTCCACCTGTGTCTGAATCGCGGCCAAGCTCCATGTTCTCTCCACGAACCAGCCCATGCAAACTGATGAAAATAACAACATATTTTATGCATAAGTAGGGGGAAAAAATCTCACCGGCTAAAGCTTTGCATTCTGTTTATTAGATGACAAAATAAGGGCTGATGTAAAACAACATTCTAATGGTGCAATAATGAACGTTATACAACTTCAAATTGTGTCAGTAGAACAACACAAATTCTAAGCAGCTTGCATTTGTGCAGATAGGGTATTAGCACCGGTTGATAAACAATACCTGATCAAGACTATATAAAGCTTCTTTTCCTTGTTGTCATCCCATGTTTGGAAGTTAGAGAAGTTGCGCTGTAAATTTTCCCTTGGGGAATGTTGTACAAGCTCCCCAATGCCGTCACCCTTCTCTCCTTCCGACAAGTCTTCAGACATATCCTCCGTCGCATCCCTAAGTCCTTGCTCCCTCTCCCATCTTCGGTATGCCACTCTCTGCTGGTCCTCCAATTCCAGCTACAAATCATTATTGCCAATGTTAACAAACTTGATCCAATTGTTTGATTCTTTCTTTCAATATTCAGACAGAACTCAGCCTCATCAGCTTCTCTACAGTGGCAAACAAATACCCACAACAACGGCAACCACACTATATAACGAGAAGCCAGCTGCTAGATCATAGCCATACAAACAGTAACTTGTTTAAAGACAATATTTCAAAATGTCAGCCTAACTCCATCAGTCAGTCGGCATACTGTTGATGTCAAAATCGAACAGAACCAATTGAAAACAAATTAGGAAATAGAAAAGATGCGAATTTGATGCATTGACAGCAACACTTTTATCAGTATATTCATCCTCAGAATCTCATTTCTTCTTATGGAATCAACACTTAATCTCACTGAAAACAACTACAAAATAATGGAGTTTGAAACTCTATACAGTTAGCCAGTTCGCCTCTCCCTTCGTTGTTCTGATAAATTGGATGCACGAGAGTCTATAACTGACACCCATACATCCACAACACACCTCTAGGCGATCCCTACTCAACATCGAATCCTCGGGACGAAAATAGGAAACTTGTAGAACAAAATATCCTCATAATCTCAAACCACTGCAGATCAGTCAATGAATCAATCGATAAATAGTATTAAGAGAAAAGCCAAAATCTGGAAATCTGAAACCTGCTTCTTCTTCCGAGCGAGATGCCAGATCCGCCAGCACATATTCTCCAACCTGGAACTCCGCTCCCTGGTATTCCTGGTAGCCACCACCTTGATCCACGTCCGATGCAAATCAGACTCATCCACTCCCGTCACCACCTCCTCCACAAAATACTTAGTCGGATTGAAATGCCCTTGGTGGTCCCTCAAACTCGCGGCAGACGGCGCCTGCTTGCTCTCGTCGATCGCCGAAGCTCCGCTGTCCAGTATCGCCTCCAGATAGCCGTTGATCCACTCGTTACCCGCCATTTCTCGGTACTTTGATTTTGGGGCGAAGCTGAGATGTGCGAAAGAAGAAATTGGGAATGCTCGTCGTTTTTCTGGTGTGTATTGCGGAGAGTTTGTTGGAGTGAAAAATGTGGTGGGGTGGTGGAGAGTGAAGATGGGAGAAGGACACGTGTCAACTGGAATTGGGGCCAGCGATTGCCGCACGTATGAGAGATCTTCCTGGTGTATTGTGCAAGTGTCGTTCTCTCATTGCTGCATTTTATGACGAAGTACGCTTCTCAAGGTTTGGGCTTGAAACAGTAAAGTGTCTGGGACCACATACTTCATTTGATAAAAAAAATTAATATTATTCAAAAAAAAAACAATGACATAACTTTTTCTATATGCACGAGACCTAAAATTAAAAAAACTTCCAACTACATTGCGGCTTTGTTGGACGCTTGTTTCATCACGTTTTATTGATATGTCATGGAATTGCCACCTTGGTTTCATGATGAGCTACATATGTGGCATTTGACAGATTAGATGAATAGAGGCACCGGCGGATCCAGAGGTTATGGGGTCTCTTTTTTCCTAAAATTATTAGTTAATTTATTTATTTTTATTTTTTTCGAACTGGGAGAGTACAATCGTTGATGTCGTTAGATTATTATTTCAACAATAGTTAGTTTTTCGGGACCATGATGAAATAGATGATTCACTTAATAGAGGAAATGTTTTGAAAATTCTTGATTGGTATAGTTTAAGAAAGCTTGTTGTTGAAAGATGTGATGAATGAAAATGCGTCAGGAACTAACAAACTTGAAAGTTTGAAGAAAGTCTAAAGCGTATGTTATTAACCAATGAACGGTAATGTTGTGGGTTATATAACCCTAATACAAGCAAAAAGTAAAAAGACTAAAATAGCTTTAAACAAACAGTATACTATGCTAATATCCCCCTCAACCACATGATGCTACAGCAATAAGCATGGAGAGTTTGTCAGCTAAGAAGTCGAAGCGCGCAGTGGAATGTGCCTTCGTGAACAAATCAACAATCTGAAGAGAAGAGGGAACATAAGGCAATGCGATCGTACCGAGCTGTAAATGATGACGAGTGACATGACAACCAATCTCAATATGCTTGGTTCGCTCATGAAAGACCGAGTTACGAGCAATCTGGATGGCACTCTGATTATCACAGTAGCGGCGTAGGATGATGGAGAGTGACACCCATATCAGTAAGTAACCAGCGTAACCAAACAATCTCACATGTAGTCGTCGCCGTAGCGCGATACTCAGCTTCGGTGGAAGAGCGAGAAATGACATCCTGCTTCTTGCTCTTCCAAGAGATGAGAGAATCTCCAAGGAAAATACAAAATTCAGTGGTGGACTTGCGATCGGTAGGATCACCAGCTCAATCGGCATCAGAGTAGGCACGCAACTCTAACGAAGAGGATGAAGGAAACAATAGGCTCTGAAACTGAGTACCACGAAGATACCTGAGAATACGAAGAATGACAGCCAATGAACTATGGTAGGAGCAGTGACAAACTGACTGACAACATGAACAGCATGGGGGACGAGTAACCGTGAGATAAACCAAACTCCCTACCACCGTGCAGTATAGACTAGGATCAGGTAGAGGAGACCCATCAAACGAAGAGTAGCGAGCATTGGTTTCAACAGGAGTGTCAACAGTCCTGTTGTCAGTGAGACTAGCACGCTCAAAGAGATCTGATACATACTTCGACTGCGAGAGAAGGTAGCCCTTCGGAGAGAAGGCCACCTCTATACCCAAAAAGTAACGCAATGAAACCAGATCTTTCATAGCAAAGCACCGAGCCAGGTCTGACTTCAATGATCCAATTATATCAGAATCATCACTGGTAATAATCATATCATCAACATACAAGGACAAAAGGATGCGACCTGCACTTGTACGCTTGACAAATAAAGCGGAATCATGCTGACTGGGAAGAAAGCCAAGGGAGGTGATCACTGTGGAGAACTTCTCAAACCAAGCTCGAGGAGCTTGTTTGAGACCATAGAGAGCTTTGCGCAGCCTGCACACATGACCGGGTTGGTGCTCAACACCAGGAGAGGGCGTCATATAGACCTCTTCGTGAATATCACCATACAGAAAAGCGAGCAAGAGTCTCTTCATAATCCATACCATATTCCTGTGAATAATCCTTAGCAACAAGACGAGCCTTGAACTGCTCCACAGACCCATCCGATTTGGTTTTGATCTTATAGACCCAACGCGAGCCAATGGCTCGCTTCCCTGACGGCAACGGTACGAAATCTCATGTGTGAGTCCGATGTATAGCAGTAAGTTCCTTAGCCATAGCAGCCTGCCAAAGGGGATCAACAACAGCCTCTCTATAGGATAAAGGCTCAGACAAAGAGTGAAGAGACACAAGAAATGAAACAAATAAAGTAGAGTATGAAGAGTACGCAAAATCGAAAAGTTTAGTGGACTTACGAGAACGAGTGGACTGATGCAGAGGAGGATGATCCACAATCTCTTTGGATGGCTGAGCAGTCGTAGTAGGGGAAGTCGGAGGTGTGTGTGTGTCGGGAACCAAATTACCAGTGGGTATAGCCTCATCGGTGTAGTATCAAAAGGATCAATACGAAGAAGATCTGACTGAGTCATGTGATGAGAACTAGCGGGGACAGAAAAAAAAAGAATATGCTCTGAAAACACGACATGACGAGAGACATACAATTTCTGGCTAACCGGATCAAAACAACGATATCTCTTCTTACTAATACCATAACCTAAAAAGACACACAATGCAGACTTAGGAGACAATTTATTGCCCTCTACGTCGAAGCACGAAACAAGCGGAACCAAACACACGTAAAGAGGCATAATCAGGGGGCATTGGCAAATAATTTTTCAATGGGTGACAAACCTGAGTTGTGAGATGTAG
The DNA here is from genome assembly GCA_963678935.1 of Umbilicus rupestris. Classification (NCBI taxonomy): domain Eukaryota; kingdom Viridiplantae; phylum Streptophyta; class Magnoliopsida; order Saxifragales; family Crassulaceae; genus Umbilicus; species Umbilicus rupestris. The sequence goes on along the minus strand of OY787611.1, from coordinate 14,598,720 downwards.
AGATTCTGTTTATGACATAGGTAGTGGTATGGATAGTTTCCCCACAAAAAAGACTAGGAACCTCGGCGGATAATAGGAATGAGCGGGCGGTCTCAACAAGATGACGGTGTTTCCTTTCAGCGACACCATTTTGTTGAGGTTTGTCGGTACATGAGCTTTGACGAATGGTTTCCATCAGAAGAAAGTAACTGAGAAAACTCATTAGAAGTGTATTCACCTCCTAAGTCACAACGAAAACATTTAATGACAACAGAATGTTGTGTTTATACAAGAGCCCTAAAGTCACGATAAATACCCATAAAATCAGATCTACGCTTCATAAGATAGACTTAAGTATAACGAGTGGAATCATCAATAAAGGAAACATAATACCTAGAACCACCCTTAGTAGACACAGGAGCAGGTCCCCACACATCAGAATGCACAATATCAAAGGAAGCAAGGGATGACGAAACACTTTTTGGAAAAGGTAAAGGTGAAAATTTTACAAGTTTACAGCCACTACAATCAGAAATATCATGGGAGGTCAAATGTCCTAAAGCCCGTAGAAGCCAAGAAACGCAAACGAGAAGCTGAAACATGACCCAAACGAGAATGCCACAAAATAAATGACTAAGACGAAAGGAGGATAAATCCACACTAGAGGCAGCTACATCTGATACTTTGAGTTCATCCAAGACATAGAGTCTACCCTTCCTACAGCCTGTCCCAATCACCCTCTGAGATCGCGGATCCTGCACACAACAAATGGAAGAAGAAAATGTGACTAAAAAACCAGATTCGCATAATTGACTGACAGACACAAGGTTTATCGCAAGACTAGAAATATAGTAGACATCACGAAGAAAAATACGAGATGTGATAACAGAACCTACTCCCTCCAATGACATAGGAGTGCCATCAGCAGTCATAATGGGAAGAGAGGAATGACGAGACAAAGACACAAAGGATGGAAAGTGAGGAGACATATGGTGGGAGGCACCCGAATCAAGAATCCACAAGGAGGATGATATCCCTGAGACTGACGATGAGGATAAACCTTTTGAGGAAGAGATGGACATGGCATGAGGCTGAGACGCAAGGAACTTCTGGAACTGCTCAAACATGGACTGATCCACAGACGAGGCAGCAACATCATTGGTGAACTGAGGTGAACGTGGTGGACGCTGCTGAGGCTAGGGTGGACGTTGTTGTTGCTTCGTTTTGCCTCTGCTCAATAATACTGGGCACTGAGCCTTCCAATGTCCCTTCTTCTTACAAAATGCACACTCGTCCGAAGAAACTTTCACGATGACTTGGGCGCACACCGGACGGCCGTTGTGGGACAGCAAGGATAGCGGGCGCTGCAGGTGATGGAGTCTCCTAGTCAATCTTAGACTTGAGACGAACCTCTTCGGCCAGCAGCTCATTGACAACAGAATCAACAGAAGGAAGAGGACTGCGGTGAAGAGTCGCACCACGCAATCCTTCAAAGTCATCACGAAGTGCCATCAGAAACTAAACCAGTCGCTGCTCTTCACGCCGAGATATATAAGCCTTCACTGCCCTCAACTCAACTGATTCGGTTAATGCTAACTGATCCCATAACGAAGACATGACTGAATAAAACTCCTGAATACTCATATTGTTCTGCCAAAGCGCACGAATATCCATCTCCAATTGATACTGCTTGGCAAAGTTGGACTGAGTTTAGAGTCTCTCCAGATGATCCCATGCCTCCTTCGCAGTCTCATATTTCGCTAGTTGAGCACCGATCGAGTGGGTAATACAGTTGTTAATCCACGTAATAATCTTTGCATTATCAGTTTCCCAACCATCAACCTGAGTCGCAAAGTCAGCTGCCTTCTCATCGGAAGGCTTAACACGCACACCCGTCACATAACTCCACATAGATTTTCCACGCAAAAAATTCCTCATAACATAACTCCAATATGACTAGTTTTTGTCATCCAATTGAACACCAATCGCCTGCAAGGAATTCTCTCTACGACCCGCCATATCGAAAACACCAATCCAAACACTCAAAAATGATACTCAAACAGCCAGAGAGAACCCTCAACCGAAACCCAAAGAAAAATGTAACCCCAAGCAACTACCTCATCCAAAACGAAGATTCCAGATTCACCAAAACGAAGAACAACGACCAAAAATATTTTTCGATCCGCGAGAACAGTGGTTAGATTGTAACTTTTTTCAATCAACTATGGCCATAGATCGGGATGGAGGCGTCCGATACCATGAAAGATTGGAGAAAGTCTAAAACGTATATTATTGATCAATGAATGGCAATGTTGTGAGTTATATAAACCTAATACAAGCAAAAAATAAAAAGACTAAAATAGCCTTAAACTAACATTATACTATGCTAATAAAACTTATTTGTCATTCGGTTCATAAAGATATTGTAAATGCATGTGGATTCGAGACAGCAAATACTAGCTTTAAAAAAGGGGATTGATGAATTATTTGGGAAGTATGTATTGTGTCTCTCTAAGCTAAGAGATCAAGGATAAGATGGACCTTCTAATATGCGAGGTGAACTTAATGGTTCAAAGACTCTTATCTTGATTGAAAATCCATGTGCAATGTACATTCATTGTTTTGCTCACCAACTCCAATTAATTTTCATTCAATTTGTTTTCATTGCTCACTTGATGAAGATAGTATTGAGGTTGACAAATATTTTGACACAATTCTTGTAAAAAAAGAATTAAAATATTATGGAGGTCGTAAGTTTAATTCGTAACACAATACAAGATTGTTAGCATTAAGAGAGAATGGATGGGATGAGCTTTTGGAAGATGTAAATAATTTTTTTGCAAAATGGTGTTAACATTCTTAACATGGAAGATAAAGTTCAAAACCTCTTAAATTTGAGTTATGCTACAAAAATGATTCCCACTTTAGAGTTGATATATGTTATCAAGTACTTCAATTTTTTTCTATTGTCTATTGAATTAATTTTTTTCAATAAAATGCTAACGATAAGCTACTTTTCTAGGTGATTTGACCAAATTGGTCAAGAGATGGCGAATCGCTTTAGTCAGTCAAACACAGAATTACTCACTTATATTGGATGTTTTAATCCTAAGAACTCATTTTCCAAATTCAATGAGTTAAGGATAATTCGACTTGCGAATTTGTATCTATAAAAGTTCTCTAAGTGTGCTTTAATGGAGCTTGAAGAATAACTCAAGGATTGAATTTATGAGATGAGAGAAAATGATAGCTTTTTTTTGCTACAACATATTGGACATGTTGCTAAAAAGATGGTTGAGGCGGGATAACACACTTAATGAAATGAATTAAAAGCATCTTTTTGTATAAGATAAATGTTTAAATTATGTCATGACTTTTATTTAACCCCTCTTACGAATCTCTGGATCCGCCACTGAATAGAGGTATCGCTCGTGATAGGTGTTTCAACTATAAAAGATATGTATTAGATGATATGTTCTCTAAAACTCAATTAATTTATACGAGTTGAAATCATCGTCAACTTTTCAATGTTTTGGATACGCACATCAAATGACTTTTTTAGGTCCTTTACAGACATATACATCGAACCTCAACTAAATGCAAGAAAACATACATTTTCCTTTGATCGACCGAATCTATCCTAACAACAACAGAAGTAGTGAAAAGAATGACACATGTTAAGATGAAGTCTGTGTGTATATTCAAAACTCATGGTGGATCGACAACGCTGAGTTTGGACAAAAAGAAGCTGTGATGTGCACTGGTCTGGGTCTTCGTGAAGAAGTCTGCTAACTGGAGCTCAGATGGAACGTATTGGAGAGCGATGACATGCGCCTGGACCTGAGATCGTACATAGGAAGCATCGACACCAATATGCTTGGTGAGCTTGCTTCACTGGATCTCGAGCAATGCCAATAACTCCTGTACTGTCAGACTGAAGAGGCGTGGGAGCACTAACAGAGACACCAAAATCCTCAAGTAGCCAGCGAAGCCACGCATGCTCAGCTGTCAACAAAGCCATCGCACGCAACTCAGCCTCAGCACTCGATCGGGAAACTGCAGTCTGCTTCTTAGTCTTCCAGGCAATGAGAGACCCTCCCAAGAAAACACAAAATGCAAAAAGAGACCGACGATCCGTGGGATCACTAGCCCAAGTAGCATCACAATAAGAATGAAGCTGAAGAGAGCTCGAACGAGGAAAGAAGAGACGACGAGTGATAGAACCACAAAGATATCGCAGAACTCGAAGAAGATGACCATAATGAATCTGTATCGGAGCTGAGACAAACTGACTCAAGATATGAACGAGATAGGAAATGTCAGGACGAGTGACAGCTAGATAAATTAGACTACCAACTAAATGACGATAGCGAGTAGGATCTGAAAGAGGCTCACCGTCAATGGGACGAAGCTGAACATTCATTTCCATCGGGGTGTCGGCGATGCGCTGATCAGTGAGAGAAGCACGATCAAGAAGGCCACGGATATACTTTTCTTGCGATAGAAAAAACTGCTCAGTAGTAGGGGAAATCTCAATCCCAAGAAAGTACGTAAGAGAGCCTAGATCAGACATCAGAAACTGAGACCCGAGCTTTTCCTTCACGAAAGCAATGTACTGAGGATCGTCGCCAGTGATAATCATATCATCAACATATAAAAGCAGAAGAGTCCTACCACGAGATGATGTATGAACAAATAAGGCTGGATCATGATCACTGGAAAAAAACACCAGCATCAGTAATAACCGAAGAGAAACGCTCAAACCAGGCACGAGGGGCCTGCTTGAGGACATAAAGAGAGCGACGAAGGCGACAAACCATACCTTCAGAAACAGAGTATCCATGTGGGGGTTTCATGTAAACCTCCTTTTTCAGCTCACCGTTAAGAAAAGCATTCTTAACATTGAGTTGAGAGATAGGCCACTGGCGAGCAGAGGTCACGGCAAGAAGAGTGTGTATAGTGGTCATATGAGCCACAGGGGCAAATGTCTCATCATAGTCACGGTTATACTCCCGCTGGAAGCCACGAGCAACAAGACGAACCTTATAGCGCTCAAGAGAGCCATCAGATCGAGTCTTAACTTTATAGACCCACTTACAAGTGATTGGACGCACATGTGTAGGAAGAGAGATAATATCTCAAGTACCAGTGCGCTCAAGGGCAGTAAGCTCCTCAGCCATCGCTTGTTGCCACTCCTGATGACCTATAGCCTCACGATATGAAGCTGGTTCGTCAGGGATAATAACAGCAGCATCATAACGAGCAGGAGCACGAAGAAAATGACGATCACGAAGGTCATATCGAGGAGAAGATGTCGTATCAGTAGAACCACCAACAGGGGATGGTGGAGGAGACGGTGCAGAAGAGACAGGTGGTGTGTCGGGAAAAGAGGGTAACGTAGCAGGAGAATCAGAAACAATCGGAAGAGCAGCATGCACATTCAGAGGAGCAAGAGTGGGAGTATCCATATCAAAAGTAGTGCAATGACGACAACTGTAATGAAGAGGATAAGATGATAAAGAATCTGACGTCACTGTAGTAGAAGCTGAAGGGGGGGAGATGAAGGTGACGCCGCAGAAGACGGGCAAACAGAGCTAATGGGAGAATCTGGAAAAGTAAGAAAAGATAGAGGCTCAAGAAGAGATAGCAGAAGACGAGTCGGATAAAGGACGAGGGTAAAAAGGACGAGACTCATCAAAAGTCACATCACGAGAGAATCGTAGTCGGCGACGAATCGAATCCCAACATCGATAGCCTTTGTGCTCACCACTGTAACCAAGAAAACACACTCAATGGATTGAGCAGTCAGCTTTGTGCGCTCCCGAGGTGCTAATAAAAAACATAGAACACACAGCCAAAAAGTCGAAGATGAGAATAATCCGGAGGTCTTCCATATAAACGCTCAACAGGAATATTACCGTGAAGGGCAGACGAAGGTTGCATATTAATAAGGTGATTGGCAGTAGAAATAGCCTCAGCCCAAAAATGAGATGGAATGCTGGAAGCAAGCATAAAAGCACGAGAAGTCTCGAGAAGATGACGATGTTTGCACTCGGTAACGCCATTCTGAGCATGTGCACCTGGACAAGAGAACTGGGAAAGAGTCCCTTGATCGGCAAGGAAGCGACGAATATGATGCGATAAGTACTCACCAGCTGAATCAGCACGAAGGGTACGAATAAGAGAAACTGAGTGCGAATCATGCGCGAAAAATATTTATAAATAAAGAGAACCTCACTACGAGATTTCATGAAATAAATCAAGAATAGCGAGAATAATCTTCAATAAAAATGATAAAATACCGATGACCACCTTTTGAAACAAAAGGAGCTGGACCCGAGATGTCAAAACGAATAAGGTCAAACGGACATTTCGAAACAAATTCACTACTACGATAAGGGAGTTAAAGCTGTTTAGCAAGCTTGCAACCCTGACAATGTAAAGAGGCATCGCCAGACACGTGTCCTAAAACGCCACGACCAACTAACGAAGAGAGGCGAGAGCCGCAGGGATGGCCCAGACGATGATGGCACTGAGCGAAAGACACAATAGGGGTAACAACGGACGCAGATGCGGGGGGATTAGCAAAGGCAGCGGAAGGAATGTGAAGCCAATCCAATTCCCAGAGACGCTGAGAATCATGGCGGCGTGGGCTAGTACCAACTAGGGTCCCCGTGCGACGATAGTGAACAGAACAAGACCAGAATCAAGAACGATACGACAATCATGATCCAAAAGCTGACCGGCAGAAATGAGCTGAACAAGAGAGACGTTAGGAACATGAAAGGAAGAAGTTGAAAGAGTGCCTTGACCTGTGACTGAGAGAGAGGTACCATCAGCAGTTGGAACTGATATAGGAGACAACAAGGGACAGACAGTTCGAAGGGATGTACGATCAGAAGTCATGTGGAAAGAAGCACGGAATCTAAAATCTAAGGAAAAGTACCTGAGAGAGAAGATGAAGTAGGGGCAGGTAACTCATTGCCTGAAGTCTGAATTGCAGAGCCTGCAGAACCATGAGATGCTGAAGCAACCATACGGCGTAGCAATGTTAGCAGCTCTTCACTGTCGGAGCCTCTAGATACCTGAGGAGTGGTGTTGCGCTGATTAGAACCCCCAGCTTTCTTCGAAGACTGACTAGAACATCGAGATTCATCATCGTGCTTTTTGTAGCAAGTTTCAACCAAATGATTGTCTCTATTGCAGTATGTGCAGTGACGATGCCCTCGTTTAGCTACAGCTGCTGAAATGGTAGTAACCGCAGGGGGAATGATGGGAGCAACAACAGGAACAGTGGATTTAGGAGTCGCTAACACAGTAGAGGACTGTAGAAAACCAGCACTGCGAAGACGTATCTCCTCAGAGCGAAATGCAGAAAGTACCTCCAATAAAGTCATAGAAGGATGACGAGGAAGGAGCTGTGCACGAATCATCTCAAACTCTGAGCGAAGACGAGTCAGAAAATCATAAAGTTGACGAAATTTTGAATGAGAACGGATCTGTTGACATGCCGAACCAGTAGGGCATGGAGAAGAACTCAGAGAGTCAAGCTGGCGCCAAAGAGCAGATATGGCAGTATAGAATTCGTCCACGGTGCTATCTCCCTGACGAAGATTGCGTTCCTGATTCTTAACTGACAAGATGAGCAAGTGGCCGGAAGGTGCATAACGAGTCTGAAGATGTGTCCACATCCCATGAGCAGAAGTAAGGGAAACAATATCCCGGTCAGATTAACCTCCATACTAGCTACAAGGATTGCACAAACACGTGCATCCTCATCAATCCATCTCTGATAGGTCAGTAAGGCGCTTTGATACGTAGAAATTAAATCATCATATGCTGCAGACGCCTTCTGTTTATCTTCGGCGGAAGCTGTAGCTGAAAATGCAGGCTCGGTAAGGGGATTCGGAGAAATAAGACAAGAGTGATCCCTTACGAGAATATCTCATAAACATTGTCCACGCATATGTTGTACCCATTCTCGATAATTAACCATAAAAGAGAACATGACAACGTGGAACCGCAACGGTACCTGAAAGAGAAGACATAATAGATAAAAATTAGGGTTAGTTTTTTTTTTCAACCGGGCTGCTGACTAGGCGCTGATTACACTGCTGACTGGGTGCGGAGGTGGCAATTTGACCAAGCTGTTGACTTTTTTTTTCAATCAAACATCCTTGTGGATAGAAAACCCTAACCACGCCTTCGAGAAAAGAATTGAACACCGGGCAGTAGCCAAAGACAAATGTGCGCACCATACACGAGCAATTTATCTGAGACGAATGGATAAGAAACGGATCGGATCTAAGTGGATCAGAAAAGAACCAACGGATTGAGACAGAAAAGAACCGTGAAAAACCAGTAGCGATGCAATTGGAAAATAGATCGAATTTGTCAAAAATGCCGGAATTTGACCGCAGTAGGATGAACCATTGGGGTTACACCAATATGGACAACACAGAAGAAAAAAAAAATCAGACGGACGGCTCTTGATATCATGTTAAGATAAAATCTGTGTGTATATTCATCGTATGTCAAATGACATATATATAGGATTACAGACGCAATTAACAATATACAAAAAATACATATCAAATATACAAACTTCCTAACAGAAAATAATGAGATCATAAATAATCAAATATCTCTAACAACAAATACTTTTATCGTGGTTCACTTCGAAAATGGAAGCGACATTCACTTTGAGCAACGAAGAACGCAAGATCTAAACTAGGTATACCCAAAATCTAAAGAATAAGAGTCTGGTTACAAATCACGCTCCCTCTGGTGTATCTCTCTCTCAACCTCTCTAGCCTAACCAGCTCACAACTGAGCCTTATAGCTACTCTAAGTTATTACATAATATCTCACGACTAAAGAACCGGCCCTCGGACGCTCGAATCTCACCGAACACTCAACCCATAAGGAGTAGAAGATGAGAGTTCTTCAAAATCGCCCAGAATTCCTCTCTCAAGAACCCTTGTAACTTATTTGTGTTTTTTTTTTTTTTTGTAGAAACGATGGTTTTATAAAATCGATGGGCACCGTTGGATTGGGTCTCCCATCGACGATTGCCATGGCCACGTGTTCCCGAAGCTAATCTTTGGGCAGCCCGCCTCCCTGGGATCGCCACGATGGCGAGCCAACTAGGCTGCAAGTCTGGGCGAGACTGAGCATAATGGGCCTGCTCCTTTAGTTGACTCCCGTTGACTGCACCAAGCTTCGACTCTTTAAATCTGCACCTTAAAGCTTGTTCACCAGCAGTGTACCTCCACAAAAAGTGCAAATCTCACACGCTCTGCCAACTCAAAATTTGCAAAAATCACTCAATAAAGAGCAAATCCAAGCAGAGCTTGAACTTTGAGTTAGTGAAGATCTAGTACCCATATCAACAAGGTACTTAGAGGTATCAGCCTTAAGTAATTTAACAAAGCCAGAAGCAATCATTTTCCTGTTATTATAAAATTTAACGTCTACATGTTTAGTACATTCATGATACACATGATTCTTGTTTAAAAGAATAGCATACTGAATATCACTATAAATAATAGTCACATCATTATTTATCCCAGTTTCCTTTAGAAAACATGCAACCAAATATATTCTTTAACATCATCATAAATGGCAATATATTCGGATTTAGTAATTGATAATTGCAACTATATACTACAATTGAGATTTTCAGGACATATAGTTTTTTCCTAAAGTAAATATGCAGTGTCCGATTCTCTTGAATCTTTATCACCAACGAAATCAACATCTACAAAATCAATCAATTCAACATGACAAACTCTCTTAGAATTATAAACCAATATTCAGAGTGCTTTTAAATATAAGTAACTACTCATTTCAAAGCAAGCCAATGATCATTACTCATAAAACGACTCAATAATAAAATAACAAATGACAAATCAAGGCTAGAGCAATCATGACATACCTTAAAGATCTTATAACATTAGCATAATGAATATCATTCATCTTGGCAATATCAGACTTAGAAACGGGGCATTGAGGCTTGTCTAAAAAGTAAGTGAACAATTAAGAGATAATGGTAAATAAACCGTCTTACTTGATAGATTTCCATACTTGGAGACTACTTTCTCCGAGTAGGCCTCTGGTAAACCTTCAAACAGAGTTTAACCCTCTCCCTCTCAATGATCATGCCATAAAATTTCTGGCATGATTTAAGTCCTTCATACTAAACTTAGTGTTCAACTGAGCTTTCAGTCTATTAATAAAAATAATAGACTCACACACTAACAACATATCATCAACATACAACCGAACATAAACAACATGAGCACATCACTCTGATAATAGAAACATCTATCATATTTATTTTTAAGAAATCCAAGACCAGTCATAAATGAATCATACTTGAGGTATCATTGATGTGGATTCTGTTTGAGACAATACAAAGACTTTTTAAGCAAACACTAATAGTTCTGCAACATCTGCTAGTGTGGGCATAAGCGGCACATCCAAACACTCTAAGGTGGTTTAGGTTAGGTTTCCAACCACTCTAAAGCTCTAAAGGGCACTTAAGGTTTAAGAACCTATATGAGCTTCTATTCACCAGGTAGGTTGTAGTGGACAAGGCCTCCCCCATAAGTTCTTGGACAAATCAAAGGTGAATAAAAGACTTATAACCTTTTCTAATAAGGGCGCCGTTCATTCTGCGAGGAAGCGAAGAGAAAACTGTGATATTTAATTATGATCAATTTCTGACCATTTTATTTTATTAGATTATTGCTTATAAATAATATTTTGTAGTTCAATTTAATTTTAATTAAATTAGACGTTGGAACATAATAAATAAGATAATGGGCCGGGGCGTTAGATCATTTTGGGCCGATAAAACGACAAAGAGCCCTGACAGGCCCAAGTTTTGCAGCTCAATACAATTCCAATGCTAGAGCGGGAACGTGTAAGCAATTTCAACTTGCAAGGCAGAGAGAATATCGGCGAGTGAGGTTTCAGTGTCGAAATTCGAGATTGCAGATGGCCGGAAGTTCAACGGAAGTCGTCCAGGAATCGGACTCGCTTGACCTCGAAACCATCCGCAGGTGTATTTTACTTTTACGGACTTCGCTTGGCGCCTTTATGGTACTTAGGTTTTGTATTTCGTTTTGCAGTCGACTCGGCAATGTTGCTAAAATTTGCCTAACTTGCAAAATTGATGACTCGGACATGGACCCTTCCGATTCGGATAAGATAATTTATGAGAGCGCTTCTCAGATTCGGGTAAAACTCATTGTTTGATTTCCATAGCTGTTTTTTTTTTGGCTTCATTTTTTGGCTAATTTGGAGAAATGGATTATGTGTTGGTGCAGTTGCTCATTATGTTTGTGTATCACAGAGAAGGGTGGATCGAATTGTATCAGCTTGTTCAGATATTGACGGGCTGGGGGATGAAGATTTAGGTAGACATTTAATTTTACTGATCCGAGTGAGTATTTGAAAATGTGTGCGTGTGTTTTATCAAATCTGATAGTATTGGATGAATTAGGGGGCCCTACACCAAGGGTTTCACAACTGGATGGTCGGAGCATCATGAACTGTCATATCTGAAAGTTTTTGCTATGTGGCTCTTATTTTTGTATGTAGTTTCAGTTAGCGGATTTAATGTTTTTCTGCAGAAGCATGTCTTGCCCATTTAGAAACAGACCTCAGGATGGTGGAGGAAGAGAAGACCAAACTTTCCAATGAAGTTGGGGTCCTTACTAAAACCTTTTATGAGGGTATAATACCTCTTTTTCTTTTCATTTTTTTGTATGTTTGTGATTATGTTTCCCAATATGCGATAACCTTATTTGATCCAAAGACTCATTTTGATACTTACCTTGAGTGGTTGACATGCTGCAGATCTAACTTGTCTAGATATTGAGCTTGAGAGGTTGACCTATTCGCTAGATCATATTGCATCGAAGGTTAGTTGACTGAAAAAGTTATTAATTGCTTAAGTGATGATACTATTCACCATTAGGCTCTTTTGATTTGGTTGGTAAGAGCCTGATTGTTTGACGCTAGCAAAAAACTAACACAAATATTGAGTGTCATGCTGAACAAACTACATTTTGAGTGCTAAATGTCTAATAATGGTGTAATTTATTATTTGATTAATGCTTGTTTTAAACTGAAGACCATGAACACAGATTTGGAGGGAAAAAGGCTTTAGCCTCATATTTTATCTGTAATATTTATTTAGCTAGTAGTACTCAACACGCGGTCTCTTCTTTGTTATCCGCGTTACCCTCAGGCTCATATGCATGCAAAACACCATAAATCAGAAGTTTGGCCTTTATGTCATGCCTTTCACATCAATGCCTAACTCGTGGCTAAATTTTACAGGATTTGGAATGCAGTGAAGTCGGGCATTGTAACCCATCCAATGACATTTCTCTGGGAGTTCCTCATTATGATACCAGGATTGAGGTTTTCCCTTGTTAAAATCTGAACTGCTTATCACAGTGTAAATTTTCAGTTGTGTATATTTAGGACAACTCTTCCTTTAACTAGCTATGTTTTACTTTAATGTGTTCATGGATCACATATTTTCTAGATGATGGAACTTAGAGACCAGATAGAGAAGAACAATATAGTTTTGCAGTCTCTACAAGACCTTGATGTGCTGTATAGAAGGTAAAGCTATCATTGTGAAGTTGTGCCTTGAATGTAAAAAATTTTACCATTTTCTTCTTATTTTCCACTTCCTCATAATTATTATTTTTCCCTTTTTGGTTGGTTTTTTCATAAAGATTTGAAGCTGTAGAGAATATTGAAGATACATTGACAGGTGTGAGAGTCCTTGGTTATGAGAAGAACTGTATCAGATTTGCACTCAGAACATACATACCAAGCTTAGGTGGCTCATTTTCTGCACCGAAAGTTGGTGATATATCAGGCCCATTAGTACTGGATCATGAACTTTCAATAAAAGTGGTTGATGGGACTTTGGAACCAGAAAATTTGGAGGTAAACTTGCTTTACTTGTACAAGTGGTTGATGGGACTTATATTTTACATGGTTTTGATTATATATCTGCAATTCCAAAAGTGCCGGACTAAAAAATAGTAAAAAAAAAATTCCTTTTTTAAGTCAGTAACTTCCTAAATTTCATCAAAATTGACTTGGAGCTGAAAGGCACATTAAAGCAATTTAAAATGCTATACTTGGTCTTCTAATTATGATTGATTATTAAATGCACATCTTGATCAACCCTCAGACTGATTTGTAAAGATTATGCTTGAATAGTATCTGCCAACTTTTGGTGTTGCACGACTACCCAGTTTTTGTGGAACATATATCATGCTCTGATGGCCTTCTTATTTTCTGGTCAGCTTATTCCTAATGACATCCATTTTGATGAGATACTTGTTGCTGCAAAATCAGTCAGGTTTGTTTTACCATTATCTCTTTGGATTTGTCAATAATTTCCAATAAAAAAATTATTGACGTTATTGGATAAAAGATAAGTAATCTGTCTTTCACAAATGATGTTACTTGATTGAAATAAGAAATGATATTTTTGAAAGGGGAAGATTAATTATTTCTCTTGCCTGGTGGCTTACAACATAAAAAGTTAGTTGATTGAAATCCAACAAGGACATTTGGATTTATGTTGAGCGAGTGCTTTTGTTTCTATCTTTCCTGGTTCTGTAATTCTTATCATCCCATTGTTCCATTGGATTTCTAGTCTATTCCTTTCCGTTTGAGAATTTGACCACCTTTAAGATTTTGATATCATTTTGTTCTTACAAATATTTTTGAAATTGTGTGTATCATATGCTAATTTCTCAATATTGTGATTTATATTCTGTACATGAACTTTTTAATTTGATCACATCTTTATGTTATATTCTTTCATACTCCATTCACATGTATCTGCAGACATACCAGGACTTTAGAATGGCTTATGAGGAATGTGCAAAATAGAATTGTTATCTGCGCATTAAGAAGAAACATAGTGAAGGCTGCTAATAGTCCCAGGTCAGTGGCCCATATACAGTTTTTTGTATTTTGTTCTATGTTCGGTGTTTCCAAAGGGGTTTTTCATTGAAGTGTTGTTTTGGAAGGGATTTCATTTCATCACATCTTGATGATTTTGGAGTTCGGGCAATTCAAGATTTCTGCTCTCCTATATGCTTAACATTTCAATATTTGCAAACTGGGATTAGTTTTGAAATTTCGTGTAGTACAGCGGATTCCAGTCCAAGTAATATTGGATAAGTTGATTGTTATGCTCATCTTGCACTCTGATTCATTATTTGTTTTGCAGACACTCATTTGAGTACAATGATGGCGAAGAGACAATCATTTCTCATATGGCTGGAGAAGTTGATGCATACATTAAAGTACCTCTAGGTTGGCCAATAATCAATTCACCTTTGAAGCTGATATCTCTTAGGAGTCCAGATCAAAAAAGGATTTCTCTGACATTCCTCTGCAATGTTCAGGTTAAAGTCAAAATTTCATCCAATCCTATTCTTACGTGTTTTGGTTTTAAATAATATTTTTTCAAACATAATACTGTAGATATTATGTAAGTACTCATGTTTCTAACAGTTCACGTGAGACTACACATATTTGATTATGTAGTCTCACAGAATATACATATTTCTAACAGTTCAGGCTGAAGCTTTTGTTCTGAAGTGCTAACTGTCTGGTTAAATGCTGCTTGTGAATTAATTGCTGCCTCTTTAAAGGTCTTTCATGTTGCTCTGGCTATTTATGAGCAAACCAAGTATTTATTCATTGTTTGGCAGTGGCAGACCCTCTAACCCTGCTCATTTTTTCTAAACTTTTGAATTAGTGTGTCAAATCTCATTTTTTCAAACAAAAAGAGCTTTTTCGCTTTATATTTTTGTTTTAATTTTCATGCACTTCTGTATTTTTTTATTTTTATATTCACCATCAATGTCTTCGGTAGGAATCGGCAAACTCACTAGATACACTCGTGAGGCAAAATCTGCAAAGCTTTGTAGAGGCTATTGAAGAAATTCTTGTGCAACAAATGCATGTGGAGCTCCTCCTCAAGAAATGACTTGCTTTTGGCCTCTTCATGCAAATGCTTTGCATCCGGATCTGGTGTTCAGTGAGTACTATTTTCATCTTAAATGCCATTAGCATGTCGTGCCCATTATGACTGCTAGAAAACCTACATTATTGACATTTTTAGTGTCTCTTGTAGTCATTTATTATTAATCAAAAGGGATAATTGTTTTCTCTGTTCTATGGCTTATCAAGTTCTTGCTTTTTGAAGCCATAGAGTTGGGAATTGTTACTTACAAGTATAGCAATATATTACCTTTTAGCTACACCTGTTATTAGTTAGCTAGTTATGCCTTGCACTTATCAATGGGCAAGTAATCCCCAGAGTACAAAGAAAACTGCCAATGTTTCCGACTGCAGCATGCCACGGGCTTACTAATTTCAAAGTAGATATTATCAGAAATGGGAATCGTATTGCTATCTTTGTTTCATGTACAGTAGCGTCAATAATATTTCGAGCGTATAAAATTATGTACTTATATTATTACAACACGAAATGCCATGGGCCACTTTTAACTATAATTAATATGAAGTTCTTACTAATTTGATCCGAGTTACAGATCAGCACTACCTCGAATCAGGATGGTCACTCCAGGAATTTGAACTCCTGCTGATCTCTGGTGAGATGTGACTGCTTGTTACCGGAAAGCAGAGCCTTAGACAAAGATCAAAGCTGATCATTTTGTGGAATGAAATTGACAAGAGCAGTCATGACGTCATGTGGTTTATTCTTGTAACATGAATTCTGAGGTGGCAGGGAAAATGATGTTAACAAAACATCAAACAGCTGAGAAAATCATGTAATTAACTAGTGTATAAATTGGTTTGGAGTTAAATTTCAGAATAAAAGTTGCCTTAAATCGAATAATAAATTATTTTTAATAACTAACTTTACATTGGACATTATTTAATAATTTTATACACGTAATTTTGTATTTAACATTTACACTAAATAACTTGCATGCGATTTTCTCTAAAATTATGAGCAAGCGTTATCTCAATGGGCCTAAGCCCAATTAAGAAGGCGCGGTCCAGGCCCATTTAAAAAGGCGAGGATGTGATTGGGAAGCAAGAACGAATCAGGGTGCGGATAGCCGATATCGCAAAGCCCTTCTCTTGAGACGCTTTTCCCCAATTTCAATTTCTTCTCAAATCCGTATTCCGACATCACTGCCGCTGCCGTCGGAGGTATAAATCGTAGATTTTCATAGCGTGCGCTTGTTGTTTATGATAAATTTCGCGCTTTAGGTGGTTAGGTTTCCTAATTCTCATTAGTTGGAGTCTCGGTGTTTTACTGGTGGATCTATAGGCTTTTTTTTACAGAAATTTTGGGAGTGTTTCAGTTATGGATTTGGAATGTTTGATGTCAATTCAGGTGCTTGATAATTTATAATTTATAGTTAACCCTCGTGGATGCAAAGAGACAAAAAGAAAGTAAGAAGAAGAATTGAATCTGCTAGATTTGGTGTTATTTGAGTGATTTATGGTTCTAGTTAATCATCTGGGAAGCATAGGATTAGGTCAGGTGACTGGAGATTTGGGGGAATGTGTAAAGTTTGTGGTTTCATGTTGTTTTGAGTAGACCTGTTGACTGGAATTTTTTGTTATCAGGGATTATGGCTGATAGGAGCTTATCGGTTGTAAAGCCAATATGGATGAAGCAAGCAGAAGAAGCAAAAATTAAGAGTGATGCAGAGAAAGATGCAGCAGCTAAAGCAGCATTTGAGGCCACATTTAAAGGTGTTGAGAATGCTAATGGGGCTGCTAAGACCGCTGATTCTTCAGATAGTGAAGCTGAAGAATCGGATAAGAATTTGACAAACAAGCCTATTGGACCTGTTGACCCTTCGATGTGCACAGCTGCTGGTGCTGGGATAGCTGGTGGTACGGCTGGTGCGGCTTCCACTTTTACTTTGGTGACGAAGGATTCTGATGGAAGGAAAATTCCAAATGGGGGTGCACAGATTAAGGTGAAGGTGTCCCCTGGTGTTGGTGTTGGGGGTTCAGACCAAGAAGGGATTGTGAAGGATCTAGGTGATGGTACATACACCATTACCTATGTGGTGCCAAAGAGAGGCAACTATATGGTTACTATTGAGATAAACGGGATGCCCGTCATGGGTAGTCCCTTCCCAGTCTTTTTCAGTGCCGGCACTCCCTTTGCTGCAGGTACTCATTTACACTGTTCAATATCCTTATATGTTTGTCGATTATTGGGTGTCGATTATTCGTCTAATTGAAAGTTTAAATTAGCCTTATATGTTCGTAGCAGGTAATAATTCATTATGCTACTAGTCTTTGTAGCAGATTATAATTGAAAGTTATAAAACAGTCTTTGTAGCAGGTTATAACGGAAATTTTTTGGTTTGGTGACGCTTTTTAGTCATGTTTGTAAGTTTGAGCTACTAATTATATGTTTGTAGTTCTTTATGCTGGTGCTAAAGTCGTTTCATGTTTTTATTTGTCTTTTATTGCAGGTACCAGTGCAGGTGGACTACTTGGACTATCACCTGTATCGACTTATCCAAACATGGTTAATCAAACAATGCCAAACATGCCAAATTATTCCGGGTCTGTCTCCTCCTCATTTCCCGGACTGCTAGGTATGATCCCTGGAATTATAAGCGGTCCATCCGGTGGTGCAATTTTGCCAGGTATTGGAGCATCGCTCGGGGAAGTTTGTAGAGAATATTTAAACGGCAGGTGTGCTAAAACAGACTGCAAACTTCACCATCCACCTCAGAATCTGCTTATGACTGCCTTAGCTACAATCACAAGCATGGGAAGTCTCAGTCAAGTGCCAATGACTCCTTCGGCAGCAGCTATGGCTGCTGCTCAGGCAATTGTTGCTGCAAAGGCTCTTGAAGCCCATGCAAAACAAATGCAAGCACAACAAAAGTTCTCTAAAGATGCAAGCGGTATTGCCCGAACTGACCTTCTATTTTAATTTGTCTCATATTTGAGTACCAGAAACCAAATAAACTGTTGTTATGGCTCCCTTCTAAGTCAATGTGCTTCACACAAAATACAAGATAATGAAAGGAATTGTCTAAACATACACAAAACCCTTTTGTCACAAAGTGTCAGATCATAAAACTGCTAGTCTCTCACTATGATTAACTTCTTTAAGTTACAGAAGTATTTACGCATAGAAAGACATTCATAATAGAGCACACTGATTATCATATATTCAACCTGGTGATCTTACATACAAATGTATGGCCTCTCTTTTAATCCACTTAATCTTGCAGTTTTTCTTTTTGAATTCATATAATATTGTTATTGCATTAAATTTCTTAACTTAAATACTGAATTTTTTTGTTCATATCAGACTCTACGGACGAAGCAGGTAAAGCTGATACTCTAAAAAAAATTCTGCAAGTCAGC
This sequence comes from Umbilicus rupestris, assembly GCA_963678935.1. Lineage (NCBI taxonomy): Eukaryota > Viridiplantae > Streptophyta > Magnoliopsida > Saxifragales > Crassulaceae > Umbilicus > Umbilicus rupestris. Next base: position 14,580,303 of record OY787611.1, on the reverse strand, counting down.
AATCTGAGTCCTCTTCTCACTGTGGATCAGTTGAAACAACTTTTTAGCTTCTGTGGCACAGTTGTGGAATGTACCATCACTGACTCAAAGCATTTTGCATATATTGAATATTCAAAACCAGAAGAAGCAACTGCTGCTTTGGCTCTGAACAATATGGATGTTGCAGGACGCCCGTTGAATGTTGAGATGGCTAAGACACTTCCTCCTAAGCCGGCTAGCTTAAATTCATCCTCGTCTCTCCCATTAATGATGCAGCAAGCAGTTTCCATGCAGCAAATGCAGTTTCAAAATGCTCTGATGATGCAGCAGAGTATGACTGCACAACAAGCAGCGAATCGAGCTGCGACTATGAAATCCGCTACAGATCTAGCATCGGCTAGGGCCGCTGAAATAAGCAGAACATTGAAAGTGGATGGAACTGAAAACGATGAGGCGGAAGCAGATCCAACTCCTAGGTATGTCGATTTGCCAATCCTGTCAAAATTTCTGTAGCCTCTATTAAATTTGTGGAGTTTTTGAAATTATTTCAAACAAAATCTGGACATTGCATAACTGCATTGTGCTTGGTCCTTTGTTTTCTTTGGATGATCAGGCCAGCTGTTTTTAAGTCAGATAGATGTTAACTGCATAGTTGTTGTACATGTAACAAAAGTAAACTGGAATATTGCTAGCAAATCCAAAAAAAATGCTGGGAAGTTACCTAGGTTAGTATCAAATGCAATTATTATTTGCTAATTTTGCTTTAGAAATAGTGCTGCACTTGCTGCAGTCAATTATCGGCTGTATTCGTTACAATTCGATGCGATGTGAAAATGTAATAATAATCTAGTGCAGAGATCCACCTTTATTCCTTCATAATTACACAATTGAAGATTTCAAATATTAGACAACAGTCGTCATATTTATCTGTGAACATGTTTGAAATACAATTTATTACATGATTGTACATTATGTGTGTAATTTCTCTCCTTCATTTGTTTTTTTTCGTAGGTATAGATATTAAAAAAAGTAAGTGGTGTTTTTTCCTATCTATTTAGAAGAGAGTCACCAATAAGCGAGTCAGGACTGTTGAAAAAACTACTGCCACTGTTTTTTATGTTACATTATACAAATATGACAGTTTATATTTATTTTTGACAGATCCCTATCGCCTGTTCGAGTAAAATCCAAATCCAGATCTCCCATCAGATACCGTGAAAGAAAAAGGTCTCGTTCCTATTCCCCGTCTTTTCGTTTCTCAAGAAATCGCAGATCAAGATCACCAATCCGGTCCCGCAAGTACTCAAGCTATGGTTATGGACGCCGTTCTTTCAGGGACACCAGGGATTACAATGATAGATATAGAAGACAGGATATATATAGGCCTCATGAGCATCATTCATCTAATTCGAGTAGACCCAAGAGTCGGAGTACGAGCCCGCATGAGTCTAGAAGCAGAAAGAGTATAAGTCCCAGCCAAAGGAAACGAAAGTCACGCAGAGAAGCATCAGGTTCACCAACACACCGTGAAGAAAGTTCTAGCCACAAGTCAAGAAAATATCATCGCTCTGATTCCAGATCTCCAACACGTAATGAAGGAAGCCGGTCGTCTCCAAAAAATGAAACTGAAATTAGATCAAAGCATAGTCGACGCTCACGCTCAAGATCTGCTTCCCTTGGAAAAAGTCATAGAAATCGAGATGAAAAGTCTCACAGGCGTGATAGAAAGAAATCGAGGTCTCTTTCAGTAGATGAAAAAAATCACAAAAGTAGCAGATCACCTCCAAGAAAAATTGATTCAAGCAAATCTAAAGTCAAAAGGAACTCAAGGTCAAGATCACCTGAAGGTAGAAGTCTCAGAGTCAGCATGTCACCTTCAAGAACTGTTGCAACCAAATCCAAGAGTAAGAGATCTTCTAGGTTAAGATCACCTGAAGGTAGAAGTCACAGGGTTGACATGTCACCTTCAAGAACTGATGCCACCAAATCAAAGATTAAGAGGTCTTCGAGGTCAAGATCACTTGAAAATGAGGTTAGTGATGCAACCCCAACGCTATCTGGTGGAAGGAAAAACAAAGAAAGGCGCTCCAGATCCAGATCCATTAAACCAAAAAGTCGTGGACTTGATAAGTCCCCTAGCAGGTCTGGTGATATTCAATCAAGTCAGAGGCGCTCTTGGTCTAGATCCCCATCAGACAAGCATCACTATAAAGATAAGAATCTTTCTAAAAGTGATGGGAAACTGAGGAAACGGGATAGACGACGCTCTAAATCAGTCTCAGTAGAAGATGAACATAAAAGGCGAAGCCAGTCACCTTCGAAAAGCTCAAAAGAAAAAAAATCTCGACGCAAGAGACATTCAAGATCTAATCATGATAAAGAAAGATCTGTGTCACCAATTTTTGAAGATGCTAGCCAGGGCAGAAGGAAAAAAGAGAAAGATGTACAAGGTCTGTCTAGAATCCACTTACTTTTTTGTAACTGTATTTTAGTAAAAAAATTAGTAACTTCCAAATATCTGACATCTTTTGTGTCTACAGTGAATGATGGCAAGTCCGGAACTGAGCAGGTATGCACAGTGGATACCGGTTATCATACAAAATCAGTGAAGGATGACGATATCCACAATGATGAGTTGGAACATATGAACGAGGATGTGGAATATCCTTGGGGTTCGTTCAAGACTCGTGTGGATGCCGTGTCACCTTGATGCATGGAAGAGGCTCGATGGTTCTAACACTGATGAAAAAGAGGCTTCCTTGTGGCATCCTGGGAAGATCGTCCCTGAGTTCCATTCTGTATCAAAATTCACTTAAGACTGGCATTCTTGTTAAAGAATCTCTAGCGGTATTTATGTTTGTGGGAGTTGCTGAACACTTATTCGTACAATTGTGTCTTTTTTATATTTTGCAGGTTAAAGTTGACTTATGGAACAGAGGTTGATGTGATATTCATCTCAATGAAGGTTAATGCTGACTTCCATTTCTGATCTCCATGCAAGTGATTGTATCAAGCTTCTTTTTGAAACTGATGTATGTTTGTTAAGCGTTAACTATTCCTCTCGTAACGTTCAGCTAAGAAAGAGTGAGCATACTATTGCATGCCTGTGTTGCATACTATTCTAGGATCTGCCCGACACTAGAAATTCTATGGTCTTAATTATTCCCTTGTTTATTTAGAACGTCTTGGGATTGAGAAGCCTTAGTTTTCCATTGAGGCTGACCGCAGGCAGAGTCATTCACTGTTAAAGGTCCTTTGGACCTGTTGTACCTGTACCGTGCAGGTTCCATGGAGGCTCAAAAGGAGTTTAATGAGGTCCTCTGGCCAGGTTATTAGGTGTTGATTTATTGACGGTATGGAGCCACAAATGTCCATGTGCTTGCATCAGGGTGCTACATGCTTTTATAATCTGGTATCCTCATTGCTCTCTGGAAGAATTACAGACCCTGCACATTTCCTATAAGATTGCTTGTTGTCGATGTCTTACAATATTATATATGAAGCCTCCTTGATGAAACATTAAGTGTCTTTTTTTTTTCCTCCTCTTTTTTCTTTGTTTTCTTCTTCTATTTGTTCCTCCCTCTTTCTTCCAAAAAATCATGTGGCTAGGTAAGTACATTCCAACTTGAGGGGAGATGGCATTTGATGAAAGATTGCACTGGCTTGTTGAAGGTGGAAGATGCATGCTGTTACCCTAAATGAATTCAGGTTGGATGATCTGTTTCTTGCCTGGCAGGTAATAAAGGTTATTGCTGCTGGTAGTTATATACAGGCAGCCCAAGTTTAGAGCATGCCCATATTTCTCATCTTATTTTCTTGTACATGCTCATTCCGGCTGTCCCATGACTGTAGTGCTCAACATAGGAATTTTGTGCTCCTCACTTTGTAACACTTATGGGCTTTGGTGTCAGGTTTAGTGCCCATTTACACAGAATTTGTTAGCTGGTCTACGATTGTTCTAGTCTGTATCTCTTTTTGATGGTAGCAATGTGTGTCAGAGGATGGCTGGAACATACGTGGAACTTTGCCCATCTCTTTCTGCACGTATTTATGTTTCCACCTGTTATGAAGTAGACCATATACAGCATCCTTGTGTCTTTCTTTTCATTTTTTATACTTGTCACCAGGGTGAAGTGAAGGCTGCACTAGACACACCCTCTTTCAGCACATATCCAGAAACGAAGCATTTTGGTCGATGAGGAACAAAATTTATGAGGTGTGTTTATTGCCACTCAGCCTTGTTGACGATGAACTAGTACAAGAAATGAAAATTTTTTATAACTCAAACCAAAAAATTGGTATATGTAAAGATTTTATGGCCGAATGAGAAAATAAGAAAGCCAAAATCTGGTACAGCCCATTGCCTACTTGTAAAGGTTTTAGGGACCTTGATAGGAAGCATTTCTGGCTCCTCTGCGGCATTTATTTGTTTTGTTATCCATCACTGGGATTTCGAAACCAGAGGAGCTTCCACTTTATCGAACTTGTAATATGCATTGAAAAGATATAAGATAAAAAAAAATACAGCAATATTACCATCCATTACATGGTTCGCATAAACTGTCTCTGGCCCATATCACCAGGCCCACTGCACTCGACAAAACCTCAAACCACAGACCACTGCTTCTTCAATACCATCTTCAGCTGCGCCACCTCCTCCTCCGGCAATACCACCTTCACCTCCCTCCCCTCCTCCGCATCCCTCATCGGCAGCACCAAAACGGCACCGTTCTCCGCCACCCCATCAATCAAGTAATCCACGTAAACCGGCTTCTCCCCCTTCAGCTCCATCCCATAAATCTCCGCATCCTCCAGCTTCACAAATGTCAGATTCCCGCCATACACCACGAAGTCCCCCAGCCCATTCTCGCCATCGATCGCCGCCTCGATCTTCTCCGTCTCATCCTCCGCTTCCTTAACCATCAGTTTCGCGATTTCGCCGACGCTCATTTCCGATACGTTCGAGATTGCGTCGACTGTGGTGATCATCAACGTGTTGCTCATCGAATACTTCTTTCTAGCACCTTTCCTGCATATCGTCACTCTGTTGATCTCGTCTCTGACCCTCGCGATCGACTTCCAGAACACCGCTGCGAGCAATTCGAATGTTGGAATTTCTGTGCCGATATTTTTGGAGAGGGCATGAGACTGCAGATCGGCCAACTGGGTCGGAGAAATGCGGAACAAGTGGGTGTCCATCTTGCAGTCGCTCTGGGCTCCGAACCAGTTGTCGCCAACCGGGTCGACCCGTTTGATGGAATCGGGTAGATGGGCCGAGGGAGTTGGGCTTTCGGGCCGTCGAATTAGAGTGTTGGACTTTGGAAATATCGGAATTGGGTTGGGCTTCTGGCCCGAGAAAAGCTGGCCGCACATGTTGAGGAAATCAGTGGCCGTGAATGGGTCTCCCAGAATATGGGCCCAGCTCAGGCCCAATGCCAATCCTCCGCACTTGAACCATGTGAACTGTTTGAATATAAATTCATACACTAATATAATTTATTTCTTCATAGCGGTGAAAATTAAGATGTTGTAAAAACAAGTTCTGAAGAAAAAAAATGGAGTTTGGAAGAAGGATGAGTTATACCTGCAGGAGTACAGGAGGGGAGAAAAGGGGTTCGGGTCCGATGATCTTGTTCGGAACAACAAGCTTATGAAGCGAGGAAGAGTCTTGAGCCATGTCCAACCACTCATCCAATGTTTTAGGGCACTTGGCCTCAATAAACCTAGTCCCACAGTCATTGCACTTGATGAAGGGCCAGCCAGCCTCAGACCGGCGAAACCGGCCATTGACCATGAAGTACTGGTTGAGCCAAGAGAACATGGTCTCCTTGATCTTGTAAATCAGAGCCATCTGCTCGCTAGGCTGTTGGTAATCAGCTCCAGAACTGTCCATCTTGAAGTAGCACACTTGTCTCAAATAGTGCAGCCTCATGGCTTGGTCAAGGCTGCTCGGCTCATACACCACATCCGTCCCTGTCACGTTGGCTGGTCCGACAGAGGAGAGCCTGAAACCATGCACCAGCTCAGAGCCTTCTCCAGTAGCGCTCACCATCTTGGGATTTTTAGAGTGTTTAGATCTGAGCAAAAATGGCTACCTTCTTATATATGCAAAAAGCATTGTTGGTACTAAACCCTTTTTATAGATGTAGCAAGAAAGCAAACATCGTAGATTATGCAGAAAAAAATATTCACTGTAACAGCACATAAGTGTATGGTGGTGGACCGTTTTCGGTTATTAATATGCTGAGTATCAACCACTTATTAAACTAGCAGGGGGACAGCTATATACACATTTAACATGGGTTATGTGGTGAAGTCACTCTTCAGAATTTAATTGCTGCAACTCCATTCATGACCTTGTAACCAAAAACCCTAAAGGTAGATAGATTGAGAGGAAAACAGATTCTCTGGTTGGATTCATACAACGTTATAATATGCTGGTGTTGTAAGTATATGTACATACATGGTTTGGTGGTGCCATTGTCATGTTTTCAAAAGTGGGTCATGAGGATTCTAATGAAGCAAATTTAGGGTTTACAAACATACTGTGTTTTACAGTCAGATGTACACGATTGAGATGAATTTGAGAGATAGATGCGGTCTCGGATCTTTCTGTTCCAGGCTGCTAGAGTTGGATAGATGTATCAATCAAAGTCGTTACTCCCATTCACTAAAATGAAGTAATCAGAGATAACTGACAAGCGAATCATCACATGGTTTTCACCTAGGTACTTCCTTATGTTGGGTTGAAGCTCATGTAGTGTTCGAGCCTTCCAGGTCACTCAAAATCAGACAAAGAGCCAATTACTCTCGAAAACAAAATAATCTCCAAATCACTCAAAATTAGATAAAGGGTTATGGTTCGGTATGACATTTATATCATGTCGGTTTTTAAAATTATATATATATATAGTAGTATAAGATTTGTGATTTCTGTATCACACATACACCGAATAAAATCCTACAAATTTTTACTGTTCTTCACAACACGTGGTTGCTTTGGAGGGGTTTTCAGTGTGGTTGGGATGATGAGAGGAGAGGAGAGGAGCCATAATTGATTAATGACTAGCTCTTGCTTGCAGGTTCCTGTCAAGATCAGCTAATTTAATCCTCAAACTAACTCTATGTATCAAATCTGTGGTACATGGATGGGACATGAGTAATTGAAATGGGTGAAACCTAGCCATGTATTACTACTGTTGGGCCCAACTCTTACAGAATTCATTTCTGCATTCAAGATTGTCACAACTGCATGTCAGTCAACCAGAAGCAAGTAGCCCTTCAACCAACAACAGATCTATCCTGCAGTAAATTGGGGAATGCTACTCTTATCTTTCCATCTATTTCTTCAATATTTTGGTAAGTTTTAAGCTTCTGGCCGTTTCACTTTATGTGTGGTACAACAAGGATGCAGATGAGATTCTTGGAAAGTGCTTCCAACAACGTTGATTGAGAAATGCATTATTTCTTATAACTCAATATGAGATAACTATAAATTGTCAAAAAGTTGGTATATATCTATTTAATCTAAAAGTAATCCTTCATTAATAGGAATCCGTCCGCCAGAATCTTCTACGAGACAAAAGACAATTTATGCTTCAAGATAGAGATAGAACTACAGATGACTCCATCCCCCTGGCTTCAGTCCATCTCATCGCTCGATCAATATATTTTCAAAATTAACACATAGATATAATACATGTATAGAAAATTTCAGTAAATACTTTATATTCATCAAATACATATAGTTATAAAAGCTAATCTTCGTGACGATATCATGACCCGTCATAACCTAGTGTTAATGATTTGAGACTCTGCCAGAGAGAGGAAGTTGTTTGCAAACTCTGCTGATCAATTAGGCAATGAATGAAACCTAATGTTTGGGTCCTTCATTTTCTTTTACTTAAAGCTAAGGGAGCAATGAGTTATGAGGGTCCACACTCAATTAAATTTTTGCATGTGTGGCATCCAATTAGGGTTTTAAATGCGACTAGTGCATATTTCCCAACCATCACCTCTCCATATGCATTTAATTGAATAAAGACTTCTCCAGATCTCTATACGTCTCTCTCTTTTTTGTGGCTTCGGTTGTTGTTGTGGTTAGAGATATATTAGGGTTATTTTTTAATCTTATTCTTATCTCATATATTTGATGTATGTTTTTTTTCTGATTCTTATATATTATATTGTATATGTGCGCTATGTAAGACCGGTTAGCCTCATATCAATACACACATTATTCAATACTACAACCTCATATCAATACTGATCTTGTATAGAATTAGAGGTTCATTGCATCTATGACTTCCTGATCCGTCTTCACACTGAGTTTGAGCAGATTCGAGCGTAACTACTTGCCTTCAATCCTCGTATGTCCTCGTTTGAGGACCTTACATTTGTTCGTGATGTAGATACTCGCCTTCGTGGTGCCCTTGCTGCTGTCGAATCTCTCTATTTTTGACTGCTCGTGCTCCTACTCCCTCCCCACCGACGACTTCTTCTACCAAGCGTGTCCCTGACGGTGAGCGCCCACGCTGCACATATTGTCATATGATACGTCATCTGAAACAGGACTTCCGCAAGAAGCAAAGGGATAATGTTGTCATCGCACTAGACGTCCATCGAGGGGATCTGATAACATTTTATAGGGACATTCTGTTCAAGGAGGATCCGGAGTTTCTGACACTCAGAAATTTCTGAAGTTGCTTTGCCGCATGACTACATCCGCATCTTTCGGATCTGCTGGTTTCCACATTGAGGTACCTCCTCTTGGATCTTAGAGTCTGGTACTTCTTTTCGTATGACTTTTGATTTTACGTGTCTTAGGCCTATTAGTCCTCTAAATTCTCATTTATCTATTTAACTGTAGATGTCACCACTGTATCTTTTGCCATACGAGGAACTCTCCCAACTTCCTCTTTCATTGTTCATGTGGTCTCCCTTGTTTCCAAATTGACCATGCAACTCATTTTTACTAGTCAACTCGCTGATCATGATGTCGCATAATTCTTGATTCCGTTTCTTATTCTATATAGGATTATCGGGCGGGACTCTAATTGGTACTAGCCCTTGGCGTCGTGACTCACAGTGTCTCTCGGTTGACTGACTTTATCTTCCTTCTGATGTCGCTAACAGTCTTTCTCCATCAGCTTCTATTTCTACTTCCACTGCTTTGTTTGCATAGTGGCATCATCGATTACGCCATGTTTGTGGCTCTCGCCTTTCACCTTTAGTTGGTCATGGTCTTCTAGGATTTGTGTCTGGTGATGCGTCCTTAGATTGTCAAGGTTGTAAGTTAGGAAGATAGCTTCAACTTCTATATCCCTTTAGTGAGTCTATTTATCAGTGACCTTTTGATCTTGTTCATTTTGATGTTTTGGGTCCAACTCCCTTTGTCTCCAAGGGGGTCATCGATACTACATTATTTTTATATATGATTATTCCGTTATACTTGGATTTATTTCATGTCATCTCGTAGTGACGTTTTATCTATCTAATAAAAAATTTACAGCATGATCTATACTCAGTTTGATTTCCACATTCGTATCTTTCGTGCTACTTCAGCTGGAGAAAATTTATTCCGTCCTCTTCGTTGTTTCCTTGCGGAGCAAGTTACCTTGTCTGACTTCTTGTGTCCGAGCGTACACGCTTTGAACGATGACTGTAAGCATCGACATCTTCTTGAGTTTGGCCGCACACTTATGCTTGCTTCAGGTGTACCACTTCATATTTGGTTGAAGCTATGTATACTACCTCTTATCTCGTTAACATACAACCTTCCTCTGCCCTTCTAGGCGATATTTCAGTCGAGCGCGTATACGAAAAGACTCCCGAATATTCTCATCTTTACCTTTTGGCTGTGTGTGTTATGTTCTCTTAGCGCCTCGTAAGGGCATCTGCACCGATTGAAGATCTATCTCAAATTGAGACCGTTCTATCTCAATTTGAGATCGTTCTCGCCACTTTCAAACGCACCGGTTGAGAGGAAGATCCGGAGGAGGTAGAACGTGCTCGGAGACTATCTCGCCGAGTACGCCGAGGAGATCGATCGATCGAGGATAGAGAAGAAGAATGGAGGAGAGAGAAAGACACGTGCAAATCATGTGACAACATTCAATGGACTGATTTAAAACGGGAAAGAGATCTGGTCCGTTAGATCACATCTAGCGACTCAGATTTATTTCAAACGAAATTTAAGCCAAAAAAATAAGAAAAAATCAAAATATTATCTAAAAAAACGACTATAAATCTATTATTCTTATGAATCTAAATTCACACAAAGTATTCAATACTTCACTCTTCTCTCATATTTCAATTCACATATTTCATCTCTCTCATATTTTCAATATGTCGGGCAATTGGTCTATGTCCGAATATGTGCAATTGTGCATTTCATATTATCGTCAATCGATCGATCCAATTACAGGCAATAGACAAAGAACCGACAAGTTGTAGGAAAAGGTTCACCCCGATTTTCAATCAAATTGGGTTATGTGTAACGATGAGGTAATTACTACTGATTTAAGATCTTAAACCGCCATTATTTCTTGATTTGCTAAGTTGAAACTGAATTTATCTTATTGGGCGTCATGCATTGCATATGCAAGAAGAAATCTGGAATCCAGCGGTAATGCGCAAGATGAAGTAAATTATTTAATTAGCTTATTCAACATAACTATTGTTAATTAAAATTTCGTTAAATCTAATTTATTTTATCATTCAAATGGATAGGTACAAAAAGGTCAAACTATGTACATCGCAAAAAAAAAAAAAAAACATTCATACATTTTGAATGTTGGGAACAAGTTAAGTCACATCCAACATTTACACCTATGGAAACAATTCCTCCACCGACTTATGAAGGTGGTGCACCATTTCAAGCAACTCCTCCATCGACGTATAACCATGATGGTAGTCCGGTTATGGAAGCAGTCCACGAAGAACCGGTATTTTCTACACCCGAAAGTAATCATATGAGTTCATCTAGTACGATGAGACTATTCGGAGTGAAGGCAGCAAAAGAAGCAAGGAGAAAGGATAAGAAAATCGCCACTTCAATAAATAATTACAATGACGCTTTACATGTCATTGCCGAAAACCAGAAAAAAGCATTGGCTATCCAACAAATTGAAGTGGAGCTCTTGCGCAAAAGCAAATGGAGCATACTCACCGGATACAAGAAAAGGCCGAAGAAGTCAAGGATTATGGAAATGAACCCAGAAATGATGACCCCAAAATCCAATAAATATTTCTAAAAAATAATATCTAATATTAATATTATGCGACGTTATGAGGAAGAGGAAGAGGATGTCAACAACGACAATGAAAACGATTCGTACTTTTCAGATTATCACCGTCCTCAACATGATGATTACATTAAGAACTTATTTGATATTTATTTTAATGTAATGTCATTTTAATTTTAATTCGACTTTCGAATAACTTAAGTTGTCCTTAATTGATGTACTTAATACAAATAACAAAATTCAACATAACGAAATTCAAAAAAGTTGAACTTAAAACATAATTAAAATACAACACACATTACAAATGAAACACATAAGAAAAAAAAGCAACACACGACAATTAAAAACGGAAAATAAAACTGAAAAACATAATGCGATTTCATATTTGTTCGCCAGTTTTCATGAACCAATTGTGCTTCAACAAATCACTTTAAAGTTGTGCGTAAAGATATGCAGATTGAAGGTTCATAAGTTGTTCACCAAATGCTTCAGATTGTTGAGCTCTTTCCATTGGGTCATGAGGGATTCGATTGCAATTTTGATCACTTGGTCCATCGTAAAAGGTAAAAGCACTATTTGGATTGAGGGGATCTTCTTCTTCGACTTCAATAAATTCCTCTTCGTCAAATTCTTCCTCAACAATCATATTATGCATTATGATGTATGCTAGCATAATAGTAGCCAAAATATTTTTTTGTGACACATACCTGCATGACGCACTATTGACCATCGGGATTGTAAGTTCTCAAATGCCCGTTCCACATCTTTGTGATATGATTCTTGTTTTTTCGGAAATAGTTTTTCTGCATCACCTTAAGGGTTACGAATTGTTTTGACAAACGAGGACTACATTGAATAAATTTTGTCAGCCAAATAGTAGCTCTGCTCATATGTGCTCCCATTCACTTTGAACGTCACTTGAGGGGTGACTCCTTCGAGATATGAATCAAATATATCCGACTGATACAAAACATTAACATCATTTTGTGGTCCAGGCATGCCAATGAAACTATGTCATATCCAAGTATCGTACAATGCGACAGCCTCTAAAATAATAGTTGGACGGCCCTTACGCCGTTTGACAGTTTTTCCATTCCCAATGCATATAATCTAAGCTTACGATCATACCTGAAAATCCTCGTTGCTCTGCCCTTCTTAGTAGGCGAGTTAAGTCTGCTTCATTTGCAGATCGTAGATAACGATCTTAATAATGCGCAACTACTTGAGCACAGAACTTCTTCAAACATTTGAGGGTCATAGATTAGCCCATGCATGTGATCTCGGCACACTGATCTGCGCATGACCCGTATGCTAGCATCCGTATAGCACCGGTCATCTTCAGTTCGGGAAGGAGGCCTAGCACTCCAGCGGCATCACTTCGTTGGTGCCAATACGTATCATTGTTACAAAGCATAGTCTTTATATGATTAAAAAGACAGCTACTCATACGATACCTTCGCCGATAATTTATTTCAGGAAAAATTGGACGCTCAATGAAGTAGTCTTTTAAAAGATTTTCCCCTCTTGATTGCCTATGTCTCTATCAATTTGGTTGTCGACGAGGCCGCGCCTCTTCCTCCTCTTGAGCAGCCATTGGTGTAATCGCAACCACATCTATAACAAATGAGTTTCCCATTTCACTCATTTCATTCATTCTTTGGTTGAACAAGTGAAATTTCTCATAATTGAAAGGATCCATTACCCGAGATTGTAGAAATCAACAAAAATCTAGATGAGGAGAAGATGGATGAATGTGTGAATATACAATAATGCATGAACCTCATTTTATACAAGTTTGAAGTTTATCCTTAAGTATACTTGTCCTCTTATGATTCATAGAAAATCTTATCGGAAATCCGAGCTATAATTCATCAATACTTTTAAAAAAATTAATTTATCAAAATTAAAAATTATTAAAAAATATGAATAGAAATAGAAATATCTTCTCGAGATAGTTATGGGTGCATAAAATGTGTAGATTGCTATTAGTGTTTGTTAAATAGTAATAGGAATTGCTTCTCGAGAAATTCCTCAACGAGATAGAACTTCCTCAACGGTGTGAATGCCCTAAGCGCACTAAGCTGACCACTCAATCTGATAAGTGTGTGTTTTTAGGATAGAGTACTTAGCATAAGGGATATCGTTGTTGGGATCATGTTGGTCGATGGATAAGGATTTCTCGAGATGACTTTTGACGAGTCTCGTCCCTTCTATCCTCAACCCTCCTCTGGTTTGACTTCGACATCTTTTGTAGAACTTTTCTCGTTTTTGACATTCTTTGATGCATGTATCAGCACTTCCACACCACCATCTTCGTGGCCTTATACACTTCCTTCACCCATTATTTCCTCTAGTAGTGTTTCTCCTTATCTACTTCATTACACTCGTCGCCAGCCAGATGCACATTCTTATCCGCCACCGTCTCCTGCTGAGTTGTCCTCTCCAGTATCTGCCTCCAAATATGCTCTTTGTGATCGGCAGTCTATTCGATCACCTGTGCATTTTGGCATTGCTATGGCTACTCTTGCCGAACCTACCTTCTGCAGTGAAGTTATCGCTAATCCAGAGCGGCAGCATGCAATGGTAGAGGAGCTCGCCGCTCTTGAACACATTGGTACTTGGGAACTTGTACCTTTTTCTGCACATGTTTGCCCTATCATCAGCAATTAGGTTTATAAGGTTAAGACCCGCTTAAATGGTTCATTTGAGTACTACAAAGCTTGTCTTGTAGCCCGTGGTTTTTAGCAAGAGCATGGATGTGACTATGATAAGACATTTGCCCTCGTAGCCCACATGACCACTAATCGTACACTCCTTTCCGTAACTTTTGTTCATGAGTAATCCATCTCTCAGCTTAATGTTAAGAATGCATTTCTTAACGGTGAGCTTCGTGACGAGGTCTAAATGCAACCTCCACGTGGGTACTCTGTTCAAGAGGGCATAGTGTGTTATCTTCGCCGCTCACTCTATGGCCGTAAGCAGGTCCCCCGTGCTTGATTTGAACATTTTTCTTCGGTTATTACTGCGGCGGTTTTTCAGCTAGTGATTATGATCCAATTCTCTTTGTCCACACTTCATCCCATGGTCAGGCGCTTCTTCTTCTTCTTTATATGATATGATCATTGCTGGCATAACATCTCGTGGCTCTCAGTATATAACATTCATGAAAGAAAAGCTTAGTACCCGATTTTTTATATTTGATCTGAGTCCTCTTTATTACTTTTTTGGGATTGAAGTTTCTTCTACGTATAAGTGTTTCTCCCTATCCGAGGAAAAGTTTCTTATACGTATACTTTTTATCTCTTTTCTATTTTTCAGGTCAAATAAGATCAAATAGAGCCTTCAGAGAAAAACAGGGCTATATCCAAATATTTGGGAAAAAACATGTCAAAAATCAGAACAGACTAACCTTCTTACATTCAGAGGCATTCCGAGTGCGTATGGAATGTCCGATTAGAACAAGCTATATATCATTGCAAAGCTAATTCAAAGCGCTACAACTCTTCAATTTACATTAAGACAAAATTCGGAGGCTAAGATGTCTAATTAGAAGCCGAAGATTGTTGTGTGAACAGTACCGCACCGCATACTAGTACGGGCGTACCGAGGACTGGTACAGGCTGAAAATAAGTAGTGAGTTCGTAGCCCGTACTAATTAAGCGATGTGGCGTATCACCAAAAATTAGTACGATTGGTACGGGTTGAATGCCACTGAGTCGAATGAAGTTTGTATCACCTGCATCGCTTCGAAGAGCAGTATGGCCGTATTGATAGGTGGTACGGCCGTACTGGGCCAACATGGGCGGGAGACTCTGAAACCTAGATCTGCTTCTATAAGTGAAAACTCAAAGACCGAAAATCACTTGGGCAAGATTAGACATAATTATTGAAGAGAGGAAAGACGGCTCAAGACTACAAGAGATTGAAGATCGATTTCGTAGTGGATGATTCTTCTTTAATTCTCTTTTTATACATGTATTCTGGTTTTAACTATGATTAGTGAGTAGTATCTTGTTCCTGGATCCCACGAAATTCGTGTTCTATCGATTCTTTTTCATGCGACTAAATATATTTTTTGCTTTGAATTATAAGTATGTGCTTGATCCTACATCGCTTGATGTCATGTTCTAAGCGAATTTGTTGTAAGGATAATTAAGTTAAGAACCAATATTATCATAATTGAGGTAATTAACCAGAATTATATAGATTTAATATCTAATCATGATAGATATGTTTGTAGTAAATGATTTGGTATGAAAGTTAACATCACTTGTTTGAAAATATTCTTAATATGTTCCTAATGTAATTAATAGTTACCAATGATGACTGAGTATTAATAATTAGGAACAATCGAGTATATCCTCGCTGGAGGGACATAGAGTACAAGATGTGTCACGAAAAGTAATGATCCAAGAGTGTCTGAAATACTTAAAGCACGCATGGTTTATTCTTATTCATCATATGATATGAGTATTTATATATTTTATTTCATGAATTGAGTGATGCTCACTAGTGAAGTTTGATTCTAGAAATTTTCTTTTATTTACATAATCTTGTTATTGAGTCATAATCACTTCTTTAGGTAATTATCACCTTTTTCTTGATTAGAATAGCTAAACAAATGTACTATCTTACATATTATATACATGCATTTTCTACTTGGATCTGCCATTGGACTTACCAAGGTTATAGATTGTGTTTCGCTATAACTTGACCCTGAAACATAAATTGACAATAGATAGGGTTATAAGTACGGATGTGACTTTACTATATCCATCTTTTCCCTGTTCTACGATTTCATCATGGGTATCACTCGTTATTTATTCTTTCATCACTCTAGCCCTTTTCAGCTTACTTCCTATTCTGCTGAGACATTATAGCTTTGTTGATAGATGAGTTTATCTGGCTATGGTGGTTACTTGAGGACTTTGAAGTTTCTGCACCGACTCCTCTTTTGTATGACAATACGGGAACTATCAGTACTGCTTGATATCTAGTGAAGCATGAACTCACCAAGCATATTGGTGTTGACGCTTCCAATGTGCGGTCCCAGGTTCAGAATCAGATTATTGCTCTTCAGTATGTTCCTTCTGAAGGCATAATCCAGATCACGACATGTCTTCCATCTTTACAAACTCAGTGTTGTTGATCCACCATGAATTTAAATGGGTTGTTAGACATTTATTATGATGTTCTTGATCTTATTGTCCACTCATATATTTAATGTCTTTTTTCTGATTCGTACCGATCTAATAAGCGATCTAAAAGAGGTTAGAGGAATAGTTCAACTCAGACTCCCGCTCTGTGAAGAGATTAGGGATTTTCTGGACAGGCGTATCATATTATACCTATACGCTGCTCATTAGCCTCAAATCTATTCACACATTATTCATAAGAGTTGCCACCCCACATCATCATTTGGAACTTGATCGACAAAATACTTAATGATATTATATGTAACCTAGGAATTAGATTCTTATAACTTAATATAAGGATTTTTTTTAGCTGAACTTATTTATTGAAGTATTTAGTTAAAATTAATTTAACTTAAGTACTTAAAATAACCACCAACACCACAATAACACCATAACCACACACCCCAATCCAACCACCACAACCAAATCTCACCATCATAACCGTCATCTCAATCTAACCACAACAATCAAATCTCACCATCACAACACCCACCACCACTAGATCCACCCTCAATCCTACCACCACCATTCACCTACCACCAACATCCACCTTTAATCTCACTAACAGCCGCAAAGCAATATGAAATAATAAAGATAATAATTAATGTAATTAACTTAAATATACTTAATTTAACTTATGTATTAAAAATTTAAGTGGGAAAGAGCAAGACATAAATTGTTGCTATCAATGTTTTTTAAGTCGCTAATGGAGTAATCTTACACTGACATAGAACACAAGACAATCATAATTTAGGATGTTACCTTTAGGCATGTCACTTCTTAAAATTGTTGGATCATTCAGAGAAAGAAGGGATAGATAGGGTGTTCTATTAAACAATACCAATGAAATTAACTTAACTTAAAAGAAAAGTGAATTGAAGAATTTAAATTAGGGACTAGTTTAAGTACATAACTATAGTACTTGCCTTTTTATAAATGCTTAAATGAAGTGTCGAAAAAAATTGAACTATTGAAAATTCAAATTAAATAAAAAACACTCATAATGTTATGTGCTGAGGTCCACTAGTCCAAGATTCGATGCGAATCATCGAACATATTTAAAACTGACTACACTTCAAATACATAAAATTTTCTTTTGACTATTGACATTAAATTACACATAAAACAGTTTGGATCATTTATATTAATACATTATAAAATTTGTAAACATTTACACTATTATAAATATGATACATGCTCATCAAAATTCCATAATAAGATAGATCAAAATGTAAGCTAAAAGAATGTACATTAAACGTGACCAACCAAATTCAAATGGCGGTTAAAGAAATCGTAATTGTACAAAACCGAGCCATAACCGATTGGTTAAACTCTTAATGGGGATTTCTAAGAAGCCAGTGAAACCGCAAATTTTAGAAGGTTTAGTGATGTCTGTGGTGTTTTTTATTAAATTTTTTGAGATCCGAACGGAGCCTAATTTGAAAGAAATATGGTACGGTGCATAGCATTGCCAAAGCAAAAAAAAAAAAACCAAGTGAGTATCAGTTTAAATAAGCTAAAATGATCACACCACTGGGCACCATAAACCCCACATTTACTGACTTTCTTATAAGATTATTACATGGTTTCAGATAATCCTTTTGATGTTTTTGGAGGTCCAGAATTTGGCATTCATGGTACCAGCCTCAAACCTCAAGGATTGAATTTTAATCTGTATACTCATCAGTGCCCGACTTCAATAGGACTGGTTACCGTCGCAATTAGCCAACTTCCAGCTAGAAAACCACCTGTAAGATCGAGAGGAGTTCCTGTGAGCTAAACTTGTCATTCAATATTTGAAGGCATTTTTCATCCCAGAAGATCAACATTGAGTTTCAAGAAGATAGCACACTTACCTTGGTTGCTGAATCCGACATCCTGGTATAAACAAGAGTTATGTGAAGCCAATAAATGCATCTGGATTGGTCATGTTGCCCCTCCTCTCTTCAGCTATCTTACACTCTTTCTACCAACTAAATAGCAGTCTATGTTACAAGAACCAAAATTTCCTGCCAGAGGAGTCTCATCGAATCCTGTGTACTTTGTTGTTGCCACTCGCCAGAGGGAGATCCGATGTCTTTCATTTTCTTAGCTTTTATCATTTCTATTCACAAGCTCATCAGCATCTACAAGTAACCTTGAATATTTGCAAACTTCTTATACAATCTGCCACTTGTTATAATCAGTTGCTGTTCAAATGGCTGATCTTGCTTTTGAGCATCGCAATCAGTTGCTGATGCGTTCTTTGGACCAGCTTTCATATAGCTTCGAAGCCAGAAATCATAAGGAAAGGCGAGAAAACATACTAGCCAATGAATGCAGCAAGAAAATGGGAGGGAAAATCCATTTCTTTGGAGTGGCAAATGCAGCCATACCTTCTGAAAGAGGGCTGCAGCGGCTTAAGTTTCAAGAGGATAAGCCAATTGATGAAATCAGTCAATACGGGATGACGTAAGGCAGAGCATAAACATCAGCTGACTCTATATTTGCAGCTTTTGACCATACTTGTGGCGTGTCAGAAATATTACTAGTATGAGAGCCATCCACTTTGTGCTTCTTTTCTGGTCCCTCTTTACTACTAATTAACCAATCTGAGTCATCGATTTCTGATAATTCCTCTATCTTAGGAACTGAAAGTATCTCGATCAGCCGATTAGCATCAGGGTGGGGTGACCGCGGTGGTGCTTGAATAACTTGTTCAGTCGCAGGACGCTGCACAAGAGTCTCATTTATGCCATTAACTTTGCCCACCTTATCCACCTTGAAAATATTGGTGGCACCCTGCCCGTCAGGGCTAGGCTTCACAGGTATCTGGCGAGGTTCCGGCATCCTTCCATTTTCATTATGTAAATGAAAGGAAGAGGATAGTCTGGACAACTTATTGGGCCCAGTAACTGTAACAAACCCCATAAAAGTTGCAGCCATTAGCTAAAAAGAAGACAAGACAACGGACACTGTCCTAAAAAGAAATTGAAGTAACTATTTAGTCTATTTCTTGTAAATAATTCAACCACGGACAATAACAAGTGTCTAATGATTTAATGGCATAAATGAATATATATAAATATATAAGCTGTCTAGGTATATGACTTTTTACTCTTTAAGACATGATATAAGCATGTTGCAGCAGTTTGACACTCCAATGCAAACAAAACATAATCAGAAACCAGAAATAAAATCAAAGAAGAAAGCTCACCATGAGAGATTCCATTTGTCAAAAGCTCCTTTGCCAGATTCAATTTTTCATCATTAGATGTAGAACTGTTTCTATACACTCCACTATGCAACATTTCCTTATTTGAGGCGCATAAGATGTCCATTTTATTATTTTGTCGCGTGCCCTGCTCTGCACTCTTTTGATCACTTCTACTGTTCCCTTTATCTTCTTTTCTCTCTTTGTCCCGGCTTTTATCTTTCCCGTGGTCCTTCCTCTCTCCATTCCTCTCCTTGTCCTTCCGTTTCTTCCCTCGTGGTTGAAGTTCATCTTCCTGGTGATTGATCCTTTCTTGACCCTCAATTTTCTTCTCAGTGTTACTATCCAACGACGGTTTTGGCATTTTGTCATGGTTACCTTGAGCTGTTCCAGAAGAATATGGAACTGTCTTGTCGCCCATATATTTATCCCCAACACTGCGACCACCTGAACTCGTGATTCTGTTATTACCTCTCTCTATATTATCCAAATAAACTGATTGGATGACCCTGCCATCTTTTTTTTTATTTGGACCAATAAACTTGTTGGCAGTTTGGTTTTGATCATAAGGTTGTTCAGCTTCATTATTGAGCCTCCGGTCCAATTCCAGGGCCAGATTAGAGTGTTTGAAATTATTGCCCAAATGGCTATTCTGATAAAATGTCCCACCTCCCTCATTTCTTTTGTGATCCATAGTAGTGATCTTCTCGCGCATCTGGCCTCCATCTATTTTTGCATCATATCTAGTACTCCTGTCAACATCCGGCACAAACTTAGCACCATTTATCTCCCCAGCAGGAGACAAGTGATGGCCATGGTTCCCTTCGTTGTAACCCACAGTTTTTTCTGAAACCATACCATCATGAAGCAGGGTGCATGTAGTTGAGTCCTTCCGGATAACATTCTGTCCATCGTGCCCCTCAGGCTGAAATTTGTGCCTAGTCTCACCTAAGGTAGTTGGATTATCTGTCTGTTGGTCCTTATCCCTTACTTTTCCTTTCTTCTTGTCTCTATGTTTTTCCTTCTTGTCTTTCTTATCTCTATTTTTACCATCACTTTTATCCTTAACATTCTTCTCTTTATCTTCCTTCTTTTCTTTGTCTTTCTTCTCTTTCTTGTGCTTCTTCTCTCGATGCTTCTCCTGAAATAACATAATGTGAGATAACACGAAACAAACAAACAAAGGCTAATATTAACTTCCATCATAATAGAGTCAAGAAAACGGCTAGTTAAAACCATGTACATGCATTGTGATTATAATGACGACAAAATTACAATTGTTATGTAATGCACATGATACAAGCGACAATTAAAATGTCAAAACATTGCTAGTTTGAGGAAATACGATCTGAAACAAAGGTCATGCAACAGCCATTAAAATCAATGTAGAGCAACGATACAGTTGTGCAGTCAATGTGATGATCCATGCTGTATAAACTCAGTAACAACCATTTAATGATTTACTACCAAACAGAAGAAATGATCTCCAATTTTCTGTATCTTTATTTTTAAAATAGAACTAAAGACTCCCGACTATTAATGTCATGTAGCACATAACCCAGCTCAAACCCAATTTTTTGTCCATCAAAGGTCATGCAACTTACCAAGAGGTTTAACCCTGAGTGCAGTTCATGAATTTTGTTGACTTATTAAGATTTGATCATAAAACTTGTTGTCCATTCACAATGGTGTCCTGCCTGCCAGCAGGCCAAATCAAACAAGCAAAACCTTTCTTTTCTAATAAGCTATCTCAAAGCAAATAAACCTAGAAACTTATTTATCTGCTCATCATCCCAGTCATATCAGCACCAAAGGTCAGGCGCAAGCAACTTGAAATGTGTACCATGACCATAACAAAATCTACTGTCTTTGCACAAATCACGATCATGAACGATATGCTTAAGTAATCCATTTTTTTCAGCAATTAATTTGCAAGCCAAGGCTGTACTTGTGGACCTCCTCCCCTAACCCCAACAAAATGGGAGTCTCTGGCAATAAGTTTGCATTTATCTATATCAATATTTCAGCAATTACAATAAGGTCTATTGACATTATGATTGGTAAAGCACATGAAGTCAGACAGCCTGATAAAACATCCAGGGCATCTGACCCTTTAACACAATCGTGAAAAGAAAAAAATAAGGATGAACACTTAACAGCGACATGAGAGTCAACGAAAATCAAAAGGCTGTTTTTTGAGTAAAATAGGAAGCTGGCCTGCATGGATAACACCAAAACTCATTCAGGAAAATTCTCCTAATCACAAAATAGTCTTTCATGTCTAACATATGTACTCAGAGCAGGTGCTGGTATGGGGGATTGCATTCATTAACAGGTTAAGACTGAAATAGTATTACTAAACAGACCAGTAAGAAAGTAAGGCCTTGATAACCCACCGGTTCGGCAAAACATACCACCTTAACGCTGACTTGTTAACTCTAGCCATTTATACATGTCATCCAAGGAAGATCATATGTGCATAGATGTATGCTTTTAGCATGATAATTTCTAGAAACACTAGAGCATTATCAATACCATTTTCAGTAAAAGGATTACGCCAATAATAATGTTGTAAATGCATAAACTGAATATTGAAAGACTTCGGCGAGTCTAAGATTGAAAGGCAAACAAAAAGTGAATTATTGGTTAACCAAAACTGACTTTGGTGACCCATGTTTTTGACCCCCAGAAGGAAAAGGGTGGAGAAACAGAAATCTATAAGGAAATCAAACAGAGAACAACCTCTATAATATGAGACATAGTGAGCTTGAATAGATAAATGCAAATAACGCCTAAGAAAATGATTATAAGCCAACATCCATCCGTATTCAGTGTGACTCGGTAATACATCCGCAATACAACACATATACCAACCACCAATATCAAGCTGCCATGTCAAAGGAAAAACGACATCATATGTGGGGAAAATGTAAGTCAAGATGAAAGGACCAAATTTCTGTTACCACAGGTCTAAAGGCAAAACTTCTTTCCAACTACATGATTGTTAATCATCAATTACAGGTGGCCTGAAAAATACAATAAATAAAAGTTGGACGAACAGTATTTTGAGTCGATTTTTTAACAGTGATCATGGCTGTAATACAGGCTTTAGAAGTTAATCCTTTCTATGTTTTTCTGAGCTGGACTGTCATTGATTGTAACAATATCGTTTACAATGTTCTATTCTGAAATTTCTTCATTGCTCTGGTATAATTTTACCAGTCCACGGTATTTCTCCCCTTGAATTTCTTATTGTGTACACTACATCTGATCTCTAAAGGCTGAGTTCTCCCATGTGGAACTTCAGGTAAAAAAAAAATCCAACCTACTGTTATCAGGGACATACAGGTGATTGATTAAATAAATTTTCAAAAGGGAATCTTGTAGCTAATTAGTTTAAGAAGTCCAGCAATAAAGATGTTAATCAAGCAATAAATACAATAAGTCTGATCAGTTAACCTTTTTTAGCAAGTCCGAGTGCGCTGTAGGAATTTTCTTCTCATATCCAGGAGGCGGGAACGGAAAGCAACGCGACATGGCACAGCTTCTGGATGCAAACAACACAAACTTTCTACAGACTGAGGTGACTGAATTAGTCTCCAAGAACGCTGTTCCAGAATCAGAACGAACCAGCAACAATTTTCTCTTCCATACACCATATCCCCATACACATTTCAATTATCAGTATTTCTCCATCGACCTCATAATGGTAACTGACCAACAACAAGCCTAGACCTGAAGTGAGTTTGTCACTGTAGAACAGGCTTCACTGACAGCCTCGGCAGTAAATACTGCAATAACTTTCCCTTGCCCAAAACAAATATGTACGGGCGCACCAGCAACAGTACCCCCGAGCTGCAGATTATAGCAAAACTAGAATGTAAAAACTCAGTAAACCCTTTCGGACAGCCACTCAAAGAGTACAGTGCCCCAAAATTGAGGAGATGCAAATCACCAGTGTGCCAACTTGATTATTCAATCAATGTCAAGCCAAATTTTCTCTTCCAAATCATAAACAGTCAACTGCAGACAGATTGATCATTTCCCACCCAATTTGAGCCTCAGTGTCATATACCCTAACAACAGCTCAAAACATCAACAATCCAGAAGTCTCATATAATTTACAAATCTGCTATTCTCTCATGCCCATGAGCTACAATTTCCATAACAGCTCAGCCAGTTGAGAGCTGGAATCCAACTTCCACCAATGATCCAAATAGGTTCTGCCAATCACACAAAAAAAAAGAGATACCCGATCAAAACCCTAATTTCCGAAAACCTCAACAAAAAAAAAAACTTGCAAAAGGATCCAAACGAAACCCTAAAAGATCGAAGCCCCCAAACTAAAAGTAGGGAAACCCTAGAACCAAAATCCCATTAAAAACGTAAGTAATCAGGAATCGAAACAAAGGCAAACTACTTTTTACAGTTATGAATGATGATTTCGCGAAACGAATTGGAAGAAAAGTGGGAGGTTGGATGGAAGTGGAATGAAAAGATTTTGACCAGAAATCGCGGTGAAGGACGGCAGGTAGGCAATCTGACTGTTGGTTAATACCAAATGCTCATAGACGATGGATCTTTGATTTGGGGAATTGCGATTTTGATTGATTGATTGGTTATGGAGAAAATATATACCTACAAGTGATGAGCATTTGTTAGAAGGATTAGAGGATGAAGCTCTCGGGTCGATTGGGATGGGAAATGAAGAGGAAGAGAGTCTGTGTGTGTCTCTCTCTCTACACCTGCAACTAGGTTTCGTATCGATTGGAAGAAGCTGTGGGTGTGTGAAGAAGAGCTCGCGGATGGTGCGATAAATTCCACTTTTATTTTCCCTTTCTCATTTTTAGATTTTTCATTTTTCATTAGTAAAATCATTTTTCAGACTACTCATAACAAGAATGCATTTTTTTCAATCGAACAACTTTAAATATACAAAACTAATTTGCTAAATTTTTAATTTTTAATTTATTTGTTTATATCGATCCTACTCCGAACCTCCCAACTGTGGCTAAGGGCATCCGCACCCGTTGAGGAAGTTCTATCTCGTTGAGGAATATCTCGAGAAGCAATTTTTGTTACTATTCATCAAACAGTAATAGCAATCTACATATTTTGTGCACCCATAACTATCTCGAGGAGATATTTCTATTACTATTCACATATTTTTAATAATTTTTAATTTTGATAAATTAATTTTTTTACAAATATTGATGAATTATAATGATAATAAAATTAATTGTGTAAATTTAGATTCTTAAAAATAATAAAATTATAATGATTTTTTAAGAGGATAACAAAATATATTTTCAATTTTTTTTATATTTTCACTCATTCTTCTTCCTCCTCTCTCCCCCATTCATCTTCTCCATTTCTTCTCTCTCCTCGCTCGATCGTTCTTCCAGCCGATCCAGGTGAGATCGTTTCTCAGATCGTTCTACCTCCTCCAGATCTATCTCTCAATCGGTGCATTTCAAATTGACGAGAACGATCTCAAATTGAGATAGAACATTCTCAAATTTGAGATCGACCTCACACCGGTGCAGATGCCCTAAGATAGAAATCGAGTATTTCTCTCAAATAAAAGGTATCGCTCGCACAGATAGCCATTTAAGGTAGTATTGTCGCATATCATGATAACAACTTACCAACTCACACATAAAAGGTATAATTCGTACAGATAGCCCATTCGACTATATTTTTTATCATTTAAAATTTTAATATATAAAATAGAAGTAAATTAATTTAACCAAGTAAATTTAATATATATTATGATTATTGAATAATAAAATATTGAACTAAATATTAAACCCAAATACTTAAATAAGTACCACCATTTAAAAAGGCAAGCCCTTCAAATGAAGTTGGGCCAAGGCTAGTAATATTTTACACAATAATAACAAATCATGTTCATTAAAAGTTATCAATCCATTAAAGTTATCGATTTTATGTCTTCATATAAATTCCTTTTTACTTCCTTTTGTTTTTCTTATAAGCTTGTAATAAATCATAAAACATTTGTGGGGCTGCCACATCACTTTTGTTCGAACACGAGGAAAATAAGTATTGTATGAAAACATGAAAAACTGAAAAATCATATTTGAAATTACATAAAATCCATTTACTTTAAAAATAGATTCGATCAATGATTTATTTTGCACTAATGGGTCAAATAATTGAAAGACTCATAATATATGATAATTTGAACAGACAGCATAAATAGAGGAATTCCACACCTTGATACCTAGGTGGAACTAGATCGATACAGAGGAGGAAAGTATAAAATGTTTTTTTATGAATGATCTTACAATTCATGTTCAGCTTAAAAAGAAAGAGCAATTCAAGACACATATTGACACATTTCAAGCACATATCATTTATGGCACCTTATCAGCTCGAACGCAGACGATAATCAATACTTATATGAAAGAACGAATCTTTATTAGCCCACGCCCAAGTGATACTACAACTCGCATAAAGGAGCGAATCAATGCATCTTCCGAAGTTAAGGAAAGTTTATACATCATTTATCCAAATATACTTTTCAAAATTGAAGAAAGTTTATCTCTTTTAACCATAATGAAAAATAAACATGAATAGCTCAATTTCCTAAATAGGATAATAACCTTCATGACTTTCAAATTGATAGAATTAATTTGTATGTAGCTACATCGTATGATCATCCTCTTAAACTTTCAGTTGACTACATTTCTAATGATTACTAGAAATTGATATCATTGAGCTTGAACTCGAATAGATGAATAAGATTAATTTAAAAAAGATATTTGCACCAATTAAAAATATTTATTAAACCAAATAAATACTGTGCCAATGTAATTGCCATATCGGTAATAATTGGAATTAAAATATACATTTCTGGCGGTGAAGACATGTTTTACCGAGATGTTGCGTACCAGAAATGCAACCGCGGAACATGCTGCGAATTGTTCCCAATAAGGAACCGTCAGCGACTCCCAGACCACGCGCTATTGCAGGCGCGTCGCTGTCACCTCCAAAGACACGACCAGAGGAGTTTCGATCCCGGAAGCCATAGCATATCCCGGTTCGTATCGCACCTGCATCCTCGTGCCGTCCACGTGGCATCTCCCCAAGCTTGATCTGACCTTTGTCCCAACGACACGTGTCCTGCACGTTCTCCTTGCCTCCGATTTTTGCAAATAGAGCCGTTCTTCTCTGGCAAATCCACGTGAGTCACGTGACTTTCTTTTTCTCCGGTTCTCTTTTCCACATTTTCATTCCGACCGGTTAATGTTCTTGTTTCATCCAAAACACTGTTGTACGCTTTTAAGTCACCAAAACACGCCTCTAACAACGATTGGGCTAGGCCTGGATATTGACCTTACGGATCAGGCCCATATCCGGCCCAATAGCAATCTGCATTCCCGAGATCGAGAAACTTCATTCGAACCAGTCTCGTCTCTTCAAGCTCTTGCGCAGGTTTGTGGTTTGAGTTTCGCTCGATTCTTCCTCCTCCAGGTATTGCTCCTACTAGGGTTAACGGCTGTTGATCTAATCTATTGTTGATGTTAGATTGCGATATCTGAGCTCCTTCTATGCTGTTTTTCGATTGATCTCATGTGGAGGTTTTTCCGAGCTTTTACATATGTGGATTGTCATCTAAGAAAAGTTTGTGTCACGAATTTTCAGTTTTATTTTTACTATGTTTTTTCAGAAATGATTTTTGAGATTCGGGCTGACTGACATGTTTTGGTTGACCTCACCTGCAGTTAACTGGCATAACAGTGAACTTGAATTGATTTTTCATCAGGTAGCTGCAATGGCCTTCGCTGGAAAAATTAGTGGTTTTCTAAAGCAAGGGCTGAGTCAGAAATTAGCGTCAAGCTTTGTCCCCACGTCATCTATTGTGACCCGAGCCCGTAATGGACCGACTTACCGGCTTTTTGTGGGTGGTATGTGTTTCTCTGGCTTACAGATTACAACAGTTGCAGTTGAGCATGTAGATGAATTCTAAAATTTAAAATAATGACCAGGTCTTGGCCAGGGTATCGACGAGCAGACACTGGCAGAAGCCTTTTCTTTGTTCGGGAATCTCGTCGAAGGTGAATAGATATTTGTTTTTATTCTCTATCTCTCATGACACTTGTTGAACTTGGTAAGAAGTTATAAAGCGCAGTTCTTGTTCATTCGAATTTGTGGTGTGACTTTATGAAGAATGACGTTCCTTGTAAGGTCATATGAATTTGCAAGTTTCGATATTGTTCATCACTTCAGGTTATCAATTAACTAGTTTTTTTTACCGGCATTGTATCATATTTAAGCTCTTTCAGAATTAGGCATGAGATTGTGGCACGCCAGGTTCAGTCTTTTTAAAATATCAAATCTGACTGATCTTTCACTGTAGCAAGGGTTATCAAGGACATTGATACCGGTGATTCGAAAGGGTTTGGATTTATAAGTTTCAGCGATGAGGATGATGCTACTGCTGCAATGGGAATGGATGGCCAGGTACAGAAGATGCTATATCGCTGTTCTGATCTGCACATTCATATCAAATTGCATGATGAGATGGTTTGCTGTTTATCCAGGAATTGGCAGGGAGGCAACTTCGTGTCAACTCTGCAGAATCAGTCAGTGGCAGCGGACCTGCAGTACGTAAGAGAGCACCTAGGGCACGGGCTTAATAAATCAAGTGGAAAATTTTTCTTGGCAAATTTTTTAACCGATAGCCAACCTGGCCAGGAGTTATTATTTCAGTTTTCTTTCAGGGTTTTGAGAATTGTTTTGTCATAGGCGCTTGGGGCGTAAGCAGAGATTATTTCTGCTAGGATTTGTATGAGCCAAATGGAATGTTTTTTGCTGGTCAAAGTGTATTATCTGCAGCAGAAAACAGCATGCATCTATTGTACCAGCTTTTGAAGCTGTTTTTACTACAATAAGATCCCAAGTCTTATGTACCACAAAGTGCAATTAGTTGCAAAACAACCTATGAAGGAAAATAATATTATGTTGTTTTGTATTGTGTGGAATAATATTTTATTATTAAGATTATATCATTTTACCATTACTTCATTTGACTTGCTTACTCGCCTACACAGAATTTTCCATTTAATTATATTAACGTCTATTCCTCCAGGCCCAATAACAAGCCCATAAAGGAGCCAAGCAGAAACGCGTGTGTACCGTGCACCTGCGCGCACACGATATAATCTCAAGAAGGTAATTTTGTCTTAAACCCTAGCCAGTCTCCATTTCCTCATTTCGTAAACCCTCGCTCAGCTCCTCAACTCGATTTCGTTCCAGGTACTCCTCTGTCTCTCTCCTTTTTATAACCGCTTCCTGTTCGCTTGTATTCGTCAATCGGGTTTTGACGGGGTTTGCGTGCACGTTATTGATGTTTCTCAAAGAGCTGTTTGTTGTTTTAAAATGTCGTTCTTTCGGTTGAGGTTTGTTTTTGTATGTTAGTCGTCAAAAATAGATTAGAGTTGGCCCGTGCGATTGGTTATACCGTTATAGTATGTTTTTCTTGTTATTTGTATGATTTTCGGTTACAATTTGTTTTGAGGAAATTTGTATTGTATGTTCATGTGATTATGGTTTACTTATCTGCTTCTTGCAATTGTTGATTTATGTAATAGTCCCTCGAAAATTAGGTATACAGAACGTTTTACTATTTTCTTTCAAAACAATGTCTGTAGTTTCATACAAGGTCTATTTATATGAGCAATAATTTTTGCATGAGTTTAAATTGCTAGGGGATTGGTTTTTATTCACGATTGATTTGAAATTCACTTGCGCTGTGTGCAGGTGACTGACTATAATGGCTTTCGCTGGAAGATTTGGTGGTCTGGTCAACCTCTACCAAAAATCTGCTTCGAATATTGCTCCAATTGGATCCATGTTGAATGCAGTTCGGGATATGTCTAGCAAGCTTTTTGTTGGTGGTATGTGTTCTGCAACTATCCATTTGATTGCATTGCTACACTTGGGTTCTGAGTTATACCATGGAATTTAGGTTTGTCTTGGGGTACTGATGACCATTCACTTAAGGATGCCTTTTCCACCTACGGGGAAGTAATCGAAGGTATTTGTACTTTCGTTTTTGATTCATGAACATCTATGTATCACATGCTTGATATGCATTTAGTAAAAAAGTATAAAATCCAGTAAACTTTCTTTTTGTATTGACGTGATATGTAGTATCTCGCTTGAGCTGTTGATTATATCGCGTACCATTGTTGTTCGCTCCATCAATTCTAAATGGTCTTCTACTGTTGTGCAGCGAGGGTTATCACTGACAGAGACACTGGTCGATCCAGAGGGTTTGGTTTCGTGAATTATGCTGATGATCAATCTGCTAGTGCCGCTCTAGGCATGGATGGCCAGGTTCACCTATAGAGCCCTATTAAGCTTCTTCTGTCTGGAAATTATTGAGCGGCTTCTAAATATTAATAAGTACCGATACCTGTCCAGGAACTTCAAGGAAGGAACATTCGTGTTAATTATGCTACTGAAAGGGATCAAGCACCACGAGGTGGTGGAGGCTATGGTGGAGGTGGAAGAGATTTTTGAGGATGCTACCAGTAAACTGAGCATTTTTCTTGCGCTGCGAATAGTGTTGGCAGTTCAGAGTCATCTGCGAAGAGTAGCATGGGGTGCTTGATATGGTTTTCAAACAAGAGACAACCTACCTGTTTCTTTCTTGATTAGTGTCACATGATGCCTGTTGTTTGAATGCAGCATATAATAATGATCTAAATGCATGTTAGAAATTAACTGGGGTTGTTCTTGCTGGTTGCCCAAAATATTGTTTTCCCATGCAGTAGTGCATAATTTTCAATGGTATTATCTGGTTTCATACTCTACTTGACTAAAATTTTGTATTGCTTAGTTATGCTTTATATTTTTCATTATATGTTAAGTATATGAGGTCAATTTGTTTTGAAGCTTTTTTCCCTCCAAAGAAGCATATAGCAGCCTACTATTTGACGAGTTAATTCTTTCATTTAAATATGTTTTGAAGAATTGGAAAGGGCTACGAAACATGTAAAACTAGTTGTAATGTTAATTGGATATGATGCGTTGACATGGGATGATTTAAGGTGGCGGTTCCAGAAACATAATTCTCATGGGCATCCCCAGAGCACTTACAAAACTGTCCCTGGCTTTTGGATCATCCACCTGAGCTTGCAGGATTCCTGATTTTGAAATTGGTTGTGTCAATTTTTTATCTGACATAATTTCCAGTTTATTTTTTTGCTTGAGAAGTTCTGTCTGAATCGTTTAGTGGAGCTCATTTGTAGCCTTGGTGCAGGTCTCACGGAGGCTATATATGATCAGGAAATTGTTAACTACCCACCACTGCTGGTGCCTGCCCTTTTTACAAACAAGACGATAGCAAGCATCAAGACGACTGCAAAAAAATCCAAATTGCTGCACATGAGCAGCAGCCCAATAACAAAGGAAGTTACCTTGCACTTTCCCAACGTCTCCTGCACACACCCATGTGCTTTTTCCTCGTCAGAAGATCCAGTTAGAATAATCAGGTAGTTAAGTTTCTTGTCTTGTTTGCCCATCTGCACGGCAGTGCTAATATTTGACTCAAAAATGTCGGTGCTATGTTACCCTCGCCTATATGCAACTGCAACTGTACATTTTATTAACCTCTGCCTATCTATGTCGCTTTATTGCAGCAGCTCACGCTACTCTGGTTGTTAGGAACTTAGACCCAAGGGAAGAGTTCAATTCTACTCCCCATGTTGACCTACTCTGAACGGCATTCACTCTGGCATTCTTGGTCAGGTAGCCCGTTTATGTTTGCTCTCAATGAAGTGCATCAAATGTTAAGAACTTGGCTTTAAGAAAGAGTCCAACCCAAAAGACCAGTCTGATGAGCGGGAGAACTCGTCATGTATTATCATACAATTTATTGTTGGACGATCTTATTTTCAGGTGGCCAAGCTGAAAATTCAGGAGAGTGGAGGTAACATGGAGAGTGTTAGGCGGGTATTATCCGCAAATGGGTGACATAAATTCCCGTTGAAAGAATCTCCCATCCATTCATTTAAAATCATCTCCTAAAAAAACCTTAAAATCCATTTTCCACATTACCATTCATCCTTGCAGACAATCTTCTTCCATATCCATGTTAGTATCACATCTTTCAGTTCTGCAAATTTAATACCAAACTGGTGAGTGGTGTGTAGTGTGCATTTAAGAACCTTGCATTGAGTTTCCAGGCTGGATGGGGACCACCGTCACATTTATCTTTTTTGGATCCACTCTTTCATATTCTTCTTCCTCTTCATCCGTTTGCCAATGAGTCATAAATCTCATACTCCAGTTACATTTCGAAGAATAAGATCAATCAATCAAATAAACTAAAAGAATATACTCATCAACGCCCGTCGCCAAAAGTCAATAAAAGTCAATAAAACCCGCTTATTACTTTGATTTCATCCGTAATAAACGTTCTTTCTGATGATCGATATCCTTTCTATTATGAAGTCCAACTCGTTACATTAATTAATCAAAAAAACCAGCCTCCTAAAGTTTTTAATTTTATGTACATATAAATTAAGCAGCTTGAAAATAAAGTAGCAAATAGGATTCCTTACCTAAATCTAGATCCTTGCTGAGGCTGAAAAAACGTCGCAATTTACGCTGCAGACAATCTGAAACGGTATCCAACTGTTAAGTTCTTCTACCTCTGCATTAATCAACGACAGATCCGTACCTTCATTATATTCATCTTTTTCGACGGAAACAACACGTCAATTTCTCCAGTCTCAATGACATGACAGCAAAGAATCCTATGCACCTCATCACTGCTAAAAACCAACCAACAATACAACTTTACAACCTCAATTATTTTCATTCACACCCAATTACAATACCAAATCCAAAATGACAGAATATTTTTTAATAAATTAGCACCTTGTCATTTTATTTCGAATATTCATACACGCCAATTTCCAAATTCCGTATGTACACGTACTCTCAAATAAAAAAAACATAATATTGCAATATCAGATTCCGACAAGTCACTTATGCCGGCTAGATCGGAAGATACGTTCTGAACCGTTATAAATCTATTATGTCTCTCAACCACAATATAAAATTTTGGTAACAAAATAATTAGGCACTAGCTAATCAAGCTTCAGGAGAATAACTTCATATGAAATCAATATGAGAAAAGACACGACCGGTTTGAGATGTTACATAGCTATTTTCCATTATTGCAAGAACACGCCATCGCAGTTTTACGCGCTTACACCGCCACCCTTTATAACATTAATAATTTTCTAAATAGAAAATTTAATCATAAGTAATCTACACTTCTTTTTCTGTAAAAATAAATCTTTTATAACCAGAACCCACGGCCGACCCGACCCGGATTAGTCCGGGCAGACACGGACCCGGCACAGTGTAAAACCATATGTATGACGTATCATCGTCGTCATCGTCAATCGGAGTCTTCGGCGATATTTTTACTTTCCTTTTTTACCCTCGACTCGATGCCGTAATAACTAACGTACCACTTGACGAACTTCCGCAGGCCGGTGGCGAGGTCGGTCGTGGGCTTGTACCCGAAGTCTTTGAACGCCAAGCTAACGTTAGCGTGTGTGTAGGGAACGTCGCCGTTTCGAGGCATTTTGATGACGTGTTTTTTGGCCTTGACGCCGAGCAAGGATTCGAGAATCGAGACGAGCCTGCCGACAGGAACAGGCGACGTGTTTCCGAGGTTGTAGACTCTGAGCTGTGCCGGGGATTTCTTCTTCCCGCCGCTCCCGGTGCTCTTCTCGGCAGTGTCGAGAGCCCCCAGGCAGCCTTTGACGATGTCGCCGATGTAGGTGAAGTCACGCGCCACCTCCTTGTCGTCGGCGGTTTGGTAGATGTTGACTGGCTTGCCTTGGAGGATGTCTTTAGTGAAGAAGAAGTAAGCCATGTCGGGTCGGCCCCAGGGACCGTAGACGGTGAAGAATCTCAGGCCGGTGAGGGACAGGCCGTAGATGTGATTGTAAGTGTGCGCGATCTCCTCGCCGGCTTTTTTGGTGGCGGCGTAGAGGCTAGCGGGCTGGTCGGTTCTGTGAGATTCTGAAAATGGATTCTCAGTGTTCAATCCGTAGACCGAGCTTGACGAAGCCCAGACTATCGCTGGCTGTGGATTCACAGATTTGCAGACTTCGAGTAAACTTACGAATCCGGCAATGTTGGATGCCACGTAGGATTGTGGATTCTCCATTGCGTAGCGGACGCCGGCCTGCGCGGCGAGGTGGAGAACGTGTGTGAACGGGACCAAGTCAAACAGCTTCCTCAGCAACTTGTCGTCGTTCAGATCTCCTTCCACGACCACAATCTGATGCTTCAGCAGCATCCCTTGCCGCGATCTTTTCAACGTGGGATCGTAGTATGTGTTGAAATTGTCAAGGCCCAGAACCCCATCGCCGCGTTTTTTCAAAGCAAGCGCGCAGTGTGAACCGACGAAGCCACCGGCGCCGGTGACGAGAACGGAAAATCCATTGGGGCGGCGGGGGGTGGCAGAGTGTCTGATTTGCTTCTCCCAGGCCGACCCATCTCCGACAAAAGCCGAAGACAAGAAATTGTAGTTGCTGGTGGTGTGGAGATGCGGCGAGTTTGCCTGATCAGCAACCGGAGGATAGTTAAGCGTGAACAGCAGAATTAGAACCAGAGCAATCAGAAGAGTCGCTCTAAACAGCAGCTTGGAAGAAGCGTTGAGTAGCTTGGTGCTGTTCACTCTTCTTATATAACTGTTGTACCTCTCCATCTTGCTGGTATCCGGCGCCGACGCCATTAATATCAAATCCTCACGTTCCTGCTTCTCTCTGAAAAATGCTTGTGTGCAGTTGGGAAGGACTCGGATGGGATCGGAGATGAGCCCTGAAGAGGGTTTGAGTGGAGAAGATGGAAGGATATAAAGGAGGAGAGATGGAGGGAGGTGGACCAGAACCAGAGCAGCAAAGGTTTGGTGTTGGTTGGAGACCACCTTCGTCTTTCACTGCTCTGTTTTTTCTTCTTCTTCTTAATTTTCTTTTTTACAGGCGAGCGAGCGATAGAATAGGACGGGATTTTATTGTTATTTCGAAAACGACCCCTCATCTCTTACTATATTTACATATACGTCCTTTTCATTCCAAAATCCAGCTGTTGGATGCGGTAAAAGAGAAATCAAGCAGCGCTGAAATCCATGTGTCGCGCACGTGTTCCACTCCAATGCCTTACTTTATTAATAAATAGTAAGGAACTTTTCACATACAAATAATAATTTTGATAATATAATCACCGTAAAAAGTAAAAAAAAAAATAGAAGTTATATTATCATTAACTGAATTTAACTTCGATATTGATTAAATAAGAAAGGTTAACATTGAATGCAGGGCTTTGTGTTTCTTGTCAGTGAGTTGTGCTACCGACACGGAGTATTTAAGGTTTAAGTTGTTATTCCTAGATACGCTTACTCTTAACTTATAGTTTTTACTTTTACACTTTCTGAGGGGATCCGTATCAAATATTTATAACGTAACTTTATACAAGATTATAATTTTCATCACAGACCCTCGACAGAGTTTGTAATTTGGAAATTAAAATCTAATCGTTTAAATGTTGACGTTTTTTTTATCACTAAATCATGTCTTATGAAGATGTAATTTGATTATGAAATAATTAAATGTGAGACTAATGTTAAAAAGTACATATTTTTGTTGTTTGAATATAGAGATTAGAGGCAAAGGTCCGAAGGGCCAATAATGAAGAGCCAGTGATGATCCATGTCTCGTCTACCAGCCCTATAAATCAAGGGTTACCCTTGTAATTTGACAAATAACTGATTTGATTCAACCAGTGCATAATTTGTAGTTAAATAAATTATATATTACTGTTCAGTCCCCAGTGTTCTATGTCCTGGCAATACCACCCGCTGTTTGTGTGTCCTCCAATCCCATTTGCTTACTTCCGACAAAATCAAATTGCACTGATAATTACTTAACCCGTGAATTATAAAATCCGCTAATAACAATTTCATTGTGGTAATTTTCACTTCGATTATCGACCGTGCCTTGGCATCAAATCCCTTATCATTATCGTCACGTGCTTTCTTATACTCTCTTGTCCATTTTAGATTTATAACCCGTTCCGCATCATCTAATTATCGAATACATTCGTAGATTATAATAGATAATAGAAACATGACTCACAGTTAAATGTGTCACAAAAAGATTATGATTCAACTATGCTAGCAAAAATCAAAATAGTAAAAAGGAATAAATTGCTAGCTTATATTGAATGATTGTAGCGGATCTTTTTATCGCATATTAACATAATTAAAATGACATGCAGGCTTTAAAAAGTATAACTACCAGTTAAGACATGGATCATTAGTATACATCATGAACCTTAATTTGCAGTGGAGTGGTTATTACAGCCTAACCCACTCATGTTCCTTTCAAACTTAAATATTGTCTTTTTATACGTACGGTAGATTTAGCAATCTATCATCAAATACAGTTTATTATAAATACAAGTAATTAAGATCTTGTTAGCATAATTTTGCTAAAATATATTTTATATGTAAATTGGGCAATCTCATAATTATAAGTGGTTGGGAATTTATATAACGGATTCAGACAATATGATAAAGAGTTTTCTTATTGAAATGTGTGAACGAAACGCGTCAGATCCTTGTCGTTTTGTGTCGCTCAGTATTGTTTTCCCACAAGCGTCGGCAGAGCGTTTTGGAAGAACCTTCCGATGTTGCTTCCTTAGTTATTCTATTATAAAGGGCATTATGGTCTTTTCGACTGCCTACTGAAATAGGTATGTCCCTCAAAGTTTGAAAATAATCCAAATATGCCATTCAATTTTAATTCATTTTTTGTATTTACAAATTATATTTTAGAAAATATCAATTTTGATAAAAGAATGCCCGTTCAACTAGAAATTGGACACTCGCGTACTCTGATCAATTGTACTTAAAATAAACCGTGACTAGCAATTTAAATGAATCATAATTTGAGGTCGCTTTTTGTCTTGGAAATCGTGATTGGCACTCACCATTTATTTTTAGTTGTCACTTTGATGACAATGACTATTTGTGCCAAAATGTCATACTAAATTGTTTTCGGAAAAAATCATTTTGTCAAAAAAAGTTGACAAAAGTCCACATCTAGAATGCAACTGGGTCCCACTTATCCAGCTCATCGATTTGGAAAAGCTTCATTTTCATACGCAAATTCACATGGAATTTTTTCATATCTTAATTTCAAATACAACTATGCTTCTAGACATTTTAAACCACTTACATTCATTTTAATCTCTAAATTATTTGGATTGATTATGATGTTCATTTAGAAATTTATATTTGATATGGCCAATTCAAATATAAAGGCAAACCATTATTATTACTCGTACGATTTATGAGTGCGCTAGTGTCGGCCACGAACATGTTCCATTGATCTAATATTGCATCGAATGATGTCATGAGTGTTGTAGTTTAAGATATGTTGAATTTTAAGTAATCATTTGTTCAGAAAATTAAATTTAAGTTATTTTAATCATGTGAAATTCACATGTTCTTTACTAGTGAAATTTAAATATAAAATCTGCAACATTTAATGAGACGTGCCATCAAGATTCATTCACTATCCAAATGTTTCGATAAATTTGTCACTACAGAAAATAAGATTGAAATTTAATGAGAAAGAGACTTAAAAGTTAAGCACATGGGCGTGCGTAGTCATCTATTCTGTAACTTTCAGCCAGTGAGAGAAAAAGTACAATATGCTAAATGGGCCCCAGGCCCAAGCCCACAAGCGTAT
This sequence comes from Umbilicus rupestris, assembly GCA_963678935.1. Taxonomy (NCBI): domain Eukaryota; kingdom Viridiplantae; phylum Streptophyta; class Magnoliopsida; order Saxifragales; family Crassulaceae; genus Umbilicus; species Umbilicus rupestris. The sequence goes on along the minus strand of OY787611.1, from coordinate 14,542,877 downwards.
CTTCATATACCGACCATTATGATTTGGCACACATTTTTATTCCTTCTGCAAATAATTACTTACAGCATGTTCTTTTTATTTTAACTTTTTGTTTCGTTCCCGTAAATCGATCAACTGGTTGAGCTCTTGGCTTGTCAGTAAAGAAAAATATTTCATCAGACAGGAAGGAACAAAGGGATTCCATTCAGCTATCCATATGAATTTGATTTTACATGTTTTAGAATCTTCATAGTTACTGAACATGAACAAGAACAGACTCGTGCACAGAACTGTTTTGTTCTGGCGTTGATACATTTCTTGGGTCATATAAAAATGGTTGATACTTGTACTGCAGTGGCACAGTTCGTTAGGGTAAGATGTTCAGTTCTTCTGCATTGCGATCCGGCTTAGTGTAGTTGTAGTTTTGATAACAATCTAGCCTCCGAATTTCCAAGCTGAACTTCACTAGGTTCCTCAAGCTGCAGTGTTAAAAAGCACCGTGTATTTAAGCAATTTAATCAGTCAACTGTAAAATAAAAAAATTCAAGAGCGAACGTAGACCCCAAAATACATGGTCCATTCAGAAACTGAGTCACTACCAGCCATAGTTTGTTTAGAACGAATCTAATGGTTAAGTAACTATAACCTGTTTGCAACTTAACTCTTCAGTTAGATATCTAAGACTCCACCACATCTTCTTCAGCTCACCAACTAATTGTTGGTTACCTAGCATCGAAAGATCTTGCACATCCTTCGTCGATACATCATGATCTCTTAAAAGCTTGACATAGTCATTTTATGCAAGCTGTGACCTTTTCAAGTCCAAAGAATGCTAGATGGAACCTAGAGAAAGTAGAATAAAGAGCAGAATACACACGGGTACGTAAGAGTTATATGTCGCCGTTAACTACCTTATAAATTGATGCTGGATCCTCAAGAAGACAATGTCGATTACGGGGGGATTCCAGAATGAAATATATGCATTACATAACACTTACTACTACTGTCAGCGCATTAATGCATCACAGCAGCGACCCTCGCCGCAAGATGTCTAAAACAGGCAAGAAAAGAAATGAAACACAACCACTCAAGTCACTCAACCTAACAGCGCATCGGCATATTTACCATGAGCAACATGAAAGAACATATTAAATCTCATCATCACCAATCACTACATTACCAACCTAAGAGTCAGCCATAAGAAAAATGGCGAAGAAATATTTAGCTTACCTCTGCTGAATGAGGGAGGGCCTCCACTAGATATCAAATCCCAGAATAACCTGACCAACTTCTCTTCTCTTCTCTTTCTTTCTTTCAATTCATCATCTGAAGAAAGAATCCAACACTCCAATCTTACAACTCCTCCCCAATTTAACTCTTAAATCATAGAAAAATAAAAAGGCGTAAACTTCTTACCAGGAATTCATAACTGGGGCAAATTGAGTGAGGGGGGGTAAGCGCCGCCCATCGGTTAAAGGACGTTTTTTAACTTGGCGGGAGCGGTGGCGAAGCTGACGATTGCGTTGAAGGCCTTCGTGAGTGAAGGGCTGATCCCAGTCGCACTCCAGAAATTCCAAGGGTCAAAATGTGAAAAATTTTCACTTTTGCAACTTGTGTCTAATTTGCTACCGTTTGGGCGTCCTTCTCTTAAAACATTTCATATTTATCATGTTTTAAACAAATCGTTATTAGTAATAAAAGTTTATTTTATTTTTTTCATAAATTTTTATTATGAGTAGCGATTTAGCCGACTGAATCAAAAAATCGCCACCCTAGTAGCGGTAGAAGTGGTGGTTTGTTTTCGTTAAAATTGGATGCCACTGAGTGGTGAAAACATTTCAAACCGCTACTGACAGTAACGGTTTGGTATATGGGCAAATCGCTACTTTAAAGGTTATGCGATTTGAAATTCGCCATACAGTTGTGAAAATAAAGTTCATCACGAAGCATTTTGATAGTAGAATTGAGAATGAAGTTCAGGCCAAATCATTCAAAAGTAGCAATTTATAATCCATAATAGTGATTTGGTTGATTACATTTCCTAATGAGGTCTTATAGACCGTCGAACTGCTCTTCTAGATAGAGTGCTCCTTCTCAATGCTACTAAAATTGCGGTGTCCATCTCGGTGACCTGAGATGGTTCTTAAATGTCATCGTCACCTTGAACCGATCTACTAATACCTTTCGCAGGAGTGTCATCATCGTCATCTGTAAAATAACAGGAGTGATGAACTAAATTTGACCTTTAATTTATGTGTTATCCTTTTACAACATACCAGTTGAAAACTGGACAAGCATCGTGTCAATTCCCAAGGCGCTATCCTCGCCAATCTGTACCAAGTCATTTCGAGAATCATGGAATAACTCAAAATCCAATTTCTTCGCATGATGATCAGCCACGTTGGCGATTTCTGCCGCGACTAAGGACTTGACCTACAAAAATACTCGAATTAATTAGTCTTGCAAAATCAAAAGATAGATCTACGATTTTCGTATTACAAGAAAACTTACATAATTGGGATTCTCGTGCAAGGTAGGCGGTAGAAGACTGGTCTTTCAATTGCTTTGCGTGGTTGGATAAGTCTATGTGTTACAGACCTGTTCCACGATATGTACTCAGTCAAGTACTCCTTATCATCGCCTTATGGATCACCTTAAATAGTTCTGGCTGCTCGACCATCTTACATAGTTACATATGGTTGCATCTCTCTAGATCAATCTTTGTTGTCCTCTTTCTTGTATATGCATGTAAGTCTCTGTGAATTTGATGCGGCTTATCTAGGATCGGATTAGTAAAGCATTATGTTCCCATGCCCATAACTTCAATGTACGAAGTCCGCCGGTGGTACAGAAATAATAAGAGGCTTGGGTCTGCCAATGTATATATGCTCCCATGCCCACAACTGTAATAATATGGTGTAACCCGTCAAATTGTTGTGCCCTATATCTCACATGTTGTGCACAACGGTCTGTACAAGTAAGCCAACACAGCCCTGCCTGACTAAAACCACCGATCACATCCATATCAATCAATCGCTGCAGATAGTGCAATGAAATGTCGCTGCCTGTCGAAACTGGCTTCAACGAGGAGTCAATTATGCATAAGATATATGCGCGTGCATATCTTTGTAAATCCTCCTCGGTGACATCATCTGGGATAACCCTCATATGATTCTTGAACCAAGTACGATGAATCGATGTGCGCGTCTTACCACGAGGAGGAATGACTCCTAGTGTAGTCATGCGCATCGCATCCTAATTCGGGACGTCCTCTGTCCCAATCAATGCCGTTCCATGAATATGTAAATCCTGTAATAACCCTATGCCCTGTAAGGTTAGAGTCATTTCCCCAGACCTAAAATGGAAGGTGTGTTTCTGGGAACGCCATTTCTCTATCAACGTCGCCAGTAATCTGTGATCCACCTTCATGTTCTGAACCAATGTCCATGGGTAAAAGCTAACTCTTATAATGTAAGGGGCTATCCGATAGTCCAACTGCCACATGTTGGCGCGATGTACATCTAACAACCATCGTTTTGCCAACACAAACTATCATTAGTTTTAATTTGAACGCAATATTGTACTTTCAAATTAAACGACATCTAACACTCATCTCTCTGTAAGACTCCAGCTCTTATACATGTCATAAACTATCCCTAACTATCATTATTTTCACTCTCGACCAAAACGTAAGTAATGAAAAACATACTGATGGTCAAATGCATACAAATGTATTTGTATGCATACCAATGAAAAACATACTACACCCACCGCGACTAACAATACTCCCTTATATTTTCCATACAAATGCATTCTATTAATACACAAAACAGGCCGCAAATGGACAAAAGCCTTGATTGCAGGCGCAAATGACCAAAAAATATGATCTACACTTACATTGCCATCTTCCAGCATCGATGTGCGCCAAAATACAGCACTATCGAGATTATACTTTTACAATTCATGAATGCCCATAACTGAGCAAATGATTCCTTCCAATTTCCAAACATATACTTCAAAGTTTTCTGTCTCGCCTTTCACGCCTTCACATATGAGATATGATAATCATATTGTTTGGTCATTAGTTGCTTGATGGCGCTCAGGGTAAGTTTCAACTTCTCGCTAATACTGTCACCGATCTCCATCGTAATGAATGCCTTATTGAAGTGAGCATTATCATCTGGAATAATATCGCTCTCACATTTATGTCCCCCTATATCCGGTTATCTCCCACATATAAGCTCTTTTCTTCAACACTGCTCGAATTTGCTAAGCACAATTATTGACTCCATCACGGCAGTGCATGATAATCTTTGTTTTATCCACTTGTATATGTAATACTCACCTCTCTTCATTATCGAGTATCTTTGGCAAGCATGTATCACACCCTCCTTCGACCCAAACAACATTCTTTTGTGAAGTTCGTTCCCTCCAAATTGATTGTTGTTTGTAACATATTCTTCAATGTTCATATTGTTCATCTTCCGACGCATCATTAAAAGCAAGAATATTCCATATAGTATTATTACGCATCATGAACTCATCCTCGTGCTCCGGTGGAGACGTTCTACTAGCTTGTCCAACATCACTAACCCTACATTCATCTCCGGTTTCATCCAAAATTTCAAGCTCTTCTCGATTATAATCATCGAAAATGGAAAGGTCAAACATACCCAACGTCGCTATAACCATTCCGTCAACTTCATGATTTTCCATTCAAAATGAACTTCCGTCAATAACCTTATATAACATCAATTAACCAAAAAATTATCCTACAATTAGTTCGACTTTCTTTCCAAACACTGTCAATCAAAAAGTTCAATATACTCAAAAAGTACAATACACAATGAAATAACACGAACCACCATTACCAAAAGATTTATTCGAGGGTATTTCCACCACAATCAAAATTAACAAGTGCAATATTACTTAACATATGCAATACACAAAATCTATACTCCAACAAGGTGATTTTTAACAAATCACCAACAAGTAATCAATAACAAAAAAATTCGTCAAAGTAAACCCTAAGCCCTAAAATTTCAGATTTTGGGATTTCGTTGTCCAATTTGTAACATAATTATTACTCAATGCATTAATTACAATAACAAAAGTACAAAAATGCTAAATGAATCACGGTTGCATACGTTCAGATCGACGTCGCCTAAAGAGAAATCGTTGCAGCACGTAGAAGAAGAATGGAAGGAGGAGAAGAAGAAGCTCGGCTGAATTCAAGACCAAGCCGCCACTGTCATTAGCGGTGATATTTTTTGGGTCAAACCACTACTGCCAGTAACGGTATGAAATGTTTTCGCAACTCAATATTTTTATCGAAGATAAACCGCTACCCCGGTAGCGGTTTATTATTTAAGCATATTCAGATGCCAGATGGGATCTGGCTCTACCATTTTTCAATTCATTAGACCAAATTACTACTGACAGTAGTAGTTTGTAAAAAGAACACAACAAACTACTATTAGAAATAGCGATTGGATGGAATGTTTTGAGCAACTATGGTAGGGAAAGGAGCAAATTGGGCATATACACGTGGCGTGTCGTCAAAATGTCGGTATTCATACTATACACGTGGCGTGTTGTGATTGTTTGAGAATGGTCGTAGCGTGGAGTGGCAGAGCAGAGGATAGCGACAAACTTGGGCGGAGAACCCAGCGCAAGTGTTGAGTTGGGCGGAGCGACAAATGTCATAGAAATCATCGACGACGGAACTCTTCAAATCTGCGTCTTCATCTCCTTCCTCGCATTCTCCATTGCCTCTCAATCTATCCCTCATATCTGACGCTTTTCGCTTCTCCATTTGCGCAAGGTTTTATGCGCATTAGATCGGACCTTCCGCTTTGCGTTGCAGTTGATGTTGCCTTGGCATTTTGATGGACTTTGATTTGTTGGTGATTTCAGGATGGATGCTACGATGAATGGGTGCAAATCTGTTTTCGCGCCGCCAACACCAGTAAGTTTGTGACTGTCCATTACATGTTAGTGTGATGGAATTTTTAATGGGAATTTGGAATGCTCTCTTGAAATAGGTTTTATTGCTGATGTGATTGTGATAATATTAATGACATAGTATAATGATGGCAGGGGTTGTTTGTGGGGGCTTCCAAGAGGATTAAGAGTTCCAATTGTAGCTTTTTGTCTGGAGGAAAGGTGAATTTTCTTAAGCTAGTAGCCCAGGCTGTTCGTGTTAAAAGTAAATCAGGGAAGCAAGGCGGTGGATCTCTTGGAGTTACATGCCTTCAGGAAAAGATTCTTGTTGCAAATAGAGGGGAAATTGCAGTTCGCGTTATCCGTACTGCTCATGAGCTGGGAATCCCTTGTGTAGCAGTTTATTCTACTATTGATAAGGATGCACTGCATGTCAAACTTGCAGATGAATCAGTTTGCATTGGGGAAGCTCCGAGCAGCCAATCGTTTGTGTTTCCTCTTCCTTACTTTCGAACAGCCTATTTTGCAGCAACACATCCTATATATATTGTTTTCAATTTATGATGTAAAATTCTATTTCTCTGAACAGGTACTTGGTGATCCCAAATGTTCTATCTGCTGCAATCAGCCGAAAATGTTCCATGCTTCATCCTGGATATGGATTTCTCTCTGAGAATGCTGTATTCGTTGAAATGTGCAGAGAGCATGGCATCAATTTTATTGGCCCTAATGTATGCACATGGTGTCTGATTTTTATTTACGATCTCCAATTAGGTTTAAAATATAGTACTCTACACGATCATTTGTGGTTTTGTGTATGCGTATGCTTCCAATGAATAGTTAATACGGTAGTATAAATATTTGAATTCTAAACATGTCATAGTAACAATAAATTTAACAAAAAACATTTCAATGCCTACTTTTCTAATAGGAATCACTTATCATTGAAACTTATCTTTCAAGCCTGACAGCATCCGTGTGATGGGAGACAAATCAACAGCCAGAGATACCATGAAGAATGCAGGTGTTCCAACGGTCCCTGGCAGTGATGGTCTGTTAGCGGTACTGTCCCTTTCTAAGCCGCAGAACTTCTCGAAAAGAAATGCTTAACTTTAAAATAAATGTTTTGTTAGCACATGTGACATTTGTACATTTTCGTTTATATAGAGCACTGAGGAAGGCATCAAATTAGCTGAAGAAATTGGATATCCTGTGATGATCAAGGTAAATTTATTCAAATGCTTGAGTTGCGCTCTAATAAATCATATTGCTTCAGCTGAACAACAGCAGTCCTTTTTTGTACCTCTGCATATTCAGCGGCACTAAGTATCAAATTTTAAACTTTAACCATCTGTGAGCCTTTTCAATTATATATAATGTATAAAATAACTGCTACTAACCATCTGTGAACTCATGTTGTCCACATGAGCTCAGATGTTTACTAATAAGTTCAGTTGACGATGGTTTAAAGGTAAAACATATGGTAATATTTTTTTTAAAAAAGGCGAGAGATTTCATTGATAAGAAAAGGGAGGGCTATACACAAAACACAACTACAACACGACTAATGCAACTCCTCACTCCTAAAACTAGCTATACAATACCAATATGGTAAATATTGGTCTTTTTGTGTGTGACCCATAAATATTAGGAAAAATTAGGAGGAATGATTCCTTATTCATTATTTTATTGAAGTAGGCAACAGCTGGAGGAGGAGGACGTGGAATGCGTCTTGCTAAGGAGCCTGAAGAGTTTGTTAAACTGTTACAGGTAATTGGAATCAGATGTAGCAGTTATTGAATATATTACCTCGCAAATCTCATCTTTAATATTTTTGCAATTTAAGTGTTTTTGTTTAATTTTTAAAGTTTTCCAACATGGTTTTCTATATGAGGTGGTTGAGTTTAGCCTTGATGAACATTTGAAAGTCTTACATGGTGAAAAGCATGCAGCACTAATAATATTATCCTTCACTTTACCCTGATGAGTTTTGACAGTCTTAAAAGGTGAGTAGAGAGAATTTTTTAATATTTATGTGTTGAATGGATTAACAGCAAGCTAAAAGTGAGGCTGGAGCTGCATTTGGAAATGATGGAGTTTATCTGGAGAAGTATGTTCAGAACCCAAGGCATATTGAGTTTCAGGTATGTTAAGTCCCTCCAAGTTGCTATTTCTGTGACTGTATGGGAAATTGATCTAATTTTTCTGCTCACCCTTACAGGTCCTCGCTGACAAGTACGGGAATGTTGTTCACTTTGGAGAGCGTGATTGCAGTATTCAGGTACCGCTGAGAATTCTTCACTGGTTTAATCTCTAAATACATGTGTAATTGTGTATGCATTAGATCATTAAGGCTTGATTGGTTTACAAGTAAAGTATTTCATGTTATATTACACAGTGAAAATGGACCATCATATACTTATTTATTTATATATTTAAACTAGGCCTAATAGGCATTCTATTTTGAGAATGGAGTTGAAGCTTTCCAGTCTTGTTAGGAACTCAATTCCTGTAATGTTTTCACTTAACACGATTCTAGACAGCTTTTCAGGCGTGCCAGTGTGTTAAGCTACATCCTCTGTGGTATGTCTGATATGTAGTTATCACAATATTAGTTGTTTTTCTGCTCTTTTACAGAGAAGGAATCAGAAATTATTGGAAGAAGCACCCTCTCCTGCATTGACCCCTGAGTTGAGGAAAGCCATGGGTGACGCAGCTGTTGCTGCCGCTGCATCCATAGGCTACATTGGCGTTGGAACTGTTGAGTTCCTTTTGGATGAAAGAGGTTCCTTCTACTTCATGGAAATGAATACACGAATCCAGGTAATTGATTACACAGATGGTTCCATTAAAGTTTACTAGTTTTGTGGTAAGGAATCATGAGGATGATATGTGCATTTTAATAGTCTTCTCTTTGCTTTTGCAAATAGGTTGAGCATCCTGTGACAGAAATGATTTCCTCCACTGATTTGATTGAAGAACAAATTCGTGTTGCTATGGGGGAGAAACTCCGTTACACACAGGTTTGTTGGGAACATCACTTGTGTCTCTTTTCTTGTTTTTTTTTCTCTCATAGTGGTTCTTTATTAATGAAGTTGATATTTATTTTTCAGGATGACATAGTTCTCAGGGGTCATTCCATTGAATGTCGAATCAATGCAGAGGACGCTTTCAAGAATTTCAGGCCTGGGCCAGGTGCAGTTTTTTCTATGTATATCATGTGTTGATTGAATGACACAATGCATTCACCTAGCATGACGTCATACATGGAAAGTCCTAGATTTATGAGATACTGGGGTGTTAGATGACCTAAACACTTGAGCATAGCAAGATGTTTAAGATTAACAGCTGAATGACATGATCATAACACTCGATGTATATTTTTATTTTCGTTCTGTCACTCTTAGAAATCTCTGTGCTGTACTATTTCTGTACAGCATGGGGTAGTTCAGTGAAATATCATTTGTAAAGTTTCCTTTATTTTGATTTATTTATCTGTTTCTGTCGTTACTGCCTATCCCACACTCTGCTTTATACATAACTGCCTATCCTAGTAACGCAATCTTAGTGTGTGTTTTTTTTCAGCTTAGCTTGTGTCTTACTGAGTTGCATTGAACAACAGTGAATGATTTTCTGAGAGTTGAGACCAAAAAAGGGGCTTTCAGGCCGTGATTTTCCTTTTCAGATGTTAGATTGTAAATTCGTTTGCTTGATAGTCACTTTATAGATGGTTACAAACTGTGCGAGTGAGGGCAAAATAAAGAATATATCATCCTAGATCCTAGTTCTAACTCTTGTTCTAACTTCTAACCTTTTCGTCCTTTGGGTGGGTCAGGGAGGATAACAGAGTATCTGCCAGCTGGAGGCCCATTCACTAGAATGGACAGTCACGTTTATCCGGGTTATGTTGTTCCGCCAAGCTACGATTCATTGCTTGGAAAGGTTTGTCTCCACTCATTTGAATTTCTAAATATGTATTACGTGCGTCAATTGTTTCTTTGTTATTAAGCTAACGTCAAGATAATGCCATGTTAAATATCTAGACTCCAAATTTTTCATATTTAATAACTAAAATCCATGCATGGAGAGGTGGTGCCTATATGTCCAAGGTCCAACATTCAAATCTTGTCTCCAGGTAGTTGGGTGTGTTAAAAAATCTAAATTGAGCAGGTGCCACTTATTAGCTTGAATACCCTAACTAAAATATCTGCACCTCATCCATCACAGATGAATTGGTGTCTCGACACCAAGTTCGTTTACCATGAGTCTCATCTCTATTTCTTTTCAACATCTTTCTCTGATTCCTACTCTACTGATTTCCTGGTACATGGTACCATGGAGAAGCATACGCGCATCAAAGTACCATGTTGTCACTTGTCATTACACATTGCCAATTTCTGAATTCACTACTTTTTTTACATTGTTTATTGGTAACTATATTCCAGCTTATTGTATGGGCTCCAACTAGAGAAAAGGCCATTGACCGCATGAAGAGGGCTCTAAACGACACTATCATTACAGGTATCACTATCGTATCAGAAAATAGTTTTGATACATAATAGCATGTGTGCGTCTATGAGTTGTACGGCTGCTCGTAAGGCCTAATATCGATTCTATCTTTTCTGTCAAGTTCAAAATATTTTTTAACATCCATGTGTATGTTTGATGTGCAGCAATGACAATTTTGTTTTATCAAACTTCCCACTGCCTCTATACTTATGTTGGACATTCAGTAAAACATGAAGATGTTTAACACGAGTCTGATAAAACATGAAGTTGTCCTTCTATAGTGCTATGATGCTTTTCTTGATCAATCATGATATCAACATAATGAATTCATTTGACATGTCATCCCTTGTTCTGCAGGAGTTCCAACAACCATTGAGTACCATAAGCTGATCCTCGAAATTGAGGTTTGCAGACTTTCATATATGATCTCTCGATAAATCCATTTTGGTTATCATGAAACTGCATTTCTAATCTTCATTCACACTTTTTTCTCACAGGATTTCAAAAATGGAAAGGTGGACACTGCTTTCATTCCAAAGCACGAGAGTGACTTAGTGCAGGTATGGTGTTCACCACGATTAGTATTATAACTTATGACAAATTACTAGGAGTTACATTACACTTTCTATGAGATGCTATCAAACATAGTTGCAACAAATGAGATGTAACCCGTCCTTATTTAGTGTAAACATTTTAGCTTACACATGCTAAAACTGCTCAAGGATAATGAAACAAGAAAGAGCTAATGTGCGTGTGTCCTTATTTGCAGCCCCACCCGTTGGTGCACATCAATGCAAATTGATACGGATAGCAATTTCACAAGTACAGAATCCAGTTCCAAGTTTGTATCTGTTCGTTTACTTTTAAAATTGTTTTTGGCAGTCTGCAATAGTACTATTTATGTCTGAGCAGTCTAATTTATGACAGAAAGAGATTGTCTTAATAGCATGCCTTCTGGCTTAAGTATTAACTCTCGATATATCAAAGTTCTTTAGCAATGATCTTATGCAGGAGAAATAGATGTGAAAACGTGTATATATTATGGACTATGGTTTCTGCAATGTTGATTTGTATTACAAACAAAACGAGTATGTGATAAGTAGACTAGGAATTCAGACAAAATAAAATACCAATTTTCTCCATACCCCGTGCAGTTTCTGTTAGCAGGACAGTCCGATGGTTGTTATCACTGTCTTGTCAAAGCCTTGTGGGACGTTGCATGGGTACTTTGGAGATGCAAGACTTCTAAGGTTGGCGAAGAGTTTCATGGCCAACTCGGTTTCCAGCATGTCCTGAAGAAGGTTAAGGAGTTGTGGGTTGAAGGTGGGCTAATCTTTTCGGTTCTGGTGGAGTTGTCCAAGGGGAAGATGGGGCTGTTTTGTATGGGGTCAGTGACACTGCGAACATGCCGGTCGAGTCTCGGACTTGGTCTGCGGTGAGGAGGACTATTGTACTGGTCTGCCTGGATCAGTGATATGTGAAGCTGAAATGTGAAGGAGGGGATGCTTGGAGAATTGCTGGTTGTGATGCATTTTTCATCCTCCTATGTATTTAGGGTATATGCAGCGGTCATTTTCTCTTCGAGCAATCAGCAAGCAATTGTTTCATTTTTTTGCGCAGCGATGAATGTTAGCGAGAAAAAAATGCTAGAGGAAAATTTTTTTCTGGCAAATGCTCCTCGAGGAAGCGGAAGAGAAATTGGTGCTTGAAAGTTGGAGCAATTGCTCCTTGAGAATTGCTGGTGGAGAAAGAAATTGCTCGAGGGGAAATTGCTGACGGAAAACTTTCTCACCAACAAAACCGTTGCATATGCTCTTAGGGTCTGTTCTTTAGAGCTGAACTTATACGTAACTTAACTTACCTTAATTTAATTTAACTTACCTTAACTTAACTGAATTTAACTTAACTTAACTGAACATAACTTAACTTAAGTACTTTTACAAACATATTTTTAATCTTAAGTATCTGGGAATTAAACAAGTATATGGTGGTTGGGGTGGTGGCGGTGGTGATGTGGTTAGAGTGGTGGTTGTGGGTTGGGGTGGTGGTGGTGGGTTGGGACGGTGGTGGTGTGGTTTGGGTGGTGGTGGTGGGTTGGGTGGTGGTGTGGTTGGGGTGGTGGTGGTGTGGTGGTGTTGTTGGGGTCGTGGTGGTGGTGTGGTTGGGGTGGTGGGTTAAGGTTGTGGTGGTGGGGGGTGTTGGTGGTGGTGGTGGTTGTGGTGGTGGGTTGGGATGGTGGTGTGTGGTGGTGTTTTTGGGATGGTCGTGGATTTGCTTTTTCAGTACTTAACTTAACTTAACTTAATTGAATTGAATTGAATTTAACTGAACTTAACTTAACGTAAGTACTGAAAATTTAAGGTCTAAAGAACAGGGCCTTAGCTTCAATAAAATCAATCAGCATCACCAATTAATTCTGTAAATTAAAATTTACAACTGAAATTATACTGCACTACCGGGGTGGGAGAGTGAGAAAAATTTTCAAACTTGCCACTTACCCACAACTTACTTCCAAAACTGCCACACTTCTGAAGTTACTTCCCAAAATGCCACTTTTTTGACAAACCGCTACTCTCAGTAGCGGTTTGTGTATTTTTCTAACCCGAAATACTGACTGGACGATGAGTTGGGGATGATGTGCACGTAAAATCACAAACCGCTACTCCAAACCGCTACTGGGAGTAGTGGTTTCTTTGTGTCCCAAACTCAGAGGCTCTGAGTTTGAAAACAATAGCAAACCGCTACTGGGAATAGCGGTTGGACTATTATTTTGGTCAAACCGCTACTTCCAGTAGCGGTTTGTCTATTATTTGCAAACTCAGATGCACTGAGTTTATAAAGAATGAACGAACCGCTACGCCTAGTAGCATTTGAACTTGTTAGCAACGGTTCTTGAATGTGTGATATTTGACTTTTCTTATTAAATAATTTTTAAATGTGTAACATTAACATAGGATCAGATTAATATAACATATGATCAAATTATATTGAAAAAGTTCGAAATAATTCATAAAGTGTAATGCAGTTTGACGACGCTAATCTAACGAATAACCGGACCTATCGATCTTCGTACTGGTTTTTTTGGCTTGATGCTCCTTCGAAGTCCTTGCTGACCGTCATCCTGAATATTTACTTGAGTGATTTGAGATGGATCTTGGTCATCAAAAATTGCATCTTCCGATACCGATTCGTGAGAAGGGCCCGAAGTATCTGCAAAAAATGCTTCGAAGGTATTCGCTAACAGTACTGACAATGTGCAAAAAGAACGAGAAGGTGCATCTACCATGATGAAATTGAACAAAGTCCGGTATAATTCCCATTGCTCCCTCCGCTCCAAGTTCCGTTAGGTCAGCGTAGCTAGCGTGGAATAAATCATACGCTAGCTTCTTAGATTTCTCGGGAACGTCATCTGAAAATATTTCAGCGGCCATACGACCAGATCTGACCAATGAAAATACCTACAAAAGCGAGTCACAAGTATGCCAGTCCAAAAATATGTGAATCATAGAATAATATTTTGAATTTTTAGGAAATTTACATGTGTAGAGTTCTCGTGTGAAGTCGGTTGGTAAGGAATTGAATTTTTTAACTACTCTAACGTGCCACGCACATTTACTAGCTCCATCTCTACATTGTAGTATAAGTCTACACACATCTGACTTATACGTTTAATGCTCAACCCGATTTAGGATAGAATATTTCTGACATGCATATATGATATCCTCCTTCGATGCAAACAACATCCCCTTACATAGTGAGTTCATAGAAAATTCACTATTGCCAATCAAATGTTCGTCAACATCCATATTACCCATCCAATGTGATACATCATTAAAACCGGAAAAATCCACAACGTATTGTTGAACACTCTATTCTCATTCTCAACTTGATCCGATGTCCATGATTGTGGAATATCATTGTCTCCCACCGCATCTAACATTTCAAGATTTCTTTAGTGTATTCATCAGACATGGTTACATCAAACGTCTCCAAAGTGGACATAACCATCATCAAGCTCTTCATTATCCATTTAACCAATACTTGATCGTGTTTTACCTTCGTACACAATCAACATAAATGATCATCAAATAGTTTCTACAAATCACACTTTTCAAAATGAAAATACACTGAACATCATCCAAAATACCTACTAATATAACATAATGTCCTAAACTCTAATCAACACATTCAAACCATGCAATTCAACAATTTCGTAACTGTAAGGCAACCAATATTGAACTGCAATAACCCAAATTCGAAAACCTTAAACCCAATTTCAGATTCACACCTAGTTTTCGAAACCCTAATCCTAACACCCATTCATGGAACCCTAAATCCATGACAAATTTGAAGCATAACAATCAATCTACCTTCAAATTGGAGTGTGGGACGAAAGGGACGACTCGTGCTGCGGATCGAACGACGGCTCAACTGGGCGGTGATTTGAGGAGAGAAGAGGAGCGCTGCGGAATTGCAGAGGAAGCGGGCTGCGATATTGTAAATAATAGACAAATCGCTACTGGGAGTAGCGGTTTGACCAAAATAATAGTCAAATCGCTACTCCTAGTAGCGGTTTGCTATTGTTTTCAAACTCAGAGCCTCTGAGTTTGGGACACAAAGAAACATCTACGCCCAGTAGCGGTTTGTGATTTTACGTACACATCATCGCCCACTCATCGTCCAGTCAGCATTTCGGGTTAGAAAAATAGACAAATCGCTACTGGGAGTAACGGTTTGTTGAAAAAGTGGCATTTTGGGAAGTAACTTCAGAAGTGTAGTAGTTTTGGAAGTAAGTTGTGTGTAAATGATAAATTTGAAAATTTTTCTGAGAGCGAGTGGTTGGCTGCTAGCACTAATTTAAATTTCAATCAAAATTGTTTGTGTGTAGCCGTCTAGGGTACCAATTATTAATGATTATGCTCTAAATAATCAGACATAAAAAGAGTACTAATAAGAGCTTGGGCTATCATTATTGTAAGAATTGATGAAAGGCTGGATATATATATATATATATATATAGTCCTCAGCAGCATGTTGGATTTAGGGAAAGCAGAATTGTTCGGAGTCAAAACTAGTATAAAGACAACTACTTGAGTATAGTACTAACATACATCAACAAACTGCAATGAAATTATAGAACCAGTTAGGGTTAGACTTATTGTTCTAGGGAAATAAATTAGTGGATTTTCCTGAAAGTTGGATAGAGGGACACCACAATCGCCCAACGTCAACCTTAGTATTTTAGTACAGCCAGCCGAAAAGGAATTATACTCAGTCCTCAGTCTAACACCTGGTGGCTGGCAAATGACAAATAGTTTTGTAAGATGTTTTTGTCAACTCAGGTAAGGTAAGGATGGTGTATAACGAGAATGTCTTCTCTGATCAAGTACATTGAAGGACTTGCAAGATGTAAAAACTGCTTACATCTTTTCTATTTTTCATTCACTATTTATCTGCTTACATATAACCGTATAACACTAAACACATATATACCACTAAGAACCTCCACCATGACTGGCGTTGCTTTGCATGCAACATGTCCATAATGAGAAACAATACTAACCCATACCACACCAGCAAATAAACAAAACAAATAGACTACATTAGACCTAACATGTCACTCCATCTCTTAATCTTCTTCATGCCCAGCTTCCCAAGGAACTTGTTTGGTCCGAATGATTTTGTTAAATAAGCCAAATGTTCTTCTGTTCGGACATACTTCACCTCCATCTTTCCACTCTCACTGCATTCACAAATGTAATGGTATCTGGTATCAATATGTTTGCTTCTATTGTGATGTCCAGTGTTCTTAGATAGAGAGATGACTGATTTATTATCCACCAAAAGCTTAAATTTCAATGGCTCCTTCATTCTCAAATCAGCAATTAATCTTGCGAGCCATACGCCCTGGCACACAGCTATTGTCGCTGCAATGTATTCAGCCTTATGACGAGAGTTGATCAGTCGATTTATCAACTAAATATTCATTCATTTACAAGAAATTTATGTTCATTTCCTAGACTTTTTATTGTTATTTTACCACGCTACTCTTGTTCTAGGTCAAAGTTTACTAAATTGAAGCTTTGTAGCCCATTTGGAGCAAAATATGAAAAACACAGATTCAGACGAAAACAGATTAAATATGAGCAGATTCACCTTATCTTATTCAAAGGTTTGCCGAGCGCATGATCATTGTTTGATTGAGCTTGTTGAAAAACTAACTCAAAGGACTACAGCTTGCTAGTTTATTTCAAGAGGAGATTCGAAGCTTTTAATGGCCCAAAAAGTGATTGAAGTTAGAATCATGGTGCAAAGTGAATATTTAGTTGATAAATTGGCTTATCAGGACTACTCTCCAGTCCCCAAGATTTCACTATTAATGGCTAAAGTACCAAGGCTTCAATTCTTAGCTTATGCTAGAACAACCTCTACTTCTAACTTAGCAAGAATATTCGCTCTGTCTGATCACATAGACTAGCGTACACTGTCAACTATTCAACACAATGTAGTAACAGAATGCTACAGGTCTGATCACACAGACTTAGCCTATTCTATGACAAAGTGTTATGATATGATGCTATAACAACTTACTAAATCAAGTTCTACCGCATATTCTACCTCAGATTCTTCAAGCTCTCCAAGTTGTTCAATCTGACCGCGAGTTCTCACAACTCCGTTGACTCTTCCCCTTGATCTATGACCTCCACTCAGCGTACAACAACAAGCTGCAAAGAAAATACAGAAGAAATTAGGGTTATTATTTTGGTGGGAAAATGGGTGGATTGATGGGTTTGTACTCAATGTTGGATTGAGGGACAGCACAACGTCTCGTCCAACGTTAACACTAGAGTATTATACAACTACTTGATTATAATATATTAGGGACAACTGCTAGAAATTAGAGAAGAAATGAGTCTCTCAGTGCTCAGTCTAACATAGTGAGAAGATGAAATCAGACATGATCCTCATCATCCTCGTTTTTTTCTGGATAGTGCGTGCGTATATTAATATTTCCTACCTTGTTGCGAATACACCTGGTGGCTGGCAAATGATAGATTGTTTTATAAGATGTTTTTGTCAACTCAAACAAACCCTAACGAGAATGCCAATTGTTGATCAAGTACAATCAAGGACGAACAACATGTATATCAATAAAGTCAGCTATTTATTGTCTGATTAATGATTACGTATGCATGATCATTTTCAGATAATAATTTAGGCTCTAGTTGCACTGAAATAACTCTTACATATAGCCAGCCAGGTTTAAGCAAGCCCTAAGCTACTCCATATTCGATCAATCCTTTCTTCAACCCAACCCCTTTGAAGGGAGATGACAAAGCCCTTGAATGGCGCTAGGTTCCTGTTTCTCATATATCTGATATGGTTTTGCACAATGACAGTATTTGACATGGCCGATAGTGAGACGCCAATTGTAGCTGTGAAGGTGGGCGTAGTGTTGGACATGACTGAAAAAGATGAGTTTCATAAGTATCGACTTGGCTCTTTCAGAGTTTTACAAGTCCAATCAGGACTATGTCACTAGGATTGTTCTCCGCCCTAGAGATTCGCAAAGCGCCATTGTCTCTGCTACAGCTGCAGGTATGTACTCTATTTGAAGTTATATGATCCAAAGGTTTACACCACTATATGATTTAAAAGTCTTATTTTATGAATCATAATAGTGTAATCCAAAATATATTATCATCTCTTCCATTTATCAGTCGATGCGGGACAAATTTCCAAGTGCTTATCCTTTATATGAATCTTTACCTACACAACTGAGCGTAGGTGCGCAACAGGTGACTCCCACACGGTGCCGTCAAATGAACGTCTCGTCATGCACTTGACGCTTAGAGGCGCGTCCCACAATCGCATACTGGCCCGGATCGCATGCCGTAGCTCTGATACCAAATTGAAATTGGCTAGATATTCCGATTTACACCCCTATATAGCTCAAAAGCCTTGGCTTGTGAGTCATGGTGGTGTAACCCAAGATATACTAACATCTCTTCCATTTATTAATAGATGTGCGACAAATTCTCAAATACTTATACTCAACTCAACACAGTTAAATTGATGAAACTTGTGCAGCTCTTGATTTGATGATACATGAGGAAGTGGAGGCAATCATGGGTCCATCATATTCAAAGCAAGCTAATTTCATGATCAGCTTAGCACAGCAAGCTCAAGTACCAATCCTCAGCTACCACACTACAAGTCCTCTTCTCTCTTCTATCCGCAATCCCTACTTCTTTCGTGCCACGCACAATGATTCCACGCAAGTGAGAGCCATAAGTTCTTTAGTACAAGAATTTGGTTGGAGGGAAGTTGTGCCCATCCATGGCGAAAACGAGTTTGGAAAAGGTATCGTTCCTTTTCTGACGGACGCTTTGCAGGACATCAATTGCCGCGTTCACAACCGAAGTGTCATTTCCTTCAATGCAACCGATGCTGAGATCAAATCAGAACTCTACAGTCTCACCAGGACCGGAAAACGGGTTTTTATCGTTCATCTGGTCGACTCTTTGGGTTTTAGGTTGTTCAAGATTGCTAAGGAGATCGGTATGATGGATAAAGATTATGCCTGGATCGTCACCAATGAGATTGCGAACCAGTTGGATCATACGGATTCAACAGTGCTCAATACCATGCAGGGCATATTGGGGATCAAGAACTACATGCCGAGTTCTTCTGAACTCGACTCGTTTAAATTTAGATGGTCCAGGGAGTTTCGGTTGCGAAATCCAGACTATGATCAAAATGCAGAACTGGACACATTTTCTGTCTGGACTCATGATGCTGCATTGGCTCTAGCCATGGCGGTTGAGAAGGTATTCAGAAGCGGAGAGGAAGGTCTTTTTGGATATCAAAGGAACAACATTACTAGGAACTCAACCGATCTTGAAATCCTCAGTGTCTCTAAAGCCGGTCCCAAGCTGAGGGATGCACTGTCAAAAGTAAGTTTCAAAGGCTTTGCTGGAAATTTCTCATTTGTGGATGGAGAAATCCCACCCACAGCGTTTCAGATAGTTAATGTGGTTGGAAATGGTGGGAGAGGGATAGGGTTTTGGACACCGGATGGCGGGCTCACCGGGGATCTGACCCCCACAGGTTTCAAGTCCAATCTTGGCGTCATCATCTGGCCTGGGGAAACTACCTCTCGGCCGAGAGGATGGGTGGTAACTAAAGATGGCAAGAAACTCAGAGTTGGGGTTCCAATGAAGGAAGGATTTTTCGAGTTTGTGAAAGTGACTAGAGATCCTCATACTCATGTTGGCACTACAGTGACCGGATTCTGCATAGATGTTTTTGCAGCTGTGATCTTGGCGATGCCGTATTCGGTCCCTTTCGATTACATTCCATTTGCCTTGCCTAATGGCTCCAGCACCGGCTCTTACAACGACCTAACTTATAATGTGGCTAATGGGGTGAGTAACAACAATCTGAATTGATGTTCTGTTTGTAATATTAACGTTGTTTGACACTGTGGGATATTTGCAGAACTTCGACGCAGTGGTAGGAGATGTAACCATCGTCGCAAACAGAACATTGTATATTGACTACTCACTTCCTTACACGGAGTCAGGAGCGTCACTGATAGTGCCACTCGAAGATCCTATCAAAAGAAGTCCATGGATTTTCTTCAAGCCTCTGACATTGGGGCTCTGGCTCACCACCCTCGTCTTCTTCTTTTTCATAGCTTTTGTTGTTTTGATCCTCGAACGGGATACAAACTCTGATTTCACGGGCTCTTTTCCGTATCAAATCGGCACAGTCCTGTGGTTCTCCTTTTCCATCATGGTCTTTGCGCAGAGTAATCAAGACTAAACTTTCTTCTATATCTTTTCTAGTTAGCAAAAAAGCATGTTTGAAAGGGACGTCAAATATCTCACTCATTATGTTCTATTCCATAGAATAGGAAAAATAAATAAAAAATTATTAAAAAAAATAAATTCACTTGTGGTATGATTGGATGCAGGAGAGAAAACTGTGAAAACGGGCACGAGGGCAATTCTGGGAGCTTGGTTCTTTGTGGTGTTGGTTTTGACTCAAACCTACGCAGCCAGCTTGACATCCATGTTGACAGTCCAAAGACTGCAGCCTGAGATCACTGATATAAAAGATCTGATTAATGGAGGACACTATGTGGGATACCAAAGAGGGTCTTATGTTTTGGATATTTTGAAAGACTTGAATTTCGACGAGTCCAGACTCAAGGTATATGATTCTGTAGAAACATTGTACGCTGCCCTTGTGAATGGGAGTTCCAATGGAGGAATATCTGCAGCTTTCGATGAAATTCCCTACCTGCAAATCTTTATGGGACAGCATTGCTCAGAATATGCCATGGTTGGACCAAAATACAAAACAGCTGGTTTTGGTTTCGTAAGCCTCTTACTGAAAATATCAAATTGTACCCTTTTCGATCTTATATATGTGGGATTGATCTGTGTGAGAAAACTGCAGGTGTTCCCGAAAAATGATCCTCTAATCTCAGATGTATCAAGTGCGGTGTTGAATGTGACTCAAGGTGAGAAAATGAAACTCATCGAAAGAAGTTTTAAGATGCTACTTACTTGTTAACTCATTTCATGCAATAGAATGTATTGTCAAGCATGCTCATGATGAATGGAAATAAGAGACCATTTGATTAAGATAGTCAATTGTGTTTACTACTTGCATGAATTTAAAATGTGAACCTTTTCCATCGACTAAGAATTCAACTCACATAATCTTTCCTTGTGTAGTTGAAGTGGGGTAATGGAAATAAGTGTAGGTTCTACCTAATTTGATTTTAGTTAACTTTCATCCTATCATGTGGGTCACCTTCGTGAATTCCACACGATAATGATGATTCTTATATCTTTTCACCCTTCATCTCACCCTTTCAGTTTATTAATCTTATATTATGTCAATATACATACAAATATTTCATCAAACCTTCATATATATATATATATATCATTAAGATTATCATAGAATCACATCCATCAATAACCATGCAAGACTTAACCACTCAAAGTAATGAAATCTGAAGTTACATTGCAAGCAAGGTCGGTAGGACCTCAAAATAAAGATGACTATTTATAATTCGTGTTTGAATTTATAGAATACATCAAGTAGAAGAGATGGTAACAGACAAAGTAAAAGCAGTAGAGTTCAAGGAAAACCCAAAATTTTGTTATTCATTCTTCTTCTCTTTTCTCCCTGATTTTTGTGTTCTCCACGCAAGATGTTCCTTGAAAACGGCAAAAATCATCTATGATTCATCCAACACAAAATCTCGTGGATTTTTTTATTTTTCGTGCATGTCATTTATAGTTTTTCCCGTGGTACATGTAAAATATTAACAAGAATTATAGTTTTTCCCGAAGAAAATTCTAACTCTACTAGGATTTCTCCCAATATAGAGGTAGTCGACTCGTCTCCCATGTAAAGTACTTTTCCTCCACTTATAGCGGCAAATGACTTGAACATTCCTTTATCTCTACACACATGCGCCGTAGCACCTAAGTCGACCCACCACGATGTCTCATCATCCTGCATCATACATATCGCAGAAAATTAGAATTATAATACATACTAGATGTAGTATTAACGGTTTCTAAACTTGAAACTAAACTTTTCTGACCTTGATGAGACTTCGGGTCTTGGTTCTTAGTACCAAGATCCTGGCCTTGAGCTTTCATGCTCTTTCTTGAAGTGTCCCGCCTTCCCGCAAATCAACAAACATTCCCCTTAGAAGGATGCTTCTTATTAGGTCCATTGCTTGCTTGTGGGTATGGCCTTTTCTTGCCCTTGTTCTTGTTCACTCTTGGATTGCTAGTCTCCATCACATTTATCTTGTTAACCTCCTCCTTTTTGACACATTCTTGTGTTCGGAGCTCTTCTTCAATCTAAAGTTCACTAACAAGCCACACAAGAGAGATCTCTTCCTTCTTGTGCAAAAGTGTGCGCTTAAAGTCCTTTCAACTTGGTGGTAACCTGTCTATTATGCTAGACACGGTGATGGATTCATCCATCTTCAACTTGTGTTGGGAAAATTGCCCCAAGATGCGTTGCATCTCATGGAATTGTTCCATCACCGGCCGAGTGTCAACCATTTTGTAATTGTTGAAATTACTCATAAAGAACTTCACGCTAAAAGCGTCCTCGGCCATATACTTGGATTCAAGTGAATCCCATAACTCTTTAGCAGATTCCGCATTTTGATAAACATCAAAGAGAGGATCGGACATACCGTTGAGGATGTGTCCTCGGCCGATGTAGTCATCATTTTCCCACTTATTTCTGCGCTGGAAAGTCTCCACGGGTCCTTCATCACCGACTTCTGGAATGGGGGTAGAGAGTACATAGGCCACATTGAGGTTAGTCAGCAAAAAGTGCATCTTCTTTTGCCAACGCTGAAAGTCGGTGCATCTTCTTTTGCCAACGCTGGAAGTTGCTTGTCATGTCTCGTAGCGAAGCCATCTTTGGAAATATCAATTTCGAATGCCAAAGACAAGCATTTTGTGCATTGATGGTGGCACGTTTAGTCACATGTACAATTGAGAAAACCATAGACTTTTATTTGTACATAATATATTTGAGTTTAGTGCAATTGAAAAACAAAAGTTAAAAGGGGAAAAGAGATGAAGAAAATCCATGAAATAATTTGTACATAATATATTTCACAGTAAAAACCCAACATGCCATAAACTCTAAATCCTAAGTGCAACTATGAAAACTCATCTGAATGATGGCGCAAATTAAAGGCGTTTGCACTGGCCATGGTCTTTAGAGCATCTGTACCGGGTACAATCTTCAGTAATTACTGATGTGGCGCAGCTGCTGAGTGTTCAATTTTGTGCAGCCGAAGGTGCTTCTTTAACAGCTGCTGAAGGAGCTGTTGGATGATTTATAAGGCTGGGATGACTGATTGTGGATGTTTTAGCAGTCACAACAGCTACTATTTTAACAACTTCTGATTGAACACCTTCTCCATTCTAGTAGGTACTAATGTGTAGATGATCTTATAAACTCGGGAATACATCTATCTCACCAAGTGCTCATCTATTTACATAGCTAATGCTAGTCTCATATGTGCATATTTGTTGGTGGTGGCAACAAATTATTAATAGAGGACTATTATTAAGGGGTTAGGTAGCTGAGAGAAGAATAAAATATAGCAGCTATAAATGAGAGTCAAACTTAAGATGAACAGAGAAAGAGAGAGAGTCACAATAATTATTGGTGAAAGTGGAGTAAGTGAAGGATGACACCGAATTGCTTAGCTTCTTCTGCGTATAATAATGCTTCTAATAGCAAGTCCAAGTGACCTTTCAAAACTGGTCTTAATAATAATGCTTCTACTTGTAGTAGTTAGCCTAGTGTGTTTGTCGCCACACATGCATCGTTGAAAAAACCCACTTTAGGAGAACAATTATGATTAATCAATTATTATAATTAATTTTGTTATAAAGTCGAGACTAGTCTATTGGTTTCTTTTTGTTTGTGATCTCATAATTCTCTTATATTGAATTATAATAATTAATATATATTTTCGTGGTTGATACATATATATATTGGTCTCAGTGTGGCTGAGTTCTTTTTCAACCAAAGTAATTCTGAAACTATCCATAACTCTTAAATCATATTTATGGATTAATTTAAAAGAATATTGATGATTATTATTGTTATTATTTCGGTAAGGGATAAAGTGTATTCTCCTCACCTTTACAACTAATGGTCAGACTCGCTCATGCATAAAAATAAGTATAAACACCAACCCTAAATTGATAGTTTGTCAATAATGACTAAAAGTCCTTTTTATATAATAATTACTCCTAAGAAAATTGTGTTAATTAATGAAAAAAATAATGATGAATCATAACGGTTGAAGAGTTTATTATGCGTCAGATATATAAGGGGCTGTCTTGATACGAGACAATTAATATAAAATTTTATGTGAATTTTCATGATGTGTCCCAATGCCAAGGGCTTGGTAAAAGATAACTTAAATGTTGGTCTTAATGAGTACGAGTTTTAGTTTCTTTTAGATGACAATGTTATTACTTAAAGTGTGAGAATGCCAAGGGATTATTTTTGATAGAAAAAAATTTAAAGATTAGTCTTAATGACTACACTTTTATTTAAAATGTGTAACCGTCTAGCTCATTTGATACGTAAGAGAGATAAATATCGATGACTCACGACTCCAATATTCCTCTCTTGAAGCATTCCATGTTGGTATGATTTCTTTTCTTTTTTTAAATTATTCTTTCTGTATTTATCGGTGATAGTAGAAGATACAAGTAAGTTCGTTAGAATTGAAATTTGAGGTGCATTTCAATTCAACAGTTGTTGTATTCTAGGAATCAATTACTTTTAAAGAAATCGCCGAACCAGTGTCAATTGTATCAATTATCACCTTGTTATTCATTTTCTAATAATATTATGTTCATATGCCAAATCTGTCTGTATAGATTCCCATAATTTCTACATTACCACCAACAAAAATTTACGGTTCAAAACTATTTTCTTAAACTTATCTTAATGCACCAAAGGTGGTTGAATTATTCTGACCTTGTAGTTGGTTAAATTTGGATTCATGCAAAAACCACATGGATGCAAATACATACACAATCACCATATATTATAATTTATTTAAATGTTTATATAAATTCACTTTCCAGCATGTTTCAATGACTCTTACCACATCATTTTCCAAGGGTTGTGTTTGGTGTCCGAAATCTGGTCATAACATGTTGTTTGTCTTTGCCTTAGACCAGTTAAACGACGTCGCTTTGTGGATCTGTGGCCTGTGTTATTCTGGTGTGTGTATAAAATGGTGAGAGCTTTGAGAAGATTCACGTTCACATAGAGCGGCTAGCTAGAGCTTAAGCGTAAATGGGTTCATTCACAAGAGACCTCCTCCTGCTGGTGGCGGCCATTTGTGTGCTTTCATGGAGTTGGGTACCGGCCGGTGCCGAGACTAGACAGTTTACGTTCAATGTAAGCCGGAGATGCTGCTATGTTCTTATGTTCCATGGCTTCATGTAGTTGATTGATGTAGCTTGACAGTTTTTTGATTTGTTATAGGTTCAATGGAAGAGCGTAAGGCGCCTCTGCCACCGGAAGAAGCTGCTGACGGTGAACGGGCTGTATCCGGGGCCAACTATTGCAGTTCATGAAGGGGACAATGTGGAGATCAAGGTCACAAACAGCATTTCCACCAACACTACCCTCCACTGGTACACCCCTTGTTGCTTGTTTCATCTTCTTCTTTAAGCTTTTGTTTTGATCGGCTGGAAAATTTGATTACGCCAATTTTGGTAGGCATGGAATCAGACAGTTGAGGACAGGATGGGCCGATGGGCCTGCATACATAACTCAGTGTCCTATAGCACCAGGGCAGACCTATACTTATAAGTTTAAGGTCATTGATCAGAGGGGCACCCTCTGGTGGCATTCCCATATATTCTGGCAGCGTGCGTCGGTCAACGGACCTCTCATCATCTACCCTCGGATGCCTTACCCGTTTATTATGCCCTCCTCCATTCATGCTGAAGTCCCAATACTGTTCGGGGAATGGTGGAATGGGGATGTGGATCTTGTCGAGAAGCAGATGATGATGTCCGGAGCAGGTCCTAATGTCTCCGATGCATTCACCATCAATGGGTTACCTGGTCCTCTCTACGCCTGCTCCGCCCAAGGTATGTGTTCTTGATTGTTGAACATAGTTTTAAGGTTTCATGTGTAACTCTGTTTTTGTTGTTGTTGCGCATGTTCAGATACTTATATAATGCCGGTGACGCGAGGTAACACTTACTTGCTCCGGATCATCAACGCGGCGCTCAACAATGAGATGTTCTTCGCGGTGGCCAACCACACGTTGACGGTGGTCGAGGTGGATGCAGTGTACACCAAGCCATATGAGACAACTGCGATCATGATTACACCAGGGCAGACCGCATCGGTCCTGCTCAAGGCTAACCAAGTTCCTGACTCGTCAGGCCGGTTCGCGATGTGGTTAGGTCCATACGTGACAGCCCCAGTCTTCCCCTTCGACAATTCCACCGCAGTTGGGTTCATAAGGTACAACACCAAAAGAAGCGAAAAGATTAGCCAACCCTCCATAAACACCTTCCCTGTGGGGCGCCTACTTCGCAGCTTGCCAGGTGTCCTTGACACCGAGTTTGCTACGAAGTTCTCCATCAATCTGAGAAGTCTTGCGAGTAAGAAATACCCATGCAATGTCCCGCAGACGATTGAGAAGAGAATCGTGTCGACGATCGGGCTCCAGCTTCAGGACTGTCCTGCCAACAGAACTTGCTCTGGGTATGATGGGAAGAGATTCTTCAGCTCCATGAACAATCAATCATACGTCAGACCCTCAACTGCCATTCTCCAATCCCACTACTACACCAGCCAAAACCAAGGCTATACCACTGATTTCCCAGAGAAGCCGCCAGCAGAGTTCGATTTTGTTGGAGTGGATCCATTTAAGGAGAACATGAACACCGAGTTTGGGTCCAAGATACTCTCAGTTCCTTACGGAACCAACTTGGAGATGGTGTTTCAGAACACAAACTTTTTACACGTAGAGAACCATCCCATTCATCTTCATGGCCACAACTTCTTTGTAGTCGGACGAGGGTTTGGTAACTTTGATGTGAACAAGGATCCCGAGCGTTACAACTTGGTGGATCCTGTGGAGAGGAACACGGTGGCTGTTCCGAGTGGTGGATGGGCTGCGATCAGATTCAAGGCGGATAACCCTGGTGTGTGGTTCGTTCATTGCCACCTTGAGGTGCACACTACATGGGGTCTGGCCACGGCGTTCATTGTCCAAAATGGTCCGAAGCCTTCTCAGACTTTGCTACCTCCTCCACCGGATTATCCAAAATGTTGATGTCGATAGTTCGTAATTATTCATTATTATATCAAATTAGTAAATTGTATCATACAATTGATTCATAAAGAGTAAAACAGTAACTCTGTAAATTAAACCATGAGAAAAATGGAACAGGTCGCCAATTATTCAAAACAAGAAAACACATGGCCTCATTCATAGATCATTGCGAATATTATAGCCATCCAAAATCAAGCACATAACTGAAGCTGTGATACTAAGGACTATATTATCTTGGCCCCTATGGATCGCTTCTGCCTGCAAAAACTTATTATTTTTCCTCTGACAAATCAGTACCTGTAAGCAGCTGGCTTGTATGGACCCTCAACAGGGATACTGATGTAATCAGCTTGTTCCTTGGTGAGCTTAGTAAGCTTGGCTCCAAGCTTGCCCAGATGAAGTGCAGCAACCTTCTCATCAAGGTGCTTGGGCAGGACATACACCTTCTTCTCATACTTTCCAGAGGCTTTCTCCTTCCACAGCTCCAGCTGAGCAATGACCTGGTTGGTGAAGGAGCAGGACATGACAAAGCTGGGGTGACCAGTGGCACAACCCAAGTTCATGAGACGGCCCTCAGCCAAAACAATTATGCCAGAGTTGGTCTCCGGGAACACCCATCTGTCTGTTTGAGGCTTGATGGTGATTCGCTTCACTCCAGGATAAGTCTCCAGACCCTGCATGTCGATCTCATTATCAAAGTGACCAATGTTGCAAACAATGGCATTGTTCTTCATCTTCTTCATGTCGTCAACCATGATGATGTCCTTGTTTCCGGTGGTGGTGACAAAGATATCAGCATCAGATACAATATCCTGGAGGGTCAGAACTTGGAGCCCTTCCATGGTTGCCTGAAGGGCACAGATTGGGTCAATCTCTGTAACAATAACACGGGCACCCGCTTGCTTAAGAGCCGCAGCACAACCCTTTCCAACATCTCCATATCCACATACAACAGCAACCTTTCCAGCGATCATGACATCTGTAGCCCTCATGAGACCATCGGGAAGTGAGTGTCGGCAACCATATAAGTTGTCAAACTGCTCTCAAAAAGATACCAAAGCAAAGAATCAGCCACAGTGGAACCAGATCAGATATAGACAAAACACAGAAAAAGTGCTTCAAATTTCAAATCGATTCAATAGCACTGTCCATTGAGCAAGTTAGTTTAGTTCTAGAGAGTTCCCAAATTTTGGTTACCAGTTTCAACAGAAATTCCACAGTTTTGCGACTCATGGTTAACCAAAATTAACTGGTCATCCAAACTAAGCCCAGTTCTGAAACAATAAATTGAAATCAGAGGTTCAAAATGAAGGGATCCTAGCAGGTTGGTATCTCCTTCAATCGAGAATGTATAGAGCAAATGACCAAATGCAAATAACCAAATTTCTACTACCAGATCTAATAACACAGAGGTCCAGCTATAATAGATCTGCAGTGTGCATCATAGAAATGGATACTTGAAGCAAAAAGTAGACGAAGTTTACCTTGCTCTTCGTAACAGAGTCATTGACGTTAATGGCGGGGAACAGCAAAGTTCCATTTTCCTGCATCTGATACAACCTCTTTACTCCAGTGGTCGTCTCCTCCGAAACACCAACCAATCTCGCCTTCATCTTGTGGTACCTCTGGGGATCGGTCTTCAAACCATCTCTAATAATCGTCAGTACGATCTGAAACTCAGGGTTAGCAGTGGAAGTCGGATCCGGCACGGTACCGTTCTTTGCGAACTCCTCCTCAGCCTTGACTCCCTCATGAATCAACAAAGTGGCATCACCTCCATCGTCAACAATCAGATCGGGTCCTCCACCATGACCCCAGTCCAACGCCCTCTCCGTACACCACCAGTACTCTTGCAGAGTCTCCCCCTTCCAGGCGAACACCGCAGCGCTGTCGCGCGCAATCGCCGCAGCGGCGTGGTCCTGGGTGGAGAAAATATTGCACGAGCACCAGCGTACCTCAGCACCGAGAGCGGTAAGAGTCTCGATGAGGACAGCGGTCTGGATGGTCATGTGAAGAGATCCAGTGATTCTGGCGCCCTTGAGTGGCTGGGAGGGGCCGAATTCGGTCCTGCAAGCCATGAGCCCAGGCATTTCAACCTCAGCGAGCTCGATCTCGAGTCTGCCGAAGTCGGCCTGGGACATGTCCTTAACCTTGTACTCGCGGCCGGAGATGGTTTTCTCAACGATAAGCGCCATTGATAGTGAGAAATGGGAGAGATCTCCGTTCTAGGGTTTTGCAGAGATTTGTGGCGTGAAAGGGGAAGGAAATTTGGAAGACGATGGTTTTCAGCGTGAGTGAATAAGTTTAAATAGAATAATAGAGGTGAGATGGACGGTCAGGATTCATTAGATCGGATTGATATTTGTTGAGCTATGTCACCTTTAGACTTTAGTAAACTTATTTCGTTGTGTAATTGTTTTTCAAATTTGTTATTATTTCGAAAAATATATATTAATTTTTATAATTTAATAGAATACATTATAAATGAAGATCACATAAAAAATTAACAAATTAGTCGAAATATATCGATTCTGTAGCACTGTCTAATTGTAGTTGTTCCTTAATAAAACACGTCCGTCAAAGCCTTCTGTGTGACAAAAGACAATTTCTGCATCAAGATAGACATTGCTACCGGTGGCTTCATACTCTTTGCATAAGCCCACCTTGCCGTCAAGGTCCTGACCAGCTAGTCCGCTTTCTCTCCAAAACTTCCTAAATATTTCATTATGTAAGACACGAACATAAGCCCATTGGCTGACCAACCAACCCCGTACTTAGAGATTTTCATCACCTCCGCCCTCCTAATTGCCTCTCCTGACTCCCCTGACTCCAACCACTCCCCTCCTCCCACAAAAGGGGAGACAGTGGACAAATCCACAGAAAGATTCCTACCTTCTTCCCACGCAGGTACTAATATGTCCGCTGACTTCTCTCCCTCAACGAAAAGACCAGTCATTTACAGCCTAGGCCCCGGATTGGCCTCCCTAAAAAAAATGAACAACGCGTCTCTTTCTTCCTCCCTCCCCAGGACAATGGGAGTCGTGATCATTGGCCGCATCGAAAATGTGCAACTCTCTACAGGTAGTACAAGCTTAAGAAATAGTGAACATGTCGTGTCCGGTACGACACTTGATGGTCAAACAATACGCTGTCAGGTTCATACGAAGCCCAGAGAAACGCAAAGGTATCGATCTGATTCGAATACCGCTCTCCGGCCCAGAAACTTCATTCACCAGGATCTTTATTCGGGTAACTCCCCGTCCCTTGATCTCTTTTTTCCTGACTACCGCCGCCAAATCGGTAACCTACTGTTGTGGCTTAGCCTTCGACCTTAGTTCCTCCAAACCAACTGGTGAGTTACGGCAAAATCCTCTCGATGACCCATCAACAAGCCGTCCTTAATGTGCCAAGCGTTGAGCAAAAAAGCAAGGGCATAACTCCCTAATCTGACATAGCAAAAGCTACAAAGCAATGACAAAAAGCAAGACTCCAAAGGATCGCCAAACCTCTCCCACTGTTACCGGTCGACTCCTCCAGGTTTAACAAGAAGAATGATAGGAGCACTCATAAGAATTAGAGCCAAACTAAGAAGCGCTCTCCCACTGAGAAAAAGCACGACATGGGCTGTAAAAACCCCATGTAACTGAACCTGCTCCCACGACATGTGACTACCTAAACCATGTCCAACAACAACTGCGGCTTGAGCCCATCCAGCCCTTCTGCGGAACTACTTGGAAATGATTGAAGAGCCCGCAACACCTCCTCCTAAGAAGGCACAAACAAAATAGGAGGCAGCCCCGTGGGAGCACTCGGAGTTGGAGCATACGGGTGCTTAGAGACGAGTTCATCCATCACTTTCGAAGACCGTAGAAAAACCCTTTTATTAACTAAAAGGCATGCCGCACCTCTGAGTCGACCAACCGTCGTCAACTTCTCGCATCGCTTCACATTGATCTTCCTAAAAAAAAAAAAATTGAAGCACATCTCCTGACACCCCCTTGCCCAGTGTCGCGTGCCAAAGGCCAAGTTAACCGTCACCTCCCCCTTCCCACACACCTAACCTATGAGCCACCACTCAGCCAAGGAGACCACATCCTTTTCTTCTATTTTGACCGATCAAGAACTGACACAACAAAGATCTGCATGATCCCCCATCAGTTATCGTCACCAGGATCCTCACTTACCACTTCAATTGCCTCAACATAACACTTAGCCACACCCTTCTTACAAGATCTTGTAATGAAGTTTATGGTAGGATCGCCACGCTTCTCAATATCAGGAGTACCTCAGGAGCTTTGTCAATAGGCTTAAAAACCTCGGATACATCCTCTAGGCCTGCTTGGTCCTGCTGCACAGCCACCACCTCCCTCAAAATTGGCATCACAGACCCATGTGACATGTAAATTGGCAACTTCTTAGAACCTACGAAGGTGACCCCGGTCTCGACACCGAGTCCCAGCATGTACGTCTTACTGCATAAATCGCACAACCATCTCTTATACTCACGAAGGTGCTGAACTAACTCCACCAGCCCCCTCATAGAAAGGCACCCACTTCGCGACCTCCTTAAGTGACATGACACATGATCCTGCAAAGCACTGATGCCCCTCATATCCACGTCAAATCTTGGACAAAATGAGAAAGGGAACTTCCAATTCTGTCCAAGACCACCTAATACGTCATTAACAAGACCACTACCCTAAGTCTCTATTGTTTTCCTTAGCTTTCTTAAAATGCTTCCTTTGAGATTTTTCAAATCTAAAATCAGAATTTTTTTTTTAAAGAAATGTCCTATGCCCCAAACTCAATTTCAGTTTTGCCCTATCTTGGAAAATCATTTCAGATCTGTCTTATTTTTTAAGGGACCGGACTTGGTAAGCCCGATCTGCTTAGAAAACTATTCATGTGGACCTTGTAGAATCGATCCACCTCATATGTGTTCAAAGCAAGCTGGGCTTGCTAAGCCCGATCTGATTAGAAAATACAACAGAGAGACTGGGGTTGGTAAGTCCGATCTCCTAAAAAGTAGGGCAAATCTAAAATGATTTTCCAAGATAGGATAAAATTTGAAATTGAAACTCTCTCAAAAGGCAATTCTAAATTTTTTTCCTAATATTACTAGACAAGTTTCAGCGGCTTATCATCATCCAGACTGATTGATCTTCCGCCTTGTTTTCACTCCAATCTCAAATCCACCAACTACCACAACCCAAATTCACCAAAACTTACACCTTTCACAATAATGGCCACTAAACTCTCAACCTTTTATATCTCATCGCCATCCTCCTCGTCCTAACCCTCCAAACCCTCGTTGTCATCCAATTTTCACAAAATCAAACAATTCGAATCTCGGCTCTTTTCTAGACCAGAGTCTGAACGGACCAAATCCTTCAACGACACCTCCAGCCACTCGCTACTTTGAAGTCACCCAACTGATCCAAACTCCCAAAACCATCTCTTTTTCTTACCTAATTTCGCAGCATGATTTTGGGTATGCCTACGGCCAGCCTCCAGTTCTAGTTAACAGCATTATCCCGATGATTTTGAAAATGGGAGATCGGAGGAGTTGCTTGGAGTTCAAATCTGCTGCAATTCGGGTCAACTTGGCTTGACGCTAAAGGTTGAAGCTTTGATGTATAATGAGCGATCAACGAACAAGCAGACCAGTCAAATCGAAGCAAAATTGCAAATCAATCGCGACAGTCAAGCCAGCTCACGCCTTTCTAATAACCAACGATCTCTTCGATGACAATCTCCACTCCCACGTCTTTGACGCCTCACAAAACCTAATTGCGAGCCAAAAACCGAGGCTGCTTCATTGGTTTTTTATGTTATTTGAAATTTGTGGTCTTCGATCTCTGTCTACATATTCAGTTCAAATCAATAACTTCAAATAAATTAAATATTAAAATTTCGTAAGTTATTTGAAGATAAAAAACAGTGAACTAACATGCCATCAAAATTAGTTACACACTTGAATAAAATTTACTTATATGAGATTTCAATTGTATTCTCGGGGTGGATTTAAAGTGTTGTACGAACAGGAGGCGGTGGATCTGAGAGTGAAATCATTTGTCGTCCCATGTCGCATTCACACGTTATTATGTTTTTATGGTAACACATGATGAGGCGTAAATTGAATGATACGTTTCTCCATTTATGTGGTCCGTTTATCAGCCTTGCAAAACACAAGTGTCGGCATAATAGAGCTCATCCAATTTTGAAAACAAAACCCTGCAGAACATACCTGTGGTTCGTCGGTGCGTACTTGGGACCAGCTAAGGGTAAAGTTTTGTTTTTTCTTTTATACATAGGCATAAACACAGTAAATATACCTGAAAATATATGCGAAGAATTAATTTAGATTTGGTGGAGTCAAATTAAAATATTAAAAAAGAGTAGAATTTTGATGTTAAAATATCTTAATTTTTTTAAAACTAAAATTATGCCCTACCGTCAACCAGTGGCGAAGCCAGGATTTCTTTTGTCCGGGGGCAAAAGAAATCCTGACTTTATACCGGGGGCATAGATTTAAAATTATCAGGGCAATTTGTTATAAACCTAAAAAAATCAAGCTAATTATACGTAATATATAGTAAAATTTGAAAAATGACCGGAGGCGGCCGCCCCCCATTGCCATGCCTCCGCCACTGCCGTCAACTCATACCGGAAAACAATACTGCAATATAACCTATATGAGGCCGTCAAATTTACATATCATCGTAATGTAGTGAAGTCAAAATATATCAGTATCAAAACGATTTGGTTTTGAGGTTAAATGACATAATTTAAAATAAAAATCACGCCACACTATAATTAAAAACACAAAACGACAAAATTCCGACGCCTACAAATGGAGTCCGGAATTTCATATGAATATCAAACTCAACAAGGGCAAAATCGTCATTTCACATCTTCAAAGCTCCGCCATTTAACGCTCGAATTCCATCTTCATCTTCTCCGATCCCACTCGCTCGCAGTCACCACCAATGGATCCCGTAACCGTCTGGGATTGGGATTGGGATTGGGATTATGCGAGGTTTAGGACTGTTGCGGATAAGTGTGGTGCGCTTTTGGTTTGCAACATGGCTCACATTAGGCTAGTTATAAGGCTAGTTACAATGAGTAGTTGAATAGATGATTAAGTAGTTGAATAGGTTTAATGGGGTAGTTGAATGAGGTGTTGAATATGAGTTGGATTATTTGGTGTTGAATTTATTAAACATGTTGAATGAAGATTTGGTGGGGTGTGTGACACGTGGCCAACTCTGATTGCCTGGAATAATGATAAGCCATGTGTCGCTTGTTTATTGGTTGTCTGATTTTTTTAGATTTCTATACAATCAAAATTATTTGACATCAAATATTTCATAGTAATTAAATTTTATTTTTTTAATTTTTATACCAAAATTCATATTTTTTTATCCTCTATAAATACATAGTCGCTTCATTTGATTTGGACACCGAAAAAGAACCTCTTTCTTCTCCATTAAACCTTCTTTTTAGCGAAATGGATCCCAACAATAATTCCTTTGTCTGCCCAAATCCCCACGGTTATCAGTTTCAAAATCAACATTCCAGCCAACAAAATACTCAAAATACTTCAAACTATGTGTTTGCACCAAATTTCATCATGCCTTCATCAGCTCCAAATTATCGTCCATATTATGGATCAATGATGTCATATTCATCTCAAGCACCACCTTATTATTCATCTACTTCAATAGGAAATGTACCAGTTCCATATGTTGGAGCAGTTGAATTTCCCTAATTTTTTACACAAATGGCTCTTGGTGGTATGAGCAGTGCTAATGAAGCCACTCCAATTGTAGGAGATTCAACTCATTCTCGTCGGAAAAGTCCTAAATGGACCACCGATCAAAATTTGATGCTACTTGGTGGGTGGATTAAATATGAAACCGACAGTGTTGTTGGCAGAAACCAAAAAAGTGAATCATATTGGGGTAAAATTGCCGAATTTTATAACGAGCATTGCTCGTTTGATCCTCCACGTGATGGAGTTTCGTGCAAATCATTACAACTACATCAACAAAATACTGGGCAAATGGATTGGTGCTTATGATAACGCTAAGCGCATGCAACAAAGTGGGTGGTCAGAGAATGATGAATTAGCCAAAGCAAATGAACTATAGTCAAGTGGTAAGAGTGGACATTTCAATTTAATGTCAAAATGGCTTGCTGTCCATGATCAGCCACGTTATGGTAGTTAGGAGGAGGAAATACTGGTTCTAAAAGCAGCGGATCTAAGACAGCCCGCGACAATGATGCAGGTGCCTCTAACTCTGTAGGATCTTGTGCTGGTCCAATGGGGAGGGATGCAACAAAAAAAAAGGGTAAAAAGAAAGGCAAGGGCGCAGCCCTGGAAGTTGTCAATGAAGAGTGGAATGAATTTAAACAATTTAAGGAGCAAGAGTTGGAACGATTGGAAAAAATAGCCATAAGGCAAGAGGAGGCAAACCAATTGGTGAAAGAACGAACTGAAGCGAAGAAGATGAAGATGTTTATGAAGCTAAGTTCAAAGGAACATCTCGATGACCGGAGCAAAGAGTTGTTGGAGAAGTTGAGCAACGATCTATTTGGAAGTAATGTTGTGTTGTGAGTGTCTACTTTAATTTTTTGTTGTCGATATCTTCTTTCATGCTGTGTTGTCACTGTCTTCTTTAATTTTGTGTTGTCGATGTTTTCTTTAATACTGTGTTGTCACTGTCTTCTTTATTTTGTGTTGTCGACGTCTTCTTTAATGTTGTATTGTCAGTCTCTACTTTAATAGTGGGAGTTTGTCAGTAGTCCGTGACCCTTTTTATTAACGCAATCCTTGACTTTCGATTTCTAATGAGAGAATCCAATGCTTTTGATTACCCGATTGATGTTGGAGAAGTTGAGCAACGATCTATTTGGAAAGTAATGTTGTGTTGTCACTGTCTTCTTTAATTTTGTGTTGTCGATGTCTTCTTTAATGCTGTGTTGTCACTGTCTACTTTAATTTTGTGTTGTCGATGTCTTCTTTAATGTTGTATTGTCAGTCTCTACTTTAATAATGGGAGGTTGTCAGTAGTCCGTGACCCTTTTTATTAATGCAATCATTGACTTTCGGTTTAGGGAGCGTCGAAACAAAATAGAGGAAGACTATGCGCTCCGTAGCAAGAGAAGACATTACAAAAGAGATCATGCTGCTGCGAACAAAAGACTGATTGACAACTACTTTGATGATCAACCTACATATGATGATGCAAGTTTCGACGACGATTTCGGATGCAAAAACATGTTTTCCTTCGGATCGTTAAAGAGCCATCAAATAGTGACAACTACTTCACCCAAAGAGTAGATGCAACGAATAAAGAAGGTATATCTCCATTAGAAAAATGTACCACAGCCATACGAATGTTAGCATATGGTGTGGCGGCCGATGCAGTCGATGAGTACATCAAAATAGGAAGTACTACAGCATTGGAGTGCTTGCATAGGTTCTGTAAAGGGATCATAAGATTGTATGAGCAAGAGTATCTAAGAGCCCCAACTCAAGATGACCTGCAAAGAATATTGCACGTTAGTGAAATGCGGGAGTTCCCAGGAATGATTGGGAGTATTGATTGCATGCATTGGGAATGGAAAATTGTCCTACTGCGTGGGAAGGTCAATTTACTCGAGGAGATAAAGGAACCACCACTGTTATTCTTGAAGCAGTTGCCTCTCATGATCTATGGATATGGCATGCCTTTTTTGGATGTCTAGGAACACTGAACGATATAAACGTTCTAGACCGTTCACCAGTATTCGATGATGTTGGACAGGGCAATAGTCCAAAAGTGAATTTCTTCGTGAATCAACGTTCATATGACATGGCATACTATCTAGCTGACGGAATTTATCCTTCTTATCCGACTTTCGTCAAATCAATAAGACTTCCTCAAAGTGAACTAGATAAGTTATTTGCAAAATATCAGAAGGGATATCGAAAGGACATCGAACGTGCATTTGGAGTGTTGCAGGCTGGATTTAAAATCATTCGCAAACCAGCTCGCATGTGGGACATAGTCGATTTGGCTATCATCATAAGGTCGTGTATCATATTGCATAATGATAATGTAGTATGTCAGTGTTTGACAAAACCAGCACAAGTGAACAAGGAGTTGCTACAGCACAAGTAAACAAGCAGGCCAGCAGAAGTGAACTAGCAGCAGCTGCAGCAGGGGATGCTATAGCAGGAGCTTGTTCAACTGGCTGTTTCATTTGTCCGAGAAGCAGCAGCTACCTGAGCTTGCCTTAACGGGCTGGAAACTCTACGGAGAGCATCTGAAGTTTTTCTAAAAAGCTGTGGAGTATTTTTCTAGTAAGGTCTACTAGTCAGAGAAGGAGATTTGCATTGTTGACAAATATCAAATCTAATCTCCTAGATTTTAGGAGATAATTGTTCCTTTTGGGACATTGCCTAAACCCGGTCATTGCTTAAAGCTGGTGTTGCTATTTAAGAAGGAGGGGTTTAGAGCAGCACGGTTGATCGAAGCTGAGGGATACACGAGTGCATACACAGAATTCACAGAGAGAAATTTTGGTGTGTGGTGGACTAATTCTTCGATCATCACCCGAGAGCAGAGCGTGTGCGCAGAGCTGTGGTGATAGAAGCAGAAGGGAATCAGTACTTGCAGAGTCTGATTCGAGCTTGATCAGGAAGCCAATTCAGAGCCTGGTGCTTGTTGGTTGATCAACGGCAGCCGCGGAAGAACTGACGGGTGTGTGGCTGGGTCGAGTGTCTAAGCGGTTAGTTCTCGCTAGTGGCAGGTGGTCACTGAGTGAGGGGGAGTATTCCAGAGTGTGCAGCGCTCGTGGAATCGTTCGAACGGCTCAGAAGAAGGCTTTGGAGCGACGTGGACAAATTGTGCTTCAGCTGTGTGTTACAACAGTTGCTACAGCAACCCTGCTGAGTGAGTGTTGTTTAGAATAGGCTGAGTTTTTTTAGAAGACTGGAGCTATTCTAGATTGACATTTGTAGAGGGTGTGCAGACACAAGTCAAAGCTTGTTCTGATTGTGTTGAGCGATCCACACAAGGTTGAGTAGCATAGGTTGCGTGAGTTGTAACCGAGTTTACTTGGAGACCTTAGTTTTTGAGTGGATTGAGGACTGAAGAATAGTCCTCCCCAGACGTAGGCAATTGGCCGAACTGGGTGAACAAACTTCTATCTTGTTCATTGTTTGCTGAGATAATTTCCGAGTGAACAAGAGTGTGCTGCAGCAACTGCTTGTTCACAAATCTGTCGAACTGAGACACTGTGAATTTCACATAATATGGTTGTTGAGGATGAACGAAATACATATGCTCATCCTCTGTACGCTCCTCAAACCGTTTGCAATCTAGCTACAGTGGTGAAGACGCGCGGGTTGAAGAAGAATCTGGTAGCAGACCGACAAGGCAGGTCTGAAAGAAGGACCAAGTCGCGCAATGAAGCCCCTGTTCAACAACTGGATGTGGTGGTGTGGGAACCAGCACCTCTCCCTGTGTCGCAAAGCGAGCCCTCCCCACACGAAGGAACATCGCAGAAAAGGAGGCGCCTGGTACGTGATGGAGAACCTGTCTCCAGTACCGCTGTGCTATCTGAATAGGCTGTGGCTGAGGAAGTCTCTGAAGAAGAACATGCTACAGCGGATGCTGCAGCAGGTTCTGCAGAAGAAGGGTGCAGAACTCCTGTTATGTCCCCAGGCATTGTGGGTGAAGGAGAGGAAACAGTAGCTGAGTCTCCTGAACAAGAACCTGCTGCAGCACATTCTCCCCCTCCATCAGACAAAGGAAAAGCTCCTATCCTAGTCCCAGTCTCCAGTAGTGAAGAAGAAGAATCAAGTGAAGAAAATGCAGGTGCTCCTGGTGAACCGTCTGTGAGAGGGCCTGCATTGGTAGACACAACTGCAACCACCGTGGGAGGTATTTGGTTCAATCCTGGAGTGCTGTTGAGAGGAAGCATATTGTGTCAAAAAAGAGGCTGGACCTAGACAAGTACAAGTCAGCAGCAATCATTCAGCTTCTCACAGAGGTAAACCTGCTCAAGTCCCTAACCTTTCCATTCAGATTCAATATAGCTCTGGTTAGGGAATTTATTGTAAATATGGAAGAGAAGTTTGGAGAGGAAGGAGCGGATGAGTATGGAAGAAGTTGGGTACGGGGTAAGACAGTTTTTATTACCCCTGAAAGAATTGATGAATTCCTTGGGATCCATGAGAATGCCAGAGCTCCCACTGATGTTTAGCCAGAGATGCTGGCTAAGGTTCTGACAGGGGGAGTGTGCTTGTCTTGGGGAGGTCCCAATCTGAGCGCTGCTGAACTGACCTCCAAGAATGCCTTGCTATATCATCTGGGCATCAGTAACTGGATCCCTAGCTCTCACAGGGGGAAGGTTAGCAAAACCTTTGCTAACCTTCTCTACTTCATTGAGAAAAGGAGGCGCATTAGCCTGGGCAGTGTGATGTTTCCCCAGCTGGCTACTCATGCCGGCAGCTCTTCCTCCAGCAAGCCCATTGTGCTCCCCTCCCTCATCTATGGGATGATGGTCTCCCAGCATCCGGAGCTTGGTGAGATTTCTGAAGGACTATCTGAGGAACTGCAGGTCTTCATGGTTGATCACAAGCTGTTCAAAGGGAAGCATGCAGTGGACATAGCTTATGAGGATCTTCTTCTGGTAGGTGACTCAGCTCCAGCTCCCCTGGAGGATGCTCTTCCCCCTGCTGCAACAATACAATCAGCCTTCCGCGCCAGAATTGTGAGCCATCTCAGATCGGAGCTGGTCATTCTTGAAGCAGAAGCCAAACGGAGGGATGCTAGGCGTGGACAGATCAGAAGCCTCCTCAGAGACCTGGAGTTCCCGGCAGATGAGGAGCAGGCCCCTTGAGCATCTGTGACAAAAAGGGGGAGAGAAGATTAATATGCTACTGCTACTCATGAACTTTTTTTTGCTGACCCTGCGTGGTTGTGCTATGGCCGAGTGTGGCCACACCTACTTACTACTTACTCTCTATTGTTGGACCTTTCTTATTTAGAGTATTTAGAGTTTTTTTCTGGTTCATGGGAGAGTGCATATGTTCTAAGGTTTTGTCAAAATGCCAAGGGGGAGATTGATAATGTAGTATGACAGTGTTTGACAAAACCAGCACAAGTGAACAAGGAGTTGCTACAACACAAGTAAACAAGCAGGCCAGCAGGAGTGAACTAGCAGCAGCTGCAGCAGGGGATGCTATAGCAGGAGCTTGTTCAACTGGCTGTTTCATCTGTCCGAGAAGCAGGAGCTACCTGAGCTTGCCTTGACGGGATGGAAACTCTACGGAGAGCATCTGAAGTTTTTCTAAAAAGCTGTGGAGTATTTTTCCAGTAAGGTCTACTAGTCAGAGAAGGAGATTTGCATTGTTGACAAATATCAAATCTAATCTCCTAGATTTTAGGAGATAATTGTTCCTTTTGGGACATTGCCTAAACCCGGTCATTGCTTAAAGCTGGTGTTGCTATTTAAGAAGGAGGGGTTTAGAGCAGCACGGTTGATCGAAGCTGAGGGATACACGAGTGCATACACAGAATTCACAGAGAGAAATTTTGGTGTGTGGCGGACTAATTCTTCGATCATCACCCGAGAGCAGAGCGTGTGCGCAGAGCTGTGTGATAGAAGCAGAAGGGAATCAGTACTTGCAGAGTCTGATTCGAGCTTGATCTGGAAGCCAATTCAGAGCCTGGTGCTTGTTGGTTGATCAACGGCAGCCACGGAAGAACTGACGGGTGTGTGGCTGGGTCGAGTGTCTAAGCGGTTAGTTCTCGCTAGTGGCAGGTGGTCACTGAGTGAGGGGGAGTATTCCAGAGTGTGCAGCGCTCGTGGAATCGTTCGAACGGCTCAGAAGAAGGCTTTGGAGCGACGCGGACAAATTGTGCTTCAGCTGTGTGTTACAGCAGTTGCTACAGCAACCCTGCTGAGTGAGTGTTGTTTAGAATAGGCTGAGTTTTTTTAGAAGATTGGAGCTATTCTAGATTGACATTTGTAGAGGGTGTGCAGACACAAGTCAGAGCTTGTTCTGATTGTGTTGAGTGATCCACACAAGGTTGAGTAGCATAGGTTGTGTGAGTTGTAACCGAGTGTACTTGGAGACCTTAGTTTTTGAGTGGATTGAGGACTGAAGAATAGTCCTCCCCAGACGTAGGCAATTGGCCGAACTGGGTGAACAAACTTCTGTCTTGTTCATTGTTTGCTGAGACAATTTCCGAGTGAACAAGAGTGTGCTGCAGCAGCTGCTTGTTCACAAATCTGTCGAACTGAGACACTGTGAATTTCACATAATATGGTTGTTGAGGATGAACGAAATACATATGCTCAACACTGGACCGATTATGATGAATCTGAGGCGAGTGGGTCTAAAAAAATACACAACAACAATTCTCGACCGAGGTGCTATCGGTATTCGCTAGTCATGTGCGTACTAGATCCGAGATGCATGATTCAAAAGCACATCACGCATTGCAAGCAGATCTAGTCAAACACATATGGGCAAAATTCGGAATGTTTAGTGATTAAATATATTTTGTAAGTCGTAGTGTGTATTTGTTATAATAATGTCTATCCATATTTTTCGTCTTTATTTCTTGCAAGATGCAATGATATAAAATTTAAAATTGATGAAATAAAACATTAAAATAAAAAAAGAATATATATAATTTATTTTACTATTAATTATTTTGTGTTGAATGCAAAATGATAAATTTATTGATTTGTAATTACAAAAACTAAATTATGAAAAAAAGAAAAGAAGATAAATAAAAGTTGTGGGGTAGGGTGTTGAATTTTATTAAACAAAATCATTATAGAGGGTATAAGTTGAATGTGTGTTGAATGATTAAGTGGAAGATAGAAAAGATGACGTGGAGTGTTAAAAAGTGATAAAGTAGGATGTTGAATGTATTTGCCATTGTAGATAGTCTAAGTTGAATGTGTGTTGAATGATTAGGTGGATGATAGAGAAAATGACGTAAAGTGTTAAAAAATGATAAAGTAGGGCGTTGAATGTATTTGTCATTGTAGATAATCTAATAGAGGTGTTGAATGAGGATTAAGTAGTTGAATAGGTTTAATGAGATTGTTGAATGAGGTGTTGAATATGAGTTGGAATATTTGGTATTGAATTGATTAAACATGTTGAATGAAGATGTGTGGGGACCATGTGTGACACATGGCGAGCTCTGATTGGTTGGAATAATGATAAGCTGCTTGTTTATTGGTTGACTGATTTTTTTTTTAGATTTCTATACAATCAAAATTAATTGACCTCAAATATTTCATAGTAATTAAATTTTAATTTTTTTAATTTTTATACCAAAATTCATATTTTTTTATGCTCTATAAATACATATTCGCTTCATTTGATTTGGACACCGAAAAAGAACTTCTTTCTTCTCCATTAAACCCTTCTTTTTAGCGAAATGAATCCCAACAATAATTCCTTTGTCTACCCAAATCCCCATAGTTATCAGTTTCAAAATCAACATTCCGTGGTGTGTTAAAAAGTGATAAAGTAGGGTGTTGAATGTATTTGACATTGTAGATAGCGTTGTTGTTGCTTAGGTACAGCTCCACTTCATATGCTGTTCTTATTGACTGATTTAATTACTGTATATGACAATGTTGGATCTTGGAGTCTGGGAAATGAGTCGTCAAATTGAATCTCTTTGTTATGATTAGTAAATGGTAATGTGGAACATTTCTGGGTATTAGATTTGAGAATCGAACAGGTTGCGCAATGAGGTGAATTTGTTTTCAATACGTATGGATTGGGTGTTTTTTACTTGTGTGATATGTAACTTGTCTTCCTTTTTGGTTTTGCTGTCAACAATTATGTATGCTTGATGGCTGGCTACTTCTTATGTTTCATTTTTCTACCAGACATTATTCACCATCAAAAATTACATTGTTGATCATTTTTTTTTACTGGGAAATATGAAAAACTTCTTCAGTATAGGATTTCGTGATTAATTTGATGAGCAGTGCTTCTAATATTTTGGTAATGTAGGAAGCTGCTCAACCCTTCGATTACTGTGACATAGTGACAACCACTACTCACAAGAGCTTGAGAGGTCCAAGGGCTGGGATGATCTTCTACAGGAAGGGTCCTAAGGCACCAAAGAAAGGGCAGCCAGAAGATGCTGTGTATGACTTCGAGGAAAATATCAACTTTGCTGTCTTCCCTTCGCTCCAGGGTGGTCCTCATAATCACCAGATTTGTGCTCTGGCTGTTGCCTTGAAACAGGCCACGTCTCCAGGGTTCAAGGCCTATGCAAAGCTAGTCAGGGCCAATGCTGTTGCTATTGGGGATTACAAGCTTGTCACTAGTGGGACTGAAAACCATCTTGTGCTCTAGCTAGGACCTTCGCCCTCTTGGGTTGACTGGTAAATATAATTCTCAATCCTGAAGTCAAAACTGTTGAAAACAAAGTTATTTGAACCTTACAAACTGTTATTTGATACTTTCTGTTTTATAGTGCACTATCAAAGGCATAACTGCCACCTACAAATTCGGTCCTACTAACTGCAAATAATGCTAAGACTAACAACAATGTCATATAACATTACTTAGGAAATTATAAATAACTAAAATATAGCCAACAAATCCTCCCCTAAACTCAACATGGTCATGTTTAAATCTATTCTGCGGCCATGATTTCCTCTTTCCTCCTTACTCCAAGCATTGTTCTTGGTCATGATGTTAGCTATCTGAACCTTAGTGCCACAGTACTCAAGTTGCACCACTCCATCCT
Source organism: Umbilicus rupestris (assembly GCA_963678935.1). Taxonomy (NCBI): domain Eukaryota; kingdom Viridiplantae; phylum Streptophyta; class Magnoliopsida; order Saxifragales; family Crassulaceae; genus Umbilicus; species Umbilicus rupestris. The sequence goes on along the minus strand of OY787611.1, from coordinate 14,498,759 downwards.
TAACAAGGTCTCTAAGAAAATGGAAGCGCACGTCAATATGCTTACTCCTACTATGCAACACAGGATTCTTTGGCAACTTGATGGTAGAGTTATTGTCACAGAACACTGTAGTTGCTCCATTGATGCATTTAGGCCATTTCATCTGCTCAAGTATCCTCCTCAGCCATATACATTGGCAGTAGATAGTGCAGCAGCCACAAATTCTGCTTCGATTATTGAAAGAGTGACAATTGGCTATTTCTTTAAAGTCCAAGATACAGCGCCTCCATCTAGGAAGAAAACATAGCCACTAGTGCTCTTTCGGTCATCCATATCACCTGCATAATCACTATCTGTGTATGCCACCAAACCACTATCATTCACCTCTATTTTATACCATATACCAAGCTCTATAGTTCCCTTTAGGTACCTCAATACCCTCTTAGTTGCCATCATGTGCATTCTAGTAGGCTTGGTCATGTACCTGCTCAAAAGACAAACAACAAACATGATATCTGGTCTTGTTGCTGTAAGATACAGTAGGCTGCCTACCAACTGCTTGTATTGTGTGTCATCCACAGGATCACCATCTCCTTCAACACATAGCTTAGCTCCTGGCACAATAGGATTTCTCACAGGATTGATGTCCATCAAGCCAAACTTTTCAAGGAGCTCATTTGTATACTTCTTCTGGCAAATAAATACACCATGCTTGCCTTGGCTCACTTCTACACCCAAAAAATATGTCATTTGTCCCAAATCAGTCATCTCAAACCTAGCTTGCATGGACTCCTTAGATTCTTTCACAAGATTCTTGTTGTTACTGGTGAACATGATGTCATCTACATACAAGCTCACAAGTAGTATGTCATTTCCCTGTGAATAGATGAAGAGGGTGTGCTCATAAGGACATCTAGTGAAGCCTTCTTCAAGAAAATAATTTTCTATCTTGCTATACCATGCCCTTAGTGCTTGTTTCAGACCATAAAGTGTCTTCTTCAGTTTGTACACTTTTTCTTCTTCCCCTGCAACTACAAACCCTGGAGGTTGCACAACAAACACCTCATCTGATAACTCACCATGTAAGAATGCACTCTTCACATCAAGTTGATGAACAATCCAGCCATGATGAGTAGCAAGAGCTAGTAGAGATCTAATTGTGTCCCACTTGGCCACTGGAGCAAACACTTCATTATAATCAATACCATACTGTTGAGCATAGCCTTTCACCACCAATCTAGCTTTATACTTGTCTATCTGTTCATGCTCATTAAGTTTGGTCTTATACACCCATTTTACACCAATAGGCTTAGCTCTTGCAGGCAGACAAACTAGTTCCCAAGTTTCATTCCTGTGAATTGCATCCATCTCTGCAGCCATAGCTTTCTTTCACTTATCCTCCTTTACAGCCTCATCAAAACTGCTCGGATCTGAATAATCGACAGATACAGCATATTGCTCACAAAATTACTCATCTCATAAGTTGCATGCCATGCTGGCTTGTTCCTGACTCTTTGTCCCACTTCAGCCTTTTGAGGGCTCTCAGAATTATCCTCCTCCTCTTCTGCAGCAAGAGGAGAGTCACTATAACTTCCGCTAGCCTCATCACTTATAGTAGTTATTTCGGGCACTGCAGAAACATGTCTGTCTAGAGAGTGTTCATCTACCTCATCATCAGAGTTCTCAAGTTCAACATCATTGCCATCCCACATGAGTTGAACTGCTGCAGAAGACTCTTCATCATGATGCATCCAACCCTTAATTTCATCAAAGACAACATCATTGCTAACAATGATTTTCTTAGTCTCGGGATTGTACACTCTGTAAGCCTTGGATTGAGAAGAAACACCTAAGAAAAAACACTTGACACTCTAATCATCAAGTTTTCTCTTCTGCTGATCAACAACATGGGCATAGCACACACATCCAAAGACTTTAAAGTGATCCACAGATGGACGTGAACCACTCCAAAGATCTTGAGGTGTCTTATATGCATTAATAGATGTTAGGCTTCTATTCAAAACATGAGTAGCCCAGGCTACAGCCTCAGGCCACATCTTGCTTGGCACTTGACTATCTTTAAGCATACACCTAACCATATTCATAATTGTCCTATTTCTCCTTTCAGCCACCCCATTCTGTTGTGGAGTGAAAGCAGTTGTCAATTGTCGCTTGATCCCAGCCTTGTCACAAAATTCTCTGAATTCTGTTGACAAAAATTCCCCTCCTCTATCTGTTCTCAAACAAACAATGACACTTCCAGATTCCTTCTCTATGAACGCCTTGAATTTCTGAAACACTTCTAATGCCTCTGACTTTGCCCTCAGAAAGTAAGTCCAAAGCTTCCTGCTATAATCATCAATCAATGTGAAGACATACTTCTTGCCACTGTTAGAGGAGGGTGTGATGGGGCCACATAAATCTGCATGAACTAGCTGAAGCTTGTTCTCTGCTTGCCATGAATTTTTCTGAGGAAATGACTTCCTGTGATGCTTGCCTATAAGACAAGTTGTGCATACTTTATCTGAGCTATCTTTCTTCAGCTGAGGCAAGCCTTTGACCATCTTCTTCCGTTGAAGCTTTCTTAGACCTTGATAATTGAGATGTCCAAACTTCCTATGCCACAATTCAATATCATCTCTCTCAGCCCTGGTCAGCATGGCCCAATGAGATTTGAAACTTTGATCACCGAGAGATATAGCATGAAGCATAAACATCCTATTTGCCTTCATCTTTGATTCAAACAAGAGACCCTTCTTGTCATGGTACACCTTGCACATGCCCTGTTTGATCAGGAAAGCCACATTTTTTTCTGGCATTTGTCCTATGCTCAACAAGTTATTTTGCAATCCTGGGATAAAATACACATCTTGTATGACTACCAAAGTACCGTCTATTTTTACTTTGATGCTCCTTTGCCTAACACATTTAGCTTCATGCCATTTCCTAACTTGACACTACAAGCAAAGGAGTTGTCAAGATGTGTGAACCAATGCTGACTCCCTATCATGTGATTGCTACAGCCTGAGTCTAAGAACCACCAGGACTCGTGACTAGCACCAGATTTCCCCACAGCCATTAAGCTATACACTTCCTCTTCTAAATAATCCACATGAACCATGAGCAACATCTCCTCATTCAAATCATCATTGTTTGAAGCATAATGAGCATGTTGAGACCTCTCTGGACACTCATTCTTGTAATGTCCCAACTTGTGGCAGTTATAACACTCCACAGTGTCCTTATTCCTGCTATTACCCCTGCCTCTTCCTTGAAAATTTCCACGGCCTCTACCCCTTCCTCTGCCTTGATCAACACCAACTCTTAAGGCTTGTTCTTCTATGGCAGATTTTCTGACAAGTTTCTGCTCATGTACAAGTAAAGAGCTTTGCAGTTCATCCACAGTCAATTCATCAATATCTTTAGACTCCTCAATTGAGCATACAACATAGTCGAACTTGTCATTTAAGGTTCTTAAGATCTTCTCAACAATCTTAACCTCCTCATCTATCTCCCCACAGTTTCTCATTGTGTTAGCCATTTTCATAACTCTTCCGAAATAGTCATTAACCGACTCCTTCTCTTTCATTTCTAGCACTTCAAACTCTCTTCTTAAAGCTTGGAGTTGTGCTCTCTTAACTCTGGCACTACTTTGTAACTTTATTTTCATAGAATCCCAAAGTTCTTTGGCAGTTCCCTTCTGAGTTATAGTTTTAAGGATAGTCTTATCTATGCTACTGAAAAGATAATTCTTAGCCTTAAAATCCTTTAATCCTAATTCCTCCAGGGGCTTAGTCTGATTAGTAGTTAGCGTTGTTCCTGCAGCAAATTCCTGGAAGCCATCCTTCACTACCACCCAATATTCCTTAGAACGCAGTAGATTCTCCATCAAGAGAGTCCAGTGATCATTATCACCATTAAAAATGGGAATGCATGCATTTGCAAAGTTTGTATCTCCCATGATTTCCTTTGAAACACTCACTTTCTTGTAACCTTCGCTCAATCCTTTGTGTGCACTCTCACCAACAGGATTTTCTTGATTACTCTCTGTGTTTCCCTCCCAATAGAACAATCATCTTGATTGCAGTTACCGGCCCAAAAACCGCTCAGATACCATTTGTTGAAAATAATGTTATTTGAACCTTACACATTATTATTTGATACTTTCTGTTTTATACTGCACCATGAAAGGCATAACTGCCACCTACAAATTCGGTCCTAGTAACTACAAATAATGCTAAGACTAACAACAACGTCATATATCATAACTTAGGAAATTATAAATAACTAAAATATAGCCAACAAAAACTTTATTTCATTGGGGTCATGTTTGCAATTCCTGTTATCACAGGTAACAAAGTTGAGAAGCTATGCGACTTGTGTAGCATCACTGTGAACAAGAATGCTGCTTTTGGCTCCTGGAGGAGTCCGAGTTGGTATGTTTTTCTCAGACAAACTCAATCATGGTTTGGGAGTTGTTGCTCCAGTGTGTGATGCAACGATTTGTGCTGTCAGGTGCAGCAGCCATGAGTTGAAGAGGGTTGGTTGAGAAAGATTTTGGTGAGTTCGTTCACAGGGCTGTTTCAAAAACTCACCTTGAAAATCCAAAAGGGGCACGGAAAGCTTCTCAAGGACTTCAACAAGGGCCAGGTGGACATGGGAGAGCTTAAGAGAAATTCTCTGCTTCTTTTGATATGCCTGCCTGGCTTCCCACATTCTTGAGGGTAAGAAGAAGGGTATGGGTTTCCTTTGGTTTTTCGGATGTTTAGAGTTGAATGCCAGTTTCTGTTTTTGTTCTTTCTTCTCTTGGTATGGGCAGGATGGCCATGGTGTCATTTCTCATTGCTCGAGTCATTGACTGAAATGGATGGTAAGCTGCCTCTGCCATTTATTTTTAAAACAAAATTTCATTAATTCATTCAACAATGGAGAGCCGAAACAAAATGGTGAGGTGAGCTTTGCTTTTAGGGACCATTATCTATCTATCTAATACTCAGTATATTTCAACTGAATCAAAATCATCAGTTTTGAGTTGAAGAATTCGGATCAACAAATGAGTTTCGATCTGGATTGTAATCTATAAATCATGGCCTGTGAATATGAAAGATGCCATAAATTGAAGGTTTGATTCCCCAGAAGAGATGAGAGATGGCGAATCGCTTTTCATTCTTCACTTTAACCAAGTCGAGCAATACTTGAACAAGTAGATTATAACAGAACATAGCAGAGCAGAGCAGCCCCATCCCTCAGCTGAGGCTTCCAGTGAGCTAGCTCATAGAAAGCAGGTAGCACAGCCTTGTTATTCTTAAACTCGTCGTCACCATATATCAAACATACTGGAAACCGGTCAATTCCTTCAGGGCTGGTTTGCTTCCTTGTCTGCTGCCAGGGTGAGATTGTTCATCATTGCCTCAGCCTGGGGAACCGTCGGAGCAGCTTCTGTCCCCTCCTGCTGCTGAGTACCAGAACTAGCTCCGGATGCTTCCCCACCTGGATGCTGGAAAATCAATCCTAGTCCACGACAACCATGATGATGATGATGACGACATCTGCGGCCATGATGTTTCAGACTGCGCACACCAACTTCAAGTAGCTGCCCGTGTCCGTGCGCTCTACGGCGATGCTTCCCATGATGACGGTTCTCTTCTTCTTCACCCTCTTGGACACCAACTGGCATCATCCCACACTGCCTAGCCGCATGGTGGCGGCGATGATGATGATCCTTGAGCATCTTCTTAAGCATCTTCTTCTTTACGATGCAGGCCCCACCCAACTCAACCATTCCGCCTGACCTAATTTCCTGGAGAATCAGACGAGATGAAACTGCAACTGGGTTTCCGGTTTCGAGCTCTCTCCTCCATCCCTATTTATAGTGGTTTTGACACTAAGGGCCTGTTCTTTAGACCTTAACTTATGCTTAACTTAACTTAATTTAACTTAACTTACCTTAATTTAACTTAATTTACCTTAACTTAATTTAACTTACCTTAACTTAACTGAATTTAACTTAACTTAACTGAACTTACCTTAACTTAACTTAACTTAACTTAACTTAACTTAAGTACTTTTACAAACATATTTTTATGGTGGTGGTGGTATAGTTGGGGTGGTGGGTTGGGGTTGTGGTGGTGGGGGTTGTGGTGGTGGGGGTGTTGGTGGTGTTGGGTTGGGGTTGTGGTGGTGGGTTGGTGGTGGTGGTAATGGGGGTGGTGGTAGTGTGGTGGTGTTGTTGGGGTGGTGGTGGTGGTGTGGTTGGAGTGGTGGTGTGGTTGGGGTGGTGGTGTGGGGGTGGGTGGTGGTGATGGTGTGGTGTTGTGGTTGGGGTGGTGGATTGGGGTGTTGCTGGTGGGGGTGGGGGATGGTGTGGTTGTGATGGTGGTGGTGTGGTTGGGGTGGTGGGTTGGTGGTGGTGGGTTGGGGTGTTGGTGGTGGGGGTGGGGGTGGTGGTGGTGTGGTTGGGGTGGTGGGTTGGTGGTGGTAGGTTGGAGTGGTGGTGGTGGTAGGTTGGAGTGGTGGTGGTGGGGTGTGATGGTGGGTTGGGGTGATGGGTAGTACTTAACTTAACTTAACTTAACTTACCTTAACTTAACTTAACTTACCTTAACTTAACTTAACTTAACTGAACTTAATTTAACTTACCTTAACTTAACTTAAGTGCTGAAAATTTAATGGCTAAAGAAGAGGCCCTACCATGATTTGAAGTGACCAGTACGAAAATGACATGAGGCTGCAAATTGTAGGCTAAGTTTCTCTTAATTAACAATCTAAACTTGGCCCGCAAGTATACAACTCTAACTTCAATAAATGAATCAAATCTTATCCAATCACAAACCTCCTTTCCAAAAGACGGTGGTGACGTCATGCATGACATTCATTTGACTTTTCTTGACAGCAACTACTAGTCTCCCATCTCGTTGGACCGACATACAGGCTTCTTCAATAACCGGCCTGAGCCATTAACATTTTTGGACTATCTGAATTAGCCCAACATGTTGATTCAAATGGGCTTTGCGTCCCGTCAGCCCAACTTAATTTATGTGGCCCAACACTACTAGTTCATTAAAACAGTAAAATGTATGAAAATATTTTTTTACGACAATATAAAATGAAATCCCAACAGAAAAATTAGACCTTTTTCTCAACTTTTATTGTATCAAAGTTGTCGTCGATTTTATCACACAGCTTTCAAAGAATGCACACTACTTAAGGTTACCTTTGCTGTCATTAATTCTAAGCATCAAACATATCCTCAAATTGTTTTGCAGTGACTGGCTGCCGGATACTTGTGTTAGTGTAATCCAATTCGATTTCAAAATCTAGACTGGCGCGTCATAATTCAATCAGGGTGAGCTTTCTGCATTATTGAATAGAAGCAGCCAAACCAATCATAAGTCACGCAATGTTGCTAAACACAATTTTTATCAAGACCACATGAACAACTAGTTAACAACTAAAAGAGCAGCTCAAACCTGGAAAGCCAATTTGCAGAGCTACCACCCCCGCCCCATGGCCAGTACGGAAGAAATGATCAGGCCCGGTCCTGAGGGGTGGCCAGTGTGTGCAATGGTCCAGGGCCCACTATCCTCAGGGGTCCGAAATTTTTGTTGGTTGCTACTTCTCGAACAAAACTGAAGACGCCTTTCCCAACCCCAATAAATCCTAATCCGATACCAAGAAAGAGGGTTCTTCTCACCTCTAATGGCGACGCGTCTCGACCAACATCGCCTGCCATCTATCCAAGCAGGACTGCAGGTAACCAACATGCCGAACCATTTCATTCTCTGTATCACTATAGTTTTGATGGATCGAAAATTGGAATCGATTGATTTGTTGATTGTTGTGTATTTGGGTCAGACTGGTTTTGATGGGAGCTGAAAGGGTGCTGCGGATGAGATCATGAAGTCGTTGGATGGTGCTGAGCGAGTGAGCGGATTGAGGTTGTGAGTGTGGATATGGAGGGCGAGATTGGGGCTGGGAATTTGATGATTGATGTGATTGCTGAATTTGGAGGTTAGTTGAAGATAATTTTGTATTTCTATTTGCAGATTTTTTTTTTGTAGGTTCGTTAATGATGATGCTCGCGGAAGGATCCTGCATGTACCTTTGTCCAGAACCCCTAAAAAAGTCAGGAACGGGCGTGGAAATAACGTGATATTATCAACAACAGGGAACTGAGCTCTCTTTTTCGATTCCACAACATGTGCCTCACATTGCTCCTTCTCACTTCTAACCATGTGTCCATAAAATGTTGCTTACGGAGCAGCAATATGTGGACACAAGACTTCATAAAGGCAATTCAGGTGGGTGGGTGGGCTTACTATATCTTCGATGTCACCGCTTGTGAGATTTTGAGCTCTTCCTGTCAGAAGATGGAGCAAGATGTGCAGTTAGTAGTTACAAGTCATGACTAAATATAAGCTGCATATGCAATAGAGAGTGATCAAGACAATGTATTTGTTTCTATAGAGAAAATGAATCACCACACTAAATTTACAGATCATAAGGCTTCACTCCTTGACCTGACTTTCTTTTCCCCACTCGAGAACACCTCGCATGTTAATTTCACTGCACTAAACTCATCATCACAAATGCAGGTAATGATTAGCACAAGAACGAATATCTGGGGAAAGAATACAAAGGGAAAAGTGGGGCAGATGGATTGTGATGCATTTGCAACCTGGAGAGAGGTGTTGTGGGTCGATTTCTTATTCAATGAATGTGTGATACAAGAAATCACAAGCTCTATATTATTATATATACCCCCAAGCGCCACAGTGAAATCCTAGAATCGTCCTGGTCCATCCGAAAAATTACTCTGCTTTTGAGAGTAATTGCTTTTTTTATCTAATTTTGAATCACCTCAAACAGTTCCCTCATGACGCTTTATTGTTGATCAATAACTTTTGACAGGTCATCCTTGTTAATTTGGACTCTGCGGAACCACACCAAAAGCATAAACATCGACTTTTGTTGTCACTTTCCCGGTGGCTGTTTCATAACAAGAATGGAATCACAATGAAGATTAAAAAAATAAGAGTAAAACTGTACAAGTATGCAAAGGTAATATATTGTTGGATTCTTAAAGTTTTAATGATTACAAATACTTAAGTAATTAATTTGACTAGTGTGCAGGAAAGATCTTACTTCATTTATTGTCAGAAGTCAAATAGGAAAGAAGATCCTAAAAACAAAATATCAAAAAGATATGCGGAAGATATTTTGATCACAATTTATGAGAACGTGTTATCAAACCAATAAGACAAATCTCTAGCAGAATATTCGAGTTATTCAATGAAGATATCCTAAGAAGATTGGCGCGCGTCGTTGTATGCGCCAAATTTGTATTTATAATTCCAAGTTTTAGCTAGTGTAGCAGCAAGCAAGGGTCGAACCCAAGAAAACTAACTGTGAAGCGATTTCCTGTGAATATTAAACTAAAGGAGGTTTAAGTAAGTTGATTGCAAGAAAGAAAGTGAGACAACGTGTATATCAATTGAGAGAAGCATTCAATCTAGGGAATTCAATAGTGACTGTTATTATCGACTTGTAAAAATTGCGATTCTAATCAAACATGTGGTCATTCCGACAAAGGTAATAACCTAGAATATCCCAACAAAGGTGATATTAAGCCTAGATCCTACTACTTGTTTCCACGACAAAGCTTCGACAAGAGTTAAGAATTAGAATTGATGAGCGAGTAGTTTCACGATAAAGTATACGCTAACCGTGCAATACATTTCATGTAATTTAAGATCCAAACTTACGATTGAATAGAAACAGGCATTAAATTCAAGTCTCAAACATGTATGTCACTAACTGAAAACCCTAAACTGAAACAAAAATTTAGCTACTCATAATCATTACTGAAAAACACATTAAACTGAAAAGAATGAAAAAACATTGTTCACGAGTACAGTTCACCGCCGGATTCACTGCCGAAAAATACTGTTCACAGAAGACTTCGTCTCCCTCGAAAAATTATGTCCGTTCGTCCATTGTCAACTTCCGTCGTCCAAGCTGCCGTCTCACACTCATTGCGAAACCCTAATTGAGATCGGGATCTAAAATTTGATTTCGAGTCGCGAGCCCTATGCTGACGTCATCATAACTTAGTCGCGCCCCATGAAGACATTAACTCGCGCGTCCGGAGAAGACATTAAGGTCGGCACGCGACGGTAATGTTGTCTACTGGCTGAGTTGCACACCCAATTCTTTCAACGTCGATTCTCGCATTCGGCTCTCTAAAAAAGCACCATTTTGAGTCTCAAGTCTCTTTTCATGTATTCCGAACACCTGAAATGCAAACAACACTAAGAAGTAACCGTTCACATAAAAACATGTCAAAATAGTTAGATTTAAACGGTTTAGCGAGTCATATAAATACGCCCCATCAAAGATCCGAGATATTTGATAACAACTTTATTGGAAGTTGTCATCAAGTCCAAATATATTATGTGGTATATTTTGGACGAATATATATCTCATTAATAAATATGAAATCAAATCTAATTATATTAGATAAACCTTCCTATCTATTAAAAGAAAATTATATTTGGAATAGAGGAATATTTGATTTGGATTAAAGAATCCTAATCAAATAAACCTAGGCGTATCCTTGATGCTACAAAGAGCTTAACGCAAGAGCTAGAGATGGTGGAGAAAATGGAGAAAGAAAACGGAGAGTGCGCAAAACGGATCAAGGCTCAGTGTAAGCATAAAAAGCTTGAACGATTGAGTTTGAGAGTGAGAGAGTAGTTCGAGGTTTGGGTTGAGCTAGAGAAACAGAAATAAGTTAGAACTTGTACTGAATGTACTAGTGATCAACTTAGTCTTTTGTACTTAACAAGAATATCCTAAATACAGAAACTCGTCTCTTCACAAACCCTTCCAGTGGATACTGGAAGTTAGTAGTTTTACTCAGATACTTGATTGAGTACTGAGGTTTCCACTATAAATCACCGAGTAAGCAACTTTAATTTCTTTAAATTTAATATTCCGCTGCTGCCTTACTTGTTGGGTAACTCACTTTGTTGGTGCTATGCCTGCAGGTATAGGACAACTGTGTTACCTCACAGGAATAGTTAACTAACGATCCAACAATTGGTATCAGAGCTTTGGCTCTAGCTTTTGTTAGATTTTGTAGGAAAATTACCACAAACAACTCAATACCTGACTCGTTCTGGAAACCACTAGTGCTAAACTCAGCAGATTGAGGGCCACATATGTTCCTTGGATGGACAATTCTGTAGGGTAATTGAACAAAGTCAATTACCTATCAAGGACAGCTCCGACCCTACCAAAGATAAAAAGAAAGAAGACTACAGGGATGAAGACTACAGAGCTCTTGCAAAGAATTTCCGGGCGAAGAAAGTTTTATACGCAGCTCTCACCCCCGACAATCTGAAGAAGGTCTTAAAATACAAAACTGCGCAGGTCATCTGGAATGGACTCCTAAGGCTATACGGGGGAAATGAGGACATCAAGAGGAACATGATACTCGTTGCCACCAAAGACTATGAAAATGCAATACAGGAAAAGAATGAGTCATTAGAAGACTTTCACACTCGTTTTTAAACATACGTTGGACAGATGGAATTTCTTGGGGAAACCCTCTATGAATGGAAAGTGACACATCACTTTCTACAAGCCTTGAATGATAAATGTGATGTTGTCACATTGGCGCTGCAAGCTCAGAGCAACATCAAGAAAATTACTCTGGAATTATATTTAGGTCATTTGATGGAAATATGAATTTTGTTATGTGCAAGGTTAAAATGGAAGTCATCTTAATAGGGGAAATGTTATTGGGTAGTAATGAAAGGATTGGATAATCCTAACCTCAGAGGTTGGTAAGAGTGAAATAAGAGAATTAGCTCACTCATAAATAATGACTAAGCTAATTAACGATGTAGCAAGATAAGTAGTCCACATTATTAATCTCAAAGAATTGTGGTAAGCCTAAAAAACATCTGTTTGGAAAAATCCCTGCCGAATACAATTTTCCTCTTGAGTAAACGGTTTACTTTTTAGATGGAAGTGTCATTAATCATCCAGGAGAGCCTTGATAGTTTTCCCAGACTGACAAAAGACTTGAGGAAGTGTGGAGATAATATTAAAGAAGATCAACTAGTTGTAATCTTGCTTTATTAACTAATCAGTCAGTTTGATACCTTAAGATGTAATTAACTGACCGTATGAAAAAATAAATGAGGTCATCATACAGAAAAATGAGATATTAGAGGTAACTAAGAAATGGACATGGTAATGATATTAAAATGAAGTCATGATATTTAAGGGTAAACTAAGAACAACAATAAACTTAAGAAATTTAGTAAAGCTGAAAATCCCCCAAAACATCTGATAAAAATAAGAGTAATGTGAAATGCTTTTATTGTAATAAGCTAGAACATTTTCTAATAATTGTCACACGAAAAGAGAGATGAAAAAAAATCAATCTAAGAAAAACAAGACTAATTTTTCAAATGTGTGTGAATCCAAATATGAATATGATAATGACTTGCTTATTTTTGATAATGTTCATTCTTGGATTAGTTCGGATGAGCCATGATGATTTTGTGTGGAGCCCATATGACGAGCACTTATTTCAGTTATTGAACTTTACTTGTATGGAAGGTCGTAGGAGTTGGTGTTCAGAGGTCCTTTTGTTGTGCTACAATCTCGTTGAATGACATCATCCCTCTAGAGTGACGAGACAGTTTGGATATTGAGGAATGTTTTTTTAAAAGTAGGGTATTGGGAAAAGAATGATTTGTAGATGGCGCCTTAACACTGATTTCGACTTTACTGACCTATGCAGAGAACTTTCGAAATCACTTTGGTAACGACCACACTCCTGGAAACTTCACGCGCGATGATTCAATGAATTAGAGCGACCAGAATGCGGCCAAAACCCTAGCGCTTGTGGCTCTAAAAAAATATTTAAATCTACAACAAGCATTATACTTTGTACTTAACAATTGATACTAGCAAAGCTTTTATTGAAAAATGAAGCATATAAAATACACAAAATCTAAAATGGGAGAACGTGAAAATTGTTGGGAAGAGCACACCAAAACTTTGGGACATCACGCGTCAGTCCAGCAGTTTCACTTCTATACGATCAATGACTAGACAGAAAATGTTGGATCGTTAGTTAACTTTTTCTCCGAAGTAATATAGTTGTGTGTTAACACGACAGGTACAACACTAACAGAATATTAAAAATAGGAAAAATAAAATGGCTTACTCAGTTATTTATAGTGAAAACCTCAGTTCTTAATCAAGTAACTGATTAAACCACTACCTTCCAGTATCCCCTGGAAGGATTTGTGAAAAGATCTGTATTTAGGATAAGTTTCCCGAGCACAAACGACTAAGTTTCTCATTATTACATTCAATACTAGGTCTAACTTATCTTTTATACTATCGGCTCAACCCTAACCCTCGAGCAGATCTGTGTCACTCTCGAACTTAACCGTTCGATACTTTAGGAGTTCGCCAACAAGCTTTTTCTCTTCTTCTCAAGCTCCCTTTTTTTCTCTCTCAAAAGGCGTGCCTTTTTCCAACGCTCTAGCTCACCTAATTATACCTTGTGCGAATCCACGGATATCTTGAGTTGACCGCCAAAAATATATTTAATTAAGATTCTTCAGTCAAATATTTTAGACTTCCAAATAAATATCAAATATCTCCAATAACCGAATATTTGAATGTCTCTTGTTTAAATAGGAAATTTTATCTAATTAAATTAGATTCGTTTCCAAATTCATCTAAGAGATGTATTCGTTGTTATCCAGAATATATCTAATAATATATTCTGGATTTGATAACAACTTTCTATAAAGTTATCATCAATATCTTCCGGATATTCTTTAAATATTTTCAAACATTCACCTGAATATCCCGTTAGAGAATTTTCTTTCGTCTTCTTGTATTTCATGCAACTTAAAATCTTCTTTCATTACATTTAATACAACTTAAAAATTTCTTTCCTACATACTAGTTGAATTTATTAATTAAATGTTTATAATTATCAAAATCTTATTTAAATTTTATGGACTTCAAGCTGGTAACTTGATTCACGAAATCCCTGAGATTCTTTTCCGAGCTTCCACCTTCCTTAACAGCTTCAACCGCCAGCTTCTTCCATTTCATGGCGTTCTGTCTCATCTCCTCATCTCCCATCACAAGCGCCAAACATCTCTTGATCTCATCCCTCTCCACTAATCCCTCGCCATTTCGATTCACTCTCGCTCCAGTCTTCCAGTAATCCTCCACCAGCTTCGCATTTGTAAACTGGTCGAACAGCTGGGGAAACCCCACCATCGGCACGCCGCTGATCAGGCCTTCCATTGTCGAGTTCCAGCCGCAGTGCGTCAAGAAGCATACGATGGCTGGATGAGACAGAACCTGCAACTGAGAGCACCAAGGCACAATCAGGCCTTGCTGCTCCAGCTCCTCGATGCAGCCGACCACCTTCTCCGACTTGTTTCCGGATTCTCTGACCACCCAGAGGAATGGCTTTCCCAGTTCCAGCAACCCTCTCCCGATTTCCTCCAGTTGCCGCTTTGACAGAACAGAGATGCTCCCAAACGAAACATACACGACCGATGAATCCGGCTTCGTGTCCAGCCACGCCACGTATGATGAGCTACTCGTGCTCCGGCACAAATCGCCGCCTAGCCCAGTGTCGGATGGGTCCTCGTTGTCCAGAAACGCTGATGGGATCAGCGGTCCGACTGCGATCAACTGCAGTTTGCTTACAGACTTCAGAGCCTCAGGCTCTAAAGCGTCAAACGTGTTTATCAGCACTACGGCGGGGCTCGCTCCGACGTCGAGCTCCGCCATGTGCTCACTGAATATATCATTTGCCGCAGCTTGACCATTTTCCGGCAACATATTGGACGGCATATCGCGCCTCGCGAAGGCCAGAGGCAAGCCCGGTAACTCAAAACGTCTCTCCTCATCATCCACTTCATGCACCACACCATCAAACCCATGGTGATACCAGTAATAAACATCAAACATGGTGGCGGCTTGGATCCAGACAAAAGCCGACAGCACGTGTAACGCACGTGCGACCTCAGCCACCCACGGCAGCAGCAACGAGTACGCTACACACGTAACGGGACAACCTTCGTCAGCAGCAGAAGACACGACTCGCTGCAGAGCCTCGGCGCTGCCTATCTTCATCCTGGCCAGCATTTGATCAGCCTCGTCGCCTTTTTTGAACTCACCATCGTACCCATCATCGTACTCGACAAAAACCATGCCCTCTTGGAGCTTGGCGGCCGGCGTGATGCGGAGGCGGGCGTAGGCGCTTGTGATGAAGGTGACGCGGAGGCCGAGGCGGAGGAGGCGCTTGGAGAGGTGGAGGTTGGGGTTAAGGTGGCCTTGGGCTGGGAATGATAGGATTACAAAGTGGTGGCGAGGCATGGTGTGATGTTGGAGTAGAACGTTGTTTGATCCACTCTTTGATAATGTGTTCTTGGATGAGCCTCGAATCTCATGTTTCCATAACCAAACAAATTTAAAGACATCAACATGTTGATGTGATGCGAGGGAGCTATAATTCTTTGTTGTGGAAACCGACAAGAGAGGTGACACTCGCTATCTCAAGTGCAGTCACGGATTCTCTGTGGAAGCTAATATAAATGCCTCAACATGGAAACATGGTGCTGTAGTGTGATGAGAGAGAATGGTCTTGAGGGATGATTTGTTCTGTTTGATAGGAGATAGGTGGTGGGCCCGCCTGTTTGTCCATTTGTGGGTTACATTTCAACCCTCCTCCTTAATTCAGAATTTCATAACTTCAAGCATTTTTTAAAACAACCAAATTTGATTGACATAAAGGCTTGTTAATGAGTAATGTAGAAATCCAATTAAATTTCATAATCTTTTGCCAACTTTCTATTGTAGTGATATTTGATTTCTATATGCTTGCTCCTGCTATGAAATATTAAATTCTTGACTAACTTTAGCCGATTTACTAACACACATAATTTTTATGGGGCCTTTCTGCTTATATTTCATGTTTTTCAATATCCGTTGAAACTAACTGCTTGACAATCTGCGGTTAAGTATTGCAAGGTGCTCCGCTTTCAGCTATAAAAAGAGCAACAACATGTTGCTTCTTTGATGACCATGAAACCACTTCATCTTCAAGATAGAAAGCAGAGCCCGATGTATTCTTTCGAGTTTCAACATCGATGTCTGAATAGCTTGTTAAAATCATCTATATCAAAATACATAATCTCATAATCATATGTACCACTAATATACAAGAGTATGCGCTTCGTTGCTAGTAAGAAGACTGTTGCGGTTGCTCCATGAATTGATTGATGAGTTTAACTTCGTATCCAATATTTGGCCTAGCTGAAGTCAAGTAACAACTTTCAACTACGCTCTTGAAATAAGTTGGATTCACTAACTTTCAAGTACCTTCTTTCATCAACTCTATCCTCACTGCAAATGGTATATGGATCGTCTTCATTCCCTCAAACTTAAACTTCTTGAGAATGTCTATGGCATACTTCTTTTTTTTTGAAAAAAAATATTCCTCAATCAGTCTGCTCAACCTCGATGTCAAACAAGTAGGACATCAATTCCATGTCAGTCATCTTATACTGACGAGTCATCGCTTCTCGGAAGTCGATGAAAATTGCATCTAAACTCCCTGTGAAAATCAGGTCATTGACATAAAAGCACACTATCAATATGTCTATGTCATCATTTGTCTTGATGTATAATGTGTGCACGTTATGACACTCATGAAATCCATTCTTCAATATATATGTATCAATTCTCGTTTACCATTCTCCCGGGGCCTGCTTCAGATTACATAATGCTTTTTAGCTTGTAGACATTGTTCTCTTTTCCTCTTTGTCCGTATATCGGTGGATGATCAACATACACCTCATCTTCCAAAACTCGAGTTCAATCCATCTGGTGTATGTTCCACCTATTCTGAGCTACAAATGCAATTATCATCTGAATGGTATCCATTCTAGCAACTGGTGCGAATACCTCAAAATAGTCAATGTGTGGCTTCTACCTATATCCTTTGACAACTAGCCTTGCCTTCAAAATGTCCACTTGACTCTCAGGATTATACTTCGTCTTGTACACACGCTTTACTCCAATCACATTCTTACTAATTGTAAAGGAGCTCACATATATCACTGCTCTCAATATAAGCTATCTCCAAATCCATAGCCTGAATCCATCCTTTGTCCTTCTTTGCGTCCTCAAACGCCACAAGATCACAATATGCAAATATGGAAAAGTTCACCATTGTTTCATCAGTAGTGTCAACCTCATCATCTTGAGTGACAACATAATCTTGAAACCAAACTGGTGGCAATCTTTATCTTATTTGATGAATACTGTACTTTGGTTAAGTTAATTTGTCAAGTGAATTAGCTGGCTCGCGTCTATTTTGTATAGACTCCTCAATCACGACACTAGGCTATCTAGTATCCTTTTGAGACCAATCTCAGGTTTTGTCTTTAGCAAACTACACATCACGCCTAATAATAAATTATTTGGTGTCAGGGTCATACAACTTGCAATTCTTTGTATCGTCGTTATAGCCTATGAAGATACATGCCTACCCTTGTCATCTAACTTCCTTCATGGCTGATCTCGTATATGGGGATATGTGGTACACCCAAATACGCGCAGGCAATAACCGCCTACTAAGGTGTCTTTCCATGAACAGTCTTGGTAGGACATTGGTTCAAGAAGAATTACTGAACGAGCTACTGCTTCTACACAATACGGCTTCGGTAGCTCTTTGGCGTTCAACATGCTTTTGACCACCTCATATATTATCCGGTATTTCTCTCAGTAATGCATTCTGCTGAGGTGTGTAGCTTGCAGACAACTGTAGTCTGATTCCTTTGACTATGTAATAATTAAAAAACTCATTAGAAAGATTTCTCATACTCTATCTAATTTCAATCCTCGAAATTTTAAATGGCCAAACCTAAGAGGCCACAGCCAACTACTGTCTCTCACCATCTTCTATAAGTTCTTCTCGACTCCCTTTTGAAGAATCCACGGGAACATCCAGTTTTTTGTCATCGAAACCTTGGCAACAGTTCTCCTATCTTTCCTTCAATAATGCAAACTCCATCTCGGATAGAAATGAAATGACCTCGCTCGAAAGGTTATCTCATGGTTGGTAAGTTCCAGCAACGTCCCGATACATAGTACTCATCAATAATATTTGCATGTGTACCTCCATTCGTCTGAATTAGGATATCGCCTCTGCTCATAACTTGTCTCGGTGATTTGTTTCCAAAACCTACTTTTCCACGAGCGGATTCATCCAAGCGAGAGAATATCTCCTTTCTCCCACTCATATGGTTGTTGCACTTAGAGTCAGTATGACACACGTCGGTGTACTATCCCCAAGTCTCTTTCGTCTTGCTTGCTAGAAACATATTTTGGTGCGCATCGGAAGAAAAAGATTGCTCAACTCGTTCATTCTTCTCATTTACTAGACATTCACTTTTATAGAATCCAAACTTCTGATAGCTATAACACTATGATTAGTCATTTATCGACTAAATATTTACTCATTTATAAGGAATTTATGTTCAATTTTTGGACTTGTTATTGTCATTTTACCATGCTACCTTGTTCTATGTCAAAGTTACCAAATTGAAGCTTTATAGCTCATTTGGAGCAAAGTATAAAGATTCAGATAAATATAAACAAAATATTGGCATATTGACCTATTGTCTTCAAAGGCTTGCCGAACGCATGATCATTGTTTGATTGAGGCGTGTCATAACTTGTTAGAAATCTAACTCAATATAATTTAAACCAAGGCAAAATTTGAAGGTTTCAAGGGTCAAACATGCGAGCAAAATCAGAATCATCGTGCAGAGTAAACAATAGCCCGATTCGATACAAAATCCTTGGTTCAAGTAAAACTTGCCAAATTTTTTTTGTCCAAGACCCTTTGAGATGGTCCAGTTCAGAACTAAACCGTCGGTTGTGACAAGTCAATTGCATGTTTGCACTGAACCAGCTCGGATCTTGATTTCTAAAATCCGCCCATCAGTTGTAGTATAAATAAGGACCTAAAACCCGGGGGGAGCATTCTGAACCTAAGTAAGATTTAACCTACTTCTTGAAGAGAAGAATGACGACTCAAGACTCCAACAAAATTGAAGATCGAAGACTCGGTTTCGTAGAGAATACTTCATCACTACCTTCGGTTTCTTTATCTTTGGTTCTTTATATGTATATATATATTCTGGTTTTATTCCCATGAGAAGTGATTAGTCGTCTAATTCAGGGATCCTATGGATCCCATGTTGTATTAACTCTTTTTATGTGATTTTAATATATACATTATTTGATTCTACATCGTTTGATGTCATGTTCTATGCGAATTTGTCGTAAGAGATAATTAGTTTAATAACTAATATCACCATAATTGAGGTAATTAATCGAAATTATATAGGATTAATATCTAGTCATAGTAGCTATGTTGGTAGTACATGATTTGGTAGGGGAGTTAACATCACTTTTTTGAAAAATATGTTCTTAATGTATTCCTAACGTAATTAGTAGTTAACAATGTTGATTGGATAATAATGGTTATGAATAATCGAGTGTATGCCTCGTTAGTGGGACTCAAAATACAAGATGTGTCGCGAAAAGTAATGATCCAGGAGTGTTTGGCTTACTTATAGCACACGTGGTTTATTCTCATTCATCGTATGATATGAGTAACTATATGTTTTGTTTTATAAATTGAGTGGTGCGCACGGGTGAATTTTGATTCTGAATTATTGATTTTATTTTCATAATCTTATTCTTGCGTGAGAATTACTTAGTTAAGTATTTGCTCATTTTTCTAGATTAAAATAGCTAAACAAAGGCATTGTATTGCATAATATATACACGCATTTGCTCCTTGAACTTACCAAGGTTATAAATTCTTATGACTACAATTTGACCCCTAAAAACAACCTTGACAACTATAAGGAGTTAAAATACGTTTGTCAAATTGTCGCTTGGACTTGTCTCGTTCTCCAATATGACCACCTCCGGCTCTCTGAAATCTACTACTACTAGCTTCGCCTTATCCACAATTGTAATTTTGGCCTCCATCTTGGCCTTATCAAGTCCTCGGCCTCAACAGTAATCTACGGGATTCCTTAATTTGACTCGGATTTGACACCTTCTCTTGGCTTAAGTCGTTAACCTTTTGGTTCATCCTTTGCTCATGTGATAACATCGAACTCATGAGTTGATCCATCGACAACTTTGATATGTTCTGTCCCTCTTCAATTGATGTAACAACGTATTCGAACTTAGTCGACAATGAGCGTAATACCTTTTTCACCACTGGTCATACCTCCAATGTGTCGCCGTTAACTCTCAAATTGTTGACAGTTGTCTAGAGCCGATCACAATATGTCAATGGACTTTCCGAGTCCATCTTTTGCAATGATTTGAAATCTCTCGTCAGTATTTACAAGCGCTCGCACCACATGACTCTCTCGTCACCTTTTCAGAACTTTTTCAAGATAGTCCCCGCCTCATTTGATACCATTGGTATTTATTCAAATATTGGCTTCTCCATAATTTGAGAGAGAGAGAGAGAGAGAGAGAGAGAGAGAGAGAGAGAGAGAGAGAGAGAGAGAGAGAGAGAGAGAGAGAGAGAGAGAGAGAGAGAGAGAGAGAGAGAGAGAGAGAGAGAGAGAGAGAGAGAGAGAGAGAGAGAGAGAGAGTTTGTTATTCGGTGGATGCCTCTATCTATTTATTGGGTGGTGAGATAAAACCACTTGTCAAACCAAGTTGGACCCGCATCCAACCCGTGCCCACGGACGGGGGTCCACCGATCCCGTGTCTTTCTGCATGTGACCATGTTATCCAACCCGTGTCTCAATAATGACAAATATTGAAGCTAAATGTTGACAAAGTCATCTTGGATATGTAAGGCCATCTTGGATATGTCATTCAACTTTTGACCAAAATCTAAATTGAATGAACGAGCGAGCGAGGGAGCGAATAATTAGGTTAGATTGCACCCCTAGCTAGCTAAATTATAGTATGATCCAGTTGACTAGGATTGAAGAGCTAGCTTCAACATCGAACATCAACAACTTCCTTGATAAAATCTCTGAGATTCCAATCGGAACCTCCTCCCAACTTAGCTGCTTCGATGGCCAACTTCCTCCACCTCGTCCCACTCTCCACCATCTCCACATTTCCCATCACAATCTCCAAACATCTCTTAATCTCATCCCTCTCCACCAACCCATCTCCCTTCACCCTCACCCTCACTCCCATCTTCCAGTACTCCTCAACCAGCTTCGCGTTCGTCAACTGATCCGTCCACTGCGGAAACCCCACCATCGGTACGCCGCTCACCACCCCTTCCAGCGTCGAGTTCCATCCACAATGCGTCAGAAAGCAACCGATGGCCGGATGAGATAAAACCCGCAACTGAGAGCACCACCCCACTATTACACCTAATTGCACCAACTCCTCCATGCACCTCATCGCCTTCTCACACTTCTTCTCCGGGTTTCTCATGATCCATAAAAATGGCTTCCCAACTCCCAACAACCCTCTACCCACTTCCTCCACTTGTTCCTCACATAAAACCGACATGCTCCCAAATGACACGTAGATGACCGACGAATCCGCCTGCTTGTCCAGCCACTCCACGTACGCATGGTCTGAGTTCTGAAACAAGTCCACACCAGACCCTCTGTCCGACGCATCTCCGTCCAGATACGCTGTCGGGATCAGCGGCCCGACTGACGTCAGCTCGATCTTGCCACCTAGGCACAATCTAACAGCTTCAAGCTCCAACGCGTCAAACGTGTTGACAAGAACCCTAGGGCATGTTTCGGCATCCAGCTCCTCCATGTGCTCTCTGAAAATCTCCAGTGCAGCGCCTAGACCGTTCTTCGGCACGATAACTGAAGGCAAATCTCGCCTCGCGAACCGATGAGCCTCCAACCCCGGCAAGGTTAAAGTGCTCGACGGATCGCCGTCAACCAAGTCCTGCATGGCCTCGCCAAAGCCGTGAAAGTTGTAGTAGTAAATATCGAACACGGTGGCCGGTTGGATCCACAGCAATGCGGACGGCAAGCTGAGGTCCCGAGCCACGGCTGCGGCCCAAGGTAGTAGCAGACAGTACACCAAGCAGTCAAAAGGCGAGCCCTCGTCAGCCGCAGCTGCGATTATTTGTCTGACTGCTTTGATCCCCCGGCGCTTTATCTCGGAGACGAACTGCGCGCGGTCATCCTCGTCTGGTTTGAAGCCGTTGTCGTAGCCATCGGAGTAGTAAGCTGTTCGGATCCCGGCCGGGAGCTGGGCTGATAGTGCCATGCGACGCTGGGCGTGGATGGTGGTGGCGAGGGTGATATCGACGCCCATGCGGAGGAGGCGGTTGGAGAATTGAAGGGCTGGGTTCAGATGGCCCTGCGCGCCGAAGGCTAGGACTAGAAAGTGGCGGCGAGTCATTTCTCAGGTGGGTGAGAAGCTTCGGGCTGATGTTGCTTGCTGTTGATTATGCCTGTAGATTTGGAATAACATATAGTAAGTGCTAGCGGTGTGTAGTGACATGTGCAGTGACGAAATGCTATGTAATTTTTTGTCGCCATTCGGTGGTGCCTTTTAAATTGAACTGAAATTAAATAATTGAATTAAAATTAAACTAAAATTGAATAATATGTTGTAACATATTCCAATTTTAAAAAATATTAATTGAGTTGAGAGTGTTGAATATATTCATCGGTTCTAGAAGCAGTGGGTGAGAGTAGCATTGAAGGACAAAAAAAAATTGCCCCACTGCACCGAGTGAGTCTGGTCAGTCTTGGCGTGAAAGTTTCATGCATTGAAATTTGTAGGACTGGGCTGGCGTGGCATGGCATGGACGTCTTCCACTTTTTGCTTGTCTCGTTTAACTTTTGTTTTCTTGTATATTAATTAATTTTAGCGTGAAGTGGCAAAGACAGTGACAAATTTCCACATGTGAAACAGTTTGGAAATCTATCTTCACAATTCTTTTACAATTTATCGTCTCTATTTTTAATTTAAATTGTTAGAACCGCCGTGGCCACCGTACGACCGCCGACAATCAAACTGCCACCTCCGGCCACCTCCGTCTGGTGGTGGCGATTAGAGTTGTTTATATACTTAATAAATTTAATATATTTACTGAAAATTTATATGTAAGAAAATGGGCTTAAGGCGGTTTTTTAATCCATACAAGATACTAAATATATATTTTAATATGTACCTTGAGTCGCTCTCTTTGACTGAAAGATGAATTGTAATATCATTCGTAAAAATACGCTACATTATATTGGAATTGCCTAAATTTCTAGAATTGAAAATATCCATATCATGGCTAACTTTCTTTAAAAGTTGACAAACTCCATTTTATTTGAGGTAAACTTCTAATTATTAGTTTTGATAGAATCAGAAATCTTATTTAATGTATTAAACGCTGAGTTTCATATGGAGATTGTATTCAAAAGTATTAAGTAGATGACGTCCTTTAAATATACCATGTTCGTGATGAACACTATATCATGTCGTTATCGATAATAGAGGTATGTGGGTTCTAATGTCATATCACTAAGGGTATGGTGTTGAAATAATTGTATCAAGATTATGTTATTTACTAAAGCAAAAAATATATTGTATTTGAATATCATTCTGCTACCATCAGTAGCCATAGGATGAGAAAACGTGTTCAACACGCCACACAATTGACTCATATATTCCGGAATGTGGATATGTTCTTCTGAGGTTATTTATTTAAATAATAAACTTAATTTTATTTAATTTAAATAATAAATTTTAGCATTTAAATTATTTCATCACCGCAACACCACATTACTATCACAACACATTACATCACCGCTCCATTATCGCCACCACCCCACTATCTTAACATCACAATTACCACCACGAAAATACTATCGTCACCATCACTATCTTAACATCACAACACAACAAATCCACCACCACCGCCATCTTAACATGACAACCATATTATCACCACCACCACCACAATACTACCACCACCCGACAATAACACATTCACACCACCATCTCATTACCACACCACCATCACCCCACTACCTTAACATCACAACCACAAAAACATTACCACCACCACAACACAACAATAACCCACAACCACAAAAACAACACACCACCACAGTACAACAACAACCTACCACCACTACAACATCACTATCACCACCATTACCACATCACTTTCAAAACCACAACAACCCATTATCACAAAAACAAAATACCACCGATAAAATAATAATAATTTATGTACTTAACTTAACTTAATTTATTTATCAAAAATTTAAGCGTAAAAAAACATAGACTGTATCATTAAAATTACCAGATTTTGAAAAGTGTGGCAAAAATGAATTTTTGTCCTAAAAGTTTAGGGCATTTGGGCCGGCCTATGAAAAAGGGCTAGTTTATGTAGCGTCATGCTAAATCTCACATAGGCTGGTAAACCTCTAAAATCTCTATGGCTTTGAGGAAGAAATTTTAAATTTGCTCTATATCTAATTTTGAATTTCTCAAATATGTCGATAAATGTTTTTTCGAAATGCTCTCTTTTAATGAAATGGATCTTAACAAGACGGTCTCTTTAATTTTTTTTTAAGAGATCGGTCTTGTCAAGATCGATCTCTTTATTTTATCTATCTAAGACCGATCTCTTTGGCTCATAAACAACTTTGTCTAGCATTGCAAGTTGATACGGAAAAATAACCTTATATTTGTCCCTATTTTCCCTTTACTTCTTGTTAATTCCGTTATTTTATAAAGTCATTTGAGGTTAAAAAGATGTATTACATGATATGAAATGACTTAAAGAAAAGCCGGATGAATTTCGGTCGATCTAGAGCAAAAACGAGCAAAATTAAGCAAAAGTTAGACTTAGATTCGCCCAAGACAGATTTCATTCGCCCAGGGAGTGCACGAATCAACCTCACTACTGCCCGAATTAGAAATGACTCAAGGAGAATTCGCCCATTGACCAAATTTGGGCAGATTGACCTGTTTGTCATCGAAGGCTTTCCGAGCACACTATTCTTATCCGATTGATGCGTGTCATATCTTGTTGGAAAGCTAACTCAAAGGACTACAACTTCTTAGTTTACATCAAGACGTAATTGGAAGGTTTAAATGGTCAAAAAGGTGAGATTCAAGCACTGCAAAGTTGATTCGCCCAATAGGAATTCAGGCCAGGGCGAATCAAAGTGATTCGAGCAGCCCCGAAACACACAAAAACTTTGATTCGATCAACCCTGATCGAATCAACTTACTAAGCTACCCCGAATCAAAAGTGTTTGGGGCACGATGAGTCAATCAGTAAATTTTCAAGGGTATAAATCGAAAAAGATGGAAAATCAGAATGTGCCTCCGACGCCTAGGGTGCATCTCTTGGAAAAAAAAGCCTAAATATTTGAAGAATTGCCAAGATTTCGGATAAGACATCAGTAACTGGAGAATGCCGGGATGCGTTCCCACGGATGGCGATCGGTGGGGGCTCTCGGAGTTGGCCGGCGGAGGGTGGTGATGGTGGTTAATGCCGGGAAGCGTTCCCACGGATGGTGATGTATTTATGTACTTAAATATACTTAACCTAATTTAACATATTTACTGAAAATTTGAGTGTAAAAAAATGGGTTTAAGGCATCAAGATTGGTTTGTTTTTTAATCCATATAAGGCGCTAAATTTATATTCAAATTGTCTAATTTTCTAGAATTGAACATATCGATTCCTTTAAAAGTTGATAAAGTGCATTTTATTTGAGGTAAACTTCTAATTATTAGTTTTGATAGAAGCTGAAATCTTATTTGATACAATATTAGACGCTTTGCACGATTTCATGAGAAAAATCTTCATATGAGGATTGTATTTAAAAATGTTGAGCAGAGGAGTCCTTTAAATATCATGTCTCTTTTGTTTTTATTTATGATGATTGACCTACGCGGTGTGCTTTGTATGTGCATGAATCTAGGTGACGTGCAACTTCGCTTCATACAAGGAGGATCTCTCCTCCCAACAATTTAGGTTCAGAACAAACCATTTTTATCAAACCCCTTTTTGATAAAAATGAGTTGACACTTATCCGGTTTTGGATAATCTTGAAATTAGGCGTGTTGTTGTTGTTGTCTTAAATTATCATATTGTTAAAGCAATCTTCTAAAACAGTTGCGGAATATTCTTGTTTCGGACAAACCTGAAAGACTCAAATAAGTTGTTTATTCAGTTCGGTCAGTGCCTACCTCTGGGGAGGTTCTCTCCAGTTCTCAAGATTCCACTATCGATGGTTTGAGTACAAAGGTACCAGTTCTTAGCCCGTTCACACAGACTAGCGTATACTGTCAACTATTCAACACAGTGTGGTAACAGAATGCTACAGCTCTCATCACACAGATTTAGTTTATCTTATGACAAGGTGTTCTGACAAGATCCTACAATAACTTAAGGGTCTGTTCTTTAGAGCTGGACTTATACTTAACTGAACTTAACTGAATTTAACTTAATTTAACTGAATTTAATTTAATTTAATTTAACTTAAGTACTTTTACAAACATATTTTTAACTTTAAGTATCTCGGAAGTAAACAAGTATATGGTGGTTGGGGTGGTGGTGGTGTGGTTGGGGTGGTGGCGGTGGTTGTGTGGTGGATTGGGGTGGTGGTGGTAGGTTGGGGTGGTGATGGTGTGGTTTGGGTGGTGGTGGTGGTGTGGTGGGTTGGTGTGGTAGTGGGGTGGGTTGAGGTGGTGGTATGGTGGTGGTGGGTTGGGGTGGTAGTGGGGTGGGTTGAGGTGGTTGTATGGTGGTGGTGGGTTGGGGTGGTGGTATGGTGGTGGTGGTAGTGGAATGGTGGTGTTATTGATGAAATTAAGTTAAGTTAACTTAAATTATTATTTTTTTACTGGCAGTGTGTTGTTTTTTTCGTGATGGTGGTGTGTTGTTTTTTTGATAATGGTGGTGGTAGTGAAGTACATATAAGCACATATAAGTAGTTTAAGTATAAAATATAAGCTCAAAAGAAAAACCCTAAAAGATTGAATCAAGGAGCCAAAGGTTTCGAAGGAAATAAGAATGTTGAGTTTGAAATTTATTTCCCTGAGCTTTTCGACATGAATTGAATCGACCTAAACCAAACTGACCTCATGACAAAAATCTTACTTTATGTCACCTTCTATCATATTTTTTACGGCACATAGGTTTATGCTAATGAAATGGTGATGCACTATATCATGTTGTTATCGATAATAAATGTAAGTGGGTTTTAATGTCATATTATTATTGTCAGTAACGGTATAATGTTGAAACTATTGTTTCAAGATTATGTTATTACTAAAGTAAGGATATATCGTATTTGAATATCATTGTGCTACCCTTAGAGCATCTCCAAAAGCGTTAGCTAAAATGATTGGCTAAAATATAATATTATATTGGTTATGTATAATTTAGATGATGAAAAATAGTTTGTGCTCCAATGAAGTTATGCATAATGGTTATGTATATTTAGAAATCAAATTTCAATGGCTATAATTCAAAACCTTATCTCTTCATCCTTACACTCTCTACTCTTCATCCCTAAATTCTCTACTCTTCATCCATACACTCTCATATCCTCATCCCGACACTCTCCTCCCATCAATTTTACTAAAGTCATGCCACACAATCTACGAAAATGGTGGAAAATGAGGATGAAGAATATGAAGAACTACAAATAATGGGTATTGTTGTTCAACATCATTGTGAAAGTCAGAATGAGGAGTTGTCACCACGCGGTGGTGGATCTTCAATGAACCACCATGTTATTAAACGCGATAGAGAAGAAGGTCATGCTAGACTTCATCGTGATTATTTTTCTAGCACTCCTACATATCAAGAATCAATGATTCGTTGAAGATTTCGGATGCGCCGATCTTTATTTTTAAGAATTCAAGAAGAATATCGGCTCATGATAACTACTTCACTCAAAGAACAGACGCGGTCGGAGTTCGTGGATTATCGCCTCTCCAAAAAATAACAGTGGTACTTCGAATGCTTGCTTATGGAACTGCCGCAGTTGAGGTTGATGATTATATAAGAATTGGCGAAAGCACGGCAATAGAAAGTCTTAGAAGATTTGTAAGAGGAGTTGTAAAATTATTTGGTGCTGAATATATGAGAAGACCAAATGATGAAGATGTGGTGGCTAGACTGTTGGTGGTAGCAGAACACCGAGGCTTTCAAGGAATGTTGGGCAGTATTGATTGTATGCATTGGAAGTGGAAGATTTGTCCAACTGCATGGCAAGGTATGATTGGACATGTTCATGAACCCACTATTATTTTAGAAGTTGTAGCCTCATATGACCTTTGGATTTGGCATGCTTTCTTTCGATTACCGGGATCATTAAATGATATAAATGTATTAGATCGATCTTATCTATTTGAAGAACTAGTTGAAGGCTGTGGTCCTAAGGTGTGTTACAATATTAATGGGCATGAATATACCATGGGATATTATCTTGCTGATGGTATATATCCTTCATGACCTACTTTTGCTAAAACTATTCCATCCCCACAAGGAAAAAAAAAGAAAATATTTTGCTGCTATCCAATGTTAGGATCGAAACAAAAATATTGATAAGCACCCAAATCGAATAAGAAAAATGAAAGACAGCGACACAATGATTTGTTTACCCAGTTCGTCACAGAATGTGACTACCAAGCCATGAGAGATTCATTATGATGAGTTTAGGATTTTCTTCTGTATTGTCTCTGGGTTACAAGCTATGTTTCTATTTATAAGAAAATATGAGAAACCCTAGCTAACCACTGGGCCTGGGCTTCTATTAGTCTTCATAGCCCACAATTCTCCCACCTGAAGACTAACGCATACGCTTCTCAGCTCATCCATCTTCTCCAATGCTAGTAGTACCAATCCTCCTCTTCTACACAGAGAGGTCAGTTGAAGCCATGCACAACTTCAACTTCACTAAGGTGACGACCTTAGTCAACATGTCAGCAGGATTCTTGTCTCCATCTATCTTCAAGAGACGCAAGACCTTCTTCTCCAAGAGATGTCGTATGTAGTGGTATCGCAATTCAATATGTATTGTCCTCGAATGAAATGCGGGATTCTTTGCCAAATGAATAGCACACTGACTGTCACTATATAATATACTGTTCTTCTGCTCCTTCCCCAATTCACGCAAGAAGTTTTGCAACCACACCATCTCTTTACTTGCCTCACTCACAGCAACATATTCTGATTCAGTTATAAACGGTGCAACAATCTTCTGTAACTTTGACGCCCAAGAGACAGCAGTACCACCTAATACAAAAACATAGCCAGTCGTACTTCTTCTCTTCTCAAGGTCACTCGAACCCAAATCCGCATCAACATATCTTGCTAACACAGCTTCCTTGCCCTGGAAGCACAAGGCGCAATCAGTGGTTCCCCTCAAGTACCTCAGAACCCACTTCACAGCTTCCCAATGTTTTCTGCCAGGTTCTCCCATAAAGCGATTGACAACTCCCACCGCATGAGCAATATTAGGCCTAGTGCACACCATAGCATACATCAAACTGCCAATTGCTGAAGCGTACGGAATCTTCTTCATGTAGTCCCTTTCTGTCTGATCCTTTGGTGATTTCTCCCTGGATAGCATAAACTGACTACCCAATGGAACATTGGTCGGCTTTGCATCTTGCATGTTGAACCTTTCTAACACCTTTCTGACATAATCAGCCTGTGAGAGAAACAACTTCCCTGCCTTTCTGTCGCGCCAAATTGTCATCCCTAGAATCTGCTTCGCTTCTCCAAGGTCTTTCATAGAAAATCTCTTTGACAATTGCTTTTTCAATATGCTCACCTCCTGAGCACTCGATCCTGCAATCAACATATCATCAACATACAGTAGCAGAATTAAGTAGCCATTGTCTTTTCTCTTGAAGTAACAACAATGATCAGCTTCACTTCTGATGAACTCAATCTCATGCATGAATCCATGGAACTTCTTGTACCACTGCCTCGGAGCCTGTTTTAACCAATACAAGCTCTTCTTCAGCTTACATACAAGAGACTCACTACCTTTCTATTCATAGCCTTCTGGTTGTCTCATGTAAATATCCTCCTCCAAGTCACCATGAAGGAACACTGTTTTCACATCCAACTGCTCCAGCTCAATATTTTCAACTACAACCATACTCAACACAAGACGTATAGTAGTCATCTTGACAACAGGAGTGAAAGCATCATTATATTCAATACCGTATTTCTGCTGAAAACCTTTCACCACCAGCCTAGCCTTGTAGTGTTTGCTACCATCTGCTTCCTCTTTGATTCTGTAAACCCACTTGTTGTGCAGAGCTTTCTTACCATCGGGAAGTTTAGCCAACTCCTAGGTTTTATTAGCCATAAGAGATTCCATCTCATCATCCATTGCAAGTTTCCAGTTACTCGCCTGTTCTACTCGAGATGCCTCTTCATAACACTCTGGTTCATCACAGTCAGTCAACAACAAATAATTATTGGATGGCGAATACCTGATAGCAAACCACGGAGTCTACTGGATCTCCGCAACACTTGTTCCAGTGTTCTTGGTTGTTCCTCTTCTTCAATCTCATTAGGAACTACCATGCTCCACCCGAGTTAGAAATGTCTAACTCCACTACTTCAGCTTCTGAGCTTTCCGGTTCTGACGCACTTGCAAAATCCTTGTGTAACACCTGTTCACTGAACACAACATCCCGATTGCGAAACACCTTTCTATTCTTATCATCCCAAAGACGATATCCAAAGTCATCACTGCCATAGCCAACAAACGTGCACTTAACAGACTTTGCATCAAGCTTACTTCTTTCAACATCAGCAATATAAGCATAGGCTACGCAACCAAAAATACGCAGAAATGACAGATTTACCTTCTTACCACTCCAAGCTTCCTGTGTAACTCCATTATCCAGTGCGCTTGATGGCCCTCGGTTAATTAGAAAAGCTGCAGTGTTAACTGCTTCTGCCCAAAACATCTTTGGTAAACCGCACTTCAACCTCATGCTTCTCGCTCGCTCATTCAGCGTCCTATTCATAAGCTCAGCCACGCCATTTTGTTAAGGAGACCCTCTCACAGTTTTCTCTATCCGAATTCCATTTTCAGCACAATATTCTTTAAACTCTCTCAGTTCATACTCTCCACCATTATCAGACCTCAGACATTTCACCGTCAAACCTGTCTCAGTCTCTACTAGGGCTTTCCACTTCCTGAAAACATCAAACACATCAGATTTACGTTTCAGAAAATAAACCCATACCTTCCTTGTGGAGTCATCAATATAAGTCATGTAGTAAAATGTTCCACCAAGTGATGCTACCGGTGCTGGACCCCACAGGTTAGAGTGTACTAGCTCAAGCTTCTGCTTCCTCAAGGCTCTACCACTCTTTGAGAAGCTGACTCTCTTCTGCTTCCCAAATATACAGTCCTCACAAACTCCGACTTCAACGGATTTGAGATCAGGTAAAAGACCCTTAGAGTAAAGCACCTTCATGCCTTTCTCACTCATATGACCAAGGCGACAATGCCACAGGTCTGCAGTACACTCGTCTCTAGCAACATCAATGCTCTCCTGAACGTTGCTCGTCATGTACAAGGTACCCTCTTTGCTTCCTCGAGCTATAGCCATAGCTCCCTTGGTTATCTTCCAGCTATTGCAACCAAAAGTCACAACGTAACCCTCATCATCAAGCTGACCAACTGACAGAAGATTTCTCTTCAATCCTGGAATGTGTCTGACTCTATGCAACTTCAGTAGCGAACCATTAGGTGCCTGTATCACAACATCACCCCTGCCCACTACATCCAACGGCTCATCATCTACAAGGTAGACCTTCCCGAAATTTCCTGACTCATAATCCTGCATCAGTTCGGCACTACTGCATGAATGGAACGATGCTCCTGAATCCAAAACCCATGACTCCAGCAGACTACTCACACTCAAAATCCGTGCTTCCTCAGCATCTTCAGAAGCCATATTCGCGGTTGGCGCCTTGTACTCACTCTTAAAATGTCTGAACTCGTTGCACTGCCAACACTTAATCTTACTTTTATCCTTCTTATCTCTGTCTGATCCTCCTCTGGATTTTGACCTGCTACGCTGCCCTTTGAACTTGGACT
Organism: Umbilicus rupestris; assembly: GCA_963678935.1. Taxonomy (NCBI): domain Eukaryota; kingdom Viridiplantae; phylum Streptophyta; class Magnoliopsida; order Saxifragales; family Crassulaceae; genus Umbilicus; species Umbilicus rupestris. Next base: position 14,466,573 of record OY787611.1, on the reverse strand, counting down.
TTGATTCTGATCTGCCTCTGCTTCCAGCATTCAAAGCCACACCAGAACTAGAAGTAGGACTTGATTCCTTCCTACGAATCTCTTCACTGACCATCAAATCCCTGACCTCATCTAGTCTCAGCTTTGTCTTCCCAGCTGAAGCACTCACTGCAGTGACTATTCCATTCCAACTTTCGGGCAACGATGACAATAGAATCAACGCCTGTATCTCATCATCAAAGTCAATGTTAATAGAACTTAATTGAACAATAATCATATTGAACTCACTGAGAATCTTCGCCACCACTGTGCTCTCTGACATCCTCAGATTGAACAATCGTCGAATCAGATGAACCTTGTTCACTACAGACGGCTTCTCATACAGTCTAGATAGCGTCTCAAGCAACTCCTTTATTGATTTTGACTTTACTGTGTGGTGTGCTACCTCCCTTGATAATGACAAACGAATCGCACTCATCGCCTTCCTGTCCATAAGGGTCCACTCTTCATTCTTCATGTCTGTCGACTTTTCTCCTATCGCTGGTAAGAACAGATCTTTACCGTACATGTAATCTTCAATTTACATCTTCCAAAATATGAAATCCGATCCATCGAACTTCTCAACAGGATGCTTTCCGTCCATAATCAACCTCGCTCTGATACCAGTTGTTAGGATCGAAACAACAATATGGATAAGCACCCAAATCGAATAAGAGAAACGAAACACAGCGTCACAATGATTTTTTTACCCAGTTCGTCACAGAATGTGACTACGTCTGGGGGCACTACCAAGCCAGGAGAGATTCACTATGATGAGTTTAGGATTTTCTTCTGTGTTAACTCTCGGTTACAAGCTATGTTTCTATTTATAAGAAAATATGAGAAACCCTAGCTAACCACTGGTCTTCATAGCCCAACATCCAAGAGTCTGCTAGGAAAGAGTGTTGAGCGAGCATTCGGAGTATTGCAGTCTCGATTTGCAATGATACGCGGACCTTCTCGATTTTGAAATGTGAACACAATGAACTATATAATGTCGGCGTGTATCATTTTGCATAAAGTGATTATTGAATACGAGAGAGAATTACAGACTCTGGACTACAGTTATGATTCAACTGCTGAGATTGCGGATATATCATTGCACAGGAGTGATACATCCAATATTATAGAGTTCATACAAGTACATCATCAAATTAGGGACAACCAAGGTCATATTCACCTGCAAAATGATCTCATCGAGCATATTTGGCAAATATATGATGCCTACCAAGACTGATGCAGCGTTCTCCCTTCTAAAATTCTGTAGTGCCTTTTAAGTGTGATTTTTTTGAATGATATGCAGTGTGAACTTTTTTTTTGTATGAACATTATATGATATGCAGTATGAACTTTTTTTTTGTATGAACATTATATGATCTGCAGTGTGAACTTTTTTGTATGCTACAAGTGCTGCCCTCGTCATTATGTTACAATTGAACAAAGGTAAATAAAGAGTCTGCCGACACCATCCTTCTCAGCATTCACAGAAAATGACTACTTGAGAGGAAATGTTTAAGGGAGACATAGTCTCTAAAATGAACAGTAACTTCTTTATTTAACTATGAACGACAAATAACTTCTTTGTAGCAGTCTGAAACTTCGAAACTATCATCTTAATTTTCTCCATAACACATGAATTTTTTACAGAGTTTTGAGGCTTTGGTCCTCCACGAACAACATTGTATTGATGTAGAATGTAATGTGCTGATAAAGTTTCACCAGCACAACATAAATCAAATTACTATCAGCTCATCCATGTATGGGACACAATCGAAATCAATGCATCCCAAAATGAACCATTAAAGCCATGACCTACACTCCTATTATATCACAACAATATAAACACCCGCTAGCCCTCAAAACAGCACAAACTATTAAAGACCAAATATTTTTTTCAGGCAACAAATAAGGTGGGTAAATAAAATTCATGATGATGCACGATGAAATGAAAGCATTTTCTGTCTTCGTCTCCTTCACCTCATCCCGAAATTCAACATCATCCGCCGCCACCGAACTGCAACTACCCGCTGTCACCAAATCGTCCACACTGCACACCCTCCTCCGCTCCGCAAGTTAGCCACATCCCTGACGCGGACCAAACTCTTCTTTGTCTCCATCTCCTTCACCTGAATTATACTATATGCTCTATCCATTAGGGTGGCATATTGATCCAGTGAAGTATATCAACCTCTAAAATGAATGTAAGCCAACTCAATATGATCTCCGAACACCATCTCAACACACTCCTATAGATATCAAAGTTATGAAACCTACGCCTTTTTCATCTTCAATCATCCTATACTACTCCCTAAAGCTGTCTCAATGTGCCACCATAAAGACCTCTTACATTTCTATGACAATCCAAATAAGAAACTAAAAATGTTTGAATGTGAAAAACATCAAAATCAACAAATTGAATCAAAACAATTCTTACGCGCACGTCCCATTGGCGAGTTCAATCAGGGCCCTAACCGCCGCCCTCCGCCTCCCAACAAAATCCGACCCCGCCATCGCCACCTAACTCGGTACAACCCCAAGATCCGCCAACACTTTCCTAATCTTAACCCCTTCCACCTCCGCCAGTCACCTAATCTCCTCCGCAGCCATCTCTTTCTCCTCTCAGATCCCGAAATTCAACATCTTCCCCGATCTCTGCAAATCCCCTAACCCTCTCTTCCCCTCACTCGTCGCCACCGGACTGCAACTACCCGCTATCACCAAATTGTCCACACTGTACACCCCTCCTCTGCTCCGCTTGTTAGCCACATCCCTGACGCACACCCACTCTTCTCCGTCTCCGTCTCCGTCTCCTTCACCTCATCTCTCTCACGAACGCATTGTCCGTCTCTCTCATCCCTCTCCTTCATCTCTCCAAGTTCTGGAATGTATATTTGAGAATAAAGAGAAACGAGATGGGAACCTCAATAGCAGATTTGACGATTGAGGTTCCCTGATATGGATCCGCAAGATGACCGTCAAATCACTCACATTGATGTAGGTCATCTCGGCCAGGGGACAAAGGGACCACGAAAGAAGCTGCCCACTTGAGGGATTCATATCTGACGAGGAACAAAACGCTGAGTTCCTGGTGAGGAACCGAGCCATCAAAACACCATGCTTAAGGGGGGAACTTCCCAAAATGCCGTGCTCCAAGGGCAGCCACCAAATGACCAAAACGCTGGGGCAGCCACCCTAAACGCAGCTGCTGCAATGCACCTCTTAGCCATCCAAAACGCAACAGCAAAGGCCACCTCCATTGCTGCCCAAAACGCACAACTAGAGGAACTTCCGCAAGAGTCAATGCAAGCACTTAATGAAGTGCCAAGGGCCGTAACTCCCATAGCACAAGCACCAACGGCCAAGTCCTATATTAAGGAAATGCTTAATGCTTCCCACAAGGTGAAATGCACTTGGTCGGTCAATGCATGGCCAAGGGGTTCGAAGGAGTTAAGGCAAGGAGTAAATGAAGTCCCTACATCATATATTAAGCATAGAAGTTATGCTACCCATGGAGATTCCCCTAGCAATTATGATGGAGCATTTCATTCAGCCGGCTGGGAGGAAAACAAGGCAGCCAAGAACATGGATCACATGTGGAGAAGAGCCGGAGTAATAACCAGAGTTATGATGACCAAGGTGACCCCTCGGCTGGCCTTCCCCTATAAAAGCCAGCCACTTCCTCAATTGCTAATCATCAAGAAGATTATCCAAAAGCCAAAGAGCAAACATATCTCTTGATCTTCTAGCATAGGATAGGAGTTAGCATATTTGTTCATCTTGTGTTACAAGGGGTGAACATCTTATATCCATTGTAATACTCATTTTGCAACTTTGTTTTAGCAATAAGACATAGTTGATTTTGGAGTGCATTCCTTGTGTTGTGCTCTCAAAATTCGACCACACCATCACCATCTCAAACTACATCCACCTCCATCCCACTTCCCTACATCATATCCATCTCATCTCATTTCCACCACCACTCGATCTACATACATTTCCACCTCTTTTTCTATCCATCATCTTCACCATCACAAGATCCGCACATCAACATCTCCATCCCATCTCATTTCCGTCTCAAAATCCACCATCTTCCGCACAACTCGGTGAGTTCCGCGTCCCATCCACGCATTACCAGTCGCGCCGCGGAATTACTAAAGTACGTTCTCGGCGCGGATTCATCTGTCCCAGCCTTTTGTCCCACCAGTTTCCGCACATCTTCACGCTTCCGCAAACAAATCAGTGTGAATCCGCCCCAAGATTCATAACATTCCCATTCTCTAAAATTATAGAGAATATCCTTGAAAAATGCTCTTAGTAGCCATATTATGAGAAAACGTGTTCAACACGCCACACAACTAATTCATATTTTTAGGAATGTGTCATTAAAATTACCAAGTTTTGAAAAGTGTGCCAAAAATGGATTTTTGTCCTAAAAGTTTAGGGCATTTTCGGCTTTGGGCCGGTGCATGAAAAAGGACTAGTTTGTGTAGCGTCGTGCTAAATCTCACATACGCGGGTAACCTCGAAAATCTCTATCGCTTTGAGCTGCTTTGCGTTGTGTTTTTGTGAAGCTTGGCAATCAGAAAACTCGCGCCTTTGGCTGCTCGGCCTTTACTTCGTCGAGGTTCCTTCGAGTCAGATTCAGTCTGGTTCGGTTGGGTTTTTAATTCGTTCCTTTTTGATAGATTTTCGGGGCATGGAGAATCGGGTTCAGGGCGTGGTCGAGTTATGGTTGTTAAGGTATGTGGCATCATTGACAAACTCCTACAAAGTGTACTAGAGCCTGCTACAGCAAGTATGTAAAAAACAGCTGATGAAGAGCATTCCAGAGTGAGCAAGCTCAGTAAGTGGCGCGCCAGATGAAGACATTAAGTGGCGCGCCTGAGCTTAATGTCTTCACCAGGCGCGCCACCTAATGTAGGCGTGGGGCGCTCAGAAAACTTGAAGAGATCATGAAGACATCAGCTTGTGCAATCTGGGCAGAGTGACTATCTCAGTGCTCAAGCAGTGGAGTAAGCAAGTGCTACAACAATCTCTGGAGCAGAAGTTCAGCAGCAGAAGATCAGCTCTCCTTCAGAAATCCAGTGCAAGTATACAAGGCAGAAAAGCTGCAAGTGCTACAGCAGACGCTGGTGCCTGGACCTGCAGCAGAAGTATCGCACACCTTCAGACAGCATGTGCTACAGCAGATGCTGGAGCTAAAATGCTGTAGCAGAAATTCAAAGCTTTCTCGGAGATTGCGTTCAAACAATAAATCAGTGGATCGAAGGGCTTCCGGAAAGAGCTGAATATTCAGGAGAATATTTCTGGAGTGTCTCTCAAGAACAAGGGCAGATTTGTTGAGTGAAGATTTGATTGGAAAATTAAAACTCCTACAATTTAGGAGGTATGATCTTGTAGAGATCTTGGAGGATCTTCTTTAAAATTGATGGGATTGTTTCCTAATGCATTTAGGAAATTCCAGCAGCAGCCAACAACTCAGCAAGCTCAAGGTAAAGATGGGATTTCTAAAATTGGTTTTGGGAAATCAAATCTCAACAAACTTGCAAGAATCTAAAAGAGCTTTTTGGAAGGCTTCCTAAATTTGATATTGATGGAGCATGGAGCTCCTATTTAAAGGAGGCTGGGTAGAGCATCAAAGCATCCATCCGAGCATCAATAATTTAAGAGAATTCAAAAAGGAGAAAGATTGGATCCAGCACCCAAAAAGAGTGAGTGATTCGCATAAGCAAAGAGCGGAAGCTAAAGACTAGAGCGAAGATTTTGTGGGTGTATGAGCTGAAAGAAGATCAAGACTAGTGAAGTCTGATCTAAGCTTGATCTGAGTTCGATTGGAGCGTAGTCTCATTGAAAGGCAAGTACTTTCTTTGGAGCATAGCCATAGAGAGGTAGTGGCCGTTGGAAATTCAAAGAGCAGATTTGAGCCCTCGATATTGGCAGGTGGTCATTGAGTGAGGGGGAGTATTCCAGAGTGTGCAGCGCTTGTGGAATCGTTCGATCGGCTCGGCAGAAGGCCTTGGAGCGACGCGGACAATTGTGCATCAGCTGTGTGCTACAGCAGATGCTGCAGCAACCCTGCAGAGTTGAGTGTAGTTTAGAATAGGCTGAGTTTCGAGGAGACAGTAGCTATTCTAGATTGACATTTGTAGAGGGTGTGCAAACACAAGTCAGAGCCTGTTCTGATTGTGTCCAGTGATCCACATAAGGTTGAGTAGCATAGGTTGCGTGGAGTTGTAACCGAGTGTACTTGGAGACCTCTGTGATTAGTGGATTGAGGACTGGAGAATAGTCCTCCCCAGACGTAGGTAGTTGGCCGAACTGGGTGAATAAACTTTTGTCTTGTTCATTGTTTGCTGAGATAATTTCCGAGTGAACAAGAGCGTGCTGCAGCAACTGCTTGTTCACAAATTTACCTGTCAGAGGCGCTGCGAATTTTTAATTGGTATCAGAGCAGGAGCTCAACACACAGAGTAAAAGATCCTACAGTGTCTCTGAAGAAGCCAAGACAATGAAGGAAAGACAAAGCACAAGTCGGCCACCCCTATTGGAAGAAGGAAATTATAGTTGTTGGAAGGCGAGAATGAAGGCTTTCCTAAAGGCGATGGATGAGAAGACTTGGAGAGCGGTAGTGTATGGGTGGTCACACCCACTGATCATTGACGACAAAGGAGTTGCATGGGAGAAACCAGAGGAGACATGGACAGCTGAAGAGGAAGCTGTAGCAACCAGTAACTCAAAAGCCTTGAACGCGATATTTGCCGCTGTTGACGCAAATAATTTCAGGCTGATCTCTGACTGTGAAGTTGCCAAGCAAGCATGGGAGATCCTCCAGACGGCGCACGAAAGGATCAAGACTCCTGCTGCAAACTGGAGAGACTAAGACGGTGAAGCAGATTCTGAACTGATAAGCAATGTTGCTCTGACATCTGTAACTGATATGGAGAACACCGTTTCAACAAAGCCAAAAATTGTTCATGGTGTTGAGGAGTCAGACAGTGGTGATAATGAGGAAATCAATGAGGAGTCCATTGCCAAAAACTTTTCCCTATTGCACGAAGAGTGTCTGTGAGTACAAAGGATTGACTGCCAAAGTTTCTGACCTGCAAGAAAAACAAGAGGAGCTGCTGAAGATGATCACTTCTCTTACGGATCAGGCTGCCCAGCAAGAAGAGAAGTTTGCTGCAGAGAAGGAAGAGCTCAACCTCTACAGGAAGATCGCAAAGATGCTTAATGGTGGCTCAAGCACACTTGAAGATATACTAGCACGCCAAAGGTATGGAGGTGGCTACTCAGGCCTTGGATACACTGGAGAAGAAGGTGCTGAAATAACTGTATTCATCAAAGCTACGGAGCCAGAAGATGCTGAGATTGCAGTGGAGAAACCGGTCCTGTCCCAGAAACCAGTTCAGAAGAAGGTGCATAGAAGGGTGAATAAGAGGCTGCTACAGCAACCGTTGTATCAACCACCTGTAGCAGAAAAGAAATCCAGGTGCAAAAGTCGCAGATGTTATTTCTGTGATCGAGAGGGACACATTCAGAGAAGATGCCCGATCCTGAACAAGTATTGGAGACCTCAGAAATCGCCTACAGACGGACAACGCCAGATGAAGCCAAGGATCAGGCGTGGCACGCAGGTGACCTCCAGCTCATCAAAGCCGATGGACTGTCATTGTCCAGTTGTGCACGAAAACATCAGATATGTTGGAGGGACAACGAAAATGAGGATCAAGAAGGATGCTGGCACAGAGAGGATGAGACACCGAAACAATGCCGGAAGGAAAGAAAGAGTTGCTGGTCACAACAAAACTCGGAAGCAGCATGTTCGAAAACCAGTACAAGTATGGGTGGAAAAGCAGCCACCTAATATTCCCCCAAAGCCAACCAAAGAAGCACATGTTGACACATTGGAATGCCTCTCTTGTGGATGGAGAAGAGGCGTTGGCATACTCGCTGAGTTTAGCTGGTATCCCCCTCTATCATTTGTGACAAAAAGGGGGAGAAGAGGGGAAGAGGAGAAGGGGAGAAGAAGAGAAGAGGTGCTCTTATAGATGATGCTCAGGTTTTGTCAAAAATGCCAAGGGGGAGATTGTTAAGGTAATGGCATCCTTGACAAAACAAGCGCAAGAAGTTGCTACAACATCCCCTGAAGATTGAAGCTGAGGAAGCTGCAAAAGAAGGAGTTTAAAGATGAGAGGAGGATTGCCTAAGATTAGAAGGGTTCTTAGATTTTGTCAAAATGCCAAGGGAGAGATCGTTAAGGTATGTGGCATCATTGACAAACTCCTACGAAGTGCACTAGAGCCTGCTACAGCAAGTATGTAAAGAAAACAGCTGATGAAGAGCATTCCAGAGTGAGCAAGCTCAGTAAGTGGCGCGCCAGATGAGGCCATTAAGTGGCGCGCCTGAGCTTAATGTCTTCACCAGGCGCGCCACCTAATGTAGGCGTGGGGCGCTCAGAAAACTTGAAGAGATCATGAAGACATCAGCTTGTGCAATCTGGGCAGAGTGACTGTCTCAGTGCTCAAGCAGTGGAGTAAACAAGTGCTACAGCAATCTCTGGAGCAGAAGTTCAGTAGCAGAAGATCAGCTCTCCTTCAGAAATCCAGTGCAAGTATACAAGGCAGAAAAGCTGCAAGTGCTACAGCAGACGCTGGTGCCTGGAGCTGCAGCAGAAGTATCGCACACCTTCAGACAGCATGTGCTACAGCAGATGCTGGAGCTAAAATGCTGTAGCAGAAATTCAAAGCTTTCTCGGAGATTGCGTTCAAACAACAAATCAGTGGATCGAAGGGCTTCCGGAAAGAGCTAAATATTCAGGAGAATATTTCTGGAGTGTCTCTCAAGAACAAGGGCAGATTTGTTGAGTGAAGATTTGATTGGAAAATCAAAACTCCTACAAATTAGGAGATATGATCTTGTAGAGATCTTGGAGGATCTTCTTTAAAATTGATGGGATTGTTTCCTAATGCATTTAGGAAATTCCAGCAGCAGCCAAAAACTCAACAAGCTCAAGGTAAAGATGGGATTTCTAAAATTGGTTTTGGGAAATCAAATCTTAACAAACTTGCAAGAATCTAGGAGAGCTTTTTGGAAGGCTTCCTAAATTTGATATTGATGGAGCAAGGAGCTCCTATTTAAAGGAGGCTGGGCAGAGCATCAAAGCATCCATCCGAGCATCAATAATTTAAGAGAATTCAAAAAGAAGAAAGATTGGATCCAGCACCCAAAAAGAGTGAGTGATTCGCATAAGCAAAGAGCGGAAGCTAAAGACTAGAGCGAAGATTTTGTGGGTGTATGAGCTGAAAGAAGATCAAGAATAGTGAAGTCTGATCTAAGCTTGATCTGAGTTCGATTGGAGCGTAGTCTCATTGAAAGGTCAAGTACTTTCTTTGGAGCATAGCCATAGAGAGGTAGTGGCCGTTGGAAATTCAAAGAGCAGATTTGAGCCCTCGATATTGGCAGGTGGTCAATGAGTGAGGGGGAGTATTCCAGAGTGTGCAGCGCTCGTGGAATCGTTCGATCGGCTCGGCAGATGGCCTTGGAGCGATGCGGACAATTGTGCATCAGCTGTGTGCTACAGCAGATGCTGCAGCAACCCTGTAGAGTTGAGTGTAGTTTAGAATAGGCTGAGTTTCGAGGAGACAGTAGCTATTCTAGATTGACATTTGTAGAGGGTGTGCAGACACAAGTCAGAGCCTGTTCTGATTGTGTCCAGTGATCCACATAAGGTTGAGTAGCATAGGTTGCGTGGAGTTGTAACCAAGTGTACTTGGAGACCTCTGTGATTAGTGGATTGAGGACTGGAGAATAGTCCTCCCCAGACGTAGGTAGTTGGCCGAACTGGGTGAACAAACTTTTGTCTTGTTCATTGTTTGCTGAGACAATTTCCGAGTGAACAAGAGCGTGCTGCAGCAACTGCTTGTTCACAAATCTGTCTGTCAGAAGCGCTGCGAATTTTCAATGGTACTGGTAATCGAATAGAAATGGTCGCATAAAATCAGTGAGTTTTCTATATTTCCAGAAATCTTTGAATTGTAGATTACATGTGAAAATGATCATGTTGCGTGAATGGTGGCTATGCAGTACATGATTTTGTTTTTTCTTATAACCTGTGTTATAGTGCACATGCAATCTAATGCAAAAATATATTTAGTCTTAGTGTCGCGATAGGAGGATATAGTGGCTATTATTCTGCTAACCATGTTTATTGAATTACAAAACTGAGAGGATCATGCCCCCGTGTTGTAGGATTGTGCCTTCCCAGTTTTGTTTACGGATTGCCATTCTTGTTTCACTGGCAGCTTAAATTTTTTGGTAACTGTCTACATGGCTCGAAGAGGATTGATGGAGCAAGATCTAAATACGTTGGATGTTACCACCTTACATCCACTGTCGCCTGAGGTAATTTCTAGGCAAGCCACTATAAATATTGGGAATCTGAGGGTGCCCGAGCTGTTTGTTTAAATGTTTACGCATTACTTGTTCTCTTAGATGTGCCATAGGTACTATTGGTCACGTGGCTCATGGAAAGTCAGCAGTCGTTAAAGAAATTTCAGGAGTACAGGTGACATTATGGCTTATTTCCCCTTCTCGTTCACATAGGTATATAATTTAGACAAAAAGTTACTGCCGGTGCAGTGCAAGCATTCCATAAATGAAGTAGCTCTTTTTATATGATTACATAAATATTGATTATTATTTCTTTTTCAGACTTATTGTTATGATTCCTAGGTATATATTGTCTTGGAACATTTATCATTTTCCTGTTGAAAGCCTAAATGAGAGTTACCCATTCAAAACAGATTGTACGTTTCAAGGACGAGCTGAAGCGTAACATTACAATCAAGCTTGGATATGCAAATGCCAAAATTTACAAGTGCGAGGATGAGCGGTGTCCTCGGCCCATGTGCTATAAGTAAGCTACATGAGCATGTGAAACAGTGTCACACAACATTCTTTCTGATCTTTTCTAATATAGGTATCATTATCCAGGGCATATAGATAGTCCTTTGTGCGATGTGCCTGGATTTGAGAACTGCAGAATGAAGTTGCGTTTCATTTGTTGATTGCCCGGTGAGTATAAACTAGGCATCATAATGCTAATGCTAGTTTGCTTATCTTATTTGTGCTCTTAAGTCAACATTGTTATACAAATGTTGGGGTTATTTCTATTGACATCTACAAATTTTCAAGATACTTGCTTGTTGTAGTTAAAGAGATTTTGAAAAGTAATTCCAAGTATCTGTTTGGATATTTGTTGGTTGCACAGTTGAGTTTGTCATTGGTTTTGCCCTCATGATAGCCATGTTTTTGTTTCCTGGCATGTCATCAGTTCCCATATATATGTTTTCCTTGTGACACATGTTATTTTAGAAATTGACTTACCTCTTTCTTCATTCCTGAATCTAGGGTCATGATATTCTCATGGTCACTATGCTTAATGGAGCTGCAATTATGGATGGGGCATTATTACTTATTGCTGCCAATGAGAGCTGCCCTCAACCACAAACCTCAGAGCACTTGGCAGCTGTCGAGATCATGCGCCTCAACACATAATAATCCTCCAAAATAAAGTCGATTTGGTTCAAGAAAATATTGCTACTAATCAACATGAAGCTATTCAAAAGTTTATTCAGGTATCTGGTCTAGCTCTTTTAAAGAATCTATAAGTAATAATGGTTGTCTAATGCAATATTTCCCCCTTGGCAGGGTACTGCTGCCGGTGATGCGCCTGTGGTGTGCCAATTTCTGCCCAGTTGAAGTATAACATTGATGTTGTGTGTGAATATATTGTGAAAATGATTCCTATTCCTGAGAGGAATTTTATCTCACCGCCCAACATGATTGTTATTTGATGTAAATAAGCCTGGCTATGAGGTTGATGAGATAAGGGGAGGCGTTGCTGATGGAAGCATTCTCAGAGTATATTTTGAACTTGAGCTTCTAAGAACTGATATTATTCATGCATAGCTCTTGAAACATTTATCTCTGAAGCATAATAATATTGTATGCTGTCATGGTTATGGAGTGATTAAAAACTACCTACTTGTTTGAAGGTGTTCTGACAAACAGTTTAGATTAACTTCTGCAAGTTACTAGCTGTATCTCACCCTGAAAATTTACATGTATTTTTGTTGGTTTTTTGCCATATGTCATTGGCCACTGCTTTCTTTGCTAATAAGTTTTTGTTTGTGGTTTACTATACTGTTATCTAGTCTCTTATGTGTTATCTTGTTTATTGATAATTCTAGATCAGAAACTATCTGACCACCCTAGATTAGATACGTGCTCCAGACCATTGCTGATGTGTTTGTAGTGGTTTTGCTCACTGTAGATCCTTAGTTTGCAGGTTTTCTACATATAAATAAACTATGTTTTTTCACCTTAGTTGACATTGCCTTCGATTTCAGGGCGTCTTAAGGGTAAATCAGTTCATCAAGGTTCGTCCCAGGATTGTGGTAAAAGATGAGAGTGGAAACATTAAATGCACACCAATATATTCTTGAATTGTCTCTCTCTATGCTGAACAAAACGAGCTGCAATATGCTGTACCTGGAGGTTTCATTGGAGTTGGTACGACCCTGGATCCCACTCTGACTTGTGCTGATAGATTGGTTGGCCAGGTTCTTGGTGAAGTGGGATCTCTTCCAGAAGTCTTTGTCGAACTAGAGGTAAACTGGATCCGCCAAGATGCATTACTAAGTTATATTCCAGTACGCCTGTTATATTGTCTGATATTTTCCCTGTTGTTTTTGCAGGTGAACTTTTTTCTTCTTCGTCGACTGCTAGGAGTCCGGACAAAAGGTACTGAAAGGCAGGGAAAATATCTCCTTTACAGCGGCTCATTTTTGAGACATTGATCTCATTATCTCCTGTTTGGTTACATTTCTTTCTTGTTTGTTTTATTTGATCCGACATTTTCTGGAACTTGTACTTATCTCTATATCTATGTTCATCAGTTGTCTGCAGCCATTCATTACATATTTTTTCTTCAATTATGTTTCTTCTGCCTGCCTTATTAAGGCAACCTGTCCAAGGTCGGAAAAAATTTAGAAATACCCCTTCCCCCAACCTATATTTCAACAATACCCTTTTCTCAGAATTCGTTTCTCAAATACTCCGTTTCTTATTGAGATCGGAGCTGCCACTTCCAGTCTCCTTAAAAACCAAGAAACCGGAAACTCCATCTCCGATTTCTTACGATTTTCTCTCGCGGAAGATTGATGACACGACAGAACAGCCGAGTCATCATCCACGTACCAGACACAGTGTCAAAAAGAGACCGGTAATGTTGTATCCGGTCTCTTTGTAAAACAAAATCTAGGCTTCCTTCTTTCGTTCTTCATTTCGCGGACCGCTTGCAGCTCCTCTGGCGAAACGACTCGCGAATAGCAGACGGCGAATAGAAGACGCTCTCCATCCTCCAGATCTGCATTGGCTCAAACCTCCGTGACCTTTTTCACCCGCGGTGCGAATAGCAGAGTGCGGTGGTTCCGATTGAAGATCGGTCCAGATCCGAGTAGACGCGGCGGCGGTTCCTCTTCAATTCGTCGTCCTCCATTAACTGAGGAGACTTCAAGGCGGCGAGTTTCTAGAACCGATTGAGTCGTATTCGGCCACCAGCTGTCACAGATATATTTGTGTACCTTCTACTATGTCGGACTAATTGATGATAATCCAGTGGAGTTGAGTCGTCTTCCTCTTCAGTTCATATGATTATGATGATGTGGTTGGTGATGATGGTATGTTGAATTTGATGATGTTGTTGCCGATTTTGATGACTATTATGTTGATGCTTATGATTCTGTTGATGCCGATGAGATGAGGATTTTGAGAAAATGCGTATGCTAGTGATGATGGTGATGAAGATGATGATTTTGCGGCAGATTTTGATAGGGTGATGATGAAGTTGATGAGTATGAACTCGTAGAGTATAATGATGATCTTGCCGATGTTTACGATTGATGATCTTGCCGATGTTTATGAATGATGATTGTGATCATGACGATGTTTATGAATGTGATGATGATGAATATGATCATCATGATGATATTGCAGATTGTAATGGGGATAATGAATTTGCTGATTATGATGAAGAGTATGATGATGTTGTTGGTGATTCAGATGATAATTTCAACGCCTCATTTATTGTAATATAGATGACATAGTCGAGTCTGGTCCCATAAATGATTCAATTTTGACGCAACAACAGGTACACCGGTCGGGTGAAGTAGGAGCCTGTAGGTGTACAATAGGAAGTTCATTATATTTTCTTAATGTAGACTTGTTTATCTATTGGCTGACGTTGCAGTGGATTATGACAGGCGGGAAGGAATTTAAAGTTGGTTCATCGGAGGATGTGGGACATGGACCCTCATATAGTCGAGCTTGTTGCTAGAGCCGGATTTTATCCATGGACCCAATTGCAAAACATGGAGGTGGATTGGGGCTTAATCACATCATTGGTAGAGCGATGGAGTTTCGAGACCCATACTTTTCATTTGAGGGTGGGAGAATGCACCGTAACCCTTCAGGATGTGGGTATGCTGACAGGATTACCAGTCGAGGGTGACGTTGTCACTGGGACTGAGGAAGAAGAATGGGAAGCTATGTGCATACGGTTGCTTGGTGCATATCCTGAGTGTCCATATTCGCCCATATTGGCAAAGCGAAGGTGGTTCGAGGACAATATGAGTGTGGTTCCAGAAGATGCATCAAAAGAGGACTTGATGAGGTACGCGAGGGCATACATACTTTGTATGTTAGGGTCGTCCTTGATGCCCGACCTATCTGGAGATAGGGTATCGCTTCATTATCTCCCTCTTCTTGCCGACATAGATGCAGCATGTACGTACAGCTGGGGCAGTGCAATTCTTGGATATTTGTATAGACAGCTGTGCAGTGCTGCACGAAGGGACCATAAGCAGATGGGAGGGTGCATACTTCTTTTACAGTTGTGGAGCTGGGAGAGAATTCCAATTGGTCGCCCGACTAGATTTAGTCGAACTATGGAGCCACTGGATGCTGATATACATCCATATTACCGTGGGGCGTGGTCATACACGTGAGTGTCATTATTGTCCTTTATGTTTTCATAAACGTTTATTCCAAAAGATTTAATAATGTACCCTCTTATTTTTCAGGAAATGGTATGGACCGAAATCATATATGGAGACTCCACGAGGGTCAATCGTATTCTATAGGGATCAGTTGGATCAGATTAGTCATGATGATTTCGTCTGGAGATAGTATGACGAGAACTCGTTTCCACTCCTAAATTCAACATGCATAGAAGGGCAATTAAGTTGGTGTGCTGAAGTTCCCCTTTTGTGCTACAACATTGTTGAGTGGCATCAACCTTCACGAGTGATGAGGCAGTTCGGCTTCCGACAAGTAATACCGGGACCACCTTTGGCGGCTACAGATCCCCACCACGGCCTGACGAGGAAAAAACGGAAGAACTGGGGTGTTGTGTTGGCAAATTACATCGCAATGTGGCGAGGTCGCGGAGATCGAATTGTTCAAGGGGACGTTGATGATGACGATGCGCTGCCTCCACCAGAATACACCACTTGTTATGAGAACACCACCCGCCGTTTCATTCAGCCTCCAGACACTGATTCTCAGCCGTATCGTCCTAGTGCTCCCGTTCACCATTGTCTAGTTAGTAGTTGTTTATTATCGGCTTAGTAAAATTATGTCTACCTATGTTACACAACTCATTGATGTTTGTTAATTGCAACAGGTGAGAGCCCTTGTGGATCATGGGCGAACTGCTCACCACATGTTCTTGGCCACAACGTGTCCTATCTCAAGGATGGGGAGTCATCGAATATTCCACTCGGCCGTGTAGGAACTTGAGAGACTAGGCGAACTGCACAAACTTGGTGTGTATCCTGCACAGATCACATTGGGAGACGACGAGAGTGGATGCCGCGAGGCAGATGCGGACGTACACCTAAGCAGCTCGAAAGCGGAAGCAGGACCATCACAGCCACACTTGGAGAGGGTGTTTCGTGAAAAGAGAGCCCCAAAACGATTGCCACATAGTTCTTATCCTGGACATTGACATTGTGACTCGTGAACATTGAACTTGCGTATATTTTTGCATGGTCCTACTATTTACGATTTTATATGCGAAGTCAAATGTTATGACACACACCAAATAAAAGTTATCACACCAATAACATTCAAAATGAAATAACACACAACGCCAAATTAAAGTCCCATGGAGGTACACATTTCACTTAGATGGGGCATGATCGTCTGTTAAGGCCTTGGCAATGGCACAAACTGCATTTTCGTATCCTCGGTGCTCCCTGACTACTAGATGCCCCTTGGTCCATCTCGTTGTGTCGGTTCCTAGATGGAAGCCTCCCCACGCTGTTACGTTTGTAAGCCTCGTTGTGTACATGAGTAGGTCCATCGTAAGGTCTCCATCGCTGCTCGTCTCCAATTACACAAAATGTAGAGTCCCATGTGGCAAAGTATGCATTAAGGGTGTAATGATGATCAACGAACTGAGTGTATTGTATACCTTCACTTTTACACACGGCCATCACATGACTACATGGGTAGTGGAAGGCCTCCCATTTAACGCAGGTGCAAGTACCTTCTTCTAACCTGACTTCGTGTACATGATGCTTCAAGGCAGTTATTACCTGAAATAAGCCTCCGGCTGCATCAAACACCTGCACTCGATGGTAGTTTGCTTTCTCCGGAATTTCCCTCAACTTCATGTCTATCTTTGGAGGGAAAATTCCAACGCAGCTCTGATATGTTTCTCGTCTCTTGCAAAAATATACATTGGACTGCATGAATGTAAACTGCACAAGAGCACAATATGGGAGGTCTTGCCCACCCTTCAATACGTTGTTGAAACATTCGCTTGCATTTGTAGTCATAGAACTCCACCGTCTACCACCCTCGTCGTAGGACAATGTCCATTTACTCCATGGAACACTATCCAACCAATTCACAACCTGCGGTTTATCATGTAACCGATCCTTCAGCTCTTTGTACTCTCTGTCAAATCTGATCTTCTGTCACTAATGTGCTGCATGTCCCATCATTTTCTTTAGAGCAGAATTTTTCACTTTCACATTGAAGTTACTCTGCAAATGTCGGATGCACACGCGGTGGTGGGCTCGAGGAGCACTCCAGTCAGGTTCCAGCATTGCATTAAGGATCCCACCGTACCGATCTGATATGACACACAACTCATCGCGATCTGTGACCCCCCTCTCTGATGCACCTCATGAACCACTTCCAACTGGAGTTGTTCTCGCTTTCTACCAAAGCAAATGCAAGGGGCAAAATATGGTTGTTAGCGTCCAATGCAACAGCCACAAGCATCTTCCCGTCATATTTCCCATACAGGTGGGTGCCATCAATGCACAAAACGGGCCTGCATGCATGAATGCCTTTATTGCCTGACCAAATGCCCAAAACATCTGATTAATGATCATACATCCATTCTCTTCATCGCGGGTTCGATTCCACCTCACGAACGTCCCAGGGTTGGAGTCCTCTAATGCCTGCATAAAATGAGGCGGCTTCCTAAACGATTCTTCCCATGGACCAAAAATATTTATCATAGCCTGTTGTCTAGCCTGCCAGGCTTTCAGGTATCGAATTTCTAAACCATAGTCCTTAAAGATACGGGCTCTAATTTCAGCTGGAGGCAATCTCAATCTTTCACTTATTACTTCCTCGATCTCCATAGCAATGAAATGGCGCGTGAGGTGTACAGTCTCCTTGTGGATGAAGTCGGTGTTGCACGTATGCTCCCCTCGGTATTTAGTCACCTCCCAAAATAATGCATTTTTCTTCTTCATTATTCTGATCCGCCAGGGACACCTACTCTCCTTCTCCCGACAATGCAGAATTAACAGATGTGAGTCTGAGTCTTTTGTCGCGTATTCAACTCGATTCAATATGGAATATTTCTGTACAGCATATATTGCATCTGCTTTCCTGCTGAAGGTCTTCCCAACTCCAATTAAACCATAATGTCCAGATCTTCTACCGAGGTACTCATCCTCCGGTTCGTTAGCATCCCAGGCAAAAACATCACTGAATCCTGGAATATCCCATACAAGTTCAGGTTCCGTAACCGGATATATATTTTCTGTATCCATTTGGTCTAAGTACTCCATCTCCTCCCTGTTGAACTCATCAATTACTGACATGTCCAATGTTTCAAAAGTCAACATAACCATTGGATCATTTTCGATGTTTTCCATTTTTGTGAAGTATCTACAAATAAAATAACCAACAATTACACATCAAAATTTAATCATTTTTAACAACAATAAAAATTCAACCTCCTATTTTACCAACCATTGATTTTACACAACATACATTTGTTATTCCAAAATTCTACAATGCCAAATGTAAGAAATCCAATAGCAATACGGCAAACATCATTAAACAAGCAATCTCACTTAATATTACCCAATCATATCAAATTCATCATACTTACATACACATACACATACATATAAAATCCCATATACGCACTAGATCTAACATATACTATAACTAGATCCCAAGAAGAAATACATATATACCATATTACTAAAATATTACTCTACTGTTAACATCAAATATATTTACATACTATATCTAACATATCCAAACAATTCTTATCCAAAATATGCTCCAAATTATGCAGTTCGCCTGAACAAGATAACGAAGAGAGATGCACCAGCCACAAAAAGAAATGAGGGGGGAGCATTTCTTATCAGAAAGAGACCGGAACTGCCATTTCCAGTTTTACAAAGAGACCAGAACTGGCAATTCCGATTTCAAAAAGAGACCAAAATCTTCATTTCTTGTTTCCTATGAGACCGGAGATGCCAATCCCGGTCTCATACGTGGATCATGACTTGGCATCTTCTTCGGTTGTTCTGCCATCTCATCGGCTGTTCTGCCATGTCATCAATCTTCCGCGAGAGATCGGAGACGGAGTCACCGGTCTCATTGAAAATCTTAAGAAACCGGAGATGGAGTTTCCGGTTTCTTGGATTTTTAAGGAGACCAGAAGTGGCAGCTCCGCTCTCAATAAGAAACGGAGTATTTGAAAAACGAATTCTGGAAAAGGGGTATGGTAAAATATAGGTCGGGGGAAAAGGTATTTCTAAATTTTTGAAATTAACAAATGGGCTTGCAAACTCGATATTAAATTTATGCAATATTTGAAATGGAAATCTCTGCAACAAAAGCACGAGTTTCTCAGCAGGTTGCATAAGCGACATCGTATTAGTCGAACTTGAGGACATAATCAAACCTTGTACCTTAACAAAATTACCCAGAATTAAGGACGGACGGCTCCTAATACAGTATTACTTCAACCCTAATCAATCAAAACGAGAAACACGGGACTTTACATGGGAAAATCTCAACAACGAAAAGACATGATAATAATATTATAAGAAACTCGCCGTTTTTTCTCTCCCTCATTCCTCTCGTCACTCTCCTTCCTGCCTCCCTCCCTCCGCTCAGATCCGCAACCGCTCGCGCTCGATTGGTTTGGCCCGATAATCGGCTTTTAGGTAGACTATCGGCGCCTCGAGCGTCCTGGTTTTAGGGTTCGTCGATATTGATTTTGGTTGTGGGGAGTTAGTTGATTTCCGATTTCGTGTGTGGTCTTTCTGTTTGATGATCGGAAGATTTTGGAAGGATGCTTTCCTTGCAAAGCGATTCTCGGCAATACCAGCAACAGCAGCAGCAGGGGATGCTACAGGTGCCTAGGGTTTCGTATGGCGGCGAGGATGCGTTCGCCTATCGCATGGCGGCGGCGGAGCCAGTTGGTTCGTCGACCGGGAATTTGCAGATCGCGCATCTTGTAGATCATCAACGCCGTCACGAAGGTGTGTGCTTGAGAATGTTTTTTTTCTAGGGTTTCCCATTGAGTTTTTAGCAGGTACTGTGCGTTATTGGATTTGTTTCTATTTAGCAGTTATTAGAGGTTAGGGTTGGTCTGTTACGGTCAATTGTTTGCTAAGCCAGTGATGTATGTTGTTGTACATGCATAATTAGTTCAGTTGAATAAGGTTGAATTGCTATGTAAATTGCTGTGTCAGTATGTGTCAAATACTAAATTATTGCGTAGGTTTTATAGTGCAAAGAATTGGAGTATGAAAAAACTTTAGAGTTGTTTGAGTTGGAATTTTTCAATGAAAAAAAAAAAAGCTTATGGATTGTTACTTAGGCTAGTGTTCACAAAGTTTTGTTCCTTTTTTTGTATCGCCAGTTGACGACGACATGCTCTTTGTCCTGGCTCATCAAAGATACAAAGCAGGAAATTACAAGCAGGCATTAGAAAATAGCATTAGTGTATATGAAAGGAACCCGCGGAGGACTGACAATCTGATGCTCCTCGGTGCAATCTACTATCAGGTTGGTTTACTTGAACTGAAAACCGGAACTTTTGGTTAATCCTTCTGGGCCGCGAATATGATAGTTCATTCTTATTCCTTTCAGCTGCATGATTTTGACGCCTGCATTGCTAAGAATGAAGAAGCTCTTAGAGTTAATAGAAACCTTGCAGAGTGTTATGGAAATATGGCCAATGCTTGGAAGGTACGTATTAAAAAAGTTTGCTTTGTGTGTTTAGAAACCACACTAATAATATAGATGGTAATGAACTAGACCGTGAAAGACTCTAATCTTTCAAAACTCTGTTGCAGGAAAAAGGCAATGTTGATTTTGCGATCCGGTATTATTCAACTGCAATTGAGGTTTGTGTACTGTTGCAGCACTGGTTATGTATGATGACGTTTTTGCTACTCATCACTTGTGTTTTAGCCTTTAGCTTGTACATTGCATCTGTTTAAATGATGTTGTATCAAAATTTCAACAACATTATAGCAGGAAAGATGTATGCCATATCTTTTCCAGTGTGGCATCGGCTGTCACTTTTTGCGAGAATATGCGGAATCCTCATTCTTCTTTTTGTCTCCAATATATAGATCAGAAACAGTTACATCTCATAGTAGATGTCTATGTGGTGAATTAGCTAGCCTTTACAGTTGTTATTTAATAATGATTGTGTTGTTTATACTTGTACATGTGTTTGGTTGGGATTTGACGACATTGACAATTCCCATCCAAACACCACATTATGGCTGCAGCTCGAAACAACTACAATTTTAATAAAAACACGTTCTTTTGCCTTGCGGCACTAAATGTGCAGCAAAGGATCCGGAACTTTGTGTACTGCTCATTAAAGCTCTGTTCTTTATTACTTAAATTTTCAGTAAATAAGTTAAGTTAAATGAATTTAAGTTAATTATTTTATTCTTATAATACTTAAAGGAGTGGTGTAGTGCTGAAATTGAAGAAGAAAATGTTGAATTAAGTGCTTAAGTAAACTTATATTAAGTTGAGTACCTAAGCTAATAACTTCAGCTCAAAAGAACGGACAGTAAGTGAAACACCCTCGTCTGGTTTCATTTCCATATAACTTTTTTTTTTTTCAATTCTCAGTTTTCTCTTCAACATTTTTACATCGGATGATATATTTAACATTTCTACTTCCTTCATCTCAGGAAAAAAAAGAGTCCATTCCCATGGAGAGATTAATTGTATATCATGTTCTCATGTGTTTTGGTGCACTACGTCCTTTGTTCATGTTTATCATTGCAAGCAGTAATCAAATGGGATATATATATATATATATACTGAAAAAGGATTTACCTTCACATTTGGTTACTATTACATTTAGAATTCGCATTATGAATGTCTGTAACTTCATTAAATAGAGTCCGACAAAACAGATTCATTCTTGCCTGTGTTTTTTTCCACTTTACAAAGACATGTACAATCTGGAACAGTTATGTTATATTGGTACTCAATACTTGAGATGTTTTTCTTGCTGTGTAACATATTTATGGGGTTTTCTTGTTTATTGATTCTTAACACAATTCCTTGTCATAGTATTTTACTTCAAATTATTTCATAAATTAGAGTTTGATATGCTTGGTATTTATAAAACCTTGTCACAACCGGTGCGTTATTTGTTCATTAACGACTTGTCTTGCAGCTTCGCCCAAATTTTGCTGATGCATGGTCGAACCTGGCCGGTGCATACATGTGGAAAGGAATGCTCAGTGAAGCTGCTCAATGTTGTCGTCAGGCTCTTGCAATTAACGCGAAATTGGTTGGTCATGGTTTCAAATGATTCTGCGCTGTTTGTTTATGCAAGGAATAAAAACTAATTACATGAACACGCTGCAGGTTGATGCACATAGCAACCTTGGACATTTAATGAAGGCTCAGGGGTTGTTGCAAGATGTAAGTGAACAGCGGCCTTCATGTACTAATTTACATTCATGGACTCCTTTAGGAATAGTGAATAGCTGCAATCTTCAAATAATAGTGTTATGTATGTCTTAAAAAGATAGATATTTTTGAGTTTAAATATGGCTGGTAGCGGACACAGATTTTGCAATGTACACGTTAGAAATATTGCTTATATAATAGATTTGCTTAATTTTTACTCCAGAGTTGCAGTCTTCTTGTTAGCATTTTAAGCTATCACTGATTTACATTTTATTCAAAAATTAATGGAAAAACTGATACCATGCATGCTCAACAGACGTGGTTAATATTGTAACTTTTGTGAGCCATCTGGTTTTTGCTTTTGTCACGTTATATTTAATGTATCCAGTTTGGGAGATCAGTTTCTGTAGGTCACAAGATTCTCTCTGCCTTTTTACTTAATTGATATTTCTCGTTCTAGTAACAAACAAATACTCACTCATAAAAACAAAAACGGCAGCAAAAAATGTGGAACTGTAAAATCTCTTACATGTATTTAATTTCTATGCTTGATGAAGGCATACAATTGCTATGCGGAGGCTATTAGAATACAGCCTAACTCTGCCTTAGCATGGTCCAACATTGCTGGTTTATTAATGGATGCCGGTGACCTTAATAGAGCTCTTCAGTTTTACAAGGTACCTATCCAACTCGTTCTCAAATAAAATTGTTTTTTATTCTATGATGCAATGCTTTATCTTCTGGAAAACTAAGAATCCTTGAGGCTTGAGCTTTAACAGTTGGTTAACCTTGTGGAACTCAGATGCAGAATTGTTCGCTGACGGGTCTTTGACAATTACTGTCACTAATTCTAATAGCAATAACTAGGTTTGGCTGATCTACTTGATGTTATACACAGGAAGCAGTAAGAGTGAAACCGGATTTTGCAGATGGCTACTTTAGCATTGGAAATGTGTATAAGGTGAGTTTTTGAGTGTGAGGTGCTTATGACAGGTACAAGTAAATTTCACCCTAGTTATTTAGAGCATAATAAATAGTCTCTTGGTCTTTATCAGGCTTTAGGAATGCGTCAGGATGCAATTATTTACTACCAGCATGCCATTCAGGCCAGTCCAAAGTTCGCTATGGCTTATGGTGAGTGCTACTTTTATGTCATTCATTTTTTAATACATTTTCAGGTTAGAAACCAAAATTTAATACAGTACTCGCTATGGTAGTCCTTTGATTGGATTTGTTCGTGTTAGCTGCAATCTTTGGTACCAGTCTGTTGTTCCACTGACTGAATATCCTATAAAGCGAAAGTCTAGCCACATATTTATTCATATTCATTCCATTGTTCTACAATTTAATAATTCAAGGTAACATTCAAATTGAGTGAGTAGGCATTTTGTTTATGGGTCTTAACGTATGTCTTGATGATGTGCAGGGAACTTGGCCAGTATATTTTATGAACAAGGCCAACTGGATCTGTCTATTTTTCATTATAAGCAAGCCCTTGTTCATGACCCTGGATTCCTGGAGGCGTACAATAATTTGGTTTGTCCTCTATTTCCTTTTAATCTGTATATATTTAATCTGCATAATTCACATCGGTATTTTCTACAACATTTTCTCCTGCTTGAAGGGTAATGCACTAAAGGATGCTGGCAAAGTTGATGAAGCAGTTCAATGTTTTCATGTATGTTACTTCTGCATACTATAAATGCCATATTGCTGCTATCTGTAGTCTGTGATTTATTCAACTAACCTTGAATTTTTTTTTTTTTTTTTACTGAAGAAATGTCTTTCATTGAACCCTAGCCACCCCCAGGCCCTTACCAACCTTGGAAATATATACATGGAATGGTGAGCAAATCATAATTTGCGTGGAACTCAATTTACTGATACCCAGTATTCTGATCTTCATCTTTTTCTTATCACGCAGTAACGCAATGGATAAGGCTGCTTCATTCTACATGTCCACTCTGTCCGTCACAAAGGGACTTTCAGCTCCATTTAATAATTTGGCTCTAATTTACAAACAGCAGGTATCAGTAGTTTTCTATGGTGTTCATATTCATATATTGTATAGATCAGATGTCAACATTTGAATTTCTTCTATACTGAACTGCAGGGCAACTATTCGGATGCCATTTCTTGTTACAGTGAAGTTCTACGCATAGATCCTTCGGCTGCTGATGGACTTGTCAATAGGGGAAATACTTTCAAGGAGATAGGAAGAGTCAATGATGCCATTCAAGACTATATACGGGCTATTAACATTAGACCAACGATGGCAGAAGCTCATGCTAATTTAGCTTCAGCATATAAGGACAGGTAACCTACTGCTATTTTTAGTGTAACTCGTAGAATTATTTGCGTGTCAAAGTTTGATAGTAAGGTTCATTGCATTTGGATTCTGAACAGTGGACATATAGAAGCAGCGATAAAAAGCTATAAACAAGCACTTGAGTTACGACCTGATTTCCCTGAAGCTACTTGTAACCTTTTACATACGTTACAGGTAATTGCAGTTCGTTTCGTGCAAGACGGGCATATCTTTATGTATTTCCATTGAAGTTTACACACAGCATTGACTCTTATTTTTGCATGATACTTGGTTGACGTCTAGTGATCGATGAAGTCATCAATAGTAAAAAACAAATCTTCTCTGAGATTCTGCCTGCTTATCTGTTGTCTCATGCATGAATCCACGGATGATGGTATCCAGTTGAGCGTTTCAACTATTGTGCCAAAACAGGGATACACATTTTAATTTTTCCCTGCACTGTCTAGTATTAATTCTGACATACAAGTCAATTAGAAGTTAGAGAGATGTGAAACCGCATAGCCCCAATCTTATGCCAGTTAAAGATTGATTGTGAAGACATTAGCTACTGATAGTACGAGAAATCGAGAAACAAAAGTCACCATGAAAACTGATGAAACATTTAGAATATCAATACACAGCTTCTTACAGTTTAAGAGATGACAGAGCAAGGTGTTGTTTTACCTCTTAGAATATCTGAGTTTCTGCTTTTGGAAATTTTGGCAAACTCGCATGATACGTTGTTGAGTTTCTCTGTCTAGTGAACGTTCATTTTAGTCTTTCTTTTCAGAGGTTCCTGAATCCTTTTTATTCTTGATCTGGATGACTTTTTTAGGTGATTTGTGTCCAACACTTGAAGACCCTAATCTGTACTGTGGTGCATGTCTGCAGAACCTGACACTTGTCAATTAACGTTAACAAGTCATATGCAGTTGTGATGACTGAGATCTTTGCATACACACATATTCATTATGTTACTAACGCTTTCGGATGTAAGGCTTTGCTAATAAACTGGAGTATGATGTGGGAATCTCTATCATTTATAATGTGGATGAATTGTTTTTGCAGTGTGTATGTAGTTGGGAAGATAGGGAAAACAGGTTCAACAATGTTGAAGGAATCCTTAGAAAGCAGATTAAGGTCTGTAGTTTATCTGTCATTATATGTCTCAATTTGTTCTCTTATGATACTCTAATCACTGATGTCTGTATTTCCTTCTAAAACTAAATGTGAATGGTCTCATCTCATCTCAGATGTCAGTCATTCCCAGCGTGCAGCCATTCCATGCTATTGCTTATCCACTCGATCCGCAACTTGCATTGGATATTAGGTAGCCTTTAAATTTTTAATAGCATGTTATGTAATAACCTGTTCAGCGTCTCTAGTTTAATGATCTTGCACTTACAGCCGAAAGTATGCTGCTTACTGCTCAATAGTTGCATCCCGTTATTCCCTCCCCCCGTTCAACCATCCAGCACCACTGCCCATCAAGTCCACTGGTAGAAATGGTCGTCTAAGAGTTGGGTAAGTTTGTTAATACTGCCCACCAATGTTATTTCTTGCTTCTAGCGATGTTTGTCTCTCTTTTTTGATAAATGAACTCCTGATTGCCTGTAATATCCTTTCCATTTTCTTTGCTTGTTGAATCTCTCTTCTTGATTAAAACTCCTAATCGCCTATGTCATCGTTTCGTTTTCTTTGTTTGTTGTATCTCTCTCTATATAATTAGAAACTCCTAATCACCTATGATGTCCTTTCCATTTTCTTCGCCTTCTACAGATTCAGATGATGCATGCATAATTTTACGAACAATCATCTGAAACATGCTTCATTTCAGATACGTGAGCAGTGACTTTGGCAATCATCCGTTGTCACATCTTATGGGTTCAGTATTTGGAATGCACAACCGAGACTGCGTTGAGGTGTGCAGATTGCATTTTTTGGACACTTAAATATGCTTATTTAGGTGATTGCATATTAATCATTTGCCAATTATTATGTGTAGGTTTTCTGCTATGCCTTGAGTCAAAGTGATGGTACTGAATGGAGATTACGCACTCAGTCAGAAGCAGAACACTTTGTGGATGTCTCTTCTATGGCATCTGATATGATTGCGAAATTGATAAATGACGACAGAATCCATATTCTTGTTAATCTTAATGGCTACACGAAGGTAGTCCTTGGCTTTCGGAAGAATTCAACTCATGCAAATAGAGAGAAATTATTTATATCATGATGGAGTTCCATTATATCAAGTTCTATGACAAACCTTTTCATTAGTTGACTTGTAGCTAAATAATATCCTTTTAAACTGTTAGGGTGCAAGGAACGAAATATTTGCCATGCAGCCTGCTCCTATTCAGATTTCCTATATGGGGTTTCCTGGAACCACTGGGGCCTCCTATATACATTATCTGGTCACTGATGAGGTTAGTGACTTGCTAAAACAGGTAATTGTGATTTTGGCATTGGCAACTGCTGATGTTTTATCTTGGATGATTTTTTGTGCAGTTTGTTTCACCTCTGAAGTTTGCGCCCATGTACTCAGAGAAACTTGTTCATCTTCCACATTGTTATTTTGTCAATGATTACAAGCAGGTGAAGATCTCAAATTTCTTTATCCTCGTATGTTTATTTAGTAGTGAGTGTTATATTTGATCAGCTTTACGTATTATAGAAAAATCGTGAAGTGTTGGATCCAAAAAGTCAACCTAAGCGATCAGATTATGGGCTGCCAGAGGATAAATTTTTATTTGCTTGCTTCAATCAGCTATACAAGATGGATCCTGAAATTTTCAGTACTTGGTGAGAAAATGATAATATCATATGCCTGCATAAACCGCTCTTTGTATGAATGTACATTATGATCATTGTATTGATGTTCTAATTCAGGTGTAATATATTGAAACGAGTTCCCAACAGTGCACTGTGGCTACTCAGATTCCCAGCTGCAGGCGAGATGAGATTACGTGCATGTATGTAGATTTTTGAGAAATTAACTCAACATTTCAAAGATGCTTTCCTGTCTTGGCCAATATATGTTTATGTGCTGTTGATAGTGAACACTTAGATATTCAAGAATAAGGTTTAAGCTACAACTCACTCACTTAAAAAGCTTGCAAATGGGCCATCCATTTCTCCGTTGCTTTTCCTCTAGTCCTTCCTCTACTCTGACAGACTTTTATTTTATGTTCTCTATGATAACAGATGCTGCTTCTCAAGGTGTGAATCCCAACCAGATCATTTTCACAGACGTTGCCTTAAAAAATGAGCATATCAAACGGAGTTCCTTGGCGGATCTTTGCCTTGACACGTAAACATCACATTTTATCAAAGTTATTTTTATATCAATCATAGCTACTTATGGTAGTAATATCATAACTGCTGATATGTGCAGACCACTATGCAATGCACACACTACGGGGACAGACGTTCTTTGGGCAGGCCGGCCAATGATAACCCTTCCGTTAGAAAAAATGGCTACCAGAGTTGCTGGTTCACTTTGTCTGGCTACTGGAGTTGGAGAGGAGATGATTGTCAGCAGGTGTGCTTCTGACTTAATTGCATTTGCTGACATATAAACTTCCTTCTAAATGACATCTGTACGGGGTAGCCCATACTGTCCGTTGTAGTTGGCTTGTACATGATGCTAGATGGATCTTAACTACTTGTTTCCTTTTTGTACTGAAGTATGAAAGAATATGAAGAGAGAGCAGTTTCCCTGGCGACAAATCGTGAGAGGCTCAGAAATCTTACTGAAAGACTCAAGGCAGCTCGAATGACTTGCCCTCTTTTTGACACTGCTCGATGGGTGAGTTTTTGGTTTTCATTGAGCCAATAACTGAAACTAACCCACTCCATATAATACTTAAAACACTCAAACTGAGAGTTGCTATAACTTCATCTCCTCCTATGTTTTACAATTACTGCAGGTGAGAAATCTTGAGAGAGCTTATTTCAAGATGTGGGATATACACTGCTCTGGTCAGCCGGCACAGCACTTCAAAGTAGCAGAGAATGATGCGGAATTCCCTTGCGAGGCAACTTAGTGAAGATATAGGACCTCCAGACACTTTTATTAGTTTGAAAAATCCTAGTGTGAAGTCTGTCTTATCTCCCCAACAAGTAAAACCAGGAACTGCAAGCTTTCTTTCTACCTTTAACTTGCAATCAGCTTTCTCATAATTATTGAGCTAATGAATATAATATTACAGATTTACAGGCAGGGCTTCTTCTTTTCAACTTTAAAATTTGAGCAGATGAGTTCAGTGCAGCCAGCCATGAATTCCTCTTTTTTCCATCTTCCGGTTTTGCCCCTAAAAATCAAATGACGCCCCAATGAACTGGAGACATAATCAGACGGGGCTTTGAGCGGTGCCACGTGCAGATCTGATTTTTCAAATTTGATACTTTTCTTTAATAACAATGCCCAACGGCTATATTTCTCTCGTCTTCCTTCATCTTCAATTTTTTAGTTGCTGTGATTTTCAAACCCTAAAACTGATCTTTATGAACTCTGTCTCTCTCGTTCTTCGGAAATCTTCATACTCGTGTCTGTGCAAGCTTTTTTGCTGCGATGAAGCACTTTAAGCTACCGAAGGGAAGCGTGTTGAGGGAGGCAGCACTGACGGAGACGCCGCCCATGCCAAACAGCGCGATAAAGCAGAGATCGGTTACGCCGCGGAAGCAGAAGATGGCGGCCAAGGAGAACACGCCGCCAGTTGATTTGAATGTGGTTCCCGATCCCCAGTGTTCGCCGTCGGTTAAGTATGTGTCGCCGGCGAGTGGGAAATTCAAGAGTCCGCTGCCGCCGAAACCGCCGAGTTCTAATCCCTTGAAGAGAAAGCTGATTATGGAGAATCTGGTGGAGAATGCAGTTCTTGGAGGATCGGACTCTGGTGTGAAGGTATGGATTTACGAAAAAAGCCCTAATCTGGTTTGACTGGTTGACCTTTTTTTGAATAGGTGGAATTGGAGTTCCGAGATTCAGTTTATCATTTTTCGTAACATTATTGGTAAATTCGTCACGAACTGTCCTGAGATCAGTTAGTTCTTGTTCAAAACTGCTTTGATTCTTTTGACTGACTTTCTTTGTCCGCTCTCTTGTTTCTGATTTCATGGTAAGTCATCTGAAAATTGCTCCTGACTGGTAATTTGGTATGCTGATAAACAGCTCAATATTTGAAAGCAATGGTAGTTCTCACTCTAGAAACTATACTGAATAGAACAGCATATTGATAGACTGGCTGCATGTGCCTGGGTGTTCATTGGGTAGTGTGTTTTGTTTGTCAATTGGGAGATTAAAATGTTTCTGTATATTCATCAGGTGATAGTTCGGATGCGACCCTTGAATAAGGAAGAAGAGGGACCGATGATAGTTCAAAAAGTTTCTAGCGACTCTCTGACCATAGATGGGCAATTGCTTACATTTGACTCCGTAGCTGACGCTGAAGCATCTCAGGCAGGATTTATTATGTCATTTTTCTAGCATTTTTTTCTGTCTATGGTTGTCTCGGAGGTTGATTGTGTCATAAATTCCTTTCTCCAGCTAGACATTTTCAATCTTGTTGGAGCGCCACTTGTTGAGAACTGTTTGGCCGGGTTCAATAGCTCTGTTTTTGCGTATGGGCAGGTATGTATAATTGAAGCATTAATTGGTAACTTTCGTTCGAACTTTGATCCTATAATAATGATGTTCTTCTAATGAACAGACCGGAAGTGGGAAGACATACACAATGTGGGGGCCAGCCAACGCCTTGTTAGAAGCTGATCTATTAAGCGCTCAGCAGGGCTTGACACCCCGTGTCTTTGAGCGACTTTTTGCAAGGATAAATGAGGTGAGAATTCTACTAGTCAAAACTGTATATCCCTACTTATTTAGCTGTTGACGATGCCATTTTCTTCTCTTAGGAACAAATTAAGCATGCTGACAAAAAGCTCACATACCAATGCCGATGTTCTTTTCTCGAGGTTAGTTTTTATTTGGAAGCATGAGGTTATTTGAATGAATGTGAAAGTTGAACAATTCCCTTAGTCCAAAGTATGCAGCTTAATCGGCCACAATTCCCGTGTGCAGATATACAATGAACAAATTACAGACTTGTTTGACCCTAGACAAAGGAATCTTCAGGTAGGCAAAGATCATTATCTTTATTCTAGGATTGTTTTGTTCTTGTTACTGCAGTTGATTTCTGTTTCTACATTTCAGATACGAGAAGATGTTAAATCTGGAGTTTATGTTGAAAGTTTGACTGAAGTGTGTGTGTCTTCAATGAAAGAGTTAACGGAAAATCTGATCAAGGTATTAAGTGCATTATGCTTGATGTCCTTTTTGCTAGTCCGCCATTTGTGGAGTTTTGTCTATCAATGATGACAACACTCTACAAATGGTTGCAGAACATCATGATAGTACGATACTTAACTTTCAATTTTTGCATATGCCACTTGTGTACATTTGTTCAGGGACTGTCTAACAGGAGGATCGGTGCCACAAGCATTAATTCCGAAAGTTCCCGCTCACACAGTGTTTTTACCTGTGTTGTTGAAAGTCGATGCAAGGTATTATAACTCATTTTAATCCAAATTTTAACTGATTTATGTTTTGGTAGCTTCTATTTGACTATATCCTGTCAATTTTTTCTGTTAAATTGTGGTATGTCTTAGCTTTGGAATTAAATAGTGTTTGTATTGTTTCATGATTATGTTTTTGGGTGTATGCATGCAATTCATATATTTTTGTTTACAAAAATGCTACGCATGGATCCATAGTAAAGGGTCTTTAAACAACATTTCTCACTTGTTGGTGTTGGAACATTATAACTTTGAGGTGTGCTGAGAGGGCTTATTGTTGACTATTTCAGAGATTTTCTGATGGTTTTAGTAGCTTCAGAACAAGTAGAATAAATCTTGTGGATCTGGCTGGATCAGAAAGACAAAAATTAACAGGCGCAGCTGGAGAACGGTTGAAGGAAGCAGGGAACATCAACCGTTCCCTTTCACAACTTGGGTATTATTTTGTTTTTGACTTTTTCACTATATGTTTCTGTACTCTGCATAATATAAATACTATTTAGAATCTGATACGTCAATATGTTAATCATGCTATTATGGCATTGCAGGAACTTGATAAACATTCTTGCAGAAGTTACTCAAAATGGGAAACAGAGGCACATTCCCTATAGAGATTCCAGGTTAACCTTCTTACTGCAGGATTCTCTTGGTGGAAATGCAAAACTAGCAATGATTTGTGCTGTTTCTCCGGCCCAGAGGTGATACTGATTTTTTCAATTCATTTCATCTTTTTTCTATCCTCTAAATGGAGTATTACCATATCACTTGCCATTTAATATTAGTTTCATCCCTTGTAGTTGTTGGGTACTTGTTAATTCTACTTTCCAATTTCCATTTGAGACATCCAACAGTCTTCTTGATTTGATGGTGCAGTTGCAGAAGTGAAACGCTCAGCACACTGAGGTTTTCCCAGCGTGCAAAGGCCATTAAGAATAAAGCAGTTGTTAATGAAGTAATGCAGGATGATGTTAAGTCGTTACGAGAAGTGATAAGGCAGCTCAAGGTGTCTTTTTGGTTCTTAATCATCTACTTGTCTTTGAATTGTTCTATCAAGTGAGCCCATGTCTAACCATCATTCACACAGGATGAACTTGTTCGAATCAAGGAAAATAAAGATGCTCCACCCAATTTAAATGGAGGATATTCCAGTGGATGGGATGCTCGAAGAAGCTTGAATCTCATCAAATTTAGCCTCAACCGCCCGATGTGTTTACCACGTGTTGATGACGATGGTGATGAAGTGATGGAGATCGACGGGGAGTGTAAAGGTGATGAACAATATCGGGCTGAAGTAGCTACAGATCCAATCTTACAGGACAATATTGTATACATGGATGAAGGTCTTGGAGATTCTTGTGACGAGAATGACTCTGTAAATATTATGCGAGAGGGGGATGAAATGCTTACAAGGCCAGCTGCAAATGACCAAAGCTCTGGATCTCTGAGTCAGAAGCCTGCTGTGATGGTAAATTGTACGTCTCCCTTGAATCTTGATGTAGTTACACCTGAAGTATCCCCTGTCTTGAAGTCTCCAACTCCAAGTGTTTCGCCTCAAGTAATTGAGAGTAGGAAAAGCCTTCGAACTTCTAAAATATCAACTGCATCCCAGAAAGATGATGATAGTTTGAGCTCAGGAGGTGGCCAGTTGTCGTTAAAGTCCCTGAAAGATGATTCTTCAAAAGTCAATCCGATGCTTTCTCAGACGAGAAAAAGTCTGCTTGTACCTGCTGAACACTTGGCAGCCAGTCTCCAACGTGGTCTCGAAGTCATTGGTAGCCACCGCCAAAGTTATGCTATGAAGCATTCCTCTCTCAGGTTTTCTGTAAAACCTGCAGACTATAAGTTTACAGTGCCTATTGATAAAGTCGATGCTGGGACACAGACACATTCTGAAGAAGATGTAGCTGAGGACGTGCCATTATTAACCTTATGTAGCAATTGCAAGGGTGCAAGCTATGTTCAAAAGGACTCTAGGGAAGCCAATGACAATTCAGATTTACAGTTGATAGTTTATAATGGGGCAGAGACTACTGAGAAAGCAAAACAAGTTCCTAAAGTAAGATCAGAAACATTAATTTTATCTTTTTAGTTTCGATGCAAGTTTATTATTTTTTCCCGTGAGCATTACTTTAGCTTCACCAATTTCTTTACAGGCGGTTGAGAAAGTTTTGGCTGGAGCTATTAGGAGAGAAATGGGACTTGAAGAGTTTTGTGTTAAACAAGCTGCAGAAATCAAGCAGCTAAATCGTCTGGTACTTACCAACTTGTTTGCACCCATTAACATTGGGCTGTCAAAGGTCATCTTCATGGAGTAATACTAATTTAGTTGCATGTTTTGAACACAGGTCCAACAGTATAAGCATGAAAGGGAATGCAATGCCATAATTGGACAAACAAGGGAAGATAAAATACTTCGCTTAGAGAGCCTCATGGATGGGGTCTTACCTACAGAGGAGTTTATGGAGGAAGAATTTTTATCTCTGATAAATGAGCATCAGGTATGGATTCTCCTTTCCATACTACCGCCCCCCTAGTTCTAAACTGATATGTATATATATCTGATCAGAGTCGGTTTTCACAGCTTTTAAAAAATAAGTATGAAAACCATCCTGAACTCTTAAGGACACAAATAGAACTCCAACGTGTCCAGGACGAGCTAGAACAATACAGAAACTTTTTTAATCTGGGTGAAAGAGATGTGCTTATGGAGGAGATTCAAGACTTGAGAAACCAGCTTCAATACTATGTAGACTCGTCCTCATTGTTGGCTCGAAAAAAAGGCGCTTTATTGAAACTAGCCTATTCATGTGACCCAAGTTTATTCCCACCTCCATCTGCAGTCCCTGGATTGGCTGCAATAACTTTAGAGGAGAAACTTGAACAAGAAAGATTCCGTTGGAATGAAGCAGAAACCAAATGGATTTCTCTTGCTGAAGAGTTGCGATTTGAGCTAGAAGAGAGCAGGTGTATTGTTCAAAAGCAGAAGCTGGAATTAGATTTGGAAAAGAAGTGTGCTGAAGAGCTTAAAGAAGCAATGCAAATGGCTATGCAGGGTCATGCACGTATGCTGGAACAGTATGCAGATCTTGAAGAAAAGCATATAGAATTGCTTGCAAGGCATAGAAAGATTCAGGAAGGGACTGAAGAGTTGAAAAAGGTAGCTTGTAGAGCAGGAGTTAAGGGAGCGGAGTCCAAGTTCATAAACATTTTGGCTTCGCAAATTTCAGCATTGAAGGTGGGAAGAGATAAAGAAAGACAGCAACTGAGAGAGGAAATCAAAGTGCTGCAAGCCCAGCTCAGGGATACTGGTGAAGCCGTTGAAGCAGCTGGTGAACTCCTTGCACGTCTTAAAGAGGCAGAAGAAGCTGCAGCCACTGCTGAGGTAATAGTCAATCTCCTGTTCCTTTGTCTATCCATATATTCATCATACATTTTAAGTTTCTTTTTGGCGTCTCCAAGTAACATATTGTGGCATGTAAATAGCACCAGTGCAATTGCTAATGTTTTCTATACATTTTGAAAAAAATGCAGATGAGAGCAAAGGATGCAGAGCAGGAAACTGAGAATACTAGGAAACAAATAAACAAGCTAAAGAGGAAGTATGAAGCAGATATAAGCATTTTAAACCAGTGTATTGCGGAGTCTCGTCTACCTGTTGAAGCATTGATACCAACAAACGAACATGCAGACTCCGGAAAAGACAATGTACACGTACAACCAGAAGATGCTCCAGAGGAAAATTGGAGAGATGAATTCACACCCTTCTATAACGTTGAAGATGGTGACTTGTCGAAACTGGCTGAATCACCATCTTTGTGGTTTAATGGGTATGACCGCTGCAACGTATAGTTCAATGAAATCCACAGGTTTGTACCACCTTTTGCTCCATGCCAATCTTTCCAATCCTGCTTTGCACTGAAAAAGATCTAAGGTATGGAAATCTCTCTTCCCTGTTGTGTATGACATTCAGATTCTGTACAGCAGCGTCTCTGTATCATATATCCCTAGCAGAGTGATTGAATTCATTTTATTTTCATATTTTACTCAATTCTATACTATAGCCTTTCACTGTATTTCTACTAGGTTGGCCCCTTCCCTCCCTAGCTTCCAGATTGAGTAAAGCTTGTCATTTATTTCTCTGGTCAAGTTGACAAGAAGCAAATCCTCATGTCTTAAGAGCCATTCAGTAGAAAATCTAACTAGGCAACATTTTGTCTTGGTAGTGGATGATGCCATGCAACAATCGCCTCGTGACCATGTCTTTTCTCTATCATTAATAAACGTACTAGTTCAATTGAGATATGATTTCAATAATCTAAGCTTGTAAGTTATAATTCTTGTAACACCCAGAATGAGAGCCAATTACTTTTCTCGTTGGGTTGGAGAAGTGAGATAACTGTCCCATATGCTGGCTGCTATATTGAATTTTCACCATAGATAGAATTCTGTATTTTGGCTCCGGGACAGCCATAGATATTTATATCTGCATGGGTCTGAGATTGACCTGCAGGATGAAGATAACTCCAGCCAGAGGGATAAGTAACCAAACCCTAGAACAGAACTTCAATCAAATTCCAACTTACTCAGAATTGTTCAACCTCTAACATCAATCTTAGATTCAGTAAAGATGAGCATATGATCACATTTATTGACTGACCCACCATGGCTGCAGTTGCTTGAACCATTTTCCTTGCTCACCCCTCAAACAGACCTTTAACAACAAGTTGTGAACTATTCTATTTGATAACTTGGGACATTTATGTTTTGGGTCCATCTTGCTGCGGTCGCGTAGTTTGAATTATCAACTGATTATTATTGTATGTGGTTTAGTTAGGGCATACAAGATTAGTGCTGTTAGCTGTGGTAACTATTAGATAATCTTTATTAGGGCTAGTTTAATCTTTTGCTGTTATATGTTTTCCTATAAATAGTTTAGTTTATGCCTTATGTATAATCATCGTTTGCATCAATAAAACCCTAGCCCCTTTTGTTCTTGTTCGATTTCTTCATGGTATCAGGGCCACTATCGATTAGTGGGCGTTTGGATTAGTTAGCACGGTGGTCGAGCTTCAGATTTCTAGGGTTTCGGCCCCTTCGATTGTTCTTTTGGTTTCTAGGGTTGCTGCTGCTTCTTTGCATATTCGTTATGACTACCGGGAATGATGATTCGCTACAAGCTGTCAGCGTTCAGTTGAATGGGCAGGCCGTAGGCAGGGGGACTTTATGTGTTAGATCAGCTGAAAGTACCTGAGGTTGCAGCATCTGGTGTCGATTTGTCTTCTTTTCGTCTTAGTCCTTCTTCGTCTAGTTTTTACTTATGGCATTCACGCTTAGGACATGTTTCTGAATCTCGTTTGAAGTATTTGGCTTCAACGGGAGCGTTGGGTAAATTAGATATTCACAATATTTCTGATTGTTGTGGATGCAAGTTAGCTAAATTTTCTGCCTTGCCTTTTAATTAGAGTTCGTTTGTTTCACTTTCTCCATTTGATTTAATACACTCTGACGTTTGGGGTCCTTCTCCTGTTCCCACCAAAGGTGGATCTCGATATTATGTGTCCTTCATTGATGACTGTACTCATTTTTGCTGAATATATCTCATGAAATAACGTTCTGATTTTTTTCAAATTTATCAAAAGTTTCGTGCTCTAATCGAAACTCAGCATAATGCAGTCATTAAGTGTTTTCGTTGTGATTTAGGAAGGGAATACACATCTAGTCGATTTCTTGATATTCTTGCTTCTGATGGCACTATTCGTCAAACCTCGTGCACTGACACTCCCGAACAGAATGGGATAGCCGAGAGAAAACACAGACACATTGTTGAAACAACACGTTCTCTTCTCTTGTCTGCTTCTGTTCCAAGTTCTTTTTGGGACGAAGCTGTTCTTACCGCTGTCCATTCTATAAATAGAATTCCTTCGTCTGTCACTTCTGGTGTGTCTCCTTTTGAGAAACTTTATGGTCATACTCCTGATTATTCTTCCTTGAGAGTATTTGGTTGTACCTGTTTTGTTCTTCGCCCTCACGTCGAACGTAGCAAACTCACAGCTCGTTCTGCACTATGTGTCTTTGTCGGTTATGGTGATGGTCAGAAAGGTTATCGTTGTTATGATCCAGTTAGCCATAAACTTTATGTCTCTCGTCATGTTGTCTTTCTTGAACACATTCCGTACTTCTCTATTCCGCCTGAAACTCCTAGTACACAGATTTCTGATGTTATTCTTATTTACCCATTTGACTCTGTCAATGTTAACACTTCTGACATTTTAGATGCTCAGCCTCAGGATACTGATGCTCCTGATGTTCCACCTGTTCCTACCGCCACTCAGGATGACGCTTCTGTGATTGAGGATCCTCTTCCTCCGTCCCCTCGATATCCTTCGCGTAACCGTAAATCCACTCAGTTACCTGATTATGTATATTCTACGTATTCTGCTTCGTTTGCTTCTTTTTTGACCTCTGTTCACCAGATATCTGAGCCCTCTTCCTATAAGGAGGCGGTTCATGACCCTTGTTGGCAGCAGGCAATGAATGAAGAACTCTCTGCATTGGCCAAAACAGATATTTGGGATATTGTTCCTCTTCCGGCTGGTAAGCGTGCTATTGGTTCTCGTTGGGTCTATAAGATCAAAACCAAATCTGATGGAAGCATTGAGCGGTACAAGGCTCGTTTAGTTGCTAAAGGCTTTGCCCAACAGTATGGTATGGA
Organism: Umbilicus rupestris; assembly: GCA_963678935.1. Taxonomy (NCBI): domain Eukaryota; kingdom Viridiplantae; phylum Streptophyta; class Magnoliopsida; order Saxifragales; family Crassulaceae; genus Umbilicus; species Umbilicus rupestris. Next base: position 14,428,678 of record OY787611.1, on the reverse strand, counting down.
TTATGAGGAAACTTTTGCACCTGTTTCCAAACATGTTACGATTCGCACTCTTATTGCAGTTGCATCAGTGAAGCAGTGGTCTATTTCTCAGTTGGATGTTAAGAATGCCTTTTTTGAATGGTGATTTGAAGGAGGAAGTTTATATGACTCCTCCCCCTGGTGTTCCTCATAGTTCTGGAGAAGTTTGCAGATTAAAGAAAGCTTTGTATGGACTGAAACAAGCTCCACGTGCCTGGTTTGAAAAGTTTTCGATTGTGATTTCATTCTAGTGATCATGATTCAGCCCTCTTTATCAAGTCTATTCCATCTGGTCGTACATTACTTTCGTTATATGTGGATGATATGATTATTACAGGTGATGACACTGATGGAATTGCGGAACTGAAACAACATTTAGCTCGTGAGTTTGTGATGAAAGATTTGGGACCTTTGCGTTACTTTTTGGGTATTGAAGTAGATTACTCTCCACGAGGTTATTTTCTCTCGCAGTCTAAGTATATTGGTGATATTCTCGATCAGGCTCGCCTTTCTGATACTCGCACTGCTGATACTCCAATCGAGACTAATGCTCGAAATAAGTCCACTGATGGAGTTCCTTTGTCGGTGCTTCTTTGTACTGTACTCTGGTTGGGAGCTTAGTATATCTTACTATTACCAGACCGGATATTGCTTATGCAGTTCACATTGTTAGTCAGTTCGTTTCGGCCCCTACCACTGTACATTGGGCAGCTTTGCTTCGTATTCTTCGTTATCTTCGTAAGACACAGTTTCAGAGTTTGTTATTTTCTTCGACGTCTTCCTTGGAGTTGCGAGCTTACTCTGATGTTGATTGGGCTAGTGATCCTTCTGATCGGAAGTCTGTGACTGGATATTGTCTTTTCCTTGGTGATTCTCTTATTTTGTGGAGAAGCAAAAGCAAACAGTTGTGTCTCGATCTTCTATAGAGGCGGAATATCGTGCCATGGCATCTACTACTGCAGAAATTATATGGTTGCGTTGGTTACTTGCTGATATGGGTATTGCTCTTTCTGATCCTACTCCGATGTATTGCGACAACACTAGTGCGATTCAGATTACTCGAAATTCAGTGTACCATGAGCGCACAAAGCATATTGAGATTGATTGTCACCTCACTCGCCACCATTATCAGAATGGAACTATTACATTGCCGTTTGTCACTTCCGCTATGCAGATTGCTGATTTGTTTACCAAGGCGCACTCCGCTTCACGTTTTCGTTTCTTAGTCGGCAAACTCTCGATGCTTTCTATTAATGCATCTTGAGTTTGAGGGGAGATATTAGATAATCTTTATTATGGCTAGTTTAGTCTTTTACTGTTATATGTTTTCCTATAAATAGTTTAGTTTATGCCTTATGTATAATCATCGTTTGCATCAATAAAACCCTAGTCCCTTTTGTTCTCGGTCGATTTCTTGAGTAACAACAACCCATTCTTTAGTTGGGCACTTCAATTTCATGTATAAGCAGTACCCATTTCTCTCTTCTCTATAAACTACACTAATCATCAAAAATGCCAGACCAACTATTCATGTAACCTGTGCTTCTGATAAAACCATTTACTGCAACATGTTTTTTTCTTTCTCAAAAGGAATAATCAAAGTAGAAGTTTTCTTTGAGTTATTGCTTGCTGCCTTTTATCCAATGATAACTGTGTTTTGGAGGAATCAAACAAACAATTCATCATCATTAAACATGAAACTGAGACTTAACAACACAAACATGTCCCCACAAAACAGTTGCTGACACTTCCATCAACACTAATTTATCTCCTCATCCTTTAACCCACAAATCAAGTCATTCTCCAGCATCAGTAATCCACCAAACACAACATGTAATCAGTTTTCTTTCCTATCTGACCAACCCCAGTTAGCAATGAATCATAATCACTGCTAAAGGTATGGTTTTTCTCTTTCATGTTTATGGTTGCTTGGAAGCTAATGTTACCCAGACCAGAGATTTGAAGGAGAAGACAGACATTGCTTTCTGGGGTTTGTCAGCTTTCCCAGCAGCCAAACTGTGGAAAATTCCAACACAGACTCATTGCTGTCACTCTTCACCATCTTCTGTTTATACAAAAACTTAATATAAATGGCAGATGAGATGATGGAAGTTGAAGATATACCATGAAAATTATTCTATGGTGAAAAAATTACAAAGAATAGAATCATTAATGACCATTTATTCTCTCTACCTCATCACCATGTTACATTTACATGTGCTGTCTTTTTTTTTTTTGGATAACCTGCCGATGTCTCATTGTCTTCACCAATTAGTTACTAATCCTATTTGATCTCTCTAGCTGATGGAGAGCAGAACTGATAATAATCAGTATAAAGAGGAGAAAGGTGTATAGACTAGCAGCAGGGGTCACTACTGTCTATGGCTCCATCTTCATATGACATGGAACCCCATCTGGACCACATTGTGGAGCTCATCTTCCCACATTGAAACCTGTTTTTTTCATGAGTTTAAACTGAATCTGTAATATTTTTAAGATGATTTTGGAGATGGACACAATGCTGGATTAGTTAGAACCTGAGAAGCTGAGTTGCAGAACCCATTGATGGATAAGAGTTGCAGGTTATGCTGGTGGTGATCATTATTCAATGAGTCGTTACAGAATGGTGGCTCCTGTGATTGGTATGCTGCTGCTGAGGCTGAACTGGAGGACTCCACGGGGTACATAGTTTTACGAGACTGAAGAATCTGTGGAATTTCGCAACAAATCAGTTTGAATTCTCAAAATTCATCAAACTGATTAGAATTCCATCAAAAAAATCAAATTCAATGGACTCACTTCTTTGGACAATAGAGCTTCCATGTGGACACTATCCATTCTAGGATTCACAGTCGCCAGTTTCGTCGACAGACACTAGATAAAAATAACTCAACACCTTCAGAAATCAATATGAATCGACCAAGAATTTCAATCATCTGTCTCCCAGACTCCTAGCTTACCTCAACCTGCCGTTGCAACGTCTGCAAGTAGTTTATAATCTCATCTAGCATAATAGCCTTGCCGGTCACCTGCGCACCCAATCCCATTCCACTCAATTTCTCATACACAAATTTTATCACAGAAAATCATAACTTCAGACAGCATATATGTATAAGTACCTTATTACATCCTGGAACGAGATCCTGCAGAAACTTCATTCTTTCACTGATTTTCTCTCTTCTAACCTGTGGACGAAAAGCATGAACACTTGGATGAAAAAAGTAAGTTCAAAAATGAATTTGGAGGTGGGGAATCTCACTCTTTCAGCTAAGCTATGACTATCAGTTGCTTGACCTCTTCTAGCTCTAACATGAATATAATCCTTAGGTGGCTCTGGAGGCTTTGAATTCTCCTTGTGCTGCTGTTTCTGATTTTTTGCATCAGATTTCCTCCGCTTTGAATCCGAATTCTTGCTCTCTACACCAGCCTGATCAAATTCAAATCGATTAGCGAAAAATTTGATACATTTTTTTCAGTTTTGGATCTTGAGAAAATGTAATAATACCTTGGAAGTTTTCGCTTTCAGAGGCGGAATGGATTTTCTTTTCTTCCCAATTCCATCATTAATCTGCACTTTCTGGGAGACAGAAGATTCCTCCTTGGAATCAGACATGTTTTCTGGAAACTTCTTATGAATTATGCGTAGGTGAGATCCGGGGAGCTGACAGCTTGCAACTCTCTGCAACTTCTCAGAATCGACAGCTGCAGAACTGTTGTAGGCCATTTCAGCATCGTTGACCGAGAGTTGACTGCTGATCATTCCATCTAAGCTGCGACATCCGAAGCAGGAGAATCTAGCTGCTCTTTCCGCGTATCCATGATCAGCTCCGAACGCCGTTAGAGCTGGAAACTGCACCATCATTTGATCCACCGTTGATACACTGAGCTTCGGCGGCGAGTTCATCGGCGTGCTATAGCACGAATTGTCAGAGCTCTGGGGGTAGGCGATGTACGAGGAGGAGGAGTGAGGAGATATTTCACTCGGGCTACAGATGCCTCCCAGTTTCCCGTTCAGCTGGACTCCTCCGCGGCCGGCCGTGGCGGCCGGAGTTGCAGAAGATGACACAATGGAGCTCAATGCCGACTCGAAAGGGTCGGTCTGGTCGAGTGAGAGGTCCCAGTTGGATCTGGTGTTGTATAAATCCATATCCGGGGAGCAGTTCCAAGAGTGATGACCGGGCATTTCGATCGGAAAAGTGGCCGGATTCTGGGTCCAGGTAAAAAAGTCCTTTTCCATTCGGATTGAAACCCAGTTCAGATTTTTGTTGAAAGATTCGAGCTTTGGATTGAAAAGCTGGAGGATGGATATGGTAGATGGATGGATGAAGTTTTCAAGTGTGATGAGTATAAGTATAAAAAGGAGATGGAGGAGTAGAGGAAGCATTGCAATCACCTTTGCCCAACCAAAAGGATAATTCAATATTTATTTATTTATTTTTACATTTCCTTATTTGTTGAGGTATTACCGGCAGATCCATAATTAAGTGTAGCATCATCAATATATGATGTCGGATCATATATTTATATTAAATTAAATAAGTATTGTACGATTCATGATTTCACACATCCAGATAACCACAGTCAGATGATCTAAAGGATTAGAATCGATTGACTCTGATTATAGACAAACCAAACAGTACATGGTTTCAATATGTTTTATCATATTCTCGGTATTACCACCATTTTTATTTGAAATATGTATGAAGAAATTGAATACAAAGTTTTAGAAAAATGGAAATTCGAAGAAAAACAAATTGAGTGATTTGCCGGCCCATGTGTTAAATTGTTAATATGATTTGAGCAATGTGGCTGAACGCTTTAATTTTGGAACAGACTTGACATAATTTGTTAATCGCTCTCTTGAATGTAAATATTATACACAAACTGTCTAAATTGAGAATTGGAAGATTCTATTTATGAATGTAAGCGTCACTTTTTTATGCATCCTCTAATCGTCATTTTATGTTTGATAGAGGAGTCAACTTAACAATTTTGTCTAGTTTTACTCAAAATATCTTCCTTAATTCAGTTCGTTTCAATCAATCGATTAATCAAGAAAAGAAAAGGACAACACACAGGAAATTGTTTACGCAGTTCAAGTCAAAGACCATACGTTAGAGGAATCTCTGGCGGGGAGGCTCGACCCAAGCCACTATAGTAGTCGAGTTCAATACACGCACAATACAGAACGTCAACAACATACAAGCCAAACAAGAAGCCCTAACTAGCAGATCAAACAAGAACAACGAAAACAAAGGAGAGTGAAGGGATTAAGCCCCCTTCGATAGCCCTTAGACAGAAGAATGACTCTTAGCACTGCTCGCTAGAGCCTTCTCACACAACTACTCGGTCACAGTCCGTCGCGCCCGAAGCAGCCACCACTCGTCTCCTGGAACAGCGTCGCGGCACAGGAGCATTCCTCGCTCTAGGAAGCACCTTCATCGCAACGCGCCTTTTCCTGAAGCCTCTTCGGTCTCGATCGCCTTTGTCGGCTCGATCGCTCTCGCACTTGTGTTTCTTGCTCTTTTTCATTATGTGCCCTAAATCCCAAATTCGACTCCTTTTTTATGCTTCTCATCCAAACATGTTTTCAGCCAAAAATATTGACAAGCGTTGACCGAACAACTAAACAAAACAAAACGTTTTGACACAATATCAACCTGTCCTAGCTTATTCTAAGTCCTACACCAGTCCAGACAAATTCAGTAAGCAAACTCAGATTAAAAACTTGTGTTAACAGTTTTTGTGTGGTTCAGAAAATAAAATGAACGAAAGATGGAATGTTATTTACAAGTGGGAGCTAAGAAGAATCCATCGGCGTGCTAAACCACTAGTTGATCGCAACGGTACTATGAACCCGCCATTCCCTTCCCCGTAGGGCTTCCACATACATAGTATCAATCACTCTCCACTTTCTAATCTATTTTGAACCCCTCCTCAATCTCCAATTTACACATTCCCCTTAAATATCGTCAGAGTCTCTAGTTATTATGACGAACGATAAATCATTTTATATAGATATATCTTTAGCGACCGATAAAAAAAATTATAGTCAGTATAAAAATCCGCCACCCCACCGCTCCCATCCCATCCGGTTCCATTTCGAATTCTAGTCACGAATGGCAAGAGTTTAATTTTTTGCTTAACTTTTTTCTATGGGTCAGTTTTGGTCGCCTTTTCTAGCCCTTAATCATGGCTGACGCTCAACAATGAACCCTAATTTAGTTCATAGCTATAGCAAACGATACAGGTGATAAGAAGCTATTATCGATGTTTGATTAAGGCTAGATTTGTTCTTTAGCCAAACATCTTGATTTGTTTAGGGCTGGCGACTTCATTTTAATTTATCTTGTTTTCTCTTTCCATACATTCTTTGTACATTTTCAAACTAGTATAAATATAGCTCCATCTCTAGGTATGACATACAAGGTTTTCACATGGCACGTCACACAAATTTAAATTATCTGAGTTGAACCGATAATTTAAATTTATGAATGTGTCGCTTTAGCATCGAGGGAAATGATAAGGTTTTAATTTGGTGTTTTTCATAGAAATATCTCAAATCTTTATCGTAAATTTCTTCTAGTGCAATGCGTATACATACGATTTACTAGACCATAAAGAATAGCTTACCATCAACACGTCTATACAGAAAAAGCATCGGACAGAAAAAAATAACTCGAGATGAATTGAACAGACCAACACTAACATAATTAAGTGCGTTAATGACAACCATATGTATATTAAGTCAAAAAAGATCAATCGCACAATGCAGCCTTTTACCTAATTAGGATAAAGTTCAATAAGATAGTAGGTAGAGGGCATAACTTAATAGTAGCTAATTACTGATTAAATCAATGAGGAAACATCTCATGGGATCTCATTGTAACGTGAACTTCCAATCATTGACACTAAGTTAATCTTTATTAGTATTCTTTATTTTTGCTTCTCCCAAAACTTGAGAGATGAAAAAAATAAAAATAAAATCTTTTTTATGTTTGATTTATCATAAAAAAATGAAAATAAAATCAAAGAACATACAAAAATACATCAAGCATTTACTCTGAAAAAATATTAGAAAATTCCAGGAAAAAATTATTAAATCTTTTTGTTTCCACTTTTTTCCATTCGAACCCGCCTTAATTTGAATTTTTTGAATTAACGCGCATGTTAGGCCCAAGCCCTAAATCAAAAGTTCCGATCGGCCCATCGGGCCAAGAGATAATAATTATATGGGCCGACAGGGAAGCCCAAATGCGATACATATTGCATGCCTCTCGACGGGTTAGGGTTTCAGTCATCTGCGCCTTGGAGCGTTTCAGTGTTCGCTTGATCAAGATTTTGCGAAGCTCCGGCCGTGATTCATCCTTCAATGGTATGCACTGCACTCTCGATATCCGTATCAATTTCATGCGCTGCATTGTTTATCATCGTCGTTTGAGTTCTTATCGTTTGCATTTTGAGTTCATGTTGATCGTAATCAAATTTGATTACTCTGTTAAAATGGTGGAAACTTGAGTTAGGGTTTATTGGTTGCGTATGTTTTATTTGAGATAGCTAAATATTTGTAACTTTATTTGTTATAAAAGGTTTTCGTCAAGGCTCAGAAGTCCAGGGCTTACTTTAAAAGGTATCAGGTCAAGTTCAGGAGAAGGCGAGGTATTGCTGTTAATATAATATTGCTAGTTATCTATGAACTTTCTAGGCGAGTGCTTTTTGCTTAGTAGTTGTTGGATTTGTTTTTTTGTAAATGTAGATGGTAAGACTGACTACAGAGCTAGGATTCGCCTGATCAACCAGGATAAGAACAAGTACAACACCCCCAAGTACAGATTTGTCGTCAGATTTGTATGTTTCACCCGTGTCTATCTTTGTGGTTCTAAAGTGTTTTGGTATATGTAATTGCATATCTGAAACCCTTTACTTACTGGCAGACCAATAAGGACATCGTAGCCCAAATCATCGCTGCCAGCATTGCTGGTGATTTGGTTATTGCATCTGCTTATGCTCATGAGCTACCTCGCTACGGGCTGGAAGTTGGTCTCACCAACTATGCAGCATGTGAGAGATTAGCTCTTATGAATCATTGTTGAGTTTATATTTAGTACTGTTTCATGATATCTGACCTGATATTATCAGCATACTGCACTGGTCTTCTCCTTGCTCGCCGTGTTCTTCAAAAGCTTGAATTGGATGGAGAATATGAGGGTAATGTTGAGGTGAGTTTGCTCTCTTTTTTGATTGGATGCTTGGTATATCATGGAAAAATGGTATGGCAGAATGGTTAATTCATGCATTGGCAGGCTACTGGAGAAGACTATTCTGTTGAACCAGCAGACAGGAGGCCTTTCCGTGCCCTTCTTGACGTTGGCCTTCTAAGGACAACAACCGGAAACCGTGTGTTTGGTGCTCTCAAGGTATTAGTTTTATATAACAATGAACCTGTATTTGTCAAATGATATGATGCCATTATGCCATTACCAGTAGCCCTCTATATAAATTGTGATGTTGTAGTTGCACCTGCAATACACCTACGTGGCATTATTCCATTTTCATTGTAGTAAATGGGCTGCTGCCAATATGAGTGGGAATTCGTTCCACAATTAAATTTCAGTTTTTCATTGATCATGGTCTCTTTCTTGTTTTGAAAGTTAGTCAACTATAATTCGCTAACTTTATGCTGCAGGGAGCATTGGATGGTGGACTTGATATTCCCCACAGCGAGAAGAGGTTTGCTGGCTACAGTAAGGATTCCAAGCAACTTGATGCTGAGGTGCACAGGAAGTACATTTACGGTGGGCATGTCGCTGCATACATGAATGTGAGAATTAAATTATTTCCTTTCAGTTTACAGAATAGTTGGATCTTAATCTTACTTGATTAAAACCTCTGCTTATAATAATGCTATTTGTTATGTCTGTTTTTTCACAGACTCTAATGGAGGATGAGCCAGAGAAATACCAGACTCATTTCAGCGAGTATGTCAAGAAGGGTATCCAGTCAGAAAATATCGAGGAACTTTTCAAGAAGGTGCATGCTGCCATTCGGGCTGACCCAGCAGCTCCACAGAAGTCTGACAAGCCAGCTTCTCAAAAGCACAAGAGGTAAGAAAAACTTGTCATGTTCTTTTAGCATATATCATCTTCAATCATTAGATGTTGATTCTAAGGCACGGGCTTTTCTGTGTGATTCAGGTACAACCTTAAGAAGCTGACATATGAGCAGAGGAAAGCCAAGCTTGTTGAAAGATTGAATGCCCTAAACTCAGCCGGTAGAGCTGATGACAGTGAAGATGATGATTGAGAGTTTGGCTAGCTTGTCTATACTTGATCTTTTCTACCTTTATTTTTTCACAATCCTTGACCTGCTTTTGTCCATCACAATTGCTGTTGTATCACAGAGATTTTATACTCATGAAACTAGATTTTTTTTACCAAGTTCTATCACAATTGTGGGTCCCAACGTCAGGATTTGGTAAGATGAAATAAGCTATTTATGCTGAATGAGTTAATTGCTTATTTATATTAACTTGATGATGCAGTTTAATGAGGGTTTAGGGTTAACAGCTAATCATCAGCAATTTTGTTCATCAGAAATTCGCATTGTATAAAATCAGCGACGATTGTGGAAGGTAAGTCATGGCTGAAACTGGAAGAAGATGGAGGAATTTGACTCTAAATTCTCCTCAGCTACTTGAACAACTCCTGCTGCTTTCGCTTTTTGTTTGCTTATCGGAAGGCGTCGCCGCTGGGATCCTCGACGTTAGGTCCAAGTTCGCCGGCCGCGATCGCTCAATTTCCGACTTGAAAGCTCACGACAGCCGTCGTCAAGTCAGTCTCCTACCCGGCGTCGATCTGCCTCTTGGAGGTAGCGGCCGGGCTGATGGCGTCGGGTATGCTATCTCGCTTCCCCATGCTGTGCCCTAGAATTAAACACAGACTTTAGTATAAATAGGCAACTCTTGTCTGTGACGACTCTGTACTAGGAATATTGGATTGAATAGTGCTGGACAAGTTTTAGGTTTTTGATTTGTGATTTTTGCAATTTTTCCATTTGATCAGGCTTTATTATGCTAAGATTGGGATAGGGACGCCATCCAAAGACTACTATGTTCAAGTTGATACTGGAAGTGATATTATGTGGGTGAATTGCATTCAGTGCACCGAGTGTCCTACTAAGAGCTCCCTTGGGGTAAACCATTTTTTCCTTTACCATCATTTGTGATAATGTTTGAACTGGGTTAACGGCTTTTTTGTTTGTTACAGATTGAGCTCACACTGTATGATATAAAAGAGTCACTCACTGGTCATTTGGTTCCTTGCAATACAAATTTTTGCTCGGAGGTGAATAATGGTCCCATTTATGATTGCACTACTAATATGACGTGCACTTACATCGAGTTGTACGGGGACGGAAGCTCTACTGTTGGCTACTTCGTCAGGGATAATGTACAATATGATAGGGTGTCTGGAGATCTTAATACCACTGCAGCAAATGGAAGTCTTATATTCGGGTTTGTCTTATTCTACCCATGCAATTTTCCATCTAGAATAAAGGATCTAAGCATGAATGAACTGTTGGTTAAACTACACTCCATGGATCGGTGGATTTTAGGTTTGTTTATGTTATAAACGTAGAAGCTGCAGATTTTCTATTTGTTAGATTGTAGTAAAAACATCATTTTTATTGCACATTGACGACTCAAAATATTGAGAATCTTAGGCATTTAGTCATTCCTGGATGACACTTCATTGTCAAGTACCATCATATGTGATCTAAAATTCGTTTACAAAGTGAAGCCTTAAAATTGTACGTATATCTTATTTCTATTATTTTGGGACAGGTGTGGTGCTAGACAATCTGGAGATCTTACTTCATCTGATGAGGCCCTGGACGGGATACTAGGCTTTGGGAATTCAAACTCTTCTGCAATTTCACAACTAGCTGCCTCTGGGATAGTTAAGAATATGTTTGCTCATTGCTTGGATGGTGTAAATGGAGGTGGCATATTTGCTATTGGTCATGTTGTGCAACCACTAGTCAACACAACCTCCATTATTCCAAACCAGTATGTCTCACAATATATATTTATCATACCTCCTCTAGTAACTAATTTGAAATAATTTGTGATCTTAGCTAGTGTGATGCTCCCAGAATGCTGTGATTTGGCTAGTTTCAATTAGATATGTTCCGTTATAGTATCAAAAATTACTTTTACTCTGTAGTTTACTTTGTCTTTTCCTAGTTATTCAATGTTGGCTTCCAATGTTATTTCAGGAAACACTACAGTGTCTACATGAAGTACATTGAAGTGGGTAATAAGACTCTGAACATTACAACTGATGTACTTGGTGTGGGGAAAAATAAGCAGGGAGCCATAATTGATAGTGGGACAACTTTGGCTTACCTCCCAAGGGAAATTTATGAGCCGATGCTGATTGAGGTTAGTGATGCGCATACTTCCCTGATGTGGTTAGTTATAGCTTTTTACTCACCTCTACCAAAACGATCATCAGATATTCTCTGAGCACTCTGATATGAAGATATACACTGTTGAGGATCAATATACATGTTTCCGGTACTCCGATAGGTAGGTATTGACCTTCAGGTTATCACCTTGAAATGTATGTGTCATGAAGCGTCCACCATTATGGAATGATCGTTCTTATTTTAATACTACTCAGAAACCTTCTTGATATTTGTTCCATTTTTCGGTGTTTTATTTATGAAATGGTTGATGTCTATCTCCTGGAATGCAGGAGTCTGATTAAAACTTCACTCGACTGAATTTTATTTTCTATTTTAATGTGAAGACAAGTTCAAAAATGAATATAGTTTACAATGTTTGCATATTGCTAATAAGTGGTACTTCTTCTGCAGTGTTGACGATGCATTCCCAAATGTTACTTTTCATTTCAATAATTCACTCTACTTGAATGTTCAACCCCACGAGTATCTGTTCTCAATGGTTAGTATTCAAATCAACAATTTTCAGTGAAATTTATTACTTGTCTTAGTGATGTTTCTTTTGTGGACATTCAATTGATGGGTGGAAATAATGCTGTACACAGTGAAGAACATGATCACCATGTTTCCTCTTTTGCCCTTCTTTTCATCATCGCCATCTCTGTTTTTCCATCAGATTTCTTTTGAAAGTTGATCGACTTTTCCAATTCTGACGGCAGTGTAATGCTTAATGTTCCCAGGAGCACATGTGGTGCCTTGGATGGCAAAATAGTGGAAACCAATCAAGAGATAGGCAGGACATGATCCTCTTGGGAGGTACGAATCCTAACCAAATTTCATAGAATGGGTAATCCATTATGGATGTTCTTAGAACTCCATTGATGAGTCCATTTTGTAACTGCTGTATTTTTTTTTTCTTACTCCAGATTTGGTACTTTCAAATAAGTTGGTCTTCTATGATCTGGAAAAGCAGGTCATGGGGTGGACTGAGTATAACTGTGAGCATTACATTTTCTTTCTTAGTTTTTGACTGCTAGTTTGACTTTTATCATATGCAATCCTTCAACACGGCATATCTAATTGCTCTGGTTTAGATATTAACTTGCTATAATTTTATGAAGGACTATTCCATTTTCCCATCCACTTTTAAAACAGAATCAATCACCAATGATATGTCGATGCTTAATCTATTCCATTTTCCAGGCTCTTCAAGCATTCAGGTTCAAGATGAACAAACTGGAACAGTACACTTGATCGGTCCGCGTCCCATTGCTGCCCATGCAAATCCAAAATTACACGGCACAACATTGTTATCATTAGCATTGCTAGTAATGCTGTTTTACATACTGCAATGACAAGTTGACAGCCAGTACAAATATAGCAACTGATGAAGTATGTATTAGATTTGCTGCCAGATTATGAGTCTGACTTCAATTAGGACTAACTCAAATCCTCATACTGCTCACCCTGCATATGATTACACACATTTTTTCTAGTTGGATGTTCGAGTGGTTTCGCTATATTTTCAAGCCCTGAGATTCAAACTCTACTTTTTGATGGGGTTAGGCAACTCATGAAAACCTAAATTGACATTTTGTTGCAATGTAAGTGATTTTAGAAACCCCCAACATGTTTCATAACATCAACATTTCACGAAAAAAATTTAGAATTGTCTCAATACTAAAACCAACTCTTTCAAATGCCCCAACTTCTGAAAATCTTTCTCATATGTCCTCTTTTTAATGAGACCGGTATTGTTAAAATCGGTCTCATTATTTTTCTCAGAAAATCGATCTTAACAAAATCGGTATATTATGTTTTTCAAGAGGTCAGTTATGTTAAGGTCGGTTTCCTGGCAAAACTAATGATGATGGTCGGTTGTTTGGGGAGTAGTTAGGGTTTTTAAAGAGATCGGCATGTTCATTATTAAAATAATGAGACCGGTCTCTCGTAGATAAGACTTACGAGCGGGAATTCCTCTTTCCCCTCCGGCAGTAAATCAGATCAGCGGGGACGACGAGCACTTGATTATGATATGTGTTGTTTACGTTTGATTTCAATTGATGATTTGGTTATGTATGTTTAGGAGTGAGTTGGTTTTGTGATATTTATAGAATATGAGTTTTTAGAGTTTATGGATGAAATACGGGGATCCCCAATTTAGTGTCAATTAGGTTTGTTTATGGTCTATTCTTGATTAAGTTGTGAACTTAATGTTTTATTTGGAGTTATGTTTTGTGTAGGGTTTTTGATTGGCTTCAAAATGTGTTCATTCGTAAACATGCACATTGATTATGTTATAATTATATTAGGTAATGTTTTGATTACTTAGATAAAAAAATCTTGCCGTATGATTTAAAGTATTGATGTCAAGAAGAGTA